>OX387979.1:17893500-19353500 GCA_947578425.1 Eugnorisma glareosa
TCCCGTAGTTTTTTCATAAGGTCTGTTAGTAGGACTAAAATGTACAAGCAAGGGACCGTTAATATCTGTAGTGCTTTAAAGTAATCCTTACAAGATACCCATTGCGGAATTCTTACCATAGTTCTTAAAGCTCGTTTTTGTATAACAAAAGCCGTGTTTAGATTGTCTTATTTGTATCACTAGCGCGACTGCTGAGCATTATAGATCTTGGGTTCGATTCCCAGGTCAGGCAAAAGGTTCCAGGGTTGTGGGACTGTTCGAAAGAGATACCGCGGCCCTGGAACACAAAGGGCAAAGGAAGGAACATGGATGGGTTTTAGTCAGTAAAAGTCTGACACTCCCTCCTGCACAGCCCAGAGCGGGAGGGGTTATTTGATGATTTCCCATCGGTAAAAAAAAGGCAAAAGGTTATTGGTTTCCCATCAGGAATTTGTTAGTAGCAGCTACTGGGCCTGAATTTGTGTCTCGGTGGATGGGCAATGGGGTCACCCACTATTACATAACTGGGGAAATTACGGAGTACTTAACCTAGTAACCTTACGGGAATTACAGGCGTGATAAAAAAAAAAAACTAGCAAGAATCCTGTTTAAATTTGTAAGCGAAAGGAAGGCTAGTTCGCGTGTTAGTAAAAATTGGTACTGAACGGACCAGGCAAGTTACTCGACCAATGTAAACGCTCACGTCATGTAGAGGGCAGGTGACCACATGTAGCAAATTGTGATAGTGTGTGGTGATATAAAACTCATAACACTAGAATGCGGTTTACACTCACTATCATTGTAGTTCATTGCGTACGATATGAGTTATGATCATAATTATCGTAGTACCAATAATCATAACTATTGTGAACTAGCATTATGCCAGAGGCTTCGACCACGTGGACTTCGGTAATTGTTCCACGGGATCGTACGTCCGGAATGAAAAGTGATAAATTCTCTGTGTGTCAAATTTTATCCAAATCCGTTCAGTCATTTTAGCGTGAAATACTAACAGGGGGCCTAAAATGGCTGCTTTATCAGAATCATAATATGAATCAAGTTAAAAATTTAAAACTCTTAAAATGGACTTTGTGGTCATAACCATTTTTTTTTTTTTCGGGTGTCGTATCTTCATAAATCTTCAAATAACCCCTCCCGCTCTGGGCTGAGCAAGAGGGAGTGTCAGACTTGTACTGACTAAAACCCATCCATGTTCCATCTTTTCCCTTTGTGTTCCAGGGCCGCGGTATCTCTTTCGAACAGTCCCGCAACCCTGGCAGGCATCGGTCCTTTCGGAGTCCTTCCCGTTTGCTGACATCTCTTGAGGCGCGCTTGGAACACGAACGCGCCGTCGACACGGCCTGTCGTCATAAGACGGACGGACGGCGAGCTAGCCCATAGCTCGCCGTCCACAGGCCCGCGCCTACGGTGGCCGGGGGCCACCACGTGGCCCCCGACGCCCGGTGCGTCTCCCGCGGCGGCTGGGACGTGAGGTTCTCTCTCTCTCACGTTCCGCCACCACCTTCGCTAGCATGACTGCTTCGCAGAAGGAGGTGACGGCGTCCATGGATTGAACCTAGGCTGGACGCGAGAGGTCGTTGTTGTCATAACCATAAAGACCATTTTAAGAATTTTAAATTTTTAACGTGATTCATATTATGATTCTGATAAAGCAGCCATTTCAGGCCCCTAGACATCCATCCTCATTTACTTTCGCATTTCTAATAGTAGTAAGATTTAATTATTAAGAGGATTAATTGTAAGGCATTACAATAATTACGGATAAATTTCATGATTGGCTTTGTTTCATGAATCTTTTAACCTTTCTATCACGTAGAATTGTAACTAACTCACAAGAAGCACGATCACTTGCGCGTTAAAGGGGTTCCGATGCGAATGAATGCGGATGCCCACGACCGGACTTCTCGCTCCACCAAACGGCACCTTTGCATGACACGAAATTGTTGATCTATGCGTGCATATGTGATTTCACCCATTTCAAAATGTGATTTGTATTAGTGAAATTTAGTTTGTACAGGACTTCACATAGCTGCCATTAATTATATTGGGGTTGGCTACCACTCTAATCGGATGCAGCTTCTTCTTCTTTGCATGTAAATGGACTCAAATTATCCTGGAAGGTGCAGGTGGCTGTGCTGGATGGGCAAGAAAAGAGGAGTGGCATATCCTGCAAAGGAGCTGCACACTGGCGTTGTATTTGAGACGAATGCAGCTGACTGCGACTATTTTACTCAGGACTGCCTAATAATAATATAATAATACCAGCCTATTACTGTCCCACTGCTGCGCAAAGGCGTCTTCTCAACAGAGAAGGCACGAGCATTGATCACCACGCTTGCTCCAGACGGGTTGGCGATTTCAGACGTTTATAAGTCCAGGTTTCCTCACGATGTTTTCCTTCACCGATGTCTGTGATGTCCAAGATAAACTTAGAAAGTACATATAAATTGAAAAAGTCACACTGGTGCTTGCCCGGATTTGAACCCAAAACTTCATGCATGAGAGGCGAGGCCTTAACCTCTGGGCCATCACAACTCAGTCCATCAGGACTGCCTAGCTAAAATTAACTACTTATAACAATATTATTACACAAACTTAATCAATGAACTTTCTATTTCCATCCAGACCTCCCGTTTATTTTCGCAAGTCCGTTCACAAATATTTCGCGTCCACTCTCAATCACCAATTAATACGTTGAATCCACAAACATTAATGTCATTTTATTGTAAATATTGTTTCAGTGCGGAATATGGAATTGCATTAAAATCATTGGGTGTGCAATAAAACGAACATCAAAGGGAATATTTACGTCAGCGAAGAGTTTCGTGTTTTGTTCAGCTGTTTTTGGGTCAAGACTGTAAGAATAGGGCTGGTACGGGCGTATTTGTGATTTTTGAATTATCCATATAATTACATGTTTTTAGTGCTCACCTTATTAGTTATGATTAGGACAATAAATGTTATATCAATAATATAGGGTGCCTGGTAATTAGTGACTGTACTTATACACGTGATTGTAGTCATGATGACAAACGAGTTTCCCAAAGAAACATATTTTTTTTATAGTCATTCGCTTTTATCACAATAACACAACAGCCGTATGAAATTCGCGCGCGCACGCCTGTGTCCTATAAAGTGTTAGCTGCGCGACGCTGTTCTGTATCATTACTATCGTACCGTGCAACTGTGGGTAGGTAGAGTCACGT
This sequence comes from Eugnorisma glareosa, assembly GCA_947578425.1. Lineage (NCBI taxonomy): Eukaryota > Metazoa > Arthropoda > Insecta > Lepidoptera > Noctuidae > Eugnorisma > Eugnorisma glareosa. The sequence continues at coordinate 17,896,707 of OX387979.1, forward strand.
GGCTAACAGCTGATAGGTCACAGAGTCTAGATTAGTGCCCGACTGATGGCAATAGGGTCGTCTCCTATTCCATGGGACTTACACATAAGTTTTTTCGAAATATATGTACTGAAATGTGATCAGATATTTGAAAGAGCTTAAAACTTCATACTTATTTTGAAACGAAGATACAAAAAACATTACCCTCCTTCTGACGCAGTCGGGAAAATATCTCTTTGCTATACAAACATATTTTCTACTACTTATTTATCTGAAAAGAAAGATGTTTCCAACTGTTTACTCAACTTAATGGGATGTGAATATATTCGTTTCATATTTATTTCTTACTTAAAAAGTAACGAATAATACATACAATATCTTGTTACCTTAGTATTCTACTTGACATATTTTCTTTACATGAATTTGTATGTAAAATATTTCAGTTTTGTTTGATCAAAAGCCGTCTAGACAAATCCATTAGTAAGTTATCTAATTTATTTTCTAATGAAAGGCTTTTTGTGTTTTTAATTTTTTTTTATATTAAAAGTACCTAATATCAGTTGCTGAGCACTTTTTGTGTCTGGCTTTTTAGTTAGTAATTAAAAGTGAAGGAATGTTTGTAACAGATCTGGTTATTATCTTTTCTAGGGCTGTGTTAATCCATTTTTGCCTGCAAATTCAGATATATATAGAAGGATATATATAACAAGGTTAATTTAGTTTAATTAATTAGCAGTTATGGAAACAACTGGAATAGTGTTATGTGTCATTTTTGTTTTTTATTTACATAATCATACCATATTTTTTTTTATAATGCTATTATGATTTATTGAAGCAGGTTCAAAATAAATCTAAAAATTATTACAAAAAAAAACTAGTTTACCCGAGCACAATTTTTTTATGCCTTGCCCGCCTCTTGGAATTTCTCCTGTAAAAAACTACAAAACACCACCAACTGTAAATTTTTTTCAAGAAATGCAGCCCAACCCTAGCCAAGATGCAAACGGACGCAGATTGTCAACAAGAATAATGTGTCAGTTAAATGTAGGTCCAACTCACGCACACAACCACAATAATATTACAAATACACGCACATACAAATATAACTGTGGGAAAGATACATTTGTGTGTGTAGATACACATAGATGGTGTGAAAAGCGGGGATAGTCGTGTTGTGTGCGTTGAGATTTTCATATGCGCCTGGATTAAGAATGTTAGACCCGAATGAATTAAGTAGTAGTTATTTTATTATTATTTTAAAGTTTTTTATTTTATTTTTCGTATACTTGTAGCATGTGCCAAATAAATGTGTTTTCTTTCTTTCTTAATTAAGCTATTTTTTCCTACGCTATGGTGAATGAGAGGATCACCAATTTAACAATCTTACATCCATACGTGGCAATCACTACAGTGAACTAAGTATAACAATAACAATTAGCTATTTTAAAGTGTCATAATTTCAGTCATTTTAAGGCACATGTTTAGCAGTTCACCATCGTTTTTTGGACTGATAAAAATCTTGTGACGACATTTTTATCATTCTACCACTTATCATAATAATCGGATCGAAAAAAGACTTACTTTGTAATTGTTACCAACTACATGATACTATAAATCCGTACTTTATTTACTTATAAATTAAGTTAATACATATTCGTAAAATATTATTGAAACTTGTTTAATACTTTAGAATACAACTTCATCACTAAATAAAGCAACAAAGCAATACTCTAAGTAGAAAGTTTCGAGTTCCTTCAACTTTGAATAGCGGAGCATCAAATATTCCGAATTGGACTTACGAGTTGCCTCATTGTGGTAGGATCAATACCTACTTATTAGGTGCCACAAGACAGATACATATGCACAAAAGACGTATAAGTAAACGTTCTCTTAAATGTAATGGTAACTGAGGAGAGACGAAACGCATGTGACTCAAGAGTGTCCATGAAGTTTCTTGCCCATTCTTCTCCATGACATATTAATTATTCTACGATTTTGCAATGGGCAACTACATTCCACTCACAGTTATTATGCCTGTCGCTGGACTATAGGTAGCTTGACTAGGCAAAAGTTTGAGTTTGAGTTTGATGAATAATTATACTTGCTGATTAATGGATTGGCAGAGAAAGGGCAAAACAAAAATAATCAAAATATTTTACTGCGCTGACCCAATGTATCTAGGGTAAAGGTAGGAAGACGATGATGACCGAAACATGTCTTGAAAAATTAGGTAAAGCTGCTTACACCAATGTTTGCACTAAGAAACTTTCCAATAAATCGTGAATCTATTTATTAACCGAAATAAATATATACTGCATGTCGATTATCATCTGTAATCATTTACCAAATAGTTTTCTAGACTTACCGCTGACAATATTTTAAAAAATACTTTTCAAACATACACACTCACACTCTTTTCTACATACGAGTAGTATAAAACAAAGTCGCTTACCGCTGTCTGTCTGTCCCTATTAAGCTTTGATATTTAAAACTACGCAAAGGATTTTGATGCGGATTTTTTTAATAGATAGAGTGATTCAAGCGGAAGGTTTATATGTGTGACATTGCACCCGTGCGGAGCCGGGTCGCTAGTATTAAATAAAATATATTATACCGTTAGGGACTACGTAGAAGACAAGTCAATAGAATCTGTAATTAATTTTTAAGTTAGACTAACAGACAACGCTTATTGTGAATACATTTGCACGCCATGTTGTGGGGGCATATGCTTGGGGGCAAAACTGTAACACCTTATGAACCATGTTCTAGTAAATAAATATTTTGATTTGATTTGATTTAAATAAATTCAATATGCTAACAATAGTTTACACAAAACATTTACAATAAATCCCAAATAATACTTTTATAAGTGCAACAATCTCTTACGGACTAACACCACATGCATCATGAATTCATGAATCATGATGGGAAGCCGGTAAAAACAAACGTTATTTTAAGAGCAGCTTATAAAACAATTATTGCAATGATCTTGCAGGATATCAGATCCTGAATGATCGTTGCAGTAATATCCTTTTCTAGTTGTGACACAACTCGAAAAGGTTTGGCGAAGCTGCACACGGCGGCACATGAAGCTGTACATTTTCAGTATAGCTTGGCGTCGCTTTGTATAGATTTCCTATACAATGAGAGATCCGCTTCCGATCTGCTTTGGAAAGCTTGATTGGCCGTCGTGTGTACTTTAACAAAGTAAGTTTTCTTTACGTAATTTTACGCTAAGTAAGTAAGTTGGATAGGAATGAGGAAGGCCTTTGCTCAGCAGTGGGCCAGAAACGAGTAATTAAAAAAAACGCTAAAATCAATCAGATTTTTTTGCAAAAAGGGCAAAATTAGATATTTTGCTTTCATGTTGTACAATGGTGAGGTAATCTTAACCTTCTGCTCCTGTTTACAATGGCAACACTGAGCGTTGCCAATAAAGACGGAATGCTGCCTTTGATATTTTAAGAAAAACGACGAAATGAGAAAAACTTTGCATTTTATTAACAAAATGAGAAAAGGAAAAGAAATCTCTAGAGTGTTACGATTTAAAGTCGGTTAAACCAGTGTATATAATACTATGAGTATTCATACATTGTACCTTTTAAATGTGTGATGGAACATTTTTTATTAAAAAAGTGTTGCTCTTTTTTTGATAACGTATTATAATGCCAAAACTTTTCTATTCATAATGTACGAGTATATGCTTATGTTGACAATTTAACAACATTATTTTGGTTTCGTTTCCTTCAAGGAAACAACATTTTCATGACCAGATAATAATATGTATTAGAAAAAAATATTTTCAGCCTGTCATCAGAATATTCTGTGTAGAACTATTATAAACACGATAGTAAGGAGCTCTCCAGAAACATTTAATGTCTTTACAATTCAACATAATGTTATAAATGCGAAAGTTTTCGAGTTTGGATGGATGGATGCTTGTTATCCTTTCACGCAAAAACTACTGAACGGATTTGGATGAAATTTGGGATACAGATAGCTTATAACCTAGATTAACACATAAGATTAATCTCATGGGACAATTATCGAACTACAAGCAGGCAAAGCCGCGGGTATAAGTTAGTATTTTGTAACAAATTGCGTGGCGATGTCCCCTGTACAGGCACAGCTTCGTGGCATATGCCCAGTTCTACTGCAGATCAATGAAACGTTACCTAGAGTAGATAAGAAAACCTACAATAACAGAGAATTAATTTGAAAAAGAGTTTTCAAGGTTTTGAAGACATTTACTCGTCCCTTTTTCCACGAATATCCTTACAGGGATTCCCCGTAGGAAAGCCCCATCGATCTGGCAGCTTTAACGTTCTTTGTGTACCTCTGTAAAGGAAGTCTTGTCAATGCTGTAGCGTCCTTTTTGAAGTAAAAAGTTGCCAGACGGAAATATGTTTGAAAAGTTGGGCCGTTTCACACGACTACACCGGAGCCCAAAAAGCGTAGAAGACTTTTCGACAAGAATATTTTTCTGCGCTTCACTGATACTTTAGTGTCGTTGATTTTCGTCATATTTTCAGTGGTGTTTTTGCTTTGAGGTCAGGCCTAAATGCTAACATTTTTTTGTTTAGTCTCAAAACGAGAAGAAACATTGTCCAGTTGTAATGTTTTGACTTCTGGGGCTCATTATATTTTTTCAAAGTAATGTAGGACATTGCTCAGAGGAGTTTTTATAAAGAAACTACAACTGGTTCTATCTACGGCATTGTCGGTACGTTAATTTTCAGATACAAATGTAAAGCTAATTTTTTTTCTGTTTATATTTCGAACATATAATTATAAATTATACAAGACATGCTGTGGCGACCCCAAATGAGCTGGGATAAGGGCAAGAGAATGATGATCATTTCGTTCATATTCACGCATAAAATGAACCGCCCGTCAATACCCTGCGTCCTAACCAAAGCGATCGGTGGCACGAATAAGCGATAGTCGAAAAGTAAAACACAACTTCTGATTGTTTTGGACGGACAGTTTTGTTGCAAAGAGTGCACTATAATTGCTTTTACATATCAGTAATTAGCATAATCAGTCTAAAATGTTCCCACTGCTGGGACACATAGGCCTCCTCTCTATGAGAGGGAATGGACTATAATCTGAATGACTCGTGTTCGCGGCAGCACCAACAGTATTCTCAGTGTATTCGTATAGATCGGTGGGGTTCCCCGATGGTGCGGAGGTGGTTACGGGTCCATGCTGTATTGTGATTGTACATTTTCATCTGTGTTTGTAACCTACTAACACTAGAACTTAGTAAAATTGTTACTAACCTAACCTAACTAAAAACTTAATATTCTATTCTATAATCCAGCCCGCGGGCCCAGTGCCACCAGTGTTGACAGATATCACATATTATCTTCGAATTTTTGGTTCTAAGACGATGCCGGTTTCCTCACGATGTTTTCGTTCATCGTTTTGAGAGCAGTGGTTATGAAATAAATTACACAAAGTATTGCGCCCGCCTGGGTTTGAACCCACGACTTACTGTTCGTAAGTCGGGGCTGCCTCCATTGGACCACCGCTGCTCAGTAATTAATTTAATCAATGGTGTAATATAACTACGAACAATTTAAACACCACCAACAGCACAAGATCTTCAGCTAAAAAAACAAAAGCACTTAATTTGATAGTCATCTCACTAAATCCCTGCGAGGCTTAGCCGCAGTGCTGGAGGGTCAACAGGTGGGCCCTTAACCTGGCCTTTTGTTTTAACGTGTTCTGACTCGACTTACGGTTGCTCTCATATTCACTTAACTTAGTGCGGTTTATTTTGAAAAGTCATTGTGCCTTTTTAGGGTTCCGTAGCCGAAAGGCAAAAAACGAAACCCGTATTCGCCATGTCTGACTGTCCGTGTATGTCAAAGCCACTTTATTCCGAGACTATTAGGACTACAAAGTTGAAACACAGTAGGTAGATGTATTTTGTGAACCGCTTTACGATTTTTATACAAAAATAAAAGATTAAGGGAAGGGGAGCCCCTTACATGGAACTGAAACTAAAAAAAAAATTTTTTCATCAAACCTATACGTCCTGGGTGTCTATAGATACGTATTTTAAATGAAATAAATAATTAAAAATGACATTGAGGTTCCTAAAACCATTTTTTCTCAAAGTCAATCGTTTGAATGATAGACTCTTCCAAAGTGGTAAAATGTGTCCCCTCCTCTAATTTCTAAACTAAGAGTAGGTTTAGTTTTGCTGTTGAATGTGAAACAATTAGAGATGCAAAACGAGTTTTAAACGTTTTAAACCATTTGGTTTTAAACGGTCTTTTTGGTTTAAAACGATTTAAAACCACACTTAGCGGTTTAATATGGTTTAGAATGTTTTTTTTTGTAATGCACTGAGGCTTTACACGAAGTTATCTAGACCACACCTCCTTCCTGATTTAGAATATATAAAAGGAAAATAAAATAAAAATGTTTTAAAATAACCTTCATTAACATGACAGACAAACATAAAATCGATCCCTACCTGCCCCATCTCTCCCCGTTGCGATTTTGGTAGCAAAGTGAAAAATAAAAATGCGGCATTGCCGTTTTATTTTAATAAATACCCAAAACATGATTGTTTTCAGTGTCTAATCCTAAATAGTAATATAAATATGATATATGACTTCACATATATTAATAAAAATGGTAAATGATTTCAATTAGCCTTTTAAACTATTTTTTTAAGTAATTCGTAATCAATGTACGGCCCACGTGGTCGTGGTTTTAAACCGTTTTAAACAAATTTAAAACGGGTTTTAAACCACTGATTTTGGTTTAAAACGGTTTATTTACAACTATAGAAACAATACAACAAATATGAATAAGCCTTCAAAATATTTTTATTATATTGTTTGGTGCTACGGAACCCTGTCTGCGTGTGAGTACGACTCGTACTTGGCCGGTATTTCTACAGGTCTTATAGCACGACAAAAAAATGTCACTGTACTTAGTATGTACATATGGCATTTATTATTAATATTTTAAGCGTCTATGACCTAACTAAAAGGACATACGAGTAGTACTTACACTGACCATTATTGCTGATGAATTTCTTAGTAGCAGAGTCTGTATTTGTGCCCGATTGATGGCAATAAGCTCGTCCCCTATTACACATGGAACTTAAACATAACTGGTGAGATGTGGGTGTAGGTACTACAAACTGGTGAGATGTGGGTGTAGGTACTACAAACTGGTGAGATGTGGGTGTAGGTACTACAAACTGGTGAGATGTGGGTGTAGGTACTATTAAGTCCACCTCTGCCTAACCCTTTGAGGATTACAGGCGTGTTGCTATGTTTTGTCAAAAACGTAGCAAAAAGATATCTCTCTTCAGCGTTCGCTGCAAACGTAATTGACAGACATTCACGCTGAAAGCTTTCATCTGTAAAAACTAACGAATAGAACCGTTTTAATGTTAATTAGACATCTGCTTGTTACCGGATCGCTAATAAGGCCTTCATTACTACCTGCGGATTTACGGATCCGGTGAGATTCCGGAAAACGGATCTGTGGATCCGGTTTCGTACCCGATTTGGTGGTAATCATGTATTTGTTGTTTAAGTAGTTAACATAACATAACGTCTTTAACCCCCGAAGAGTTAGGCAGAGGTGTACCTAATAGTACAACCACATTTCGCGAGTTATGTTTAAATCTCATGTAATAAGGGCGAGCCTATTGCCATCAACCGAGCACAAATCCAGATTCCGTGCCGGCCACTGAGAAATTGCTTCTGGTAAACCCAATAACATTTTGCTCTACCCGGGAATCGAACTCAGGACCACATGCTCAGCAGTCGCGCTTGCGACCACTAGACCAACGAGGCTCGGTCATTTTCAGTAGTTATACACGAAAATAAGTTTATTTTTAATTAGGGTAAGTAATTGTTTACTGAGGCTTTAATATGAAATGTACGTAATACGAATATTTTTGAACGAGTTTAGACTTTTAACGTTAATATCGTTTAGACATATTTTTTGTTCAGACAAGCACAATATCAAAGTATCGGTCATTATAGCCTAGCCTTTTCCCAACTTTGTTGTGGTCAGCTTCCGGGCTTCCAGTCTAACTGAAGCTGAATACCAGTATTTTACATGGTGCCTATCTGACCTCCACAACCCAGTTAGCTACTGGGTATCAAAGTATAGGTCCTTACATGTAAATAATCTAAAATAATAGTTCCATTTTAAAATCGTTCAAATTCACGTAACGATAACTGTGCGCTTTCGTGTTTGGCCTACTGAAATACGAATCTCATTATGTTTTTTACCGTTCTGAAAATTTTGTTTTTTTTTTCACTCTCTTTTACTGAATTTATCAGTTTAATTAAATAGAATTAGAGAGAATACCAAACGGAAAAAAATAACTACAGATTTTTTTGTAGAATAAAATTTAATAAATTTCTGTACCGTATGCAAAAAATAATAATACATTTCAAGTTTATAACGACTCCCGGAACATACGCAATTCCTCATTTCGCATTGCCATTTGCCTGAAATTTACGTTAATGTACTTATTTTTTACGCAACAGTTTTCAGTTGTGTATTTGAACTTATATACTTCAAACGTGATATATTTCATCACCACTGAAATCTGTGACATGACTGTTGTGTCTGTTGTGACTACGCGCCCGCACTGTGACCACGTGGTGGACTTAAGCCACTCCATCTCATAGAGAGGAGACCTGAGCCCCAGCAGTGAGAACAATATAGGCTGATCACGACTACTGAACTGGGTTGGATATTAGTTTGTTTTTCATCAGAAATTTCACCGGAATTTAACAGGTTCACGAACAGCGTTAATTTTTGTACATAAAAAAATATGCAAGAAAGTGACTGAAATAGCCCACGCTCGGTGTTTTGTTTCTTCCATTCTGGATTTAAATACTTACCACAAATATGTGGTAACTGTCTAAGTATTGCTGATTACGAAAAACCAATCCAACCTGGTTATTCGCGCGGTCTATGTACGTACGGCGATGGCACACCTATGATTTAAATCTATGGTTATACCGCCGCGCGCCCTAATGCTACAAACATGTGTGCATTTCCAAAGTCTCAAACACACACATTCATTCACTAAGTGATGTAAGTTTGTTCTTGTTAATTAGATGAAGCTCGTTAGTTAGCTACTAATCAGGCTCTCGCCGTACGGCCGGGTTACGGATGTTATCTAATACCAGCAGGGTATCCGGAACTACGGGTCTACGCGTAATTCGATGTGTTTACGATTACGGTAACTCTTTTTAACAAGGTATTTAGCTTTCGAAATTCGATATTGATTGTATATATGTAGGTATACTAGGCTACTTAGTTCATCTATTGTTGTTTAAAAGTATCCAAAAAGATTTAATTCGTTTGCATTCGTTCGTTCGAATCAACTGCCACGTTGGTCTAGTGGTCGCAAGCACGACTGCTGAGCATAAGGTCCTGGGTTCGATTCCCGGGTCGGGCAGTGTTGTTGGGTTTTCCCGTCCGCAATTCCTCAGTAACAGCCATGGATTTTGGATTACTGCCCGGTTGTTGGCAATAGGCTCGCCCACTATTACTTAAGACTTAAGTATAACTGGCAAAATGTGGGTGTACTATTATGTTCACCTGTGCCTAACCCTTCGACAATTACAGGCGTGATGTTATGTTATGAAACGAATCAGCTTTGTCTTAAGCCTTAAACAAAGAAATGCTCCTAAAACATTCTAGAAGCATGAACTACGCTATCGTAGAACCGCTACGACTTAGCATGTCAGCATGACTACGATTTGTAAACAACATACGTTTCTACAGTTTCTTTTTACACTAAATAGGATTGCGTTTGGCCGCAACTCTCCTGATGTGATCCGATGATGCGGCCTAGGGGAGCACGCATGCCTAGAAGGAACTGATTCACTCGAACTTGGAATAGATCCAGATTATAATTTTTGAGTAACAGACATTCCACAGACCGACGATTTGCACAAAAACTGTTCGAATGAACTTTTACCTTTTTAAACCAAACGTTATGATTTTTTTGCCAACATTGCATAATCAGCCTATAATGTTCCCCCCACTGCTGGGATACACGGCCTCCTCTCTATGAGAGGGATTGGGCTATAATCCACCACGCGGGCCTAGTGCGGGTTGGTTGATGTCACATGTCTTCGAATTTTTGGTTCTAGGACATGCCGGTTTCCTCACGATGTTTTCCTTCACCGTTTTTGAGAGCAGTGGAGATGAAATAAATTACACAAAGTAATGCGCCTGTCTAGGTTCGTACTCATGACTTACTGATCGTAAGTCGGCCACCATCAATAGGCCACCGCTGCTCTCTATCTTGCCAACATTGAATGACTTTTAATTTATTAACTCTATGTATATATCCACTTCCAACCATTTTAAAAACAGGCAAGTTCCATAGACAAAATTCAAAAAATACAGCTATACAAAAATCCTAACATAACAAAGAAGGTCACAATTTTTATTTTATAAAACAAAAACAAAGACTTTTCTTTTTTCAAATTTTCAAATTCAAATTCATTTATTTTGTGTGATTTTTGGTGCATTTTTTACATGAGATGTCAATAATAAATAATAAGTTCCTCAAAAATCTACCTTAACGGTGTACACTTTTTCACTTATTTAGTAATTATTATATAAAAAAAAGAATAATCAACATATTAAAATAAAATAATTACAACAAAAACACGAAATAACTTATAAAGATAGGTCACAAAAAACAAGCAAAACATTTACAATTGAGTACAAAAAAATAATAATAATAATTTAAAAAACAAGGGATGGAAATAAAGATAATAATTCAATCTCAAAAATTTTATAAATTTCAATGTCAAATATCTTACAATTTATCATTAAGGAATTCGTCAATAGAATAATAACATTTTTCCAATAATATATGTCTTAATTTGTTTTTAAATTGAATAATATTTAAGTCCTTAATTCTATTTGGTAATTTATTAAATATTTTTGGGGCCATGCAAAGTATGCTTTTGTGCATGAAAGCGGTCTTTGATGGTCGAACGCATAATTCATGTCTATATTCTTGTCTGATCATTTTATAGCGATGTTCAGATGCTTTTCTGAATAGATGCATGTTCTTTTTAACAAATAAAGCAGTCTCAAATATGTAATCTTTCAATTTCCCTTTCGTTTTTAAACTAAGCAGGATTTTAAAATAACAAAAGAGTTTCTTATCTTATGACGTCACGAAGAAAGCTATTCCTTACTTTGTAACCTATTCTATTTATTCCTGTGCTTCTAAACCCTATTTATTAGATCAGATCTATTCTCGAAGCGACTGTACAGTCAATACAAAAATATATATATTTTCGTGGTTTCTCAGTGAGATACTTTTCACAAAGTATGGATGGACTGTGTGAAGGATGGTATTAAATTTTTAGCATTGTGAGGAAACTGCATGTGCGCGAACCAAAAATTCGTAACAATAATATGACGTCCACCAACCCGTAGAAGCCGACACCGGCGCAGTCGCTTTCGGCTCGCATCCACCTTAAATCCGCATCGTTATGACTTTTCGACCGAATTCGGTTGTTTTGCGATCGCTATCTATGCCGAGACTGCAGAGCCTGGGATCACGTAGTGGATTATGGCACGCCACTAGACGAAAAGAAAACCCGTTTTTTTTTTTTAAGTGGTGTAATGTCATTGTGAGTGTACATATTTCTGCCTTCGACTGTACAAAGTCAGGAATAGTTTAAAGTCTGGAGTTATCTCCGCGTTGTGTAAGACGGTATTAGTCGCGGTTCAACGACGGGGTCGCTGTGCAGATGAACTTAGCTTAGCTTTTCATGTTTTCTTCATAGATAGTTATCGACAGGTTTAGACGGTGCAGTTTTTTTCTTAAATAGATTGCATAAAGTAGATTTGATGAAGCCATTTTATGACGTAACCGTGTAATTTTGTTATCTTCAAACAAACAGTTTCAATGTTTTTATTTTGTTATTATTATATAGCATCTCGGACTTCAGCCTATGAGGCTGGCTACTGCTTAACCGGGCAAATCCTGTGGATGCCTTAGAATTTAAGGCCTCCAGCCAGGAGCTTAAAATACTTAATCAAAAACTAAGCGACCACTGGGTACCCTTTGGGGTACGAGAAACAATTTCTTGTTTGAATTATGTGAAATTGTAATTATTTTTTCACTTACTCTCAACTTTTTCAGCAGTTCTTGCTCCATTAAAAGTAGTCTCTTACCCTGTAAACAAAGAAAAATCGAATAAGCAACAAAATATTAAAAAAATACTTAAACAATTCGATACAGACTGATCCACTTCTTCCAAACATAGGCAGTATGCTTTCTTACTGCTTCTAATATCAATATGGTTCCAAGAACAAAAATCTAAAATCGCAACCGCCACATTTACAATTCAATTAATGAGATCCCCCTCAAAGATCTCGTCGCATATTCTACAATAATCTGGAGTCTCACACGACCCCTTTCCATATTTATCCTAAGCACCTCTCACCTGGCCGGGACACAATTATACAATAGGTGGATTGCTTAGCAGCGGGACGGAATTGTATTAAGCGCCACGATAGCAAAAAAGGGTTTTTGAATGGAAGAAAAATGATATGTAGAATGAATTTTTCTTGAAATTATATACAATTACATAAGCATAATTATCTTTAAGTTTACATAACGTAAAATCAGACCTATAATCCTTGAAAATGAAGACAGAAGTGTTTTCCAGATTTCGTCAGTTATGTCTAAGTACCATGTTAAAGGGGGAGACGCTATCAACTGGCCAGTAAAAAAAAATAATTAAAAAAAATACTTTATTTCAGACCTTAAACCTAATGATGTTAGTAATACACACTACCTAAAAGCTGTTTTATTACCAAACGAAACGAAACGAAATACAAGATTATCTGCTGCACTAATGCAGATTCCGTGAAAATTCCTGACAGAAAAATACATATTTTGTTCCACAGAATCAAATTGTCACATTCTCAGCAGTTAAAACAATGAAGCAGTGCTGCGCTGGAGCACAACATCTCCAGATAGGATATAACTAGATGAGCTCTGCCTGCTGATGTGTATTTACCGCCAACATAACATTTTAATTTGGACACCTCATCAAGTTACATCCGTACCATTCCTCCCAAGCGGACCAGCTACCCCATTTCCTCTCCGAAAGCTTATCTCAGTCCACTGTTGGGCAATTTACCCACACATTAACACAGAAACCTTCATGATTATGCTAAGCCGCATTCGCGTACAATGGCGGGATTGTACGGCTCCAGAATTATTTTAACCTTTAAGGTAACAAGAGAGACATTGAATAGATACGTACAGAAGGTACAGAACTTCTTCATGAACGAAAACGTACGCATATTGAAAACATGCTTCAGGGTTGCTACATGCATTTTCGGTTCGATACGATATTGGACAGCCGGGCAGCAGTATCGTTAGTATTATAAATTGCGGGAGAACTGCTAGCTCTTATTGTGTAGAGCCAACCCGAACGCGATTAAGCAAGGAAAGATGCCGAATGAAATTGGCTGATTGGCACGATTCGAATAAAAGCTGGTCATCATCATTGTACATGGTAATTAGGGCAGGAGCCCTTATTACAATGTATTTGGGGTCGGCGCAGCGTGTCTTCTTCTGCCATACTTCTCTATTACTCGTCATCTCAGCAGTCACCTCGTTTCTAGCCATATCATCCTTTACACAGTCCATCCATCATTTCTTTGGTCTTCCTCTACTCTTACAGCCATCTACATTATCCTCAACATTCTCCTCATTCCTCTGCAACACACATCCATACCACGATAAAAGCAGGTGTTCATTAATAATGTGCTTCGGGTTGGTTTTGCTGCTCAACAAATACTGCCGTATCAAAATGTCACGGCTCGAACATGACGCGTACTCGCGACTGGCATTTGTTTGAAATAGTTTGAGTTTTCTATGTTTACGTGCCCCTGTTGCCGGACTTTGTATGTAGCTAACCTTCTGTACCTACCTTTTTTGTGCAAGAGTGAACTTGCCAAAGTGGCCGCCATTTTGTTTAAAATGGTGAGCAGTCATAAGTGGGATTATAATTAAGTCTCACGGATTTAACGTGGGTTCTGGGATTAAATATTATAACTGTGGAAAATATAAACTGCGGAAAAATGTACAGTTTTGCTGTGTTCTTTTCTGTGAAGTAATTTTCTTCCTTGGGCATTCTTTCAAACGATACGGTTTCAAACGATATTCTTGGTTGAAGCCAGCTTTCAAGAAATACATAAACAAAAAAAATTGCCCCTTGTTTTTTTTATTTTCTAGCAGACATTCAAAAAATTAGCACATAATTTAACCAAACACTTTGTTTTTCTATTAATTCCGTTAAATTTTATGGTAAACTTCTCTATTTTTGTTACATTTATATCTGCATAAAATACTTTCCACATTTTTGAAACCAAAGCTATATTAATTTAAATTAAATAGGCTGCATATTAAATTACAATATTCGGATTCGGACATCCCTAGCGGTAGACCACAGTTCATACAACGTGTTGGTACGTGCCCAAACGTGATTCAATAATGAACGACCCTGTGGTAAAAGTTTCACTGAAAATCATTGTTAGCTTTGGACATTGTTCTGTTGACCAGTACCTACTTTTAACTTTTTTAATTAGCTAGAATGGGTATGCGTCAAGAGACAGAATCATGACAACAAGAACATATTGGTTCTTAAACGGGAGGTGAGGTTCATGCATAATCAGTCTGTATCTCCTCTCACCTGGGTCATAGACAAGGAGTGGTTCGTAACCCAACACGCGGACCCGGATAGATGTCACAGGGCTCAATATTTTGGGGGTCTAGAAGACTTCTTATAATGTATACCATTATGTAAATAGTTAGAATATAGTTTAGTAAACACTAAAACTAAAAAGGACTGTTAAGAGCGGTGGTAATGTAGTAATTAACACAAAGAAAAGTGCCTGTCTGAGATTGAGAGCTGCAAGTCACGGCCCGTCTTACTAGCTCACTATAGCTCTTCGAGGTTTCTTGGCAAGTATACTCCATGACTGACTAACATCTGTGAGAAAGTCGGCTTAGGCGTTTCGGCCGCTGAGTTTCGTCCGATCCGGTCGAAACAGGAATTTCATTATTATTTCATCAAATGCGAGCAAAATAATAAAAGTCGATCAATTCCCGATACCAGACGGTACCTATAGATAGACTTTTTATTTTTCCTAGCTGCCCCGCTGCTCTTGAATACTTTCAGTTCTGACAGTACCTGTGTCCAGTTCGTCCCGCCATCTCCATAAATAGACGCAAATAAGGATAATTAAAAGCTCTCAGCAATAGCACCTAGTACCTACCACCAGCACTCACCGTCAAGACCTGCAAACGAGTACCAATTAGCGAGAATTTAGTTCCTCATTCATTAAGCTTTTTACAAGTCTGGAGTTTATTCAAGTGCCTGCCATTTGAACGTAAGTAATCGAGTTATTTTAGCGAGCAGGAATCGAATTATAGCGTGTTTTAGAGGGCTGGGAAGAAAATTAGGGCCCTGGTAATTAGCGCTGGCATTTGGGAGCTTGATATTATAATATTTTAGGAAATGAGAGCCGGCTGTTTTGAAAGATCTGGTGAAAATGTAAACAAACCTTTTTAGGTTAATTTTTTACGCAGTCTCTTAATAAATGGAATTAGTGTCTAACAGATCCAACGTTTCAACGTTATAATTATCTCATCACTTTTTAGGGTTCCGCTGCCAAATGACAAAACACGGAACTTTTAAAGATTCGCCCTGTCCGTCGGTCTGTCAGTATGTCGCTGCCATTTTTATTCTGAGACTGCTGGCACCACACAGTTGAAATTTAGAGAATTGGGCTCTTCTATGAGCCTCTACACAACATCATCATCAGCACCACCTGCCTGCCCTTGTCCCATTCTATTGGGCTCAGCGCAATACGTTTTCTCTTTCCATTCTCCCCTGTCAGACGTCACAGCATCATCCACTCCTTTCTCTTTCATATCGGTTGTCGGTTAGAGCGAACATGTTGGCTCGAAGGTTTGCACGATGCTCACTTCCAGTCAAGATCACGCTCTTTCGAGCGTACGTCTTTTACACGTGCAGCCGGTGTACGCAAAGATCGTACAATGCTCTCCCCGTACAGTATAATAACGCGTTTAGTATGCTAGTAGGGGTGCCACGCTTCTGTAGTGCGTCGGGGATGTTCGCAGATGCGCATGTGGATTGTTTTTACACAACAATGCGTAAAAGGTGCGCTTCCCTGGTGCGCAGGGTGCGGGGCAGCAACAACAGTATCTTAAGCATGATTGCCAGTCGCCTGGACTGTGTTTATGTGGGTCGCTGCTGTGCCATTTCTCATGGGTTGTCACAGCAGTGATCCACCATTATCTGTTATGTTTGTTTGTTTTATCAGTGCTTACTAACAAAGTCGTTAGTTTTACTAACAGCTTTTGAGTCATGGATACTCGAATAAAGAGACATTCTATTCTATTCTATTCTATATCATCCGTCTTCACACAATCCATCCATCGTTTCTTTGGCCTTCCTCTCCCTCTCCATCCATCAACATTCATGTCCATCACTCTTTTAGTCACATGCGTTTCATCCCTTCTCATTACATGTCCATACTAAGCCTCTACACAACAATGACGTGAAATTGTGAAATAAATAAAATAGGTCCCTCAATACATGTAATAAATAATATTCAATTAAAACAACTTTTAATAGAAATTCTTAAAAATAGTTTTACAATTTATTTACAAAAAGCCTAATGGGAACACACATACAAATTGTGTTAAAATTATTTCCAGTTAGAGTATTCAAATAATTAATCAAAAAAATATTATTGTTTTACAAGTTTCTACTATTTCTATTTACTAGGAAGCAAAATAATTATTCGGTATACATTTATATGTTAAAATATACAAATGCCTTGTAAAAGCAATATTATCTATTCTGAATCTCCCATCTGCCTCAGCACATATCACAACCTACCGATTTTACTAACCAAACCACGACATTTTGGCGCCATTATCAAAGAACAAGATTTACAACTATGCCAAACAAAAGTGGAAAAGCCACGATAACAAATTAAAGTTCAAAAAAGTCTTCTTCTATAAAACAAACCGTATTTCAGACTTACGCAAACAGCCTCTTTGATACAATGCGGACTGGGGTTTATATTGTAATAAATGTCTGAAAGAGAATGAGTACAGGAATTGCTTTATCTTTTACTGAATCTGTAAAGCATTCATAAAAGATGAAGAGAGCTCAAAAAGCTATAAATTAAACGGTGTAAACATGTTCTTTATCAAATAAGAGCTAACGGATCTATTTGATTGAAGTCGAAGCATAGACGAAGTTGGTACTATACTACTCCATATGTATTCGTTGAACCATAAAAATGCGACGTGGCGACGTGGGGCTCGAACACACTCTCGAAAGGTTCCGTAAAATTGCCAAAATAAATGATCTTCTTGTACCCCTTAATAGTTACCTTGTTTTTTTTTTGTTATATCAGCCATAGCACTGCACACTTTGTGTTCAAGTGTCTAAGTGTTACGGCTCAAAAGACAGCCCTGCGGCAGATAAGACGAACAGACAGATGGACAGCGGAGCCTGAGAATGATCAAACCATTAAAAAAATATTGTGTTTAAATATTGAGCTTCCCTAGTAAATTAAATTTATTCGAACTCGTTTATTGTAACTTATATGAGAACATTATGTTTTAACTTTGTAAAAACATAGAATTCTAGGAAACACCAGCTTGTATGCATAAAAACTCAATATTATTAAACGAAGCTAC
The DNA here is from genome assembly GCA_947578425.1 of Eugnorisma glareosa. Classification (NCBI taxonomy): domain Eukaryota; kingdom Metazoa; phylum Arthropoda; class Insecta; order Lepidoptera; family Noctuidae; genus Eugnorisma; species Eugnorisma glareosa. The sequence goes on from OX387979.1 coordinate 17,914,480, forward strand.
CAGGAGAGCATAACTCAAACAGAGATACAGTGTGCTACCAAGAATCACCAACATATAAATACGGTTAAACCTATCGAGGTCGCAAGTTCGCAACAAATAATTTCCGATGGTGAATTTATGAACGTTCCGTACGTGCCATCCTCTGGGGTTGCTACATGATATATTATGTATGTATGTATTAAGGCTTCATGTATGGGATAGCTACGTCAGCAGGGAAAAGATGGATAGTTTTGTGAAAATATTGGATTAGAAGGGTATTGGTGAGAAGGAGCCAAGTTAAAGGGGAAAATATACAAGTCCATGATAATCCGTGGCATGTCGTACTGTATTAATTGGAATGTTGGGCTATGAAGAAGATGGATAAAAAAAGATAGCATATAGTGGAGAATATTGAGATGGATCTGTAGTGTGACAAGCATGGTAAAGTAAGGACTGAGTATGAGAAAGTTTGAAAATTGCGCCTGTTACACAAAATTTGAAAGGAAATCGACTGTATTGGTATGAACATTTGTGATGAGGGACCAATCGCATGTGACTAAAAGAATGATGAATAGAAACGTTGATGGATGAAGAGGGGCAGGAAGACCAAGGAAACGATGGATGGATTGAAGAAGTAAATGATAGCGTGACGGTTGACAGCAGATCGGAAGAACAAAACGTGTTGCGCTGACCCCGAGGAACATGGGACTATGGCGTTGGTGAAAGAGCATACGTATAAACTTTTAAAGTAGTCCTAGAGGCCTAGACAAAGTGACATTTTAGCAGCGATAGAAACATCAAAAAAGTATTAGATTGACATAATCTTCTGTGCAGCATAAATATGTCAATCTTGTTGAACATCACTTCGTTCTAATACCACGTAAGTCAAAATAACAACTTACAGGAGAGTGAAAAACCTGCATAGTTATACCTAGGTAATAGAACAATGGAGTGGAGACCACGCATTGGAAAGCGCAACGTGGGACGGCCACCTGCCAGATGGACCGACGACCTTGCTAAAGCTGCAGGGAGTCGCTGAATGCAGGTGGCATTGGACCGGACACGTAGGAAATCGATTTGGTGGCCTATGGACAACAATGGGCTGAATTAATGATGATGATGATGAATAGTTCAATACCATTTTTATAATTTTTGTTCACTTCAAATTAGATAGAGACTTTGTTTGTTTCTGATTGGCTGAAACAACGCGTCTTCCTATTCTTCATGTCAAAACTGCCGAAAATTTACTTACGTTTGGTTACAACTTCGACGAGGACTTTTATAATATTTTAAGGTAATCTGAAATCGCGATCACAGACTAACCGAGTTACTTCTTTCTGTCTCTAAGAAAACACTTCGTTATGAAAACAAATTAAATAAAAACTGAAATAAAGTAAAAATCTCAGTTAAATAAATCCTTAATTATTTAAGTATTCCGTTTGACACTCAATTATTTTGACTCAATAAACTCAGCTTTTCCGTTGAACCCAAAATGCTGATAAAATTAACAACCTTAATTTATCTAGCTTTAATTAAATTTACGATGATAAAGAAAAATCACTTTTGGGTCATGTGCCACGGCAAGCGAGTAGCGGGGCGCAATTACCTTGTTAGACTGTATTTGCTTGACAAATGAGGGAATGGTGGCGGATGCAGGCTAACAGTATTTATCTGCTCAGTCTTTCCCCTACTATGTTGGTGTCAGCTTCAGTTTAACCGAATGCAGCTGAATACCAGTATTTTACATGGAGGGACTGCCTATCTGACCTCCACAATCTAGTTCGTACTGGATAATACGATAAACCTTTGAGAATACTGGTTGTCAGGTTGTGACTAATGCAGGCCGACAGTAAAAGAAACAACCCTAAATCAAGGGGATAAGGCCATAAAATGCATCTTTACGCTATCACAGTGTTTAATTAGATGGACTGACTAGTGACTGGAGCGGACAAACCTACTTTGCTGACACTCACGAGTATAGTTTCGGACAAACTGGTACGGTGAAATTGCGGACATGGCTGCAGACAATGAACTCTGTCAGCTAATTTTTGAGTAGGTGTAGTACGTCCATTAGGTAGACCATTTAAACGAAACGTATTTGAAGCTGGACTTGATCGCTTCCGCTACGCTTTCTATATAGCGTCGGTTTATCCGCCTGTATCCCGCCGTGTTATCAATTCGCTTTCAATCCAACATTGAAAAGAGGCGATAATTAATTATCAGTATCTGGAGACGTTTATTGGTTTTCTTAATAAAATTTATTAAGACGTAAAAGTGATGAATAGACTTAAAGGCGCCTCTTTTGGCACATACAAAATTAACCTTTTGTGTCCAGAATTGTATTTAAAATTTACTGTAAAAATGGTACGGTTCGTCGTCCACGATGCTACTCAAAACTAACGTGTTAACAACTCTAATCACCAATGAGTAGTCAGGATACACAATCTGATCCAACTTATCTTACGTCTAGACTAGACGTAACTTATTTATAAGCATTATTATAAACTAGCGACCCGCCCCGGCTGCGCACGGGTGCAATGTTATACATATAAACCTTCCTCTTGAATCTCTCTATCTATTAAATAAACCGCATCAAAATCCATTGCGTAGTTTTAAAGATCTACGCATGCATATGGACAGACAGAGGGAATCGATTTTGTTTTATACTATGTAGTGATAGTGATGTAAAAGTTTGTGAGTATGGATGGATGAATGGATGGTGTTTGTTAGTCTTTCACGTAAAAACTACACAAACGGGAGAAACCTCGAACCGAGAGAAGCCTCGGGCATAAGCTAGTTAATTACATATGAAACTACTATAAACTCGCGATTTGTTCAACGTAATTTAAAACAACGCCTTATAATCCTCGAAGGATTAGCAGAGAAGTTAGAAGTTTGAAGTTAGCAGAGATCATAACAAGTACACCCACATTTTGCCAGTTATGTTTTAAGTCGCATGTTATGGGGAGTGAGCCTATTACCATCAACTGGGCACAAATCCAAACTCTGTGGCTGCTACTGAAGATATTCCTGATGGAAAAACCCAATAAGACTTTGCCCGACTCGGGAATCGAACCCAGGACCTCATGCTCGGCAGTCGCGCTTGAGACCATTAGACCAGCGAGGCAGTCAATTATAAACTTTAACATCACATCCATAATCCCCGAGAGGATGAGCAGAGGTGTACCCTATAGCACACCCACTCACATGTCACCAGTTACGTTTAAGACCCATGTAAAAGAACGAAGGCTTTCCCCAAGCCTTCGTTCTTTTTTTAAACCATCATTCGCTGTCGGGAAATAAACGGATCGAAAAAAGTACAGTTTATTTATTAATCTCAAGCTCGTACATTTTCTACAAGGACTGCGGTGTTTAACACTAATGCAGTTCCAACGACTTTGCCTGCCAATCGATAGCCTCGCTGCGGGTGGGAGAACAGAATACAAATTTGTTGAAACTACACTACATGGGCTTAATTTAATCGTAGTTAGTTGTGTATGTTGAGTTAATATAAGTTTAGAAAACAATACAACCCAACATAGCATTAAGGATTCGGCAGAGGTGTAGGTCCCTAATAGTACACCCATATTTCGCCGGTTACGTTTAACTAACATGTAATAGGGGGCGAGCCTATTGTCATTTGAACATCAACTTCAAATACACACATCAAAAGTGTCTAGGGATCAACATATATTTTTGCAATAACTTTTCTCCTGATTGATATTAATTAAAATTTTCTTTAAGGATTCATCAAATAAAGTGTTTTCGTTTGTCACAGTAACGATAAACCAAGTCACCTTTGCATTAATAAAGAAATTTGCCATTTTCCTAATAAAGGGATTTTTGACATTTGAACCACTAACACAAAAGTTCGAAAAAAAGACTGAAATAACAGTTTTCTTTAAAATTTTATTGGGTAACTTAAACAATTAATAATCCGTGTTTCTACCGCGAACACTAACAACACAAGAACATCGGTTTGGCATACTCAAAATGAGTTCATCCAAATCACGCTGTGGAATGGCCGCCCATGTTCGTTGCAACAACAAAAAAAGGTCTTCTTGCGACTGGATACCCTCCATATTCGGCAGAGCTCTTCTCTGTAGCATATCCCATGCATGCTCAATCGGATTCAAGTCAGGCGACTGAGCAGGCCAGGGCAGGACATTGATGTTAGCTGCGGCGAGAGTCTGTCTTACAACTCTTGCGGTGTGCGGTCGTGCATTATCATGCATTAACTGAAATAAGGGACCGATTTGCACTTGTAGAGGAACGATGACGTCTGATACAATCGTCTCAGCATAAATTTGAGCGTTGAGGTTGCCTCTGATCCAAATCAACTCAGTTCTTCCGCCGATCCAAATACCCGCCCATACCATGATGGTTCCACCACTATAAGGATGGACTTCCTGGCAGGATTTTAATCGCTGTTGGCGTCCAGGGGTTCTCCAGTGTCGTATACGTCTTGTATCCGGTCTCATACCAAAACGAGACTCATCAGAAAAGCACACGAAACGCCATTGTTCTTCTGCCCAATTTCTGTGTTCAAGAGCCCATTGATATCGTATCCTACGATTGTGCATTGCTATAGGTGGTACCCGTAGCGGTCTTCGGGAATGAAGGTTCACTTCATGCAAGCGGTTTCTGACTGTTTGGTCGCTAATTAAGTTCCCTGAAGAGTGATGAAGCCTCACGGCTAACATCATGGCGGTTATTGTTGGAGCTCTTCGAGTTAAGATTTGAATGTATCGGTCTTGTCTCCGTGTGGTGCAGCGATACCGTCCTCCATGGCGCTCAGCCACGGTACCAGTGCTTCGGTAACGTGTCCAAAGTCGACTGATAACACTCTGACTTGTATTCAGAGCTAAAGCCACAGTACGTTGCCGGGAACCAGCTTCTATCATTCCCACGGCTCTGAGCATTTCTTCCCTGCTTAAATGACGTCGCCGCTCCATAATAACGTTGGTTTTAATCAGTAGTAGGGAAACAGTAGCACTAATAATGTCTTCAATGCGTTGTATGTTTTTATAGGGAAAATATTGACAGCTGATTTTCATCTTTTACTCGAATTTGATTCACAGTTCCTGATTCAAATTATGAAATGCACCAAAAAGGATCCATATAAATTTATAAAATCATAAATTTATTACAAAGCCACATCTCAATCTCAAGAAATCCACATAAAAATGCTTGATCCCTAGACACTTTTGATGTGTGTATTTTGAAGTAAGTAAAGTTCGGGTATAAACCAAAATTGCCAAATTGGATATTTCATGAAATTGGCTAGATATATTCTTTAGCTCAAGTTTTTTTTTGTGGGACAGAAAGATAAAATAAAAATAATCAGTACGCATTTTTGGTTAATTATTATGTATTATACTGACACAAAGCCTATCTAATAGAAAAACATGTCGTATTTCTCTTAATAAACAACAGCGGAGAACCACAAAACAATATTTCCACAATTAATATTCACATAGGTACTTATTAATGTCACCATGTCATGTCGACCCCGTGTAACGTTACCCGCCCACTAATTATTATCATCTGATCTATGTATTCGCAAAAGATACGACCTACACCAACATCGGAGCTACGAGTGTTACAAAAACATAGTAGGTACCTACTACATACCTATTGATTTACTAACAAAAAAAACTGGCCAAGCTCGAGCTGGACCACTAATAGTGAAGGATTCTGTAGCCGGGATTAATATTTATTGATTTCATAATTATGTTTGTATTTTTAAACAAACTTATTTCTGCGAAAAAAATGTGTTCGAATACAAATTCGAACGCATTTTATTATTTTCCAAACTCTTGTGTATACTAACATTTTAAAGAGGTAAAACTTTGTTAATTCGTCTGTAGGGATAATATTCGGAACTACTGATCCGATTCGGAAAATTCTTTCAATAACGGGAAACTACATTATTCCCGAGTGTCATAGGATAATTTACGACTATAGGACGAGTGAAGCCGTGGGCAAAAACTAGTTTTTAAAAAGCTACTTTAAAACATCAGCATCTTTTTAATTTAACAATACACATGGATTGTTGAAAACCACTCAATGATTTTTTTTTTAATTTTTTGTACACCTTTGTTCAGCGGTTAGAATACCACGTCCTGCCAATTTTTATCGAAATAGAGCAAATAATTATGTTTGTGTTCCCTGCCACATTTAGCTTTCAAATGAAGAGTGAACCGGCGGCATCTTCTGGGCTCGCTCGTTCCATCATAGACCTCATCCATCGCTTTCCATCACGCGTGATCGAGGTCAAGAGCAGGCCCATTTCGAAATAAAAAAAATGGTGTCTGACGACCTGTCTATGGGACATACAAACAGACGGAGACGTTCCGTTTTGCCATTTAGCTACAAAACTCTAAGAACGGGTCTCTATCAATCTTTCTTAGCTATTTACATAATACGTGTTTATCTGTTGTTTTCTGGATATATGGCAATGAAGAGTAATATTGATTGGTACGAAGAAAATATCGTCGTATGAATTAAGGCCTGGTGTTGCGTGGTTAAATTTCGGTAAAACCAATTACATTTTAAACAATTTGAAAAATAACGACTATTTTTATTGCAGTAACTATTCAGGTCGAAACTTTGGGAGACGACTACTCCCGAGGTTTCAATCTAAGAGAGATTCCTAATAACACTTCACCCCACCAGGGAATCGAACCCAGCACCTCTAGCACAGCAGTCGCGTTCCAACCAACGACCAACGAGGCAACCCGATTCCTTCATTAAAAAAAGTACTAGTAATATAAATAACATTGGATTTAACGATTCTCAAGATGGTATTGGAAATCTCACAATTCCTATTTAATTAAGGAAAACTGTGTTTCCATCGAATGCAAGATTGAGGGCCGCGCAGATAATGTTTGTTTTTCCTTGATTGCAAGCGTAATGCATTATTAATGAGATTATCGGCAGGTGACTAAATTATTGTGTATTGAAGAATTATAATCATATAACTACTAGAACATATTATGATCCAAGTGGTTCTAAAGATTCTTCAACCCGAAGGGGATCGTTGTTTTTGTACCACTTCGTTTAGATTATGAATTTAAAAGTCAAAAATCTTCAGTAGCACGTATTTATTAGAGTTATTTATTTGCTTAAACTTGGAAGACATTTTTTTTTTTTAATTAGTGTTATTGTATACTATAAAATTTATAAATTAAAATAACCTAAAGTAACTACCTTAAGAATAAACTTAAAAAATGGCGTCAAAAAACTCCTCAACGCTGTCAACTGGTAATGTACCCAAGAGACTGGCGGCGTTGCCACGTTGTATGGCAATGCTAACTAAGCCTTTGGCCAAGGTAAAAGCCAGTCCTTGGGTCACGGGAAGTGTCAACTAACGTTTTGAAATGTCCTTGAAAAGGCTGTGAGCACTTAAATAGATACTTGCTGCACTTACAGTTTACACCAAAGCGTGCAGCAAGCCAACATCACAACATAATAACTATTACTAATAATTTATAGCTAAACTATTTACTACTACTAAACAAATGTGTGCAATAATCGTACATCGTACACGTACATCGAGATAAAAAAATACTCTCTAACCTAATCCAGGTCATGGTCTAACTGTGTGCCGAATTTTATCTAAATCCGCTGATCCGTTGAGACGTGAAAGGTAATAGACAGACATAATCACTTTTGCAATTAAAAATACTAGCTTCTAGCCGCAACGTCATCTGCGTGGACTACATAATTGGTATTATAAGTATTATGTGTTAATTCGTGCTATAAACTATCATTATTCTCCCGCCTCTATCCCAATAATTCATGTGGGGTCGGCGCAGCATGACTTCTTCTTCTTCTATACTTCTCTATTACTCTTCATCTCAGCAGTCACCTTCTTGCTAGCCATATTATTCATCACACACAGTCCATCCATCGTTTCTTAGGTCTTCCTCTACTCGTATAGGCATCCACATTTATACTCAAAACTTTCCTGTCGACATTTTCCTCATTTCACACTTTCCTCGCGACATTTTCCTCATTTCAAACTTTCCTCTCGACATTTTCCCCATTTCAAACTTTCTTTTCGACATTTTCCTCATTTCACACTTTCCTCGCGACATTTTCCTCATTTCAAACTTTCCTCTGACCATTTTCCTCATTTCACACTTTCCTCGCGACATTTTCCTCATTTCAAACTTTCCTGTCGACATTTTCCTCATTTCACACTTTCCTCGCGACATTTTCCTCATTTCAAACTTTCCTCTCGACATTTTCCCCATTTCAAACTTTCTTTTCGACATTTTCATCATTTCAAACTTTCCTTTCGACATTTTCGCCATTTTAAACTTTTCTATTAACATTTTCCTCATTTCTCCGCATCATATGCCCATACCAAGCCAAGCGATTACCACACAACTTTTCAGTGATCTGTACCATTCTCAGACTTCCTCGTATGTACTCATTTCTTATTTTATCCATTAGTAACTCTATACATCCCCATCTTAGCATTCTCATTTCAGCCACATGCAACTGCCTTTCATTCATCCCTTTTGTGGCTCAACATTCGGGTCCATACAAGGGAGCAGGTCTAACTAACCATTTTTATATAAATCTTCCCGTTAAGTTTAATTTTGTTATAAATTATCTGTGCCTATTCCCAACTCTTGGGGTCGGCTTCCAGTCTAACCGGATGCAGCTGAATACCAGTATTTTACATGGAGCGACTGCATATCTGACCGCCACAACCAAGTTATTACTGGATAATACGATACCCCTTGGTGAGACTGGTTGTCAGACTTTCGGGCCAATGACAGCCTGTAACGACTGTCAAAGATCTACAAATGACAGCCGGGACCAACGGCTTAATGTGCTTTCCGAGGCACGGAGGAAACTCAGTATGTATTGGGTGGTCTCTAATCCACAGACCAACCTAGGCAAGCGCGGCTTAACCTGAAGATTGATCCGAGTGGCTGTTATTGTTTGGCCTCGAGCTCCTCTGAATATACCTGTGTGCCAAATTCCATCCTTATCCGTTTATTAGTGATTGAGTAACAAAAATCTAAACTTTCACATTTTTATATTGGTAGGCTAGGCAGATGGTCATGATGATGAGCAAGCTAAGAATGGAATATCGTAATCAGCCCATAATTTCCCCACTACTGGGACACGCGGCCTCCTCTCTAGAGAGGGAATGGGCTCTAATCCACCACGCGGGCCCAGTGCGGGTTGGTAGATGTCACATGTCTTCGAATTTATGGTTCTAGGACATGCCAGTTTCCTCACGATGTTTTCCTTCACCGTTTTGAGAGCAATGGTGGTGAAATAAATTACACAAAGTAATGCGCCTGCCTGGGTTTGAAACCACGACGGGGCCTCCACCACTGGGTCACCGCTGCTCTCACTAGGCTACCGCTGCTCTCACTAGGCCACCGCTGCTCTCACTAGGCCACCGCTGCTCTCACTAGGCCACCGCTGCTCTCACTCTCTCTCTGCTCGTACCGCGGCTCCGCACAGTAAGCTCACTATATAATTGGATTCATTAATTAAGCTCCGTATTAAGTTCGTGCTTGTAATTACACCACATGTAATAATTACAGATTTCTCCATGTACCTAACTCTATGTTTAAGTTAATTGCAATCCAAGTTGTTCTAATTGAGACGTGTTTAGTTACTTGGAGGGCGCGCGGTTCAATTGTTATTTTTAGCCGGCTTAAAAAATGGAGGTTGTGTGTTTGATGCGTATGTATGTACGTTCTATATTTTCTCATAAATGAATTAAAATTGGTAACCAATTTTAATTTATTAATGTCACAGGCAGATCGTGAACACAGTTAGTTTAATCCACGTTTAATCTGTTTCGCGAGACTATAGAAATAGTCGAAAAATTGTGAACAACTATAAATGTATAACGCACTAATTTTGGTTGTTAATAACTTATCAATTTCAAATCGTCTAATTATGAACGAACCTACACTTTATCACCAGTGTTCATAATTTGTCCGATTCTGTCGCCCGTAAAATTGTGAACCGTTCCTGATTGGTCGGTCGCGGCAGTATAGCTCTTTGGCACAGGTCACGTGATGTCCTGCCAATCAGTGCACAAGGTGCGTTCCGCCACAAATTTGATACCAGGGGGTCTAAAATCGCCGCTTTATCAGAATCATAATACGAATCACGTTAAAAATTTAAAACTCTTAAAATGGACTTTGTGGTCATAAACATAAAGACCATTTTAAGAATTTTAAATTTTTAACGTGATTCATATTATGATTCTGATAAAGCTTCCATTTTAGGCCCACACGATTTTCACGATTTGTCGGTTTGCCATGGATAGATTATGAAATATAGAAAAATAACATTTTTTTTCCATTTAAAAACGTTGCCCACACATTGCCAACGTTGCTTGGAATTTTTCCTGTATCGTGGGTGCTTTTAGACCTGTAGGCCATACAAATTTTGTTCCGTGTGAGATTCGATCGGCCACTGCGTCAGACGTGCCGTGAACACAATTCATCAATAGTTTATAATTTCGCGATAGATTTTAATATGGTAACATTAACATTATTTAACCAAAACAAGCAGCCTGTAACGAGTTTGATGCTGTTGGCCTTGAGAATTTGTACATAATTTCATCAAAATATCGAATATTACAAAATATTTAGTACATACAGATACTGGTTCTAGAGCCTATGCTCTAATTTAGTCACGATTCACTCCACAATCAACATTTTGTAAGCCTGATTTTTATTAACAGCTGTGTGTGAAATCAGAACTGGCCAAATTATCACTCAGATGCTAAATAAATTGAAATTTTTTACTCCAAATTGACGATAATTTTGAGGTACTAAGTCTAGCCAAAAGCTTCACACACAAATGGGACCAATTCATTGGGAGTGACCACCTAAATTCCACAAATGATGATACGGCATCGGCCCAAGCCAATTCCGCGTTGACAAGTATGGTACCTCCATCATCTGCCTAGCCTTTTCCCAACTACACACATCAAAAGTGTCTAGGGATCAAGCATTTTTATGTGGATTTCTTGAGATTGAGATGTGGCTTTGTAATAAATTTATGATTTTATAAATTTATATGGATCCTTTTTGGTGCATTTCATAATTTGAATCAGGAACTGTGAATCAAATTCGAGTAAAAGATGAAAATCAGCTGTCAATATTTTCCCTATAAAAACATACAACGCATTGAAGACATTATTAGTGCTACTGTTTCCCTACTACTGATTAAAACCAACGTTATTATGGAGCGGCGACGTCATTTAAGCAGGGAAGAAATGCTCAGAGCCGTGGGAATGATAGAAGCTGGTTCCCGGCAACGTACTGTGGCTTTAGCTCTGAATACAAGTCAGAGTGTTATCAGTCGACTTTGGACACGTTACCGAAGCACTGGTACCGTGGCTGAGCGCCATTGAGGCCGGTATCGCTGCACCACACGGAGACAAGACCGATACATTCAAATCTTAACTCGAAGAGCTCCAACAATAACCGCCATGATGTTAGCCGTGAGGCTTCATCACTCTTCAGGGAACTTAATTAGCGACCAAACAGTCAGAAACCGCTTGCATGAAGTGAACCTTCATTCCCGAAGACCGCTACGGGTACCACCTATAGCAATGCACAATCGTAGGATACGATATCAATGGGCTCTTGAACACAGAAATTGGGCAGAAGAACAATGGCGTTTCGTGTGCTTTTCTGATGAGTCTCGTTTTGGTATGAGACCGGATACAAGACGTATACGACACTGGAGAACCCCTGGACGCCAACAGCGATTAAAATCCTGCCAGGAAGTCCATCCTTATAGTGGTGGAACCATCATGGTATGGGCGGGTATTTGGATCGGCGGAAGAACTGAGTTGATTTGGATCAGAGGCAACCTCAACGCTCAAATTTATGCTGAGACGATTGTATCAGACGTCATCGTTCCTCTACAAGTGCAAATCGGTCCCTTATTTCAGTTAATGCATGATAATGCACGACCGCACACCGCAAGAGTTGTAAGACAGACTCTCGCCGCAGCTAACATCAATGTCCTGCCCTGGCATGCTCAGTCGCCAGACTTGAATCCGATTGAGCATGCATGGGATATGCTACAGAGAAGAGCTCTGCCGAATATGGAGGGTATCCAGTCGCAAGAAGACCTTTTTTTGTTGTTGCAACGAACATGGGCGGCCATTCCACAGCGTGATTTGGATGAACTCATTTTGAGTATGCCAAACCGATGTTCTTGTGTTGTTAGTGTTCGCGGTAGAAACACGGATTATTAATTGTTTAAGTTACCCAATAAAATTTTAAAGAAAACTGTTATTTCAGTCTTTTTTTCGAACTTTTGTGTTAGTGGTTCAAATGTCAAAAATCCCTTTATTAGGAAAATGGCAAATTTCTTTATTAATGCAAAGGTGACTTGGTTTATCGTTACTGTGACAAACGAAAACACTTTATTTGATGAATCCTTAAAGAAAATTTAAATTAATATCAATCAGGAGAAAAGTTATTGCAAAAATATATGTTGATCCCTAGACACTTTTGATGTGTGTATTTTGGTGTCAGTTTCCAGTCTAACCAGATGCAGCTGAATGCCAGTATTTTACATGGAGAAACTGCGTCTCTGACATCCGCAACCCAGTTAGTACTGGGTAATACGATACCCCTTGGTAAAACTGGTTATCGGATTTTCTGGCCACTGACTGTAACGTTTGGTCACTAAAATAATTACACATAAGTAAAATATTTTTACGTAAACCACAAAAGAGCAATAAGTTATCAGAACTAATCACTAATGACTAAACAGAAAGAGACCAGTTTGACCTTTTGCCGTAGTACAGTTAATTGGTCTGTTACACAACATGTTCAGATGTTCACATGTCAACGTGTCTTTGCGGCCATTAGCAGGTTTTTCCTGTAGTTATGAACAATATCAGGGCAGTGGGCGATGAGTGGGTAGAGGCCTTTGTTACCATTAGCTGTATGGAGGTTTTGATTTTGCATTTAAGGGTTATATGTCAGAGGTTAAATCCCAGGTATTTAACCTCAGTCAGCCAGGCCACCTCTCTATTAGAGGGATTGTACCGATACGATTGTATTGTTGAAAGTACCGCACCTGATTGGGTGGGAACCCTGACCTAATTCTCGTACGTTGGGGTCATCACCACTGGTCTACCACTGCTGTAAGGTTTAAAATAAAAGTTACTACTGAAAAATACGTTACGCTGCGTAAAATACATCATGTTGAAGTAATAGGTCTTTTGTTCTAAGAGTTCTAGAAATTCGCAAAAAAAAATGCTTTTTTATAAGAACTGTCGCGATCATCTGATCAACATGTTTGGTAAACAAAAAAAATGAATTTCCAAAAGCCATAGAACAAAAGCTGTTCTAAGTATGAGACAGCACACAAGAGGTCTTGCTTTTATTATTATAAACCCTGTATAATGACACATTACTGATGATCCGATTGGATGTATGAACGTGGACGAAGCAAAAGGAGTATATAAGGATCGTAGCGGATGGCTTTCTGTGATTTCTGTCATGAAGTAAGTAAGTAAGTAAGTAAGTAAGTAAGTAGTTTTTATTTTGCAGTTTTGAAAAAACAGGCAAGTACGAGTCGTACTCATACGCACACAGGGTTCCTTAGCACCAGACAATATAATAAAAATATTTTTAAGGCATTCTTAATATGTTGTACTGTTTTACATTCAACAGCATAACTGCAAATTTGTTTTTCATAGTATGTTAATGAACAACAAAGTTACTGCTGCAGTTTGATGAAAAAGTCCTTTATCTCAAAAACCAAACATCAAATCTTATTCAAATTTTGTTTGATAGTTTTATTTACGTTCTACAATCCTACAGATTTGTTTCCAGAGTTTTCTTCCTCTTACTTTAGAAATTAGAGGGGCCCACACATTTTACCACATCGGAAGTGTCTGAATCTGATATTTCAAATGATTGACTTTGAAAAAAAATGGTTTTAGGATCCTCAATGTCATTTTTAAAGACCTATCTATAAACACCTCGCAAGAAAAGGTTTGATAGGAGAAAAATAGTTTCAGTTCCATGTATGGGTAGCCCCCCGTTTTATCTTTTATTTTATTTTATTTTTGTATATAAATCGTAAAGCGGTTTACAGAATACATCTACCTACTAAGTTTCAACTGTGTAGTCCTAATAGTTTCGGAATAAAATGGCTGTGACATACCCGGACAGACATGACGAATCTATAAGGGTTCCGTTTTTTGCCATTCCGCTACGGAACCGTAAAAAAGGCGTGAATTTTATTTATCTATGTAAAAGCACCTCCTATATACCACATTTCTTGTAACAAATAATAAAACACCTCACTATAATCTGAAAGCTTTTCTAGTCACCGTGAAAGGTGAGTGACAGATTGCCGCCATGTCGACGCCATATTGTCTTTTGTCAAAGCTTCCGTTTCCGGCTTCTTACAAAGGTGACGGCACTGACATCGCGGTGGGTTGTCTTCACGCCCGATCTATTTTGCTTTATTTTTACTTGTATATTGAAGATGGGTCAGATATTTAGACAGGTTTTTTCCTGTATTTGTCGGTTGCTAAGGGTAAATGACTTTATATTTAACCAATTCTTACAGGTTGTAAAGGCGATAAAAGGATTATAGCAAATAACCCAGTGCAATATTCGTCTCTCTCATATGTGATTCCCGATCTGTTTTCGAATCCCCGATTTTGATCGTTCATATATCGGAAAGTTCATAAGTTGTATGATCAGCAAGCACTTAATATTTGTGATCTACTGAACATCATCAATCATGGTAGTATTTTTAAACAACACAGTTACGTAGACCAGCACTCCAAATGCGTAATACCATCTGCATCTTAATCCAATGGATCTTAAAGGAGACTTCAAACCCGTTGCAAGAAGCAATGGATTGAAAACGCATAAATATCAAAAACGTAAATGCGCAACTAAGGTTCATGAAATATACAAATCATACCAAAAATACAATGAATGGCGTTATATTATAAGTGTGTTACAATGATTTTAATTTAGCAGCTTTTTGTCAGTATTCGACAATTCTGGGATTTTATACGAGTATTTTATCCACATGTACGGTACCTATTCCGATCTCTCTTAAAGTGAGAGATGAGTCAGTAAAAATTCGTTTAAAAGGTTAATCCCTATGTGAAATAGTACATTTAAAAAACTTGAAAACATACTGACTTGAGGAGTGGAGAGAGAAACAAAGGAGAAGAGATGATAATGAGTGACAAGGTTTACCCCTAGGAACAAGATACTCAAAAATCTGTTGTCTAATGTAGATGAATCCTGCATAATAGATGACAAGGCTTACCCTATAAAACAAAAGAAAGGCGCGCAGCCACGGCCCGAAGCCAATCAAATGTCGAATCAATACAAATCCCTCTATTTAATAAGATTGTCCGTCATTATGTCATTAAAAACACTAACGATAATTATGCACGGTAATAGTACGGAACCAGTGTAAGATGGCCCCTTTCTCTATTAAAATTCCACTCTACGTCTTACCATTAGTCTAAAATGTGTTTCACGAAAGTATTTTCTTTGTGTACAGTTAAAACAAAGTTGAAAATCGTTTGAAAAAAAAAATGGAATTACTGCAGGACACAAACTAAAATATCATTTATTTTATTTTAATATAGCTATCGCCCGCGGCTTCGCACGCATTTTGATCGGAAATTATTCCACGGGCACCTTGTAAATATAGCCTATAGAACTCGGGGATAATGTAGCTTCCTATTAGTGAAAGAATTTTAAAAATCGGTTCTGTAGATCCAGAGGTTACTCCCTACATACAAACTTACAATGTAAACTTACAAACAAATAACTCTTTATAATATTAAAGTATAGATATCGGATTTTGCATCAAAGATCTTGTGTTCAATTACCCAACTAAAGAAATCTTTGATAATTGTGCAATAAAATTGTACAGGCGCCTACCAAAATTTGTCAATTTTGCAAATTGTTTTAAAGATGTCATTATTTGAAAATACAAAACGGTTTCTAGACACAAAATTCACGTTCTCTTTAATATGCGAAGTCCAACACTGCCACCATCACCATCATCATTAACACCTGCCTAGCCCTTCCCCAAATATGTTTGGGGTCACCTTCCAGTCCAACACTCCTCATCATTCTCTAGTATTCGGCAAGAGTCTGCAAGATATTTTCGGCCAGGAAATCGACTAGTCCAGAATAGATCTGAAACACGTGTACGGCCCGGATAGAGGCGGGGTAGGTACCTAAAGCCGGAGGCAGATTGGGAACAGGAGGTTAAGGAAATATTATCAAACATAACAACACGCGTGTGACCCCCGTAGGGTCAGGTATGAGTGTACTCATTAGTACCCCCACATTTCACCAGTTATGTTTAGGTTCTATGTAATAGGGGCTACCCTATTGCCATCAACCGGGTATAATTCCCGACTCCGTTGCTGCTACTGAGAAATTCCAGATGGAAAAACTTACTAACACTTTGCCCGACCGGGTAATCGAATCCAGGACCTCATGTTCAGCATTCGCGCCTGCGACCACTAGACGAGTAGGTACAATAATTATGTTTGATAGTACCTATGTAGAAATGTGAAATGCATCTCTGTCTAACCCTGCGGGGATTAGAGGCGTGATGTTATGTTCATAAGGAGACCGTCTCACGTATCTGCCTAGTCTCTTCTCAAATATGTTGGGATCCATCCATGGGCTTCCAGTCTAACCGGCTGCAGCTGAATACCACCTTTCTATCTGTAAGTACTAGTATACAAATAAACTGCCCCTTTGGTCTCGTGGTCGCAAGCGCGAAAGCTGAGCGTGGGGTCCTGGGTTCGATTCCCGGGTCGGTCAAAAAGTACTACTCGTATTGGGTTTTTGCATTAGAAATTTCTCAGGCCCGGAGTTTGGAAGTTGGCGGTATGATACCCCCGTGCCTCGGAAAGCACGTTAAGCCGTTGGTCCTGCGCCTGATCTCTCTCCGGTCGTGTCGGACTGCCGTCCCATCGGACTATGAGAGTAAAGGAACAGAGAGTGCACCTGTGCCAGCGCACACACTTGTGCACTATAATATCTCCCGCGCCGATGGTTAAACTGGGTTGAGATTGGCCGCCGTGACCGAAAACGGTCAGGCGGACTATTATTAATATAATAAAGCTGAAGAGTTTGTTTTTGTTTGAACGCCCTAATCTCTGAAAACCAGGCGGATATGAAGAATTCTTGAATTTGATAGCCAAAATCTTGAGAGAGGTTAATAGACTATTTAACGACACGACCGACGGTCTGGAGCCGAGCTAAAACAGAAACGGCGTGTGAAATCGCGGCTCAAAGCTAGTAAACACCTATGTCATAATGCATGATGTACATCTAGAGAATCTATAGCCGCAGCAGCCAGTCACGGCCTCGTCCAAATGCGTTGCTCGCGGCTGCATGCAAATCTGTTCCTTTGCCTATTCGGTTATCATACAGACTGTTTTGCATACAGACGATCATTGTGTCTTTACTACTGCACTTACTATAGGTTTTGTGGCTTAGATAGATGGTCAGTTGTGTGGTCCGATTATGAGTTGGTAAGTTGGATTACGAAAGGGAAAAAAAAGATAAGGAAAAAAAGATTGATTATGCAATAAGCCAATTACTCGGCGGCCTAATCAGTATAGGCCATTGCTTGAAAGAAAATAGATTGCAATTTTCTTTAACGTACATTATTTTATACATTACCACTTTCAGTGCCGGAAACCAACCTGATGGTTCAATCAAGTCTCACTTGCGATGCCGATATAGATTAGTATTAGCTAAAACTGGTGTATCATTTTTCTACACGCTTGTACTCAAATTAGGAATTCGTTACTTTTTTCAACATTAACATTAACAGCTGGTCCAATCAACAAAAGAAAAATATAATGATTTAGTAAGCTCATCCCGTGAGTCCCAACTGAGTGGGACCAGTTGACTGAAGATCCCTGAGACTTTTGGTGTTACTGTTATGATTTTTCCTAGTTGTCGATTTTGTTCGTGTTGAAGAAATACAGGGTGTAAATTACAGCCCTCCGCAGACTGATGGGGTGAATTCCTTTGTTGGTTTTTTGATATTACACAAATGGAGTGCTGCGTACAGAGAATGTAATTTCACACAGATACATGATAGATGTATAAAGGAATAATAACTGAAAAAAAAAAATAATAAAAAAAACAGAACTTGAATGAAACTTTTCTTGAGAAAAATTCCGGTGGAATATGATTCAAGATAACGAGCAGCTATCTGTTAGCATTGCATCAGTGATTTTTTTTTAAATTGGTTGAGTATTTTTGGAGATTACCTCCTACATTCAAACATACAATCTTAAACTCTTTATAAATAAGTGTAGATCATCACGCCACTGTCAATGCTTGGTCAGCCCATTCCAAAGAAGGTAGTCATTCATGTTCCCTGAGCGATAATAATGGTGTGATTGGTAGCAATTTCGCGAACGAAGCAAGAACTCGTATTCACCTCTTCCCTAATTTCCGTTATCCGATGTTTTTGCTATACCTCCATCCATCAATATTCACAAAATCTATCCATCGTTCCAAATTCTAGCCTTTCATAAAACTATTACATCTTATATGAATGTATTACGCACTGAAACAGCGCTATGCACACCAACATTCCACCAACATAGTAACCCAACCCCGAGTACATAGTTGGGAGACAACTACAAATTATGATAAATAGAGAGAGAGCAGCTACTTCGGCAAGGGTTCTACGATCCGAACATTTTCATGCTCCGTCGCGGTCATAGTGCTAATATTTTAGTTATTATTAACTACTTAGCACTCTGCAGCACTAATTGAAAATACATTTAACACAGACACGGATGGAAAGCTTTCAATAATAACGCCAGCCGGACTTTGTTATTTGAATGCAGCATCACTGGGTGTTATTTTAAGTTCGCTTGGTAATTAAATTGTGGCACCTATGTTAAATATAATATAATATACCTATGTTAAATGGCAATAGGTCATGTTGATGTTTGTTGAGAAAACTATCTATTGAAGGTAATAGAATTGAATGTGTTTCTATTTTCTAGGTTGTTATGTTGATATTGTGTTGGATTCAGAAGATGAAAGAAGGAAAATTAAAGAAATATATAGCATGTATCAAAAAGTTGTGGTCATTTTTATATTTATCTCATAAACAGTTTTATAGTCTGTGCCACCATTTTCCCAACTATGTTGGGGTCGGCAGCCACTCTAACTGGATGCAGCTGAATACCAGTATTTACATGGAGCGACTGTCTATCTGGCCTCCACAACCCAGTTTGTACGGGGTAATACGATACCCCTTGGTAGGACTGGTTTTTTACATTTTCGGACTCCTGACTACCTGTAACGACTTTCAAAGATCTACATATGACAGCCGGAACCAACGGCTTAACGTGCTTTCCGAAGCACGGAGGAAACTCAGTATGTAATGGGTGGTCATCCACGGACCAACCTAGGCAAGCACGGCTTAACCTAAGGGTCGACCCGAGCGGCTGTTATTATTAAACGAGTTGCTCTGATGGTCTGTATGTACCATAACCTTAAAAGTATGACCACACTTTTCAGATGCATACTGTATACTATCCTCCTTTGCAAAGAAACTATTTAGAGCAGATACGCCAGCTGTGCCAAAAACCGTACTGCAAAAAAAAAGATCAATTCAGAGATCGCAACCAATTAACCAAAATTCTAGAAAAATGATTTAGTACCAAGAGTGAAAAGGCTATATATTGCTATGTTGACTAGAAGAAGCCCAAACTAAAAAAGTAACTGCTCTTAAAATGCAAATTTTATTTATTTTATTTTATTTATTAGAGAAAACAAATAATTACACACTTTAAATGGTTAATAAAGAATTGTACAAGACTGCATCAGTGTGCATCTAACTACGTTATCCACATCTTAAACATATTATTAAAATTGGAAGATACATGCAGGAGTGCAATAGCCATAAGCTTTATTAAATACTATTTAAAAAAAAAGAGATAAAAAACAAATCTACTGATACAGAAATAAGTAAGTTAATCCTCAAAGCTTTTGACAGCTTTAAGGATATCATTTCGAAATCTAATAAGTGACAATGAAAATAAATCTAAATTTGAGAAGGTGTTATAATTTTACGTACATAAACGTAATGGTTGAAGTTCATTGTTTACCACTTCACAATAATTTATGATAAAATGCAAATGGGATACTTAAACAAAATCAAAGTATTTAAAACTTAATAGTCGACATTATTTACTGTGAAGAATCTTCTATCTTATCTCTAAATGCAACTATTGATTACTTTCGATTCGCGCCTTGATACGGTCAAAGTGATATTGTTTAGTGACCTGTGAGCTTCATTATAATAATGTATACTCAACCGCAAATCTATTGTAACAATTTTAACTTTATACAGCAGCGCCTTCATTTCTTATCAGTTAGGGAGATTCTCAAAGCGACACCGTAAGGGAATCAGATTGCCTTATTGGTGCAGTGATGTCAATCGCGACTGCTGAGCATGAGGTCCTGGGTTCGATTCCCGGGTCGGGCAAATTGTTATTTTGTTGTTCCATCAGGAATTCCTCAGTGACAGCCAGGGAGTCTGGATTTGTGCCCGCTTCATAGCAATAAGCTCGCCCCCTATTACAAAATATGGGTGTACTATTAGGTACACCTCTCTTCGGGGATCACTGGCCTGATATTATGTTGAACCCGGTTATCCTAGAACCAAATATTTGATCACATGTGTGACCGGTTGGAAACTGAGGACAACATAGTTAGGACAAGGCTTGGCAGACGATGACAGGGCCCACGGTTAGATTACGGCCCAACCCTCTCGACGACACCTATATGCATTCTTACCACTGTAAAAGCTCTTCCCATGAAACTAGTCAACCAGATATCAGTGGCAGAGTCAAATTAGTGAAGCGTGTAGCGGCACTACAAAAAGTACTACGAAAACATAGTACAAAAAGTACTACAGCGCCATCTATGACATAATTGAAGAACTAACGTCAACATCATAAATCGCGCAGTTAAAGTTATCCGCGACTAAAGAGTATATAGCAGAACCCGACAACAACTGTCGGGCAGTAGCTCACCAGACACAACACCCGTCTGGTCGGAGGATCCTCCCTTTTCTATGGGGGGTGAAGAACTGTACACCCTATTCTTCATACCCCTGAAATCCAATAGATATTCTTTAATGAATTTACCCACGATCTCAATCATATAACAGGCTCAGTATCAAGTAAAAGTAATGAACACCAACAAAAAATTAAACCAGTCTTAATATTTAAGTCAAAAGGACATCAAGCAAAGGTGAGCAGGCTTCAAGCTGTTATTGCATCACAAATAATTTATAAACTAGCGACCCGACCCAGCTTCGCACGGTTTTTTCGCTTTCACAAAACATGGAGTCAGTGGGCGCAAGCGCGACTGCTGAGCAAGAGGTCCTAGGTTCGATTCCTGGATCTGGCAAAGTGTTATTGGGTTTTTCTATCAGGAATTTCTCAGTAGCAGCTTCAGAGTCTGTATCTGTTCCCGGTTGATGGCAATCGGCTCGCCCCCTATTACATGAGACTGTAACATAAATATCTTTTCTTTCTTTCTTTCTTATAAATGGCGAAATGTGGGTGTACTATAAAGTACACCTCTTCCTACCCGTCGGGGATGTCGGCATATACTCGTACATAAATCTTCCACAATAAATTCTCTAAATAATGTGGAATTGAATAGTATCAAAATCCTAGCGTAGTTTATAAGAACAACGCAGCCACACAGACTGACTCAAAAAGTGATTTTATTTTATTGTACTTTAGTACAGACTTTGCACTTGGCACTGATATGCATGCAATGCGAGATTCTCACCGGATTTGTTGATTTAAGTGTGTCATTATCAGTATCGTTTACATATTTTATTGCTGTCGGTTCTTATATGGACAAGTTTGTGGTTATTTTTGAGATACTTATTTACATGTATAATTTTTATGCACACTTGCACATAATATACCGTGTAGTGTCTCGTGAATAATCACGAGACACTGGATATTGTGTTCGATTCTTTACACTATAATTATGGTTCAATAGACATACTTTTGAATGATGAAAAGATGGTATATTATGTGCAAGTGTGCATAAAAATTTTTGTCGATATAAATCGACAAAATGTATGGATAAGCAGTATTTTTTTGAAACCAGCAAAAACTTTCAATTCGGTTGTGGTATTATTTTACGCTACTTCACCCTTTTAGCTAAAGAAGAGGAAAGCTTTTGCCTAGCAGTGGTACATCACAGGCTAAGCATAGATAGATGTGACGACCCGAATGGCGCAGCGGTAGTGAGGCTGCCTTACGTTCTTAGGGTCCCTTTTTCGAAACCCAGTCGGAGCAAATGTTTGTGTGATGAGTAAGGACATTTGTTTCCCAGCCATGGATGTTTATATGTATAATAAGTATGTATTTACAAACAAAAAGTATCTATGTAGTATTATCAACTATCTGGTGTCCACGACACAAGCCTCGTTGCTTAGTGTGGCACCTAGATGGCGCTGTGTGTAATGTCCAGCGGATATATTTATTTAGGAAAGTGATAAAAAAATGTAAATAGATAAAACAAATATAGCTGCCACAAAAGGCTGCCCAATTCGAATGGGACTGGGCAAGACATGTCAGCCTCATGCTGAACAAACTGTGGGCCAAAATAGCAGGAAACTGGTGCCCTGACACAGTGATGGGGGGTTGAAAAAAGAGGGCCTTTGCCCAGGAGTGGTATGGAGCAGGAAAAAAAAAAAGTAAATAGTGTATACCAAACGCCCCTCTTTCCCAGCCGGATGTCTGATTAGCTTTTACTAAAAACACAGACCAAAGCTTAAATTCAATTTCCTAAAGATCTAGGGAAATACTCGTATAGCAGTAGGCAGCTAGAATTCCTCCGAATTCAATTAGCCAATCCGCCATCCGGCCTTCCCTCTAGTACGCATTGTATGTCGGATTGCTGCCAGCAGCGGCGACGGGTTTAGGGGACCGTAGTGAGTGAGTGAAGGAACGTTTTGGTACATGGTTCCGACATTTGTTGAAAATCACAAAGTCAGACCATATCTTTACTAATATTATAAAGAGGTAAAATTTGTTTGTATGTAGGGGGTAATGTCTGGATCTACTGGACCGATTTTGAAAATTCTTTCGCTAATAGAAACCTACATTATCCCTGAGTCTCATAAGCTGTATTTACAACGTACCCGTGGGACAATTTCCGACCAAAACGCGAGCGAAGCCGCGGGCAACAGCTAGTTTAAAAGAATTTTATACATAACACAACATTTTTATACATTAATAAAAATCGTTTGACGGTTTGGTGTAAAGATGAAACAAAATCAAAATATTTTTATTTCACATAGGTCTAGGTGGGCACTTATAAAACGTCGACAAAAAGGTGCACGGTTCGGGTTGGTCGTTTCCTATGTAGAAGAACCGGCAAGAAACTCCATGGTTACTCTTTTCTAATCATTTCAATCACCAAATCAATTCATCGTCATCATCATCTATAGCCCGACTTCACCCACTGCTATACAGTAAAGTGATTCTTTATAATGTGCACATATCGAAATGAGGGAATCTATGCTTAATTTTACCGACGGAAAAATATTTAAAAAATCTAAATATTTTTATATTTTTTACGGAATTTTTAAAAATTTGATCGCTACTCTGACCACAGTGTAAACAAAACGGTGTAACTTCATGATCTATCGCTATGAAAACACACTCCATAATGATTGGAAATAATTAGGCGTCCTCATAAATTTAAAATTGTGAAAAAAAACTACCCTCAATTGAAAATAAACATGTTTTTTAGGCAATCTATATTGTTTTTCATCAATTTTTACTGTAAAACGTTTCTCAATAAGACGCCCCCATTGCCTACCTTTTTTATTAGTTTAAGTTATTCCTCATTGTTTTAGCTTAATAGTAAAAATTGCATGTTTATAACTCAATCTCAATATTTCGTATCAACTGTTAAAGAAAGGCATTGCACACGGCTACGTACAATATTACAAAAAAAAAAAAAACAAAATTAAAAATAAAAAAAAAGATTTTATTTTTTTTATTTTTTCCGTCGAAAAAATTAAGCATATTTTCTCTCATTTCGATATGTACACATTATGAAGAATCATACTGTATAGGCCTCTCTTTGTCTGTGCCAAGCTCCACTTCTTGTGCCAGCCTCATCCAGGATATTCCCTAGTACCTACTATAATCAAACTACTTAGTTAACGGAAACTGCATAACAAGAGTTTTATTAATTATTCACTCTTACGTCATCATTTTACGCTAGCGTGTTTAAAATCATGTGAAAATCTCAAGTGAAATGTTATGTCTTGCTCTGTGTTTCTAGATTAGGATATGTTACGGAACCCTTCTTTTGATTTGGTTTCATTCTCCTTGGTCAGCTTTATTATTCATCCCAAGCTCTCAATGTCTACTACGAACATATTTTTCTTTTATTGCTACAATTTTGAGTCTCAGTCTAGGATCCATTCATTCTGATTTAATTTAATATCTATCTTAACTCCAATGAATAAAGTTCCATTTATTTAAGCGTCTAGACATTTGACTATCTTGTTTTATATGCAATAACAGAGCTGGAAAAAGTTCCCCAATTTTGTGAATATGTAAATTGTCTCTATGTGTATTGGGTAGATTAGTTCCAGTTCAATCTTTTGTCTCTTTCCCTCCTATGTTTCTCATTGTCTATTATCAATATAATATATCATTCTTATTATTTTTTCATCCATTTTTTTATTCTAATTCTTTTCGAATCGATACCTCTTTTTAGCTCAGTTGAACTCAGATTAGTTGACCCTAATATATGAACATAATTTTTCAAACACCTTCCATTCAACAACAACTTGACTTCACCACTTGAATTTTATGTTAACTGCAGTCAATTTAGTACTAAAGTCTACTTTGACTGTAGCTCGGTGAGCTTGTGGCTAAATAATGACAACTACTCTGGTCAGTCTTTATGTTAAGCCGCACTTGCCTAGGTTGATCCGTGGATGGGTGATCACCGAATTTCCTCCGTGCTTCGGAAAGCACCTGAACCCGTCGTTCCGGCTGTCATTTGTAGATAGATCTTTGACAGTCGTTACAGGTAGCCCGAAAGTCTGACAACCAGTCTTACCAAGGGGTATCGCATTACCCAGTACTAACTGGGTTGTGGAGGTCAGATAGGCAGTCGCACCATGTAAAATACTGGTATTTAACTGCATCCGCTTAGACTGGAAGCCGATCCCAAGAGAGTTGGGAAAAGGCTCGGCAGTATTATGATGATGAGTGTACTTTGATTTTGCATTACTTTGATTGTTAACTTGTTACAATAAGGATGTTTATTCCACCATAATAGGGTTGCTGTTGGATCTCAATGGTAAAATAATATTGGTGACTAATCGGAACAGTGACGAGACGGGCTTATGCCAGTGAAAGGACTGTAAACATCATTTCCCACATTCAGATACCGACAAACACACGTCAAGTGTGTGAGGGCGCATCGCAACGCAAAAATTACGAGCATTTCACAAACACACGCTTCCAGTGACGTTTGCACGGTTACGTCACATCGCTTTGGAGTTTGACGCGTTTCAATCCTGATGGTTTGGTTGGTATTTATGTTTTTAATGTCCTAGCTATGACTGTCGATTCCTTTTGTAAATGGTGATGGATGGAGAGGAAGAGGAAACACAAGGAAACGATGGTTGGATTGTGTGAGGAATAATAAGAAAGAAAAAGGAGTAAATGATAGCGTGCCGGTTGACAGAGCAGAATGGAAGAAAAAAACGACCGAGCGTCGACCCCACGTAACATGGGGCAGGGTCAGAAAGATGATGCTGAATAGCCTAGCTATGACAACTAGGAAGACAATGGTATACTTGGCTTATGGACTCGTCACTGTTTCAACTCGTAAAAAACAAAAGATCACGATTCACAACTGTTTCAATTTTTTTTGTTTTCATGAAGTACCGATTCGTCATCGACGCTAAAGTATCGTCAAGTAAACAAACTATAGAATTCATTTTTATTACAAGGTAGGTAGTTAGGAACATTTACATAAGTTTTGTAAACGGGACACATGTAATATTTATCCCCAACGACGACACTGTCAAAATTGATGCATATACATTCCACCCCTGTTTTTAAATCGTCTTTTTGATAAATAGTTTCACTTTACACAAAGTACTAGGCTGGCATGAATTCAATTACCCTTTCCGTTTTAAACTATTTGTTTAAATTATTATTTCAGGTATAATTTTGTAGAAGTACAAAGTAGGAAAGTAAAGTAGAATAATTCTATAATGATGCACTTGCACGGATAGGGACCCCAAATATTTTCGAACAACACGATTGCCAAGTGTTTAATTGAAGTATCGATCAAGGACAAACTGTGGACGCGGCACCGGACGTTGACAGAAACTTCAGTAAGCACTTGTATGGAGGCGTCAGTGTCCGTACCAGTTTGGGTGAACCTTAACTTCATCCGGCAATATTGCGTAATTGTCAAAAAAATGTTCATCAATTTGTGCCAATCTCAGCAATTCCAAAGACCAAACTACTCGTATAAACGCAAACCCACCATCATAGAACTCGCCCCAATTTCACATAACAAAGCGTCAATTGCTCCCAGCGATGAACACCACAACTTTATCGCATTAATCTAACAACAAATAGCTATTTAAAACTTGAAAGTTTGGTGAACGATTTGCATGACCTATTCTATTTAATCTATGAATTTGTGCCGCTGCCCAAGGGATTCCGTATTGGGGCAGTGAAGGTTGAAAGTAAAATTTGGTCGTTAAATTATTTAAGGGTTAATAAAAACTTGCGGTAAAAAATAAGCGTAATAAAACGTGAAATATGATAAAATAAGATAATATTTTTAACAAAAACTTTTTGTGATATTGTAGACACCTTGTCTACAATATCACAAAAAGTTTTTAGTTAAGTTTTTAGAGCCTGGCCAAAAAACTGTATTTATCAGCGTTATTAATGACTAGCTGTTGCCCGCGGCTTCGCTCGCGTTTTGGTCGGAAATTATCCCACTGGCACGTTGTAAATATAGCCTATGGCATTCGGGGATAATGTAGCTTCCTATTTAGTGAAAGACTTTTCAAAATCGGTTCAGCAGATCCGGAGATTACCCCCTACATACAAACTTACTAACAAATGTTACCTCTTTAGAATATTAGTATAGATGAAAAGTCAATTTGAAGACTTAATCAGTTATGTGAATTCAGCGGTCACGATTTACGGAATTAAAAAAAAAACGATATTTTCATTTTTCACACTACTTATAACCTATGTCAGTAATAAACGAAATAAACGATTTTAATTCATATATCGGCTTTAAAGGCGATTTTTTATTATTAAAGTGTTAAACGGCTTTTAAAGCAATGAAAGCAAGTAAAAGAAAATTGACAAGAAAATGGATCACAGTCCATTCTTAGGCTGCTCTCCCATGATTGCAATTCCACGGTGACCTGAATTTAACAATGGGTAGCGTCTTTGTGATCAAAGTTGCAGGCTGTACTCCTGGATTAGGACTAGATTACTTCTGAAACGGGTCGTCAGAAATCAGAAAGCTTTATTTGTGAACATAGGTCAAGTTACACATAGTGTGAGGTGTTATAAGTAGGTAGATCCTCCATGTTTTGCCCGGAGGCGTACGACTTATCTACCTGACCCAGAAAAGTTGATATAATTATACAATAAGTAAGTACCTAAGTCTTTTTAACCCGAAGGGTACTTAGGATAAATTGTAAGTGCACCTACATTTCGCAAGTTATGTTTAAGTATGTGTAAAAGGGGGCGAACCTATTGCCATCTACCATCTACCAAGCAAAAAGACATGGTCTAGGCTGCTGCAGATAAATTCCTAATGGAGAAACCCGATGAAATTGTTCGACTTGGGAATCAAACCCAAGGTAAGACGCTAAAGTACTTCCGACCACTTACGTACTTGTATTTCTGTTGCCGCTATAACAACAAATGAAAGGGGGCTGTACTACGATGGTACGGTACCCTTCATGCGCAAGTCCGACTCGCACTTGGCACGTTTTTTTTTGTTCTCGCTTAGGTGAGCAGAAATCCGGTGCAGAAATAAAGGGTCTAACAAGACCCTTCACGATGTCGTCAACCAAGCATTCTGTACATCAAACTAAGTAACTTCACGCATACATTATTGCTAGAAACGTTTTTGTTTTTGGGTGAAAAATCATGTTTTATGGTAGGACTCAATGTAACGCACTCAAAACATTGTGCTGATGGATGGATTGAATAGTGCGGGGGTTGAGGAGGTGTTTACAGTAAAAATCTTACGATAAAAACATATATATTTAGGCATTAAGTCCGCCTTTGTACAGTTTTTTTTTAACTAGTGCCTAAAGTTTTAATAAATAAAAAAAAACTTGTGAGTAAGTCGGAACTTTGACCCTCAATATCTCCGAAAATAGAAGTTTTCCTGGTATAGTCTAGAACAAAAAAAAATACAATGACGGGAAGTACCTTTCGGCTTCGTTAAGGGTCTTGTAACAACCTATAAACAGGCATGAATAATTTAATATGCTACTAAATGTGTGACTAACTTTGGCCTTAACTTCGCCCGGGTAGAGGTCCACCGGCTGAACTCATGGGAATAGCCTACCGGGATGGAATACCTAAGTGCTGAACATCGAAATCCGCTGAGTCGTTAAGACGTGAAATGTTAACTGTCAGACAGACACTGTTTCCACATTTATAATATCGAGAAAATATCTTTATGATATTTTATACTTACCGGTCGAAAAAATATTTGGCATTTCCCGGGTGAAACATTCCATTCCTATTGTCATAACTTTGAGGATCTCACGAACATCTGGAATGTGGTCACGTTCGATATCGTATACCACTGCCATCCGTGCATGACTATAAGTTGACGTTGGCGACGTGATGTTCATGGAAAACTTTCGGTCGTCCTTCGGGGTCTCCTTTTATTGGTTTCAGATATCTGAGCTGCGTGTAGGTAACAGTTCTTCAGTGGTTATGAAAATCTTCTACGATTACTTTTTAGAAGAATTATGTTATAACTAGTTATTGACGTCGGCTTCGCTCGCCCAGGTCAGACATTATCCCACGGGTACGTCTTACCGGGATGAGCCCCGATGAGCTCATGTCATGAGCCGCTAAGGCATGAAAAACAAACTTATTTACACATCAACAATAGGATATTATAAAAAAAAATTGATTCCATTATTATTTTTACTTTTCGTTACTTACTTAGCTGATTGGAAGACACACCTTTGCATTGTGATTTCCTACTTCATTACTTGTTTGAAAAAAGATATGCCAAAATAGCTATTGTACAGAAATAATGTAATCAAGAAATTGTTTTTTTTTTTGTTAGTCATTTTAAATATACTTGGTTCCGCAAGAGAACCAAGGTAACCGACGTAGCCCGAAAAATTGCAAAACTTAAGTGGCAGTGGGCAGCACATTGCTCGCAGAATGGACGGCCGATGGGGCCGAAAAGTTCTGGAGTGGCGACCGCGAACCGGAAGACGTTGCGTTGGAAGGCCTCCCACTAGGTGGACCGACGACCTGGTGCAGGTTGCAGGGACCCGCTGGATGCGGGTCGCATGGGACCGGTAAATGTGGCGACACTTGGCCTATGTCCAAAAGAGGACGTATTTCGGCTGAAATGATGATGATGATGATTTAAAACATTATCACTTTCCTAAACACACAAGAATCGAAAACATAAGCGCCTCCTAGAAACAGTTTCTCTTTGAGTTCTTCAAGTGTTTACGTCGTTGTTGTACGAAACACTTGAGATTACATTTGTTCGATTGACATGCTTGTTGTACTTGACAGATCGGTTTCCGTGTTCTGTGTCACGCAATGTTTGAGGGTCTGGAGCTTCAAAATATTCCGTTTACATTGAATAAAAATGGATACCAAATGCATATGGTTGTTTGTTTGTATGGTTGTTGTTGATGTTTGTGTGATACATTTTACCAAAATATGTATGAACGACATAGATGAAGACGAAGTAAAAGAAGTATGTAAGGATCGGAGCAGGACGCGTTCTATCGTTTCTAACTGCATGGGAAAAATGGCGTGAGAAAAATAAATTCGAGCCCTAATAAGAAGGCAGTAAAAGAATAAGAAGCCTTTGATCGTGTCGTATAGTAAAAAACTGTTTATTTTAAGTGAGTATCTGAGTATTACATTGAAATAGTACATTGTGATACAAGGGTGGAAAGTAGGTTATTGCAAAAGAGGTGTGTCGTGTATCACATGACGTTTTTCAATACAGTTGTGGGAAATAGTAAAATACAAATCAAAACTTAACTGCAAAACTAATGATCTAGCTCATAAAAAAAAGTCACGACCACGTATCAGAAAGATGCCTATGCAAAAGATTTAATTTTCGAATCATAATTATAGACTCTGAAAGTACGCCATGTTTAACAGCTGTATTGAAAATTATATTCTGACTCGACTGTTTCTTCCAAAATACAAGAGATATTAAGATAACTTGACCTTTGGCCAGAGGTTTTTAATTTACGTGTTAACACCAGGTGTTCCACAAGGGATCATTCTAAGACCACTTTTGTTTCTCATCTAATACAAACATATCACATACAAATAATCAATTAGTTTTGTTATTTGCACACGATACGTCACTCTATTTGAAGCATTATGACATCAAACTATGTCTGTTGACGTTTGTGTTTAAATTGTGACGATTTAAATAAATATTGTTCTTCATAAGTAAGGTGTTAGAAAAACAAGGTTATGAACAAAATGTGATACGGCTTTACAAAATCCATAAGCAGTAACGTTAATATCTAGATTTAACATCACGCCTGTATACGCAAAAAGGAAGGCAGATATATTTTATAGTCACATTTAAGTAGAAATTATGTAATGTGTGTTCTAGAATGCCTTATCTATCATACACAATATTATAAAGCAAGGAATTCACACGCCAATAACTAGCGTCAATAACTAACGAGTCGACCTTCAAGATTGAGCAGCGCTTGCCTAGGATGGTCTGTAGATGGGAGACCATCCATTAGGTACCGGGTTTCCTGCATACCTTGGAAAATACGTTAAGCCGTAGCCGTAGGTCCCGGCAGTCATTTGTAGATCTTTGACAGTATTTACAGGTAGTCAATGGGCCAACCAGTTTTATCAAGGTATCGAATCACCCAGGAGAAGCTCGTGGCAAAATAATAACAGACGCTCGGGTCGATCTCTTAGGTTAAGCCGTGCTTGCCTAGGTTGGTCTGTGGATGAGTGACCACCCACAACATACCGAGTTTCCTCCATGCCTCGGAAAGCACGTTAAGTCGTTCAGTCAGTGGCCCAAAAAGTCTGACAACCAGTCTTACCAAGGAGTATCGTATTACTCAGCACTAATTGGGTTGTGGAGGTCAGATAGGCAGTCGCTCCTTGTAAAATACAGGTATTTAGCTGCATCCGGTTAGACTGAAAGACGATCCCAACAGTTGAGAAAAAGCTAGGCAGATGATATGCTTGCTTGTGATTCACCAATCAGAAGTAGTTTTCGCACAATGACAGCTACTTGCATAATACTCTGCTAGTTACTAGCATCTGTATTCCTGCGGAGAGTATTCTTTTAACGAAGATACGCCCTGTATATCAGACCCTGCACGTGTCTTCAAACTAAAGTTAAGCAGGGCTTGTATATAAAGTTTGCCAGACGAAAAAGTTTTCTTATTTCCTCTCCCAAGTTTTGGATGTAGTTCACACAATGTATATAAAATTTAAAAAAACGAGTATGCTTTTTAGATAAGCTTTTATCGATGATCAAATATGAAGAATATGTTATGAAACAGACTGAAGAAGAACAGTTATAGTAGCTGGTGGATTATTCACTATGAAATATGTTAACTTAAAATCACACCTTTTTCCCACTTGCACTTTGTAAAAACTACAGAATGCCACTTTCTATGAAATTGACATACTTATTTTGCTTTGTGTGAATAAATTTACGCAATTCGTTTATCAAGCAATCAATTTGTTAAGCGATCCTAACAAGATAGCCTTTATTTTGTAACATTACAGTTTTTCAGTCGCAACTAATTTATCTTTGTCGTCCGTCTGAGCGATTACTTTGTAAAGTTAATTCTTGCCTTATAAAGAAGCCTTTAATAACTCAATCTGCTTTTATGAAACAGAAGTAATTACAGTTTCATTTTCACTGGTTTTTTACTCATTATTAACGCAACGTATTCTTTGTATGTAGTAGAGATTGATTAAATGTAGAGATGGGCCGAGTAGCCGACTGGCCGACTAGTGAATCAAGCCGATAATTGCTTTCAGTGGAGTTGAAGGGGCATCCGTAATGTTCATGTACAGCTGAGAAATTGTCATTCAGTACATCATCTCGCCCTTGCTCGCATCCACCGAAATTTTAAATTTATTTATGTTGAAATTATAGTTTTTCTTGATTTAAATTCAATTATTGACTACCCAAGGAAGAGTTCCGATTCCTAAATTATTTAACAAACTAAACTGTTATGGTTGCTTAACCATGGTTATAATTTCATTTCAATTACTTTACTCAGCACTTTTCGCCGACTAAAATGTGGCCGATAGTGGGCTTTCCTGACTTGTCGGCCACTAATCGGTACATCTCTAATTTAATGCTATCTGAGGGAAGAAATTAGCTTTCTTATTAAGAACAGTACCCGGCAGTGACTTTATAGTGCCATCTGTACTTGACGTTACATTGTTGGAAAATATCTAGTACTGGAGTTACAGTCGTTGCCAAATAAATGATTTATGGAGTTCTACTTAAACTTGGTCGTTGTTTTGGAGCTATATTTTGTGTTACATAAACTGTCACTTGAAGAATTGGACGTATTATAAGTAAAGTTAAAGCTATTCTTTTATCAGGTAGAAAAATATCAAGACTTTTTTAGTAACTAGTTACTGCTTCATTAGTGCTAGAGGAACACCTTTGCTAAACCTTTCAAAACAACAACTAACCTTTCTTGTATTTGCTCTCCCACATTTTTATCAACCGGATTACCAGACCTAGCCCAGAATTCGTAAGAATCAGACACAAAACAGAAGCTGAATGTGCTGACAACATATTCCGATAATCATATTACACAAAGCTCTAAAGACGTAAGGATTAGACCGAATACTTTCACGTCCTTCACATCAAATTATGCAAGTCTTAGCAAGTTAATCTTCAACAATAACCTACTTACAGTGTTATAAGGGTGGACGCTTAGCTGACGGAAGATGCGATGCGCATCGTCGGTCGCGAAAGGTTATTAGCCAAGCCAGACAGGTAATAACGCATTCAATCTTACACATATAACCGACAAGATTTTTTCCGCGCCTTCTCTCGCATTATGGTCGACAATTATCCTCCTTTCTCTCTCTCTCTCTCTCTCTTCTTCATCCTTTGGCCACCCAATGCTGAGTGTTGGTCTCTTCCAAATCTCTCCACTTTTGGCGAATTATCCCACTGGAACGTCCTTAATATAGCTTATGATACTAGGGGATAAAAACACGGCTTTCCATTAGTGAGATTTTTTTTAATCGGATCAGTAGTTCCGAAGATTGCCCCCCACATCGAAACTTACAAACTTCACTACCTTAAAATTGTTTAGATGATGTGTTAGTGTGTCTAGCATACTCACCGACTAAACGTGCAGTCTCGACATAGATAGCGATCCCGGCGGGTCTCGTCAGGCTCGTGTCCACCTTAAATCCGCATCGTTATGACTTTGCGACCGAATTCGGTTGTTTTGCGATCGCTATCTATGTCGAGACTGCAAGGCCAGGTTCGATCAAGTACATGCAATCGGCGATATGCCCGACATATCTCAGATGTGCGACAACCCTAAATAAAGTGTGTCAGTCTGTTCCTCATTTCAGTTCAAAACCTAACGGAATGTGACCCACTTGGGTGACATCCTTACTCTTTCATTAATACATTGTCATATGCGATGTCTAATTCTCCATTATTTTCTTCGTTGGAATGGTTTAATTGCTGCTTATTGAGGTTTTAATGAATATTATTTGTTTTAACTAGATTATTTCTTATCCATATCTATACTAATATTATAAAGAGGTAACATTTGTTTGTAAGTTTGTATGTAGGGGGTAATCTCTGGATCTTCTGAACCGAGTTTGAAAATTCTTTCACTAATAGGTAGCTACATTATCCCCGAGTGCCATATGCTATATTTACAACGTGCCCGTGGGATAATTTCCGACAAAAACGTGAGGGAAGCCGCGAGCAACAGCTAGTTTTTTTATAATTTTATTCTTCAAAACTGTGTCAATTACTTATAAAGTTACTTTGGTAAAACTGTTTGTCAGACTTTCGGGCCATTTCCTGTAACAAATGAGCGAACAAGCCGGGAAAAACAGCTTGACGTGCTTTCCGAGGCACAGAGGGAACTTGGTATGTAATGGATGGTCACCCATCCACGGACTGACCTTGGCAGTCATGGCTTAACCTGAAGATCGATCCGTGCGGCTGTTATTATTGTACACTAGAACCCTATTATTTATTTCTACATTCCCACCCTATTCTTTTGTCTCCTCTTTACAATACTACTTACTACAGTTTAACAAATGCATAAATAGTAAATCTTTAGAATATTCCCAGTGCACATTACTCGTATTCAATAGCAATCATAGTAAAACAAGTGTTTTGTTTTACTACGAGTGCTATTGAAGAATACTATTGAAGACTAACTGCATCTTCATTTAAATAACTGTCGGTTTTCCGCTTATCTTCAGCAAATACACCGTACGTGTGTTTATGTTTATCTACTATACATGTGTAGCTTTTATTTGCACACGCACCTCCATTCATATTTGTCCTTATAACTGCTGTATCATTGGTTATCATCTCAACTTATCTAAGATCTTTATCTCGATAAGATTCCAACTTTTATGCAACTGTTGTGTTTTCCTTGACTCATTTGAATATATTGCTTTCATCGTTACTGTCTTCATGGCATACGAAATTTCGTGACTTTTTCAAGACCGTGAAACAATTTTTGTCGCAGGGCTCAGACTTGCGCGTGTGTCATCTGTTGAGTCCTTATTATTTTGAGTTTGTTTCACACTTCAATTGTTTTTAACTATATTGTACCCTTCACGAAGTTTATACTTGTTTTCCCCGTCATTGCGATCATTTTATTGAGATATGTATTCTAGACCATACCTGGAAACCTTCTAGTTACGGAAATATTGGGTGTCAAACAAGTTTTTTTTTAATAAATGTTTTTAATGTAAGATTTTTACTTTAAACACCTCCAAAACACCCGCACTATTCAATCCATCCATCAGCACAATGTTTTGAGTGCGTTACATTGAGTCTTAGCGTAAAACGAGATGTTTCACCCAAAAAAAAAGTCGTTTCCCAGCAATAATTTTTGCGTAAAGTTATTTAGTTTGATGTTCATAATACTTGGTTGATGGCTTCGTTAAGGGTCCTGTTACAACCCGTATAACATGGAATAGATTATGAATAAAGTATTCAGATTAATGTAACAAATATGGTATTGGTTATTATCTGTCACACAGGAAGTATTTAGTCACAAGTTCATAACTTTTATTCAGTTCTAAAAAAGATCATCAAAATTCCGCTGAAGGTCGTCCACAGCTGGATATCCAAGCATCCTCATCATCAGCTACAACTACTAATTCAGTACTACCTGTAACCGACGGATTACCGTGACCTTCACCGGGTCATACGTTCAATAAAGATAACAGTTATGGCTGCCAAACACTTGAAAATAACATTTACGTACATATTAATATCGATGTTATTGTAAGTAGTACTTAGAACCCCTCAATTTTGAAGTTCTGAGATTGGTTTTAGAACTGTCAAAACAAATATCTTGAAATTGGAAACTCTCAAAAGTCTTTAGGAATTTCACCACTGAAATATCCAAGTGGTTTGAAGAGATAAACTTGTTCAATGGCAATATTTTAATTAAATATAGAGATCGGTCTTTCTCATTTAATGTAAAGTTAGCAATTTTTATGTTAGTGAAAAGCTAACACAAAAATGGCAGAGCCAAATTTGGAAATTCGAGGACAACTTTTCCGTTCGGTAGCTTCGAATGCATAAACTTTTAATTATCCGAGTTGGACTAAAACCATATCCAGATACAAAGTTACTTCTCAGATAAAAATGTCAGTATTTTGTTTTATGTAGGGAATTTTTACATAAATATAACATCTTAGGTATTCGAGCCGTTCGGTGTATGACATTTGCGCCATGGGGCCCGAGGCTCATTGAGTATTTCAGGATATCGCTATGCGGTTGGTCAACTCCTCTACGTAACCCTGACAGCATTGCCAAACAACGTGGTAATGCTGCCAGCCCTTTGGAATGATGAATTTTTAATGCCCGGTGAGCTAATCATACCTATTTCCTTTTTTCTGTACTTGTCCATTATTTTATAGAAATAACTTTCAACTTATATTAAAATCCATATTGTCATCACTCCTCTCCCATCCTCAGACTAGTTAAAGCAAAGATGCCAATAAACCTACAAATGCTTTTACAAAGAAATCTGATATAATACTTAGTCCTGTAGCTGTCAATTCGTCCGCTGAAAGTTAGCGAGGTCGTGAACGTGCACGCGTCTGACTGTCAACGCGACTGACCGACCTGCAACTAGGTGACTGACCTCTCTGAACTTGCTGGTAGCCTGGTAGCTCTTTATTGTTGGTTAAGTTCACTCCTGTGTGTCAGTTTTGGCTTGAATTAGGGTGCAAAGGATATAAGTGGGATCATTAGCATTTTACTGGGGCTAAGATAATTGCTCGCTGTTTTATTTGAACGGACTATTACGTAATCTTTATGTTGCATTGGAAATCAAATCGGTGCAGGAAAACGTTTTGCTTAAACCGATATCATTATCATTCTCTTGTTAAGAGCGTTTACGTCTTACGGCATTTCATACAAACTTTGAACTCATTTGTTTTCGAAATGACCGAACCAATTTTTATGAAACTTCATACGCCTAAGCAAGATACAGTCTAAAAATTTCACAGAGATATTTTCGAAAAATAGTGTTACTGCTAAATTAGACCGATTTTAGATTACCCGTAGAAACAGAAATTTCCAATGATCTTTTTTTCTTAAAGACATTTCTAAAATGTTTTCTGTCAACTTTTTAGACAAAATGTATCCTGCTTAAGCGTATGAAGTTTCATTAAAATCGGTTCGGTCATTTCGAAAACAAATGAGTTCAAATTTTTATGAAATGCCTTCAGACGTTAACGCTCTTTAACGTCTTCTCAGATAGAGGAGGAGAATAGAAGACCATATAACATTAATAACCGCAGTTCCTTTACATTTTTGAAAATGATGGCTTTCAGACTCAATCGTTTTGGCTGATTATAGCTTTATCAGGTTATTATCACAATACTCAATTACAGTCTAGATTTAGAATAATGACCGATAAGTAATTATCACAACTAGCCATTTCTACCGAGCTTACTGTCGACGACTATCGATCGTTTTTCACTGTCAATAAACCTTGATTCACCTTTTTGTTTCTGGGCAATCCCATTAAATCAGGCTATCATCCTCGCTAGCTTAGGCGATTATCACATGACACCCTCGCCCGCGCGGTCAGGCCGTGTACGTGTGTTAGGCATCAATGAATTTCATACAAACTGATGTGATGTGAGATTCGCTTCACCACCCGACGAATCGCCTTAGTAGCTGAAAGAGTTACAACTCAGCATGAGGTTTTTGGTTCGGTTTCCATATCGGATTGGGATCCCCACTAGCAGCTCGGATTTGGAAATAGCTTGCCCCCTATTTACAAGAGACATAAACAATACCGGCTATATGTGAGTGCCTGGATTACTGCCTTGTTAGTCTAGTGGTCGCAAGCATGACTGCGGAGTTCCTGGGTTCGATTCTAAAAACTTCGTGTAGCGGGTTGTTTTTCCATTATGATTTTCTTAGTAGCAGCCACGGACTCTGGATTTCCGCTTCGTTGATGGCAATAGGCTCGCTGCCTATAACATGGGACTTGAAAACGTAACTGCTGAAATGTGACCCTATCAAGCAAACCTCTGCCTAGCACTTCGGGAATTACATGCTTAATGTGATGTGGGTGTACTTTCGGTAGAACTCTGCCTAGGACTGTAATCCACAGGCGTTATTTTATGTTGTCATCATCATAAAAGTTTTCAACCATACAAATCTCTAGACAAACATTTTCACACATCCAAATTCAATGACGTGATAATCAGCGGAAAATTTAGATATCTTGCAGTTGACAATCTTGAAGATTATGTTAGTAGATTACATTTCCGTGTTGAAGAGGATAAGGACAGACATCAATTATGAGCCGACGCGGAGGAAGAGGTGTTATCTCGATCGTGGCGGCTGTGGCTTGAGCTTCGTTGTGGTTAGTGCAAATGATTTAGTAATGCCAGCGCTCAGTCGTAACTGTGGTTGGAGTAGGAGTTTATAGGGTGTAACAAGACCCTTAACGAAGCCGAAAGGCACTTATTCTCCCCGTCATTGCGATCATTTTTTTGTTCTAGACCATACCTGGGAACCTTCTACATAGTTACGAAGATATTGGGGGTCCACCTCCAAGACCCCCGTGCTATTCAATCTATCCATCAGCACAATGTTTTGAGTGCGTTACATTGACTCCTACGGTAAAACGTGATTTTTCGCCCCAAAAAAAAGGCGTTTCCCAGCAAGAATTTTTGCGTAAAGTTACATGATTTGATGTACATAATGCTTGGTTGACGGCTTTGTTAAGGGTCTTGTAACACCCTGTATGCGTATTCATGAGGTTGGCACATCCTTACATTTATTCAGAGATTCGGCAGCATTTGTAGAACAACAAAACCTGTCCGAAGCAATTACATAATATATCATCCACCAGAAAGACGTCCACTACTGGACATAGACCTCCGCCACATTGACTGGTCCCGTGCGTCTCGCATCCAGTGGATCCCCACAACCTTTATCATACATAGTCATATTTATTTATGTGTCCCGGCTACATCACACCACGAAGGTTGAGGAGATCGTGGCCGGATCGTTTGGGAGTATGTCCGATCGAAGACCAGCTGGACCTTGAGGGTTGAGAAGTTGGAGTCGCGACACAACACGAATTTCAAGTCGTTCGTGGTGCGAGTTCCGACTCATCATATTGAGACCTTCCTCAAGGAAGAGTTTTGGCCGAAGGGTGTCATGTATAGACGTTTCTGCGGAAGGCTATGCATCACCACGCAGCGCAACACACCCCCATCACTGCGTATACAATAGTTATTTACTGGTTTTTAAATATGTATGATAGTCTTTAAGGTATATAATTATGTTATGGGCCTTTTTTAGCTGAAATAAATGTTATACTAAATTATTAAATTATTATTCGGCTATAAATAAACTAGTGCCGAAAATGACATGTGATAACGAAGATCAAAAAGATAAAAACAATATTATAAGCTACCGAAAACTTATTAATAACTAGCTTATACCCGCGGCTTCGCCCACATGGCGTTCCGTAATTGTCCCGCGGGATCGTAC
This sequence comes from Eugnorisma glareosa, assembly GCA_947578425.1. Classification (NCBI taxonomy): domain Eukaryota; kingdom Metazoa; phylum Arthropoda; class Insecta; order Lepidoptera; family Noctuidae; genus Eugnorisma; species Eugnorisma glareosa. The sequence continues at coordinate 17,954,076 of OX387979.1, forward strand.
TGCGGGGATTAAAAGTATCCTATGTGTTAATCTAGGTTATAAACTATCTGTGTGCCTAATTTCATTCAAATCCGTTCAGTAGTTTTTGCGTGAAAGAGTAACAAACATCCATCCATCCATCCTCACAAACTTTCGCATCTATAATATTAGTAGGATTACGTAAACGCTGTTGAAAATTGTTGCAGAAAAACGAAACTGTACACGTGCGAAAACGAAACGGTAACGGAACAAGTGTTAAATACTTTTAATCCGTACACTTAATATTGTTACTAGCAACAACATTAAAGTGTAGCTTTAAATTACTGCCTTCAATTCTTATCAGAAAACTGACTAAGCTTCAAATAATACCACGTTCTGATTTGCCCATCAAGATCGCTGATTTCTTACTGCATCTTTCCTCACACCAACCAACAACGTGAGGGATCTCCTCCACTAATCCGGGAAGAAATGTATAAGGCTATATCAGTCTATATAAGGCTATACGCGGCTATATCAAGCGCTTATCTTCCCGGCCGTTGCTAAGAGTCAATGGTCGGGAATAAGTTATTGGGTTGCTAAGAGAGTTATGCTGATACAGCGGCTTCGGCCTTATTAAAGTGGTTACGAAAACAATAAAAGACGAATGCTGTAAGACCCAAAAACAGCACTGGCAGCTATTAAACAATCTCACTGTTTTGTTCTTTTGTTTTTGTTTCACGATTTACATCTACACATAAACTGTCACTTATGGGATATCTTCCATGATTGTCTTTTATTTTATTTCGCTTGTAACAGCGTCGAAATATCGGGAGCTCAAAATAAAAGACAATCACGGAAGATATCCCGTAAGTGACAGTTTATGTGTATTCAAAATCTGTAATCTGTATTTTACAGTTTCTAAAGGGTTTGCTAAACAATTGGCAATTTCTTAGCAAACCCTAACCGAAACCCCAACCCCTAACCCTTATATTTCGTGCTTCAACCACTTTCGACTAAATCGACATAGGTATGACGTTTGGGCTAATGACCATCCAGAACATTTTTTCAGTTCCTTCATCGCCTGATACTTTGTCCCTAGGCCCTCTGCTACTTTTTATCGGAGAACCGAAGAAAAAGAAGTAGACGTATTAAATTGCCTGTTAAATTAGTTGCACATAATCTATACCTAAATAGCGAATTTCACACTTTTTGCAATGATTTAAGTTCAAAGAAGATACTTAGACTATTTTTGATAGAGTTAATCATTGCAAGAATCATTGGTGTTACATTTATTAAAATTGGTGTTACTAAAATTAAAAGTTCATGTACATATATTGTGGTCGGCTTCCAGTCTAACCAGATGCAACTGAATACCAGTATTTTACATGGAGCGACTGCCTTTCTGACCTCCACAACCCAGAGTGCTGGGTAATACGATACTACTTAGTAAGACAGGTTGTCACGCTTTCGGGCCACTGACTACCTGTATCGACTGCCAAATATCTACAAATGACAGCCGGGACCAACGGCTTAACTTGTTTTCCGAGGCACGGAGGAAACTCGGTATGTATCGGGTAGTCACTAGTCAGTACCCACGGACCAACCTAGGTAAGCACGGCCATCAGGGCACCATAACGCTTTATTTTAAAATATACCTACTACAAATCCAGTAATATTGTCGCTTTAGAAGGTCACAATATCTCAAACTTATCAGTTACCGCTTTATCATTCCGAGAAGATGAGATATATTTTCAGAATCCCGAAGATCACAGTAAAGCGATAACATTGAAAACGCGGCACTTTATTGACAAATATCCACGTCTCAAGGATAAAGCGGCGGTAAATACTGCTCTGAAACATAATGATGATGATACTCGGCTGGTAAATATCATATTTTTAATGGATAAACATCGGAAAGCAGGTTAAGTGGTTCGTCCCGGCTCGCATTCGTAGATCTTTGACAGTCATTACGGGTAAATCAGAAGTCTGAAAATCTGATCTTTCTTACCAAGAGGTAGGTGTTTTATTACCTAGTAACTGGATTTGTGGAGTGCTGTTAGACAGTCTGAAATTCGGCTGCATCCAGATATACTGGAAGCCGACGCCTAGTAGTTGTTGATAAAGAAGCTTATACGTAAATGAATAAACACGCGAGAATTAATGTAGATGGCTATAATAGGAGAGAGGGAAGACTTAAGAAACGATGGATATACTGAGGAAAGATCATATGATTAGAAAGGAGATAACTACTAAGAAAGTATGGAATAAGAAGACATGCTTGAAAGAAGAAATTAGGATAAAGGCAGGAGCATGGTGATGAACCAACATACAAAACATATCCAAGGCAGAAACAGAAGAAATAAAAGACGAAAGGACAGATTGTAAAAAGATTTCAACGACGTGATATCAAAACCCGGCCAGCTCCGGCTGGTCACTCTGGTTTGGAATTCATTGTCTAATAAATGTTGGTATCGTTCTGCCGTTGTCGAGAAATAAATTCAAGAAACAGCTGTAGCAGTAAGTTTCGTTAAATCGATTTTAGGTTAAGTTTATAATTTTAAGTTAAGATGTATGATAAACGAGCGCTTCTCGCCATCAAACTGTAAAGTTTGGCGAGTAAAAAGACTGTAAAAAATAACTTGTTGTTGTAAGTGATTAATAAATTTAAAAAAGAAACAGAAAACAAATATAGGTACCTATGACTTTGTATAAAAGTGTTAAGACGTCTCATGTTCGTAGAGTAAAATCGTGGTCCTGCTACGCGTGTAGATCAATAGACATATAAGGTGATTGCGATGTGGAGGAGTGCTTTGACGCGTAAACGTTCTATTGTTTATACTTTTTTTTTTTTTATACTTAATTTATTTTATTAAACTAAATGGTCCCTTTTTTTTAATGTGTAATTTAATAGCTTTAATATGGACACATAAAGTGTCACATAAGGTTAAAAGATATTTTACAAGCATACATTATTTCAAATTTCAAACCTTCAAAAATTTATTTAACACAAAATCTCTTGAGAATCCAAGACTATTCAGATTCAGTTACCCTAAGTTCTCCATTTTCACTTCATGTAAAGGTAACTTTTATTCTAATATCCTCAGAAACCCGCAGACAAGCAACACTATTCACTTTCACAATAATAAAACTTCTGTCTCAAAAAGTTTCCCTTACCGAGACGTGATTTATGTTGTGAGGAAAAAAAACTCAAAAGTTACAAAATATTATGTAATCTTCTCCTCATACCTTGGATGGTGGAGCAATTGTTTTCATTCTTTTGGCTCGTGAATTGGCTATAGCAGTAGGTAGGTATAGGAAAGCAGTGGTGGAGTATTCTTCTTCGTGTCGCTGGTACGACAATTTTCATATTTTGTTAGCCCAGAACTTCGCCTCTTCCACCGCGTCGTCGGTGGCAGCGCAGAGATCACTTGGGCTACATGTTTTTTGGCTAAGAGGGCAGGATAGGACGTGGAGCATAGTTTGTGACACAGCTCCACAGCCACACCCCGCTGCTCTTGCGGTAGTGGAGTGACCGTCGGACTACCAAGTCATAGGTCTCAAGTTCGAACCCAAGACACGCACCTCTGATTTTTCGGATTAATGTGCGTATTATAATTACCACTTGCTTCGGTGAAGGAAAACATCGTGAGGAAACCAGCATGCCTGAGAGATATTTCTTGACGGCATGTAAAGCCAAGTCAGAGGCCCATGGGCAGCATACAAATTCTGTCACCAGGTTAGGTACTAACCACACGATAAAGAAAGAAGAAGGACGTACCTACTAAAAAGTCCTTCTATGTAATGGCAGTCAGTCTCAGCCGAGATTAGCGATCGACGCAGGAAATTTTAACACTGATCAAACGCCGCGCAAATACAAGTGCATTTTTTCTTCCCTTAATCTCGTAGTCCAATGGGACTTCAATCCGACACTACCATCTAGTATCTACGGCTTAACGTGCTTTTCAAAGCACGGGAGTATCATACTGAAACTTCCAAACACCAGACTGCTTCCGAGACATTCCTAACAAAAAAATCCACACTGCTCGATCGAAGAACCAAACGGAGGACCGTGCTTTTGCGCTTGTGACTACGACACCATCTGGGAAGTTGACACTGAGATGTTGGAGAAGAAGAAGAGTAAGTTAGCGGTCTTAGAGAGTTCTTAGACCTTTCTAAGAACTCTCTCTAAGAACTTCACCATTACAAATAAATGGTACCTAAAACTGTGAACTGTCAACTGATAATATTGAATAGTAAGTAAAAACAAGTAACAATGTATTATAATTTCATTTATAACGCCATTGGCAATGACGAACATAGTCCAATAGGTATTTGATCAAAGCTTTTTCCTTAAACATAAACAAAGGTTACTGCCTAAACTGAATAACATTAATTTATAATAATATTTACAAAAATGTTTTAAATATTTTACATAATCAGAGTACCTATATAGGTCTAATGTAATTAAGCGCAATGTTGATTATGGCCCAAAATGTTCCTCATTACGCCATCCCTAATCAACTTAGTTCATTACCGGCATTTAAGCTCAAGTAATTTAATTTCTGTATCCCTATTTTTATTTCTTTTTAAAAATAAATCAGCGGTACTTACGTACTTTTACACAGCGTCTGTAATTTCGTTTTCAAAGAGGAAATGATTCAATGGAAGCCCATTGAATCATTTCAGTTTCAGTATTTTCCCCTTACTAGAGTAGCGTTTATCAACTAAGTTCACTCCAAATTCGTCCGATAAATGAACGGAAATTAGCTTATTTGTCCTTATTTCTTTTGCTCTTAGTATGTCAACACAATGTTATTGGATGTTGTTACAATCAAGATTTATTTTTCTGCGACGGTAAACAAAGACTGGAAACGGTTTTGCTTGAAGTGGGACATAGATCATTCCGCGAAATGTTGTCCCAGATATCCGTAGTAGGTATGTTTCTTAAAACAATAGCAGTGTCTTCGTGTTCGTGTACAGTACAAAATGGGTCCAAAACATCATTATCATCATAAAAAGACTCAGCATCATCTCCGTTTTCTCAACTATGTTGAGTTCGGCTACCAGTCTAACTGGTTGAAGCTGAAAATCAGAATTTCAAGGGGTGACTGCCCATCTAACAATAAAACTACGTTTTTAGGCAACCCCTTGGTATGGCTGGTTGTACTCGTATAAAAAACTTCTTACGATTTTGATCCTTATATGGCACGAGTCATGCTGGACCCTAGTTGAGAAAAGGGTAGCCAGATCATGGTGACACACACTCCTGCTTCATTTTGTTATACTGTGTTTTGCTTAGATTTTTTGCGGGCTTCCCACGACGTTATAGAATCCTCCAAAAACCCCAATAGCCACATATTCATTACAGTTTCCCTATGTTAAAGTCCTATCTACTGAACGACACGCCCCATGGCGTAATAATAACATAAAAGCAGTAATATTTACATACAATAACCATGTGTTATGATAGTCAATTAAAGTGTTCCCTTCTAATCAATTCAGGGTATCCTTGTTGATAGCGGTCACACAATGTTGCGGTTTTCCCGTGCCGTTATCTCTAGTTCACTCAGATGTGACACAAGAACTATACATTGGGTTCTGGTGAATTGAAGCAGGATTTATTAGAACCGTTCTCTGTAACGGTCAATGAGGTTGGCGTTCAATAAAGGATAAAGTTGATTTTTAAGAATAAATGAATTACGTAAATTCTCTTAGCTGGTTTACATTTGCCTAAGTTAAGTATTGTTTAGTTCAAGTAGGAAGAGTTTTGTCAAAACGTCAGTCAACCAGTGACAGTTTTTCATTAATAAGTGTCACTTAACTAATGGAAATGTTAGACAAGCCTTAACATTGGTTGAACCAAAACAAATACATACGTATGAAAATTCAAATTATTTATTTGTGAAACTTAGGTACAATATAATAAGATGTAATTCGAATGTCAGGATCGCTATGTTTAACCTTATAGGCATACAAATTTCGGAAAAATTAAAAAAAAAAAAACATGCATTGAAACATATTCACTTCAAGCAGAGATGAAGGAATAGTAAATTAGTTACTTATTTGGGAAATTGGAATCTGTCTATCATCTTGTGGATGTAGAGAACGGATTATATCAGATATGCAATAGTTTGCAGTTGTATATTGATGATAGAATACATGATGAAAAATCTTCTGAATCATCCGGATCCTTTCAGATTTGTAATATAAAGTAATACATTCCGAAGTAAAACACCCAACAAACATTTCAGCCAAGTTGGTTTTCACATCGGGACAACAATCGGTATGGTTAGCAGATATTTGTTCTGTTGGTGTACGTGACATTAGTGTTATAGCAGACACCCACGACATCGGGAATCCCATGGGGGGTAATATGCGTGAAGCAGTTTATTTGTTTACTCGTCTGGTGCGTTCAGACGAAACGCGTTATGGTGACAAATATCGAAGACAATCGGAAACCTTAAAATGTAAGACAACAGTAAAAAAGTAAATGGAGAAGAATATGGTTCAATTGACAAATTTTAATTAAAAAATCTGGATGATTTTGTTTGTTATAAGTACAGGAATTAAGCTGAAATATATACTCTAAAATTCATAGGAATAAGTATAGGTGACGATGATTTATATACAATTAACAAAAAAGAACCAGGTCAAATACAACAAAAGGGTACTAGTATGAATTGTTAAGAAAAACATAACGTGTCTGTAGCTGGTGATACCGCAAGTAGTATGAGTCAACTAAAGGAAATTGGTCATTGTGGTCACTACGTATTTACGCTCAGCGATCTAGCCAACACGTTAACTTGCCTCCGAGCCACTTACATATTGTACACACATGTGATGAAAATATAGTCACATGTCTCGATATCACGAATATACTGACAGAATTTACTGAAGATAGAAAATTTTAGCCCACAGCCAATAATAGAATTGCGAATTTTATAGGTAAAAATATCCTCGAAAACAGTTTTGGTAAAGACGATTTTCTGCCTCGCTATATAATTGATGAAACCATTGAATCGAATAAGATAAGACCTGAAAATGTAATACAGAAAAATTGTCATTTAAAACATAAACGAAGAAAAAAAAATAAAAGCAGAGTTCTTGAAGCTGTCGTCCCACAGTGTGACAAGGGTCAAACAGAGAAGTTGGTTATTGTGATCCTTGGTAACCGCTGGGCTAACAATTTGTCATAATTCATTCAAGTAGTTGTGGACTTTAACCCTAGCTAAATAAGATTTAAATCTTGATAGAAATAAATCTTATAATGAGCATCATAACTTTAAATGTACTATCCTTATCAAAATGTAAATAAGAACAGATAACAATTATAATAATCTTCAACCTAAATACTTAAAACAATTATTGATGATCGGTAACATTTGAAAATAGGGCATCATCCAGATATACGAAAACAGAAAAAAAAACCTGAACAGATTTTTGATAAAACCCAAGTTATGGATCCACATTTTGGTCATAATAGAATTTGTTTTGTTCGCACAAATTGTATAAGCCTTTATTATACCCGAATTTCTCAAATAATAATTCAGAATCGTTTGACACTTTTAGCTGACGAGAAATAATAAATGATGTTACATTGTATGACCGGCATTGACAAGGCTGAAAACAGGGTCCCGCTGGAGCGTAACAAAGAAAATTTTAGGAGAATCACTGACCTTCAATAATTTGACAGAAAAGGAAAATTACTAACAATACAGCCTTTACAAATATAACTCCATTGGGCTTGTTTTTACCGTCAGATATTGTATAAATGTTTTCTTTGTCTTCATAATTGCAAAACACGGGTTTAAGGTCTCAAAATAAACGCCACTCTTCCATATTTGTCAAAGAGATTTGCTACGGCCTTAGTCTTTACTTAGGCTGCTCTTTGTGTAATTAAACGCGAATCTACAGTAAAATCACTTCGGCCTCTTCGATTACAGATTAAACATCAGATTAAAGCCTTAATAAGTTTTGGGAATCATCCAATTTTGGCGGTGCAAGTAAATAAACAACAAATCAATATTTCTGTAGACCGTTCAATATTCTTCACATAAAAGTTAATGTCTTGAGTAGCACTCATCCTGATGACATACAGTACAAGCCCATTGTGACCCAAGGAACCAAATTCCTAAAAGCAACAGTCAATAAGCACTACCAATCATATAATAACATCTACGATCCGTCTACTTACTTCCACTGAAAATACTGTTTAGCCCTCGAACATTTAGATACGATCGCCTCCGAACTTAAGCCCTCGCTTATGACGTCACTGAGCAGGGAACGAAACACTACCCACAAAATAGGTTTACACTAGCAATTTAATTTAGCAATCTTTATTTTCAACACGCGGTTTGGACGTGAGAGATGTTCGGACGAGCGACGTGCGTCCGAGGTCGCGTCCCGCGCCAGACTGAAGGCTCCGAGGTGAGCTGGGCCAATAGAGCCCGGCGGCCCCGCACCCCGGGCCCCCCGCCCGCCCAGGCACACGCGCTGCTCTACGACCGCGCATAGACTAGATAATGCAGATGAGATAAGTGCTGAAAGACCTTGGTGGTCAGAACTGATACTGGATTGATGTTCAATTGTTTTCTTGGAATTTTCATGACAGATTGTGGCAGCTCATTTACCTTTCAATCCGGGCGTGTCCTCTCTAAACAAGGTAAACCTATATCCCGTTGAAGGTAGTAGGAATCTGCTGCATGCGGGAGGCATAACATGATAGAAGCAGCCGTTGAGAGGTGGTCTATGCGTTCACTTGTTATGACTATGTTCAGTTGAAGCTCTCAAAACGGTGAAGGAAAACATTCATTACCAACCCGCACTGGGCCCGCGGGGTAGATCACAGCCAATTCCCTCTCATTTAGAGGAGGTGTGTGTCCCAGTAAGGGTATGGGAACATTTAAGGCTGATTATGCTTAAGGTATGATCAGTAGTGGTCGTCTTCCAGCTGAATGACGATAATCTTCGTTCTTTCTTTCTGTATCGTATGGTTAGTTACTAACCTGGTGTCAGATTCTTTGGCCTCTGACTTGGTTTTACATGCCGTCAAGAATTTTATTATCTGTCACGCATGCTGGTTTCCTCACGAAGTTTTCCTTCACCGAATCAAGTGATAATTATACAATACGCACATGAATCCGAAAAATCTGAGGTGCGTGTCTTGGGTTCGAACTCGGAACCCATACGGACTTGGCAGTCCGACGGTCACACCATTAGGCTATCACTGCTATAATGCCGATGATGATAAGCCTGCAAGGCCAATGGAAAAGATGAGCAGTTAAATGATTAAAGTGACAGAAACCATGGAATGTTCTTACAGGATTATCCATGATTGTATGATTGATGATCTCAAAATCGTAATCGTCTAATCTTGGGATTAAATATATGATATGATAGCAGTTTGTATGTAGATACGCACTAATGCGTAGTAGTGTGAAGATCTAATAAAATTGTTATGTTTATAAGGATATGTGGCTTCAAGAAACGTGATTGTAGTTTTAATTGTTTGATTAGATATTTTATATCATTTTAATGGATAGATTAAATATTATTAACATAACGTGTTTTGTTTCCGACCTCCTTTGCGGAAAAGTGTATATTGAAAGCCGATTTATTTCTACATGGTAATAATGTATTTGCTCTTGATTTTAGACAGGTTCTAGTTCTGTCATTAACGTACATTCGATATTTGAAACGTTGTTAGAGACATTCATATAAAAAAGAGGCATTTGTTTCCAGTGTCGATATAGACGTAATGATAGCAACAAACAGTCACTGAACAAAGGACACAATTTCATCTTTAAGTCACTCTCAATATACTAATCTTGCTAACTAGCTAGGTTTGTGACCGCAGAAAGTAGGTACTATTAATTTTTATTCAGTAAGCTCTTTGTAATATTTCCAAAACCATTCAAAACAAATAAAATTAACAGAAATAAGACCAACAAGTTCTTTGTCATTACATAATACTTGACGGGGTTTTACCCTCACTGTAGCGCGTTCCCCCTCTGCGTTCCCCTAATCTTTGACGTCTTTCAACTCCCACAGTTTTTGATCAGACTCAAAAGAATGTTACATTCATGAAACAATTAGCTTTTATGTGTTAGTTTTCAAGAAAACTCCCCCCATTACATTCCACAATATCGTTGACGTATCATTCGGTATGGAGGTATACACGATTAGAACTAGCATCTTGGTATACTTACATTTGTAGGTGTTTCATGTCAAAGTGTATTTGTGGAATAAAAATAGTATCAACTTATTACTTGACCTTTTATAGGGTACAAGGCTCAGCTGATATATAAAGTCCCATTAAAATAGATGGACAAATTTTAACACAGCGTTCAGTACGTCTAACCAAAGATATCCAAGCAAAAAAAACACTGATCCTATCATCAGATTTTGACCTAATGGATGTTTTTATTCTAGAGTGCCGCCGGCAATTTATTATATTGGGTCAAAATAAAATCACTTTAATCAGTGTTTTTTTTTTGCTTGGATATCATTGGTTAGACGTACTGAACGCTGTATTAAAACTTGTTCAACTATTTTAATGGGACCTTATAGTAGGTAATAATCACGTAATCAATAATCAGTTGTGTGCAGTTGATGATTTGAAATCATCAAGTCTAGATTTACTTGATGATTCGAAATCAACTACTGGGACTAGTGGACGTAAGGTTACTTCTGAGCCGGCCATGGATTGATGCCCAGGTTAAACAAACCGTTGTTTGGTTTATATATCAGGTTTTTCTCAATCGCAGCTTGACGTCTGGATTTGTGTCCGGTTGATGGCAATAGGCTCACCCCTACTACGTGCATCATCATCCTCTTGTCCTTATCCCAATTTATTTGGGGTCGGCGCATCATGTCTTCTTCTTCCATACTTCTCTATTACTCGTCATCTCATCAGTCACCACTTTTCTAGCCATATCATCCTCCACATTGTCCATTCATAGTTTCTTTTGTGTCCTTTTACTTTCTTAAACACTACCCCTACTACATACATGGGACTTAATCATAATTGGCGAAATGCGGGTGTACTGAAGGCACTCCTCTGCCTAAACTTTCGGGGTAAAAGCCGTAATATTACGTTATGTTATGTCTAGATATACTAAGCAGTATCATGGAATACTCCTATTTCCCTTTAGAATCTTACATACCAGGCGTTCCTGATCAGAGATATAAATTCGTTTCGCTCACGACCAGAAAATAAATTATCTGATTGGTACAGTTGCCAAGAAGTGTCGGGATTACTGAGCTTAGTTCACTGGGCTTGATTTAGTAAGCCTGAGAAACCGGCCACTAAAATTTTCGCTCTAAATAACATAACATCATGCCTGGAAACCCTGAAGGATCGGGCAGAGGTGTACTTATTGTGAACCAACATTTAAGTTAACCACATTAATTTTATAGATATTTATCGAGTCTAAGGCTATTATCATCGTCTGTCTAGCCTTTCTCCAGATATGGTGGGGTTGGCTTCCAGTCTAACCGGATGCAGTTGAATACTAGTATTGTATATGGAGCTACTGCCTATCTGACCTCCGCTGCCCAGTTAGCACCGGGTAATACTATACTCATTAGCAAGACTGGCTGTCAGATTTTCAGGCCATTAGCTATCTGTAACGACTGTCGAAGATCTACTAATGACAGTTGGAACCAATAATTTCATTTATTTAAATGTTTCTTTGTTTTTCAATGCTGACTTGTTCTCACACCATTGCATAAAATCTGGTTATTCTAACCTACCAGACAGATGTGTTGCTGGAGATTCGGTTCCATCACTTCTTTTCAATTAAACAACTAAGTAGTAGCTAAAGGCTGGCGTTCTAGGGGACTGTCGTTTAATGTCATTGTACAAATTCAATGTAATTTTTGAACAACTTACATTTGGTATTAAGTGGCAGTCTTTCCTTTCTATTCGATCTTTCTTGCACTACCTAAAATAAACATTTATTGTGGCCTACATGCGGTGGCCGGCCCCCGGCCACCGTAGCCGCGGGCCTGTGGACGGTGTGCTAAGGGCTAGCTCGCCGTCCATCCGTCTTATGACGACAGGCCGTGTCGACGGCGCGTTCGAGTTCCACGCGCGCTTCAAAGAGAGTCAGCAAACAGGAAGGGGTCCAAAAGGACCGATGCCTGCCAGGGTTGCGGGACTGTTCGAAAGAGATACCGCGGCCCTGGAACACAAAGGGCAAAGGAAGGAACATGGATGGGTTTTAGTCAGTAAAAGTCTGACACTCCCTCCTGCTCAGCCCAGAGCGGGAGGAGTTATTTGATGATTTCCCATCCGAAAAAAAAAAAGTGTACAGTGAACAGGTTTTCCTTGCTTCGGTCAACGTGTGTCCGGAGTCTATTTAAAGTCCATTTCGCATTTAAAACTGTACACTCTCAGCAATCTTAACATTCAAGATTTTTTCTGAACATTCTCTACCATCATCGTTAAACACAATCTCCCAACACGTTGATCTCAACGGAACGGTTGCGTGACGAAATTATTTTTCCCCACAAATCTCATTTCAGCTGCCCCCAGGGGAGGAATAAGTGATACATAGTTGATATGGGGGAAAGTTTTTCAAAGTTATTATAATCTGCGTGCCTTTGGGAGGAGATGAGTTAACACTTCTATGATGTGGATATAAGTTTTTAAATTATGAGGCTGGATAAAGGCTTCAAGGTACACGGAATCGCTTGTTGAGGACCAGAGATAAGCTAACACGTTAAAGAAAAGATCCCAAAGTATTCTCATCATCTGCCGAGTCTTTGCCCAACTACCAGTAAAATATCAGTATTTTACATGCAGCGACTGCCCCCATGCACTGACATGCCCTTCAATCTGACCTCCAGAACTCAGTTAGTCCTGGTAATACGATACCTCTTGGTTAGACTGGTGGGCAGACCTTCGGGCCACTGACTGACCGACCTGTAACGACTGTCAAAGATCTACAAAACCTAATGCACTGTCCGAGGCGCAAAGGAAAGTTGGTATGTTTGGTTAAGCGCTGTTTAACGTTGAAGCCTGCGCCCTGGCCCTGCAAGGCAATACCCTCGCCCACTTTTGTATGGGACTTAAATATAATTGGCGAAAAGTGGTCGCACGACTAGGTAAAACTTTGCTAAACCCTACGTGAATAACAGTCGTGATGTCATGTTAATTAAAGACGCAAAAATCAGAAAAAAAGTTCTCAAAAACTCTCCAAATTCCTCTGCACAAACATGGAAACTAAGAACAAAAATGTGCGGTCTAATGTTTGTTCCGTGGCTGTGGTTATCGAACCCACGGTCGCAAACAAAAGGCGGCCACTTCAACGCAACTCTTTGACCACTGGAGCAAAGGTATAGTTTCGGAGCGAGAGGAAATTGAAATGTCAATCTTCTAAGGAATTTCATGCGGAAAATCTTGGCGTTTCCAGGTTACCTTTGTTCAGGTGATTTTAATCAAGAGCTAGGAAACTTACTTTACTTGACCAATTGTCTGAACTTTAAAAGACCTTTGAGTTTGATTTGGTGTTTCTTCTCAGAGTTGTCGGTTAGGGATCACCGACCCCAATAATTAGTTTTAAAACACAATTACGTATAAAAGTTTTGATTTTTTGCAAAATAATTTTCATTTAAGTACTAAAGAGTCAGACAAGGCGATATTATCAAGGATAAGGACGACGGAACATCTTGTATCAATCCGCCTTCGGAACTCGTTGTAGAATCTTTGAATGCGATTTCCACTAAGAGGGATGCCACACAGGCGTTCCCTGACCATATTGCGTCGTCATAACGTTGTGATTTCAATGCACCGAGTGTCACACGAGCAATGCAACATTAAAGCAGTATCGCAGCACAAGGACGACGTACTACGGCGCAGCGTTATAAAAAAACCTTCGTAAATAATACTGCGCTGCGTTGCTGCTCCGGCATCGCACCGCAGCACCACTTCCCGCTTCGTCTGTCTGGCTCCTTGTCCGACGCCCACGCGTTACGCTTCCGCACGTTGTTTCAGCGTATCGACTGGCATGTACCGACAATTGTAACGTCTCTTAGACCCTCTTGAAACTCGCACAGCATGCGGGATGCGACTGCTTCGATCGTTTTAATCATTAAGAAGTCGCGCGACTAATGTTGTCTGTTTAAACACCTTTACACAAGTTATACAACCGGCGCGAGCGGATTTCAAAACCGCTGCAGTTTAACCAAAGCTTTACTCACAAACGTGACCTTCCTTAAATTTTACAAAAAAATTGGTTTAAACATGATCCTATCCATTCCTATAAGAATAAAGTTAGTCCTCCTGACCGATTTCTAGTAATAGTCCAAAAAATTTAGTGTGTGTGCACAAGTGTGTGCAGGCACAGGTGCTCTCGCTGTTTCTTCTCTCTCGTAGTCCGATTGGACGGCTTCCCGACAAGGCCGGAAAGAGATCATGAGTAGTACCCACCAGCTTAATGGGCCTTCCGAGGAACGGGGACATTACGCCGCCAACTTCCAAACTCCAGGCTGCTTCTAAGAAATTCATAACGGTAAACCCAATAACACTTTACCCAACCTGATAATTGAAGCCTTTAAGCGCACGCTCAGCAGACAAACGGGGCTATACCTATACCTAATAGGTCCGAACCGATACCCCCAATTGACTGTCCCTCGTAAAGCGCTTGATACAATCCAAAGCCTTTCTTTATACTTTATCCCCCATCCACTGCAGCGCTTTATAGCCATGAGCCGAGAGAATATATTGAAACAGGGTCTGGTTTTTACTTAGTTTGGTAGATTGGTCCAGGTTATCTATATAAAGTGTAAAAGTACTCATAATAAAGCCGAAAGGTAGTTGTTCTCCCCGTTATTGTGCTTTTTTTATTCTAGACCATACCTTCTAGTTACGGAGATATTGGGGGCAAAAGTTCCAACTTTTTCACAAGTTTTTTTTTTGTTGTAAACACACAAAATATTTTTTTTTATTATTTCACTAAATAAACGTTGTACATGATACATAGTTGGTGGCGTCTCCTTTTAAGCATATAGATGCCTGTGCAAAGAAGCGACGCTCTTTTATATTTTACAATTAGTTAGTGCAACATGCTACTAAACAAAAATTTATGAACAAATATTTTTTATTTTATTTATTTTAGTAATTTAGTAATTTTCTGTCGGTTTGTGTGTGTGTAGTTGTTTTGTACGGAAGCGGTTTTACTTTATATTTAATAGAAGATTCTCTACTTCACCGTAGCATAACTTGTTTATCCACTTAATCAGCAACGATTTGCAATCTTTACAAGGTTTAGTATGCATATCTATATGTTTATTTATTTTATTATATAAGAAAGACGAGCGTTTGTCGTACTGAATGTTCGCAAGTTCTGTTTTTACAAGAGAGGTGGAAGCAATATTGTGTTTCCTACTTCTAGCTAATACATTAGGATCTAAGGGTAGGGTTTTATAATTTTTTTAGAAGATTTTTTACTAAGCCACTCCTTGGCGTAATGTTACCCGTTTTTTTAAAAATAATATTATAACTCTACTTTATATACCTCCGTGACCCCCGCACTATCCAATGCATCTATCGATTTTTTTTTTAATTTAGATACCTAATTCAATAAACTATGGGAAGTCAGAGGAGTCACTGCTCCCAGCTCATGCAAATTTTAACTTGGCAACTCTCCAGCCAAGTTTTATGTCAAGAGACAAATAATTTGGTACATTTGCTTTATTGCTAGAAGGGTAATTTAGGAGGCAAGCAGCGAATTATTAAATTAAGGGGTAAGTGGGGCATCTTAGTGAAGAATGGAGAAGTAATCGGTTCGTTTTATCTTTTTGACAGGTGCTGTGGTTGGGTAAAAGCATTTTTTATTATTCTGCCTCGGTGGTGTAGTAGTGATAGACGCTACTGCTGACCATGAGGCCCTGGGTTCGAGTCCTAAGTCGGGCAAAGTGTTATTGGATTTTTCCATCAGGAATTTCTCAGTAGCAGCGGCGGAGTCTTCTTCACCGTTTTGATATCAGTGGTGATGAAATAAATTACACAAAATAACGTGCCTGGGTTCACTCTCAACGATCTTTAGTTTTAACACCACACCTATTTCGCCGAAAGGTTTGGCATTAATATACCTATAGCAACTTGCCGACTTAATCATAACTGGCAAAATGTGGGTGTCCTTCTAAGTACAACTCTGCCTATCTCTTCGTTGGTTTAGGGCGTGATAATACGATGTTTTGTTAAAATAACCTTTAAACTTTGCTAAGTATAATGCGCACGAATTTTTCCCCAAAGTGCGTTACAGAAAATATGTTTATCGCGGTGTTCTTAGAAACGAAGCACCTATATAGACTAGTTCCAAACCTACGCAAAACATAAAAATCGTAGAAAAACAAAGGGAAGATTGTTTTCATCGTCTAGGGAGGGTAGGTAATCATCCTACACACTGTAAAGGAGTTATATTACAAACTTCTGTTGGTTCTCTCGGTTTTTTTGCATAAATATAGAATGTTCTTTAGTAGTTCTGGAGGAGGTCGTGGCCAAACAACAGCTGAACGGGTCTATCTTCGAGATTAAGCAGCGTTTACCAAGGTTGATCAGTGGATGGTTGACCATTCATTGCATATCGAGACTTCTCCGTACCTCGGAAATCACGTTAAGCTGTTGGTCCCGGTTGTCATTTGTAGATCTTTGACAGTCGTTACAGGTAGTCAGTGGCGCGATAGTCTAAAACCCGGTCTTATCGAAGGGTAGCGTATTGGCCAGTACTAACTGGGTTGTGGAGGTCAGATAGGCAGTCGCTCCATGTAATCAGCTGCATCCGGTTAGAGTGGAAGCCGACCCCAACATCGTTAGGCCGAGGATGATGATAGAATGTTCTATGGTTAGTTCAAAAGTTATTAGTTGAAGGTAAATAATAGTTAGGGACCTTCATTCATGGTGAACTATTGCAGCGAAGCAGTAGCAATGCAAAAGTAAAATGGCCACCCACAATTCTGTACCGCGTTGTTGACGCTTTTTCGCGCGTTGCAAATGTAACACGCGACAACATCGCTATAAAAAGTCGCCCTGGCTGAAGTCCCTAAGCCATCGTTTTTTCAATTCGTAGCCACGAATTGGATGTTTACTGTGAACTCTTTATAAATATTGTGAGTAAGGCATTAGGATTCTAAGCAATTGCCATCAAGCGGGTCGGTAGACTTCGTGTTCACTAGATACATTGGACCAAAATTAAGAAGAATGATTGCTATCACCATTCCTCCTTAAGAACTTAATTTTTAGAGTTCTGTACCCAAAGAGAGGCTAACGAGAACCCTCCGCTGTCGGTCCGTCATTCTGTCTGTCACAGGGCTGTATCTTGTTAACCGTAATAGATAGACATTTGTCATTGTCACAGAGTGTGTAGGTATTACTACGGCCGCTATAACAACAAATATTAAAAAATTGTGAGGGGCGGTCTCTCCATAAAAGAAACGTAATTTTTTCGGCGTAACGTAATTATTAGCTCGATTTCAATGAATGGTACAAAACCTTAGGGTGTGAGTCCCAATCACACTTGATTTTTCAGGTACCTAAGAAAACCATTGTTAATAATGTGTGTCTTGCAACTTAAGCTACTCGAAAAAGTTGGTCCCTTAAATTCATACATCAGAATCCACATAACTATAACTACGTAATGCTTGTCCGGATCCGAACAATTCGCATTCATACCCTAGCTTCACATTGTAAAGTTTAACCCAAAACTTTTCACGTATCGATGAGTTGCGTCACGTGCTAACGACTCCTTAACTTTTGCTCTGAAAACTTTGCAGCGCAAGCGATTATCGGCTGTCATAACGCGCCATCCGTGGAGGTAGTATAACATAATGTTGAGCATGGATGAAGGCATGGTAGATCACTAGCATGACACATGATAGATATCGATATAGCTTTCAAGTCTGCCAACGGGCCGTTTTGGCCTGAACCGGACCTCGGTTCAGGCTAATGCTTGTCATTTTAACCGTACTAGCTCCAGTGCGTAGTAATCCCGCTGCGTAGTAGATACGTGAACGTAGCAAAAGAAGTATGAAAGGATCGTAATAGATGTTGTTATATAGTCTCTGCCGAGCCTCATAGGCAAAAGGCGTTGGTTTATAAGTAAGTATGAATGGTCAGATATAATGAGTTCACGTCTTGCATGGATCTATTGTCGCGTGTCTATAATCTGTAGTAAAACCTTCATATTGTTATTATATTTTATGCCTTTATTTAACTTACCTTGATAATTTGTTCGTTTATAGTGCAACTGAATTTCAAACCAGCTTCCCCCATCCGATTGAGCTGAAATTTTCCATACACCTTTGGTTCTGGTGACAATATATAAGGTATATCTGTTTATACACGAAATTTATACTATACTAAATAAATTTATACTATACTAAATAAAACCTTAACTTGGATGAATAAACATAACCTCGAAACCAATTTCTCAAAAACTAAAATAATGTCCTTCCACCCCCGTCAAAAAACTCCACTAGAAATAAACTTCACCTACAATGGCACTACAATCGAAGTCGTTCAAGAATTTACTCTACTTGGCATGTCCATTGATACTAACATTAATTGGAAATCACACATTAAAAAGATTAGAACTAAACTATCCAAATTTGCATACGCCCTTCGTGAAGTCAAAAAGACTACCAACCTTAAAACCGCACTTGTTACCTATTATGCCTATGCATATGCGTGGCTCAGTTACGGTGTGATATTGTGGGGAAACAGCACTGACGCACCGACACTATTCACACTGCAAAAAAGACTAGTAAAAATATTAGTAAATATAGAAGACACCGACAGTTGTAAACCTCATTTTCAAGAACATAAAATATTAACCCTCCCTAGCCTGTACATTTTAGAGATTTGCAAATTTGTTCGAAAGTACCCACACTTTTACACTACACGAGAAAATATACAATCAAGATACGTCATAAAAATAGACTAAACCTACCAAGCTCTAAGCTAAAAATGCACTCAACAAGTGCCCTAATCATGTCAATGAAAGTTTATAATAAATTACCAGAAATAATTAAAAATGAACAAAAATTAAATTCATACATAAACAAATTACAACAATTTCTATTATTTAAATGCTATTATACAATTAGTGAATATCTTAATGACAAATTTTAAAATTATAATTTTTCACAAAATAGGTTTTTGAGTATTGTTACTTTGTTTAACCACTAATTAGTACGATTAAAGCCCTCTTCCTCTCTCTTACTTTGCTGTGCCCTTACAGGGTCCATATTTATGTACCTAGCTTTAAGCCCTCTGTAACATCTTTTATACAATATGGAATGCAAAATAAATGAATATTAATATCTCTTAAGGGGTCCATTTTACTCATCATTAAGAACAAATTTTACTATGGGACCAAACACTGAATCGCGAAAAGTAACAGCTGTTCCCTACAATATGTTCGCATTAACTCGTCAAAATATATGGAACAGCTTATTTTTTTTTTTGCGATTCAATGTTGTTCATAATGATGAGTACAATGACCTCTTATGAGATTTCGTGACAGATATTACTTGATCACGCACCAACTGCAGCAACGATTAGAGTCACGTTCAATTTTGTTAGATAAACCTAATTTTCTTATAATTGAAGCTAGTTTAAAGAAATTAAAAAAATATTCGTAATTATGGTACAATTTTCACAGAAAATTTCACAAGTTTACCAACAGTGCTCTCCATTCAAAGTTTAAGCGCAAAAGAACCGTACAGACCTGTAGACGAGTACTTGATACCTTATCCTCACTTGAGGACGTTAAAAATGCACAGCAATAAGTGCGACAGCAGCTGTTCAAAATATAATTATAAGCAGTCGTCGTGCAATGCAGCTATAACACTAGAAGTGGGCAGATCATTGTGTGGGATAAAATATCAGAGCAATAAAAACTCTGGTGGATTTTATTATAGACTAGTTTTTGCCCGTGACTTGGCTCGCGTTTATTTAAACTTTGACAATCAATTTGGGTTGTACTCTGCTAACTCTGCTTGTAATAATATAATTCAATCATGATCCGAAAGGCACGTGGCGCCATCTATTATCATAAGAACGTTATTATTTTTTCCTCGGGAACAGTACTTTTTTCGGGATGAAAGGTATGTCCGTTTCTGTACACCTGACAAAGTATGTGTAAATTTTAGGATGATCGGTTCAGCGGTTTAGGCGTTAAAAGGTAACAAACAAACTTACTTTCGCATTTATAATATAAGATTAGAAGTGGGACGAACTAGCTTTTACCTCTTGCCCGAGCTACAAGCTATCTAGATTTTTCTTTTAGTAGCATACCTACTATGTGCGAATAAACTGTGATGGCAAGCGCAACTGCTTAGCATGAGGTCCTGGGTTCGATTTCTAGGTCAGGCAAAGTGATATGGAAGTATTTCCATCAGGAATTCCTAAGCAGCAGCCACAGAGTTTGGATTGTGCCCGGTTCATGGCAATAGCTCCCTATTAACAAAGTCAAAGGACCAAGGGTCCAGGGGGGTTTGGTCTATGAGCCAAAGTAGCCTGAAAATAAATGGATGTTCTTGTTGTTTGTTGTTATTACATGGGCTTAAACATAACTGGTGAAAAATGTGGGTGTACTATTAGGTACACCTCTACCTAACCTTCGGAGCTTACAGACGTAATGGTATGTCATACTTTTTACAATTCTCACCTAAATCTCATGATCAAAACCTCTTATCCCGACTACAAAGTGTCGCAAGCACAGCCGATCAAGGCCACAAATTTCAATCATCTTCGGCCCCATCAGGCCAGGCCATGGATCCATTGACGTCGTGAAATGTGACGTAAGCGCCACGCCTTCGTAACAGGGTGTTAGTGGCAAAAAGGCTATATTTAGAGTGCAAACAATGGCTACGCGGAAACTGACCTTGAGGACTGAGCGAAATTGAACGGCCTAATTTGATAGTTTTAATTATTACATACATAATACAGAACATCACGCCTGTAATCCCGGAAGGGTTAGGTAGAGGTGTACCTAATAGTACACCCACATTTCACCAGTTATGCTAAACTCCCACGTAATGGGCGAGCCTATTGCCATCAACCGGGCACGGATCCAAACTCCGTGGCTGAAAAATGAAAAAACCCAGTAACAATTTGCCCGACCCGAGAAACGAACCCAGGTCCTCACTCATGCTCAGCACTCGCTTGCGACCACTAGACCGATGAGGCCAGTTTTAGTTATTATAGGGATCTAAAGGTTTTTAGAAATTCAATGCCGTATTGCTATCGTCCACAGGGAGAATAAATGGAAAGGCCTGGAGGGTACGCATAGGAGGACATGCGCTGACCTTACTGATGTTCTTTAAAAAGGCAGGTGCGTAGTACGTACCGGCGGCGGCGCATCGGGTGAATGTATCTAAGTGAACGAAACAAATGGAGTATGTAAGGACCGTAGCTGCAGGTATACTGTGGTGCTGCCTATCCCCATGAGGAAAAGGCGTGGGGTTACCTATGTAATATTTATGTACGAATAATTAAGTCAAGATAATAGCAGCCTTATTCACAATATTCTTCAGTTAAAATAATCTCTTTGAGAAAATTTTGTAATTGAGTTCGTTATTTTAATGTGAATGAGTTTAAGTGAATGTTTTCATTATAAACATAGAACTTTGCCAAGTTACATCAAGTTTTAAACACAGATAGCTTGTTTGGTCACCATCATTATTTTTCCCTTATCCCAATTTACCTGGGGTCGGTGCAATAAAATTTTCTTCTTTATGGATAGCTAGATTAATTAGAGAAAATGCAAACCTGGGAAGTTTTTAATGATTCCGGCGACACTTTGCCCTGTAAACGAGTCTAATAATCTACCAGCTTTGTTTCCATTAAAAGCTCAAAAGCACAAATGTCGCACACACACATATTCACATTTTAACTTTTATTTATTTATAACCAATATACTATATATATATATATATAAATAAATACTAACAGTTAAATATACTAACAGTTTACACCAGACATACAAGTTATTGGTTAGACAAAAAAATCAAGTAAAAGTACATACAATTATTCAAAAATTAGAATTATTAATAAAATAAAAAATTTAATAATATTAGAAAGTAAACAATAGGGTAGATGTAAGAATAAAAGTAAACAAAACATTTTTAGTAGACAGAATTAGAATAAACACAATGAAATAACAATAAAATGAACTAAACTAGTATCATCATAAGACTCATATTTTATAAGGGTTACACTTTGTTTACCCCAAGGAGATAGTACTAGGAGTGGCAATGGACTCCAGGTATCAAGAAGCAGTGTTGAGAAGATTCAGTTCAGTACGTACTTGCAAAAATTCACCTATAAGCCTCAGTAAATCATTATGAATCATTTATTAATTGCTCCAACGCCCGCGCAAAGAGGGGACGTCATTCAAGCTCTCCTAACATCGCCAAACGATCAAAATTAAACTCGGAAGAGCGGCAAAACACCTAGAGCCTGTCTGCCTGTCTTTAAAGCTGACAATAGCCTGGCCTTTGAAAGGCCGCATCAAAGGCCAGGCCATGAATCATCGCATTGGACGTCTATTGATAGTGACAGCCGATATCATCCGCCCTTTGTGCGAATTTAAATTCATGAAAACAGGGAATTTAGTCGAATGTTGTATTTGAATGGAGAGGTAGGTTACGTGCACGGTTGTATTTCTCCTAGAACTTTGTTAATCCAGGCTGTTTGTGACCGTTTTCACTGCCCACGTATACAAGGTGTAAGGAGACCCTTCACGAAGCCGTCAATCAAGCATTATTTACGTCGAACTAAGTAACTCTACCCAAAAATTATTGCTGGGAAACAACTTTTTTTTTGTGGCGAAATAAAATATTTTACGGTAGGACTTAATGCACTCAAAAATTGTGTTGGTGGATGCATTGAATAGTACGGGGAGTCGTGGAGGTATTTAAAGTAAAGTTATAACATTAAATACTTGTATTAAAAAAAAAAACTTTTGAAATTTTGGAACTTTGACCGCCAATTTCTTCCCAGGTATGGTCTACAACAGAAAAGTGATCGCAATGAAGGGAAGAACAAGTGCCTTTCGGCTTCGTTAAGGATACTTTTACTCCCATTAGGTTTTAGTAAAGAGCACATTCCTACTCAATCCCCACTCTGTGAATTAGACCTAACCTCTAGGCCATAAGATACAAGATTAAGCGATACCGGCTGCGGAGCAAACAAATGACATAACAAAGAAGTTGATCACCGCAATGCAATATGCGGAACGAGTAGCTATGTATATGTGATATGCGAGGAGACAGCAAACGGCGGGCGACCGCGCACCTCGCGTCTTATGATCGTCCTAGTTACTACATAACACAATCTGTTTTTTAAATCTGAACAATCGTATTTGTTATTACACAGGTCATAAAGAAACATGCTTTCCAAAAAGGTGCGTCTAATATTCAAAGTAGTAAGTTTATAATTTCTCAAGTAATTTACACCAAAAAGTAAGTTTATGAGTGTGGCCTAAGACCGACGTAGATTTATAGTATTCCGTTGTGTTCTCAAATGGGCCTCAGCTTCAACTTGAAGATTACTCGCAATCTCACCGGTTGAGTAGGGTGACCCACTGTGGGCCACTCTGGTCCACAAAACTTGTGCACACACTGAGGGAGACCTCGATTGACGCCATTATTGTGTTAGTTGGGGTGAAAAAGTTATCGTAGCTTTCTATAGCATTTGACACGGGTTTAGAGATGCTTTTTCATGTCAAGATAACTGAGCGACCATTCTGAAAATATAACACAGCATCTATGTATAATTATATTGTAGCAGACAACAGTGAGTTCAGTAAGTTCATAGTAACAAAAACTGTTTATTGGAGCAATAGGAACATCAAACACTCCTTGAGGACATTACACTGATTATGTTACGGATGAATTGTTTTAAAAATGGTCATTGAAATATTAAAACTTTACGCTGATTTTTTCTGAAGCTTTAGGGAGAGGTGTACCTACATCCATATTTTGAGGGTTATATTCAAGTGTCTTGTAATAAGGGACGAGTCTATTGCCACCAACCGGGCACAAATCCAGACTACGGGCTGTAAATGAAAAAATCCTGGTCGTGGTGGAAACACAGGGTCATTACTAACACTAGAAATGGGATATTTACCATGTTTACTGTTAATTTTGAGTTCTTGTTGAGAATAATGTTAGTGACCATGACAGTTTAAAAACTTATAAATACCTTGTGCGCAATGCCATTAAGCACATAACATGCAACGCTCTACGACGACGCCTGCCAGCAATGTAATAGCAACTTGTTTACAGCGTGATAGTTGATATAGAAATAAAATAGCAGGGCCCTTATGCGTTTCCTTTTATTTAATAGTAGTTGTTGTATGAATTTCCATACTTAACTTCTGCCGGTCTAAAAGGCTATGCTATACGCTTCACGCTTGTTCATTAAACGAAATTAAGTACATGATAAAATAAAAGAATAACTTGGACTATCGTTATTATGCCTGTTGTCACTAACACTAAATGAATTCCTAGATAAACGAGTTGAATTTTCAACGCTCGCACCTAGAGTTTAAAATTGGCATGGGTATATTCGCCCAGAATTGATGAAAATGGGCATTAGTCATGCTTGTCCCCATCCAAAACAAACTCATGGTAGTCATCATCTGCCTAGTCTTTTTATGTTGGGGTCGGCTTCGAGGCTAATCGGATGCAGCTAAATACCAATATTGTGCATGGAGCGACTGCTTATCTCACCTCCACAACCCATTTAGAACTAAGTAATTAATACGTTACCCCTTGGTAAAACTGCTTTTCAAACTTTCGGGCCACTGACTACCTGTAACGACTGTCAAAGATCTACAAAGCGCCAGCCGGGACCAACAGCGTAACGTGCTTTCCGAAGCGAGGAGGAAACTCGGTATTTAATGGGTGGTCACCGATCTACAGACCAATTTAGGCAAAAGATTGATCCGACCGGCTGTTATTATGTAGCCACTCATGGTAGAATCAAGCTTAAAATACAGTCCCGAAACATCTTTGAAACAGTCGAAACCTACCTAGAAATACAAAGTACAACCATTTAATTCTGTCACAGACAAACTGTTGGGCTTTAATCAACTCTGTCCGCATACTGTTAGGAACTAGGCTAAACTCAAATGGACCCCGCTTTGGAATACACAAGTTATTTATATTGTTAGGAGGTTGCAAGTGAGTTTGTGGAGATGAGACATTGAATGGACCGTGCTTTTTGAGCTGTGGGTAAAGTTGATTGTGCAATGTGCATTAACTTGAAAGATTTGGTAATGCATCTATTTGACCGGGTGAGAAACACCGAAATATGGACGGACGAGAATTGCAAAATTACGGACATAGCAAAAGTGTTAATAAAAAGAAGGTGGGGAGCGGGCAATACGCATATGCTGGACTGGATAGAAGATGGGGAGGAAAGTGCTAGACGGAGGACTGTGCGGAGAGAAGTGGCCGGAAGAATCTGGATCGCCATGACCCAAAACCGCCAAAAGTAGATAGATTTGGAAGAGATCCACACTCAGCATTGGGTGTCCAAAGGTTTTTAATATAATATCATTTATTTTGGTACATAAAAGTTTTGTAGTACGTGAGGGACTTACAAAGTATACATAAATAATTACATGTTGTAGGTACAACATATAATTATATTTAATTTTAATTATAATTAAAGAAGAAGAAGGCAGACGAGGGTTTTTTTGTGACCCTATCATTCCATCAAATAGCCGGTTAACGTTCCTAGCTCCAGATGGACCTAATTCCGTAATAACCATAATTTCTTTAGAAAGCTGACAGAATGAACAAATTCTGAACAGGTAACGTTTGTGTGTTTTTATGTTGACGTAGGGATAATCTTCGAAACTACTGATCCGATTACGAAAGTTATTTTAAATATAGTAATATAATAATAGGGTGTAACAATTAAGACCCTTAACGAAGCCGAAAGGCACTTGTTTTCCCCGTCATTGCTATAACTGTTTTCTTCCAGGCCATACTTGGGAACCTTCTAGTTACGGAGATATTGAGGGTCAAAGTTCCAATTTCTTCACAACTTTTTTTTTTATATACATGTTTTTAATGTAAGATTTTTCTTTAGACTTCTCCACGATCCCCGTAGTATTCAATCCATCCATCAGCACAATGTTTTGAGTGTGTTACATTGAGTCCTATCGTAAAACGTGATTTTTCACCCCAAAAGAAAAAAGTCGTTTCCCAGCAAATAATTTTTGCGTAAGGTTACTTAGTTTGATGTACATAATGCTTGGTTGACGGCTTCGTGAAGGGTCTTGTTACAACCTGTATTTAAAAACGTTTCCTTGGGATAATTTCCAACTCAAACGCGAGTAAAGCCGCGGGCAACAGCTCGTTCAATTATATTATTGGTTTAAAGAAACCTGCTTCCAGTATAACAGTGTAATAAGCATAAAGGTCTTTATTTACCAACGCATACAAGGTCATGTCTGATGCACACAACGCAGTTAGGAATGAGAGGTTCAAAGGTATCTATAATTAACTACCCTACTAGGGGTGCTTATTAATGATTATGAACTTTATTAACTAGCTAGTTCATGGGGCTTTATCCGAGTTTCATTAGAATGTACACACGGCTACACATCAAGCTATACATTTCCAGATATAAGCTGACCTCGCATTGTACGGAAATCCTATACAATACGAGATCAACATAAAGTTTTTTAAGGTTTAGGGAAATCAATAAGTACTTATTTTAATGCAAAAGTAACACACCCTGTACGTAACCTTCTGAAGATGAAGAACTTTACACCCTGTTCTCCATACCTCTAATCTGGCGACTCCGACGTGCCGCCCCAACGTTCAGCGTGCAGTAGTAAGTATGTCAAGACGGGCAAGCGATCAGGAAGACTGCTGCAGGCAGCGGAGCGGGAGCTCCGCTGCCTTGCGCTTTACGGAGCGGGTTACACTGCAGGAGACCGCATGGCTTGGAGATGTGTCGTATGTGGAAGTGATCCTCAGCATTGAGGGAACGACGAAGAAAATAAGAAGTATGTTCCTGTCAGGCAACTTCCGTGGAGTTCCACGATGGTGAAGTCAGGGTTAAAACTGGTGCTGCGGACTTGAAACAGCATTTTTAGTTTAAAAGCTCTATTACTAAACCTTACTAAGAGACAGCTGAGCTGGGGAGCTTGGCGCGATTTCCAAGTCAGACAAGGTTCTTAGAGCGCCGCGAAGCCGCGCCGCACCGGTCCGTGCGCCCACTAATGCGATGAAATCTTGCCGCGCCGCCGACACCGCCGCGCCGCCGTAACGCACCGTGTGCATAAGCCCTAAAGGATTTCTCGGTTAGATGGTCAAGGTCATCTTAGGGGCAGAGTTTTGAGTCAGAAATTGCACAGTAACAGCCTGTAGCCGATGTATGTCAAACAACGGGACCTATCCAGATGGATTAGCTTACGGTAACGGTGGACGGCCGAGGATGCGGTGGCGCAGTTTGTGAGATGCCTAGGTCCAGCATTGGATTGTGATAGCCTGAGGGGATCGATTGAGCGTGTAACCCCCGAATAGTTAGACAGAGGTGTACCTAATAGTACACCCACATTTCGCCAGTTAGGTTTACGGGCCCATGTATTAGGGGGCGAGGCTATTTGGCATCATCAAAATGGTGGGCTCCGTGGTCACTCCGTGGCCACTGGGAAATTCCTGATAGAAAAACCCAATAACCTCATGCTCAGCGGTCGCGCTTGCGACCTCTAGACTAACGAAGCAGTGATGTTAGTAAGTAAGTAAGTAAGTAAATCATTTATTTGCGTAAAACATGGTATACATTGATGTTAATATTATTACAGTAGCTCAACATGTTTCGCTAAGATATAACATAGCATGCAAAAATTTATATTTTGACAAAAGGAATCAACATCTCACATCCATAAAATCTTTTAAACTGTAAAAATTACATTCAATAAGCCACTTGTGTAATTCTAGTTTGAATTTTCTCGAGTTCAATATTTTAAAGCGACTTGGTATTTTGTTATAAATACGTACGCACATTGCAAGGCAGTTTTTGTTGTATTTCGCAAGTCTTGGCAAATCACTTAATACCAGTTTATGAGGATCTCGTCTGTTTCTGGGATTTACATCATTTGCTGATTTAAATAAATGTTTGTTGTTAACTACAAATATACATACCTCATATATATACAGACATGGTAGAGGTAGCAGACCAAACCTCTTGAACATTGGTCTACATGAGTCATCAGGTTTAATACCACTTATTGCTCTGATGCACTTTTTTTGTGCGATAAATGCTCTATCCATATTGGTACCATTACCCCACATTACGAGACCATATCGCAGTAGCGACTCAACATAAGCGTAGTATGACATAATTGCAGTTTTTATGTTAGTTACGTTTTTAACTTGCTTCAGTGCGTATACAAATTTATTGATTCGAGTGCTTACATTATCTACATGTTCTTTCCAGTTAAAATCTTTGTCTATTATTACGCCTAAAAACCTTGTATGGGTTGCCTCTTCGATTTTATTAATATTAAGTTTTATATTGTTTTTATTATTATTTGATTGATTAAATTGAATGTAAACGGATTTATCTAAATTTATTTTTAAATTATTCATGTCAAGCCAAAGCAGTAATTTGTCTATTGTATTATTTATGTCAAACTCATGGTCAGTCTTGTTTTTCTTTTTATCTGATGTCACTATGATTAGCAACAACGTTACGTTAGCAAGGCCCCTTGCCACCCTCTCACCCCTTTGCACTTAAACATCATTGACGAAATGTGGTTCCCTACTACAAACTCCTGCCTACCCATTCAGGGAAATACAGGCATGATGTCACGTTTATTCGGCAGTTCCAAGCCTCCATAAGCGTGGCTGAAATGACTTCCAATAAAAACGCCCACAAATTCAACTAATCCTATTTTACTAACTCAGTTTACGCATCAAAGCAATCAACTAATGGCCAGAATTATTCAGTCCAGTCCAGTCCTCATTGAAGGACAAAGGACAGTCCCTAATCAACGACAAAGGACTAAACAAACACTGCTAGACGAATTAATTTGCACTGGACTCGAACCCGCGTCCCTCGCTTTGCATAGAAAATTATAATCAGCTGTATTGTTCGCCGATTCGGTGTGGGTGGTCGAAAGTGGAGTTTGGAACTTAGAGAGCTTTAATTGGCGCGCTTTAAAATGCCTCCTTTTTTGTTGAGAAAATTGAACTTTTAATTATTGTTAGGCAATTTTTGGTCAGAACAGAATGTCCAGACATTGCTTTGTATTTTAGTACCTTCTTAAAAAATGTTTTAACCCATACCTAATAAAGCTATTAACTTAAAATTAGAGTAGCTTCATTACACACCCTCATTTCTCCAAATATATTTAAGTCCCATGCAATAGGGGGCGACCTTATGGCCATCAACCGAGCACAATTCCAAACTTTGAGCTACTAGCGTAAAATTCCTAATGGAGATAACCCACAGTTTGCTCGACCTAGGGATCGTACCCAGGACTTCTCCATAGTACATATCTATATGTTGATAGAGCGACAGTCGACACGTATGCATGATGTCCTTTAATGTGATAACCTAATCGCAACTCATGTGCAAGATGTGTTTCAGAACCATGAAAACTAAAATATCATTCAAAGAATAAACTTCTTCAAATTATTTATGTTCCCTAAAGTGTCGAAGCCTAAAGCATTTATCTTGTTCACTTCAGTCATCTATTTTTAGAACAATTAGCTTCGCTATTTGTATCAACGGAATATTGATTTGTAATATTCAAAACGGTTGAAATATTGTGACTAGGCCTTTAAAGGTAGCCAGTTACAAGATATAAGCCGTGAAGACCTGGGAATCCGATGACTGCGAGAAGCTTAGGCCGATGTTATGATGCTTGGGAGAGGCCTATGACAATCAAATTTAAATTAGGTACACTGCGATCTAGAATTCAAATCTCTGACGTAACTTATAAAGAAGCCAAACTAAAATGGGACTGTGTAGGCCATGTCTGCCGTATGCGTGCAAAGCTGTGGCACATCTGAAGCCCTGAGACAGCTAAACAGGGTCGCGGCAGACCGAGGAGACGATGACGGGATGCCTTGGATGGCTTTCTCGATAATTGGTGAGAAGAGGCGCAACATCTAGAAAAAGGGAAGGAATGGTCCGAGGTCTTTGTCTAGGAGTAGGTCAGTTTAGGCTATACAGTCCCCTAAATCACGTCCCTCACCACTTCCCAAGACCATCTCAGACTCTAATTTGCATGGTCTTCATGTGACTTCACCAAGATTATGTCTAGACTTTAAAAGAGACCTCTGAGTTTGTTTCGGCTGTTTCTTCTCTGAGTAGTCAGTTACGAAACACTGGCTCATCTAGATTTAAATCACAATCAAATGTGACGCATTTTTTTTTACCAAACTTTTAGAAATAAATATGATTATGATTTATATGATTAATTTTTTTATTAATCTCCTGATCAGGACTGTTTTTAATGCGCAAAAACGATGTATTCGGTCCATGTGTGGCTTAAAAACTACTGAAACTTGTGCCCCTCATTTTAAATCATTAAAATTACTGGCTATGCCAGCTGTGTATTTAAGAGACTGCTTTGTTTGTAAAATCCATTTACACCTGTTTAAAAAAATATCCGATATCCGATATAAAAAATACTCCAATGCGTTCTCAATATAATATAATAATATGAATAAACTGTGTGACAGAAAATGCAGAACCGCTTTAGTGAAAAAGAGTTTTTTGGCATAGCTCCGAAAATATATAATAAAATACCCGATAGCATAAAAATTTGCCCCTGTTAAAGTTTAAGAAAAGTTTATCCTGAAAAATGTTATTATACTGGAGAAGATTTTGTAAATGATATTTTTTAATACTCGTGTGCAATAAACATTAATGTCATTTTTTAAATATTTTGAAGAAGTCTGTTTCTCTTTTTATTTAAAACTAGCTGTTGCCCGCGGCTTCGCTCGCGTTTTGGTCGGAAATTATCCCACGGGCACGTTGTAAATATAGCCTATGGCACTCGGGGATAATGTAGCTTCCTATTAGTGAAAGAATTTTCAAAATCGGTTCAGTATATCCAGAGATTACCCCCTACATACAAACTTTAAACTTACAAATTTTACCTCTTTTTATTATTAGTGTAGATTTAAAATATATTTTGTTGTTCTTGTGAGTTTTTAGTTTTGTTTATTTTGCTTTTTCTATTAGTTTTTTTGTTTTGCTTTTATTTTCTATGATATTTGTACGCCTTCACGGCAAAACGTAGCGCCTATATAATTAACCCAAGAACTTTTAGTAAATACCGTTTAATTAGCTAAATATTAAAATTATACATTTATAAATAAAAATAACCTAAAGTAAATAACTTAACATCAAACTTAAAAAATGGCGTCAAAAAACTCCTCCTCAGCAACGCTGTCAACTGGTAAAGTACCCAAGAGACTGGGCCCGCCTTGCCACGTTGTATGGCAACGCTATAAGCCTTTGGCCAAGGTAAAAGCCAGCCCTTGGATAACGGGAAGTGTCAACTAAGCGTTTTGAAATATCCTTGAAAAAGCTAAAAAATATAGTTACCAATGAGGTAACTATATTTACACCGCTTGAGGTTTTCTGCAGCCGCAGCGGCAGCCCCAGCACAGCACGATGAGCTAGGAGAGCTAGGATGGCGCAAGAGTGTCGACACATGTTGCGTCCCGCACTAAAGGCCTACCCATCTTCCATGGAAACAAAAACAAACAAACAAATACCTATGATGATTCTTAGTGTTTCAGCTGGGAAGGAGAAGCGCGAGCGGCGCAACAAACTTCCCAGCTCGTCGATAAGTAATGGGCTCATATCACTTATTTTATCTCTCAATAACAATTAAACTCAGTAATTTGTCATTCCCTAAAATATTACAGTTCTTAAGGAAGTCGCAGTAAAAGCAGGCGATCGTAAACCAATAGACTTTTACTCCGCTTTAGATTTATTCGTCACAAGCAAGTGCAAATAAAGACGCTTACTCAATTGCTGGTAAATCACTTTAACGGCCCTCTTCCGTTTTCTGACTTTTACTGTTTATTTGTTAAGAATGGGATCTGTAAAGGTGGTTCGGGAAGGTGAGGTCTTCGAGATCTATCTACCTGTTTAAATTGACTTATTTGTGTCTATGTCCGGGACATTTGTGTTGTGTAGGCGTAAAGCTGATTCCAACGAAGCAGCACTCGGGAAGAAAAGAAATGAAAGACATAAAGACAAAATATTTTTTTTATCTACCGGCTTTTTGCTTTATGAGAACTACCTAGTCGTAAGTTTTCAACCAATCGACTGGTCACATAAATGTACCTACTTTTAGATACAAAAGGCTGATTTCTTACCTACCAATCAATAAGAACTATGATGACATGTTTTTTTTCCAGTTAATTATAACAATATTTCGAGCCGATTTACAAGAAGTAGTATTGCCTACCACGTATTACCAAAGTTCATTGTATCCAATCATAATAATTATTATAAATGGGTTATATAAACGACACTGTAACTGCACTTCTGCTATCTTTATATCAAATCTTTAATTAATTGACAATTAAAATCTCCCAACAAACACTAACCCCAAATTGGATTTTGATATACTCACAGGTTTCAGAATTTATAGAACTTTTATCGAACGGACAGTGTTGTTCATTGGCGTAAGTAGGTACCTACTTTTTCCCCTATATCGGGGAAACGCCACTCCTCATATAGACGAGGAGTAATGATGGTAGCTAGTTTTTTCACGATTACTTGATACTTAACTTAGTGCTCTACCTAACCTTTCTGGAATTACAGGCGTAATGTTATGTGTTGGAAAGTTTAAAGCTCGTGATGATCCTTTTAATACCCACAAACATATAAAGTAAATATGTTAAGGTTCTCTGCGACCAAAAGTAGCCTCACCTTCTCAACTCATGAAAAACCAACCTGAAAGATATTTTTAGTATCCACTGCGAGTGAGCGTCATACCAATAATGCCATAAAAAGAAACTATAAAAAACTTCGTGACTTTTATTTTTCTTTTCATAAATCCGGTGCATTAATATTTCAGTTATAAAAACTGAATTTTACCTTTAAGTCGTCGTCCCTTGTCTTACGATTCGAGTCTCGTGGCTGTGCCAATAAAGGCAACGCTCCATAGCAACCTGCGGCTAAACTACGCATGAGTACTTAGCTTCTCACTTTGTATGAAAATGTACGGGCAAATAGTCCACATAATTGCGACCCGCAGCCACGTTACAGCCCGACAACCATAAAGTAATGGGAATAAAGAACATTGTGATTTTGACAAACTTGTCAGTGGAAGCACAACCCAACAACAACCATAAAGTAAGAAGAATTAAGGTCACTGTTATTTTGTATTGTAAAATCGGAGGTTATTGTGACAGGACTATTGGTAAGCCCGTGAGTGCATGTGGTAAATGACTGCGTGTGGTTGGTTGGTACTAACTACTGGCCGAGGTTATTTCGCGGTGTGAAATTGCTTTTTTCATCATTTTTAGGGTTCCGTACCTCGATCGGCAAAACGGAACCATTAGAGGATCACTTTGTTGACCGTCCGTCTGTTTGTCAAGACCCTTTTTCTCAGGAATGCGTGGTGGTATCAAGCTAAAATTAATACCAAATACTCGAAGTCTGCTACACCTTGGATCAATGAAAAAATCAAACTTGTAAGTCAACGCGATCAAAAGATAAGACTGTTTAAGTCACATATTATGCGATTTCACAAGGGAATTAAAACCAATAGGGTACTTTCCTTTGATCTAGAATCTTGAAATTCGGCAAAAATCAAAGCCTTACAGAACAAATAAAGGAAAAATTAAAAAAAATAGTTGAAAATTAAAGGGTGTGCACATAGTTGACGCCAATTAAGATATAATTATGTTTTTTAGATAATGGTACGGAACCCTTCGTGCGCGAGTCCAACTCGCCCTTGGCTGGTTTTTTATTACAACTTTGACACGCTGTAACTTTGGATCCCCCGATAGGTTTGGCAGCTGACTTTCTTAGGATGATCAATGCATATTGAACAACAACTCGAATTTCATTCGGTATGAAATTGCTCGAAAAAATTGCGCACTGCGTCCCGTAATATTAGGTATGTGGCGTTATTATGATGTCCTTGCATATCCTACATGCCAGTGGACGGTCGACTGAAACCTGTCTACGTTCGCGTGGCAATGTAAATAGTTCTGTGCCATTTTATGTTTCTACGCCAGTTGAGATTGGGTAGTGGTTTTATTGCTTTCGGATGTAAGGGATAGTTCTCACTGACGCATAATGGATTCCGAGAGCTACCTAGGTAGGTAGGTATAAATGGTGTAACCCTTAACGAAGCCGAAAGGCAATTGTTCTCCTCGTCATTGCGATTTTTTTTTTGTTTTATAGAACCTTCTAGTTACGGAAACACCTGCAAGACCCCCGTACTATTCAATCCATCCATCAGCACAATGTTTTGAGTGCGTTACATTGAGTTCTACTGTAAAACGAAAGTCGTTTCCCGGCAATATTTTTTGCGTAACGTTACTAAGTTTGATATACATAATTCTTGGTTGACGGATTCGTGAATGTTCTTATTACACCCTGTTAAGCAATGAAGGAAAGCAAAAAAAAAAAGATTTTGGAAAGTTAGCCTAAGAAGTTGTAGGTACTTACTTGTAGTTATCACCCAATAGTAGTTACACAAGTCTCATGTGCATGTGTCCCATGTAATAGGCGGCGATCTCATTGCCATCAACCAGACTGAAATCCGCCGACCTGTTAATGGAACTAGCAGGACCTGAAGCTCAGCAGTGCTTACGACTACTAGACCGCTAGAAATTGAATGAAGTAAAGATGGCTTAGGTCGTAAATTAAGACTCAAAGCTGCTACTAATAAGTCCCTCATTGAAAGTCCCAGAGAACCCAATAAACCTGCACCGAGGATAGAATCCAAGACCACACATACAATAGTCGCTTGCACTGGTTCTAGTGCAGGTAATAGTCCTTTCAGACCGAATTTTGGTTATGACGGTCTTTCTCAGTGGAGACTAGGCGGAGCGGGGCATATCATTTTGCACAAGTATGTTGACACAGATACACTCTCTTCCCTCATGGTCATCATGCGATGGCATGGAAATCCGACGACCACACCACCGGACAGGAGTCAACCGCTGTTGTATTGTAATCACTAAGGCCTAGGCCAACGCGTCCAGGTTTTATTTAAGTTAGTTTCATAAACTAAAATTAAGTATAAGAGACACACTGAAAAGAACATTAATTTAAGAAGCAGCTCCTCCCCCCTTCATTGCGCATTGTCTCAAAGAATTATAAAGAAAACAGTACCGAGCGAGAGAATGGCCGCAACTTATTAATATTAATATCTCGAGTTTGAGAAACCGTCTCTTTTGTGAAGGGACATGAAGTATGTACTCGTATAAGCTATAGGTAGTGCGTATTTTGGGATGACAAATACGTACTTTGTGGGACAAGCAAGCTTCATGTCGTCTACGAGTCATAGCCGACTGGGGTTCAAGCCTCAGCTTAGGGCGTCGCTGGGGAAGGCAGAAAAAGGACAGGCTGGATCTGTGTGAGATTATTAAGGGGCTGGTTTAAAACTACTGGGTCAGCATCGCGGGCTGGCTCGACCAAGGGTCGGGAAGGGAGTGAACGGGGACGTCGTGACGGACCTCGACGGCGAGGTCATTCATTGAAATATAAGAGATGGCTCCGTGCGGTTGACAGCTGATGGTTATTATTAGACAGTTGACAGTGTCTATGTTCAATCAGTTGACATTGGCTGCCCGAGTGGTCCGAGTAAGTTATTCAATGCTCAAGCTGCGCATGTGTAGCCGCTCTTACATTGGGGTTTTAAAGGCTTTTCTAATTCATACTCAAATGCTTCCCATTTTCTTTGACGTAATAACTTTTTTTATAATCATACCTTTCGCCCACTTGCTGCTTAAATATTAAAAGTTGGAGACGCAAGAACGACGGTTATTGTTACATTTTTTTTTTTATTTGAGTATATAAGTAGGTAAAGTACGTACCTAAGTAATTAATAGATATTACAGACTAATGCGAAATTTTTGTGCAAGATTCAATTTCAGAATGGCTGTTTTCTCAGTCTAGTAGTTCAAATTAACTGGCAAACGTTAGGTCCTAGTAGGTCCGACTAGAATACTAGATCCTAGTTTCTTTATGTTATTATTCTGTAGGTACTTAACAGTTTTTTTTGCCGATAAGACTCTTTAAAGGTGTTGTCACGATCTGATCTCGTTTGTGGGGCGAACTTGGCCAGATATTGTACAGATATAGATATAGAGAAGTTTGGAAGGAGAAAGGGGAGGCCTTTGTTAATAAAATAAAAACTGTGTGGCATATAATTAACAGAGAAACTGGAAAGGCACAACAACGAGATCAGAATGAATTGTCTTTGAAAATAGATAATCAGACCATTTCTGATAAGCTAGAAGTCGCCGAGACACTAGAAAATTTCTTTACCAACATTCCGTTAGAGGTTACGAAATCTCTCCCCTCTTCATCTAAACTAGCTGAACCTCTTCTTAAAGAGAACTTTACTCGGGACATACCAAACTTTAAATTTAAACCAATATGTATTGCTACAATTATAAACGCATTCAAAAGTCTCAACATAAAAAATACCGAAGACTTATGGGGGATATCCGTCAAGGTTCTTGGAGATATTATTGACTCAATCGCTCCTGTCCTAGCAGGCACATTCAATCAATGTTTGGACAGCGGCAAGTTTCCTGATCTAATGAAACATAGTAAAGTAGTACCAATTTTTAAATCAGGTTGTAAGAGTGATCCTTCCAATTATAGACCTATATCTGTGCTTCCAGCACTGAGTAAAATCTATGAAAAAATCATGCTGGACCAGATGCTATCGCACTTCAACTCTAATGGGATTCTGCATAGTCAGCAGTTTGGTTTCACGAAGGGTAGGTCGACAACGGACGCGGGAGTAATACTCATCAGTCACATTTTGGAATCTTGGGAGAAGTCCCAGGATGCCATTGGCATCTTCTGTGATCTCTCAAAAGCATTTGACTGCGTCGACCACAACACACTGATCTGTAAATTACACCACTACGGAATTCGTGGACAAGCTGCTGATCTTGTTCTTTCTTATCTATCAAACAGGCAGCAAAAAGTAAATGTAAATGGGGTGACGTCCTCCGGGTCTCTAGTCAAGGTGGGCGTGCCCCAAGGTTCGATTCTCGGTCCTTTCCTATTTCTTGTTTACATTAATGATCTCCCTTATTTGATGGCCAAATTATCGGATATAATTCTATTTGCTGATGACACTTCGCTAATTTTTAAAATAAATAGAAAAGATACGGATGTCTTACATGTCAACGAAAGTCTAACTCTTCTCTCAAAATGGTTCGCAGCTAACAATCTTGTACTGAATGCGAACAAAACAAAATGTCTAAAGTTCTC
The DNA here is from genome assembly GCA_947578425.1 of Eugnorisma glareosa. Taxonomy (NCBI): domain Eukaryota; kingdom Metazoa; phylum Arthropoda; class Insecta; order Lepidoptera; family Noctuidae; genus Eugnorisma; species Eugnorisma glareosa. The sequence continues at coordinate 17,991,517 of OX387979.1, forward strand.
TTTACCGAATGTACCACAACGGGATCTAAATTTAAATCTTGACGGCAAAAAACTTGATGTCATAGCGGAAACTGTATTCTTAGGGATTACTATCGACTCAAAATTGCAGTGGGGCGCGCACATTAGAACTCTTTCGGGTAGGTTAAGCTCAGCTGCATATGCAGTAAGGAAAATTAGGCAGTTAACTGATGTAGCCACAGCTAGGTTAGTATACTATGCTTATTTCCACAGTATTATGTCTTATGGCGTTCTGCTGTGGGGATCAGCAGCAGACGTTGACTCAATTTTTATTCTACAAAAGAGGGCAGTCCGCGCAATCTATAAAATGGGTCCTCGCGAGTCCCTAAGAGAAAAATTTAAAGAGATCGATATACTTTGCCTTCGCTCTATATCTTAGAATGTATTTTATATGTCCGCAAAAATCGAGGGCTTTTCAAAATTAGAAGCGACTTCCATAATATAAATACACGCAGTAAACACGAAATTGTAATACCTAAATTCAGATTAACTAAAACTAGCAAGTCTTTTCTTATAAACAGTATACGCTTTTATAACAAGTTGCCAAAGTCAGTTATAGAACTGACCGATGGAAAGTTCAAAAATTACATCAAACGTGTCCTTATTAAAAAAGCATATTACAAAATCAAGGACTACGTCGAAGACAAAGAAGTTTGGCTTTAATTCCTTCTGCGCATGCGGCTTCCCTGGTAGCTCATAAACGGCACAAATATGTGGATGTCTCTAACTATTCTCAAGCTCATTTTTTTCTCATCTATCTAACCAGATTCTTTACGATAGTTTTCAAATCATTTATACATCTTTTGCTCAGAATAGTTACAGCACTGATGACAATATTTGTGTCACGTGTTTAATTTACTATTTTACAATATTTTCTTACCTTTGTATAGATTCTTTTTTACCGATTGTTTGTGAATGTTTGAACATTTTAGGCTTTGTAGATTCCCAGATGCTCGTTAACTTTTCATCTTGTTTTAATTTTTTTTTTGTGTAGTAAGCAACGACCTATTGTCGGGCCTATGCTGTTCCCCCATACTTAAGTACTAATGCTGTAACATGATAATATTGTAACACCAAATGATTTGAAAAGAGTAACCATGGAGTTTCTTGCCGGTTCTTCTCCATAGGAAACGACCAACCCGAACCGTGCACCTTTTTGTCGACGTTTTATAAGTGCCCATCTGGGCCTATGTGAAATAAAAATATTTTGATTTGATTTGATTGATTTGATTTGCCCAGCGGTGGGACAGTCAAAAGGGCTAACAAAAAAAAGAAACTTTAAGCCCTTGGTCTCGGCTGTTATTTGTACCTATTTGACAGTCGTTACAGGTCAGGTATTCAGTAGGCCGAAAGGCTGTACGATACCTACCCCTTGCGGTACTTATTAGGTAGGTATCTTATCAACTACCGGGATGATCCCGGGCTGCTACTGAGACATTCCTAATGGCAAAACTCAAAAACACTGACCAACATAGCCCCAGAATGGAGGGAAAGGCATCAAATGAGAATTTGTATAGGGAGTCAAGAAGCGGCTGCGGTGATAGCGCGTCCGTCGTTCAGGCGGGCTGTGTCTACAGTCGTCTCCTTGATGGCTAGGCCCATTTGAAATGTCGGCGGGGCCATGGGATGTGGTACCTAAGTTCGTCCGACATGGGTATCAAAACATTCGAACCTATGCCTCATGCTGAGCTGTAGCTTGCGACCACTACCACCAGGCCATAGAGATAGACAAAACTTGAATCGTCGACTCTTGGTGTTAGTTACTTTTCAGTTGTTTTAATTGGTTTATAGCTCGAAGGAGTAACTGAAAGAATTCCGGTATTTCTATTTCATGTTTATTCTTGTGGATAAACAGAAAAAACTAATAAAATGTCGTCGTTTTATTTTATCGTCTGCTTGTTGAATGCTGCACATAAAAGTTTACCAGCTCTCCGCACACGAGGGGGATTTGTGGATTAAGTAGGTATTGCATGCATGAGGAAGGACATAAAAGTTGATATGCGGTCTCGTGCCTGTAGAAATGCCAAACATTATAGTAGGTACACACCTACCTTGGTACCTACACTATCTACTAACCGAACACCATTTAGGTTATCTTAATTTATTAAAATCACGTGTCACTAATACATGTTCTAGAAGTAGGTTCGCCAATCTCCGATACCACCTTAACAATGAAATTTTGTGAATGTGTGTAGTTCGTTTCAAAGATGGGTTAGGTGGCGCCGCGCCGTGCGAAGCAGGGGTGGGTCGCTAGCAAACTATGAGTAGGTACCTATCTACTGACGGATAAGTTCTGTCGTTTCAACAACATCCACTATTTAAATTAAGATGGGGATATTGCAATGAGGGGCGTTGACGCTGCATATAAAAGATCACATTTTGCGTCCAATTAAGTAGGTACAGCACAAAATAACAAATAAAATCCCCACCCAACACAAACATCCAGGAAAAGTGTTCCATGAACCTTTTTTAAGGTTCCGTAGACGAATTGCTCTGGGTTCCGTAGCCGAATGGCAAAAAACGGAACCCTTATGAATTCGCCATGTCTGTCTGTCCATGTATGTCACAGCCACTTTAGGACTACATAGTTGAAACTTAGTAGGTAGGTATTCTGTGAACCGCTTTACGATTTTTATACAAAAATAAATGATTATGGTGGGGCTCCCCATACATGTAACCGAAACTAAAAAAAAAACAAAACATCAAATCTATACGTGCGGGGTGTCTATAGCTAGGTCTATAAAATCTCTTCTCTTTGACATTGAGGTTCTTAAAACCATTTTTTCTCGAAGTAATTTTTTTTGAAAGATAGACATTTCCAAAGTGGTAAAATGTGGGGCCCTCTAATTTCTAACGAAGAGGAACATTCTGAAAAAAAAAATAGGATTGTAGAACTTAAATAAAACCTTCAACCAAAATTGGTTTGAATGAGATTTGATGTTTAGTTTTTGATATAAGTTTAGGGGACTTTTTCAGCAAACAGCAAACGTAACTTTGTTTTTCATTACGAACTAGACAGCAAATTTAGTTTTGCTGTTGAATGTACAACCATACAACATATTAATGAGCCTTCAAAATATTTTTATTATATTGTTTGGTGCTACGGAACCCTATGTGCGTGTGGGTACGACTCGCAATTGGCCAGTTTTATTCATTTTCATCATCAGCTTCATCATATCACTTCGTGTCCTGTGAGTCTTTTAAAGATTAATGGCAATGTTGACTGTGCGATTTGCATATCTCTATGAGAAACAACGTTACTTCCAGGCGCCGCATCCAAATAGCATAGCAGTTTTATCTACATCTCTATGCGTTATAGCAAATCGATAGCAATAGACATTATGATGCGATCTTTTGTTGCTTTGACCAGAAACTGAAGTCTTTGAAGCAAGGCTTGAAGAGTCCTTTGATTGGTTTCATGGTCAATGCTATGGGGACACTCAAGTACTAGCTAACTGGCTGGTTTTAGGTAAACAGGAGATTATGATTTATATGCTGCAGGTGAAATCAGCGTCAGGAGTAAACCTCGAATGGATATTGTTAAGGATCACTTTATGAAACTCATAACAGGCGTGTCGGAGAGTCTGAAAAATACCTAAGTTACTGGACTCACTAGTCAAGTGAGTCCAGTAATAAGTAGTAACTACCTACTGTAAATATGACCTAATAATGAATTCTTTTTATGAGTAGGTACCTATGAATGTGGATGCAGGGTATTTGAGAAGAGGAAGACCAAAGTAACGATGGATGGACTGTGTGAAGGATGATATTTATTTATTTATTTGGATCTCCAACAAAGGATACACAGACACATTACTGGTCACAGTTACACAAAGGTTCTTTTCCGTGTGTTCCTTCAATTACAGGGGACCACAGCATGCACATAAAACTAGGTGACACAGAAATTAGAAAAAAAAAAGATAATTCAAAAAACAAAATAAAACCTAAATAATAAAAAGCATTTGATGACAAGAAAAGTAATTGTTCACTTAAAAATTATAATTATTGTTATACATTTATTGCAGAGTCAATTTTTTTTGTATTTAGTGATTGGGAGGGTTATGTCCATGTCAGATTGCTTTGACAATTAATTGTATTGCCTACAGAGTCTTGGCAGAGCGGCGAAATGTCCTAGATTAGTTTTGGAACCTGAGACGTAAAACAAATTGTAGCTGGTTTTCCGCGGCAGGCGAGATGGCGCGTTTATATGTAACTTGCCTAGTAATTCGCTACAGTCTATGACTCCGTTGAATATTTTGTGGAGTAGAATAAGGTCTGCCGTTTTTCGCCTGTCAGCAAGTGAGACCATTTTGAGTGACCTAGTCTGGCTTTGTAGCTGGTTACTTTTTTATCTAATCGTTCTTTGTAACATAGATGATACAGGAAGCGCCTTTGGACACTTTCCAGGTGTTTGATGTATATGTCGTAGTGAGGATTCCAAACCGGGCTGCCATATTCAAGTATAGGGCGAACCAGTGTGTTAAATAATTTTATTCTGGTAGACGCCTTTTTAAATTCTTTACTGTTGCGTAAGACAAATCCCAAAAGTTTAAACCCCTTTGATACCGTGTTTATGATATGTTTGTCAAATTTAAGTTGTTTGTCTAGTGTGACTCCTAGGTCACGTATTTCTTCAATTTGTTTTACTTTTTGTTGGCCTATTGTGTAAGTGTTTGATTTGACTATTTTGTTACGACTGAATTGCATGTAATAATACTTTGAGACTATAAGAAGAGAATGATCCACCTTATTGAACGCCTTACTGAAGTCAGTGTAAATGGTGTCAACAGGAATACGTTTATCTAAGGATTCAGAAAGAGCCGACACGTAGCACATGAGATTAGTGGTCGTAGATCTGTGTTTGATAAAACCGTGTTGGTCGCTGGTAAGCAGGTGTTTTACATGCGATGTTAGACTGATGAGCTTCTCAAATACTTTGCCGAAGATGACTAAAATAGAAATGGGTCTGTAGTTTGACACCATGTTCTTTTGTCCTGCTTTGAAAATGGGTACGACCAGTGCCTTTTTCCATTGGTCAGGAAAAATACCATCCTTAAGAGATTTGTTATATATAATGCTAAGAGGTAACGCCAGCGCTTTCGCACATCTTTTTATAAACACGGGAGGAATATAATATGGCTAGAAAGGAGGCGTCTGATGAAATGATGAGTAATAATAGAGAAGAGAAGTATGGAAGAAGACACGCTGGGCCGACCACAAATGAATTGGGATAAAGGTAAGAGAATGATGATGAATGAATTCTTTCTCTGTTTATTAATAAAAACTGAGCTGTTTCCTACAAAAGTATAATATCTATCTTCTATGGAACAGCAGTGTTTTTTCAGTACGTAACTGATGAAAACATTCGATGCTTTTAGGTCTACAATCATATAGGTAGCTCCTAAATCTGTTATCAAAATTTGTGCCCAATGTCTCTTAGTTACACCGTGTATTTCTTCACCGAAAGCCTTCAGAGATCGCAGAGCCAATACCAAAATCTCCATTCTTTATCCCAAAGCCGATACCCCGAAACCGTCGTCGACCCCGCCAGCCAACCAAGTAATAACCCATGTAATTAGGTACATAAACCGAATGTTTACGGCCCCTCGAAGAATAACGCGTCAGATCGCATTCCCGAATGTCGTAAAGACTCAATTGTTTTAGTTTACGAGCCCTGTAATTACTTTAGCTTTTCCGTTGTTTGAGATGTTTCCGTTCTAAGGGTTTTGAGATACTTATTTGTGTAGGAATTGAGTATACCGAGATTTGGAAAACAGGGGTTTTTGGGTCGCGAGGCTTTAGGTACAGTTGCTAGCGCATCAAATTACTAGAATCTGTCAAAATTTCTTATTCGATTTTGAACTTAACCGTCAACATTTTATGGTTTAAAATCATTTGGAGTTTGTCAGTTTGTGGTAACTTGAAGGTAACTGCTGAGATGATGAGTAATAGGGAAGTATGGAAGAAGAAGACATGCTGCGCCAACCACAAATGAATTGGGATAGGAGAATGACGATGTGGTAATTTGATGTGTTGGCGACTGTACCTAAGATACCTGCCTAAGTGAGCCCCTCTCTTATGATGACCTTGTAAGTAGGGGGAATACAAATGACAGTCGCGTCATCATCATCATTTCAGCCGAAAGACGTCCACTGCTGGACATAGGCTGCTGCTCCCCCAAGTGTCGCCACATTGACCGGTCACGTGCGTCGACAGTCGCGAAAATGATTTAAATTTTTGTGATGGTTCACGTAAGCGTTAAAAACTATTGGTAGGTCAAAGTGGGCAAAGAATAAAGAATTAGAAATCATGATTTTGTTTTTTTAAATAGCTGCTACGTATTTGGTAAAACATTTTTCAAGTTTAATTTCAGGAGTATAATGTCAGTTTTGCCCTTTGGTAATTCTAACGTAAATACCTACCGCGACATTTTTTTTTGGCAAAATGAATGCCGAAAACTAGCGAAAAAGATAGACTTCTCGCATGATAATATTTTGGACTTCAAACATTAACACAGATTATTTTACAATAGTTTTATTATGAAAAGAAATATTCACATACATAATTCCAATTATTTAATAATAGTCATAGTAAATTTTACAATATACTCTATAACTTAAATCTAACACATAACTTTGTAGGATTTCCAATTTAGTTTTTTTTTTGTTTACAACACTTTTTTAATCTAATATCATTTTTTATCTGTGCATTTTATACGTAAACCTAGTTACATGCAAAATTATGTGATAACATTTTGATATTATACACTATAGGTAGATACTAAAATAAACTATTTTGCTTAGTATATTTGTTACATCTACAGAACTTTTTTTTTTTTAAACAAAATGGCGGAAGATGGAAACAAAATTAAAAAATAACCGTTAGAGTCACGATTTCAACAAATCAGCTTACGATCGCTGAAGTTTGGAGAAACGTACGTTCAGGAACTAGTTGGCTAAATTGATAAATGGGCAAAAGGAATTATTTACACATAAAAATTAGACACAAAAATCTCACTTGTTTCTACACAACCAAGCTAAAAGTCCTGTAGATGCACTACACACTAACAAATAAATTTTTCGTATAAAAATGTCAAAATGCTTCCATTGAACATTAAATTAATGGTGAAATGGAGGCGAAATTACGTACAGTCTATATAATTATAGATTTATTTTTTACACATCTAGCGAAAAGGACAGTGTCTCCATAATAAATTATACTGATGACAGAAGTCAGACATTTTTAAATAATAATATAGGGTACGTGTTATATTTTGATAAAAAGATATTTAATGAATGTTAAATTTTTTGACACCAATGATATTAAGACATACACATTGGTATTGAAATTGGAAACCTAGCTAGAGAAAGGCAGTTGGTCTATCTATAGCTTGGAGTTTTTTTTTTAAACCGGATTAAAATATATTGACCGGCTTTTTCGTGCTTGGGTCTTACTACTGTCTACCCAGTGTGTTACCAGACTAGTAATTTTGCTTACAGTTGTATATTTTGGAGATCTATAATATATTTCAGGTACAGACCCCAAAAAATCTGAACACAATACTTTTTTTACAATCAAATTCAACACAAACCTCGCAGACTTGATTAAAAGTAAAGAGGAATACATATTTTTTTTCTATAATCTAATTGTGAATTCTATACTAAGAATAAATATGAAATAAATGCTGAACTACACAAGTCATATTTTGTCATTGAGGGTCGTCCGCATATGATAATAGTTTTTGCTGAATTTTGTTTTTTACTTTTTCTTTTCAATATTGTCAATTCAAAGCCAAAGCAGTTTGGCAGCTGTCATTTTAATCAAAATAGATTTTGCTGATTTGATCTGATTTGTGCATGCGAACCTTAAAATCCATTTGTATCTTTTTGAAATTTCAGATTTTAAATAATCTAGACATGACTTGTTATTTTACTTTACGGAAGTAATGGAAATATAAACTGTGATTTAATCTTAGTTTCATTTTTGCTGCGTTTTGCAACATTGTCACAATAAAAATCTATAATTAGTTCTGGTTTCATTTTAAATTAAATTGTCTAAGTCGGTAAGTACATTCATTCAAGAGCCACGTTTCAAACTAATGTTTGCAATGTTGCACATCACCTTTGTAACTTCAAAAAGAAACATGGTTTCCCAACTTCTTTCATCGGGCATAGTATTATTTGGTTCTACCATAAGGAAGTTTGGAGTCTGGATAAGTGCCCAGTTGAAGATAATTTGCTCGCCCCCACTACATGGGACTTAAACATAATTGGCGAAATGTGGGTGTACTTGTACACACGGCTTAAGTTAATTGGCGAAATGTGGGTGTATTTGTACACACGGCTACACATCAAGCATTCCAGAAAGCAAGAATTTCCAGTTTATGCAGATCTCGCATTGTATAGGACTTCCGTACAATGCGAGGTCAGCTTATACTGGAAAGTTATAGCTTGATGTGTAGCCGTGTGTACATCCTGCTTTACCTCTCCCAGGAATAAAGGAGCGTAATTGTTTAAAAAAAAAAGAACTACATGAAAATGCAGCTTAATATAAAACCAATTACTAATCTGTCATGCCATACATTTTGTTCGCTATACAGTGTGATGTTTCTTCTAGTCTTACTAATCTTAGTTTAACACGTTCAAGGTGAACGATTACCACGTATTCAACGGAAACGGAACGGTAACGGAATGATGTACATCATTCCGTTTTGAGAGCAGCGGTGGCCCAGTGGTAGCGGCCCCGACTTACGAACAATAAGTCGTGGGTTCGAACCCAGCCACTTTGTGTAATTTATTTCATCACCACTGCTCTCAAAACGGTGAAGGGAAACATCGTGAGGAAACCGGCATGTCCTAGAACCAAAAATTTCGAAGACATGTGACATCTACCAACCCGCACTCGGCCCGCGTGGATTATTCCCTCCATTCCCTCTCATAGAGAGGACGCCGGGTGTCCCAGCAGTGGGAACATTATAGGCTGATTATGCAGTACACTATTCTAAGCCACATCGAAATTTTTCATCGGTATATTTTTTTTAATCAGCTGTTCTAGATTCTTTGTTGTGCTGTTCTATACATTTTGACCGTGTAGGTTGCACTTTCGTAGGAAACAGCAGATTTTTTTAAAATTATAGATTAAATATTTATATGTGGCCCGTTCAGAATGATGTGCTACTTGGTTCAGTGATGATCGACCACTTTTCAACCTTATTACTAAGGGCATAAGGGTGAGAAGTGGTAGACCAATAACTCGTTAGTCCTGAATACGTGGTAATTGGCAAAACCACCAAATCGCTATGAAGGACTGGTTCCTATCTAGCTCTTTATCAGGACAATGCAAATATTCCCTTGTATTCTTGGCTCATTTTTTTTATGTGCTACCCTCATATGAAAACCATCGTTAGTACCTAATGATTATTATTTTATTACTATTAACTTTTAATATGGCACCACAAATAACGAACCTGGAGAAAACAAACATTTTTGATGTCCTACTTACGATCGGCAATTTCAAAAAAAAAAAAAAAAAGATAAGCCTCCAGTTTGCAAACAAACTAGAGTTAGGCTCAAGATTTGAAAGAGCTACGTTTAACAGCTGCATATATCTGACTAGCTGTTGCCCGCGGCTTCGCTCGCATTTTGGTCGAAAATTATCCCACGAGCACGTTGTAAATATAGCACAAAGCACTCGGGGATAATGCAGCTTCCTACTAGTGTAAGAATTTTCAAAATCGGTTCAGTAGATCCAGAGATTACCCCTACAACCTCACAAACTTTACCTCTTTATAATATTAGTATAGATTTCCTCTAGGGTTGATTTTTCTGGCGCCATAGTAAAACAAAATTGTATAAATGAGATCTATAACTTGGCGAGTTTAACCTTTCGTGTAACGTAACGTAGATCTACGCGAGACACTATGTCGTTTTAATTGTGTCTATATACTCCAGTGGTTAAATCAGGGCAATTATTCAGTTGCATTATCGTTAAATAGTTGATTCTGAGCAATCTGTCAGCGAATGAGGGGCATTTGCCGCTGCAGTCCACGGTTTTCAAGGTCAAAACACGATGTGCAGCAAAAAGTGAATTCGGTGAATTGTGTAGTACCTTACATTGAACACACTGCACACTGTAATCGATTATACTATAAACAATTTATAAGTTAAGGCGGACAGTCACATTTTTTTTTACCAGTCTATAGATTTAAATTATTACAGAATAGTAGATGTACACGACCATTTTGAAATCACAAGAACGCTACATTTGTTCGTATCGTATCGCCGTCCTCAAAAAAACTGTCGGGACAGATATCAAGCGATGTAAGTGCGCATTTTAAAGTTTGCTCTGTGCTTACCGATGCTCTCTGCATCTTATTTTTGCAGTACACTTGTGCCAGATTTTTTTTTCATTTATAGAACACAAGTGGCTGAATAAACCAGCAGCTCGGGTCGATGTTCAGGTTAGCTTCGCTTGCCTAGATTGGTTTGTGGATGAGTGACCGGCTATTACTTACGGAGGAATCCGTGCCTCGAAAAGCACGTTAAGCCATCCCAGTCCCGGCAGTGATTTGTAGACCTTTGAGAGCAAGGACAGTTAAGTGGGGTATTATTTGAAAACCTATCATCATCTGCCTAGCCTTTTCCCAACTATGTTAGGGTCGGCTTCCAGTCTAACCAGATGCGGCTGAATACCAGTATTTCACATGGAGCGACTGCCTATCTGACCTCCACAACCAACTTATATCTGGGTAATACGATACCCCTTGTTAAGACCTAACAGTTCCTTTATGTTATGACAGTTTTTTTAGAGGACATGCGGTATGTAGTACTTCGGCACGGTTTTGTTGTTCAATAAATACAGCTGAATCAGAAAAATGTACCGAGCCGAACACATGTGTTGCCTGTCTGATACAGCGATGAAATTACTATTGTATTACATAATAATATTGATGACATTTAGAATTTTCTAAGATATTTCAATGAACTTTTACTAAATCAGATGGTTCACTATGGTCGAGTAAACACTCAAAGAATAACCATATTCACTGAAAAACATCAAAACATTATACCATACTTCGTGGTTTCATACGATGTGTTACAACGCCCTTTAGAGCTTACAATTTATGTTATGTACAACATTGATACATAATTACAAGCACAGTGTCCGTTTTCACCAACACTAAGATCAAACACCTACATGAATGCCCGAATATGATTGCTCTGTGGGAATTTGAACTCTCGGCTCAGCGTCTAAAGTTAAAAATCCAATAGCACATTTGTATTTTAAGTGGCGCTTAGTGAAAATGAAAACGGCCATAAGTCCGATTTTTCGCTTTACACATACCTTTAGCCAATAATAAATAGTATTAAAATTCAATTTACACATACAATTATTAAATAAGTGAATATTTTTATAATTAGCACTAAAAAATTAAGATATAAAGTATAATAGGTTTACATTCGTCGTTTCTATACAATGATAATTTAATGTGTTACAGTTATTCACAATTTCTGCGGCTATTATGATTCCTACTACTGAATCACAATTTTGAGGAGAATCTTAGTTCATGTGGTTTAGAGATTAAATTAGGTTGTTTGCTTTCCAGGAAGCCTTAAGATTATTTTAAATGACTATTTGACTACTACCAATATTTCTTAATTTTTTATTTGTCAAACAGTAATTTGAATTATTTATTTAAACAAATCTAAAAACGAAATCTTAATATCAAAAGGATTTGTAAAATGTTAAAACAATATACTAACTATAGGAAACACATTTTGTTTTTCATAATTTAATTTATTAACATTATTTACTGCACATAACTTATATGGAATGGTGATTACAGTACGAAAAAGTATTTATGCATATTATAACAAAGAAAAAAAAAATACTTTGTAAGGGATTTAAAAGGTATAAATAGAGCCTTCACGAAGCCAAGCATTTTGTACATCAAACTAAGTTACCTAACGCAAAAAATATTTGAATTTTTTGAACCAAAGTTTTACCATGGCAATTCAAATCCATCCATCCACCCATCCATGCAAATTTCAATCCATGATACGTATTTTAAGACAAATAATGCAGCACAATATTTTTCTTTAATCATCATTTGCCTAGCGTATTCCCCACATGCTGAAATCCACTTCCAGTCTAAGGGTTAAGCCTCATCTTGGAGCACGGAATCGCAACCATGCTGGAGCATCGACGGTGTACGCGCTGTTTCTCGCTCTAACAAATGACGGTTCTGGGCGACAGAAAAGGATAGACACATAAAACTGCGATTCCGTGCTGCTAGATGAGGTTCAACTCTAACCTAACAGCATTTTACATGGAGCGACTGCTTATCTGACCTGCACAACAAACCAACTGGGTAATACCCCTTGGTAGGACTGGGAATCGGAATCTGGGTGTGGGAATCGGGCGTCTGACTACCCGATTTGACTTTTTATAAAATCGACGAAAAAATCCTTGGTAAAAGTTTCTGTGACGATGTTCCTTTACACCATGTATATCTAAAATATTGAAGCTCCCACATGAACTAAGACCAAACGTACTAGCAATGATAAAGTCATAGATAAAGTGAATAAGTCATTTTTTAGATATTAATCTGTATGTCAGTTTATCGCCTATCACTTCACCTAGTTCTGTTATCGACTCGAGTTATCTTGCTGTGTGTTTATACAAACTTCTTACGAAAATGTTTTTTTTTTTAACTTTTCTTGATACACTGTTTGTGGATGACTCCTCACATAAAACCATTTTTTATAAGACATAAAAAATACTAGTTTTACAGTTGGTAACACTGTTAATTTCAACAAATAGTTGTACAGTCGCCAGCGCATCAAATTACTAATAACTGTCAAAGGAGATGTTTAATTTTCGGCCATAAGATGTACATTTATCGAAAAAGAGGAAAAAATACCCCGAATTTAGGAAAAATATTCTGTCGTGAATTTAAGCCTGATTTGTTGTGCATAAAAAGTAATAGTTTTTCAATAATTGCCATATTCAATTCAACATGGTGCATAAAAAAACCATGTAATATCATGTAAAAAATATTACCTTATTCTATTCAGGGGTTTGTTTTCCAGCTTTTCTGATAGGTACATGTTATGGCCGGAGTCACATACAAAAATGAAACATCTCCTTTTCTGATTCGATTTTGAACTTAAGGTGGATGCGCAAGGGTAACCCGCGAAATTTAAATTTTCTTACGTTTATTGCAATTTGCAGGTCAGTGTCAGGTTGTATGTTGATGAAAATATGACTCGCGCCAGTAACACGTATGGAGTTACAGAATTATAATCATTCAAATCATCAATACAACCCTCCAAGTTCATATAATCTCAAATAGTGACTTTTTCATGAAATAGCTATTGAATGTGATTATATGAACTTGGAGAGCTGTATTGATGATTTGAATGATTATAATTCTGTAACTCCATACGTGTTACTGGCGCGATTCATATTTTCATCAACATACAACTTGACACTGACCTGCAAATTGCAATAAACATGAGAAAATTTAAATTTCGCGGGCTACCCTTGCGCTTCCACCTTAACCATAAATATTTTATGGTTTAATGTCATTTGGAAGAATTTGACAGTTTTTGGTAACTTGATGTGCGACTGGCCTCATGTGGAACATGCGCGTCTACCTTGTTTCTCAATACAATTTTACGAAATAGACGCACGCCCTGTCAATGTGCGTGCTAAATCCATGTAGCACTCTAGATCAGGTTACTTTTTTGTTGTTTTTACCCGACTGCGTAAAAAGGGTTATTGGTTTAAATTTCTTTAATAAGTAACACAGCAAGAAACTAAGATCACACAAATACTAGTACATTTCCCTAACCTAGATTAATAAGCCAGCGATTCTTACATACATTCATATATTAATAAAATAATGTACAACAACATTTTTCTTCTAATTGGAAGAACAATTTGGCAAAAGGAGTCCTGTCATGCTAACGAAAATTAAATTAAAATCAGTCATTAGATCAAAAATTGAGTCACTTTTAGTCTTGATGTACTTAATTTATTTGGAGTGATCTACTAATGGTAGGGGGAATTAAAAAGTAATCGTGACCTTGTTTTTTTAACATTTGAACTACAAAAACCACTACGACGTAAGTACTGTCCATATCAAATTGTTACCATTTACGTTCGGTTGTCGGTACAAGTCGACACAACAAAGACTGACAGCAAACCTCACCTGAATTAATTCAGACAGGTGTCTGTTTGTCAGTCACATGTGATTTTTTCAATTTTAATTTTAGTTTATTTAGTAAGGACTTAAAGCAGTTACACGCTACAGAAAACAAAAACATCACAACTTCGTCTAATTTTGTGAGTCATTTAAAAAATCACCCTAATAGAGAAGTATGGACCCAAACAAATTAAGATAAGGGCAGGGGGACTGATGATGATGAGTTAAAAAATCAGCCTGTATACAAAATATTTAACCCAAATAAACATGTCAACTTTTACGACGGATTCTTTATTCAAAAACTTGACAAATGTTATGCCATTACTTTTTAATCCCTCTTTGAAGCGACTGTGGAAGTTTCAAAACAATTCAGCTAGGTACAAAAGTTACATTCATTTATATAGAAAACCACACGGTGGTCCTATCTACACATTTACACAATAAACTATGACTCGAAGAAAACTTTTTATTGGAAAGAGACAGTCTATTTATATAAACTTTTGTAAAAAATCCGAATCTCGTTGACATACGAATTTAGCTCCATTTTTTATTCTTCACACTAACCCCAAAAAATTAAAAAACACACAGTTATTGTCCATCCGACTTTGTGTCAATGTCAAAATTACACTGATATTTATTCTTTACAATAAGGTCACTATTTGCTCGCTGCTGACACGTCTGTTAATATCAATGGTTCTTATTTTCGCTCCAATAAGGTTGTGTTTTGTTTGACGTAAAATAACTGTGAAAGTACAGTAATTCTAGTTTCAATAATGTGTATGATAACTTATCTTACTGATTTGTCAAAATATGTTTGAAAAATTAAAAAGAGTGCGTCACTGAGGAAACGATTTTACTATCAGATATTTATTTATCTTCATCTGATAATATTTTTGCTGTTCTTTATGTAATTTCATGTTATCACATTTATCGCGTGTTTTATAATTAGAAGGTTGACTTATAAGTATGCAACTCGGTTGGTTGGTTGGGAGCGAAAAAGACGTTATTCGCCTCAATCCCGTTCGTATGACGCGACTCGACAGTGCGTCGGACTATTCGCTTTTTACATGGACATAAAACTCTTTATAATCGGTTCAAGCCGATTCTACGTCGAGAAGTGTAGAACACACCTCTTATGTTAATGTTGACAAAGGTCTGTTGTTTGTTGCAGATACTTTGGCAAAATATTATTTATTTTTATTGTATTTGGACGTCAATATGAAAATTACTTCAAATTTTATAAGGAGCCTGTCAATCAGGCATAAATAAGTGCGTGGCAAGCGGCAGGCGGGGGGGGGTGGGGGCTGCTCAGTGCCCGCGCGGCTCACTATCTGAGCGTGTACATCAAGCGGGCGCGAGTCGAGGCGCGTCTTGTCGCCGCTGGGCACTTGCTCTTGATGAGGCGGCGTCTGCGCGTCTTCTTTGTTATTTTTACAAATTTCAAGCACTTGTTTTACTCGCCGACCGACCCCGTGCCACTCACCTGGGCCGCTCACTCAGTTCTTAAGTTATCAGATATTTGGTCAGCTTTAGAAACATGAAATTACATGAAGATTCTTTGCTTTACTCAGATGTCAAATATTCATGTACTTATGCGTGCCCAGCGAAGGGCAAAAACTCAAATACAGTAACTATATTTACATTAAGTAATATGTAACTACTCGCTTGCCAAAATAAAAATAGAAACCTAATCGACGGAAGAATCAACAAAAATAACAGATTTCTTTCGTTGATTTGTCATTTTGTCGATTCTTCCGTCGACAAAACCGTTTCTATGGTGGTCATACTACGCGTGAAGTTGATAAAAAAGAAAAAAAAAACTAATCACCTATCAAAAATCTTGCCCAATCATTCACTCTAAAAACAAATGACTGCACAAAACATTCGACAGCACACCAGAAAATAACACAGAAAAACAAACCATATTCCCCATCACAATAAGAGCCAAATCCTTACATCAAGAAGAGTCTTGTTGGTTACATGAAGAACTCCCTATTCTCGTGTGGTGGTCATGTATGCCTCATCTGGTTGTTAGTGTTCCCAGTCGGACTCGTGCAGTTGGGGACATCGATGACTGTGATCTCTATGACTCGTAGACCCCGTAGGATGGGGTCTGTGATATGTATCCCGCGTGGGTTGTAAACTCTTTCGTTTTGCGTCGCTATGAATTTTGATACTTTTCTTAGGTGCTGTGGAGAAGAAAAAGTGGGATTGAAATTGAGTATAATAAGGACCTTACAAAGGGGACAAAAGGTTCATACCAACATTACAGTACACAGAAAGAAACATTAAGTATGTCTTTGTATCTTTTATGTTTTAAAAATAACAATAAATATTTGTGAGAAAAGGATTAAATAAAATTATTTGCGTCAAATATTACGTACTAGCTGACCCGCGCAACTTCGTCTGCGTGCGTGCGTACATAAAAGAAAGAGGTTAGAGAGAGTGTGCGTCAACCTTAAAAGTTAGACATATGGCCATTGCGGATATTTTTTTAGAGCTTTTTAAGAGGGACAATTCCGACATACATGATAATTGCGTAACTTTAACCGTTCACGCACAACGGAAGCTCTCAAAAGGAGTAAATCCCTATTATATACTATTACCGATGGATAATCATCAAATGACCCCTCCCACTCTGGACGGAGCGGAAGGGATTGTCAGACTTGTACTGACTAAAATCCACCCACGTTTCTTCTGTTGCCCTTTGCGTTCCAGGGCCGCGGTATCTCTTTCGAACAGTCCCGCAACCCTGGCAGGCCTCGCTCCTCTCGGATCCCTTCCGGTTTGCTGACATCTCTTTGAGGCGCGTGTGGAACACGAACACGCCGTCACCACGGCCTGTCGTCATAAGACGGACGGATGGCGAGCTAGCCCATTACTCACTGTCCACAGGCCCGCGACCCTTACGTCTTCATCTTTAGACACTCGATGACAATCATACACCAGCTAGAACGAAAGTTCTCATCAAAGTTCTTGAAATGGGCCGAGACACGATAAAACTGCTGTAAGCTGTTGCGGACCTCTTGCAACTGCCTTCCGTCTCCATCGTCAGACCTTTGATGATAGACATACTCCAGGCAGGTCTAAAGTTCTCATCAAGGTGCATGAAATCAGCCGAAACACGATATAGATGCTGTAAACTCTTGAGGACCTCTTGCAACTACCTTCCGTCTCCATCGTCAGACCTTAGATGACAGTCATACTCCAGCTAGGTCTAAAGTTCTCATCAAGGTGCATGAAATGAGCCCAGACACGATATAGATGCTGTAAACTCTTGAGGACCACTTGCAACTGCTTTCCTTCTCCATAGTCAGACATTCGATGAAAGTCATACTGACAACTCAGTATGGTTTAAAGTTTTCATCAAAGTGAATGAAATGAGCCCAATAACATTATACCTGCTGCAAACTGTTTAGGACCGCTTGCAACTGCCATTTGTCTCTATCGTTTGACCGTCGATGACAGTCATACTTCAGCAAGGCCTAAAGTTCTCATCAAGGTGCATGAATTGAGCCCAAACACGTTATTGTTGCTGCAAACTCTTGAGGACCTCTTGCAAGTGCCTTCCGTCTCCATCGTCAGACCTTCGATGACGTCATACTCCAGCTAGATCTAAAGTTCTCATCAAGGTGCAGGAAATGAGCCCAAACATGATTTCTCAATTTAAAAAACAAAAGATCATGTATATCGGACTTCTCTGTAAAAAGTTATGCGTGGTCAGGTCATACATAAAATAAAAAAAATATAGACGCGTCGAATTGAGAACCTCCTCTTTTTGTTTCGTTGGTTAATAAACCAAGCTTCAGACATTTGACACGGGCGAGGGTCATTCTTTCACGGAAAACTTAACACCGCGACTCAGAAAATGGAGTGAAATTAATAGCGCCATCTATCGAGCACGAAATTTAACCGTTAAAATATAATGCATGTAAAGCGATCGAACACACACTCTACAGGGTTATAGCGTCATGTAGACTAATCTAGAGTACTTTTTGCTCTCAGACCCGATTTAAAAGTTATCTTGTGAGCACATTTTTATTAATTAGTACCATTTTGGTGCAATAGATGTCGTTGCATGTATCTTACACAATGATGGTAAGTTCTTCTTGAACACTTTAAATTTATAAATCTTTTGATAGAGAGCACTGATTACAGCATGAAACAAAAACTAAAACCTTCTTTAAGTTCCCCACAATATTTGTGCATTGAATCTAATCACATTGGTTTTCCCAACAACATGAACACCCGCCTCGCAGCGCGCGCGGGTCATTATTTTGATGCGGAGTTATTTTAAAACTGTGATATCTCCTAAGATATTCATCTAAATTGAATAGTGTAAATGGCAATTTTGGTCACAATTGAATGCTAAAGATGACTAACATATTTATTTTGATAAGGATTAATACTATGTCGGTAAAAACACCTTCGCAAATAAAACATTAATTTTGACCAAATTTTAAAATCATAAAAATGGTTATTGTGAGTCAACCTTAAAAGATAGGCATGTGCCGTCGCGGACTTTTTTTGAGACCTTTTTAAGAGGAATAATTCCCTGCTACATTATATTTGTGCAACTTTAACCGTTTACGCAGCGCACGCAACGGAAGCTATCAAAGAGAATAATTTTTCCCCGTTTTTGCAACATTTGTCATTGATGCTCCGCTCCTATTGGTTGTAGCGTGATGATATATAGCCTATAGCCTTCCTCGATAAATAGGCTAACCAACACAAAAAGAATTTTTCAATTCGAACCAGTAGTTCCTGAGATTACCGCGTTCAAACAAACAAACAAACTCTTCAGCTTTATAATATTAGTATAGATTACGTGCGTTAACATGCGTCATTTTCGAGCAATTCCATAGCCAATTTTGATCGCAAGAATTTTAACTAAGTATTATATGCTTCCTTCGAAATACACCCAGTATAGTACATTCGACCGGTAATCGGTGGCAGCACTTTGACCTCGAGTTTGTCTAGTACGGAGTTTCATTACAAGAGGCCAGCTTTGACTGGTATTGTCACCACCGATGCGCGGGCTACTATATTATTTAAAAGACCGATGATAGCAACGTCAAGAAAAAATACACCAATAAATTTCAAATACCTACAAATCTATATAGAACAAACGTTTGACGTTACGTTTGGCTACAGTAACTTCACCATACAAACAGACGAGCCACATTGTGTACATAACGAGTAATGACTTGTTTTTGTCCCCGTAATTACCCTAGCAATGCCGTGCTCTAGCTCAATTACCAACGGAAGCTATGAAGTACGGTCAGCAACAAAAGTAGCTTAACATTTCGGAATTTTAATTATTAGACTCCAGCTATTATTTTAATGTTTCAGAAGATTATTCTTTAACCTGTTGAACACCAGAGCATAAACACACGCGCGTGAAATTTCAATGTTAAGGCTGCCGACACGGCATGCCTAAGCATACCGCAGTATTGTTTTTGTATATTGAAATATCAACTTTATTTCTATACCATTACGTTACATTTTTATTCGTCGCCTAAAAACACATTGCCATGCCGCCAATGGGCGCCGGGCCTATAAAGTATCAATGTGTCATTTACAACAGCATCCATATTTTCAAAATGGAATTTATACGAAATTGTTTAACTGCCTCGTTGGTCTAGTGCTGAATAGCAGGGCGCCTAAAATGGCCGTTTTGCAGAACCGTAAAGGATAATAAATATGAATTACGTTACAAATCGTAAAATGGTCACAAAGTGAGAATTCATAATGCGTCTGTGACCAATTTAAGAAATTTAACGTGATTCATATAATTATCGTATTATGATTCTGCTAAAGCGGCCATTTTAGGCCCCTTGGTCCTGAGTTTGATTCCCAGGTCGGAAAAATTGTTATTGGATTTTTCCATCAGAAATTTCTCAGTAGCAGCCACGGAGTCTGGATTCGTGGCCGGTTGATGGCAATAAGCTCGCTCCCTATTACATGGGACTTAGAACATAACTGGTGAAATGTAGGAGTACTATTAGGTACACCTCTGCCTAACTCTTCTGGGATTACAGACGTGAAGCTGTTATGTCAAGTATGTTGTTTGCCGAAAAGTTTAGCGGAAACAGGCTACACAAGCGTTGTAAATAAATTTAATAAAAATACACCACGTAAAGTAGAGGAAGACCAAAGAAACGATGGATGGACTGTGTAAAGAATGATATGGCAAGAAAGGAGGTGTCTAATGAGATGGCGAGTAATAGAGAAGCATGGAAAAGAAGACATGCTGCGCTCACTACAAATGAATTTGGCCAAGGGCAAGAGAATGACGATGCTGATGCACCACGTACCTTTTCATAATGCGTCTCCGTGCAGATATAAATGAAGTAGGCAGTGAGACAAGCGAGGCAGCCCTCGCAGTACGTACTGCAATCCGCCGTCTCCGCCATCTCGAAGTGCTCGTTCAGCCGCTCCATCGTGTACTCGAAGGTTTGTCGATCTATCTGGAATTTTGGAATAAGGACTGAGTTATTAGCGTTTATGGATACATTTGCAGGCGTAGTAGTGCTCGTGGCTACATAATAAGAGATGCTCGGGTCGATCTTCAGGTTACGCCGCCCTTGCCTAGCTATTACATACCGGGTTTGCTCCGAGCTGGGAAAGCACGTGAAGCCGTTGGTCCCGGCTTACTATTGTAGATATTTGACCGTGGCCCGAAAGTCTAACAGCCAGTCTTACCAAGGAGTATCGTATTACACAGTACTAACTGGGTTGTGGAGGGCAGATAGGTAGTCGCTCCATGTAAAATACTGGTATTGAGCTGCATCCGTTTAGCCTGGAAGCCGACCCCAACATAGTTGGGAAAAGGCTTGGCAGATGATGATGTTGTTGGATAGATTTGCATTGTGAGCAGTCCCCGAGCAGGATGGGCCGGCGGCGACGTTAAGAGGTGGCTGGGTCAGACTATAGATGCTGACAGGGTGAGGTGAGCTTGTGAGAGGTCATGCTGATTTGATTGACCAAGTTATTGGTGAATCTGGATAGATTTGCAATGCAGACAAAACAGGGAATAGGAAAAGATCAAACATTGAAATCTCATCGTAAAACTGAGAAAAGTGAGCTCGTCCATCTCACATGTAACGATACTTAATAAACATTGTCAAGGAAACAAAACTCTGACCATTTTTTGACGTGGTAAGGCGAATCGAAATACATATTGTTGTTTCTGAACGGATAGGATTGATGAGGCAGAAAGGGGAGGCATTCCTCAGCGAAGCCAAAAAGTAACACGGACGCAACATGTGCTGTGCCATGTTGAGCTGTGTTTTGGAAAATCTAAAGGGTGTAACAAGGCCCATAACGAATCCGAAAGAGACTTGTTCTCCCCGCTTGCGATCATTTTTTTGTTCTAGACCATACCTGGGAACCTTCTAGTTACGGAGATATTGGGGGTCAAAGTTCCAACTTTTCCACAATTATTTTTTTAAATACATGATTTTAATGTAAGATTTTTATTTTAAACACCTTCACGACCCCTGTACTATTCCATCCATCCATCAGCACAATGTTTCGAGTGGTTACATTGAGTCCTACCGTAAAACGGTATTTATCACCCCAAAAAAAAAAAGTCGTGTCCCAGCAATAATTTTTGCGTAAAGTTACTTAGTTTGATGAACATAATGCTTGGTTGACGGCTTCGTGAAGGGTCCTGTTACACCCTGTATATTATAATTTAACATAACATCACGCCTGTAATCCCGAAGAGTTAGGCAGAGGTGTACCCTATTAGTACACCCGCAGCTATGTTTAGTTTAGTATGTTATAGGGGGCGAGCCTATTGCTATTAACCGGGCACAAATCCAGATTCCGTGGCTCCTACTGAGAAATTCCTGATAGAAAAACCCAATAACACTGCCCGATCCGAGAATCGAGCCCAGGACCTCATGCTAAGCAGTCATCCGTTTCATATTAATATCATAATGCTTTTTATCCCTGAAATTACTGTGTTATAGTGGGATAATTCATGACATGAACCCGGGTAAAAGTTAGCCCAGAATAAATAATAAGTAATCCAACAGAAAAAAGCAAATAGATTACACTTTCATAGAGTGTACAATGTACTCGTACATTGTGTATTTTTTTATAATCAATTCTTTGATTGATGTCATGATTCATAGTTCCACCAACAAACAATGAATGGACGGCCGTAATTAATTAATTGATTATTCCATACAGTTAATAATGCAGTATGAATCAGAATGGGTACCTATTATTTTACAGTAGTTAAATTGCTGTATTAGGTATCGCATGATTCATAAATTTAGTAAAATCACTCTTGGTTGTTAAAATAATATAATTGTAATTCTAATATTTGTAAGCTAGCTTTTATAAATTTAACTATAACTACACTATTGTATTAGGTAAGCCTGTGATGATAGTGGTATGTGTTTTAAATAAATAAATAAAAAACTTATAGGAATGGTTAGTCTTAGTCTGTTGTTGTCTCACTTTGGACTATTCAAAGTTTCAAAGCAGGTTTTTTAATAAAAACTTCTTAAATATTACTTTTTACTAACTAGGTATTGAAGAGTAAGGAATATTTAAAAATATAATCTTCTGAAACATTAAAAATAATAGCTGGAGTCCTGTACACCAAATAATTAAAATTCCGAAATGTTAAGCTATTTCTGCTGCTGACCGTACCAGTGCGAGGGACAAAGATGGGTAGTACTAATTAGTTGATCTTCGTAAATCATAATGTTTAAGAGCCTCAAAGACCGCCCTTATTCACAATAAGCATTCTTTGCATGGCTCTAAAAATATTCAACAAAATACCAATTGACCTCGTGGATTTAAACTTGACACAATTTAAATGCAGACTAAATATTTTTTAAATTGAAAAATACTATTAAGTATACCTACCATTGACGAATTCCTTTATGACAAAATGTAATTAAACTAGGCTGATAATTGTGTATTTATGTTTGAAAACTCAAAGACTTGAGTCATCAATTTGTATTCTAAAAATTTTAATGATAATTTATTGTATTCTGAATATTTAAATTTTGTTAATTTGTATGCAATATCGATTTTAAATTCTTATATTGTTAAATAGTGTATAATGGGTAGTGTTTTGAGTTACCATAACCTAACTCTATAAGACCTACTGTTTCATCAAAAATCACACTAATAAATACTTTAACTTTGACATATCATAGCGCTTGGTATCCCTGAAGGGATTTATATTATACAGAGGTGTAAGCACACTCACATATTCCCATTTATGTATAAGACCCATGCACTAGGGAGGGAGCCTTATGCCACTGCATAATCAACCTTTAATGATCCCACTGCTGGGACAACCGGCCTCCTCTCTATGAGAGGGAATGGGCTATAATCCACCACGCGGGCCCAATGCGGGTTGGTAGATGTCACATGTCTTAGAATTTTTGGTTCTAGGACGCCGGTTTCCTCACGATGTTTTCCTTCACCGTTTTGAGAGCAGTGGTGATGAAATAAATTACACAAAGTAATGCGCCTGCCTGGGTTCGAACCCACGACTTATGCCACTGACATGGTACAAATCCCGACTCCAGGCTTCTAATAAGAAATTTTTAATGAAAACACCCAATAATATTTTGCCTGACCTCGACATAGAACCTAGGACAGCAGGACCTCGCGCATGGTAGTAGTGCTAGCAGTCACTAAACCAATTGAGCATTACTATTATGTAAAATTGTTTAGACCAGCATTTAGGCAAAGATCTGTAGGATGAATTTATACTTTGCTCAAGCTTTGTACGAAAATAAACCTTATGTGTATTAATTAGTTAACGTGCGTATTACAATAAGCAACTGTGATCAAGCGTATCATTATGGATAAGAACATTAACTTTATACAATGAAAATTCATTTACGCATGAAGAACAACTGTACTTAGATTGAGCTAAGTCAAAGTTTGATTTATAGATTTTAGCCTTAGTGTTAAGTCTTAAGTTTTTAATTTCTATGAACAGAAATATTAATATTGACCTGTCTGGTTGACTGTGCTCTTATTTATTTTACTTATAATACACATTAGTAGTAAGTAACATTAAACTAAGTAAATTTACTGAAGCCATTCATAATAGGATGTGAGTAATTACTGGTTACCAGTGTTATTATTCAAATTACTGTTATTGTTGTCATACCAACTTTGTTGAACATGTTAAGTGCAAATGTGTTGAAAAAACAATTTACGTGAAGGTCTTTGGTTTCAAAATAAGAATCAATGGGTTATAATAAATTTTAACTATGAATTTCTTTCTGTACTGATTGTTAGTCTAGTTTTTTGCACACTTAAATCCTGCCCTGGCTTCACACAGGTAGCAGTAGGTAATTGTTGTACATTATCATTTTCCATTGAAGTCTTTTGGCGTTCAACATTTAGTTTTCATGTTAGTCTACCAGTAGACACTACCCTATGCATAACCTGCCCATGCTCAGTAAATTAGTTATATCTTTGATGTTTATATAGGGTTAGATCTAGTGGTTGCAGGCCCAACTACTAAGCATGAGGTCATGGGTTCAATTCACGTGTCGGGCAGTGTTATTGGATTTTTCCACTAGGAATTTCTCAGTAGCAGCCATGGATCTGGGTTTGTGCCTGGTTCATGGCAATAGGCTCGCCCCCTATTACATGAGACTTAAACAGGTACACCTCTGCCTAACCCATTGGGGATTAGAGGTGTGATGTTATGATTTTTTGTGAATATGTGAACATTGTAGGCCTTGCCAATTCTTTGATGCTTCAATTTGTCAACCGTTTCTGGCTTATTATGTTTTTGTGATAAATAGGTAAGTATTCATGTGTTGTCAGGCCTACGCTGTCCTCCCATACTTATAATTTTAAGTAAAACAGAATGACATTGTAAAAACAAATATTGTTGAGTTTCTTGCCAGAGGAAGGAAAAGTTTGTGTATGAATGTGGATGGATATAACAGTAGAGGAAGACCAAAGAAATGATGGATGGACTGTGTGAAGGATGATATGGCTAGAAAGGATGTATCTAAGGAGATGTTGAGTTACAGAGAAGTATGGAAGAAGAAAACATGCTGCGCCGACCTCAAATAAACTGGTATATGGGCAGGAGAATGACGAGGAAACAACCAACCTGAACCGTGCACATACATCTTTTGACATTTCATAAGTGCCCATGAAGGATGTGAAGTATAATATTTAGTTTTGATTGACAGTTCAAGCACTTTTAGATACTATACATTTTCATCAATGATGTTCATGTTCATGTGTGTTGTTGTCATTGTTTTAGATCCTGAAAAGAGCCGTTAGCTCACTGTCCGCTATTGCCATGCTTAAACACATATCTATAGCAGTTGCCCACTACATAATCTGTGCCTGTTTGTATTTCAGCATTTTTTTTTAAATACATTCAGGGTGAAAATAGCTACGTCTTTCGCTAGGTGTGGAAAGGTAAATAATAGACAGACATTGGTCCATATGCTTATTTTCTTTCATATATAGTAATATTAGTATTGTATCCTTAGAAAACTTAGGTGGAACATCTGTTCCCTTATGAACAACATTATTAGTCAAGTGACCTCTGCACCTCAGCTTCACCAGTTGATTAAATATGATTATTTTATGTTTTAGAAGGTCATGCTGAGTTCATGTCTTATTGGCTTATTTATTAATGAGGTCAGTAATTAATATTGTGTTTAGGTATCAGGTTAGAATAGGTAATTGGTTTTAGCATTGGTACTGTGTAAACTTTTAAAGGCAAATGTATAATTAGGTATAATTTTGGCATTCAAAAACACAGAGCGATTTATTTATCTTGATTAAGGTAATAGGATTTCACAACTTTTCTATTGAATAGACTTTAATTCAAACTTCTGCTACTACTAGGTACAGAAAACAGGCAAAAAGGCACTCATCACGATAAAACTTGAGACGGAACAAGTACGAAAACAAGGTTGACATCATTTCTTAGGCGTCACAGACTCGGAAAGTCGACGATCGCGCCCATGACCCAAGGTCCAGAAACATCGTGTAAACAATCAACTTTCACTTACTCGATCTTCCAGTTCTGGCGGGAAACGAGTCTGGAACTTCACCGCAGTCCCTTCAGAATAGTCCCTCTGTATAAATATCTTTATTCCTTGCTGTGTAGGAGTCTGTTGACACCCAGGCGTATTCGGCCCCGAAGGTATACGATTATTTGCCATCATCAAGAACTCAAAAACTAAAGTCCATTAACACAGAAATAAGTCTAAAGGAATGCTTTGTGTTATGAATGTATCATAGTTTCAGCATAATAGTAAAGCAGATAGAAATACGAGGAAAATTCTGTTTTCTAGCGATATTTCGATAAAAGTACAATGACGTGCGTCAGAGACTGACATTTACCTGTCAGGCAGACATTTTTTGCCATAGACTAGGGCCGCATTCCGAATTACAAAATAATCACTCACAGCGCTCACAACTATATTTTGCGTTCCGTTTTAGATATCACGATTATGACAGCTGAGAGCTGTCATCAATTTGGAACGCTCGTGAACGCGTTCACAGTGAACATAACCCCAAACCGAAAACTTTGACAAGACCTATTTTTGAAAATGGACGATGTGTTGGTTGACTCTGCTGCACATACAACCCTCCAAGTTCAATTAACCCCATTCAATAACTATTTCATGATAAAGTCACTCAATGGGGTTAAATGAACAAATAATTCAAATCATCAATACAACCCTAATAATTCAAATCATCAATACAACCCTCCAAGGGTTGTATTGATGATTTGAATTATTATAATTCTGTAACTTTATACGTGTTACTGGCGCGATTGTTATTTTCATCAACATACAACTTTACACTGATCTGCAAATCGTAAGAAAATTTAAATTTCGCGTGCAACCCTTGCGCTTCCACCTTAGCAAAACAACACAACCTGTGAACTGAACTGTCATTTTTGACAGCGCTCACGGTGATATTTATTTGCGGCATGGTCGGTGTAATCGCAAGATGGCGCATGTCATGACGTCATCTATGACGATTCAAGGGACATCAATATCGCGCTCACGGTAATTTGGAACGGGTTTATGGCTGGTCAAAGCGATTACAGCGTAATTCGGAATGCGGCCTAGATAGAAGCTAATTCGTTCTGAAACGTAAAAAAGTTAGAATTCTGATTCTGATCGAATATGAATATGAAGCGTATTATTGGTATATTTTATCATCAAATAAGTAAAACTGTACAACGATAACGCACATACACACATGCAAGATGTGAGATGCATATTTTTTTTACATTATTCCTAACTTAGTTTGTTGCATTCACAACAGATGGCGCTGGCGCTTACTACGATTGTATCGAAGGAGGCAGGTGCCTAAGGCGAATCTCATTGGTTGATTCATGATCTTTTAGCAGTTCTGGTATAAAAGTTGATGGAAAGAAAGGGAAATAACAAAAACTGAATACAATTATTATATTCATGTAAGATTGCTATTAATAGACCATGACCGTGTTAATGACCAGGTCAGTTTAAAAACGTATACCAGGTACCTAGGTATAAGTTGCCACTACCAACTACCGCAATATTTTTATCCTTACTACTTACAAAATGTTAATGAGGTACTTACCCAATTGAGAACTTACAAGATAAAATATAACACAGGATAACACTACTTTGTTGGTATCTACTTCGATCGTGTTTGATGAATACTAGTAAAGTTTGTGTAAATGACACAATTACTAATTTTACATAATCATTTGGTACTTAATAATTCATTCGGTTCATTAACATTGTACCTGAACTAAAAAAAGTTTTGGCCGGTTTTCTGAAAATGGTTGACTCTAAACTATTCATTCAAGGTTACTTAGCTCACTAAAAATATTTTAAGCCTATGCTAATGCGGTTGCGGACAAGGTCACATACACATTAAAAGGAAGATTGCGGTAGGCCACATGGGATTCTACCGATATAATAATTATATTAACTGGTGACTTTAGTTGACTTGATTCTAGTTCTGTGGGATCACACAGAGCCTTGCTGTAGGTCATACATAACTATCTACACCCTAAATACTTTTACCTTTTTTTCCTTCTTGTGTTTTCTGGGCATAACTACTGAACCAACAAGACATTAAATTGATAGCATCTGCATTACGTCTGTTTCTGTAATTACTAAATATTCATAGGCGGTAATATTTTAATATCATCCTCATTATTTTACTCTTACCTATATGCCAATATATTTGTGATCAGCGCAACATGTCTATTTCTCCCATACTTCTCTATTACTCGTCATCTCATCAGACACCTCATTTCTTGCCTTATCCTCCTTCACACAGTCCATCCATCGTTTCTTTGGTCGTCCTCTGCTCTTTTATTACGGCAAAATCTATAGCACCATTTTTATATTATTCAAACCCCGATACAGATACATCAAATTTGATATAGAGTTGGACTGCTAGTGAAGAACTCCTGGAGAACATCAATACAGTCTTCCAGACTGATGGTAGATTCCAGAAGACCTAAAAGTTTGCGTAGTTTTCAAAGAAATACGTATTTCTAAAACGACTTTCAACTGGACTGGCAAAAGATTTTCGGGAGCTTATGTCCATGTCTCCGTATGTGTACATTATCAGTTTGTCTGGGCTCTCAGGACCTCGTCAAGTTTAGCAGTCGCATATTTTACGATCATTAAAACTAAAGTAACTATCTGTTTCATCACCATTACCTAACTAATTACTTTTTTCATTGTTATTATTACTGACAGCGTCGTTCTGTTCAACCCACAGCTGAGGCATTCGGCATTTGTGCCATGCCTCCCTAGTATTTTTTTTAAACCGTTTCCCCGTCCTAGGAATTTCTCCTTTATCGTGAGTGCGTACCCGGAACAAGTAGGCCATACAAATATTTGTTCCGTGCCGGGATTGAACCCGCGATTCGCAGCGCAGCAGCCATTCGCTCAGCCACTGCGCCAACCGTGCCGTGAAATGCCATGCCTCCCTGGTTTAAGTGAGTCTCTGGTACTACCTTAATACGACTAGTTACTTCAGCCGTAACACCACGTCGTCCTCCCGACGCGCCGTAACACAAAGTAATCATATTAAACTCCTCCATTGATTAGCGGCCGCCACTCCGCAGCTATTCAGGACGATTTCGCTGGACTCGCTTGCTGCATACTAAGAGGGCGATAGTTTGACGCTTCCAACTTATATCAATTAGACTCATGTGCACGTCGACTGGGTTTAATTTCTAATTTCATTTTGTGACATGTGTTTATAATCATAATCAGCCTGTGATTGTTCTACTGTGATTCCTCTTTAGATATGATTTTCTTTCTCAGCCGAACCACGTACTTGTAACTAGCATAAGCCTGCGGCTTCGCCCGTGTCGAGTTTGGTTATTGTCCCACGGGAATCCCGTGGGACAATAACCAAACTTTCCGGTAGCATGATCCCGTGACGGGATCATGCTACCGGAATAAAAAGTACCTAGTTTCTCATGTGTTAATCCAGGTTATAAACTAGGTATATTGTGTCTGCTAAATTTCATCCAAATCCGTTCAGTAGTTTTGTGTGAAAGAATACAAACAAACATCAATCCATCCATCCACCCTCACAAACTTTCGTATTTAATAATATACCTATAAAGGTACTAAGATTTATACAACTTAACGCATTAGGGGCTTGATCGACATGTCCATCCAAATTTTGCCAGATAAGTTTAATTTGCATGTAATAAATAGGGTTTGAGCCTAAGGTCATCACCCGGACAAACTGCAGCTACGACAATGAAATTCACGAAGAAAAAACCCAGTATAATAGCAGTTTATCCGACTTGGGAATCGAACTGTGGACCTCATACTCAGCAGTAACGCTTTGCGGCCAATATACAAACCAGCGGGATGTCATTTTTTCACATTCTAATGCTTATTTTCTCTACCAAGGCTGCGGGACTGTTCGAAAGAGACCGCGGCCCTGGAACACAAAGGGCTAAAGAAGGAACATGACTGGGTTTTAGTCTGTACAAGTTTGACACTCCCTTCCACTCCGCCCAGAGTGGGAGGGGGTCATTTGATGAAATCAAAGCCAAAAAAGAAGCTTCTTTTCTTAGCTGTCAATATTTTTTTCAAGGTCGTTCAGAAACATCATTCTGACAGCTTTTATTTAATGACATCACAAATCTATACTTCAAGTGTGAGGATTCTGACATTCACTTAGTTTGTTCATCGTTTTGGCGTATGTTGTGATCAACAATGAACAAGTAAAGTGGATAAATTATTATTTATTTTACCATCAATTATAGCAACATCACAGAGTTAGGTATCCAATACGATTTAGTCCCAAAATAAAACAACATAAAAAAAATAAAACCAATCAGTAAAATTACATTAGGTACATCTAAGTTACAAAAAAATAGTAAATCACACAGGCTAAATAGGTGATACAAAAACCACGTTTTTTACGTGGTTTTACCCATTTAGCCTCTACCATTTTTCTAAACACACATTTTAACATTTTTTACACGACTGCCCAAAAAAAACGAGTGTTTTTCTTCTTTAGATTAGACCTGCGTGACATTTGAAAATTGTTTTAAAATCTCTCATTTCAGCAAAATTCAAGGCCACTAACAAACTAATTAGTTAAATAAAAAATATTTCACATTACCAACTATTCGACTCCATAAATCAAGTTAATGTCCCATTTAAATGCAGACACCGCGATGTCCGTATGTCCATAGACACTGTCAATGAAAGTGTGTGGCGAACCTTCTTTCGGAACTAGGTAACTCAGTTTCGCGGTCGCGACTTATTTGTTAAGTCAAATTAATTAAATAATCTATTATTAGGCATGATTATGGTGTTGGAATGTGTGTGACGTGTCCTTTCTGTGTTTCTTTTTTGTGACTTTCCTATTATCTACCTACTTATCTGAGAGTCTAAGAGAGATTCTAAGACATGTTTGTAGCAAACGTAAGACAAAACTTGAAAGTGTACCATGGTTGAGTGGACTGATAGCAATGAGCTGACAGTTGCCAATAGTACGGGAGGTACTGTTAATCTAACAAAGTCTTTTAGTACCGACTGAAAATCATATCAAATAATACCTAGTTGAACCATAGCAGCAGGGAGCAGCGCGTCAGCTGCTCCGGAAGTGGGTGAATCCAAAGCTACAGCAAGTCAAAGTTTTATTAAAAAAGGAACCTCCTTTATTGTAACATTAAGCGATAGTGTCGCTGATAAGGATTAAATACTGCAATGGAATAGGTGTTAAATCAAAGCAAGAGTCAAAATTTGCAATATTTTAGATTTTTATTTATTACGGAAAATTGAAAAAAGCCATGTTCCTTGATTAGTCACATAAAATTGATTAACAATATTTGATCTTGATCAAACACTATCTGTTTACTGTTCAATAAAATAGATTTTGATCTTAGCGTGAGTATGAAAGACCTTCACGCCCATTTTTGATGGTGCCAAAAAAGCCAACCACAGACAATGTAAAGGCAAACAGAACAGGTTGGATAAAGAAGTTTGTTAATCACTGGTGACCTCAATAAGTGAGCGATTTCCTAACATTTGAAAGGTTAAGGTACGAGACGAACCGTCCACAAAAATAAACAGGAATGAAAAAGACTATAAAGTTTCTAAAGTTTCGCCTTCATGAAGGACAAGCCTTGCCTTGTTGACAACACCTACAAACATAGAGACCTACTAGCATCCCTACTTACAGCTCGATTTATTTATAGCTAAGAGTAAAAGGACTCTGAACGTCTATGACCTCCTGGCTCCTAGTGTACGTAGAGTTAGAGTACGTTAGAAACTATACGTTTGTAACATTTGCTAGTGTAATAAATATCCAAGGATAGACGAGGCAAGAAAAATGTTTTTTCCCCTTAAGATATTTCAATGAATACTTCCCAATTCTCCGTCAGGTTTTAAATCTTAATTTTGTAAAAAAAAACTTCTGATAGTCACGATAATATTTGTCAAAAGGTAAATCACCAGCTATAAACCAATTTAGCATTTTTTTTTCCCACCATTATGCTACGATCCAATAAAGCAAATTAATAAGTTCTATTTTTTTTTCATACATCTTTTTTTGTTAACACCCAAATGATCCACGTAAATCCTTAGGTTTGTCAAAGGCTTTGTTAATCTTTATTTAAGAAAAGCATTTGCTTGTTTTTATACAGATATTTTAAGCCTAAGCAATCAATTAAACAAAAAATCTGCAATACAATGCCATCCAGTTCCTCATAACTAAAACAGGACCTCAACAAATGAAACTCGATGACGTCAGTGCCTCAACCCACATTTTATTGACGTAACAATGATCCAAAAATCAGCTGTTCATAGTACCGTGTCCCCCTACACCGGATAGCAACGCGTGTCTGTCAAATTAACGGTCTTCTCACGTAGCCATGCATCCGTTTTGCACCAACATCTTTCACTTGGCCGTACGACCAGAATGAAGAACATTTGAAATTGTTGCCTGTTACGTAAGTGATGCTATCAGATCATCTGTTGCTTCACTTTCTTTTATTGCCTTTGGTGGTTTGGGGTTTTGGCTTTGCTGCTAGTATAATAAATTATTTGTGGCCTTGTCTACCTGTATTTAATTCTATGTTTAGGTACCTATTGCTGGCTGTGATTACGAATTTGGCTTAACTTGTAACAAACTTAGGCATACTCCCACTAGGACGATGCATTATCCAGTCGTCACTGTTGGACATAGGCTATCCCCAAGTGTCAGCTTGTTTCTGTATCGGATTTGACAGTTCCTGGCTGGTTGACTTACAGCTTTTCGCAAGCTTGTGATATTAAAATAAAAATATTTATTTATAATGTTCTGACTTCAAAAACCATTTTTTTTTAAACGTAGAACATGCTAGGCAGTAGGTAAATCCAATTCACAGAATTTATCTCAGAAAAATAGCAGCTTTAAGAATCGCACGTGTGTTAAAGGCAGTTAAAGGTCAAGTAAGACCCATCTATCATTAGTTACGCGCACTGAATCGTTGCAGAAACATTATCAAAAGATTTACTTTCATTCCAGCTTAAGCATTCATACTTAGAAGAACATATAAAAGCCAGGTTAGACTTAGGCGTATCTGAGTGCTTAGACAAAGTGCAGACAACTTATCAGCGACAGCGGTGAAACAAAAGGTAAATGTGGTGGAACATTTGCATTGGAAGCTTCTCTGTAAATTTTGTAAATTACCTTTCTGGGCTTTTTGAAATTCATTGTATATAGGCCCTCTGTATGTATAAAGCCTATTTTTGGCCGCCTTGTCGGTCTAGGAGCCGCAAGTGCCACTACTGGCATGACGTCTTGGGCTTGATTCCCAGGTCGGGCAAAGGGGTGTGGGTTTTTCGCTAGTTTCTCTGTTACAACATAAATTTCTTATTCATGCTAGGTTGATGGCGAAAAAAAATAACTGGCAAAATCTAGGTGTACTGTAGGTTAAAACCTCTGGCTAATCCTTTGGGGATTACAGTGAGTTAAAGAAACGTCTTCATTTGAGGTTAGTGAAAAACCGTTTTAAAAGACCATGGGTGAGTTTCTAGCAGCGTCCTCATGTCTTCTAGTAGCAACATCGTTTATCTATCCGTTGACCAAGGTCTGTGAGCGCCTTGGTGGTGGTATATCATCAAAATAACATTTACAGTCATTTAAAATATTGTTATCAAGACCATCTTATCGTCTATTGTACACTGAGCAGCTTTCATGAAAATACTTTCCTGTAAAAGTATCTAATACATGACATTTTTGCACGCGATGAAGAGCATTCTCCCTTTCTTAAATTAAAGTATGCAATAGGCCAAAATGCAAAAAAAATGTTTTATATTCCTGAAAAACTTTTCAATTTTAATTATTTTGTTGTTTAATCCTTATGGCATAAACATTTAATTTTCTTTTGATTTGCCTTGGCAAATTTCAAGTCCAGGATCGTTGAGGCAACAAAGTGATAGTTTTCCAATACAATGTATCCTCACACACACAAATGCAACCAAAGTGTACCACAAGCTTACGTCCGCGAGTATCGCCGAAGATAGTACCATTGCGCATTCTGATAACACGTCACGTATTAATGCTCGTATATAAACCAAGCCCAGGAGTACCCTGGCATACATTGTGATCGTTCATCGGATGGCAGTAAGTCGTCTGCCATCAAATAATTAAAAAAATAAAAGTGAAAAGTGCAACATGGCTAAACTATTAGTGCTCCTAACTCTCGCGGTAGTCGCCAGTGCAAACTCATATACAGCCTCCAAATTAGTAAAGAACATTTACAACGAATGTTTGAGCCAATATTCGGTGGAATGTGTAAAACCGAGGACCCTGCAGTGGATTTCAAAAGTGTCCAACGATGACGAGATCAAGATTACGGATGACCTTTCCATTGTCAAGACTGGAACCTTGGAGGATGATATGGGAGTGGACCCTAGAATGGCACAGGACCCTGCTTACCAGATCGTGGATAGAGTGGACCGGTTCCTTCAGTCACATACGCTCAGAGTGAAAGTTCCTGAGGAAATCTCGAATAGTGCTGCGTCTGAATATGTGCCAAGGTCCCTGCTCACCGACCTGCCTTCCGAACTGGAGATGCCTTTGGATGGTGAAGAAGACAGCCATGTTTTCGAAGGCAGGAAGAAGAAGATCAAGCTACCCAAGCCTCTGAGGATCAAGAGCAGTTAGTAGACTAACAAGCATTGCTACTAAAACTTAATGACTAAGATTTTAATGGATTGTTTATTTTTCAGAGCACGGCTTCATCAAGAAGGTGCTGCTGCCTTTCCTCCTCGGATTGAAGTTCAAGGCGTCAGTGCTGGTCCCATTGGCTCTTGCTCTCATCGCCCTCAAGACCTGGAAGGCTTTGACCCTGGGACTCATCTCCCTTGTTCTATCTGGTACGACCATTTATACAAATAATCGTCTTGTCTGATGATTAATCAGACTAACTACACAAAATTGACTCTCTACTGTTTTGAAGCTACAGGTTTCATATGGTTACACTGCTAAAAAAAATCGTTTAATTTAGAGTGAATATTGTTAATTTAATAACTCTTGCAAGGAAGCAAAGTTAGAGTCCAAATAAAAAGTAGCAGGTTATTCTACTCACCAATATACTAGCTTGAACATGACGAGATATTGGCAACTTCTTGATTAGTTTACGGTATCCAACAGTTACAAATAGGAATAAAAAGAACATCTAACAGTATTTTTTTCTGTCAACAGGAGCCATGGTCATCTTCAAATTCACGAAGCCCAAGGTCGTGAACTACGAAGTCATCCACTACCCACAGCACCACGTTGAGCACCATGTAGACCATCACGCACCAGCCTGGGACGCCCATGGCCCATACCAGGCTAGGTCCTACGAAGACGCCCAAGAAATGGCATATTCCGCACAAATATAAACAAAATGAAACAAATAGCTTTAAAACTACGGACCTCTGACTAAATTATTTAATTTATTATTTATTTATTAATTTAATGTAAATAAAATTCTGTATAAAGTAAGTTTCACATTCGATCGAGAGTTGTTTATTTCTCCCAAAGAGTTTTATAACGCAATCACGTCCCTCGTGTCTTCTACTGAGTTATTCATTGGATCCTCTTTTGGACTCCTGTCATAGAATTCACCCTGCGTGCCGATGTGATTGAAAGATCTACCTGTACGGTCTGTTAATTGACTGAAAACTGCCTCATTCTGATTTAAAACCTGTGAATAACGAGTTATGGTATCGTTGACAGGTATTAGTTTTGTAATAGGCACGTCAGTAACAAGTTCATTACTTCCAATATGTTCAAATAATGCGCCGAAATCTTCCCTAATATTATGATTTTCAAGTAAAGCTTTTTGAATTGCTTCTTTTGATAACACTATATCGTCAAGAACGAGATCTGCTTTAAAATTTTCAGTACTCACGCCATCTAGATCATATTCAGGTTCTTCATAATGGAATGGTTTCTTATTCTTTGTGTGTATCATATTTTCTATTTCAATAAGATTCGTTTTCACTTTTTCATTTACTTTTAAACTTTCACCTGATTCAAAATTCAAGACGAATTTGTTTTTACTGCTGCGGCCCATACCCATGAGCAAATTGTCGGAAAATGATTGGAACACCGGGGAGCCTTTCAAAGGATTTAATTTGTATAACCCTAGTAGGAGTTTGAACACATTTGCATTAGCATCACTTTTTCTGGTTAAAGGCGCTGATTTGCTGAGACTGCTGCAGTTTATTATCTAAAAATAAAAAAAAAGAATATTTTTGTTAAGAACGTTCAGTAATCAGTCGTGGGTAAAAACGATTTCATTAAATAAAAAAATCACAACTTAGTGCCGTGTTTTGACACAACAGGTCGCGAAAATTTTATTTCAATTGCATTCAACAACACTGATTTTTATCTATGAATAATCAATAAAGAACTTTAATCCAACAACGATACGTGACAATTCAGTTTGGAATGAAGCAGGAAGTTAAAATGAGATCATGATCCCTTAAAAATGAAATTCGAACGCCTACAATACATTTATATTAATGCATGATAGTATGACTGCAGAATAAATAATGAGAGAAAAACAGAATCCGATAGCTACTTGGTATGCAGTGGATACTACTGATATTCAAAGAGGGAAAAGTGTCACTGAATGCCAACTATTGGCACAATGACTGACACCTGATTAGGTACACCTGCCTCAAGGCGAAAGGACATGTGCGTGTAGAAAAGTTTGTCGATTGTAAAACAAAAAGAATATTTTAGGCTTACGAAAGCTGGGAATACTTTGAAAAGTTTACTAGTATAAGACGTATATAGATAATTACAAAGTCCATCTGTTGTGTACTGAAGTTTGCATTAGAAAAAGTTCTATATAGATTGATGACCAAAGACGTTTTAAAGTTACGAATTGCCTTTAAATCGCATGACTTAACTTTATGCTGCCAATCAATTTAGGAGATAGCTTAACGAAGATTGTTACAAGCGAACGTTTTGAGTAATTCTAATAGTCTAGTTAACAAGATAAGGCGCGGGAACCAACTAGATCGGAAAAACGCAGGGACTGCTCGTTATCAATGATGACGACGTGATAGATGACCAAACAGGATCAAGGGACTGACGAAAAAACTTTTAATAAGTAAATTTGTGTGATTAATGCACCGTGTGAAAAATGGTATGGGTGGCAAGTGCCTCACGAGATGACGTCTAATAGAAGAAGACATGCTGCACCGAGCTCAAATAAATTGGGATAAAGGGCTGGGAAATGTAAATGGTGAATAAAAATATAAAAAATAATTCTTACCAAGCTAACAGTAAGGAACAACACGAATGCGGAATGGTTATGCATTATCAACAATTAGTTCCGAGCAGGTAAACTGTTGATGCTAAAGCGTATAACAAGAACCGTTATCAAAATGCTGTTTACTAAATACTCATAATTACTGAATTTCTAGGCTTTGAACCAACTGATGCTCGCACAGGGAAATGCCAACTAACCGTGGATGATAATACCATTGTACTTGTACTGTGCCCTATTTTAATTGTTTTATTTTTTTAAATAGTCCCTCTGCTGGGCAAAGGCGTTCCCAATTCCTTCCATGTGACCTTTTCTCGTGCCTCCTCGAACCAGCCCTCTTCCTGAGAGGCTTGGCGGCACCCGTCCGTCTTCCGGAAACCATCGCGTGGAGACTTTTGCCCAGCGGTCATCGTGCATGCGGCTGACGTGACGTTTAATTTAATTGTTAAGATATTTTATTGTAAACTAGCAAGTCGCCCTGGCTTCGCGCGAGTGTAACATTTTTTTAATGGAACTGGTGGATTTTCATTCATACAAAATATTTATTTGTCGCAGGGACATGACGTGCATACAAAAAATAAATTAACAATAATCATACAACGCCAAATATTATAACGTAAATACACAGGACAGAAACAAAAAAGTTAACAGCTGCACGACGTGACTGCGACAAGCAGGTTACCACTCAGCATGATGCTGTGCTATGGCGGCCCACAGCACAGTGCTGGTTTTCAGTGGTCACCCGTGAAAAAACGTACGGAAGCCAAGACAGCATATATATTTGATTACATTCTTTTAATCATATGCCTT
The DNA here is from genome assembly GCA_947578425.1 of Eugnorisma glareosa. Lineage (NCBI taxonomy): Eukaryota > Metazoa > Arthropoda > Insecta > Lepidoptera > Noctuidae > Eugnorisma > Eugnorisma glareosa. Next base: position 18,029,835 of record OX387979.1, read on the forward strand.
GCCTTTCCCAATCTAGTTGGGGTGGACTTCCAGTCTTACTAGATGCAGCTGAATACCAGTATTTCACATGGAGCTACTGCCTATGACTTCCACAATCGAGTTATTGCGTAATACGATGCCCTTTGGTAAGACCGATTGTCAGATTTTCGGACCACTAACTACTTGTCATGACTGTCAAAGATCTGCAAATGACAGTCGGGAACTTGACAGAAAAAACTCAGTCAGGAATGGATGGAACGACGCCCATGGATGGGTGACCATCCACATAATTACACCCAGGAACTAGAGAATGGAACAACTGGGATACACGGGATACTGGCTAATTTTATACTAACATGATAAACTCAAAAAAAAATGCCAATTCGGTTGAGCCGTTCTTGTGTGACGATTTTACATGCGGAAATTCTTTTTCCTAGTAGCTGATGTGCCCCTTTTATTTTTATACGATTTACTAATGTTTTATACCACGCTAGTTTAATAATTTTATGATGTTCCGTACAAGATCAGATGTACCTGTAAGTTTCTTTCATTTGTGGATCTTGGATGCTGCTGCCCATGCAACACGATCTACACTTGCTGTTCAAAGATTTGTTGGTGGCGGAGTAGACACAGAGGATGATTTCTACCAAACGGCTCGCATCGCACCGGATCGGAACGGCTTTTATATTCTTCAAACGAAATTAAATCGTGTACACAGTAATTGAAGTCTATATTAGCAAGCCACGCGAAGAAAGTATGCTGCGATGCGCGATCGACTCCATTCGCCTGTCGTCGTATCCGATCGGATCATTTCGGCTGTCGTCGCGTGTGCGTACGGTAGGAATAGAACTATTCGATTAGGTGCAGAAATGGATACGTTCACAAGCGACGGTACGGAGCCGATCGTATGCGTCGTATCCTGCCGGACGTGATCGGCTGTCGTCGCATCATGATGCGATGCGAGCCGTTTGGTGGAAATTCTCCCTTACTTTCCCATTATGATATTATTAGTATGGAAAGAAAAATGAAAATACGGCACATACCTACTGAAAAAAAAACATAGTCGACTAATACGCCAGTAATTCCCGAAGGGTACACCTCTGCCTAGAGGCGTACTCAATTATAGTACCTACACCCATATTTCGCCAGTTATGTTTAAGTCCCATGTAATAGAGGGCATAGTCGACAACTGCCTATTCTAAAAAATAGTAATACCAGCCTATTTCTGTCCTACTGCTGGGCAAAAACCTCTTCTTGCCAGCCCAAGGTGGATACACGATTTTATGTAGTCCTAGATGTTTTCCTTCACCCATTTCAGTAATGTCCCAGATATACTTAGAATGTAGTTCATAATTTTTATGTATTAAAAAAAACCATGTTAGTACAATCACTCTAAACCTCAAAAAGATATAGGTAAACACTGACAAGAATTCATACATATTAATGTTTAGCTATAAATAGGTACCCAATGTGTTATTTGTGTTGTGGCTACAAAATAAAAAATATGGTAGACATTCATAATACTCGTATACGTCATAAATTGTTTTCGAAGCTGACTGCACTTGCCCGGATTAGAAGCCACACGCAAGAAGTAACCTTAACCACCAGACCATAACCACAGTTTTAAAAAAAGTCTCAGTTTATAATCGCTAATTATCAACGTCAAATTCAAACCATAATATATTTAAATTAGGCCATTAAAAGTCACTTTGAACGTCAAATAAGAAAATAGATAAGAAAAACTTGGTACCGAAACGTACCGTACGTACTTAACGTACCTTGTTGTACTTTGTAGTACAAAGTACCTAATTAAAATTGAGCCAGAACCGATTCCTCCGTTATATTACGAGAGCCCCCTTCTATGTCCGAAATGACAGTCTACACTTCGACCTCAGAATGCCTACCTACCGTCCTTAACTTCATGAAACGCCTTTCCAAGCCTATAATCGACTCTGCCCTAGGGTATCGAAACCCTCTGATCGCATCCGGCTGCCCGATGCGAACCGTCGCGTATTAGCAAGATACGCCGACTACGACATACCCTAACCCCACCCCCGACGCGTTAGGGAAACCAGTACATTACGTAAACACAGATAAAATTCCGGCCTCGCCATCAAGGCTCGTCGCGACGTCCCTGTTCAGGCCTCCCCAGACTGGTACCGTTTTTTCATTAAAATACTATGAAAAACAATAGTATAGTGTATGACAAGGGAGCAAAATAATATTTTTACGGCGAGGGCGCTATTTTGAATCCAAAGCGAAGCGAAGAATTCTAGAATAGAATCCTGTGCATGGCGAGGGATTCTAAAATAGAATCCTGAGCGTAGCGAGGGATTCAAAGTACATCGCCTGAGGGAAAAATATTTTTGCTCTCGAGTCATATACTCTACTTTTCATCTACTTCTATGAGAAAATAAATAAGAGACACGTTTATTAATAAAAAAATTAAAGAAAGGGAATCAGACGAGTAAGTACAGTACGTATACGTACACGTTATAAAACACTGAGATTATAATGGAATAACTAAAAGATACTCAATTTTATTTCAAGAAACTCCTTATCAGGTGCGTCATTCAAGAAAGTTTCAACATTTTGCCCGGAAAATACTTTCGATTTCTTTGATTTGTGTCCTTCAGACAGTCTCTTCAGTTATAATGGGTCCATAATATTGTTCTTAGCTGTAACCGTTTTATAACACCTACAACCTATGTTGTGGAAGGTCAATAAAATGAAACAAACATTAAGTAGGTAAGTTCATTGGCCTTTTTTTTGCTTGCGATGTTATTTTAGGACTCGTACCTACTTGAGAGTCAAATGGTGCTGTATAATAAGTTTTTTAACTGACATGGGATATTTAACATGTTTACAGTTTGTTTTGAGTTCCCGATATTTCGGTGCTGCACATACAAACAGTTAACATGGTAAATATCCCATTTATAGTATCATCTCATCTACCTTACAACCCTGTGGTAGGGACAAAAAGATAGACAATCCAACATATTCTTGGCCCTTATGCTTTGTAGTTTCATTCAATTTTGATTGAATGTTAATAATAATAATAATCCATACACTGCTGACCGCAAACCGGATGCATTAACCACGATCATTGGTGATGAGACTGTATATCCCGCGAAAGTGCGGGGGTCGAGGTTTTTTAAACGCGAAGACCCTCCACAACGGCGAGGTATGCAGTCAAAGAGATTCTTTTTTAAAAGCCGAGGTGGGTATGCACCGAGATGTGGTCGCAGTGGACAAGGGCCTCACCTCGCTGTCCATGGCTAAAGAGAACTGGCGTAAACCTGTAGTACTTACTACCGATGACCGCAAGGAAGTATGGCAAGGCAAGGAGCTTCACGGGCGCTTCTACTGGGCTCTTCATGGGCCCGATGTAGATTTTCTAGCGTCTGTGTCCTGGCAAACCCATCATTATAATGTTTACTAATGACATAGAGTGGTCGTATTTTTCTACCAAAAGCTTTTTTTCAAACAACACAATGTATTCTTTTCACAGATTCAATAATATCGCAAGGCAACTAACTCATTTAGCCAAAAGTAGCATCTATGTTAGTAATGACGTACGTTTTCGAGGTGGAATAACGACCAACGCATTATTATAATATTATTACACTGCATTGAATAGAATAGAATAGAATAAACATTTATTCGCTAATGGACAGCAGCAACACAATAGCAGCACATACATATTACTAACAAACAGCTTAACAATTAATTAAAACATTGGAGCAGCATAGCCTCAGTTCATCAGCTTGTTGCCAAATAGGTATCCAGCCAACATAAGCACTTGACCGTATCGGCTCAAAAAAAGGAAACAAAAACACAAAGGAGAAAGAAAATAATGTTTTTTTTTTTAATTCAGTAGAATATGTGTTAATTTAGTAAAAGTGTTCCATGAACGACCCTACGTAAGTAAAAACCTACCGCAAATTCGGTGATTGCTGTTGTTTAACTGATTCTGAAAGGAAGCGACGCCATTATAATTATTAGCTAATAAGTTAGTGTATTTCCTAAAACAGATTCTTACCTACACATTAATGATGCCTCAAATATGTATATATTACTGTCAGCATCTAGGCGTCGGTCAGACCTAATACTGCTGTCGTACAATGTTGAGCTTAGTGTTAGTAGTATGTGTGCTATGTTCTGTGTATCTGTGGTTGAGGTATGCTCGCGTCGAGTCCAGCTCGCATGCATTACCACCGGCTGTGCCAGGAAAGCTGCCGGTTATTGGACACACCCTCATGCTGTTTAAGTACTGCACAAGTTAGTATTTTTCTGTTATTTTTGAATGGAAGATAAGCCGAAGCAAGCTGAAGTGACAATGTGCTGACCATGTATGCCGAAGGAACTATAACCGATGGAATAACCAAACCCTGGAATTGAGACCGATTATACTAGTTGTTGCCTGCGACCTTCGTTCGCGTGGAATTATTATAAAAAATAATATCCTTTTCAAATCGGATTTTGTTAAAAATTAATGTTAGACTTTATAACATCAGCTTATTAAGATTTATGTGGCTATCTGTCAGTAAAAGTCCCGTAAAAAATGGTCCAGCCGTTTCGTAGATTAGCTGGAACAAACAGACAGACACATAAGTGCCGTATATATTTCCATATGCATTAATTAAAAAGCTGTTATTTTGATACTACAAACAGACACTTCAATTATTTATTTGTTTGTATGTATGTATATATGTATAGATAATTATATAATAGACAAGCATAGCATGTGTCGTCTCCAAGCTAGAAAGACCAATAACCTGAAAATGTGTCTGTGTTAGACTAGATGCGGGAGCTGGAAAGAAAAATAACTCAGCCCGAGTTGATTGTAAATTAAAATAAGTCAAAGAAAGGTCACCAGGTCGTGAACATTTGCAATATCAAATGTGTCGTTAGTGCATTGCCTTCTCGGACATAAAGCTAAAGTATCGCATACGTATGTCTGGCAAACCGCATGAAACCAGTGGAAACAAAATCTCAGTGAGATAACATCACAATCAGCCTATGACATTTCTCCACCAGGGGACAAGCCACCTCTCATGAAGAAGAAGTGAGGTGTAAACCACCACGCAGGCCTCGTGCGGGTTGGTAGATGTCACATCATTTTTCTCCTGCCCTTATCCCAATTTAATTGGGGTCAGCGCAGCATATCTTCTTCTTTTATATTACATTATTATTACATTTCAGCAGTCACCTCCTTTCTAGCCATATCATCCTTCACACAGTCTATCCATCGTTTCTTTGGTCTTCTCTTACTTTTATAGCCATCTAAATCGTAGATGTCACATATCTTTCACTAACTTTGCTCGAATGCCGCAATAATATTTCCCCGAACATATCAACCAGGTTTGGACCTAATTGAGAAGCCTATTATTCAGCAGTGGAAGGAACAATGCTGCTAATTAATGATGGTGATGATTTCCCCGGACGAGCTACTTAAGAGCCCTAGTTATGTCAGTCGGCGACCTGCGATAAGAATACCTCACACAGTAAAGTGCTGGGTAAAGTGGATACTTATTTCTGGTTAACAATCGTTTGGAGGATACAATAGACCTATTAGGTCTATATATTTAAGTAATGTGCGATCTCTATATTATATATAGACCAGCTGGACCTTGAGGGTTGAGAAGTTGGAGTCGCGCCACAACACGAATTTCAAGTCGTTCGTGGAGCGAGTTCCGACTCATCATATTGAGACCTTCCTCAAGGAAGAGTTTTGGCCGAAGGGTGTCATGTATCGACGTTTCCGCGGAAGGCTACGTGACACCACGCAGCGCAACACGACGCCGTCACTTCGTGTACAATAGTTATATTTTCTGGTTTTTATATATATGAATGATAGTCTTTAAGGTATTTATGTTATGGGTCTTTGTAACCTGAAATAAATGATATATTATTATTATATTTATTGTGGTGTTCACTAGAAACACTAGTAAGGGTTTAGAATAAAACCATGGAATTATCAGGAAGTAGGTGAACTACGTAAGGGTACGTCTAGCCGCTCTCCAGTATAATTGGGCACTTGTTACACGGACCTCAACGTGGCTCACGTACGTTTATTTGTATATCACATCTCTTCCTTTTTATATGAAAATATTTATTTCAATTAGGCCATTAAAGGACAGTATAGGAAGTGAGTTCATTTTCTTTTCCCATTCGCTAAGGTAGTTTGTATGGAGAAGAATGGGGAAGAAACTCCATACTTACTCTTTTAAAATGTTTTACAAAAAGTGTAGGTTACATTAATTGGTGTAATAGTTATAATATTAAGTTTAGGTACATCTGGCATACAATGACTTTTATATATTACCATATAATATTAATTATGCTAACATAGTTACACAATATTAATCCAGGTGCAAATATTGTAGACATGTACATTGTTTCTTTAACTTTTTAATAAAATTAGTTTTATGTACAATAGTTACAATATTTAGCATCATTTAGAATTCAGTTATTCATTCTTTTAAAGTACAATGACAATATTTCCATTTAGAATTTAATTATATTTTAGGTAAGTACTTTCAGTACCTGCACTATTTACTATTAAACTTACTTTTTTTTAAATAAACAGTTTAATTTTAAAGTACGTTTCGTAACTTTAATCTCGTTTTGTGATTGATAAGTTTCAGTTGACCAGTTTTCATAACCCTTATTTGTACCTTCTGTAGGTATTACATGATGTTCGTCATGTGTCGGTAGTCTTTACCAGTTTTTCGTCATACCTTACGTCCTGGCCACAGCTACTGGCGGCGCGGTGCGCGGTGCGGCGGGCGGCGCGGCGGGCGGCGCGACTTGCGGTGGTAAGCCACAGCTCGGCTAGCTGCGACCGCGGCGGCGTCAGCGGTGGACGTATTTAGAGAACGGCTAACTATTAAAATGGCCCTATCAAAAGTGGCACGGTATTTAATATGTTGTTTTATTTCGTCCCACAATTTTTTATAACATGTTTTGATATCCATATTACTGGGGGCCTAAAATGGCCACTTTATCAGAATCATAATACGCATCACGTTAAAAATTTAAAACTCTTAAAATGGACTTTGTGGTCATAACCATAAAGACCATTTTAAGAATTTCAAATTTTTAACGTGATTCATATTATGATTCTGTATTTCTGTACTCAGTATTTCACTAATAAATTGTTCAGTATCCATTATTTATATAAGCTCAACGCCCGATAAAAACAAAATTATTTGTTTCGATCGTGCGATGTTGAATACGTCCACCGATGCCGCCGCGCGCGCCGCTCTGAGCTGTGGCCTCCTCGATACTCGCTAGTACATTTGTTTCAATCGCACACCGCGCAGCCCGTCGCCGCCGCGTGCCGCGCGGCGCTCACCGCGCCGCTGGTAGCTGTGGCTTACTTCATACATTGTCTACTATTTGTTTTCGCCGCTCACCGCTTGCCGCGCCGCACGCCGCGCCGCAATCCGCGCCGCGCTTGGCTGTGGCCAGAAGGTTACGTCTCAGTACGCTGCGGTGTGGATTGTATTACGGAGCTAAATTATTTTTGTTCATCATGTTCTCTACATGGAGAAAAAGTATTTCTCCAATCCCAATTCTCAATGTGTAACTTTTCTGCTATCTTCGTTTAATAATTCTGTCTATCTTATGAGTGGTTGTATCAACTTCCGTGATCTGTTGCTGGTTATTTATCTCCACTTCACCTCTGAACAGTCTGACTTCCTTAGCTCTGATGGTGTTTTTTTTCTATTTAGTTGAGGTGTACTAATACTCGTATACATCATTAGGTACTTTGACAAATCGTTTCAGGTTGATTTTCGCATTGATTAATTCTTAATTGTTTAAGGATATCCTTGTTGTGCCTGTTGTTTGAGTAAGTACTCTTTGTCAAATAGAGGACCTTTTTTATTCCTTTTTCCATTAAGAATATCTCGAACTCTTGAGACTACAAAATTGTCTGTCCAACTCAGATTTTATACTTGTAGGGTTTCGGTATAAGAAAAGATTACTCAATACCTTTACCGTGTCCTGTATATATAGAGAGAAATAATTATTTAAATTTCAATCTCGTTGTATCGACTGTATTAGTCGATAATCACGAAGAGATAATCTCCACTTGGTAGCGGATTCACAAATCAAAGCTTTATTCCTACAAGCTTCTGAAGGAACGCTTTTCACGCCTTTTACTCTACTAGACGGTTCGAGCCTGAGACTAAACTTATTTACGGCGTCTTTGTTTGCCTATATTGGCCACCAGGTATGTAGTCTAGGCTTCAAGGTTCTAGTCGTCAATGCTTCCATCAACTCAGACATTGTTTTGTTTTCATAGTGAGATTAAGAGTTTGGTTGCTCTTTAAAACGGTTTCATGATACTAAAGTTCTTGTTTAATTATTTATATTGAAGCATTTTTTTTTGAAATTTCTTTTTGCCGAATTGCAAAATTGGCATTTTGTGTAAATATGTTTTATAATATTTACAACAGCACTTTTCTTTCTAATATACTGTCAAGTGATTCTTATAGAACAGTTTTTTTATTTATTTTTTATTGTTTTTTGCAAAAATGCATAATTTGGATTTGTTGTGTAAATTTTGGCTCTATATTTTAAACTTTTCGAGTGGTGTGTATGTTTCAAACGCTTTGAATGTACTTCTCAAGTGGTCTAATGCCTGATAAGATAACAAAATCTCAGAAACTAAACGCATTTGGAATTTATTTAACAAAATCTGTTTTTGTGTAGTAAATCATTTTCTACACTCTTAATAATTTAATGTTGTTTAAGTGACCACTTGTTCGCATAAAACAGTAAAGCTCTTGCTTGTAACTAACGTTGAGATTTTGTATTATTTTCAACGTGATAAAATGCGTTGCACAATAACCAATTTTGAAATATTGCTCCATAATGTACAAGCGATGTTTTTTATAATAATTGCTCCGTTCGCAACACGCACATACAAGCAAATATGTTTATCATCATTAGGCTTTAAATTCGGTACCATCAGATAAACCCAAGACTATGGTTTACTTCCAGGTTTAATAATTGTCCATTTTACCAATTCGTCTTATTTATTATTTTATTTGATCCCAATGAATAGGAATTCATCTATAAAGCTGTCAATTGCAGGAATTGTTTTATAAATAATGATTTTTAATTTTTCACATCTTTGAACTTTGTTATTGACACCCCTTTTACTCGAGAGTTAAATAAAATGAACCTTATAGGTAGCGGATGTTTGGCAACCCATGAATGTTCTGTCTTTCTTTTTTTTTTTTACCGATGGGAAATCATCAAATAACCCCTCCCGCTCTGGGCTGAGCAGGAGGGAGTGTCAGACTTTTACTGACTAAAACCCATCCATGTTCCTTCCTTTGCCCTTTGTGTTCCAGGGCCGCGGTATCTCTTTCGAACAGTCCCGCAACCCTGGCAGGCGTCGGTCCTTACGGACCCCTTCCTGTTTACTGACTCTCTTTGAGGCGCGCGTGGAACACGAACGCGCCGTCGACACGGCCTGTCGTCATAAGACGGACGGACGGCGAGCTAGCCCATAGCTCACCGTCCACAGGCCCGCGCCTACGGTGGCCGGGGGCCACCACGTGGCCCCCGACGCCCGGTGCGTCTCCCGCGGCGGCTGAGACGTGAGGCTCTCTCCCTCTCACGTCCCGCCACCTCCTTCGCTAGCATGACTGCTTCGCAGAAGGAGGTGACGGCGTCCCATTCCCTCTCGCTCCGGACCATGGATTGAACTAGAGCCGGACGCGAGAGGTCGCCGCCGCCGATTGCCGCTACGAGGACACGGCGGTGCTCCGCCCAAGCGAAACAGACCTGCACGGGGTTGCGACAGTCGCTCTCTCCATGTCGCCATGAGATCACGCCGGAAGTCCGTCCGCTGAGCGACAATTTGCCGCGGCAGCGGAGTTTCCCCCCGGCGTAGTGCCTCCACGCGCCATTCGTGCAGGCGCGCGAGGACTATCGCCTCCAGATCCCCTGGCGGCAATCCGGCAAGGAGGCTCGCCGCCTCACCGGAGATCGTGCGGTACCCCCGGATCAGCCTTACGGCTATCACCCTTTGGGGCGCGTTCAGATAATGAGCGGCTCGCCGCCTCAAAGAACGCGCCCACACCGGGGCCCCGTAAAGGGCCATGGACCGCACGAGTGAATGTTCTGTCTGGAGTCGTTTGTTTGTTGTAGACTATATATAAGTTTTGCTTCGTAATCAAAATTCATGACTTGTTTTTTTTTTTTGTTATTTAACATTTAGGTTCTACAGTAACATTCAATGATCATTTTCATGTTAACCTAATCTTTAGGTACAGTGTTACTTATAAAATATCCTATGCGCGATCTGCGTCGGCGATAAGCTGAGGGAAGTGCAGCATGTGGATCGTTGAACTGAGTAATTACGTCACTAACTAACTACTCGTAAACAAAACCGAATGTCGGAATAAAGTAACGATATTTTGATTCGTCTCTGTATTTCGACTTTAATTAAATGGCATAAAATCATCAAAAATGGAGGTACCAAACAATAAAATAAAAAATATGAAAGACCTAGTACCTGGATATTGTTGACTAAATCCGTTTGCAAAAAACATTACCGAAAGACAAATTCGAAACAAAATAAATTTAAAATGTACCTACGAGATCAATTTCTCTTAAATACCAGATTTAATCGGAATTTATTTTTAATCAAAACCTGATGTATCTAAAGACATCTTCGAGGAAATCCATGTGCCTACGAGAACATTTCCTCGTAAATTCTAGTTTTAACCAAGTGCCCCTTCGATAACCTCGAAGTAATGCAGATAAATATACTTTAAAAACTGCAAATAAAATGTGCCTATTGAAAGAAATTTCGATCAAAAACGAATGTGCCCACGAGAACATTTTCTTGCAAATGTACCTATTGAAAAACATTCAATCAAAAACAAAGGTGCCTACGAGAACATTTTCTCGTAAATTCCAGTTTTAACAGTGCCCCTTCGACAATCTCGAAGTAATGGAGATAATATCACTTTATCTCTTGTTAAAACTGAACAAGTGTCATGAAATCCGTAAGGCTTAATGATTTTAACTTAATCTAAAACGCATTTTGCACTGGCTATTGTCACATAAAATATTATGGTAAAAAGTGATAATAAGAACCATTGCAAAACAAGGTCCAATAAAACAAAAACCCTCATTGGCCAGAACATAGTGTCTAAACCAGGCCAGAACCATGGCAAAACAAGGGCAAATAAAGGAAAATGTAGTAAAATCAATAATGCCAAAAGATGAGGTTAACATGAAAATGATCATTGAATCTAACTGTAAATAAATGCTAAATGAAAATGGTTTACCTCTCGTCAAATTACTAGAGTAGAATCAATAATGCCAAAAGATTAGGTTAACATGAAAATGATCATTGAATGTTACTGTAGATACTAAATGTTAAATAACAAAAAAAAAAAAAAAACGAGTCATGAATTTTGATTACGAAGCAAAACTCATAGTCTACAACAAACAAACGACTCCAGACTAGAGATGCAAAAGGAATTTTAAACGTTTTAAACCATTTTGTTTTAAACCGTCTTTTTGGTTTAAAACGATTTAAAACCACACTTAGCGGTTTAATATGGTTTAGAATGTTTTTTTTTTTGGAATGCACTGAGACTATACACAAAGTTATCTAGACCACACCTTCCTGATTTAGAATATATAAAAGGAAAATAAAATAAAAATGTTTTAAAATCAACCTTCATTAACATGACAGACAAACATAAAATTGATCCCTATCTGCCCCATCTCTCGCCGTTGCGATTTTGGTAGCAAAGTGAAAAATAAAAATGCCACATTGCCGTTTTATTTTAATAAATACCCAAAACATGATTGTTTTCAGTGTCTAATCCTAAATAGTAGTATAAATATGATATATGACTTCACATATATTAATAAAAATGGTAAATGATTTCAATTAGCCTTTTAAACTATTTTTTTAAGTAATTCGTAATCAAGGTAGGGCCCCACGTGGTCGTGGTTTTAAACCGTTTTAAACAAATTTAAAACGGGTTTTAAACCACTGATTTTGGTTTAAAACGGTTTATTTACAACTATACTCCAGACAGAACATTCATGGGTTGCCAAACATCCGCTACCTATAAGGTTCATTTTTGTAAGGTTCATTTAATTAATAAGTCATTTTGTTGTTGACCAATGTCCGTAAGCAGGTACATTATTTCATTTTTACTCGTCGCCAATGTGGTGTTCACTAGAAACACTAGTTAGGGTTTAGAATAAAACCACGAAATTATCAGTAAGTAGGTGAACTACGTAAGGGTACGTCTAGCCGCTCTCCGGTATAATTGGGCACTGGTTACACGGACCTCAACGTGGCTCACGTACGTTTATTTGTATATCACATCTATCAACCGCGGTCCGTCAAGTGGTTTGAGCTGTGCGTTGATAGTCAGATAAGACAAACAATAAAGATTTAGAAAGATCGAAAGATTTGGCACGGGGAAATACTTTGTAAAATTACATTCGTTTTCCGGAGTTCTCCGCCGCCACCGCCTGCGGAGTTGCATTTGTGGCCCAAGGCAGATCGACTATGATTTGTTTTCAACAAATAAAAGCATAAGTTTTATGACCTAATTTAATGTTTTTGATTGAATATTATCCATTTATAATTCATTTTAGAGGTAACTTTGAGGTTCTTTTCTATCGAGTAAATAAGGAATCGTGTTTCCGAAACAGATACAACTTAGACTTAGTCCTCAACTTTGCTATATATTAATCAAAAAGACGAAAGTCATTAAAAATGGGCTTTGTCTGAGAATTTCACGCGATGTCACCTTATGATGCATAGTCATTTTTTATCGTTTTGGATTGTCGGTACTTCTCAGACTGGCTTTCACACGATCAGCCGATGAAGGGGTGCTATTATGTGTTATGCATCTCCGGTGCAAACATTGTTACTTTTTAATGGTCACCACCTGTCTAGCCCTTTGTTAATTATATTGGGATTGACATTTAATTAACCGGATGCTATCAATTATTTATTTTTATTGATAGCCTTTTATGAACTTATGTACGTTTAAGTTCATAAAAGGCTATCAATATAAATCGGTGTTATATTTGTAGTATTCAGCAGAACTGCTTCCGAAAATTAATACATCGATTTGAATGCAAGTTGGCAGTCATATTTCTACAATTTCGAACTCTTCAAATTAAGGTTTAGCCCAATAAATAATACTAGGGATAGGAGCTGTGAATAGTAAAAAAAAAACTGACTTTAAAAATAAATAAGCCGATCGTCCACCGCTCGCTGGCTATGAGTCATCGCGCGCACGTTTTTCGCGGGCTCTTTTGTTTATTTATGGCCTTTCTGATAACGTAAGCAAACTAAAGTGCTGTTTTTATTAAAGCTTATGAGTGCCTCTGTTCCTTTGGGCGCATTATGTCCAATTTGCAAAATATCCAACTGTCCAATTCTCAATTGGTCCAGTTCGCAATTGGTCCAGCTCGCAATTAGTACAATTCGCAATTGGTCCAGTCAGAAAACATCACAAATCTGGGTTGATAAATCACGATATCCCTATTAATCAAAAATGAAAAAAATCAAGTAATGTAGTAATGTCAGTCATAAGTATTTTGTTAAATGAAATCAACATAATTATGGATACCTAGGTCCTAGCCATTCATCGTACCTAGTAACCTCATACATCGTTATCTAGAAATAACGATGTATTTTGACATCAACGCATATACAAATACAATAAAAGTCGAAGAAATATAATCTTTGTGAAAAAGCTTTTAGGACTAAGTTTACCATTTTGCAGTTCGATCAAATATTTTTTGTACCTTTTATCAAAAATGTGATGTCTCATAATGTTCTTTTATTTCCCACCGTTTTTATCACAATATTTGGCTTTTTTCCGGAGTTTATAAAGATTTTTCGAAATACGTCCGTTGATGCGCCGCGCGGTGCCACCCTTCCAGATCATTCGTTGTACGATATCTCCGAATTGCAATTCCTCAGCTGAAGTCTCAATTGGTTTATTAAAGGCAAACGTGTCTGGATGCCCGGCTGAATTTAAATTTAAACACATAAACCCTATGATAGTTATTAAAGCTTTCCGGCAAATAAAAATCAAACTGACCGAAGATCTTTGGGGACTGTCTATCAAAGTTTGTACATCCATAGTTGAGACTATAGCACCATACTTGGCGTTAATTTTTAATTTGTGTGTAGACCAAGGAGTTTTCCCAGATTTAATGAAATACAGTAAAGTCATACCTCTTTTCAAATCCGGCGACAGTAAAGATACTAATAATTATAGGCCTGTATCCGTGTTGCCAGTTTTTAGCAACGTTTTTGAAAAAGTGATGCTGAATCAAATGCTCAATCATTTTAACACCAACAAAATCCTACACGATCAGCAGTATGGTTTCACCAGGGGACGTTGTACGACTGACGCTGGTGTAACCTTATTAAAGCACATATTTACTGCGTGGGAAGAGTCCCAAGAAGCCATAGGATTTTTTTGTGATCTCTCCAAAGCATTTGATTGCTTAAATCACGAGACATTACTCTTGAAACTTGAGCACTACGGACTAGGTAAACTTTCACTTAGTTTGGTAAAATCTTATTTGAGTGATAGACAACAACATGTTCAAATAAATGGTGTCAATTCACAGGGTTTAAAAGTAAAAATGGGGGTTCCACAAGGCTCAATATTGGGTCCTTTTCTCTTTCTAGTATATATAAATGATCTACCCTATTTATTGAAAAACCAACCTCAAAATATGGTGTTATTTGCTGATGACACTTCCCTAATTTTTAAGATAAATAGACGGGTCCAAAATCTAGAGGACGTGAGTAATGCGCTACTTCAGGTCCATAATTGGTTCACAGCAAACAATTTAGTATTAAACGAAAAAAAGACTAAATGCATAAGATTTGCTTTACCGAATGTTAAAAGTAGTGATTGTGATATAATATTGAATAAAGAGAAACTAGAATTTGTAGATAAAACGGTTTTCCTGGGGATGACGCTTGATTCAAGGCTACAATGGAGTTCTCATTTAACATCTCTTGCGGGGCGGCTAAGTTCAACAGCATATGCCATTAGAAAAATCCGTCAATTTACAGATGTTGATACCGCTAGACTGGTCTATTTTAGTTATTTTCATAGTATAATGTCTTATGGCATTTTGTTATGGGGACGGGCTGCAGACATTCAGTCTATATTTATTCTGCAAAAAAGAGCCATCAGAGCCATATATAATCTTCGTAGGTACGACTCTCTAAGGGAACTGTTTAAGGACATTAACATCATGACGGTACATTGTCAATACATCTATGAAAACATAATGTACGTAAGAAAAAATCTGCATCTTTTAAGTAAAAGAGGTGACAGACACAATTACAGTACTAGAAATAGGAACCAATTAGTTCAGCCAGGCTTCAGACTCGCTAAAGTAGACTCATCTTTCATGGGGTACTGTTTGAGATGCTATAATAAAATTCCACAAAGTATTCTTGAACTCAATGAGACGAAATTTAAAACATGCATTAAACGCACACTTTGCAAGCAAGCATATTACAAGTTGAACGATTATATCGTTGATAAAAATGCTTGGCTCAATGCCGGTCCTGCTTCACAAGGACAGGGACGCACAAATTGATAACACTAAATAGTATTGTTGGAGCTGCTGAAGATTGTACAACTATCTTTGCATTGTATAGAATCAATCTCTTTAGTATTATATAAAGCCCATATTGTGTGAGAACTATGCGCTAACAAACTATCGTTCACTGGAAACTTACGTCCTTCTTGACCTGAATGTGCACTGGTGGTTGAGAGTATGTCATGCTCACTCAAATGTCTCGCTGATGGTGGCGCGTGTGTCGGATCATTTAGTGCCCCTAAAAATGGTTGAGTTGAATGGTGCTAATCTATGCGTCATGTTCGTGAACGGGCGCTGTCAGTGTGACTGGTCATCTCTTAGTTGCCACGGCTTATTTGAATTAATTATTTTTATTTTTTGAATTGTCTTTTTTGTTTTACTGTGGACACTTTTAATGTGCACATCTTGCTACATCGTTCTCACATAGTGTTCCATCTAAACATGAATGATGTAACCAAGATTTTGTAACAATTTGCTGATTTAAAAGAGTGTCCATGGAGTTTCTTGTCCGTTCTTCTCCATAGAGATCTACGATAGGGAATGGGCATCTACAGTACTTTCACAGTTTTTATGCCTTGTGACTGGGACTGTAGCTACATTTCATTGTTATCTTTGTTTCGACAATTCAAAAGTGCCTGTAACTGGCCTACTTGAAATAAATGCTTTGATTTTGATTTTTTTGATTTTGCACAGCTGAGAATGGTTGGTGGTAATTGCGGATCCCATTGTTTCTCAAAATATTGACGAAACTGCCTCGTTTCTTCGCAAGTCGAATATTTATCTAAAATATATATGTAGTTACCTTAAATATATACAGGGTGATAAGCATAAGCAATAAGGTGCAATAATCAGTTAATTTCTACCTACCTAGTCATAAATTTGTAAAAAATACTTTGCACAATTCGCTTCAACAAACCTGTACAGAATTGTTTTTTTTTTTTTTAAGTTGGCAGCTTTTTAAACACAAATTTAGTACCGTTGAAAAGGTGACAAACTAGAGAAAAAACTAAGATTTAAATTAATTATTGAAACAACCCAGTTTTTATTTCAAGTTGAATTTAATCGTGAAGATATTTCTTTAGTATTTTTGTTTCCAAAAGCGTACTATCTCTTTGTTTAACCCTAGTTTGAGGGAAGACCCGAGGTATTTTGATCACCAATGTTTATGACTAACGACAAATAATAAAAAAAACTACTAAAATAATGCAAAAAAAAGCTATGAATGCTTGAAGGTCAAATTTTGGAAAAATCTCAATAAAGTATAAAAATTTACATATCTCCCAAACTATAAAACTTTAGTTAGGGAAAGTAAGGTCTAATAATTAGTAAATGACCTCTATATGCGAATTTGCTATGGCGGGTCCAGACCCAGTCACCCTGTATATATGTATAAGGTGTATCTATTCATACACGAAATCTTTTAAGGGGTCATTGTACTCGTCATTATGAACAACCTTCATTATAGGACCAACCCCGAAATCGCGAAAAAAAAATCAGCTGTTAAGTATTTTGATTTGATTTGATTTTTTGTTCATTTTGACGAGTTAATGCGATCATATTGTAGGGAACAGCTGATTTTTTTTTCGCGATTTCGAGGTTGGTCCCATAGTAAAATTTGTTCATAATGATGAGTACAATAACCCCTTAAGAGATTTCGTGTATGAATAGATAGACCCTATATACGTTATTTTGTAATTTTGGCGGCACGTGGACGGAGTCATTTTGCAAGGTGGGGACTGTCGAACGGGCACTTCGCATCGAGACGCAGACGAAGTCACTTCTCCAAAACGAAACTGTCGTTTTGCCTAGTTAAATTATTATAACCTATTATTGTCTTTTAGTTTATCTGATTAAAACTATGTGTTCAACGTTTTCAATCAACGACACCTACGAAATGAACCCTTTACCACTGAACCAAGATGGTAACGCTCCGACGTCGCTGACGTCGTCATACATAATTATTATGAGCCTGATGTTTCCCACTGCAGGGCAAAGGCCTACATTCCTTCTTTCGATTTATCTCTATGTCTTTGGCTATTTGCGCCCAATCCTTCTAAGTTCATAGTCCAGCTCGTCACGCCGTCTCCTCCTGAGCTAACTGCGCCGCCGAGTTCTGTTGTTCGGAACCCAATCTGTTGCCACTTTGACCCAGTTTTGATTCGACAATCGACATGTGGCAGATGTAGCCTGCCCAGTTCCATTTTCGAAGTATACTATATACGGTCAGAAATGTTGACTCATAATATACTGCGTTCCATGGCTCACTGACAGA
Source organism: Eugnorisma glareosa (assembly GCA_947578425.1). NCBI lineage: Eukaryota > Metazoa > Arthropoda > Insecta > Lepidoptera > Noctuidae > Eugnorisma > Eugnorisma glareosa. The sequence goes on from OX387979.1 coordinate 18,047,737, forward strand.
CCCTGAGTGCCGACTTCTGACGCTTCGTTAATTACCACCTTTGCGCTCCATAGGTGAGGCTGGGAAGGATGCACGTATCCATGAGTTTCCTTTTGAGAGAAAGTGAAAGTGTCCTTTCATGAAGCTTTTCATCGACTAATAGCTCTTCCAGGCGTTTTCGGTGCGTCGGTCGACCGACTTCTTTATCTTGCAAAATTAACGACTGTAATTTGAATTGGTCCATTTGCGAACTGGACTATTTGCTAATTGGACAAATTGCGAATTGGACGATTGCGAATTGGACAAATTGCGAATTGGACAAATTGCGAATTGGACGTTGTGAGAATTGGACATTTTGAGCCCACTGGACATTTTGCGAATTGGACATAATGCGCCCAAAGGCCTCTGTTGAGTCAAGTCTTTATTGTGTCAAGTGTTTGTATACAATTTCGTTTCTGATTTGTTATCATGAGCTGTGAACATTGACTATAGTTGAAAAAATCGTTACGTGAATTTTAAGAAGGATTATTTTTAAAAGTAAATCGGTAACATATAATAATATATTTTATGACTTTTAATGGTAGAAGGGTTCTATCTACATATGATGAAATAATGAAAAACATACTTCATAGTACAAAAATATTTAGTTACAGGCTCATGACTAGCAAATAAGATTAGCCGACGGTAAATAATTTTCAACCACATTCAATAATTATTACAACTATACCCTTTCACGTAAATTGTTTTTTTTTTTATTTACTATCTGAAAGCTAAGTTCCTATTGGGAACTTATGTGTAAATATTATATTGATAGGTTTATGTACTACAGAAATATATGGGATGGATTTGAATTCCAACTCATGAAATTATACATTAAAAATAAAAACGCACTTGTTTTTTTTTTTGTTCAATGAAGTTTGAATACAAAAACTACGTCATATGTCACTGTGTTTTACAAGAAATGCCCTTTCCAATGATGTATCACACTTGTATTATCAATAGTAATTAAAAGTTGATTTTCTCTAACCAGATCTTCAGGAGTTACTGACGCCCCTAGCTGAACACTGCGCAAAACAGGGAGGAGTTACTCATTTTTATTTTGGGAGTGAGCTTTATTATTGTAAGTAATATTTAATACCTAGTATACGCAGTTACTGTTTTTGCCATGTTTCACAAATATGTCAAAAATACTGCGGGTGCATTCCGTAATAATTATATATTTTGCGTAACTACTATACAAACATAACGTCATGTCGGATTGACTATGATAATAATTATAACATAACTCCACGCCTGTAATACCCGAAGGGTTTGAGCAGAGGTGTACCTAGTAGTACACCCACATTTGGCCAGATAATCTATACTGTTCCTTTGAATACACGTACATATGGCAATACAGACCTCTGTATGGAGGCACCTTTCTCCATTGTATACTACGAATAAAAATAATATCTAAAGCAAGTATTAATCAGAACGTTTCTTTATTTTTTCAGTTATAAACGATCCTCAAGATGCGTTCACTGCAGCAAATGTTTGCATAAAAAAACATTATGCTTTTGAACTTTTTAAAGGTTGGATGGGAGATGGCTTATTAATATCATCAGGTTAGTAATAAAATAATCTGTTTGTCGGAGACGCTCATGGGTACGAGATGAGAGATGAATTTCAAGTACGCGGTGGTGACTTCAAGCGACCTAAAGAAAGAAAGAAATTCAAATTCAAATAATTTTAGTTGTGGAACATAGGTAAACAACAGTACAGATGGCAAAATTAATAAAAATGAGCGCTATGTCTTGCCGTCAACGGCGTACAAATATGCTTATAATTATAATAATATGATGAAAAAGTGGTTTAAAATAATAACAATAACACAGTCAAAAATTGATATCGAGACTCAATTTAAACATTGAAAAAAATAAAATGTTTAATTAATTAAAATAACAATAAATTTAACCAGAAAACAAAACATTACGTTAAATTTAAAAATTAGATTAAATAAAACAATTAACTTATTTACAAATAAAAGAAAAAATTAAATAAAACATTTAATGAAAAAAAAATTGAATAAAATGTCATTATATTACAATTTGTCTTCTACTCGTACTCCTTGACTGTGTAGTAAGCTTTTTCGCCTAGTAAATTAAGAAGAGCATTTTTGAAATGCTGTATGCTGTCAAGATCTTTTATACAAATTGGTAACTTATTATATAACTTGGGTGCCATTCCCAGCGCAGTCTTGTGTGGAATAGCACATGTCTCTCTATTTCGTCGTTTCGATCTAAGTGTTTGAAATAAATGCAAGTTTGATTTTGCGAATACCGCCGTCTCGTAGATGTATATGCAGGGCAAAGTAAGAAGTTTATACTTACTAAATAATGGCCTACAACTATCAGTCTTTTTCAGCTTAAACACAGCACGCACACACTTCTTTTTAGCTTTGAACGCAATGTTTTTATCAGTGAAATTTTCCCAATACATTATTCCAAAACGTAGCGTTGACGAGACATATGCTTTGTATGCTATCAAAACAACAGACTCATTAGACGACCCGAATGGCGCAGCGGTAGTGAGGCTGCCTTACGTTCTTAGGGTCCCGGGTTCGAATCCCGGTAGGAGCAAATGTTTGTGTGATGAGCATGGTCATTTGTTTCCGAGTCATGGATGTTTATATGTATAATAAGTATGTATTTACAAACAAAAAGTATCTATGTAGTAGTATCAACTATCTGGTGTCCACGACACAAGCCTCGTTGCTTAGTGTGGCACCTAGATGGCGCTGTGTGTAATGTCCAGCGATATTTATTTATTTATTTATTAGATATTTTCGCAAGATTGTAAAGCGCGTGCGAATACTGGTATAATTTTTTACATACTGTCTCTACATGACATTTCCTTTTAAGACGACTATCCAAGTACAGTCCTAAAAATCTGGCACTGGTGGTTTCCGGTATAGCAGAGCGAAGTTTTACGAGTGGAAACCTTTTTTCTCACGGTGGGGAAGCACAAGTCGTAAAAGAGTTTAAATATTTCATAAAACGAATGTAAAGCCATTTCCGGGTTTGTGCTATTGAACACTTCTTACTAATGGCTTCAATGAACTTAGATATATTCTCAGGGCTATAATCTCGACTTAATACATACCAGTGATCAATTGCACACGATTTTCTGACAGGACATTTAAAAAATTGGGCGGTGTGGTCTGATAGGGCCAACTCTAAGACTTCACCAGTACCACCTCTAACATTATGCATAACGTTATTGATACAGGTTCCACTAGATAATCGTGTGGGCGTTTTTATACTCGGCTTAAGATTGTAGTTCAGTAGTAGATGTTGAAATTCAGTGGATATTCTGGTTTTTTGCAGAATATCGATGTGCGGGCCTGTGCACGGTGAGCTATGGGCTAGCTCGCCGTCCGTCCGTCTTATGACGACAGGCCGTGTCGACGGGCGCACGAGTGTTCCACGCGCGCCTCAAAGAGAGTCAGCAAACAGGAAGGGGTCCGTAAGGACCGACGCCTGCCAGGGTTGCGGGACTGTTCGAAAGAGATACCGCGGCCCTGGAACACAAAGGGCAAAGGAAGGAACATGGATGGGTTTTAGTCAGTAAAAGTCTGACACTCCCTCCTGCTCAGCCCAGAGCGGGAGGAGTTATTTGATGATTTCCCATCGGTAAAAAAAAAAAAAACCGCAAAGCAAAACCCCTTTTCCCAAGTGTCTTCCGCAATAGTTTAAAATATGCTCAATTTTTTCAAAGAAACTAGAAGTAGCATCTCTCGTGTATTTTGGAGGTCTATAAATGCAAATGATAATCAGCTTATGAGCTACCAGTTCGATGGCACAACACTCTATAAAACTGGGCACATTAAATTCTTTAATGCCTATGACCTTGAACTCGTGTCTATGTCTAGTAAGTATACATGTACCACCCTTCCTGGTGTTTCTTGAAGAATATGTTGCAAACTGCCGAGCAGCTAGTGCCCAACGCTGGTTTTCAACTGGACCTTTTTTTTTTTTTTACCGATGGGAAATCATCAAATAACCCCTCCCGCTCTGGGCTGAGCAGGAGGGAGTGTCAGACTTTTACTGACTAAAACCCATCCATGTTCCTTCTTTTGCCCTTTGTGTTCCAGGGCCGCGGTATCTCTTTCGAACAGTCCCGCAACCCTGGCAGGCGTCGGTCCTTACGGACCCCTCCCTGTTTGCTGACTCTCCTTGAGGCGCGCGTGGAACACGAACGCGCCGTCGACACGGCCTGTCGTCATAAGACGGACGGACGGCGAGCTAGCCCATAGCTCACCGTCCACAGGCCCGCGCCTACGGTGGCCGGGGGCCACCACGTGGCCCCCGACGCCCGGTGCGTCTCCCGCGGCGGCTGGGACGTGAGGTTTTCTCCCTCTCACGTTCCGCACCCCCTTCGCTAGCATGACTGCTTCGCAGAAGGAGGTGACGGCGTCCCATTCCGTCTCGCTCCGGACCATGGATTGAACCAAGGCCGGAAGCGAGAGGTCGCCGCCGCCGATCGCCGCTACGAGGACACGGCGGTGCTCCGCCCACGCGGGGCAGATCTCCACCGTGTGCTCCACCGTGTCCTCCGGTCGATCCTCACAATGGTAGCACCCGGGCGTTTCCTCCCGCCCGATTCGGTGCAGGAACCTCCCGAAACAACCATGTCCGGTGAGGACCTGCGTCAGGCGGAAGGTGAGGGCGCCGTGGCGCCTCTCTAGCCACTCCTCAAAGAGGGCACTTATCGCCACTATTGTGGCGTGCCCTGCACGGGGTTGCGATAGTCGCTCTCTCCATGTCGCCATGAAATCGCGCCGGAGGTCTGTCCGCTGAGCGACAATTTGCCGCGGCAGCGGAGTTACCCCCCGGCGTAGTGCTTCCACGCGCCATGCGTGTAGGCGCGCGAGGACTATCGCCTCCAGATCCCATGGCGGCAATCCGGCAAGGAGGCTCGCCGCCTCGCCGGAGTTCGTGCGGTATCCCCGGACCAGCCTTACGGCTACCACCTTTTGGGGCGCGTTCAGGTAGTGGGCGGCTCGCCGCCTCAAGGAACGCGCCCACACCGGGGCCCCGTAAAGGGCCATGGACCGCACGACCCCCGCGTAGAGCTTCCGGCAGGAGGCGTTTGGACCCCCCAGGTTGGGCAGGAGCCGCTTGAAGGCAGCCCCGGCCCGTTCCAGTTTGGGGGCCAAACGTCGGAAGTGCTCCACGAAGTTCCACCGGCTGTCGAGGACGAGACCCAGGTACTTCAACGTCGGCTCGACGCCGATGGAAACTCCTCCTACCGTGAGCATGGATCCCGACGGTGGCGCATTCCGAGGCCCATGAAAGCACATGGCCTCGGACTTGTGCAATGCCACCTCGAGACCCAATTGCCGGATCCTCTCCACGACCATCGCAACCCCGCGTGTCATTAGCTCGGCCGCCGCCTCGTGCGACCCCCCTTGTGCCAGTACCAGCGTGTCGTCTGCGTAGCAAACTACGCTGACGCCGTCAGGGAGATCGGCGCGCAGCACCCAGTCGTACCCGATGTTCCACAAGGGCGGCCCTAGAACCGATCCCTGTGGAACACCGCACGACATCTCTCGCCGGTTCCATTCTCCGCTGTGACCAGGGTAAATGACAAACCTGTCCGACAGGTAGTCCCCGACCACACGACGAAGGTAGGTCGGCACCCGGTGATACCGGAGTGCCTCCCTGATGCAGCTCCAGGGCATGGAGTTGAAGGCGTTGGCGATGTCGAGAGACACCGCCAAGACCACCCCACCCCGGGACACCGCATCCCCCGTCGTGAGGGCTCTCACGCGCATGATGGCGTCCACCGTCGAGCGCCCCCTGCGGAAACCAAACTGGTGTTCCGCAAGATCCGGCCCCATCTCCGCCAGGTGCCCGGCGAGGCGGTTGGCAATGACTCTTTCAATGAGTTTGCCCACCTCGTCGAGCAACACGATGGGCCGGTATGCGGACGGAGAGTCCGCAGGGCGCCCCGGCTTCCGTATGAGGACCAGCTTCCCCGTCTTCCAACGAAGCGGGAACTGGCCTCTCTCCAAGCATGCGCTTAGGAGCCCCTCCAGTCGGGGCCCGAGAGCCTCCAAGGCCAGGACCAAGGCTTTGCCAGGTAAGCCATCGGGTCCCGGGGCGGCAGTTTTGGCCTTAAGCCTGCCTACCGCCTCTCTCAGGTCTACCCCGGTCACTTCCGGAATGTCGTCATCGTCCTCTGGGTGGTCCGCTTCCAGCACCGCAAGCGGCGGAGCCATAGGCGGGGGAGTGTGCTCCCCTCGCGAAGGGAACAGAGCGCTCACCACGTCCTCCACGAGCTCAGGCCGGAGACTCTGCGTCAGCGGAGGGGCCCTGGTGCGGAGTTTATCCCGCACTATCTTATAAGGGCGCCCCCACGGATCTCTGTCGAGAGTCTCCAGCATCTCCTCGCGGGCCACATCCTTGGCCCGCAGGACAGCCTCTTGGAGGCGGATGCGGAGCCTGCGATGCCTGGCGTACAGGTGCCGCGCATCGACGCACGCCTCGCGCAGAGACGTCAGCTCTCGCGACCACCAGTACACCTGACGCCGGGCGCTTTCTGACCGAACCCGGGGCATAGCCACGTCACATATATCGGACATGGCCTCCTGGATCCAACCCGCCTCATTGTTGACGTCGGCAGGCCTGTCCGGTGATGTCACCCAGGCCTGCACGATCGAGGCTTCCAGGAGGAGCTCCCGGTCCAGCTGTTTCAGCGCCCAACGCGGACCACTCGGGGCCTGTAGGACCAGTGCGCTTGGGGTCTGGGCGGAGACGTCAAACCGGATATACCGGTGGTCGGAATAGGTCTCCACCCCCTCCATAACGCGCCAGTCAACGACACGCGGTGACAGAGCGGGGCTAGCGAACGAGTGTCCACCACCGACTCGCCCCGCATCCGCACACACGTGGGAACAGAACCCCTATTTAGGACGACCAGGCCTGCCTCCAGAGCCCAGTCCTCCACCATCCTTCCCCGCACGTCTGTACAACGAGAACCCCAAGCCAAGTTCTTGGCATTGAAGTCCCCGAGCACAAGCACGGGGAGGGAATGGCTTCCGATGACGACACTCAACTCCCTGAGGGAGTTGTGGAACTCGGCGAGAGTATGGTTCGGGGAGAAGTAGACTCCCGCTACAACGATCTCCCCGAACCGTGCTGCTACGCACCCCCGACCCTTCCTGACACTTTCATGGGTCGGGGTACCGGCGGCGGCCGACGAAATTATGGCCACTGAGCCGCTAAGGTCCTCCACCCAGTCGTCCCTGGGCGGGACAAAGTAGGGCTCAGAGACCACGGCGACATTGATCGACCACTGCGCCATGCTCTGGAGCAACAGATCCTGAGCGCAGGCGCAGTGGTTGATGTTCGCCTGAAGGAGGCTTCAACTGGACCTGAGATGGTGATGTGACGGATATAAATTAGTTTTGAAGTTCGTGTTACTATTATGGTATGTGTCTAAATAGGCAATAAATGTGTGTGTAATGATAAGTAATATAACTGCATATCTATACTAATATTATAAAGCTGAAGATATTATAAAGCTGAAGATATTATAAAGCTGAAGAGTTTGTTTGTTTGTTTGTTTGTTTGAACGCGGTAATCTCAGGAACTACTGGTTTGAATTGAAAAATTCTTTTTGTGTTGGTTAGCCTATTTATCGAGGAAGGCTATAGGCTATATATCATCACGCTACAACCAATAGGAGCGGAGCATCAATGACAAATGTTGCAAAAACGGGGAAAAATTATTCTCTTTGATAGCTTCCGTTGCGTGCGCTGCGTAAACGGTTAAAGTTGCACAAATATAATGTAGCAGGGAATTATTCCTCTTAAAAAGGTCTCAAAAAAAGTCCGCGACGGCACATGCTTATCTTTTAAGGTTGACTCACAATAACTATTTTTATGACTTTAAAATTTGGTCAAAATTAATGTTTTATTTGCGAAGGTGTTTTTACCGACATAGTATTAATCCTTATCAAAATAAATATGTTAATCATCTTTAGCATTCAATTGTGACCAAAATTGCCCTTTACACTATTCAATTTAGATGAATATCTTAGGAGATATCACAGTTTTAAAATAACTCCGCATCAAAATAATGACCCGCGCGCGCTGCGAGGCGGGTGTTCATGTTGTTGGGAAAACCAATGTGATTAGATTCAATGCACAAATATTGTGGGGAACTTAGAAAAGGTTTTAGTTTTTGTTTCATGCTGTAATCAGTGCTCTCTATCAAAAGATTTATAAATTTAAAGTGTTCAAGAAGAACTTACCATCATTGTGTAAGATACATGCAACGACATCTATTGCACCAAAATGGTACTAATTAATAAAAATGTGCTCACAAGATAACTTTTAAATCGGGTCTGAGAGCAAAAAGTACTCTAGATTAGTCTACATGACGCTATAACCCTGTAGAGTGTGTGTTCGATCGCTTTACATGCATTATATTTTAACGGTTAAATTTCGTGCTCGATAGATGGCGCTATTAATTTCACTCCATTTTCTGAGTCGCGGTGTTAAGTTTTCCGTGAAAGAATGACCCTCGCCCGTGTCAAATGTCTGAAGCTTGGTTTATTAACCAACGAAACAAAAAGAGGAGGTTCTCAATTCGACGCGTCTATATTTTTTTATTTTATGTATGACCTGACCACGCGTAACTTTTTACAGAGAAGTCCGATATACATGATCTTTTGTTTTTTAAATTGAGAAATCATGTTTGGGCTCATTTCCTGCACCTTGATGAGAACTTTAGATCTAGCTGGAGTATCACGTCATCGAAGGTCTGACGATGGAGACGGAAGGCACTTGGAAGAGGTCCTCAAGAGTTTGCAGCAATAATAACGTGTTTGAGCTCAATTCATGCACCTTGATGAGAACTTTAGGCCTTGCTGAAGTATGACTGTCATCGACGGTCAAACGATAGAGACAAATGGCAGTTGCAAGCGGTCCTAAACAGTTTGCAGCAGGTATAATGTTATTGGGCTCATTTCATTCCCTTTGATGAAAACTTTAAACCATACTGAGTTGTCAGTATGACTTTCATCGAATGTCTGACGATGGAGAAGGAAAGCAGTTGCAAGTGGTCCTCAAGAGTTTACAGCATCTATATCGTGTCTGGGCTCATTTCATGCACCTTGATGAGAACTTTAGACCTAGCTGGAGTATGACTGTCATCGAAGGTCTGACGATGGAGACGGAAGGTAGTTGCAAGAGGTCCTCAAGAGTTTACAGCATCTATATCGTGTTTCGGCTGATTTCATGCACCTTGATGAGAACTTTCGTTCTAGCTGGTGTATGATTGTCATCGAGTGTCTAAAGATGAAGACTTAAGGCTGTCGAGGGTCGCGGGCCTGTGGACAGTGAGTAATGGGCTAGCTCGCCATCCGTCCGTCTTATGACAACAGGCCGTGGTGACGGCGTGTTCGTGTTCCACACGCGGCTCAAAGAGATGTCAGCAAACGGGAAGGGATCCGAGAGGAGCGAGGCCTGCCAGGGTTGCGGGACTGTTCGAAAGAGATACCGCGGCCCTGGAACGCAAAGGGCAACAGAAGAAACGTGGGTGGATTTTAGTCAGTACAAGTCTGACAATCCCTTCCGCTCCGTCCAGAGTGGGAGGGGTCATTTGATGATTATCCATCGGTAATAGTATATAATAGGGATTTACTCCTTTTGAGAGCTTCCGTTGTGCGTGAACGGTTAAAGTTACGCAATTATCATGTATGTCGGAATTGTCCCTCTTAAAAAGCTCTAAAAAAATATCCGCAATGGCCATATGTCTAACTTTTAAGGTTGACGCACACTCTCTCTAACCTCTCTTTCTTTTATGTACGCACGCACGCAGACGAAGTTGCGCGGGTCAGCTAGTTAATAATAAAAATAAAACATAAAATAGAAAAAATAGAAAAATCGAGCTAAGTGTGAATAATTATTGTATACATCAATTTACTTTACTTTTGTGCAGCATTAGTTGACAAAGTTATTTGTTCCGTGATCAAGCTAATTAGAAAGTGGGTAGAATAATTTGTAAATCACATAATTGTGACTTGTATAATTATGGGCGTTGCGCGGAGTGCAAGCACCTCGCGTGCTTGTGGTGGTAGATCTTTCACTTGTAAAACCCCTGAATTTAGTAAAAATGACACACATAACCCGCGGGACGCTTCACCCACTCCTTCGTTACGCTAGGAAGCACAAACCGTTACGAAGTTACAGCCCTTTCAGTTTTTGGGGAGTTTGGGGAGGGGAGGGGAGGGTATACAAATTTCAAAACCCTCAATAATAAAGAATAGCGAAAAATCTAAAAGCTGCTACGTGTCCTGGTTTCCGAGATACGATGGGGGAGGGGTGAAGGAGAGGAGAAGGGGGAGTTTTGAAAAAGGTTTTTACTTTTCCGAGCCTCCTGTATACGAATCCGTAAAAAAACAGAACGCTGGTCTCTTATTTTCCGAGATCCGCCTAAAGGGTGGGAGAAGGAGGGCAAGGGGGGCAATTTTGAAAATTGGTTTTGACTTTTCCAAGCCTCCTCTATACGAATCCGTAAAAAAACAGAACACGGGACTCTTAGTTTCCGAGATATGATAGGAAGGGGGGGGGTGAATAGGGGGGTTTGGCACTTTTCCCCTACTCACGAGAGCTACTTGTTTACAAATCTGTCAAAATCTACCCACCTCCCCATCCACCATCTGGGAGAACAATTATGTCTATCAGTCAGTGAGTGAGTGAGTGGTAATCGAGCTTTATACAGCGTGTAACAGCAAGAGTATAATCATACGGAATACTGTGGTACGGGCCATCAAACTGAACAACTTTCTCTATGGGACCACCATCGAAATCGTAAAAAAATAATCAGCTGTCCCATACATTTGGGTCGAGTAGGTATTGAAATTTTGTATAGGACAGCTGATTATTTTTTTACGATTTCGATGGTGGTCCCATAGAGAAAGTTGTTCAGTTTGATGGTCCGTACCACAGTATTCCATATGATTATACCCTTTCAGTTACACGCTGTACAGTATAAAATCGAGCTTTATATAGTACTAGCTGACCCGCGCAACTTCGTCTGCGTGCGTGCGTACATCAAAGAAAGAGAAGGTTAGAGAGAGTGTGCGTCAACCTTAAAAGTTAGACATATGCCAATGTGGACATTTTTTTAGAGCTTTTTAAGAGGGACAATTCCGACATACATGATAATTGCGTATTTTTAACCGTTCACGCACAATGGAAGCTGTCAAAAGGAATAAATCCCTGTTTTTGAAACATTTTTCATTGATGTTCCGCTCCTCGATAAATGGGCTATCCAACACTAAACTAGTTTATACCAGTACTTCCTGAAATTAGCGCGTTCAATCAACAAAACAAACAAACCCTTCAGCTTTATAATATTAGTACAGATTCAAGTAGTTAACAATTTAATTTCTCGGAAATATTTGCATTAATCCCAAACACTACTTATGTTTTTCCATATAAGGCCTACCTTTTTTTTTACCGATGGGAAATAATCAAATGACCCCCCACTCTGGGCGGAGCGGAAGGGAGTGTCAGACTTGTACTGACTAAAACCCATCCATGTTCCTTCTTTTGCCCTTTGTGTTCCAGGGCCGCGGTATCTCTTTGAGCACCAAGTTAGACCGATAGAATATACTGCATGGAAAGCGATTGAACACACACTCTACAGGGTTATAGCGTCATGTAGACTAATCTAGAGTACTTTTTGCCATCAGAACTTTTTTGTAAAGCCGGTCAGCCGATTTAAAAGTTATCTTGTGAGCACATTTTTATTAATTAGTACCATTTTGGTGCAATAGATGCCGCTGCATGTATCTTACACAATGATCATAAGTTCTTCTTGAACACTTTAAATTCATAAATCTTTTGATAGAGAGCACTGATTACAATGAAACCAAAACTAAAACCTTCTCTAAGTTACGCACAATATTTGTGCATTGAATCTAATCACATTGGTTTTCCCGACAACATAAACGCCCCGCCTCACAGCGCACACGTGTCTTTATTTTGATGCAGAGTTATTTTAAAACTGTGATATCTCCTAAGATATTCATCTAAATTGAATGGTGTAAAGGGCAATTTTGGTCACAATTGAACGCTAAAGATGACTAACATATTTATTTTGATAAGGATTAATACTATGTCGGTAAAAATACCTTTGCAAATAAAGCATTATTTTTGACCAAATTTTAAAATCATAAAAATGTTTATTGTTAGTCAACCTTAAAAGAAAGGCATGTTCAGTCGCGGACTTTTTTTTAGACATTTTTAAGAGGAATAATTCCCTCATACATTATTTTTGTGCAACTTTATCCGTTTAACCAGCGCACGCAAAGGAAGCTCTCATAAATAATAACATTTCCCCGTTTTTGCAACATTTTTCATTGATGCTCCGCTCCTATAGCCTTCCTCGATAAATGAGCTATCCAACACTAAAATAATTTTTCAATTCGGATCAGTAGTTCCTGAGATTACCATGTTCAAACAAACAAACTCTTCAGCTTTATAATATTAGCATAGATAACTAGCTGACCCGCGCAACTTCGTCTGTGTGCGTGCGTGCATAAAAGAAAGAGAGGGTGCGATACCATTAGATACTGCCGTAAACGTCTTCTAAATGTGTCTACTGTGCTGATCATTCTAATCGGTGGTGGCAGGTTACTCCTTATTTTGGAAGCCGAATAGCGAAAGCTACCTCTTAAAGCTGTTGTGTTATGACACTGAATCGAGAGTTGTTGCGAGCATTGCCTTCTCCCACATTCGCGTCTACTAGTTAACCAACTAAGTTTTTTGTATAGGTAGTCCGGTTTTTTGTATTTAACCACACCGAACAGGGGCCTTAGTCTGCTATTGCAATAGTGTCAGAATGGTCTATCATTGATTTAATAAGGCCCCGCGCAGACGAATTACCCTTTGTACGCACGTCAAACGAGTTTCGAACGCGCTTCAATACGCCGTGGGCTAGGGGCCTTATTAAATCAATTATAGACCATTCTGACACTATTGCAATAGCAGACTAAGGCCCCTGGAGGCACGCCAAGTGTAGTTTCCGTCGGGACTTCATCTTTAGTGAGAAATGCTTGTTTAGGAAAGGTGTCACGTGACTACGCCGAGGAATATTTTAGCATAACCACGCGCAAGCGTTTTGTACTCTTTGAATCAGCCTATCTGTACGAGCCAATAGGCGCGGGTCGTACACTGTGTCGGCGTAGTACTTACTTATGTACCTACTTACAAGTCTACCCACACCACAACGTCACTTCTCACAGAGTCAATAAAAGTCTGACACTCCCTCCTGCTCTGCCCAGAGCGGGAGGAGTTATTTGAAGATTTCCCATCCGAAAAAAAACGTGGCGCGGCACAGGCACGCCGTTTTTTTTTTGTTATATATTCCAAGCTTGCGCCATTTCTGTGTAATGCGCGCCTATGAGAGAGATCTACATAATGTATGGGTATGATGGGAATCAAGCTACTCAAGTGCGGGATGGTGGATGTCATACGTCTTCAATTTATAAGGTTCATAACTCGAAAGGAAATAAATGGAGCCCTCTATAAAATCTCTGTGTCCGTTTGTCTGCCTTCCTCTGTGTCAAGACCTTTTTTTTCAGGAACGCGTGAGAGCGGTTCAGACTAGCGTAGTTATATATTTTGTGCTTCAAGCAAACAAACGCGCGTGCACGCGCTCTTTCCAGCGTGTTCGCAGTCTGTCGTCCCTGGCCATTGCCAGTGGCGTGTAGTAAATACGCCACTACTTGGTTATCCTTTTATTTAGTCCCGATGACAATGTTAACCGAGCTGATGACCCGATGATAATGATGCGCCGGGGTCATGCCCCACCCAGGTACCCTCACGCTACGCCACTAACGACAATGCAATATTCCTTTCGCAGGAGACATTTGGAAGCGTCACCGCAAGTTGCTGACTCCAGCTTTTACTCTGCCAGTGATTCACGGGTTCCTCGATGTGTTTAATAGCATGTCCAGGAAGCTGGCTAGTTCCATGGAACCTCATGTTGGAAAAGGACATTTCGATAATTTTCCATTTTTGAAAAATAATGCATTGGAAACGCTTTGTGGTAAGGGTTAATTTATTTTTCTACTATGCCCAGAGACAGTTGGTTATTCTTGAGCTTCATTAGAATACTGATAAAAGAAAACATTATGAGAAGACCTGAACTATATATAACAATGTTGAAAAAAACTTGTCCGATCCATGAAGTTATTCTTATCATGAAGGTATCGATATTCGATTCTATTTAAGTAATCCATTTTAGATAACAAGTACAAAAAATATCCAGATAAAAATAAAATTACTCTGTAGGTGGAGATGGACAATGCAAGTAATGGGCGGGTATTATTATTATAAATAATAGAGACCATAAAAACAATTTGACAAGATTTATGTAATCTAACAATGACTGACATTTATATTTTCAGTTAGGTACTTTATAGTTTTGTTTTTCTTCAGTGCTATTTTTTCTGTTTGTAAAGATAGCGTTTTAAACAATGGTATAAAACAAGATACTTCGTAATTGGATGATCATCTTCAAATGACGGTATTCATTTATTTTCCATTTTTAGTTGGTACGTTTGGAATAGACCCTATTAAAGACGCGGAGTTTACACAAAAGTATATGGAATCAGTGGAAGAAATGATAAACCTTGGTATCACAAGAGCAATCCAGTTTTGGTTGCAGAATGATTTCATATACAGGCTGGTTGGACTGAAGAAGAAGGAAGAAGAAGCGGTGGGGAATTTACATGCAATGGCCATCAAAGTAAGTAATATAGCTTAAATAGCAAACAGCGAGTTGCTGACTGAAACATTGGTAAATTATGACAGTTTGAAAATAATAGTAATCATTTTACAGGTTTTACAAGAGAAAAAAGCTTCCATTAAAAACGAAGCTTTGAACAAAAACCCTGAGTTTGATATTACAGGTATGTCAATTTTAAATTAACTTATAATATTTATAATGTCTCTCTGAGGGATCGTATCCGGAACGAGATGATCCGACAGAGAACCAGAGTTGTCGACATAGCCGCAGAATAAGTATGCTGAAGTGGAACTGGGTTGACCATATTAGCCGTAGCACTGATGACTGTTGGGGTAGACGTGTACTTGAGTGGAAACCGCGAATCGGCAAGCGTATGGTGGGATGCCCTCACGCTCGATGGAGCGACGATCTTCGCAAGGTGGCCGGTAGCAACTGGATTAGAGTTGCTGAGAATCGAGTTGAGTGGATTGCGATTGAAGAGGCCTATGCCCAGCAGTGGACTGCCGTAGGCTGATGATGATGATGATGATATATAATAATATCCAGGGTTGGGCAGTATTTGAATTACTTGTAACTAAAATATGTAATTTGTAATTGGTATTTCAAACACCTGACGCTGAGGTATTTTGTAGTTAGTATTTCAAATACCTACTTATGGATTCAAAATACATTTGAATAGAAATACATTTAGCGATCTTATTCATGGGTGAGCTCTGCAGAAAAGAACGCCCTATAGCTTTCGTAAGCAAAATGGCGACCGCTACATATTTCAACTTTGAATTGCATCTTTACGTCAAATTGTCAAGTATTTTGTCAATTGGCATTTTCATTCCTAAACGATTATTTTCACGAAACTTCTTACTTAAGTTCATAAGAGTTCCGTACAATTAGGTATAAAAAAAAACACGTTTGTTGTATGGGAGCCCCACTTAAATATTTATTTTGTCTGTTTTTAGTATTTTTTGTTATAGCGGCAACAGAAATACATCATCTGTGAAAATTTCAACTGTCTAGCTATCAAGGTTATAGATGCAAAACGAATTTTAAACGTTTTAAACCATTTCGTTTTAAACAGTCTTTTTGGTTTAAAACGATTTAAAACCACACTTAGTGGTTTAATATGGTTTAAAATGTTTTTTTTTTATGAACTGACACTTTACACGTAGTTATCTAGACCACACCTTCTTCCTGATTTAGAATATATCTAAGGAAAATAAAATAAAAATGTTTTAAAATCAACCGACATTCATGACAGACAAACATAAAATCGATCCCTGCCTGCTCCCTCTATCCTAATATCTAATGCAAAATAAAAATGCGACATTGCCGTTATATTTTAATAAATACGCATATCATGATTGTTTTCAGCCTGTCTAATCCTGAAAAGTAACATAAGTATGATATTGATGACTTCACATGTATACAAAAAAAGTAAATGATTTCAATTAGTCTTTAAACTTATTTTTTAAAGTAATTCGTCATCAATGTACGGCCCACGTGTTCGTGGTTTTAAACCGTTTTAAACAAAGGAGATGTTTCATTTTTGTATGGGATTCCGGCCATAACATGTACAGTTTATAAAATCTGGGAAACCAACCTCTGAATAGAATAAAGTAACATTTTTTACATAATAATATATGGTTTTTATGCACGCAATAAAAATTAAAAATGTTTGACGTTTGTCGTGAGTGTTATGACAGCTATGCCAGGTTGTAGAGATGAAGTTTGCATAACCCAGAAATTGTTATTTGATAATAATTGTACAAAGAAAAAGTCGTAGGAACAAAACATAAATGACAGAACATAAAATAATATCGAAAACCACGAAAGTCGAGACGAACGAGACTCGACTGACAGACGAAATGTTATTTTGAATTTTTCGTTCAGAAGTACACTACAGAAAAGTAGTACGTATTATATTTTTTTAATAATGAAATCATCACTGTTGCTTATAATTATTCGAAAATGATGTTTTTGAGTATAATAATAATTATTTATTACAAGAACACATACTTTTTGTATTTAACATCGACGAGAGATTAAGTTTTTATGTGACATGATTTCAGAACGAAAGCAGACAATGCAAACAGTAAGACGCCATGTTGAATAGAATATGGCAATAATTGAAAAACTATTACTTTTCAGGCACAACAAATCAAGCTTAAATTCTCTAGAGAATATTATTGATAGCTTCGTGGTATTTTTTCCTCTTTTTCGATAAATGTACATCTTATGGCCGGAAATGAAACGTCTCCTTTAAAACGGGTTTTAAACCACTAATTTTGGTTTAAAACGGTTTATTTATAACTATAATCACGGTTCATGAGATAAAGCCTGGTGACAGACAGCCGGACAGACAGACGGGCAGTGGAGTCTTAGTAATAGGGTCCCGTTTTTACCCCTTGGGTACGGAACCCTAAAAAAAAGAAGTGGGAATGCCACGATGAATAATTATTCTATGCTATTTACGTAACATAACACCTGACTGTATTTTGTAATTTGTATTTTGTAGTTTAAATAAAAATAGTTAAAATACTGTATTTTCTATTTTATATTTCAAATACACGACTAAAAAAGATTTTGTATTTCGTATTTTAAATACAGTATTTTAATTAAAGCAAAGCATGTATTTTGCTCAGCTCTGAATAGTACTAGCTTATACCTACTCTAATTCGATACTTATCCCACGGGAGCGTACAACCGGGATCCAGATTATAGGTAAACTATCAGCAAACGTAAGACGGACGCCCTTTTTTTTTGGATAGTAAATCATCAAACGACTCCTCCCGCTCTGGGTGGAGCAGGAGGTCAGACTTTTACTGACTAAAACCCATCCATGTTCCTTCATCATTTGTGTTCCGGGGCCAGGGTATCTCTTTCGAATAGTCACGCAGCCCCGGAAGACGGACGCCCTGAGGTTAGAAGTCCGAAGTTTATAGCCAACTGTGTCTATCAGTGAACTGATAAGGCACTCGAGCTAGTTAGTGATGATAAAAAGTCTCTTGAATATATAATTAATATTATTCCTTTTATTTTACAGGGACCAAATATAAACCTTTTCTAGATTTACTAATAGATCTATCGAAAAACGGTGCCTTGACAGATACGGAAATCAGAGAAGAAATGGACACAATTATAGCAGCTGGATTTGAAACGACATCTACCCAACTGACATACGCTTTGCTGCAGCTTGGAGCACATCCTGAGGTTCAAGAGAAATTATATAAAGAGTAAGATGGAATCAGTCGTATGTTTAATTATCTACTAGCGGTAAATCTATACTAATATTATAAAGCTGAAGAGTTTGTTTGTTTGTTTGTTTGTTTGTTTGTTTGAACGCGCTAATCTGAGGATCTACTGGTTCGAATTGAAAAATTCTTTTAGTGTTGAATAGCTTATATATCGAGGAAGGCTATAGGCTACATATCATCACGCTACAATCAATAGGAGCTGAGCATCAATGAAAAATGATGCAAAAACGGGGAAAATTTATCATCTTTGAGATCTTCCGTTGCGTGCGCTGTTTAAACGGTTAAAGTTGCACAAAAATAATGTATGAGGGAATTATTCCTCTTAAAAATGTCTAAAAAAAAGTCCGCGACAGCACATGCCTATCTTTTAAGGTTGACTAACAATAACCATTTTTATGATTTTAAAATTTGGTCAAAAATAGTGCTTTATTTGAAAAGGTATTTTTACCGACATAGTATTAATCCTTATCAAAATAAATATGTTAGTCATCTTTAGCGTTCAATTGCGACCAAAATTGCTCTTTACACCATTCAATTTAGATGAATATCTTAGGAGATATCACAGTTTTAAAATAACTCCGCATCAAAATAATGACCCGCGCGCGCTGCGAGGCGGGCGTTCATGTTGTTGGGAAAACCAATGTGATTAGATTCAATGCACAAATATTGTGCGGAACTTAGAGAAGGTTTTAGTTTTTGTTTCATTGTAATCAGTGCTCTCTATCAAAAGATTTATGAATTTAAAGTGTTCAAGAAGAACTTACCATCATTGTGTAAGATACATGCAACGACATCTATTGCACCAAAATGGTACTAATTAATGAAAATGTGCTCACAAGATAACTTTTAAATCGGTTGACCAGCTACAAAAAAGTTCTGATAGCAAAAAGTATTCTAGATTAGTCTACATGACGCTATATCCCTGTAGAGTGTGTGTTCGATCGCTTTACGATGCCTGGAGAATGATTTTCATCAAAAGTCTGACGATGGAGAC
This sequence comes from Eugnorisma glareosa, assembly GCA_947578425.1. Classification (NCBI taxonomy): domain Eukaryota; kingdom Metazoa; phylum Arthropoda; class Insecta; order Lepidoptera; family Noctuidae; genus Eugnorisma; species Eugnorisma glareosa. The sequence goes on from OX387979.1 coordinate 18,066,771, forward strand.
GGAAGGCAGTTGCAAGAGGTCCGCAAGAGTTTACAGCAGCTAAATCGTGTTTGGGCTCATTTCATGCACTTTGATAAAAACTTTAAACCTAACTGAGTATGACTTTCATTGAATGTCTAACGATGGAGAAGGAAAGCAGTTGCAAGAGGTCCTTAAGAGTTTACAGCATCTATATCGTGACTGGGCTCATTTCATGCACCTAGATGAGAACTTTAGGCCCAGCTGGAGTATGACTGTCATCGAATGTCTGACGATGGAGACGGAAGGTAGTTGCAAGAGGTCCTCAAGAGTTTACAGCATCTATATCGTGTTTCGACTGATTTCATGCACCTTGATGAGAACTTTATTCCTGCCTGGAGTATGTCTATCATCAAAGATCTGACGATGGAGACGGAAGGCAGTTGCAAGAGGTCCGCAACAGTTTACAGCAGTTTTATCGTGTCTCGGCTCATTTCAAGAACTTTGATGAGAACTTTCGTTCTAGCTGGTATATGATTGTCATCGAGTGTCTAAAGATTAAGACGTAAGGCTGACGAGGGTCGCGGGCCTGTGGACGGTGAGTAATGGGCTAGCTCGCCATCCGTCCGTCTTATGGCGACAGGCCGTGGTGACAGCGCGTTCGTGTTCCACACGCGCCTCAAAGAGATGTCAGCAAACGGGATGGGATCCGAGAGGAGCGAGGCCTGCCAGGGTTGCGGGACTGTTCGAAAGAGATACCGAGGCCCTGGAACGCAAAGGGCAAAAGAAGAAACGCGTATGGATTTTAGTCAGTACAAGTCTGACACTCCCTTCCGCTCCGTCCAGAGTGGGAGGGGTCATTTGATGATTATCCATCGGTAATGGTATATAATAGGGATTTACTCCTTTTGAGAGCTTCCGTTGTGCGTGAACGATTAAAGTTACGCAATTATCATGTATGTCGGAATTGTCCCTCTTAAAAGCTCTAAAAAAATATCCGCAATGGCCATATGTCTAACTTTTAAGGTTGACGCACACTCTCTCTAACCTCTCTTTCTTTTATTTACGCACGCACGCAGACGAAGTTGCGCGGGTCAGCTAGTAATAAATAAAATAACTTTATTTATTAACAAAACAGAAATAACAATCATGATTTCTAGGAAGACAAATGAGCTTTGCTAGTAACACAATGCAAGACAATACAGTGTAGGGCACGCCACAATAGTGGCGGTAAGTCCCCTCTTTGAGGAGTGGCTAGAGAGGCGCCACGGCGCCCTCACCTTCCGCCTGACGCAGGTCCTCACCGGACATGGTTGTTTCGGGAGGTTCCTGCACCTAATCGGGCGGGAGGAAACGCCCGGGTGTCACCACTGCGAGGATCGACCGGAGGACACGGTGGAGCACACTGTGCAGGTCTGCTCCGCTTGGGCGGAGCACCGCCGTGTCCTCGTAGCGGCAATCGGCGGCGACCTCTCGTGTCCGGCCCTGGTTCAATCCATGGTCCGGAGCGAGAGGGAATGGGACGCCGTCACCTCCTTCTGCGAAGCAGTCATGCTAGCGAAGGAGGTGGCGGGACGTGAGAGGGAGAGAGCCTCACGTCTCAGCCGCCGCGGGAGACGCACCGGGCGTCGGGGACCACGTGGTGGCCCCCGGCCACCGTAGGCGCAGGCCTGTGGACGGTGAGCTATGGGCTAGCTCGCCGTCCTTCCGTCTTATGACGACAGGCCGTGTCGACGGCGCATTCGTGTTCCACGCGCGCCTCAAAGAGAGTCAGCAAACAGGAAGGGGTCCGTAAGGACCGACGCCTGCCAGGGTTGTTCGAAAGAGATACCGCGGCCCTGGAACACAAAGGGCAAAGGAAGGAACATGGATGGGTTTTAGTCAGTAAAAGTCTGACACTCCCTCCTGCTCAGCCCAGAGCGGGAGGGGTTATTTGATGATTTCCCATCCGTAAAAAAAAATAAAAGACAATACAGTGTGAGTCTTTATAATGTGCAAATATCGAAATGAGGGAATCTATGCTTAATTTTATCGACGGATTTTTTTTTTTTTTTTAATGGTTCGCTTCTGTGACCCCAGTGTAAACAAAACGGAGTAAGTTTTAAACTAAATGACCTATTGCGATGCAAACTCCTGATTGGAAATAAAGGCGTCCTCATATGAAAATTGTGGCAAAAACTACCCCCAATTGTTTTTTCTTAGCAAAAATCTATTTTTTTTACAAATTTGTACAGTAATCGTAAAATTTCTCAATAAGACGCCCCCATTACCTACCTTGTTTATTATTTTAAATTATTCTTCATTGTAATACTTACTTAATAGTAAAAATTGCATGTTTATAACTCAATCACAACATCAACTGTTAAAAAAAGGCATTGCACACGGCTACGTTCAATATTACAAATAAATTTTTTAAATTAAAAATATATATATATATATATTCATCGGAACGCGCCCAGGTTCCGCGACGGAACTGGCATCAGGCACTCTCACACTCACACACTCAATCAATATTGTATTGCGTTGATTAAATTACACTGGTACAAAATACGTTAAAGCGGAAGTAGGTGAAGCGACAGTTTCAGAATGGTGCTCTCACTTCGACGGTTCGTCCGAGACTGATCGTTCGAAGTAGCGTCCAGCCCACTATGGCTCTACCCACGTGATCTAACCACGTGCTTCACCAAATACCGTAACAATTCAAACTAACAACTTTTAATCAAAAATGAACCGGATATCCGACACGGCCAGAACTGACTATCACACGTCCTCGTGTGGTGGTGATATGGTGCCTGTAACCAACGAAAACACGACCTAAAGTAGACTTTTGACTCAGCCTACCTGACCAAGATTAAGTTCTCTATTAATACAGTCATAGAAGGTTACACTACATAAATACGAAAACCTTTATTCCATCAGTCACAAAATATACGAATTTCAAAATACCGATTTTCATAATTCCGAATGGTTCAAAATTCCGAATATAACAACTCCCACTTATCATTACTCCTATTTTTATAATTCCTAACAGCAACAACAACAATGAACCGTGTTTCGAAATCAAGTCCCTTAGAGCTTTTGATAGGAAAAGTCGCTATCACATCAGCATAATCAAAAAGTCTCCATGACTTCCGGGTCACTCCAAGTCGACCAAACATAATAGTCTCAACGAGACCCGGGCCCCCGCCACAACGCCTGCCGTGCACTGCGCCCTGAACAGCCACGAGTGACTGCAGTTACAGCTACGACTAGATGTGCAGTGCGGCCAAATAGTTACAAGTGTGCATATAATCAAACAAAAGAGCTTTCATTAGTCTCTTCATCGCTCTCATTAATAGGATCAAGCTCGGGGGGAACTCTACTTTGAAGCATTTTTCGAATGCGGTCATGGGCGCACTTGTACGTTCTATTTCCTGTCAGTGATTTTAAAACATAGCGGTTTTCAAGCAACTTTAAAATTTTGAAAGGACCTTTAAATTTGGGTTCTAATTTGGTTTGGTATCTTTCTTCATTTTTGATTAGTACCAAATCACCAACACTGAAATTGGCCTTATTATACTTTGGCCTTATTTTTGTCAAAACGGGCTTTTTCATAAACCGCACTCTTCTCAATACCATCCATCGCGTGTTCTCTCGCTTCTATTAAGTCAATTCCGGTTTCTTTGTCGTCATTACTAGTCATTAACATCAGAGGCCTAGCAACTTTTCCTATCAAAAGCTCTAATCAAAAGCTCAAAAGCTCTAAGGGACTTGATTTCGTAACATGGTTCATTGTGCAGTGGATAGCCAATTGTACATCGTCCAAAGCATGCTGCCACGACCTTTCCGACTTCTCTACCTCGGTTAGCATCCCCTTTAACAAACCCATCTCCCTTTCGACTTGACCATTCGCACGACTAGAACCAGTAGCAATTAAATGCAAGGAAATTTTGTGTGTTTTGCAAAACTCCTTCAACTCTTTGTTGGCAAAGGAACGACCTTGGTCGGCGATAATACGGCTAGGAGAGCCGAATAGAGCAACGCTCGACTTCAAAGCTTTAATAGTGCTGGCTGCATCGAGGCGTAGAGTATGGTACAATAGCACAAACTTCGTAAACGCGTCTATGAAAACTATGCATACTCTTTCACGTCATTTTTCCCGCTCATTTTTCATGAGTAGTCAATATGCACCATGTGCCATGGGACATTTACTTTTGAGATTCGTTGCAACTCAGCTTGAACCCAGCCAGAAGAAAACTTTGAGACTCTACATGTGATACAATTTTCCACGAACTTTCTGACATATTTAGACATGTGTTCGAACCAATAACTTTCATAGAGCTTCTTCAATGTCTTTTCCCAGCCAAGATGCATGAGAGCTTCATGAACATGATTCACCACCGACCAACGAAAAGCTCGCGGTACAATTGGCAAGCAGTGACTGCGACGATTCTTCTGAACTCTACGATGTAACACACCTTTACGTAACTCTTAAGTTTTCGCTACTCCGCCTTGGGACTGTTTAGCCAAAAGCCAATTTATCAGATAGAGCGCAAGCTCTACACGCTTTCCCTCTGTCTTTTGGATGGGAGTTTTAGGAACGGGAGTCTTGTTAGGCTCGGGAAGATGGTTTTGGGACAAAAAGTCAACATGACTCATGTGCCTACCCTAGCGATACTCTATGTCAAAATCGGAAGCCTGAAGGAAAGCCCACCAGCGGTGGACTCTCGGTGTCAGATTCATTTTGTTACGTGAAGCCTTCAGGGAGTTACTGTCCGTAACAACAATGAAACGATTACCTTGCAGGTAATGTTGACAGTGCTTCACAGAGTTCACGACCGCTAGAGTTTCCAATTCGTAAGTTCGAACTTTTTACTGTTGGCGAGAATGAACAATGGAGACATAATTCTTGAGAAATCTCCGAAGATAGAAAGCAAGACCAATAAATTGCCGAAGCTGGCGTATATTCTCCAGCGGCGGTAATTTCGTCAGGGCCTCTTCCTGGGATTGGGACGTATTTCGCCAGCTGTAATGTCGTAACCAAGAAATTTGACTCTACGCTTGAGAAAAGAGCATTTTGAAAATTTCAGAGAAAAGCCTGCTTTTGTGAGCGCCTCAAGTACTTCGTGCAACCGGGTCAGCCCTTCTTCTTCATCACGTGACGGAATTAAAATGTCATCCATATAAAGCACAGCATACGAATGAGCAAGTTCACCAAGCGCTTTAGACACGGCACGCTGAAATACGCTCGGAGCGTTACAAAGACCAAACGGCATAGCTAGGTACTCATATTGCCCGTTAGGGGTGACGAATGCAGTATGCTCAATACTATCTTCACTGACGGGTATCTGATTAAAGTCACTCGCGCAATCAAGACAGGTGTAATAGTAAGCGCCTGACAATTTAGCAATCTGATCGTCTATCAATGGCAGAGGGAATCGATCAGGCACTGTGTTACGATTTAATTCGCGGTAGTCTATACATACGCTTGTCTCCGTCCTTCTTATCGACCAATAAAATCGGACTAGCAAATGGGGAATTACTAGGACGAATGATGTTAGCACTCAATAACTCATTGACTTTTTCGCGTACAATCTGCTGCTCATTGAGACTAAGCCTATGTGGGCGACATTGCACTGTAGAAGTTGGATCCACTAATCAAATGTTTAATTCAGCCTTAGTCACTCGAATTAACGGTAAACCATCGATAAAAGCATGCAAATACTCATTCAGAAGCGACATCAACCGGTGTTTGTTTTCGTTTTGAAATATCAGAAACAACATTGTAAAAATCAAATAAGGGAGGTAAATCGCAACAACCTACACTTTGAACTTTTGTAATACGTAGGGCAGATTCAGTTAAATTTAACGCATAGCCAAGTGTCAAAATATCGCGTCCAATCATAACATCGTATTTCATACAATTGTCAGATAGTACGTAAAATAAAATTGTCAGTTCGTTAATGTCAACTACAACATCACTAAAAATTTGTTCAGTGCTAAAAGCAATCGAATTATTACAATACCAATTACTTGCACGGTTGAAAGTGAACGTTTACCCGAGAAATTAGAAGCTACACTTTGTTTAATAAGAGAACACTCGGCGCCGGAATCAAAACAAAATGAGTACGACTCACCAGATTGTTGTAGCTGTCCAAGGACGCCGCAAACTTAACAGCTGTCCACACGTCGCTGCTGGATGGTGCTCGGGCCGGAACCGCTGCGCGCTGGCTCCGTAAGCGCCTGCAGTTGCGCTCGTTCCAGTTCGGCAGAAGACTGCAGTACACTGGCTGGCTGGCTGGCCCTCTGAAAGTACCTTGGAATCAGCGTATATTTGCGTAGTGGTATAGCGATAAGGTTTGCACGACATCACCTTCAGTACGGCTCTCTGCGCTCTTTCAATCCTCAGAAGACTGGTTTTATTTGCACCTCCACACTTTGATGCAATGTCCAATGATGGATTGACATAATGCATAGTACACCATCTTCAGGGTTTCAGGCGCAGCCGAGTCTCTAAGGGATTTTAAAATATGCAAAAGTTTCGTAGATTGAGTGGTAATGGCGTCAACCTGTTTGTCCCATCGCAATCCTCCGTCTATTTGGACACCCAGATTTACATTATCTGTTCTTGTAAGTGTCGGAAATAAGCATTGTGGGGATTGTTTGAAGCAGGTGTGCGCTGTTATGGAGAAAGATTTATCGGGTAAGTTGTTACGCGGGATAGCGAATGGGATGTACGATGTTTTATCACAGTTTGGGGTAAGTAAGCTTAGATTGAGCCATTTCATAATACTTGTTATTGCCGCTTCTGCGTAGTGTTTAACGCTATTCCAAGTTGGTCTGTGAACTATGACTGCGGTGTCGTCTGCATAGACAATGATCTTGTAGCCGGGGATGGTAATTCTGCACAACTCATTGACGTATCTCATGAAGTGGGTGGGGCCTAAAATGCCCTTTTTTTTTTTTTTTTACCGATGGGAAATCATCAAATAACCCCTCCCGCTCTGGGCTGAGCAGGAGGGAGTGTCAGACTTTTACTGACTAAAACCCATCCATGTTCCTTCCTTTGCCCTTTGTGTTCCAGGGCCGCGGTATCTCTTTCGAACAGTCCCGCAACCCTGGCAGGCGTCGGTCCTTACGGACCCCTCCCTGTTTGCTGACTCTCCTTGAGGCGCGCATGGAACACGAACGCGCCGTCGACACGGCCTGTCGTCATAAGACGGACGGACGGCGAGCTAGCCCATAGCTCACCGTCCACAGGCCCGCGCCTACGGTGGCCGGGGGCCACCACGCGTCCCATTCCGTCTCGCTCCGGACCATGGATTGAACCAAGGCCGGAAGCGAGAGGTCGCCGCCGCCGATCGCCGCTACGAGGACACGGCGGTGCTCCGCCCACGCGGGGCAGATCTCCACCGTGTGCTCCACCGTGTCCTCCGGTCGATCCTCACAATGGTAGCACCCGGGCGTTTCCTCCCGCCCGATTCGGTGCAGGAACCTCCCGAAACAACCGTGTCCGGTGAGGACCTGCGTCAGGCGGAAGGTGAGGGCGCCGTGGCGCCTCTCTAGCCACTCCTCAAAGAGGGGACTTATCGCCACTATTGTGACGTGCCCTGCACGGGGTTGCGACAGTCGCTCTCTCCATGTCGCCATGAGATCGCGCCGGAGGTCTGTCCGCTGAGCGACAATTTGCCGCGGCAGCGGAGTTTCCCTCCGGCGTAGTGCCTCCACGCGCCATTCGTGTAGGCGCGCGAGGACTATCGCCTCCAGATCCCATGGCGGCAATCCGGCAAGGAGGCTCGCCGCCTCGCCGGAGATCGTGCGGTATCCCCGGACCAGCCTTACGGCTACCACCTTTTGGGGCGCGTTCAGGTAGTGGGCGGCTCGCCGCCTCAAGGAACGCGCCCACACTGGGGCCCCGTAAAGGGCCATGGACCGCACGACCCCCGCGTAGAGCTTCCGGCAGGAGGCGTTTGGAGGCCTAAAATGCCCTGGGGTAACCAATTTTTACTTGTTGGGTCCGGTTGTAAAGATAGTCTTTGAAAATTTCGAGGGTATTTCCTCGTACCCCTAGGAGTTCCAATTTAGAGATAAGTTCGAGAACAGAGAGTGTGTCAAATGCTTTAGAAATATCTAAGAAGGTCCCTAGACTTTTAACTCTACTGTCAAGATTCCTAGCAAACAATTGCATCAGCTCAAGAACTGCATCTTCAGTTGAGACTCCTGTGAAAAAACCGTACTGATTATCAGTTAGGAGCTGATGTTTGCTGAGGAATTTTTTTAAGCCATTAGTCAGGATCCTTTCTAGTATCTTAGAGAGTGCTTATAGTACCGATATAGGTCTGTAATTGTTAGTGTGTAAATTGATAACCATAAATAGAAAAACCCATTCTCACTTTTGTTAGACCCGGGATTCAAACCCAGAAACCCAGGCTCAGAAGTCCACGTATCTACCTGTTTTTAATATAATGTTAAAAGTGGAATATCCACTCTGAGCAGTATTTGCGCTAACAACTAGCTACAGTTTTTGGGCAAAGTGATACTTTAAATCCTTTGGAATTGTACTGGAATCTGGTCTTGATAGATTATATTACAAAAAATAATACGTCTGATATATGACTTTAATAACGTCATAAGCCTACAAAACCCGAGTAAACCTATAACATTGCAAGTATTGCTTTTTTACCAAGTACATTTTGGTGCATTAAAGGCCCAGTTTTATGTCGACAAGCATTTAGCCAAAATATGAAGCGTTTGAAAGTAATTGTCACTTAGGGCTTCAGGAGGAAGGGAACCCAACCTGGCCGCAAAAAGAAAACGAGGCCTATTATATTCAGTAATGGGTGATTTTTCTTGACTCTATTATTCCACTGCAGGGCAAAAGTCTATCGTCTCTAAATAATGATAAACCTGTTTGCTATTTGCAGATTACTAGAAGTACTGGGACCAAACAGAGACGTAGAAAAGGATGATGTGAACAAGTTAGTTTATACAAATGCTGTGTTAATGGAATCTCTTCGAACACTTCCTTCAGTTCCTGTTTTGTTTAGAGATGTGGATAAGGATGTTAGACTAAGTAAGTTTTTACTTAATTTCATGATACTTAAGTTCCCACGGTGGAAATTTGAGAAAGGACAGCACAGCCGAGGCAGGCGTTGGAGGTGCTCAGACAACCAGGACCCGTAGGGACTGGATAGCTGCAAAAAATTGGGGGAGGTCTTTGCGCGGCAGAGAACAGTTAGTTGCATCCGATTAGCCTAAAAGCCGACATAAACATAGTTGCAAAAGGCCCGACGGATAATCGTGATTTTATTTGGAAGCGTGACTGCAAGATCCTATTGAACCCCAGGTAGGACAAATTTCTGTTTAGTTTATCCATAGCAGCATAGCATTTTCAGCAGTAACTGTAGTTGGGCAGGAGATTGTTAACGTGACGTATTTTTTGTTCTTTTTTCTGTTAGCCTTTTCGAGTGTCCCACTGCTGGGCAAAGGCCTTCCCTTTCTCCTTCCAAACCTCTCTATCCTGTGCAATATCTGGCCGTGTTCGTCTCACTAACGAGATCAGATCGTCACACCACCTACGCCGCGGTTTACCACGCAACGATTTCCTCGTACTTATAATAATGTTTATTTATTTCAGGAAACTACACGATGCGAGCTGGCAGTTATTGCGTAATTTTTCCGCTAGCGACTCATCTCGACCCATCTTGGAGAGCTGAGAGTGATCAGTTTAGACCTGAGAGATGGCTGGATGATGATTTGAGAAATAAAAAGGAATTCGCAGCTTTTGGATTGGGGAAGCGAGCTTGTATAGGTAATAAAACAAAAATAGCATTTATAGAATTCACAGTGATGGACTGTTGAAAATGCAAAACAATATCGTTTCTCTTACAGGTAGAACATACGCCATGATGTCGATGAAGGTGACTCTAGCGCACTTCATAAGACAGTACCGAGTGACAGCAGACTTGAGCAAGTTGAAGATGAAATATGAGTTCATAATGAGACCGGTATCAGGACACGAGATCAGTATAGAACGAAGGACGTAATATCTTCTACATGGGCTAATCCAGATTCAGATATTTGCAAAGTATTTTTTAAATACCGTACATAAAATTAGGTTTAGATGCGGGAAGCAGCACCGCCTGCAAAAGTATGCACATGCAGGAAGTGCGAAGTCTAGAAAGCTACGGACAAGGCCTTGTGTAAACCTCTTGGTATCCTCAGGAGATGTTGACTCGACAATGTTTCTCTTTACAGCATTTATCTGAAAACTATGGTCATAATTATTTGAGTATATGTTATAGACCATCAAACTAAAAAAATTTTGCCATGTGACCAACATTGCAGTCACAAACATTCAGCTGTTCCATACAAAAACTGGAGAACCTACTCGACCCAAATGTCGCTATTACGATTTTGGTCTCATGAAGTTCGTTCAGTTTGACGATCTGTACCACTACCTTAACTATGACCACACTTTTCTGGTTTTTGTCAGTATTACGACTCGCAAGAATCACCAATGCAGATATTTTAGAGTGTTGACCTCTTCTTGAGTCTATAAATATTTCATTAAATGGTTATAACTTGTTTGTGTAAAGCAAGGCTGAAAACGGCTGTAACATGACTGTTATCAATTTGTCTACGTCATGATAATATATGTAAATACTAACCAAATGGATTGGGCACTTTTAAATATAAAATAATTATTCTGTAAAAACAGTTGCAGTTTTTCTTTCACCATCATCGGAGTCGGTCAACTTGGAGTAAATCCAAAAAAAAACTAGACTAGGTACATACAATTTTCCGAGATTTTTATTGTCACATCATCATCAATCGGTTACCTGCCTATCAATCAGATAAAAGAACCAGCTGAATCAAAATGTTTGCACCGCAATAACTTCGGTAACTGATTTTTTAAATATCGTAGAATTGAAAAGCGACCTTAACTTTTTTCAAGATTTTTTTAGTAAGCCATGAATGCGTTTTGATTACTCAGGATTAATTTTTTACTAGTAGTAGTGTCTGAGACACGGTTAATGTCGTGGGCGAATGACTGTGAGGGACTACACAATCGTAAAGAAGACTTGAAAATATGCATCCAACTAGGTCGTACCTAACGCTCGACGGCCTCTGCCGCGGCACAATTCTAACCTAACCTAACCCATGTGGTCAGTCAGCTTAGCATTACAGTATTTTATCCTGCCGGCCATTATGCCTGCGTTCCAGGTTAATCCCAGTAGGTACATATTTGTTTCAGTCGCCAGATATTTAGGAACTAGTCACTGTTTTACTCCCAAAACGAACATTACCAGTAGTTATGGTCCAAACTCTAATGGTACAAGCCCGAAAATCGTCTCTTCTTTATAAAAATCTCACATTCATGTTGGTAAATCCTAAAGACAACACTGTTCCATCTGTTAGAATAAAGTACCTGCTGTAGATTTGTAGAGAAATAAAATCCAGATTCATCACTTAATATAAACGTTTAATTTCGTAGACTTTAAAGAATGTAAATTATAAAAACCGGTCAAGTGCGTGTCGGATCACGCACAATGTAGGGTTCCGTAGTTGCCCATCAAAATATGCGGACACTTCATACGCTCCGATTTGCCTCCGAACGATGATTTTTATTGTAATAGTAAAAAATAAACCTACATTTGCAGTTAAAAAATCTGTGCTCCCATACAATATGTTTAGAAAAATATGTTATCCAAGTACATTTTATAAGTTGGTCTACTATTACTTGTAAACTTGTAAAGTCTACTTAGCTGTGATAGTTTATCTTTTAGCTTCGTTATAATTATAATTATGTTATACTTCGGCTCCGTCCTCGGTATTAGCAAAAATATAAACACTTGTAGTAACGCACAGAGATCGCCAAATATCGCACTATATTGAGGGTATTTTCCTGTTTACACGCAACTTTCCAGTGGAATGTCTTTTTTTTTTTTGACGGTATTCTCACTTTACTCGGTTGCTGAGACCGAGCCCGGCCTTCATTTCGCGATTCAGTGCTCCGCCAGTTCGCACAAATAAAATAATTTAATAATAATTTTTTTAGCATGAGCAGTAGAAATGATCGAAGTCTAGATTACCTTATCCTTAATTCATCGCATGGACTGCTACCATCCCACCTTTTACCTACTAGGCTTGAAAATTGTCTTGATCACGCGTTCCTAAAATCTACCTTGCCTACCACCACACTAGTTCTTGAATCACACATCACAGACCATAAACCTCTTGTCCTTATTATCGCCAGCGCAAATCTCAGTCGCAAAACATGTCACTATTCTACTTCCGTAAATTATGAGGCAATTAAGCTAGAGCTAGAAAACGTAAATTTTACGGCTATTTATCAATTAGGCGACCCGAACACAATGATGAACACTTTTATAACTTTGTTAACATCGGTGATCGCTAAACACACCAAGTATTCCAAGATACCAAGAAAAAAAAGGACCATCAAACCCTGGATAAACGCAGGCCTATTGAAGTGTATCCAAAATCGAGACAAAATGCACATTCGATCAAATAATGAACCAGATAATTTAATTCTTAAAAAAACTTATACACGTTATCGCAATTTTTGCAATGAGTTGCTTAGATTATATTAGATTTCATTTTATTTGTTTTTTGCTTTGATGTTCTTTTTCAATTTTTTTATGGTTATGTTTTATTATTGCGCGTTTCTAGTCGGTGCAAAATAAATGATTTTTCTTTCTTTCTTTTCTTTCTTAGGAAACTAAGAATTGCCCACGAAAGGAACGAATTTGAGAAAGCAAAAAATAACCCCAAAGCCCTTTGGAACACTATTAAAACTGTTACAAACACAGCTACAATAAAAACCAGTCCTGTGGAATTACTGAAAATATGTGACAGTCCTAAAGCGTCCATAAATGAAGTTGGTAAATTTTTCAGTAGTGTAGGGAAAAACTTAGCGGATAAAATTCTATCACAGGGTCAGTGTCCCGCAAATATGAGCAGTCAGTTTCTGCATATCGGTGATAAAACCCCACTATCTCCCGCGAACTCCCTCGTGCTGCTAGATATAGACGAATCTGAAGTTGAGTCTCTTGTTTCGCAACTACGTAATGACTGTGCATTGGGTTGGGATGGCATATCGCCTATAATGCTAAAAATGAGCAGTCAAACAATAATAAAACCTTTGACTTACATCTTTAATAGCTGTCTCCGAGAGGGTGTATTTCCGGACGCACTTAAAAGAGCAATTGTGCACCCAATTCACAAAGGTGGGAGCAAAAGCTGTGTCAACAATTACAGACCCATCTCGGTACTGACTGCTCTTTCCAAGGTTTTGGAAAGGATTCTTAGTAACCGGCTTAAGAACTTCTTGGATAGATACGAAATCATAGCAGACAATCAGTATGGTTTCCGTTCCGGTGTCTCGACTGAGGACGCAGTACTTGATTTGACGCAGTTGGTTGCTGGGAATCTCGATAACAAAACCATATTTCTAGATCTTTCGAAGGCATTCGACACAGTTTCTGTTCCCATACTTATTGCCAAATTGGAGCTACTTGGTGTTAGGGGTATAGCACTCCAAATCTTCAAAGATTATCTGAGCAACCGTACCCAAAGAACCAAAATTGATAATCACTTCAGTGATGCAGAAACCTTGTCCTACGGAGTGCCCCAAGGTAGCATCTTGGGGCCTATTTTGTTTCAAATATATGTAAATGACCTATGCAGAATGTCCCTCCCCAACTCGACGATATTTGCATATGCCGATGACACCGTGGTTATAGTTAACGGGCCAACATGGGATAGTGTTAAAAGTAGCGCAGAATTAGCACTACGTAAAATATTAAAATGGTTAAACTTAAACCTGCTGACCCTCAACTGTAACAAGACATTATATATTCCATTCGCCATCCGTCAGAGCACCGCACCGGACCACACTCTTTCGATAACAGCGCACACTTGTCAACAACAACGGACATCTTCATGCCAGTGTCCAACACTCACACGTACCGATCATGTGAAGTACCTTGGTGTTCAAATAGATGCTGGGTTACGCTGGAATAAACACATTGATGCTCTAACCTCGAGAACGCTGAGACTGATACATATCTTCAAGTCACTTAGAGCCTCTGCAAACCTTGATACTCTGAAAATGGTGTTCTATGCTCTGTGTCAGTCCGTTCTTGGGTACTGCATCAATGTATGGGGCGGTGCAGCTAAAACTAGTTTTCTTAAAGTGGAGAGAGCCCAGAGAGCAATACTAAAAGTGATGCTACGAAAACCCTATCGCTATCCAACAACTCAACTCTACTCAGACTCTAAGGTACTAACAGTTCGTCAGCTCTTCGTGTTGCAATCCGTTCTCAGAAGACACTCCAGTGTCCCACCGTCTGATCCCAAAAAACGAACCAATATTCCCCCAGGTACACGACACAAAACCGCTTTTGCCAAACACCAATACTTCGCATTAAGTGCACTAATCTACAAGAAAATTCATAAAGAGCTAGATATACTTGATTGCAATAAGTTTAAATTAAAAGCTAAGGTGATGGAATGGCTACTTCAACAGGACTATACACAAACTGAATCACTACTAAAATACATTGTCTAATAGTGCTTTTTTTTGCCTTTAGTGCTTCACTTAGAACACCTTACACTCACTACTGTTAGGTTTCGGAATTTTACTAGTCAATTTCCTATGTTTTCAGAAATAATTTTATTTAAATGTATTAATTTAATAGCTTTATTCATGTGAACACATCTTAAATGCTTTATATTTTATTATGTAGACTGGTAACATTAATTCCGTAAGAATGACAATACTTCTATAATTTGATTGGTAAAATGTTTGGCGCGAGAATAAAGCGGTTCTCTGATTGGATCATGAGACTGACGTGGCGTGAAGTCGTGAGCCAATCAGGGAGCTGGATTTTCCCTCCAGAACGGCGGGCTTCTTGGTCAGGGGTTGATGCCCGAGCGATCATTCTGTGGCTGAACGTCAAAAACGACTGATAATTATTAAGATAGTTGCCGATCCGTTATGGCTGTAATAGTGTGTACTGTGTAATGTAACAAAATTGTTAATAAACCTATTTAAAGTCGTTGGAGTTTTCCTTCAAGTGCTGTAACCTTTTGGACTACTATATTTCAGAAGTGACAAGAACAATTAAAACGTAAGTACACGCCCAAAATTATATGCTTCCTTAGTTTGTTCGTAATTCGTTTCGAAGCCAGTTTAGAATCATACCGTTTTAGTTAACAATATTACCCGTGGTTTCAAGTAAATCTACACGTTACTTATCTAATAGCCGTCAATTATTTTAACTAGTTCCGCTTTATTAGTTAATATTGCCCTTTGTACTCATAATTTTTGGTTGGAGGGTAGATCTACTTTTCCGCAAAACTGAATTAACTCTCGTAAATTCAATTCAATTTATTTATTGGTAATGCTAGGTATGTAGAACAAGGCCACGTTTAACACAGAAATAAATGTTTTACATAATCCTACGCGGTCATAATTTTTGAAAATAAGGACTACTCAATCGTATCCTAGTCAGTGGCTGGACGGTTGGGTTGGATATAAAATAATAAAAGGACGGATGCATCAACAATTGTGAGTTAATAACATTTCCCAGTGCATATGCATTATTGTTTCTTTGGTTTTAACTGGGAACGCATTCATGTGTCATAACTATATGTATACTCTAGTACTCGTATTTCTTTTCCCATTATTACCTATATAGTATATACTCCCTGAGGTTTCCTGTATATAAACCCTATTACGATATTTTTTTTTAGTTAATTTTGATGAGCAACATTGTTTAAAATGAATAATTTTAAAGGTTTAAATTAATATTTCGTGATTATATTTTAGAGATGACATACCTTGTGAATGCCTTGAATTTTATAACATTTCAATTTCTATCGTGTTTTGTGTATTTAACTTGACGTCCCAAATGCGTTAGACTTTTAAAAATTAAATTCTCAAATTCGTGGACGTAAGATTTCAGGCAATGTCGGCCTCCGGGCCGACGAAGGCTCGCAACACCGAGTCGAAGGGGTACCCACTCTGCCACCCGGAGCCGAAGTCGCCTTCGTAGTCGGAGCCCCAGCCATAGTATGCCGGAACCGGATATCGAGCTGCGACGTGAGAGACTACGGATGCTGGAGGAGGTAGTTCGACGAGAACGTGATCACGCATAGTCAAAGACAGAGGCATAGTCAAAGACAGAGTCATAGGCATAGTCAAAGACAGAGTCATAGGCATAGTCAAAGACAGAGTCAGAGGCATAGCCAAAGACAGAGTCAGAGGCATAGTCAAAGACAGAGTCAGAGGCATAGTCAAAGACAGAGTCAGAGGCATAGTCAAAGACAGAGTCAGAGGCATAGGCAAAGACAGAGTCAGAGGCATAGTCAAAGACAGAGTCAGAGGCATAGTCAAAGACAGAGTCAGAGGCATAGTCAAAGACAGAGTCAGAGGCATAGTCAAAGACAGAGTCAGAGGCATAGTCAAAGACAGAGTCAGAGGCATAGTCAAAGACAGAGTCAGAGGCATAGTCAAAGACAGAGTCAGAGGCATAGTCAAAGACAGAGTCAGAGGCATAGTCAAAGACAGAGTCAGAGGCATAGTCAAAGACAGAGTCAGAGGCATAGTCAAAGACAGAGTCAGAGGCATAGTCAAAGACAGAGTCAGAGGCATAGTCAAAGACAGAGTCAGAGGCATAGTCAAAGACAGAGTCAGAGGCATAGTCAAAGACAGAGTCAGAGGCATAGTCTAAGCGGAAGATCTCGAAGATATGCATCAGCGAGCCACGGGCGGAGGCGTCGGGATGCTGGGCTACGGGCGGACAGTTGACGACGGAGCACCTCCGAGGCAGCGAGGCGTCGGGATGCTGGGCTACGGGCGGACAGTCGACGACGGAGCACCTTAGAGGCAGCGAGGCGTCGGGATGCTGGGCCACGGGTGGAGCGACACGTCGAGCGTGGACAACGGCACGAACGGATTGACAGGTCACGTAGCTTTTCTTTATCAAATAGATTTATTCGACTTGTTTAAAAATTGAGGGATGGTCTTGCATTACCCCCCGTGAACCAGAGCGCTTTACAACCATTGCAGAAAATCTATCAAAGGAAATATATTACCGAACTTTGACCCTTGGCCCAAGAATCAGCGCATGGACGTATGGTTAAAAAAATCAATGAGTGCGCCACGGTGTACGGGTGGGATGAAAGACTCTCTACTCATTTTGCTATGCAAAAGTTATACTGTACACGTGGCCTGAATGGCAGGAGAAATTGCATAGTGCATTCCCATGTGAACAGAATTATGGGCAGACTTTGGAAAATTGATTCCAAGGTCTGTTTAATAGTAGGTACAATGAATCTATTGAGGTGTACTATTATGAAAAACTAAGTTTAGCGATCCCGAAATTTGGTGTTATGCCGAATCACGTCGCTGGTTGTTTTGCAAGGAGAAGGGTCATAGTTTCTTGCACTGCCCTAAGCCGCTGGTGAAGTGCACGCGTTGCAATAAAGTTGGTCACACCTCTGAAAAGTGCTATTTTAAATCTGATGAAAAGTTAACTAACACGGGTGGTGCAGTGCAGAAAAACTATGAGAATCGATTTTATAAACGAAGACGCGAGCGTACATAACCCCGGAGCATAATTTTTGAAAGAAATAAATGTCAACAATTCTGAACTCCAAGCGTTTGTATATTTCGAAAGCGACGTTTCTCTCATTAAGGAATCTGCTGTCAAGCAGTTAGGTTTGTCGCACGACAACACCCCTACATTTATGAAAGGTTTTGGGAATAGTGTAGTTCAGTCGTTAGGTTGATGATGAAGCCCACCGGCTTCATCGCTCGATCAACGGTGAAATCAAGATGATGGTCTTGCCGTGTTCTGAATCTTGCCGCATTTCATCTAAACAGGTTCCCTGCCGTGCTGAAATAGTTGATGCGGTGAATAGGATTGTTGATGAGCGATCTATAGAGATTGTAGATAGTCGGAGGTTCGATGAAACTAAGGTCCGCGTGGATGACCCCCTCATCCCTGCAGAGATCAGGAAAGACTTAATAAACATGTTGCAGAAATATCAGCATTGCTTTGCTTCTTCATTTAGGGAGGTAGGATGTACCAGTGTTACAGAGATGAAGATTGATCTCGATAGTCAACGTCCAGTTGTTCATCGTCCATACAGGTTGTCGCAACACAAACGGGAGAATGTACGTTGGATGGTCGGAGACTTGTCGGACGTGTGATACGAGAATCTGTTTTAGATTACGCTAGTCCCATTTTACACGTAAGAAAGAAAAATGGTACCTCAAGGCATTTTATAGCCGACAAAACTCACCGGAAGAAAAAAAAAAAAAAAACTTCCAATCTTACGAGCTCAAAACCCTAGCGGTGGTTTGCTCCCTTCGTAAGTTTAGGGATTATTTGTTAGGGGAGGAATCCAAGATTATCGCAGACTGCAGCGCTTTGCGTTCTGCGTTTTCAAAACGGGACTTGATTCCAAGAATAGAACGCTGGTGGCTGACGTTACAGGAATTCGATTGCACTATAGAGTACAGGGCAGGGGTTAAAATGAGCCATGTCGACGCATTGTCCCGGAATCCTGTCGAACCGTCGGAATGTCTCGATGATCAGTTTCCAGCCATAATGTCTATTAGTAGCGAAGATTGGCTCCACACGCTTCATTAGGTGATTCCGAGATGTACAGAATAATGGACGTTTTAAAAGGTTGACTATCTAGTCCTATCCTTCCTTCGTGTCTGTCCTTTTCATCTGAAAAGGGGCTACGATACATCAAACAGAATTTCGTTATCAAAGATAATAGATTATTTCGCTACTTGGACGGGGATAAGGAGAAGGTCAGATGGGCTGTGCCAAAAGGGGCAAGGTGGCAAGTATGTAAACTCAATCATGACGACATTGGACATTTTGGGGTTGAGAAAACCTTAGAAAGAATTAAAAGTAACTATTGGTTCCCTAAAGTGTCCAGGTTTGTCAAGAATTATGTAGATGCTTGCATTGAGTGTGCATATGCAAAGACCAATTCCAGCACTCGCGAAGGGTTACTGCATCCTATCACAAAGGTGGAGATTCCTTTCCACACAGTTCACGTGGACCACCTTGGACCCTTCGTGAAATCGACTAGGAGTTTTACTCATTTCCTCGTAGTTGTTGACGGTGCCATCAAATTCTGTTTCCTCAGGTCTGTTAGAAACACGAATATCCAAAACGCAATTAGGGCTCTAGACGATATTTTCTGTATATTTAGAAACCCTGACCGACTCATAAGCGACCGCGGTAGTTGTTTTACTTCGCATTCACTCAAACGGTTCTGCTTCGATAAGAGAATCAAACATGTCCTAAATGCGGTTTCTAGCCCTAGGTCCAACGGACAGGTTGAGCGGTATAACCGCGCGATTCTCGATTCCTTCAAGGCACTGAGCATTAAACATAGTGTAAAGAGCTGGGGCAGTCACTTGGACGAGTTCAATGGGGACTCAACAACACTATACAGAAAACTATAGGCAGAACACCGGCAGCGGTGATGTTAGGAACTTGTATGAATAGCGAATTTAATCCCATGCTTAATGATGCTACTGCAGGCACTCGTAAGGATGATGACTTGACAGAGATCCGCGAAAGTGTTAAGGCTCGGATAGATCTAAAGCAGGTCAAGCAAAAGGAGAGGTATGACAGGTAGAAAACCTTCCCGTTCCTATAGTGTAGGGGACCTTGTTAAAATAACAAAGACTTGTTTTAATAATAACGGACAAAGCAAAAAAAAAATGATGTCTTCCTTCATAGGTCCACATCGTGTTAGCAAGGCAGGGACCGTTAAGTTGTAGCCCCTATACCAGGCCTTGTTCATACACAAAACAGACGGTCGAAAACCGTGGCCGCGGATCGCATGAAGTCATGGATTTATGTGACTACCTTAGAGACGAGATTAATGATAATGATATCGATGATAATTCTGATAGTGACAGTGACAATTCTGGCAGTATTTTGAGTTAAAATAAAATCCTTTCCTTTATTGTATGGAATGTGTGAACGATTACTTACACAGATATTATTCGTTGTTACAGAGCAAGTACGCGAGAATCGATCGGATCGCGGCTTGGTGCAACGAGTGGCAAGACCTACGGCAGCCACTATGAGCTTAATCGATCGGCTCGTACTGACGTCGATAGGCATCCTGAATTAATCGATCGTTCAGGAGGTTAGGGCACCCTGATTAATCGATCGTCGGGGAATAATAGTATTCTGGATTAATCGATCGTTCAGAATACTCGTATGCATAATATCTTGGCACAACTTAATCGATCGGTTGTGACCTTGGTTTTATTTTTTGACCCAATTAATCGATCGTTTGGGTTCACTATATTTAGTACCAGCAAATCGATTGCTGACGGATTTAACATCTTGTTACTTGTTATGTTATTAAAGTTGTTATTGTCAATTATCAAGACTGATAGACAACGTTTATTACTTGTTTTTCAGTCAGAATATTAGATTTTTTGTTAAAATTTGTGAAGTTGTTTAGTGACGCAATTAATCGATCGTTTGTGTTCACTGTACTTAGTTCCAGTAAATCAAATGACGATGTATATAAATTATTCTGTATAAGCTAGTGCCTAGATTGCATAAATTTATTGAATAACATTCATTTGGTAAATTATGGTATATAGTCTTTTAGTTCCATACTCTGCATAAATTTGTTGTTGTTTCACAATCAATTAGATAATTTTAAGTTGTCATATTTTGTAATACTCTCATTGTATTTTTTTTGGGACCTAACGTTATTAATCTACTGGCCAAGATACCCCCGATTGTTAGGTTACCACCTGGTGTCGTGTGCAGGGCCGCACACGATGTCAGGACGGACGATTGTTAGGTTTCGGAATTTTACTAGTCAATTTCCTATGTTTTCAGAAATAATTTTATTTAAATGTATTAATTTAATAGCTTTATTCATGTGAACACATCTTAAATGCTTTATATTTTATTATGTAGACTGGTAACATTAATTCCGTAAGAATGACAATACTTCTATAATTTGATTGGTAAAATGTTTGGCGCGAGAATAAAGCGGTTCTCTGATTGGATCATGAGACTGACGTGGCGTGAAGTCGTGAGCCAATCAGGGAGCTGGATTTTCCCTCCAGAACGGCGGGCTTCTTGGTCAGGGGTTGATGCCCGAGCGATCATTCTGTGGCTGAACGTCAAAAACGACTGATAATTATTAAGATAGTTGCCGATCCGTTATGGCTGTAATAGTGTGTACTGTGTAATGTAACAAAATTGTTAATAAACCTATTTAAAGTCGTTGGAGTTTTCCTTCAAGTGCTGTAACCTTTTGGACTACTATACTACTCTCATAACTCACCACACATACATACAACATAAACACACATTTCACCCACTCATACTACACAGGTATACACATACTGCTGCTTTATACAATTTTTCGTTTCATTATTTTTATTTTTTTTGTTTTCCTCTTTTTCCTCAAACATAACATGTTTAAAAGTAAAACTAATTGTTAACACGAACAATAAGTTGGCGCAGTCCGCAGTTGCATAATCCTATTTTTAAGTAACCTCACAGCTGAACACTGTCTCTTAAGATACAGGTTATCCTAGTTTAAGAGGCAGGGCTCACGATATCTGTATACAGACTTCTGCAGCGTAGTTAGAACCTGTTAATCAGTGTATACTAATGTATGTTTCTTTGTGACAATAAAATATTATTATTATTATTTCCTTTATTCAATTATATACATATAAATTACATTTTTAAATATTTCTAAACAAATTAATATTAAAAAAAACATTTAAAAATATAAAAAATAGTGGTCCGCCGGTATCGGGAGCAGGGTCCAAGCTACCGGTGGTTAGGGCTCCAGAGACAGGAACCTCCTCACAATGCGAGCCGTATCGAGGAGTACTGCCTTCTGAATCAGGCCCTTGATCCAACCGCCTAAGGAGAGCCTGGAGAGATGTTCGTCGAGGCTTTTGGCTGTAAGGCCATTGGCCGTCACAACAATCGGCACAATGATAGCCGAGTTCACATTCCACATGTCGACAACCTCGTGTGCCAAGTCGAGATATTTCATTTGTTTCTCTTTCTCAACTTTCACGAGGTTCTCGTCATGTGGGATGGTAACATCGATTATCATTACGCGGCGCGCTGATCGGTCTATCACCACTATGTCAGGCTTATTGGCGACAATAGTCCTGTCAGTGATGATAGACCGATCCCAGTACAGCGTGACATGGTCTTTCTCGAGAACTGGGTCGGGCACATACTTGTAGTACGGTACCTCAGATTCCACAAGTTTATATTTCAAGGCAAGTTGCTGGTGAATAATGCTGGCTACTTGGTTATGCCTGTGCAAGTACTCGGCGTTAGCCAGACGAGAACAACCAGAAATAATATGTCTGATGGACTCACCCGGACGGTGGCATGCCCGACACACGTCAACCGTCCCGTCCTTCATAATATATTTCCGGTAGTTGTTCGTCAACATAACTTCGTCCATAATTGCACAGACAAAACCTTCAGTTTCCCCAAAGAGGTCACCGAAACGTAGCCAGGACACGGATGCTAGAAAATGTACATCGGGCCCATGAAGAGCCCGGTAGAAGCGTCCGTGAAGCTCCTTGCCTTGCCATACTTCCTTGCGGTCATCGGTAGTAAGTACTACAGGTTTGCGCCAGTTCTCTTTAGCCATGGACAGCGGGGTGAGGCCCTTGTCCACTGCGACCACATCTCGGTGCATACCCACCTCGGCTTTTAAAAAATATTCTCTGAGACTGCATACCTCGCGGTTGTGGAGCGTCTTCGCGTTTAAAAAGCCTCGACCCCCGCTTTTCCGCGGGATATACAGTCTCATCACCGATGATCGTGGGTGATGCATCCGGTTTGCAGTCAGCAGTGTACGGACTCTCCTATCCAGGGTATCGAGTTCGGTCTGAGTCCATTTAAGTATGCCGAAAGAGTACATTAAAACCGGCATGACCCAACCGTTGAAGGCGCGCACCTTATTCCCGCCCGAAAGAAGGCCATTTAATACCTTCTTCAGGCGACCGAAGAAGCGCTCCTTCAACGATTGCTTCATGTCAGTTACGTTAATGCCTAACGCTTCCGACATACCCAAATATTTATAGCTTTCGGATGAGGAGAGGGATCTCAGGTGTATGGAATCCGAGAGTTGAATTCCTTCGGATTCCATAATCTCCCCTCGCTTTACATACATGACTGCACATTTGTCCACACCAAATTCCATCCTGATGGCGCTACTAAAAGTTTCAGTTACTTGCAGTAGCTTCATCAGTTGCAATTTGTTGGGGGCAAAGAGTTTCAGATCATCCATGTAAAGAAGGTGAGATATGACCTGACCACCTCTCCTCAACCGATAGCCTAGACCTGAATCCTCCAGCAATGTACTTAGAGGATTCAGGGCTAGACAGAACCAAAGTGGACTCAAACTGTCGCCCTGGAATATTCCCCGTTTAATCCATACAGGCTCATCGTTCCCCTGAATCTGTCGACATCCTGGATATCGAAGGACCGTCCTCCATTGCCCCATACACGACTCAAGGAAGGCGCGTAGAGTTGCATCTATCTTGTACAACTCCAGCACCCTCATGAGCCATGTATGTGGAATCGAGTCGTAGGCCTTCTTATAATCTATCCAACATGTCGACAGATCCTTGCGGGATCGACGAACCTGTTGGCTAATGGCCATGTCGATGAGGAGTAGCTCCTTTGTACCGCGGGACCCGTTCCTGCATCCATTTTGAGAAGCAGACATAATGGAGTTTTTGTCAATGTGTGTATTAATTTTCGCTCTCAAAATGGATGTAAGAATTAAATTATTATTATTGAATTAAATTATTATTATTATTTATTTCGGTTTCGTTTTTTATGAGTATAAAAAATGTCTAAACGAAGAAATGACGATCATCAGTATGATGATTTGTGTAAAAAACTGAGAAAGATCGAGAAGAAGATTCATCGAGACAAAAAATGTCGTCGCCGCAGAGTTCGTGTTTTGTCAAGTTCGTCTTCATCGTCATCATCGTCGCAGGACTCTTCTGCTGCCAGACAGTCGGAACCTAGAGGTTAGTACCTACAAGTTTCAATATTATACAAGTGAAAATAAGAAGATATTGCATTGGTATCGCGGGCAGCTTAGGGGGCTGTCTCGTACCACAAAAAATGTGTCGCGGGTAGCTTTTGGGGCTACCTCTTCACTGTCAAGGCTCACTTCGTGGGCAAGCAATATCACGTCATGGCGTTGCGGATAGCTTATGGGGCTATCTCTTCGTTTATTGAACATAATATACCTACCCACTTCACTACATAGTATAAAACAAAGTCGCTTTCTCTGTCCCTATGTCCCTTTGTATGCTTAAATCTTTGAAACTACGCAACGGATTTTGATGCGGTTTTTTTTAATAGATAGAGTGATTCAAGAGGAAGGTTTATATGTATAACATTGCACCCGTGCGAAGCCGGGGCGGGTCGCTAGTATACTATAAACGCGACTTGTGTTGCGGATAGCTTCCGGGGCTATTTCTTCACTGTTTTTAGATAAATACTAAAAACATACAACGCGTATTGCAGATAGCATAAAGGGCTGTCTCTTCACAAATGTTTAATTTTAAAGGTAGATAAATGATTGACCCTTTGAAATACGGTCTGTAACGTTATTTTAAGACAGCGCCTCACCGAGTCCTACCCAAGTCGAGGACCTGCCGCAAGACATGGTTCCACCATGCGCGTCAGATCAGGGGGATGGTGATCCACAAGATGTTGCTCTCTCCACACCTGCCAATGAACCGGACTCTCATCCTGCTCCAGCCGTTTTAGAGAACGCCACGCCACCTGAGTTAGATGCAGAAATACTTCAAATCCTTGGCGTAGATCCGACTAAGCCCAGTGTTTTTGGAAAACACATACAGAACGATGTGGCGGTTCGATTTGAACACATTGCCACTACAGGCCTAACAAACGAAGACCGTAAGGAGCTTACAGATAAATATCTGGTACCCGAAAATTGTAAACTCGTTGCAGCTCCAGCCCTTAACCCAGAGATTAAGGCTGCTTTGTCGGAAATGGTGGTAAAACGCGACCAGGTAATCGAAACAAAGCAGTCAATAATGGCTGCTGCCATTTCCAGCCTTGGGCAGGCGATGACTGTTCTGCTTTCGTCTAAAGAGAAAAATACCGATCTCTTACGGCTGCTTATGGACACAGGGCGCACCCTTAGTGATTGTCAACACAACGATACAGTGACTAGACGTAACTTCATCTTGTACTTATCCTTCTTTACTAGAAGGATATGAAGGAGTCCCTTCAAAACGCTAAGGTGGATAACTTCCTTTTTGGAGAGCAATTATCGGATACTTTAAAAGCCGCTAAAGCCATAAGCAAGTCAGGCGCGGACTTAAAAGCGCCGCCACCGCCTAAACCTACCACATTTGCACGGAACACGCCGGCAAAAAGAAGGGAAGGGCTACAATCCGGCTCGCAAGAATGCTGCGATGAAGAAGGATTCGACAATATCGACTCCAGCGACATCATGGACAACAACGATGACGAGGAGTTCGCGCCCCAACTCTAACAGGCAGTCGCAGAATCAGCAGCCGGCATACAAGCGCCGCTATTAGGATCTGCGGTAAATTATTCTGGTAGACTAGAACTATTCTACGACCAATGGTGTCTGATCACACATGATCCACTGGTCCTCTCATATATTAAAGGCTATGAGATTCCATTTTCAAGGCCTGTTTTCCAAAGAGAAATCCCTCTTTCTAGATCATGTTCTAGCGAAGAAGAATCTCATTATAAGACGGCTTTAAATGAACTTTTATTAATTGGTGCCATTTCTAAAGTTTATTGATACCAATCATTTCCAAATTGAAGATTTGGTACACTTGGTGCACTTAAGTTGATTTCCAAAGATTACTTCATGGCAAAACTCGACCTGAAAGATGCATATTATTTTGTTATAATTCATGCTGACAGTAGAAAATATCTACGTTTCATATGGAATGATCAACTTTTTCAGTTTTATTGTTTACCTTTCGGTCTTAGTACTTCACCATATGTTTTTACAAAGATTTTAAAAACTGTATCCAAACTTCTGCACTCTGCAGGCTACCTGTCGACCGTGTACTTAGACGATTGGTTTCTAACAGCATCAACTTACGAAAATGCTTAGAAAATTTTTCACAGACTAAGATGTTACTAACATCTCTAGGTTTTATCATAAATGATATTAAAATAAGCCCAATACCAAGCAAGTGTTGCTTGTTTCTTGGTTATAACATTGACTTGAAACATTTTCATGTCAATCTACCTGCCGAAAAAGTAGATCGTATCGAAAAGCAAGTAGCTAAGTTTATTTCCTTGAAAAGATGCAAAATAGAGAATTTGCAAGTTTTGTTGGTTTATTAGTTTCTGCATGTCCAGCCATTGAATATGGATGGCTTTATACAAAATTATTTGACCGAATCAAGTATCTTAACTTGCAACAGGATGATAACTATGATAGATTCATGAACATTCCAAAGTCAATACTACCAGACCTTAGCTGGTGGAAACAAGCCGTACCGAATTCTGTTAGCAAGATAAAACTTGACAGCTACGATTTAGACATTTTTTCAGATGCCTCAAACACGGGTTGGGGGTAGCCTGTGGAGAACAGAGAGCTAGCGGTCTGTGGAACAACCAGGAACGTGCTATGCACATCAATTATTTAGAAATTTTAGCAGCTTATGTTGGCTTAAAAATATTCCCTAAAGACTTGTCTAACCGTCAAATTCTATTGAGAATCGATAACACGACCGCTATCTCATATGTAAACCGCATGGGAGGTATCCAGTACCCACACCTTACGGAGGTTACAAAAGCATTGCGGCAATGGTGTGAGAAGCGTCACTTGTATGTTTATGCTTCATATATTCGGTCTGTGGATTACACAGAAGCTGACGCAGAATCCAGGCGGATTCACCCAGACATTGAATGGGAGTTGTCTAGTGATGCTTTTGCAAAAATCTTAGGAAAATTTGGCTCCCCTAATATTGATCTCTTTGCAAGTAGAATAAACAAGAAGTGTGATATCTACATTTCCTGGCACCTTGATCCAGAGGCTCACGCTGTTAATGCTTTTACTATAAACTGGAGTCGGTTCTACTTTTATGCGTTCCCCCCGTTTTCAGTAATTCTGAAGGTGTTACGAAAAATAATCTATACTAATATTATAAAGCTGAAGAGTTTGTTTGTTTGTTTGTTTGTTTGTTTGAACGCGCTAATCTGAGGATCTACTGGTTTGAATTGAAAAATTCTTTTAGTGTTGAATAGCTTATATATCGAGGAAGGCTATAGGCTACATATCATCACGCTACAATCAATAGGAGCTGAGCATCAATGAAAAATGATGCAAAAACGGGGAAAATTTATCATCTTTGAGATCTTCCGTTGCGTGCGCTGTTTAAACGGTTAAAGTTGCACAAAAATAATGTATGAGGGAATTATTCCTCTTAAAAATGTCTAAAAAAAAGTCCGCGACAGCACATGCCTATCTTTTAAGGTTGACTAACAATAACCATTTTTATGATTTTAAAATTTGGTCAAAAATAGTGCTTTATTTGAAAAGGTATTTTTACCGACATAGTATTAATCCTTATCAAAATAAATATGTTAGTCATCTTTAGCGTTCAATTGCGACCAAAATTGCTCTTTACACCATTCAATTTAGATGAATATCTTAGGAGATATCACAGTTTTAAAATAACTCCGCATCAAAATAATGACCCGTGCGCGCTGCGAGGCGGGCGTTCATGTTGTTGGGAAAACCAATGTGATTAGATTCAATGCACAAATATTGTGCGGAACTTAGAGAAGGTTTTAGTTTTTGTTTCATTGTAATCAGTGCTCTCTATCAAAAGATTTATGAATTTAAAGTGTTCAAGAAGAACTTACCATCATTGTGTAAGATACATGCAACGACATCTATTGCACCAAAATGGTACTAATTAATGAAAATGTGCTCACAAGATAACTTTTAAATCGGTTGACCAGC
Source organism: Eugnorisma glareosa (assembly GCA_947578425.1). Classification (NCBI taxonomy): domain Eukaryota; kingdom Metazoa; phylum Arthropoda; class Insecta; order Lepidoptera; family Noctuidae; genus Eugnorisma; species Eugnorisma glareosa. Next base: position 18,094,800 of record OX387979.1, read on the forward strand.
TACAAAAAAGTTCTGATAGCAAAAAGTATTCTAGATTAGTCTACATGACGCTATATCCCTGTAGAGTGTGTGTTCGATCGCTTTACGATGCCTGGAGAATGATTTTCATCAAAAGTCTGACGATGGAGACGGAAGGCAGTTGCAAGAGGTCCGCAAGAGTTTACAGCAGCTAAATCGTGTTTGGGCTCATTTCATGCACTTTGATAAAAACTTTAAACCTAACTGAGTATGACTTTCATTGAATGTCTAACGATGGAGAAGGAAAGCAGTTGCAAGAGGTCCTTAAGAGTTTACAGCATCTATATCGTGACTGGGCTCATTTCATGCACCTAGATGAGAACTTTATTCCTGCCTGGAGTATGTCTATCATCAAAGATCTGACGATGGAGACGGAAGGCAGTTGCAAGAGGTCCGCAACAGTTTACAGCAGTTTTATCGTGTCTCGGCTCATTTCAAGAACTTTGATGAGAACTTTCGTTCTAGCTGGTATATGATTGTCATCGAGTGTCTAAAGATTAAGACGTAAGGCTGACGAGGGTCGCGGGCCTGTGGACGGTGAGTAATGGGCTAGCTCGCCATCCGTCCGTCTTATGGCGACAGGCCGTGGTGACAGCGCGTTCGTGTTCCACACGCGCCTCAAAGAGATGTCAGCAAACGGGAAGGGATCCGAGAGGAGCGAGGCCTGCCAGGGTTGCGGGACTGTTCGAAAGAGATACCGAGGCCCTGGAACGCAAAGGGCAAAAGAAGAAACGTGTATGGATTTTAGTCAGTACAAGTCTGACACTCCCTTCCGCTCCGTCCAGAGTGGGAGGGGTCATTTGATGATTATCCATCGGTAATGGTATATAATAGGGATTTACTCCTTTTGAGAGCTTCCGTTGTGCGTGAACGATTAAAGTTACGCAATTATCATGTATGTCGGAATTGTCCCTCTTAAAAGCTCTAAAAAAATATCCGCAATGGCCATATGTCTAACTTTTAAGGTTGACGCACACTCTCTCTAACCTCTCTTTCTTTTATTTACGCACGCACGCAGACGAAGTTGCGCGGGTCAGCTAGTAACGGATAAAGCGAAGGGTATCGTAGTCGCTACTGTGGCCTACTCAGCCGTGGTATGCTATTTTAGAAGTTTAATCTCATCGCAGATCCTAACTTTTAGACCTAACGGAAACCTAATTAATACCACTCATTCCAGCAATCGCAGTCAGAGATCCAGATCATGTTGGATCCGATCAAAACATAAAACGTTTTTTCAAAGGCATATTTAGGTCACGTCCTCCTGTGCCTAAGTATGATACAACGTGGGACCCATCCATAGTATTAACATTTTTAGAAAAATGCTTTCCACACGATAGCTTAACACTTGAAGTTTTATCAAAAAAAAAACTTGTTACTCTGCTGGCTTTAATAACCGCTCACAGGTGCAAACATTTTCTAAAATTAATTTTTTTGATGAAAAACCGGAAATATTGCCCTGGAAAAACGTTGCAATACTATTTAAGTCGAACAGAACCCTTGCGTGGGAACATTAGAAATCTGTTCATAGGACTCAAAAGACCGCATCGTGGCGTATCCAGCCAAACATTGAGCCGCTAGATCCGCAGCACGCTGTGCGATAGTGGCGTGCCAGCGGCGCGTTCTCGGCGCACAGCACGCGATACGCCGCTACCTCACTAGCACACCGCCTTGGTGTTAATCTTGACGTTATCAGAAAGACTGCTGGCTGGAGTGCCGGTTCTGATAGTTCTTTAAGTTCTATAATAGACCCTTGCATACTGTTGAATCTAGCAACAGATCGTTTGCTTGTACAATAATTAACAATTATAATAAGGGGGTTTAATAATTTGATTATGTTTACTGTGTTTCTAAATAAAAGTCTGATTAAAATAAAATAAAAGATTTTTGTATTTTTAACCACAGCTTTATTAATAAATATTTCTCAATAGGTACCGAAGATCTCTAAAGGAGTGTTTATATTTTTGCTAATACCGAGGACGAAGCCGAAGTATAATTAGTGATTAAACGAACTTACCTGTAAGTGAAGTTCTATCATAATTATACGAAGGCTTCGTCCGAAGGTATTAGCAACCCACCCGCTCATTTGTATGAGTATGCGCAGTTAATCTTAGCTCCCGCCCTCTACGTGAAATATTATATTCAACTCTAAACTAAATGAAGGCCGGGCTCGGTCTCAGCAACCGAGTAAAGTGAGAACACTGTCAAAAAAAAAAAAAAGACATTCCACTGGAACGTTGCGTGTAAACAGGAAAATACCCTCAATATAGTGTGATATTTGGCGATCGCTGTGCGTTACTACAAGTGTTTATATTTTTGCTAAAACCTTCGGACCAAGCCTTCGTATAATTATGATAGAACTTCACTTACAGGTAAGTTCATTTAATCACTAATTATCACTGTGATTTTTTCACACACCCAAACACAACCGTTTAGCTTACCAGCTATACGGTCGGAATGGGGGAGACACTTGAGTCCGACAAAAATTTTCAATTTAAAGCTCTATTTCCCAAACGAATCCTTCAATCGAAAAATTATTTACAGAAACTCGCAAATTTTTTAAAAGACCTATCCAACGACATCCCGCTCTATGGGGTTCGCGAGAAAATAATCCCCACTTTACGTGTATAGAGGAGATACCCTAAAAATAATGGTTTTTCGAGATTTTATTTTACCAATTTGTCGGCGTAACTAATCTGTAAATTTATGCCAAATTACAGCTTTCTGAGACTGTTTGAGCTAAACTGCAGACAGACGGACGGACATGGCGAAAACATAAGGTTTACTTGTTGACTACAGAACCCTAAAAAAAATACGATACATAATTATCTCTAAACGATAATATTATAAACTAGCTGTTGCTGTCGCAGGATAGTCATGTCAGGACAGGTTAGCTAGCGATACAACTAGTATAGACATAAAGGGTGTAACAAGACCCTGAACGAAGCCGAAAGACACATGTTCTCCCCGTCATTGCGATATTTTTTTGGATCTAGACCATACCTGGGAACCTTCTCGTTACGGAGATATTGGGGGGTCAAAGATTAAACTTTTTCTTAGGTTTTTTTTTAACATTTTTTACCTAAGGTTTTTACTGTAAACACCTCCACGACCCCCGTACTATTCAATTCATCCATCAGCAGAATGTTTTGATTGCGTTACATTGAGTCCTACCGTAAAACGTGATTTGTAACCCCAAAAAAAAATGTCGTTTCCCAGCAATAATTTTTGCGTAAATTTACATAGTTTGATGTACATGACGGCTTCGTGAAGGGTGTTGTTACACTTTATATACTTAAATCTTTCTAGATATCTATGTATTTAAAACATAACTCATTTTCTTGAGATACTTCTACGTTGCAAGCTGATTTCGTGTCCCGACACCGCTTTAATCGTGACGTCGATTTTGAACCGCAGCTTGGTGTGATCTGCAGTGATGATGTACCTGCGCACCATGTGGGCTATCGCTACCTTCATCGATGTCATCGCGTATGTTTTACCTGCGACAGTAAAAGATTCATTTACACTTTTGTGACTGCACCTGCAACCATCCTTACATAATATCTACCACCAAAGACCAAGGAATTTCATGTATCCCAATAACTGGGGTCCACTCCTGAACTCCACTAAAGCTAGATAAGGAGTCTCTGCATGTAAAATACTGATATTAAGTTGCATACAGTTGGACTCGAAGTTAACCCCAGCAAAAATAGAGTAGGCGTTATTTTTTTTAACGAAATTGAATATTGTAAAAAAAAAACTAAACCCACCCACACAAGATCGTTTGCCAAAACTAAATGCAGCATCTGTAGCAGTGTGGGTTGGTAACGTGGCGGTATCGAGCCATCTTTCTGGTCTAAATACTTCAACGTCAGGCCCCCATGATGGATGATGAAGCAAACCGAGATTTGATATGACGCACTGACTACCTGCGCGCAATGTGTAGTTCTCTAAAAGAAAAGAAAGGGTTGTACACTGTTTTACAGACAGAAGTTCAAAAGAATTTCGTTTCATATAATTTTTTCTCATATTATCATTTCACAGAATAATCAATACGCAGACAGCTTGCTTCGAAAAATCTTAAATCATGGATTTTTGTTACAAAGAAAATTTAATGTTTCGATAATTCATATCATAGAATGACAAATCAAATATTTTTTATAATCATATTGTTTGGTTAATATAAAACTTATTACCAAGAAAAACATTTTATCGAGTGACAGTTTCTAAAATGTTTCAATTCACACCTTTGACAAAATGCATACCCTCATTTACTTGGACTATGTTTTAATTGACAACACTATTATACCGTAGTATAGTTATATGAAAGCGTTACGACGTAGCGCTCGTAAGCCGCTGCCGCGGCACCGCTCGCTTCGCTTGCTCGGCTCGCACGTAGTTGGTCACCGTTCTAACCTAACCTAACCTATTTGGTCGGAGTGAGCGGAACCTTTCAACGTCAATCTTCTTCGAACCTAACCTGTCCGGAGTTCTGAGCTCACTTCGCTCGCTCTTTCAAGGAAAACTTAAGATAAGTTTTCCTTGCCACAATGCCTTGTTTACGTTGATGTGGTGTGTGTACAAAACAACAAAAAAATATGGATAGCATACCGTCGACTTTTACATTTTCGTTGAAATAAAATACCATGGAAAAAAAACACCGAACAAACAATATTTGTTAAAAAATAATTCTACTGTTTGATACTTAAATTAAAAAATGTGATTATAAAATTCATTGAATTGTATTTCTGTGAAATATGTTCCATTCAAGTAAATAGTAGTTAAAACAATAATATTCGAAATAAAATACAAGAACCAAATATTATGAAATATTAGAAACATTTACGGCGAAACGAAATTCTATTAAATTTCTGCTTGCGAAATAAGGGGACACCAAAAGAAAGACATAACTATACTAACAAAACTAAAATAATAATATAAAAGCAAAGAACTAGCCTAAACTGTAAATCGCTGCATCTTGAAACTGGCTGGCTGGCTGGCTGGCGTGTATACAGGGTGGAAACTTTCAGCGGGGCAGTCAGGGGAACTACCTTTTGAAGCTACACGAAAATGGTCTTACGAGATTATCCATAATTTTTTGTGATATTTTGATAGCCATTCACAGATTTTCAAAATAATGTACAGTTAGCAAGAAAATGGCCATATTGTACGGCCAAACCAGATTTCAGGTCAAACTAGTTTGTCCTAGGCCAAACCGGTTTGCTGGTTTATTGTGTCAAGGTAAACTAACACAAACAAAGCTATAACACTGCAACTAATTTGAATGTGGCGCTCGCCGGCCCGCTGCCCAGTCAACGCTCTCTTCGTTCGCTCGGCTCGCGCGTCACTGTTATTGTGATGAGTTCTACTTTGGCCTAGGACTAACAAGACAACCATATTTGGCCTAACATAAGGTTTGGCCGGTTACATATTTATTTAGTATGTAATGCCCCACTGCTAGGTTAATGCCCGGCGTTTCCTTTTCCGCGGTCAAATTGTGGTGCCGTCACTGGTGTCACTCACAGAGCAACGACTTTCACGAAATTGAACAGCAAAGTTGCTGTCGTTGAAGTTATGATGTAGCATTGACAATATAAAACGATAAAACCACGGCCTCTTGCAGCCTGCCATCGTCTTCGGAATGTGTACCTTTAAGCTTTCCAAGGACAAAGTTAGTAACAAAAAAACCCAAATTTCAAAAAACACTAAAAAGCCTGAAATGTCTTTACTTTCGGAAGTGAAGTGCGTGTTTGTTTCGTTGACATTTTTGCTTGCTTGCTTGTTTGTAAAACAAAAAAAAAAGATTTTCCAAAAAATAAATTGGAAAATCGTTTTTTATTTTACCCTTTTTAATTGTTTACACAAATTCTTGTCATGAAACAATCTGTCATTGTAACTAGAAGTTATTAATTAAGGAACCATCAACACAGATAACATATTATGTACACTAATATTCTAGAGAAGAAAAATTTGTAAATTTGTGTGTTTGTAACGAATAAACTCAAAAACTTCTGGACCGATTTCAAAAATTCTTTCACCATTAGAATACTACATTATGCCTGTTTAACATAAGCAATATTTAAAAAAAAATCTCCACCCGAGCGAAGCCGGGACGGGCTGCTAGTAATAATAACATAAGTTATAAATTACTCACACAAATTTATTAAAATTTAAATGTGACCACCACGCGGGCTTCTTCTACCAAATGTAAACGGAATCACGAAAATCGGCCCCGTAATCACGGAGTAATCAGTAAATATATGTAGATAATTTTAAAAAATGCTGGTGGAATACATAACCTCCTTCTTTTTAGAAGTCCGTTAAAATCTATATACTTACTCAGTTTTACATCTCTGTCTATAAATCTTATTGTAACTGGGGCTGTCGGTAGCATTCGAAGACTTTCCTTAATTACTGCATCTGTATATATTAACTTCCGTAAATCATGCTTGTGTATATCTGCATCTGAACCTAAAACTTGCATTATTCTGAAAATTACACAAAACATTCACTTTATTGTGTTCGATAGTAGTTAACGTTTTCCTTATTCTCGACATGGTATGGTTTATTATTAGTTTTAATTCTGTGAAATATTTGTACGCTGGAAACAGCAGAATATTATGGACATCATATTATGTGTAACACCTATGTAACAACAATATTCTAACAAATAAATTTATTATTATTATTTAAACACGTTTTTTCTTTAAATGCAATGGAACTGTATCATATCATCTGCATATAGCAGTCCACTGACTGCTCATCACGGGTATCTTCAAATCGTATCCCATTTAAATCAATCCTCACTCCTCAGTCACTCTCATTCAGCTGCTACCAGTCACCACCCAGTTATGGGCGGGCGTCCTCCTGAATGTCATAGAAGAAAAAGAATACTACGTCAGCGATTAGTTCTGCTGCTAATCACGGGCGGCGGGCATATTGCCACTCTAACTTGCTTAAATTTGTGGGCTTCATCCAACAGAGAACCAAAGTATTGGATCTCTGTCGGGACGGCTCATTCAACGATTTTAGATTTAGGATTCGTGGCAACGATTTGGCTCCTTTCCAGATGGGAAAATTAAACATCTGTTCTACTTTTACAGCTGCATTATCTTGTCAACCTTGTTTCACCCACTGTCGAGAACAGGCCGACTTCCTAATGTGCCATACTACCCTAGTCTGTGCGAGTCTCAACCAAGCGATACCCGTGATCTTCCTTTCCTCAACAAAAAAGGCAACGTACTCTTCATTCATCTTCTGTTGAACCTTTGGGTATGATCCTATCATAACCAAAATAGTTTCTAGTGAATGTGTTGTAGTCTCGTATGCAGCTTAAATAGAAGTATGCAGTTCTTCTGTGATCTCCTGGTCAGTGAATTTGTTTCTATAGTGTTGTTGCAGCATCAGATCTATGAGCGACTGATAAGATCCAGCTGAAAAATAATATAAAATATTACGTATTCATTGTTTAATCACATTTTAACCTTCATCTCAGAGACAGTTTGTGAAATATAACTGTGAGTGTGGAAAGGTTGGCTCAGATAAAACGATCCCGACTATCATTCTGTACCATCTTGCTCTTTGTCTAAATACAATGATTATTCAAACCGTTATGGACAAATTGCAGATGCGGCTCCGGACGGATGTTATTTTGCAGTATCTGTAGGGTCAGGTGTCCGCAGTTGGGACTCCGGACAGATTTTGTACTGCTGAATCTGTAGAATCAGGTGTCCGTACAAAACTTGTTCGTGCCGGTTTGATCAAACTTTTGGGCCTGGACTCCACCCAAGCGGAGTTAGACAGAGATGAGCGAAGTGGAGAGGAGAAAATATGTGTAAATTCGTTAAAGCTAGGGTGTATCAACCGAAGCCGTGCGGAAATGTGCAAAGTGGAGAAGAGGGGAGATTTGCAAAGCGGCACGCCACTCACAGCACACCGCTCACCGCATGCCGCGCACAGCACACCGCTCACCATACGCCACTCACAGGACACCACTCACCGCATGCCACTCACAGCACACCGCTCACCACACGCCGCACACAGCACACCGCTCACCACACGCCACTCACAGCACACCGCTCACCACACGCCACTCACAGCACACCGCTCACCACACGCCACTCACAGCACACCGCTCACCACACGCCACTCACAGCACACCGCGCACCACACGCCACTCACAGCACACCGCTCACCACACGTCACTCACACCACACCGCTCACCACACGCCACTCACAGCACACCGCTCACCACCCGCCACTCACAGCACGACGCTCACCGCATGCCGCACACAACACACCGCTCACCACACGCCACTCACAGCACACCGCTCACCACACGCCACTCACAGCACACCGCGCACCACACGCCACTCACAGCACACCGCTCACCACACGTCACTCACACCACACCGCTCACCACACGCCACTCACAGCACACCGCTCACCACACGCCACTCACAGCACGACGCTCACCGCATGCCGCACACAAGACACCGCTCACCACACGCCACTCACAGCACACCGCTCACCACACGCCACTCACAGCACACCGCGCACCACACGCCACTCACAGCACACCGCTCACCACACGTCACTCACACCACACCGCTCACTACACGCCATTCACAGCACGACGCTCACCGCATGCCGCACACAGCACACCGCTCACCACACGCCACTCACAGCACACCACCCACCACACACAGCACGCCGCTCACCACACGCCGCACACCGCACACAACACATAGCACACCGCACGCCGCACTTAGCACACCGCTCACCGCACGGCGCTCACGTTTCTTCTCGTCTCCGCTGGGCGTAAACAATAACGAGACATCTCCTCTCCTCTCTGGTCAACCGTTTCTACTAAAGCTAAGCGGAGGCAGGAAGTGTAAACTAAGAAATTCTACTGATGGTTTATAACACATCTTCTCTCCTCTCATCTCGTCTCCGCTTCAGTGGAGCCGGCCCTTAGGCTGTAAACTGCATATGGAACAGTGGGCCCGGCGTGAGTTCCATAAGAAAAAAATATACTTACATGTAGATGAGGAACAAACATTCGTTCCATTTAAAAATGATCTCTTGATTTGTAATACCTGAAGGAGAAGATAGTTTTATTCTCAAAAGTGTTTGGATTTATTCTCAAAAGTGTTAATTTTTTTTAAATTAAGCATTAAAAGTGACACCAGACAGACTTCTTTTGTTCTCCTGTCTTGTCCCACTCCTGGGCAGAAGCCTTCCCCATACCTTCTGCCAGTCTCAATGCTGAGTGTTTTCTTGTCAATTCACGAGGAAGCCATTCAAAATATAATTTTTCATTTGATGAATTTAATAATATTATGATATCAAATCAAAATATATACTCGTACCTCATCTGATATTTCATTGGCTGTTCTCACCAATTCAGATTCGATCTTTTTCTCTCCTGACAGCCAGTATATAAAATCATTTTGTAGCCAGAAGTTATGGAATCTACGCATTACAAGGGCGAGCATTTCATCGACCGCTTTCATTAATTTTGGATAGAACTTCTTATTTCCGGCCTTTCCAAACGTAGTCACTAAAATTAAATACTTAATCATTAATCAAAAGTTATTTTGTTTAGGACAATAATTATTAATAAAAGGCACATTTAAAAGTGGACCAACGAACAAAGAACTGATTGAGAGTAAACATTTGGTCCAATCGGTACCTACGGACAAATTGCAGACGTGGCTCTAGACATCGGACCCGGATATGCCTAATAGCTTTATATAGCATACTACTGACTAACCCTTCTTTAATTGAATGTCTTTCAGTCCCTCCAGAGTTCGTATGGAAGATGTCGCATTCAAGCAATGTTGACCAAAATGCTGCGTAACTAATTTGTAGTGCAACTATGTATATTGCATTTACGTCTGTCAAATAATATACTGAAGTTTGTCCGAGGTTTGCAGCCGCACCCTGACCAAAACTTAACTCTATTCTTTTCTTAGCGCATTCCAGTTTGGCAAGATCAACGGAAGAATTCTGCAATCAGTTACTCAAAGCGAGCTTGGTACAGTTAGGAATAGTATAGAATACCGTTTAAAGAATATCAAAAATAAGGAAATAATGAGAATTTTTGGAGACACCTGCAGCACCGCCGACGAGGAAGCCACTAGCTACTAGTCGTTGGCGGAGGTAAGGTGCCTTACACACTCACAGTAAGATGTTCCCAGGGTTAATTGTTTCAGATGTGGCGAAGGTTCAAATTGTCCTTTTCCAACGTAACATTCTACATCACTCAGCAATGCCCTAGATTGGCTGTTAAACACTTCGAGAAAGCTATTTATAACAGGCAGGCTGAAGTTCGATTTAAGCAGTTCTCGGTGACGGCGCCAATGGTCTCCTGAGTATGAAAAAATAAAACCTTATTAGATTATAGATTTCAGTTGGAATTCAAGGGTTGGCTGTTAGCATAGTGTCATAAAAGTATTTGAAGAAAATGTTATAGTCGCGTTGGTCAAAAAAAATGCCAGCGGTTTGATTTGATTACTTGAATATCACAATCAAAACTTCTAATTTTAATTATAGTTGTTGTTGATGATGGATTAGTATTGTATTTATGTGTTCTCTTGTACGTAGAGATATTTTCTCCTTAAGTATCCTCTGACCTATAATTTATAGATTTAATAGATAATTTATTCATATAAACATTAAAATTTATAAATTAAAATAACCTAAAGTAACTAACTTCTTAGCAAACTTAAAAAACGGCGTCAAAAAACTCCTCCTCAACGCAGTCAACTTAAGTATTAACTGATTGTCTTCTTCTACCAGTGGTTGCAAGCGCGACTGTTTGGCATGAAGCTCGATTAGATCCCCTGGGCGCGCAAATTGTTATTGGTTTATCAGAAGTTTGGATTCATGCTGAGTTGGGATTTAAAGGGCGAAATGTGGGTGTACTATTAGGTACAACTCTGCCTAAACCTCTGGGGATTACAAGGTGTGATATTAAGTGTACTTATTGAAATTATATGTTTTGAGGTTCCCTTAGCTACTTACCAGATCCAGTAAATAACCCTTCACCCATCATACATTTTGCAAATGAGTACAAAAAATGTTTCTCCAAACAAGTATTGGCCACCAAAAGAGCATCTTCAGGATCTGATATGACTGTAAAATGCGAAAATTAAAAAATAAATTAGTCTAGATAACTCCACAGATGCCGCAATTTCCGTGGCCACATAATAGGCCAAAAAAAGTCCTACCATCAACACAAAAAAGAAGTCTAAATAAGCTCCAAAAATAATATGAGTAATAAAATGTTGAGGCGGTGCCTCTCTTTGAAGAGACCAAGAAACAGGCGTACAGATCTAGCGATCTATTCAAGGTGTTAACGGGTTCTTCATGAAGCCGTCAAGCAAGCTTTCTGTACAATGTTACGCACTCAAAATATTGTGCTGATGGATGCATTGAATAGTACGGGGTAAAGTCCAGTTAGGAACAAAACGGTAGTCAGCAAAATACATCCACTTCTAGCAGCATTCACCTCAATTAAAAAGACCATAGACGAAAAAAATCCGGTTGCAGTTGTTTAACATGAGTAAGGTATTTGATTATGTGGATCGTAAGCATCATAATAAAACAATTAATGCTCTCTCTCTGGGGCGGTCCCTCATGTCTGAGGATCGTGGTCAGGATTAGAGTTGCATCTGGAGCTGGTGATCTGCCGCCACCGGTTTCTTTCCAGCGCGCCAAGACAAATGCTACAATATGGTAAACTGAAATTCCTTAATTATTATGAACACTAGAAACGTTAAGGTCAGCATTAGGACACTTTAATGGGGATATTTACCATGTTTACTGTTAATTTTGAGTTTCCGATATTTCGGCGCTGTTGCAAGCACCATGATCACAGATTGCGATTTACACGGATTGCGGATTGAAGTTATTGCGGGTGGACAAATCGGTCTACCCTCTTAAACTTGAAATTCCTTAATGCAATATCTATAGATCTATATCTCTTTTATATTAAATAGTTATGGCGTACCACAATAGAGTTTTTAGGCTCCTTGTTGTTCATGTTTTGTGTTCATGATTTACCCGATATTCTGGTAAATTATCTACAACATTTAGTTTCATTTATGCCGCACTATTATTTTTGGTACTAACCCATATTCTTTGTCCGCGAGTGTAGAAGATACATAACAAGAAAGATTAGCAAGACAGAAAGTTGAAATCACTTACCATAATAAATTTGAGATTGAAATTTGAAATGGATAACGTTCCTTTGCTGTAATGACCATTTACTTGCATCTTTCACCAGTTGCCATAATTCTGAGAAATTGCCATAATCAGTTAATTACTTTCGCAATGGGACTAATGCCTCCTCACCTCCTGTTTGTTGCACTATGCCTGCGTGGCAGATAACGGCCCCCTCGGCCGTTATCTGCCACGCAGGCATAGTGCAGGTTACTTTCTATATCTGCATACTTTCGCGGGCACGCGGTGCTGCCTAACGGATCTTGCGGAATTAGAACTAAATAATGATTAAAATACTACTAAGCAATTACTAATTAATTAAAATGTTACATAACTATTATTTAAAACTTGAATTAATTAATGATGGCTTTCGCTTGGCAGCTGGATCACGGGCTTGATTCAGAAAACATTACTTCTGGATATGGCGCGTATTGTTACCAGATTCGTCTCTCTGGAGCCAGCCCTGACCACCGCCGGTAGCTCAGAGCCTGTTCCCGATACCGATGGGCTATTACTATTTTTATTTTTTAAATGTTTTATATTTCCTTTATTTGTAACTATATAGATAAATTACATTTTTAAATATTTCAATCTAAAAAAAAAAGAATTGCATTTAAAAATATAAAAATAGTAGCCCACTGGTATCGGGAACAGGGTCCAAGCTATCGGCGGTCAGGGCTCCAGAGAGAGGAACCTCCTAACAGTACGAGCCGTGTCCAGGAGTACCGCTCTCTGAATCCAGCTGCGTAACGAGAGCCTCCTCAGGTATTCATCGAGGCTCTTAGCAATTAAGCCATGGGCTGATACGATTATCGGCACAATGATCGCTGAGTCCAAATCCCACATGTCGACAACCTCGCCAGCCAAGTCAAGATATTTGATTTGCTTATCTTTCTCGGTTTTCACGAGGTTCCCATCAAGTGGGACCGTTATGTCAACAATCATTGCGCGCCACTCTGATCGATCCACCACCATATAGGAATATTAAAAAATGTAAAACATAATATGTATTAAAATGAATCAAGGAAATAATAATTAATACATTTTAATTCAAAGTTAAAACTGGTACAATACAACAAATCTTGGTGATTACATCAGATCTCACAACTTTTCACGATAAAATAACTGCATTGCGAGACTTGCATTTTTGTCCATGTAATGTTTTTGATGGGATATAATAGTAATAAAAACAAAATAAAAGATTATGGTTAAAACCGAAACCGAAAAAATATAATATTCTCTAGTTTTATTTTCCAGGGAGAAAACAGGGAAATACGTTTTTTACAGGCTAAGCGCCGTTGGCTTAGTTATCTCATAAAAAGACAAAATCTGCTTTTTACTATCATTTGATTGATATTGCATTGCGGCCGTTCGCAGTTTACAGACGTGCTCGTTAGCAGTATTTATTTAACGCAATAATAGTGACCTTCGTTAGTATTTTGCTAAGTGTGTAATTTATTAAATAATGGAAACATTAAAATAGTGAACTGGTAGAAAAATGGATAACAGCCCCGGTAATTTAAGTAGTCGAGGGCAACCCAATGCCCCTCCAGCGAAAACCCACCAGTCTTCTTCATCATCAAACTTCACCATCGAATTTGTATCCACGCCCGACATCCAAAAATGGATGTCATCCATTCAGCTGAAGTTAAATGAGGTTTGCTCTATTGCCACAGATGGCAAACTCAACTCGGAGCAGAAACTGAAAGTTACCAACTTATGCCGTAAAGTAGAATCTGACACCTCTCAAATGGCATTGCTGTATCAGGCTCTGAAGCAGAAATCCCATCAAGCTCGCACTTTAGTTCGACTTCCGAAAGGCGTTTGCTAGGGTTAGCAATGACGCGCTGCTAATGAAGCTTAGCAAAATAGGGTTTGCACCATCACTCCTCAGTTTATTTGCAGACTACCTACGTGATCGACAGCAGTTTGTTAGGCTTGGTATGTACGTGTCTGGTACCTATCACACGCGTTCCGGCGTGAGTCAAGGCTCAATTTTGGGGCCTTTATTATTTCTTATCATGGTCAACGATCTTCCTCAAGTTCTGCTTCACGCAAAATGTCTTTTATATGCTGACGACTTGAAACTGTACCTAGAAATAAACTCCGAGCTTGACAGTTTTGCACTGCAGCAAGACATAGATGGGTATACAAGTGGAGTGTAGACAACAGGATGGAGTTTAATTCGTCAAAATGCTTCGCTATGACATTCGGTCGAATGCAGCACCCCATAGATTTTGAATATAATTTAAATAATAATACCATCATGAAATCAACAACCATGAAAGACCTAGGAGTCACAATTGACCGAAAGCTCATCTTCCACGATCATTATGTTCATTGTAGCCAAACGATCCTACCAAAGGTTAGGTTTTGTTTTACGTAATTGCCGTGATTTTCGCACCGCTCATGCCGTCAAAATAATATTTAATGCCCTCGTACGTAGTAGGCTAGAAACCAGCTCTTGCGTTTGGAATCCGCACGAAAGTACCTACGCACTTTTGTTGCTACATCTTCACGCTCAAACGGCTTAACAGATTTGGATGAAATTTGGTACCAAGATAGCTTATATTCTGGATTAACACATAGGCTATATTTGATCCCGGAAAAATGCGGTGTTCCCGTGGGATGATCAAATAACTCAAAAATGGTTTTAACTCAAATACGCTGAAACGGCTTAACGGCTTTGAATAACAGTTGGTATCAGGATACTTTATATTCTGGCCATTAATACTACCCACCCAAAGGTTGACTGGTAGAAAATGCCTATGGCATTAAGTCCGCCTCTGTACTATGTGCTTGAACTGTTAAATAAATAAATAAATACTAGCATTTTAACCCGGAAAAGTATAGGTAGTGTTCCCGGAGGATATAAATATTATTAATCATATTTAGAATGTGCACAAATATTGTGCATAACTTAGAGAGGGTTTTAGTTTTTGTTTAATTGTAATCGGTGTTCTCTATCAAAAGATATATGAGTGTCTCCGGGTATTTTTTTTGTTATAGCATCACGTGTAAATTATAAACCTTATGTGGTTAAGTTTAATGCACAAATATTGTGCGTAACTTAGAGAAGGTTTAAGTTTTTGTTTCATGGTAATCGGTGCTCTCTATCAAAGGATATATGAATTTAAAGTGTTCAAGAAGAACTTATCATCATTGTGTAATAATATACGTGCAACGACATCTATTGCACCAAAATGGTACTAATAAATAAAAATGTGCTCACAAAATAACTTTTAAATCGACTGACCGGCTTTAAAACAAAGTTATGATAGCAAAAGGTACTCTAGATAAGTCTACATGACGCTATAACCCTGTAGAGTGCGTGTTCAATCGCTTTCCGCATTATATTTTAGCGGTATACCTTCGTGCTCGAGAGACGGCGTTGTTCATTTCACTCCATTTTCTGAATTGCGGTGTTAAGATTTTCCGTGACACAACGACCCTCGCCCGTGTCAAATGTATAAAGTTCGGTTTTTTCAAAAAGAGGAGGTTCTCTATTCGACGCGTCTATATTTTTTTTATTGTATGTATAACGACGCATAACTTTCTACAGAGAAATCCGATATGCATGATTCTTTTTTTTTTGAAAAAATGTATACATAACTCAAAGTTGGTTTCATTTAAAATTGAGAAATTGTGTTTGGGCTCATTTTATGCACCTTGATGAGGACTTTAGACCTAGCTGGAGTATGACTGTCATCGATGGTCTGACGATGGAAGCGGAAGGTAGTTGCAAGAGGTTCTCAAGAGTTTACAGCATCTGTTCGTGTTTGGGCTCATTTTATGCAACTTGATGAGAACTTTAGACCTGCCTGGAGTATGACTGTCTGCTACTTGAATTTTTACTAATCTAAATATATATATTATTATTAATATATAAAAGCGAAAGGTCACTCACTCACTCATCTATCACGAAATATCGAAAACCGCTTGACGTAAAAAGATTAAATTTGGCAGGGAGGTAGTTTATAGTTTGTAAACGTCCACTAAGAACGGATTCTGCAACAGGGCCGGATTAAGGAGGTCTAAAGGCTCTCGCAAGTTTGTATGAAAGTCCTTCATTTTTTGTGCTAAAAACATGAAATTTGGCAGAGAGGTAGTTTATAGTTAGTTGACGTCCGCTAAGAACGGATTTTGCGACAGCGGCCAGATTAAGGACGTCTAAGGAGTCTCGCAAGTTTGTATGAAAGTCCTTCCTTTTTTGTGCTACAAACTTGAAATTTGGCAGGGAGGTAGTTCATAGTTAGTCAACGTCCGCTAAGAACGGATTTTGCGACAGCGGCAGGATTAAGGACGTCTAAGGGCTCTCGCAAGTTTGTATGAAAATCCTTAATTTTTTTTGTGCTACAAACTTGAAATTTGGCAGGGAGGTAGATTATAGTTAGTAGACGTCTGCTGAGAACGGATTTTGCGACAGGGCTGGATTAAGAAGGTATATGGGCTCATTAACAAGGAGACATTAGCTAAGAAATAATTTTGTGACAGCCTGGACTAAGGGCTCTGCAAGTTTATATGAAATCCTTGGTTTTTTGTACCAAAAAATTGGTAGGTAGATAGAATATGTCATGTAGGAAAAGATTTTATAACAGGACCGGTTTAAGGGAATATAATCACTTTCGCAAACCTGTGTTCAACAAACATTAATTGATAACTTATAATACAACAAACAGAAAATACAACTAAATTAAATTCAAACGAAGAAAAGTATTTATCATTTTTTTTACAATAAATAACATTTACGTAGGTAATAGGAGTTTCATCAAGTTATTGCTCGATTTTTTTTTGTATTTTCCCCTGGGTACTTCTGTGACGCTTTTCCGTGGTAAAAAAATTCTTATAGTACGTTGAACTTGGTATTCACATATCACCATAATAAATACCATATTCCAGACAATATTTTACATATGTTGGTTTATCCCTCATTCACCGTCGTTTTCTGTAAAACTATACATTGAATTTTCGAAAGCCCCCATAAAATCTTTATTTTTACCACATTAGCATAATCACAAATTTTTAATCCATCTTTTTAAATAGGTCTAGAAATGAATGAAATGATTGACGTCTCAGATTTAATTCGAAATGACATTGTAAAAGTTGGCATGGCACCAACTTTTACAATGACGATCAACACAGATGCCAAGCTAAACCATAAAAGTGACAGGCATTCAATTGTGCACTCCATGCTTCTCACACGAACAATTATATGTTGGTTGTTCAGTGCCCAAAACTTGCACTTGCTTGCGGATAATAATAAGTCATTTAATGTTGTATACAGAACGGTATTAGAATACATAGCGCACAACAAGGCGTTTGATGGTTCACTTTGAAAAACAAGTTGTACTCGTATAGCGTCAAAAAACGGTTTTAAAAGTTATAATTATCGTCACTCAACGCCATTTAATTTCGTTTCGGACCTCTGCCGCCAAGAATTAAAGCCAAAAGGACCGTTTTGTAGTCATCGTTATCGCATTTTGGTCAGGCCGTCAGTTCTCATACATAACATAACATCACGTGTTTAACCCCGAAGAGTTGGGCAGAGGTGTACCTAATCGTACACACACATATTTCGCCAGTTATGTTGAAGTCCCATGTAATAGGTGGCGAGCCTATTGCCATCAACCGGGCACCAATCCAAGTTCCGTGGCTGGTACTGAGAAATTCCTGATGGAATAAGCCAATAACACTATTATTTATAGTATTTTTCTTCAATTGCATACATTGCTTAATGTTAAGAATCACGTATTTAATGGACGCCCCCTACCTAACACAAACACATTCTTGCTTAAAAGGTGATCTCCAAATCATGTGTGTTTTAGCTTTATGTAATTTAAATAAAAAAAAATTTTTAAAACTGCCCTACCCGGGAATCGATCCCAGGACCTCATGCTTAGTAGTCATGCTTGCGACCACTCGACCAACGAGGCAGTCTCACACATACAATCCGAAATTTCCACGCGAACGAAGTCGCGGGCAACAGCTAGTCATATTATATTTCTTAAAATCTTACGAAAATTAAGTAACAATTATTATTAACCAACATTTACAAGATTGTAAAAATAAAAACTGCACTTCGTTCAAGAACACAATAGTAGTTTTTCTTTGTTTTATTATTAAACTAGCTGACCCGCGCAACTTCGTCTGCGTGCGTGCGTACATAAAAGAAAGAGAGGTTAGAGAGAGTGTGCGTCAACCTTAAAAGTTAGACATATGGCCATTGCGGATATTTTTTTAGAGCTTTTTAAGAGGGACAATTCCGACATACATGATAATTGCGTAACTTTAACCGTTCACGCACAACGGAAGCTCTCAAAAGGAGTAAATCCCTATTATATACTATTACCGATGGATAATCATCAAATGACCCCTCCCACTCTGGACGGAGTGGAAGGGATTGTCAGACTTGTACTGACTAAAATCCACCCACGTTTCTTCTGTTGCCCTTTGCGTTCCAGGGCCGCGGTATCTCTTTCGAACAGTCCCGCAACCCTGGCAGGCCTCGCTCCTCTCGGATCCCTTCCCGTTTGCTGACATCTCTTTGAGGCGCGTGTGGAACACGAACACGCCGTCACCACGGCCTGTCGTCATAAGACGGACGGATGGCGAGCTAGCCCATTACTCACTGTCCACAGGCCCGCGACCCTCGACAGCCTTACGTCTTCATCTTTAGACACTCGATGAGAATCATACACCAGCTAGAACGAAAGTTCTCATCAAAGTTCTTGAAATGGGCCGAGACACGATAAAACTGCTGTAAACTGTTGCGGACCTCTTGCAACTGCCTTCCGTCTCCATCGTCAGACCTTTGATGATAGACATACTCCAGGCAGGTCTAAAGTTCTCATCAAGGTGCATGAAATCAGCCGAAACACGATATAGATGCTGTAAACTCTTGAGGACCTCTTGCAACTACCTT
Organism: Eugnorisma glareosa; assembly: GCA_947578425.1. Lineage (NCBI taxonomy): Eukaryota > Metazoa > Arthropoda > Insecta > Lepidoptera > Noctuidae > Eugnorisma > Eugnorisma glareosa. The sequence goes on from OX387979.1 coordinate 18,113,965, forward strand.
CCGTCTCAATCGTCAGACCTTCGATGACAGTCATACTCCAGCTAGGTCTAAAGTTCTCATCAAGGTGCATGAAATGAGCCCAGACACGATATAGATGCTGTAAATTCTTGAGGACCACTTGCAACTGCTTTCCTTCTCCATCGTCAGACATTCGATGAAAGTCATACTGACAACTCAGTATGGTTTAAAGTTTTCATCAAAGTGAATGAAATGAGCCCAATAACATTATACCTGCTGCAAACTGTTTAGGACCGCTTGCAACTGCCATTTGTCTCTATCGTTTGACCGTCGATGACAGTCATACTTCAGCAAGGCCTAAAGTTCTCATCAAGGTGCATGAATTGAGCCCAAACACGTTATTGTTGCTGCAAACTGTTGAGGACCTCTTGCAAGTGCCTTCCGTCTCCATCGTCAGACCTTCGATGACGTCATACTCCAGCTAGATCTAAAGTTCTCATCAAGGTGCAGGAAATGAGCCCAAACATGATTTCTCAATTTAAAAAACAAAAGATCATGTATATCGGACTTCTCTGTAAAAAGTTATGCGTGGTCAGGTCATACATAAAATAAAAAAATATAGACGCGTCGAATTGAGAACCTCCTCTTTTTGTTTCGTTGGTTAATAAACCAAGCTTCAGACATTTGACACGGGCGAGGGTCATTCTTTCACGGAAAACTTAACACCGCGACTCAGAAAATGGAGTGAAATTAATAGCGCCATCTATCGAGCACGAAATTTAACCGTTAAAATATAATGCATGTAAAGCGATCGAACACACACTCTACAGGGTTATAGCGTCATGTAGACTAATCTAGAGTACTTTTTGCTCTCAGACCCGATTTAAAAGTTATCTTGTGAGCACATTTTTATTAATTAGTACCATTTTGGTGCAATAGATGTCGTTGCATGTATCTTACACAATGATGGTAAGTTCTTCTTGAACACTTTAAATTTATAAATCTTTTGATAGAGAGCACTGATTACAGCATGAAACAAAAATTAAAACCTTCTCTAAGTTCCCCACAATATTTGTGCATTGAATCTAATCACATTGGTTTTCCCAACAACATGAACACCCGCCTCGCAGCGCGCGCGGGTCATTATTTTGATGCGGAGTTATTTTAAAACTTTGATAATATCTCCTAAGATATTCATCTAAATTGAATAGTGTAAAGGGCAATTTTGGTCACAATGGAATGCTAAAGATGACTAACATATTTATTTTGATAAGGATTAATACTATGTCGGTAAAAACACCTTCGCAAATAAAACATTAATTTTGACCAAATTTTAAAATCATAAAAATGGTTATTGTGAGTCAACCTTAAAAGATAGGCATGTGCCGTCGCGGACTTTTTTTGAGACCTTTTTAAGAGGAATAATTCCCTGCTACATTATATTTGTGCAACTTTAACCGTTTATGCAGCGCACGCAACGGAAGCTATCAAAGAGAATATTTTTTCCCCGTTTTTGCAACATTTGTCATTGATGCTCCGCTCCTATTGGTTGTAGCGTGATGATATATAGCCTATAGCCTTCCTCGATAAATAGGCTAACCAACACAAAAAGAATTTTTCAATTCAAACCAGTAGTTCCTGAGATTACCGCGTTCAAACAAACAAACAAACAAACAAACAAACAAACAAACAAACTCTTCAGCTTTATAATATTAGTATAGATTTTCCCATATTACTTTTTGTTTTTGTTAAAACAATTAAAACTGTGGGCCAAAATAGCTGGAAACTGGTGCCCTGACACAGTGAGGCGGGGTCGCGGGAGGCCACGAAGGAGGTGGCGGGACGAACTGGACAGGTTCCGTCCGAACTGGAAGGAGGACGCGCGGGTTCGCGACAAGTGAAAGGAGTGGCGGGAAGGCCTTCGCCCGGGACTGGGACCAAGAAGGATAGGAAAAAAAAATGTGTTCTTGTAGTAAATAATAATTATTATAGGTACTCATAAACATCATTTTCCACTAATTATAAGCAAGGGTGATGATTTAATTGTAAAAAATACATAATAGGTACTACTTTTCTGTGGTGTATTCCTGAACGAAAAATTCAAAATGACATTTTGTTTTGACAAAACCCATCAGTGTCTGTCAGTCGAGTCTCGTTGGTCTCGACTTGGTTTCGACTTTCGTGGCTTTCAGTGTTATTTTATGTTCTCTTATTTATGTTTTGTTCCTACAACTTTTGCTTTGTACAATTATTATCAAGTAACAATTTCTAGGTTATGCAAACGTCATCTCTACAACCTGTCATAACACTCACGACAAATGTCAAACATTTTTAATTTTTATTGCGTGCATAAAATATTATGTAAAAAATGTTACTTTATTCTATTCAGAGGCTTGTTTCCAAGCTTTTATAAAAAGTACATGTTATGGTCGGAGTCCCATACAAAAATGAAACATCTCCTTTTCACAGAGTGTGTAGGTATTGTCCCTTGTGATGGGGGAAGGCATTTGGCCGCAGGACGTAGTGTTCCGTTGCTGCCGCGGACAAGTTCCACTGATCCAGCACAAGTAAGCAGTGCTGCTAACATAGTCGCAAGACTTATTTATTAACACAAGTTTTATATTCACTTTATATAATTATGTTAGTTTATAAGCTATGGATCTATGTGCCACTGTAGCCTGAAACCAATGGTGTTATGTTATGCCACCAAACCGTTGTGTTATGGTATGCCTCATTACAACAAAATTAAATAATAAAAACAATGTAATGTTAAAAAACCGGTCAAGTGCCAGTCAGACTCGCACACACAGGGTTCCGTAGCACAAAAAATATGATAACAATATTTTAACACGTACTTAAATGGACAAATTTGATTCACCGATGATGAAACACTTTATGCAGGTGTTGGTGAGGCAGGAATCCATCATCGATGATTTTTGTAATGTTTATTTGTTGTTTTTTGGAATGTCTTTGTTTTGTTGTTATGTATGATTTTTCTGGGAGCGTAATACCATTATACACTAACATAGTTTTTTAAATTTTTTTGTAACTAACCGTGGATCATTGTTGTCTGAGCAAATAAATTATATTATATTATTATAAATGTAAATTGACACTCAAAAGCAAAACGAAATTGGTTTTTCCTAATAAACAAAGACATTGCTGTAGTTACACCTAACTCAAACTAATTTCCGTTATGTTTTTTTCCATTCTACAAACCTATATTCTTTCAGATTTTTCCTGTTCTTACTTAAAAGTAGAGACACAATTTTACGACTTTGGAAGGAAATATCTCATCAACCTTACTAAGACCTACAGTTTTTGGAATCTCGATATGATTATTTAAGAGCTGTCGATAGACATCACTCACAATTATATACAGGGTGGTTTCAACATCACTTGGAGGGTAAGTACTCTAAATATTGGAGATAGCAAATTTAACACAAAGCGTTATTTTTTATCTCCAGTATTTAGAGTACTACTTCGGAGACGAGCTAGTGGCAAAATAATAACGGCCACTCGGGTCGATCTTTAGGTTAAGCCGCGCTTTCCTAGGTGGGTCTGGGGATGGGTGACCGCCCTTTACATACCGAGTTTTCTCCGTGCCTCGGAAAGTACGTTAAGCCGTTGGTCCCGGCTGTCATCTGTAGATTTTTGACAGGCATTAGTCGTCGAAGTCGTTCGTCGACAGGTAGTCAGTGGCCCAAAAAGTCTGACATCCCAGTACTAAGTGGGTTGTGGAGGTATTCAGCTGCATCCCCAACATAGTTGGGAAAAGGCTATGCAGATGGTGATTAAGGGGATCCCCATACAAGCTTGTTTTTACGGAATCCTTCATGTGCAAGTTCCACTCGTACTTAGCCGGCTTTTTCAATTCAATTTATGCTGTTGCTCGTAGTTAAATTATAACAGCCACACGGTTCGATTCAAGCCTTTGCCTCGGAATGCACATTAAGTCGTTGGTGTCGACATTCTGACAATCAGTGTTACCAAGGGGTATCGTATTAGCCAGTAGGTAACTGGGTTGGGGGTTTTTTTAAGTGTGTGGGTAGCCTATAAATAAACTCAAACAGTAATGACGCCTGAGAATAAGTTAAATCCAATGCAATACTTGAGGTAAATGCATTAATTTATATTAGCTCTGAGGCACTATTGCCAACCGTTCTAAATGCCCAGCAGTGGGAAAGTAATAGGCTGGTATAATTGTTCAAGCTAGAGTTTCAAAGTTCAACGAATTAAATCAAAATTATCATGATCGTCATTCAGAGCTTCAGTAATCGGATTTTTCTTATAAAACTTTTCCTCTTGATAGTTGTTGTTGGATATTCTTCTTTCGAGGGTAATCTCGTGGCCACCTGCAGATCTGAGGGTCACATCGATGATGAGCGTAAAGCGGCGAATCGTAATGCGGTTTACAGAATACATCTACCTACTAAGCTTCAATAGTGTAGTCCTAATAGTTTCGGAATGAAGTGGCTGTGACATACACGGACAGACAGACTGACAGACAAACAGACCGACAGACCGACAAACATTGCGAATCTATAATGGTTCCGGTTTTTTGCCATTTGGCTACGGAACCCTAAAAAAGGTAACAAAATGTCAGCCTTACTAACCTAACCTAACTTACTAACCTATTCTTACTGAATTGACCCTACATACTGACCTAGCCTTACTAACTAACCTAACTTACTAAACTAACCTAACTTACTAACCTAACCTACGACTACGCATACGTCGTGTCGTCGTCGGTGTGTACCTAACTACCTACACTCCGCCCGATCAAGTTACGTTATTAACTCGCTCAGCTGATAGATGTTCACCTAAACAAATTAAATGATTTCAAATTTTCCTTCATACTTTTATGGGCTTAAGACAGTCATAATTGCTTTGTGCCTAGGTTTTGGGACATATCTAATAAAATTTAAAAAATATGCTAAGAGCGGTACATGAAAAAATAAGTCCTTGATCCCTACAGACCTGCTAGTTATGGCGTATTTAAAAATCTGGAATCAAAATTATTTACAATTCTTCGCGATAAGTAGTAGAGATAGATACGAGTAATTGTTCATAAAAATGTGTAATCAAAATTATTTACAACGATTAAAAAAAGAGATTGATTGAAAGGTGATTAATTATTAGGTTTACAGAATGAACATAATAATTAATCACCTCTGAATCATCACTTAAGGCTACACTTCGCCGCCCCCGGCCACCGTAGGCGCGGGCCTGTGGACGGTGAGCTATGGGCTAGCTCGCCGTCCGTCCGTCTTATGACGACAGACGGACAGTCGACAGACGGCGTTCGTTTTCCACGCGCGCCTCAAAGAGAGTCAGCAAACAGGAAGGGGTCCGAAAGGACCGATGCCTACCAGGGTTGCGGGACTGTTCGAAAGAGATACCGCGGCCCTGTAACACAAAGGGCAAAGGTAGGAACATGGATGGGTTTTAGCCAGTAAAAGTCTGACACTCCCTCCTGCTCAGCCCAGAGCGGGAGGGGTTATTTGATGATTTCCCATCCGGAAAAAAAGGGCTACACTTCACGATATCGTAATTATTGTTCAAAGTGCAAACCATTCCTTTCGGTATATAATCTTGCACGTGTCTCTGCGATCGCGTCCACTATCGCACTTTTCATTTGTTCACGAGTTTGATGCTCGATTCTGTACACCAATCACTTCACTTCACTCCACAAATAAAAATTCAGAGCTCCTTGCTGGCCAAGCAACTGGACTACCCGTCCAATCCAGTGATCGCCAAACACGAAATTCAGGTGATTTCGTACATTACGCTCGTAATGTGCTGGAAATCCGTCATGTTGATAATGCAAATTATTTAAATAAGCCAGTGGTATGTCTTCCATTAAGTCTGGAATTACACTTTGCAGCATGTATAAGTGAGTCCCACCGGTCAAATTTCCTTCGATAAAATACGGGCCGATATTTTTATCATTTATGATGCCAGCCCACACATTATTAATGCTGAAACGTACTTGATGTCTACACTCACTAATCACGTGTGGATTATTAAATGCCCAAAAATGTTCATTTCGTTAATTAAATAGTCCCACACGCGTTAAAGTCGATTCGTCCGTCCACATAATATTAACTTCGCGATTGTTTAGTATTCACTGGCAAAATGCGACTCTAGCCGTCCCGTCGTTCTCGTGGAAGGCGTGTACTTTTATAAAGTGATACGGATAAAGTCCTTCTGTATTTAAGAGCTTCCAAACGTAGTATTGACTTGCGTTAAAGCTAATTGTAGTCATATTTGTACTACGCCTGGGATCTTGTTCAAAGTACTCTAGGATTTCTTCATCTAGTTCAGATGTGTAGGCTGGTTGCCTACCGCGGCCCTGAGCGTGTGACGGTGTACGGAATTGTCCGTGATTTAACTAACGCTGCGTAGCCGCCACAATTGTTTGACCAGACGGAATTTGCGGGTTAGGTATACCACGCAGTCGCAGAGATTGCAAGTGGTGTGGTTCGCTGTAGAGTCGACGAGCCGATAATCGCGACATCGCGACTATCGCGTATAATTGCACCATGGCAACGAACTTCACGTTGGAGTACACGTAATTGCAAGACGCCATTACTTTCACGCGACATAAACTACAACACACCGATGACGTTTAAGAGAAACTGCATTGTTTAAATGACGTGGTCCTGCTTTGCCCTTAGCGCGCGGGGTGCGCGGGGCGCGCGCCTTTTGCATTGCCAATCAAATGGGGTTTGGGGGCGGAGTTTGGTCTAGGATTGGCAAATTTATGTAAGTCCACATTGACTGCGCTTACGCGTCACTGTAGTTAGTATTGAATGGTGCCTACTGATGGTTCGCATAATTTTTTCACTCATGCGAGAATTAATTCGAGCTTAAAAAACGTGGCAAAAAGATACAAACAAAGACACCGACTTCCAAAAGTCAAGTTACTTTAGACTTTTTTACTGTTTTTTTTGGAAGTCGGTTTTGTTTTCGCAGGAAGTTTTTTTATTTTACCGTTTTTAGTTGTAGTATACCATACAAATTCTTGTCATGAATTAATTTTTACATTGTAACTAGAAGTTAGTTAAAATACTCGTCAAGACGAACCATACGAGCCCAAACTCGATGAGGTTTTGTCGTTTTATATCGGAGTTCCTATGGCGACCGTCCAGCTCCATCATCAGACACTGGATACCATTTAGAACCAAATTACTCGTCAAGACGAATCATACGAGCCCAAACTCGATGGGATTGTGTCATTTTATTACGGACTACCTGTGACCACCTTCCAGCTCCATCACCAGACCCTGGGTACCATCTACAGATAAAGTACTCGACGAGATGAATTATAAGAACCCAAACTCGATGGGGTTATGTCGTTTTATAACAGAGTTCCTATGGCCACCTTCCAGCTCCATCATCAGACCTTAGTGACCATTTAGGACTAAAGTACTTGTCAAGACGAATCAAACGAGTCCAAACTCGACGGCGTTGCGTCGTTTTTTTACAGTGCTCCTATGGCCACCTTCCAGCTCCATCTCAGATCAGCTCCATGTCATCATAATATTGCATTGTCTTGCGAATACACATGCGTGCAACATTTCAGCTCAATCAGAAATCGGGAACTGTGTCAAATTTAAGCACGTATCACGCGACTTCGCGTGATGTACATCAAAGCGCCTTCACGCGACGTCGCGTGATGTGGCAATTAACGTGAGGAAAACAACCAAATTCCTAAACCGATTTTGATGAAATTTCTATGGGACCAATCGGGAAGCATATTATTATCCTTTCAGATGAAAAAAGATTTTTTTTTCAGATCGGTTTACAAACGACGGAGTTATGAGGAAACAAAAATTAAAAAAAAAAACATCCGAATTGAGAACCTCCTCCTTTTTGAAGAAAGTCGGTTAAAAAAGTACTTTATCTTTACAAATCGATAGTGTTTCATGCACCAGATCAACCCTAAACGGGATTAAAACGATCAAAATTTAACGGTGTATTTAGACTAACTATAAACTACCTCCCTGCCAAATTTCATCTTTATACGTCAAGCGGTTTTCGATATATCGTGATAGATGAGTGAGTGAGTGAGTGAGTGACCTTTCGCTTTTATATATTTAGATTAGATTGAAAAAAACCCACATTACATTACAATCAGTATCAAAAAGATGTACCTAAACACCGACAAGAATTCTATTAGCTGGCTACAATTTTAGTTGTGTTCCAATTTATTTAAACATATAAATTTTTAGCTACAAGTAGGTAACCAATGTGTTATTTGATAATAAAAAAGATGGTAGACATTTATATACGTCGTACATTTTTTCGAGGCTGAGTGCATTTGCTCGGATTAGAAGCCACACGCGAGAAGTGACCTTAACCACCAGACCATCAGAACAGTTTAAAAATAGTATCAATAGATATAATAGAAAGAGAGGGTGTGTCAACCTTAAAAGATAGACATATGCTATTGCGGTCATTTTTTAGAGCTTTTTAAAAGGAACAATTGTGATATGACATGATTATTGCGTAATTTGCGATCAAGTAGGTAACAATTTAATTTCTCGAAAATATTTGCATTAAGCGCTAAAATATTCTACTAATACTTTTCCAAATAAGGGCTTCCTCGACAGCCTTACGTCTTCATCCTTAAACATTCGATCAAAGTCATACACCAGCTAGTTCGAAAGTTCTCATCAAGGTGGATGAAATGAGCCGAGACACGATAAAACTGTTGTAAACTGTTGCGGACCTCTTGCAACTGCCTTCCGTCTCCATTGTCAGACCTTTGATGATAGTCATACACCAGCTAGGTCGAAAGTTCTCATCAACGTGCATGAAATGAGCATAGACACGATAAAACTGTTGTAAACTGTTGCGGACCTCTTGCAACTGCCTTTCGTCTCCATCGTCAGACCTTCGATGACAGCCATACTCCGGCCAGATCTAAAGTTCTCATTAAGGTGCATGAAATGAGCCCAAACACAATATGGATGCTGTAAACTCTTGAGAACCTCTTGCAACTACCTTCCGCCTCCATGGACAGACCATCGATGAAAGTCAAACTTAGGTTCAAAATTCTCATCAAGGTGCATGAAATGAGCCCAAATACAATAGAGCTGCTGTAAACTCTTTATGACCTCTTGCAACTGCCTTTCGTCTCCATCGTCAGACCTTCGATGACAGCCATACTCCAGCAAGATCTAAAGTTTTCATCAAGGTGCATAAAATGAGCCCAAACACGATATAGATGCTGTTAACTCTTGAGAACCTCTTGCAACTGCTTTCCGTCTCCATCGTCAGACCTTCGATGACAGCCATACTCCGGCCAGATCTAAAGTTCTCATTAAGGTGCATGAAATGAGCCCAAACACAATATGGATGCTGTAAACTCTTGCGGACCTCTTGCAACTGCCTTCCGTCTCCATCGTCAGACCTTCGATGACAGCCATACTCCGGCCAGATCTAAAGTTCTCATTAAGGTGCATGAAATGAGCCCAAACACAATATGGATGCTGTAAACTCTTGCGGACCTCTTGCAACTGCCTTCCGTCTCCATCGTCAGACCTTCAATGAAAGTCATACTCCAGACAGGTCTTAAATTCTCATCAAGGAGCATGAAATGAGCCCAAACACGATGTAGATGCTGTAAACTCTTGAGAACCTCTTGCAACTACCTTCCGTCTCCATCGTCAGACCTTCGATGACAGTCATACTCCAGCTAGGTCTAAAGTTCTCATCAAGATCTCTGAAATGAGCCTAAACACGAAATAGATGCTGTAAACTCTTGAGGACGTCTTGCCTTCCGTCTCCATCGTCAGACTTTTGATGACGTCATACTCTAGCTAGGTGTAAAGTTCTCATCAAGATGCAGGAAAAGAGCCCAAACACGATTTTTCAATTTTAAATGGGACCAAACTTAGAGTTATGTATACGCTTTTCACAATAAAAAATTTAGAAAAAATGAAAAATATAGACGCGTCGAATTGGAAACTTTCTTTTCTGTTTCGTCGCGTCGGTTATAAATCCAAGCTTTAGACATTTGACACGGGCGAGCGTCATTCTTTCACGGAAAATCTTAACACCGCGAAAATCAGAAAATGGAGTGAAATGAACAACGCCATCTATCGAGCACGAAATTAAACCGCTAAAATGTAATGCAAGGAAAGCGATCGAACACGCACTCTACAGGGTTATAGCGTCATGTAGACTAATCTAGATTTTGATAGAGAGCACCAATTACAATGAAACAAAAACTAAAACCTTCTCTAAGTATACGCACAATATTTCTGCATTAAATCTAACCACATTGGTTTTATAATTTATACGTGATGCTTTATCAAAAGAAATACCTGGAGACACTCATATATCTTTTGTTAGAGAGCACCGATTACAATTAAACAAAAACGAAAACCTTCTCTAAGTTATGCACAACATTTGTGCATTGAATCTAACCACATACTAAATATGATTAATAATATTTAAATCCTCCGGGAACACTACTTATACTTTTCCGGGTTAAAATGCCTAGTGTTAATGGGCAAAATATAAGGTATCCTGATACTAAATGTTATTCAAATCTGTTAGTGTGATTATATATAATAGAGAATATTGAAAATGATAATTATCTGACGACGATGTATCCGAAATAAAAACTTGGTACCCTTCTATGTCCGAAATGGCAGTCTACTCTTCGACCTCAGAATGCCTACCGTACTTCAGTTCATGAAACGCCTTTCCAAGCCTCTATTCGCCTCTGCCCTAAGGTATCGAAACCCTCTGATCGCATCGGCCGCCTGATGCGAACCGTCGCGTATTTGCAAGATATGCCGATCACGGCATACCATAACCACCCCTGACGCGGTAAGGAAAACAGTACATTACGTAAACACAGATACAATTCCGGCCTCGCCGTCAAGGCCCGTCGCGACGTCCCTGTTCAAGCCTCCCCTGACTGGTATCGTTTTTCATTAAAATACTATGAAAAACAAACTTAATTTTGCTATTTTGTGTACATAATGTTACTATTTTGTCCCAGCTGTGGGAACCGTTTATGCTGATTATGCTTATGCTGTGCTATATGTTTTTAAACTTATTTAGTCACTGAGGCTATCATTAAAACGGGATATTTACCTTATCTACACAAGCACGGCACTTCCGAGTGTGCTGTGGACAGAGGACAGGAAAAGAAAATGTATGTAATGTGTCTCAGTCGTCCAGGGCCATCCCAAAAGTTGTGGTCGCTTCCAAAGGGGAGAAAAACGGAGAAAATACATAAAATTTGGACCAACACCGCAACATCGTGCACTATAACTTTTGTAAACATTGATATCTTCAATAGCACAATAGGAAAATTCAAAGGATAATTATATATATAGATGTAATCTTCGTTTTAAATCTGTCCTGGTTGTATACTTTTTATCTGGCATCTTCTTTTTTTTCATTATGTAATTTTTTAATCTTTTTTTTACGCCCATATTATTATGATTGTGAACGTAAGTAAGTGTTGTGGGTTACATTATTGGCAAAATGCAAATATAGTTATACTAGTTTTAAGTTTTAATAGTGTAACTCTTTGCTGTTTCTCTTAATAAAAATAAAATCTGATAACAGTGAATGCCGAACGTAAATTCATTTTTGGGAGTCTATCTAAAATAACATTAAAATTTTTGACGTAGGAGGTGCAGGAAACTTGTATAACGGGTCCATAATATTGTTCTTAGCTGTAACCGTTTTGTAACTATGTTGTGGAACGTCAATAAAATGAAACGAACATTAATTAAGTTCATTGGACTTTTTTTTTGCGATGCTATTTTAGGATTAAGTTTCTAGAATTTAAGCTAGTTTACGCTTCTGGATGAAGACTAAGAATCATATACCTACTTATGCGTCAGAACCTGCTCTATAATAAGTTTTTTAACTGACATGATATTTAACATGTTTACAGTTTGTTTTGAGTTCCCGATATTTCGGTGCTGTACATACAAACAGTTAACATGGTAAATATTTCGTTTTTGGTGCTCTATTGTTCGCTATTTTTGCGTTCTTTTTTCCATCCCTGTTAGAAATGGTGCCCACTCTTATAGAAAATCTTATTTTTCCATAAAATAATTATTTCCTACAAACATGGGGTACCCGGGGTACCATTAGGTTGGCCACGAGCTGTACGATTAAGCGACACGCCTGTTGCGGACGCGACTGTGAAGGAATTCAATGGAGAAGATGTTGCTTACGATGCGACTTGCGACGATGGTACACACGCGAATGAAACAAGTGCTTTTTTTTAATCTTTACTTAGGAACTGCCTCCGTTTTCACGGTTTACGTGGGACTTAGAACATAACTGGTGAAATGTGGGTGTACTATTAGGTACACCTCTGCCTAACACTTCGCGGATTACAGTCGTGATGTTATGTTATGTTATTCCGATATCTGATGATGATCGATGATTGTTTTTTACAGTAAGAAGCGGCTTCTGACCCGAGACAACATTACGGAATAATTACTTTTTTGGTACTACATCTAGGACAATTCCATCGTTTGTCTTGTATTGTAATCAACCTTTAACTTTTAATGATGTCTGGTTCCATTCCAAGAAAATAGTTATAAAAAGTACGGAGACATCGTAAAATGATTATATCTGCCGCGTTTCCATGACTATGACATACTAGTATATTGGCCTTGGCCTACCTGTCGTTATCTAAATTATCATCGTCTTGCTGCCCTTGTCCCATATTGCATAAACCGGACCCTTGAAGATGCCTGTCAACCAAGCATTCTGTTCATCAAACTAAGTACCTCTACGCAAAAAATGATTGCTGGGAAACGTCTTTTTTGTTTGTGGAAAAATTACGGGTTACGGAAGGACTCAATCTAACGCACTCCCCACATTTGTGTTGATGGATGCTTTGAATAGTATCAGGGATCGTGGAGGTTTATGTAATAGTATACTTGGTTATGCCCGCGGCTTCGCCCGCTTGAAGTTCAGTAATTATCCCATGGACCCACACTTCTGCATGCCGGGAATAAAGTATCTTACTTACTTATCTCTTTCACCGCACGTAAAAGACTTAGGTCAGTGCATTGACGGCAGTTTAAATTGGAATAAACACGTGGCTCAGGGGAGCCAGAAAGTCACGTTCTCACTGCGGTCTCTCAATAGATTCAAGCATTTCCTCCCATCTAGCACCAAACTTACTTTGGTCCAGTCACTTGTACTTCCCATTATCGACTATTCTGATCTTTGTTATTCTGATCTTTCCCAAGAACTTCTAAATAAATTGGATCTCAATAATTGTATTCGCTTTGTTTTTGGCCTTCTTAAATACGATCACATTTCTTCCTTCCGTTCTCCGCTTAAATGGTTGCCTATCCGACCCAGGAGGTCCCTCAGATCTCTCTGCATGCTCTTCAAGATTATGCACGATCGATGTGCTCCCGATTATCTAAAAAAATACTTCAAAGTGTTGGGCAGCTCTCACAGTCGTAACCTTCGAGCTTCCAAGAATCTATTTCTCCAAATTCCTTCACACCGCACCGGTTTTAAGTCAAATTCTTACGCTATCTCTACTATAAAGGTCTGGAACGCGCTACCTTTTGCCACTAAGAAAGCTGAAATCAAATTCACTTTTAAAAGAAAAGTTCGTAACCACTATCTAAGTCAGAATAAATAACACTCCATTTGAAGTCGAGTCACGGTAATTATTATTATAAGGTTTTTTCGTTTAATATTTTGGTATTTGTTAAAATATGTATTAGTTTATTTATATGTATTAGTTTATTTATATGTATGTATTAGTTTTTTTATATGTATTACGTGTATTAGTATCACTATAAGTAATTATATTTTATTTGTTTTTCGTTTTCTTATTTAGCTCGAAGGTTGACTGGTAGAGAATGCCTAATGGCATTAAGTCCGCCTATGTACCACTATTGTAAATGAAGTTTAAATAAATATCTTATGTGTTAATTCTAGTTATAAACCATCTGTGTGTCAAGTTTAATTCAAATCTGTTCAGTTGTTTTTGCGTGAAAGAGTAAAAAAGATTTTTATAGTAAATGAATGAATGAATGAATTTATTTTATTTCGGACACAAAAAGATCCATGAGTGTTAGTAACCTTATATTAAATAACTTATTATCTAGTGTTAGTACTTTCTGCACAAGAAAAATTACAATTTGAGAGCTGCAGGCCTACCATGATCTAATTAAAAACTATTCAAAAGCAAGACATTTCAGTTTAGGTTCCTAAACTGTATCGCTTCAAATCGTACCATGACATCCAATTCGCTCAGCGGCACTTGGATCGCTAAAAGAGAATGAAAGATCGCAATTTGTGGCTGAACCGCGTTTGAAACGTTTTTGGTGAAAAAGAGATAACGCTATTATTATCGAATAACTTTGTTTCGCTCACATTTTAGTGACAGACACGCTCAGAAGCAAGTAATGTTATAATTGTTTTTAACTCGGTATCGTTTCTTAAAGTAAAAAAGACACTCAACAGTTGTTTTTAAGATTCCACGTTAATGCGGCAACTATTGTTAAAATATTTCCTAATCAAAGTAGATATTTATATACCTTTTGCTGTTTATTAAACGAAAGAAATATTTTTATTTCGGCGTAATAAAACAAATTATGTTTAATGTTTCGAACGTACCAGAGTAAAAAAAAATGTGTGGGTTGTCACGTCAGTGTCAGTTTGACTAGATACTTAAGGTGGATGCGCAAGGGTAGCCCGCGATATTTAAAATTTCTTACGTTTATTGCAATTTGCAGGTCAGTGTCAGGTTGTATGTTGATGAAAATATGAATCGCGCCAGTAACACGTATGGAGTTACAGAATTGTTATCATTTAAATCATCAATACAACCCTCCAAGTTCATATAATCCCATTCAATAGCTATTTCATGAAAAAGTCACTCTTTGAGATTATACGTATTTGGAGGGTTGTATTGATGATTTAAATGATTATAATTCTGTAACTCCATACGTGTTACTGGCGCGATTCATATTGGATGGCCTAAACTGAATCGATAAACTGTCGTCATGGTACGAATTAGGAGAACAGTTCAGTTTAGGTCCTAAAATGGATCGCGTTAAGAGCTCGTGGTAGGCATCCTGTAGCTCTCCGCTACTAACAGTCCTCGGGATGCTGTTGCGACTGTCCCTCATTCTCCTGAGTAGCGAGGCACTCTTTTTACGAATAATCGCGTGAAACCCATCGGTACGAGCTTGCGCAAACATCCCCGACGCACTGCAGTAGCGAGGCAATCTCAACAACATCCTGAAGGCATAATTATACTGGACGCGCAGGACATCTAGCGACCTTTTGGTGTAATTGACCCATAGACTACTCGAGTACAGAATCTGGCAGTAACCCTTGAAAAGAGTGATTTTAACTAGGTCTGTACACCGAGCAAATCTACGGACCAACATGTTGCACCGGACGGCTAGTGCCCTGCGCTCCCTTTCAATATCTACATTGTCTTTAAGGTCGTCGGACAGAATATGACCCAAGTATTTAAAAGAAGATACTTTTCGGATCACTGACCCGTTTATAAGCAGCTCGGGTCCCTGTTCTCGGCATTTGGCGACGACCTTAAAGACCATGTATTGACACTTTTTAACATTATAAATTAAACCGTGTGCGGCAGCGTAGGCTTCACAAGTCCCAAGCAGTTTCCCTACTGCCCCCGCAGACGGACCCAGCAGCACCATATCGTCCGCATAGCTGATGCTGTTAATGCTAACACCACCAACACTGCATCCGACACGCATGCTGCTGAGTCCCTCTATGAGGTCATCCACGTAGAGGTTGAAGAGCCTGGGAGACGTCAGACCTCCTTGTCTCACCCCACACTCCAACCTATACGGCTCAGAGAGCGTCCCGTCCCATTTCACATGGTTGGTCTGATTGCCATACCAGTACTGGAACAGCCCACACATTTCCACTGGTATACCCCTGCCTGCCATTTTTTCCCAGAGCACATCGTACGAGACAAGATCAAAGGCTCTGGAGAGCCTTGATCTCTCCAGAGCCTTTGATCTGAAGCAGGAATTATATATTATATATTGAACTGCTTGAGACTTAAAATAGCGCTTTCAGTTGAAAGTCGGTAAAGGTCGGTAGAAGTTGCTGTATGTTATTAAATTGAAAAAACCAAAAAGAAAAACAACAATAACAAACCAAAATGATTGATTTGGTGTTTTTGTCACCGGCTTCTGAAGCTAAAGTTATTTTTCACTTTTTTGTGTTTTGGTTTGTTATTTTTGTTTTTCTTTTTGGTTTTTTTGAAGTCGGTTTTATTTTATGCAAAAAAGTTTTTATTTTTCCATTTTTAGTTGTTCCCATGTCGCCATGAATTTATTTTGCATTATTAAATACGCGTCTAAATGACAACAACAGTTATTTTCTTAAAGTCGGTTAAAATGATTAATACTTCTAGTTTCTAGCATTCACTCTGTTGTCTCTAGAGAAATCAACTACCGATATCGACAAGTCGCATTATCTATACATTATTCTAGAACAAGAAGTCACCTAACTTCTAACCGTTAAAGAGTTGTACCTTCCTTCATCAGCTCAGCGTATACGTATACGCGAATGTCTCAATGGATTTAGAAATTATTTTTTACTAATATTTATGTCGTGGCTATTGTGTGTATAAAATATTGGTATTCAGCTGCATCCAGTAAGACTGGAAGCCGACCACAAATTAGTTGGGAAAATGATGCCGATGATGAACAATACGTTGAGTTCCATAGTATATCTCCGAAGATCAGCATCAGATCTTCATCAAATTAAAATTGGACCACCTCAGAAGTATAATCTTTCAAATAAAAAATAATTTTGAGAATCGGTCCACAAATGGGGGAGAAATCAGGTAACATACACAAAAAAAATACATACACACGAACATATAACCTCCTTCTTTTTTGAAGTCGGTTAATAATTATTGTAGAAGAATTGTAGAAGATTATTGTAGCCTCTTGTTTGATATTATATGATTTGATCATTCAATCTGCAATTTAAAGTTAGGCCGCGTTGAGCGAAACCAAGAAAACGGCTTCAAACCGGAACCCGCATGACGTGGGTCCTTGTCACACTTGCCTGCTTTTTTTCTCAGTGGAAAACTAGCAATTATTAATATTATTATACATGATGTAGAACTTTAACTTGGCACACGCTTGCCATGCTCACACTAACTATTGTTAGCCACCAAACCTGAACAAGTGCTAGTTCTTAGCTCTTGCTGTTAGTTCTTGTTTAATTCATCATCTGCATCTGCCTAGCTTTTTCCCACCTGCGTGGTTTACATGGAGTATGTTATACATGACGACTGTCTATCTGACCTCCCCCGTTGGTCTCGTGGTCGCAAGCGAGACTGCTGAGCGTTGGGTCCTGGGTTCGATTCTCGGGTCGGGCAAAAGGTGCTATTGGGTTTTTCATTCGAAATTTCTCAGTAGTAGCCCGGAACTCGGAAGTTGGCAGTATGATACCCCCGTGCCTCGGTGCGCACGTTGAGCCGTTGATCCTGCGCCTGATCTCTCTCCGGTCGTGTCATATTACCGTCCCATCAGACTATGACAGTAAAGGAACGGAGAGTGCACCTGTGTCAGCCCACACACTTGTGTACTATAATATCTCCGGCGCCGATGGCTAATCTGCGTTGAGATTTCGACCCGAATGGCGCAGCGGTAGTGGGGCTGCTTTACGTTCTTAGGGTCCCCGGGTTTACGGGCACCACCGCCCTGCCGGAGGGCCGACCGGACGGCCTCGGTCCGGGCGCGGCAGCCGTAGCAGCCGCGTACGACACCGCACCCGGGCCCGGGCTCGCAGCCACCCTGCCCGTACCCAGGGAGGGGCGCAAAAAAATCCCTCCAGGACGGAGAACCGCGCCAGGGTCCCGGGTTCGAATCCCGGTAGGAGCAAATGTTTGTGTGATGAGCATGGACATTTGTTTCCGAGTCATGGATGTTTATATGTATAATAAGTATGTATTTACAAACAAAAAGTATCTATGTAGTATTATCAACTATCTGGTGTCCACGACACAAGCCTCGTTGCTTAGTGTGGCACCTAGATGGCGCTGTATGTAATGTCAAGCGATATTTATTTATTTATTTAGATTGGCCGCCGTGACCGAAAACGATCAGGGGGACTATATCTGACCTCCATATCCCAGTTAATACTGGAAGACCTACCGAAGGTCTTCAGGACGGCGCGCTGTCTCACGTTTGCGGATGATCTGAAGCATTTTTGGGTATAATAGTGCACAGGACTGTGAGGCGCTACAGAGGGACACCGATATGGTGGTGAAATGGAGTGAAGCCAATCAGTTAGAATTGAACACTTCTAAGTGCAAGACTATTCCTTTTACCCGTACGGGCGTACGCGAACACGCCCATTAAGCATTAACTACTATGTTTCAGATGTCCGTCTGGAGCGTGTCAGTAACCACCCTCTTTCTTGCCATATTTCACGCAGACCATCCATTCTTTCTTTCACTGAGCTCTAAAGTGCTACACCCAAATTGCTGGAAAACCCATCATTATAATGTTCACTAACGACATAGAGTGGTCGTATTATGTTTCTACCAAAAGTTTTTTTGCAACAACACAATTTATTCTTTTCACAGATTCAATAATATCGCAAGGCAACTAACTCATTTAGCCAAAAGTAGCATCTATATGTTAGTTATGACGATCGTTTTCGAGGTGGAATAACGACCA
The DNA here is from genome assembly GCA_947578425.1 of Eugnorisma glareosa. NCBI lineage: Eukaryota > Metazoa > Arthropoda > Insecta > Lepidoptera > Noctuidae > Eugnorisma > Eugnorisma glareosa. Next base: position 18,132,636 of record OX387979.1, read on the forward strand.
ACGCATTATTATATTATTATTACACTGCATTGGAGCAGCATAACCTCAGTTCATCGGCTTGTTGTCAAACAGGTATCCAGCCAACGTAAGCACGTGACCGTATCGGCTCAAAAAAAGGAAACAAAAACACAAAGGAGAAAGAAAATAAAGTTTTTTTTTTAAATTCAGTAGAATATGTGTTAATTTAGTAAAAGTGTTAATTTCCATGAACGACCCTACGAAAGTAAAAACCTACCGTAAATTCGGTGATTGCTGTTGTCTAGCTGATTCTGAACCGAAGCGACGCCATTATATTAGCTAATAATAACTTATTAGCTAATATAATGGCGTCGCTTCGGTGTATTTCATAGAACAGAATCTTACCTACACATTATTGATGCCTCAAATATGTATATATTACTGTCAGCATCTAGGCGTCGGTCAGACCTAATACTGCTGTCGTACAATGTTGAGCTTAGTGTTAGTAGTATGTGTGCTATGTTCTGTGTATCTGTGGTTGAGGTATGCTCGCGTCGAGTCCAGCTCGCATGCATTACCACCGGCTGTGCCAGGAAAGCTGCCGGTCATTGGACACACCCTCATGCTGTTTAAGTACTGCACAAGTTAGTATTTTTCTGTTGTTTTTTAATGGAAGATAGGCCGAAGCAAGCTGAAGTGAAAATGTGCCGACCAAGTGCCGAAGGAACTATGGCCGATGGAACAACCAAGTCCCGGAGTTGAGACCGCGTATTATATATATATATATATATTATATATAGCTGTTGCCCGCGACTTTCGTTCACGTGAAATTATTATAAAAAATATTACTCTTTTCAAATCGGATTTTATAAAAATAAAATTTTTATTTGCACGGAATCCTAATTATTTTTCTAAAATTAAAGTAGGCTATGTTAGACTTTATAACATCTGCTTATTAAGATTTCTGCGGCTATCTGTCATTAAAAGTCCCGTCAAAATCGGTCCAGCCGTTTCGTAGATTAGCTGGAACAAACAGACAGACAGACAGACCGAAAGACAGTCACATAAGTTCTGTATATATTTACATATGCATTAATTTAAAAGCTGTTATTTTGATATTACAAACAGACACTTCAATTATTTATTTGTTTGTTTGTATGTATGTAGAGTGTACCCTTCACGAAGCCGAAAGGCACTGGTTCCTCCCATCATTGCGATCATTTTTTTGTTCTAGACCATACCTGGGAACCTTCTAGTTACGGAGATATTGGGGGTCAAAGTTCCAACTTTTTTTTTTAATATGTTTTTTTAATGTAAGATTTGTATTTTAAACACCTCCACCACCCCCGTACTATTAAATTCATCCATCAGCACTATGTTTTGAGTGCTTTACATTGAGTTCTACCGTAAAAAAACATTATTCACCCCAAAGAATAAATTCGTTACCCAGCAATAATTTTTGCGTAAAGTTATTTAGTTTAATGTACATAATGCTTGGTTAACGGCTTCGTTAAGGGTCTTGTTACACCCTGTATGTATGTATTGTATATATAGATGTATAGATAATTATATATTATACAAGCATAGCGTGTAACGTCTCCAAGGTAGAAGGACCAACAACCTGAAAATGTGTCTGTGTTAGACTAGATGCGGGAGGCGGAAAGAAAAGTGTTGCGACATAACTTGGAAACATTTATTTATTTATTTATTAAACTTACAAATACTATCTTTACAGGATAACCCCATTCTATGAGAATGTCTAGCTGAGAAAAGCGATTGTTTTTTTTTTTCGACTCAGTACGAGTTGATTGTGAGTTCAAATAAGTCAAAGAAAGGTCACCAGGTCCCGAACATTTGCAATATTAAAAGCATCGTTAGTGCATTGCCTTCCCGGACATAAAGCTAAAGTATCGCATACGCATGTCTGGCAAACCGCATGAAACTAGTGGAAACAAAATCTCAGTGAGATAACATCACAATCAGCCTATGACATTTTCTCTCATGAAGAAGAAGTGAGGCGTAAACCACCACGCAGGCGTCGTGCGGGTTGGTAGATGTCACATCATTTGGCCAGTGGGTCGTCTTAGAGGCAGAGTTTTAGGAGTTGGAGTATACGCTTAAGGGTGCGGGCCTGTGGACGGTGAGCTATGGGCTAGCTCGCCGTCCGTACGTCTTATGACGACAGGCCGTGTCGACGGCGCGTTCGTGTTCCACGCGCGCCTCAAAGAGAGTCAGCAAACAGGAAGGGGTCCGTAAGGGCCGACGCCTGCCAGGGTTGCGGGACTGTTCGAAAGAGATACCGCGGCCCTGGAACACAAAGGGCAAAGGAAGGAACATGGATGGGTTTTAGTCAGTACAAGTCTGACACTCCCTCCTGCTCAGCCCAGAGCGGAAGGGGTTATTTGAGGATTTCCCATCGGTAAAACAAAAAAAAAAAAGGGCACTATGAACAGCAAACGAAACCAAAAAAAAAATTTTGGTTAAAATATTTTTTTGGGACTTAACCTTTTGGGGGTTAACCTTAGCCAAATTTTCGAAGTTTTTTTTTTCAATAATTTGCGGGTTCTTTTACATCATCTCACGGTTTGTAACCAGAGCAACAATTTCTTTCCCGAAAAGTTTTTCATCCGAGCTACCATTTTGGAAATATAGAGCGTTTTATATAAAATTAAATAAAATTCGGGGGCCCATAATTCGGAAACGGTGCGTCGTCGTAGGGATATCCTTCTCAGAACTTAAATAGTTTCTATGGTCAAGGTCAACCCGATACTGCAATAAAAAGGATAATTTCCGAAAAAAAAAAAATGAAAAAAATTGTAAGTCCTCGCGCCATAGCGCCCAACCGTCATTTCATCAGTCACCTCCTTTCTAGCCATATCGTCCTTCACAAAGTTTATCCATCGTTTCTTTGATCTTCTCCTACTTCTATAGCCATCGAAATTCACACTCATCATCGTAGATGTCACCTAATTATATTATTTTTCACTAACTTTGTTTGAATGCCGCAATAACGTTATAATAATTTTGCCGAACATATCAACTAGGGTTGGACCTAGTTGAGAGGCCTATTATTCAGCAGTGGAAGGAACAATGCTGCTAATGATGGTGATGATTGCCCCGGACGAGCTACTTCACTAAGAGCACTAGTTATGTCAGTCGGCGACCTGCGATAAGTATACCTCATACAGGAAATTGCTAGGTAAGGTGGATACTTATTTCTGGTTAACAATCAAACTAATTGTTTGGACGATACATTAGACCTACATGTTATTTAAGTAATGTGCGATCTTTATATTATACTTATTAACCGCGGTCCGTCAAGTGCTTTGAGCTGTGCGCTGATAGTCAGTTAAGGACAAACAATAAAGATTTGGAAGCAGTTTACGCACGGGGATTCGTGGCAAGGCCCATCGATTAAGATTTGTTTTCAACAAATAAAAGCATAAGTTTCATGACCTAATTTAATGTTTTTGACACACACACAACAGCACAACAGATACAACTTATAAGTAGTCCTCGACTTTGCTATATATTAATCACAAGTGAATGCTTCAGTAATGTTAAAACGAAAATCATTCAAAAATCACAATTTGGGGTTAGAGTTTCACGCGAAGTCACCTTAATGCGAAGTCATTTGTTATCGTTTTAGATTGTCGGTGCATCTCAGACTGGCTTTTTACCCGACTGCGCCAGAAGGAGGTTTATGTTTTTCGAGAGTATGTTTGTATGTATGTATAAATTGTTTGGCACGCTCTGTGGCCTGAACGGCTCGATGGATTTTAGCTTGAGAGGTGTCGTTAGATTCGAATTTACTGTGAGAGTGACACTGGGTATATCAAAATAAAAATTATTCAATAATAAAACAAAAAAAAAACAGTCGGGACCCATTATTGGGACGATTTAAGCCGGTCTATATGTGTTAATGGGTACCGACTGTAAAGTCGCTATGTTGTATGCTTTTTATTTATTTTTAACGCAGTCGGGTTTTTTAATTTTTTAAATTACCGTTTTTTCACGCGATTGCCCGATGACGGGATGTTAATGTTTATTACTTGTTATGCACAATCTCCGTTTCAAATATTGTTACTTTTTAATCATCACCACAAGCCCTTTGTCAACTATGTTGGGATCGACTTTCAATTAACCGGATGCTATCCATTGTTTATTTTTATTGATCGACTTTTTACGAACTTCAACGTACAACGGTGTTATATTTGTAGTATCCAGCAGAACTGTGATTCGATTTGAATCCAACTTTGCGGTCACATTTTAAAAGGTTTTGTCAAATAAATAAATATAAAATAGTTATAAAAATCTGACTTTAAAAATAAATAAGCCGATCGTTCAAGATCGGGCAAAGACATAGGTGACATTAAACGTTGATTTTCTCTAACCAGATCTTCAGGAGTTACTGACGCCCGTAGCTGAACACTGCGCAAAGCAGGGAGGAGTTACTCATTTTTATTTTGGGAGTGAGCTTTATTATTGTAAGTAATATTTAATACCTAGTATACGCAGTTACTATTTTTGCCATGTTTCTTTGTCAAATATGTCAAATATACAGCGGGTGCATTCCGTAATAATTATACATTTTGCGTAACTACTATACAAACATAACGTCATGTCGGATTGACTATGATAATAATTTTATTATAGCATTACTCCACGCCTGTAACACCCGAAGGGTTTGAGCAGAGGTGTACCTAGTAGTACACCCACATTAATTGGCCAGATAATCTATACTGTTCCTTTGAATACACGTACATATGGCAATACAGAACTCTATATGGTGGCTCTTTTCTCCATTATATACCTACTACGAATAGAAATCTAAAGCAAGTATTAATCTGTCTCTGGTAAAAAATTTAGGAGTCTTTTCCACAAAACAAATTTAGATTATAATAGTTAGTTTAGTATTTACTTTCTCTCCCTCCCTCTCTCTTTCTCTATTTTTGCATGTCTGCTTAAGTTTATATGTATAGCGCACTGTTAGATATAATTTTAATATGTTGTGGAAAATGTCGTAGGTTATACATTTATAACTCTTGTATATTTTATAACCTAATATTAGATTTTAAGTATAACTGTTTATTTTCCCGAATAAATAAAATAATCAGAACGTTTCCTTATTTTTTCAGTGATAAACGATCCTCAAGATGCGTTCACTGCAGCAAATGTTTGCATAAAAAAACATTATGTTTTTGATCTTGGTAAAGTTTGGATGGGAGATGGCCTATTAATATCATCAGGTTAGTAAGAACATAATCTGTTTATACTGTTGGCAACACTGAACCACAAACTCAGGCCTCCTAAAAAATGTTGGCTGTTATACTTCATACATAACCAGCCTACGTTGTTTGCCCAGCTGGGACCTAGGCCTTCACTCTAGGGCGCGAATTATACACAAACGGCGGAAGGTGACGGCGCGGCGCGGCGCAGGTTTGATGCCGCTTCAAAACGTTTTCACACAAAATGTGCGCCGGCGTGTAAGTACACTCAAGCGGCGCGACGCAGGCACGCCGTTCTTTTTTTTACAAAAATTTCAGCTTGCGATGCACTTGCACTGCGCGTGCGCCGCACCGCCACCTTACGCCATTTCTGTGTAATTCGCGCCTATGAGAGTGATGATATGGTATGATGGGAATCAAGCTACTCAAGCGCGGGATGGTGGATGTCATACGTCTTCAATTTATAGGGTTCCGTACCTCCAAAGGAAATAAAACCCGTATAAAATCTCTGTGCCCGTTTGTGTGCCTTCCTCTGCTTATAAATGTATATTTTGAAGGAAGAGCGCTGTTGTCTGAGATACACTCACACGTGTGTCGTACTCGTACCGACAGGTCACGATGTCGGACTTAAGTAACCGCGAGTTTTATCAAATGGTGCGGGTGTATTTATTAAGTGGTGAAAGTTAACAAGCAGCTCGCAGAATGTATGCAACGGAGAGTATACCCCGAATGCGAGCCCAAGGTATCCCTAACCCCGCAGCCCCTAATGAAAGGACCATTTTAGCAGTCACTCAAAGGCTGCTTGATCACGGTCAGTATGCTTTATTTTCTGCATTTTGATGGTCCTAAGCCCACGAAAGTATGGAAGAAAGATTGGAATTCCTCTTCAAATAACTTCAGATCACGGCCAAATCTTAAAAAAGTCTAGTTGGAACCAGATAAAATCGGCGATCAGTACATTGTAAATTTGTAACCCACGTAAATGATGTCTGTGCATGATAAACAAACGAGCGTGGAGCGCCGCCGTCCGCGAGTTGGTGGCCATAAAATCAATTTCAAAATAAACATTTTTCGTTAATGAATAACATTTTTTTTTGTACTAGACTTATCAAAATAAAAAATAGGTATTTAATAAAACTCATTTAAGTTTAATTTGTCAAAGTTTGCGCACTGAATAAAAATTGATCCTGTATAAGCTCATCCATGATAGTTTTTAATTATGTAATGTCACGCACTTGAACTGAATCATCATCATCATCATTTCAGCCGAAAGACATCCACTGCTGGACATAGGCCTCCCCCAAGTGTCGCCACATTAAGCGGTCCCGTGCGACTCGCATCCAGCGGATCCCCGCAACCTTCACCAGGGTCTTGTATTGAATTGAATAAATTATTATTATTGTTTCCTTTATTCGTTTTGACACATATTTGTTACATTTTTTAATATTCTAATAAAAATCAATACGAAAAACATTTAAAAATATAAACAATAGGAGCCCACCGGCATTGGGAACAGGTTCCGAGCTACCGATGTTCAGGGCTCAAAACCGTCCGTGAAGCTCCTTGCTCTGCCATACCTCCTTGCGATCATTAGTGTCTAATACTCTAGGCTTGCGCCAGTACTTGTTAGCCAGGGAGAGCGGGGTGAGGCCCTTGTCCACTGAGACCACCCAGGGTGCATCCCCACGTCGGCCTCTAGGAAATATTCTCTGAGACTGCACACCTCACGGTTGTGCAGGGTTTTAGCATTTAAGAAGCCACGACCCCCGCACTTCCGCGGGATATACAGTCTCATCACCGATGACCGTGGGTGATGCATTCGATTTGCGGTCAGCAGTGCGCGGACCCTCCTATCCAGGGCATCAAGTTCCGTCTGAGTCACGCACAGATCTTCTGCTTCAGGAAGTCGATACGCTCTGTGACTTAGGCCAAGTAATCTCGATAACTAATATCAGTTCCCATGAATGCCCACCTCACAAAACGCTTGATCTCTAGGGCGAGTATTGCCGTCCCTGAAGCAGATTAACTTGCCGATTAGTGCTCTAGCCTTACCGATACGCCGCTCAATCCTCCTCTGCCAAGCTGGAACAGCTAATTTTGGTCGTGTAGCTCTGTCGTTGTAAATTTGACATGAGCTACACGACATGCCGCTACAGCTGCACAGTACAATATTGAGTGGGTATCGGCGAGGTCTTTCCTTTGTGTCAAGACCTGTTTTTTCAGGAACGCCTAAGAGCGTTTCAGACTAGCGTAGTTTTTAGCGCGTATAAGCTCGTATCAGTTTATGCATGGAGGCGTGCGCTACATTTTGTGCTTCAAGCAAGAAAACACGTGTGCACCCGCTCCTTCCAGTGTTCGCAGTCTGTCGTCCCTGGCCATTGCCATTGGCGTGTAGTAATCAATATTTTCTTGTATTTAGTACATAGTCCCGATGACAATTTTAACCGAACTGATGACCTGATGATGATGATGCGCCGGGGCCATGCCCCCCAGATACCCTCACGCTACGCCACTAACGACAATGCAATATTTCTTTCGCAGGAGACATTTGGAAGCGTCACCGCAAGTTGCTGACTCCAGCTTTTACTCTGCGAGTGATTCAAGGGTTCCTCGATGTGTTTAATAGCATGTCCAGGAAGCTGGCTAGTTCTATGGAACCTCATGTTGGAAAAGGACAATTCGATAATTTTCCATATTTGAAAAAAAATGCTTTGGAAACGCTTTGTGGTAAGGGTTATTTTATTTTTCTTTACTATGCCCAGAGACGGTTGGTATTTCTTAAACTTCATTAGAATACTGATAAAAGAAAATATTATGAGAAAGCCTGAACTATATATAACAATGCAAAAAAACAACTTGAGAGACCATACAAACAATGTGACAAGATTTATGTGATCTAACAAAGACTGATATTTATGTTTTCAGTTAGGTACTTTATGGTATATATTTTTATCTGGATATTTTTTATACTTGTTATCTACAAGTATAAAAAATATCCAGATAAAAATAAAATTACTCTGTAGGTGGACATAGAGACCATACAAACAATGTGACAAGATTTATGTGATCTAACAATGACTGATATTTATATTTTCAGTTAGGTACTTTATGGTATTGTTTTTCCTTCCGTGCAAATTTCACCGATTGTAAAGACAGCATTTTAAACGATGGTATAAAACAAAATACTTAGTAATTGGTCGATCGTCTCCAAATGACGGAAATCATTTATTTTCCACTTTCAGTTGGTACATTTGGAATAGACCCTATTAAAGACGCGGAGTTTACGCAAAAATATATGGAATCAGTGGAAGAAATGATAAACCTTGGTATCACAAGGGCAATCCAGTTTTGGTTGCAGAATGATTTCATATACAGGCTGGTTGGACTGAAGAAGAAGGAAGAAGAAGCGGTGGGGAATTTACATGCAATGGCCATCAAAGTAAGTAATATCGCTTAAATAGCAAACAGCGAGTTGCTGACTGAAATATTGGTAAATTATGACAGTTTGAAACTAATAGTTATGATTTTACAGGTTTTACAAGAGAAAAAAGCTTCCATTAAAAACGAAGCTTTGAACAAAAACCCTGAGTTTGATATTACAGGTATGTCAATTTTAAATTTTAAAATGTTATCATGTATAATTATGTTCAATTACAATTCTTATGTACATTATATACAGACTACATATATAACTAAAATAATGCTAAAAAGAAGACTAAAACTATAATATTTATAATGTCTCTCTGAGGGATCGTATCCGGAACGAGATGATCCGACAGAGAACCAGAGTTGTCGACATAGCTTGCAGAAAAAGTAAGCTGAAGAGGAACTGGGCCATATTAGCCTCAGAACCGATGACCGTTGGGGTAGACGTGTTCTTGAGTGGAGACCGCGAATCGGCAAGCGTAACGTGGGATATCGCCCTCACGCTCGGTGGAGCGACGATCTTCGCAAGGTTGCCGGTAGCAACTGGATAAGAGTTGCTGAGAATCGAGTTGAGTGGCGGGCGATTGAAGAGGCCTATGTCCAGCAGTGGACTGCCGTAGGCTGATGATAATGAAGATGATATATATGATATGTACCAGTTTATACCTACTCCAATTCGATAATTATCCCACGGGAGCGTACAACCGGGATCCAGATCACCTGGATTTTTATTTGATTTGTTAAATCAGCAAACGTAAGACGGACGCCCTTTTTTTTTTTCTTTTTCGGATAGGAAATCATCAAATGACCCCTCCCGCTCTGGGCTGAGCAGGAGGGAGTGTCAGACTTTTACTGACTAAAACCCATCCATGTTCCTTCACCGCCCTTTGTGTTCCGGGGCGACGGTATCTCTTTCGAATAGTCCAGCAGCCCCGGAAGACGGACGCCCTGAGGTTAGAAGTCCGAAGTTTATAGCCAACTGTGTCTGTCAGTGAACTGATAAGACACTCGAGCTAGTTAGTGATGATTAAATATAAATCTCTTGAATATAATAACCTTATAAATCTTATTCCTTTTATTTTACAGGGACCAAATATAAACCTTTTCTAGATCTACTAATAGATCTATCGAAAAACGGTGCCTTGACAGATACGGAAATCAGAGAAGAAATGGACACAATTATAGCAGCTGGATTTGAAACGACATCTACCCAACTAACCTACGCTTTGCTGCAGCTTGGAGCACATCCTGAGGTTCAAGAGAAATTATATAAAGAGTAAGATGGAATCAGTCATATGTTTAATTATCTAATTATTTAATTATCTATTATTTAATAAATAAAATAACTTTATTTAATAAAAACACAGATATCAATCAATCATGATTTCTAGAAAGACAATTTAAATGAGCTTTGCTAGTAACACAATGCAATACAATACAGAGTGAGTCTTTATAATGTGCACATATGGAAATTAGTGAATCTATGCTTAATGTAATCGATGGAAAAAATATTTAAAAAAAATCTTAATATTTTTTTTTTTTTCATTTTTCGCTTCTGTGACTTCAGTGTAAACAAAACGGTGTAACTTTAAAACTTAATGATCTATCGCGATGAAACAAACTCTATAATGATTGAAAATATATAGGCGTCCTCATAAAATGATTGAGAAAAAAAAACGACTCTCAATTGAAAATAAACATGTTTTTTTTAAAACAAAGATCTTATTTTTTTTCATAAATTTTTACAATAACCAATAAGACGCCCCCGTTACCTACCTTGTTTATTACTTTAAATTATTATTCATTGTATTAGCTACCTATTAGTAAAAATTGCATGTTTATAACTCAATCACAACATTTCCTATCAGCTGTTAAAGAAAGGCATTGCACACGGCTACGTACAATATTACAAATAAAAATTCAAGATTAAAAAAGTATATCTATTTTTTAGATTATTTTTTAAATACTGTTTCCGTCGATAAAATTAAGCATAGTTTCCCTCATTTCGATATGTGCACATTATGAAGACTCACACTGTACTCACTCAAACTAGGTAACCTCTATCTTGAGAGACGGTGATTCAGCTTAAAATGTGATGCTTTAAGAATAATAGTAGACTGTGTCGATCTACCTGAGTGATTGAAGATGATAAAGTTAATTTAAGATGTATTTCATACATGATGTGTGTGTGTGTGTGTTTGCGTGTGTGTGTGTATGTGGATGTGTGTGGGCGTGTCGTGTGTTGTTGGAGATATGTAGGTAGTCAGACGACGTACTTAAGTAAGGATTCTGTTTGTATAGATATATATTGATAGTCCTATTCCAGTAGCCAATCTGTTAATTTTGATTTTATTTCATTTTTATTTAGATCGACAATGTTTAAGTTTTGGTGAATTTGTTTATAGACGTACGTAGTTAATGTGTAGTATTGGTGTTGAGTGAAGGTGGTTCTGTTAGGGAACTTAAAGGTAGCTTCTTCCTTTTTTTAGGATCAGTTGGGGAAACGCTTGCGTGTTTACGCTAGCAGTAGATTGCACTAAATAAAGCTGGCGCACTGAAAGTTCCTTGGAATCAGCTTATAGCTACGTAGTGGGATAGCGATAAGGTTTGCGCAACATCACCTTCAGTTCGGCTCTCTGCGCTCTTTCAATCCTCAGAAGACTTGTTTTATTTGCACCTCCTCATACTGTGATGCAATATCCAAATTGATTGACAAATTGATTGATTGATTGGATTGACAAAATGCATAGTATACCATCTTCAGGGTTTAGGCGCAGCCGAGTCTCTTAGGGATTTTAAAATATGCAAAAGTTTCGTAGATTGAGTGGTAATGGCGTCAACCTGTTTGTCCCATCGCAATCCTCCGTCTATTTGATTTACATTTTACAGATACCCAGATTTACATTATCTATTCTTGTCAGTGTCGGACATAAGCATTATGGGGATTGTTTGAAGCAGGTGTGCGCTGTTATTGAGATTGCCGCTTCTGCGTAGTGTTTAACGCTATCCCAAGTTGGTCTGTGAACTATGACTGCGGTGTCGTCTGCATAGACAATGATCTTGTAGCCTGGGATGGTAATTCTGCACAACTCATTGACGTATCTCAGGAAGTGGGTGGGGCCTAAAATTCTTCCCTGGGGTACCACCAATTTTTACTCGTTGGGTCCGGTTGTAAAGAAAGTCTTTGAAAATTTCGAGGGTGTTTCCTCGTACCCCTAGGAGTTCCAATTTAGAGATAAGTTCGGGAACAGAGACTGTGTCAAATGCTTTAGAAATATCTAGGAAGATCCCTAGACTTTTAAGTATACTGTCAAGATTCCTAGCAACCAATTGCGTCAGCTCAAGAACTGCGTCATCAGTTAAGACTCCTGTGCGAAAACAGTACTGATTATCAGCTATGAGCTGATGTTTGCTGAGGATTTTTTTTAAGCCATTAGTCAGGATCCTTTCTAGTATCTTAGATAGTGCTTATAGGATAATAGAAAAACCCATTCTCACCTTTTTAACCGACTTTCTTCAAAAAGGAGAACGTTCTCAATACGGTTGTTTTTTTTTTCCTTTTTTTGTGTTTGTTCCTTCATAACTCCGTCATTTGTAAACCGATTTGAAAAATTATTTTTTCAGCTGAAAGTATATGCTTTCCGATTGGCCCCATAGAATCAGTTTCATCAAAATCAGTTTAGAAATTTGGTTGTTTTCCTCGCATTCATTGTGGAGTAGCTAAGTTTAAGTTATTTAAATAATAATAGAAAAAGTTAAAGTTATAGGACAAAGTAAGTGGGCGCCTATAACATCCAAGGCATCGATACTGTGGATAGTTTCGTTTATCTGGGCTCTAATATCAATAATGAAGGTAGCTGCATCCCAGAAATAAAACGGTGGATAGCCATGGCTAAAGATGCTATGACACGCCTCCAGAATATCTGGAATAATCGTGGTATTAGCTTTAAAACGAAGGCCCGCTTGGTCAGAGCACTAGTTTTCCCGATTTTCCTCTATGGAGTTGAGACGTGGACAATCCGAGCAGGAGAAAGACAGAGGATAGACGCATTCAAAATGTGGTGCTGGAGGCGGATGCTCCGAATACCATGGTCAGTCAAACGCACAAATGTGCCTATCCTATCCCAAATCAATATCAAGACCCGATTGTCTACAGTTTGCCTACAGCGTACATTAATTTATTTCGGCCACATTATGCGAAGGGGAGATAGCAGCCTTGAAAAGCTGGTTATTGTTGGCAATACCGAAGGCAAGAGAGCACGAGGCCAGTCGCCAACATGATGATCCGACCAAGTAAAAGAGGCTGTGTCTTCAAGCGAATTTCAGCAGGTGGTGATGGCAACTTTGGACCGGAGTCGACGGAGGCAGATTGTCCGACGTCCGTTTAAAGGGGTCCAGTGAACACGATCCTCAGTAATGCGGGACCAAGTGAAGAAGAAGAAGTGAGCACTACTTTTGCGATACGACATCCAGGACGCAACCAGTGGTGGGGCTGAGCGAGCGCGCACGCGAACGCGTGCCGCCTTTATAAATTACTGAGCAACAATGTTTGCGCTGCTAACGACTGAGGCCAATAAAGTAAACGATCATGGCACACCATACATTAGCTAAAAGAGGACAACATTATGCGTCTGATCCAAATGTCGCGACTCTGACCAATAAGCAAAAAACGTAGGTCAACCCAAGATATCATAAGAAACGTATTGCAATTGATTCGGATAGTGATTCGTCAGGAGCGCAGGAAATTAAAAGAACCAAACCTGCCTGCTGCTTAACCAATACATTGAATGAAACAATAAATGCTTTTGCCGAAGATATTGAAAAAGCATGGAGGGTTCCTACGCAATGCGTCGATGGAAGAAACCCACGACCAATAATCGTCACACTCCGCATGAAGGCAGCCCGATCAGACCAGTTGAAAACTTGCAAAGAGACAAAAATAACAAATCACGTAATATATCAAAACGATGATAATTCACAGATATATGTTAATGAGCATTTAACACGCCAAATGCGCAGCCTGTTCTGGGCTGTTAAAACTAACTTAAAGGAATCCTACAAATGAATTTTGAATCCAGATAGGATTCAAGATTTCAAAATCATGATAAAAAAAGATGACGATGATAAAAAAGTTTACCACATAAGCTTTGAAAGCAATATTGAGAATTACCTTGCACAAAATAAAGAGTAGTCCTATAAAATCCATCACCTGACCCTATACATATAGAACAGATTAATAAATAGATTATAGAATTACAGTGCATCTAGAATGGACATAGAATTAGAAATACAAAACACAACACTTCAATGAGCTAATTGTTTTAACAAAGGAATGCTTGCACAGACTAGATTTAATTTGCTTATCGGAAATAAATATTAAAGAAGAAGATACAAAAATATACGAGATTAGTGGATTCAATATGAATGTTTTAACAAGAGAAGACAGAAGAGGTGGAGGAATACTAGGAGTGCAGTTTAAACCAGTAAAATCCAGAATTACCACGACGTACGAGTTTGTACATGGACGGCTAACCATGAATACACTACTGACATAATAGTTATCATAATATATACAACCTGTTTTTTTTGATATCCCATAACTCTAGGGTTATATTCTGTAGGTAATAATAATACTAAAACTCCTAGAATAGGTGGTCCAAAAATGCATCGTTTCGGAGATATCATCAATCATAATTAAATTAGGTCAAAAATTGTCACCAGTATGACGAATCTTTACTTTTGCGAGGTTGCCAAACTTCGCAGTAGTGTAGTAAAATAAATAGTAAAATAAAATATGTAGGTAAGTAATTCATTTTTATTCAAACCAATCATTCATATTTAAAGCTAAGAAAATGCGACGTTGTCATATTTCACGTAAGGGTGTTTTACATTAATAATCGTGACTTTGCCGAATTATTTTGTATGAAAAATGAAAAAAAAAAAATAACGAAGGATTGGAACATAACTCATAATATGCCAGTTGATTCTTTGATATGGCCTCAATCATACCCTAGAGTTATGGGATATCAAAAAAAAAACACGTTGTATAGACCGCCAAGCACAAATAAAACTATTAACAGCTGGCTGGGTAAAGGTAAAGTAACAGTAGATAGCGTCATAGAGAAATTTACAAAAAAAAAGAATGTTTGGTTACCATTTACAATAATTTTTGTTACACATTCACTACGGAAATTGATAATATCAAGCATAAATGTAACAAGCTGTTCTTAAATAGACGTGGTTATGTTACACAGTGTAATGTTAGTTTTAGGTTAAATAAAGCAACTCCCACGCACATCGCTCGAATAATAGACTCAATGAACTGCAACAAGTCGCCGGGACACGGGGTCCTTTTAAATATTAATTAGTCCTGATAAAGCATATTTTATAAATCTATGTCTAAAAGAAAGTAAATACCCAAATAGGAAAGAAGAGTCAATTATTAGACCAATTTACAAACAAGGATCACATCTGGAATATACAAATTACCGACCAATAGATATACTAAATACTATAATATAATTAATAAAATTATGTAAAAGTTAATAGTTAATCAAATCACAACTTACTTAGACCAACATGAAATGATTACCGATACACAACATGGTTTTAGACCAAACAGAAGTACGGCAACGGTGCTGGCAAGATTTACAGACGACGTAAATAATTACCTAAATGATAAAAACATAGTGCTAGCAGTATTTATAGACTTCAAAAAGCTTTTGATACCCTGGATCACGACGGCTTGTTGTAGGCTATGAATGAGTGTGGGATCATTTGTTTATATGGTGCCAACAGTTTTTATTTATTGCAACAATTGGACCAATAAATAGATGGTTTGGTCAGTACTTAGAGCGAAGAACTATTAAAGTTCGAGTTGCTAATGCGGAAAGTATTGTGGGCGTTGAGAAATATGGTGTTCCTACCGGATCTGTATATAGGCTTGTGGGTTATATTGTTCACGTAAATAGTATGTGTAATGTGTCTCCTATTCAGTGGTAAGGACCAAACCTCCACACAAGGAGCAATACAAGACGATTTGGATAATGTAATTAAATGGGCACACGACAATGGCATAATAATAAATGTGTGCGCCTTTAACGGGGGTCATGCTGGTTTTAATGTACTCTTTCGGCATAATCAAATGGACTCAGACCGAACTCGATGCCCTGGACAGGAGAGTCCGTACACTGCTGACCGCAAACCGGATGCATCACCCACGATCATCGGTGATGAGACTGTATATCCCGCCGTAGTGCGGGGGTCGAGACTTTTTAAACGCGAAGAACCGCGAGGTGTGCAGTCTCAGAGAATATTTTTTAATAGCCGAGGTGGGTATGCACCGAGATGTGGTCGCAGGGGACAAAGGACTCACCCCGCTGTCCATGGCTAAAGAGAACTGGCGCAAAACTGTAGTACTTACTACCGATGACCGCAAAGAAGTCTGGCAAGGAAATGAGCTTCACGGGCGCTTCTACCGGGCTCTTCAAGGGCCCGATGTAGATTTTCTAGCGTCCGTGTCCTGGCTACGTTTCGGTGACCTCTTTGGGGAAACTGAAGATTTTGTCTGTGCGATTATGGACGAAGTTATGTTGATGAACTACCGGAAATATATTATGAAGGACGGGACGGTTGACGTGTGTCGGGCATGCCACCGTCCGGGTGAATCCATCAGACATATTATTTCTGGTTGTTCTCGTCTGGCTAAAGGCGAGTACTTGCACAGACACAACCAAGTAGCCAGGATTATTCAACAGCAACTTGCCTTGAAATATAAACTTGTGGAATCTGAGGTACCGTACTATAAATATGTGCCCGACCCAGTTCTCGAGAAAGATTATGTCACGCTGTACTGGGATTAGTCTATCATCACTTCCAGGACAATTGTCGCCAATAAGCCTGACATAGTGGTGATAGACCGATCAGCGCGCCGCGTAATGATAATTGATGTGACCATCCCTCATGACAAGAACCCCGTGAAAGCTGAGAAAGAGAAACAAATTAAATATCTCGACTTGGCACACGATGTTGTCAACATGTGGAATGTGAACTCAGCTATCATTGTGCCGATTGTCGTGACGGCCAATGGCGTTATAGCCAAGTGCCTCGACTAACATCTTTCGAGGCTCTCCTTAGGCGGTTAGATCAAGGGCCTGATTCAGAAGGCAGTACTCCTCGATACGGCTCGCATTGTGAGGAGGTTCCTGTCTCTGGAGCCCTAACCGTCGGTAGCTTGGACCCTGCTCCCTACACCGGCGGAAACCTATTTTTTTTACATTTTTAAATGTTTTTTTATTTGCTTTTTGAAAAAAAAAATGTAAAAATTTTAGAATATGTATGCAAATTAGAGGATAATAATAATGAAAGCAAAACTAAGTGTGTGACAATACATTCGCCATATTCACTTATCAAAAACATTGACTTGATTATTAAAGGTCATGGTCAAGTTATGAATGTCTTCACAGCGGATAATCAAGTTGTCAATGTATTAATTTAGAGCAGGTAAAAACATACAGATACTTAGGACTGACTATTGATACTAAATTTGCATGGAACATACAATAAACTTCGGTCGGTTCTGGGTAAATTGTATACCCTGAAGCCTGTAGTCAAGAGAGGACTATTATTGTATGCACTGTACCACGCACTTGCGGACTCGACTCGATTATCAGTTATGGGTTGTGTGGTTATGGACTTTCTTTTAAAACATATCATACAAAATTAAATACTATAAATTCGACTGCTAAAAATGTAGGTGAGCAAAAAAACTAAACAAATCTTGAACAAGGAATATGAAAAATTATTTCAGAAGTGCAATATATTACCAGTTGACATGAAAGTAAAAATGACAATGATTCTTGAACAACGTAATATTAAAAAACACATAAAAGAAAAAGTGCATAACTACCCAACCCGACTTGCTAAGAAAAAGAAACTGCATGTGCCAATTGTAAAAAAAAAATAACTATTACAGTAAGCCTACGAGACGATGGATAACACCTACATTAATCAATGAATTACCTGAGTAAAACCACCTAAAAAGTGTCCAAAGAAAACACTACCTGTCCATGTGTAGTGTGTCCATAGTGGCTGCGGTCGATTGACGGCCTCGTCCGGATATTATTCATGACAAGAATGTGTGTGGTATACAGTATACCAAAAATTCAAACATACCAAATTAAAAATTCTTGTCATGAATATTTCTTTTTAAGTTTTTTGTTAGACCCGGGATATGAACCCAGAACCCGTGGGCTCAGAAGTCCATGTATCTAGCCTGGATTTAATATAATGTTGGAAGTGGAATATCCAGTCTGAGCACTATTTGCGCTAACATATAACTAGCTACAGTTTTCGGGCAAAGTGATACTTTAAATCCTTTGGAATTGTACTGGAACCTGGTCTTGATAGACTATATTACAAAAAATAATAATACGTTTGATAACTGACTTTAATAACGTCATACTCAAACTCAAAGCATTTATTTCAATTAGACTACTACAGGCACTTTTGAATGTCAAACAAAAAAAAAGCTAATCTACAGTCATGGTCACAAGGCATAATAACTTGAGAAAGTACTGTAGTTGCACATTCCAAAGCGTAGATCTCTATGGAGAAGAATGGGCAAGAAACTCCATGGACACTATTTTTAATATATAATAATAAGCCTACAAACCCCGAGTAAACATGCCAAGTATTGCTTTTTTAACAAGTACATTTGGTACATCAAATGTCCAGTTTTATAGTAACAAGCATTTAGCCAATTTAGATATTTATGGTAACTCTGGCACGTCCGAATGTTCATTGGGTTGACAACAAAATCAAAATCGAGGGAAACATTGATGACGGAAAACTCTAACATGTTTGGACCTGCCACAAGCTAATGAAAAACTGAGGAAGAAAAAAATATGAGGCGTTTGAAAGTGATTGTCACTTATCTAGGGCTTCAGGACGAAGGGAACCCAACCTAGTCGCAAATAGAAAACGAGGCCTATTATACTCAGCAGTGGGTGTTTTTTTTTTCCTCTATTGTGCCACTGCTGGGCGAAGGCCTA
The DNA here is from genome assembly GCA_947578425.1 of Eugnorisma glareosa. NCBI lineage: Eukaryota > Metazoa > Arthropoda > Insecta > Lepidoptera > Noctuidae > Eugnorisma > Eugnorisma glareosa. Next base: position 18,151,300 of record OX387979.1, read on the forward strand.
TCGTGTCTAAATAATGATAAATCTGTTTGCTATTTGCAGATTACTAGAAGTACTGGGACCAAACAGAGACGTAGAAAAGGATGATGTGAACAAGTTGGTTTATACAAATGCTGTCTTAATGGAATCTCTTCGAACACTTCCTTCAGTTCCTGTAATGTTTAGAGATGTGGATAAGGATGTTAGACTAAGTAAGTTTTTACTGAGTTTCATGATATTTAAGTTCCCACGGTGGAAATCTGCGAATGGACAGCACAGCCGAGGCAGGGTTGGAGGAGGTGCTCAGACAACCAGGACCAGTATTATAGGAACTGGATAGCTGCAAAAACTGGGGGACGCCTTTGCGCAGCAGAGACCAGCGTTAGCAAATAACATCTAGTGGTTTAGTTGCATCCGATTAGCCTAAAAGCCGACATAAATATAGTTGCAAAAGGCCCGATGGATAATCGTGATTTTATTTGGAAGCGTGACTGCAAGATCCTATTGAACCCCAGGTAGGACAAATTACTGTTTAGTTTATCCATAGCAGCATAGCATTTTCAGCAGTAACTGTAGTTGGGCAGGAGATTGTTAACGTGACGTATTTTTTGTTTTTTTTTTTCTGTTAGCCTTTTCGAGTGTGCCACTGTTGGGCAAAGGCCTTCCCATTCTCCTTCCAAACCTCTCTATCCTGTGCAAAATCTGGCGTTGTTCGCCTCGCTAACGAGATCAGATCGTCACACCACCTAGGCCGCGGTCTACCCCGCAACGATTTCCTCGTAATTAGAATAATGTTTATTTATTTCAGGAAACTACACGATGCGAGCTGGCAGTTATTGTGTAATTTTTCCGCTAGCGACTCATCTCGACCCATCTTGGGGAGCTGAGAGTGATCAGTTTAGACCAGAGAGATGGCTGGATGGTGATTTGACAAACAAAAAGGAATTCGCAGCTTTTGGATTGGGGAAGCGAGCTTGTATAGGTAATAAAACAAAAATAGCATTTATAGAATTCACAGTGATGGACTGTTGAAAATGCAAAACAATATCGTTTCTCTTGCAGGTAGAACATACGCCATGATGTCGATGAAGGTGACTCTAGCGCACTTCATAAGACAGTACCGAGTGACAGCAGACTTGAGCAAGTTGAAGATGAAATATGAGTTCATAGTGAGACCGGTATCAGGACACGAGATCAGTATAGAACGAAGGACGTAATATCTTGTACATGGGCTAATCCAGATTCAGATATTTGCAAAGTATTAGATTTTTTAAAATACCGTACATAGAATTAGGTTTAGATGCGGGCAGCAGCACCGCCTGCAAAAGTATGCACATGCAGGAAGTGTGAAATTTAGAAAGCTCTGGACGAGGTCGTGTGTAAACCTCTTGGTATCCTCATGAGACGTTGACATGCGACATGCGATCTCTAATACAGCGAGTTTCTCTTTACAGCATTTATCGGAAAACTATGGTCATATTTGAGGATATGGTAATGACCATCCAACTAAACAATTTTTGCCATGTGACCAACATCGCAGTCACAAATATTAAGCTGTTCCATACAAAAACTTGAAAACCTACTCGACCCAAATATTATCTTTTTTTCTCGCGATTTCGATTTTGGTCTCATGAAGAATGTCATTCGGTTTGACGATCTGTACCACTACCTTAACTATGACCACACTTTTCTGGTTTTTGTCACTATTAGGACTCTCAAGAATCACCAATGCAGATATTTTAAAGAGTTGAGCTCTTCTTGAGTCTATAAATATTTCATTTAATGTATATAACTAGTTTGTATAAAGCAACGCTGAAAACGGCTGTAACACGACTGTTATCAATTTGTCTACGTCATGATAGTAAATGTAAATACTAACCAAATGCCTTGGGTACTTTTAAATTTAAAATAATTATTTTGTAAAAACATGCTGCAGTTTTTCTTTCAACATCATCGGAGTCAGTCAACTTGGAGTAAATCCAACAAAAAAAAACTAGAATAGGTACATACAATTTTCCGAGATTTTTATTGTCACATCATCATCAATCGGTTACCTATCAATCAGGTAAAAGAACCAGCTGAATCAAAATGTTTGCACCGCAATAACTTCGGTAACTGGTTTTTTAAATTTCATAATCTAATTGAAAAGCGACCTCAACTTTTTTCAGGATTTTTAGTAAGCTATGAATGCGTTTCGATTACTGAGGATTCATTTACTAGTACTAGTGTCTGAGACACGGTGAATGGCGTGGGTGAATGACTGTAAGGGACTACAAAATCGTAAAGACGGCGACTTGATATGCATCCAACTGGGTCGTACCTAGCGCTCGACGGCCTCTGCCGCGGCACAGTTCTAACCTAACCTAACCCATGTGATCAGTCAGTCAGCTTAGCATTACAGTATTTTTTTTATCCTGCTGGTCATTATGCCTGCGTTCCAGGTTAATCCCAGTAGGTACATATGTGTCGGATCCGGTCATTAGTATGAGCATTAAATGGATCAAAGGCATGTAGTGGTGGGATGACGCGACATACGTACCAGTCTACCCACAACACAGCGTGTTTTTTACAGAACCTAACAGAGAGACTGGCACCTTTGAGCCAGGACGACGATCAGTGTCTGATCGCGGCGGATTTGAGACCTCTTGGAACTGTACCCAAATCATTGTGCTCCGTGTTATTGTGCTAACTTGTAATCTCAAGTAATTCGTTAGTTTTGCTAGAAACAGAGTATCGCTCTCAGGCCGCATTCCGAATTACACTGTAATCGCTTTGAGCGTCCATAAGCCCGTTCCAAATTACCGTGAGTGCGATATTGATGTCCCTTGAATCGTCATCAATGACGTCATGACATGCGCCATCTTGCGATTACACCGACCATGCCCGAAATAAATATCACCGTGAGCGCTGTCAAAAATGACAGTTCTGTTCACAGGTTGTGTTGTTTTGCTAAGGTGGAAGCGCAAGAGTTGCCCGCGAAATTTAAATTTACGATTTGCAAATCAGTGTAAAGTTGTATGTTGCTGAAAATAACAATCGCACCAGTAACACGTATGAAGTTACAGAATTATAAAATACCTACGCGCTTAGACGTGGAGTTGCGGACACCAGCCCGCTATACAATACAATACAGAATTATAATCATTCAAATCATCAATACAACCCTCCAAGTTCATTTAACCCCATTGAGTGACTTTTTCATGAAATATTTATTGAATGGGGTTAATTGAACTTGAAGGGTAGTATGTGCAGCAGAGTCAACCAACATATCGTCCATTTTCAAAAATAGATGTTGTCAAAGGTTTTGGTTTGGGGTTATGTTCACTGTGAACGCGTTCACGAGCGTTCCAAATTGATGACAGCTCTCAGCTGTCATAATCGTGATATCTAAAACGGAACGCAAAATATAGATGTGAGCGCTGTGAGTGATTATTTTGTAATTCGGAATGCAGCCTCCGTGTCTTTTCATAGCACGAAACCCATCGTCAGCCCACATGATGAAGAAGCCTAGCGGAGTAAATCCTGACATCTCTGACTTATTTGTATCAGTCGCCCGATATTTAAACAAGAGTGTTTTATTAATTTAAATGGTTAGCATAGTATTCGTATTTTTGTGAGCAGAAAATATAATAATAGCTAATTGATCAGCAACTCATGGCCAGCAAACATTCCAAAATCAATCAGCAATTTAAGTAATTCTGGATGGCTATAATTATTTTTGTACAGTATATTAATTATATACGCTGCAACGGGCTTCTCCTATTTTATAAAATTTTGGTAAGCACTCATAGGGTAAGCCAAAAAATTAATTTTGAGCTGCATTAAGATTGTATGATTTTAAAATTTGGTAAAAAATAATGCTTTATTTTCGAAGGTGTTTTTACCGACATAGTAATAACACAGAGTACTAAAGGTAATAATCCTTATCAAAATAAATTTAGATGAATATCTTAGGAGATATCACAGTTTTAAATAACTCCGCATTTAATATATATAGGCCCGCGCGCGCTGCGAGGCGGGAGGTCATGTTGTTGGGAAAACCAATGTGATTACTGTAATTAGAGTCAATGTACATTATATTGTCCGTAACTTAGAGAAGGTTTTTGTTTCACTGTAATCGGTGATCTCCTATCAAAAAATATATGAATTTAAAGTATTTAAGAAGAAATTATCATTATTACTTAAAATACATGCAACGACATCTGTTGAGCCAAAGTGGTACTAATAAATAATTATTGCGCTCACAAGACAACTTTTAAATCGACTGACCGGGTTTTTCAAAAAATTATAATAGCAAAAGGTACTCAAGATTAGTCTACATGACGCTGCTTTGAAAATCTACGTAGCCTAGCCTACCCTATAGGGTTTGTGTTCGATCGCTTTCGAAGCATTATATTTTAGCAGCTCGATAGATGGCGTTGTTCATTTGAAGCCATTTTCTAAATCGCGGTGTTAAGATTTTCCATGAAAGAATGACCCTCGCCCGTGTAAGCTATTTCGATGTAGATTGTTCGATACAGTTTCGTTGGTTTCGTGTCGTAAAAGCATCTTATCTCCTATCTCTAAACTAGCTCTGCCCGCGTCTTCGCCCGCGTGGACTTAGATCTTTCTCAGCCTGTTATTATAAAAGGCAACATGACTTCGTCTGTTTGTTAGTAATTAGTATGGCAATTTATGAATTTACACCATTGTTTTAGTGTTTGTTGATTGGCAGGTATTCAAACTCAAAGCGTTTATTTCAAACTAGCTGACCCGCGCAACTTCGTCTGCGTGCGTGCGTGCATAAAAGAAAGAGAGGGTGCGTCAACCTTAAAAGACAGACATAAGCTATTGCGGTCATTTTTTTTGAGCTTTTTAAGAGGAACAATTCCGATATACATGATTATTGCGTAATTTTAACCTTTGACGAAGCGCACACAACGGAAACTCTCAAAGAAATAAATCCCTGTTTTTGAAACATTTTTCATTGATGCTCCGCTCCTATTGGTTGTAGCGTGATGTTGTATAACCGCCATCCTCGATAAATGGGCTATCCAACATTAAAATAAATTTTTAATTAGATCCAGTAGTTCCTGAAATTAGCGCGTTTATTGTTCAACCAACCAAACAAACAAACTCTTCAGCTTTATAATATTAGTGTAGATTCAAGTAGGTAACAATTTAATTTCTCGGAAATATTTGCATTAAGCGCTAAAATATTCTACTTATGTTTTTCCAAATAAGGGCTTCCCTCGACAGCCTTACGTCTTTATCCTTAAACATTCGATCAAAGTCATACACCAGCTAGTTCGAAAGTTCTCATGAAGGTGGATGAAATGAGCCGAGACACGATAAAACAGCTGTAAACTGTTGCGAACCTCTTGCAACTGCCTTCCGTCTCCATCGTCAGACCTTTGATGACAGTCATACACCAGCTAGGTCGAAAGTTCTCATCAAGGTGCATGAAATGAGCCGAGACACGATAAAACTGTTGTAAACTGTTGCGGACCTCTTGCAACTGCCTTTCGTCTCCATCGTCAGACCTTTGATGACAGCCATACTCCAGGCAGATCTAAAGTTCTCATCAAGGTGCATGAAATGAGCCCAAACACGATATGGATTCTGTAAGCTCTTGAGAACCTCTTGCAACTACCGTCCGCCTCCATCGACAGATCTTCGATGAAAGTCAAACATAGGTTCAAAGTTCTCATCAAGGTGCATGAAATGAGCCCAAACACGATATGGTTGCTGTAAACTCTTGAGAACCTCTTGCAACTACCTTCCGCCTCCATCGACAGACCTTCGATGAAAGTCAAACTTAGGTTCAAAATTCTCATCAAGGTGCATTAAACGAGCCCAAATACAATAGAGCTGCTGTAAACTCTTTATGACCTCTTGCAACTGCTTTCCGTCTCATCGTCAGACCTTCAATGACAGCCGTATTCCAGGCAGGTCTTTTCTTCACGGTGCATGAAATGGACCTCTTGCACCTACCTTCCGTCTCCATCGTCAGACCTTCGATGACGTCATACTCCAGCTAGGTGTAAAGTTCTCATCAAGGTGCAGGAAATGAGCCCAAACACGATTTTTCAATTTTTAATGGGACCAAACTTTATACGCTTTTCACAAAAAAAAAAAAAAAAAAAAACAAAATCAAAACAAAAAATCATGCTTTTCGGACTTCTCTGTAAAAAGTTATGCGTGGTCAAAAAATAAGAAATGAAAAATATAGACGCGTCGAATTGGGAACCTTCTTTTATGTTTCGTCGGTTAAAAATCCAAGCTTTGGACATTTGACACGGGCGAGGGTCATTCTTTCACGGAAAATCTTAACACCGCGATTCAGAAAATGGAGTGAAATGAACATATACTTATTCTTATTCTTTATTGCACACAAAATATAAAAGTAGGACACACAAAATTACAATTACAAGACGTAAGGCTGTCGAGGGAAGCCCTTATTTGGAAAAACATAAGTAGAATATTTTAGCGCTTAATGCAAATATTTCCGAGAAATTAAATTGTTACCTACTTGAATCTACACTAATATTATAAAGCTGAAGAGTTTGTTTGTTTGGTTGGTTGAACAATGAACGCGCTAATTTCAGGAACTACTGGATCGAATTAAAAAAATATTTTAATGTTGGATAGCCCATTTATCGAGGATGGCGGTTATATAACATCACGCTACAACCAATAGGAGCGGAGCATCAATGAAAAATGTTTCAAAAACGGAGATTTATATCTTTGAGAGCGTCCGTTGTGTGCGCTTCGTCAACGGTTAAAATTACGCAATAATCATGTATATCGGAATTGTTCCTCTTAAAAAGCTATAAAAAAATGACCGCAATAGCATATGTTTATCTTTTAAGGTTGACGCACCCTCTCTTTCTTTTATGCACGCACGCACGCAGACGAAGTTGCGCGGGTCAGCTAGTAATTAATAAAGTCTATTTGTACCTGTATTGTCCAATAAAGTAATGTTTTTCAAATTTTAATAGAATTAAAGCAAATTAATACTTCCCGATGGTATGATATACCACCATTTGATACATTTTTGGTTCTGCTATTATTTTTACACTCTAGAACAGCACAATAAAGCATTTTAGTATTTTTTTTTTAATTTAATTTAAGTTTTGTAAAATTTATTGTCACTGTGACGCTTCTATCTAGACTGATGTGCGTGGCGTGTGCGTGGGGGAAACACTTTGCGGAACAGCGCAAAGCTCGAGGTACGCGCGCCCCACCCACATGCGACTTCTACTGTTTTTCCTGTTCTGTGGCTAGGCCCAACCACGAATGGGACCGACTGCGAATAGGACCAACTGCGAATGAGATGATTTTTGAACGCGGGACGAAGTGCGACTAAGATGAAGAGCGCATAATCCTTATCTTATTCTTAGTGGTTCACTCTTGACAGAGTGGTAGTGGACAGATTTTTAGAGAGTCTGTCCGTCGGGTTGGTGATCGACCACGTCGTAGTCTTCGACTGTACCCTGAATCACCGAACGCTCCATGGCATCATTGTTGCGTGTCCGAAGAATCTGAATATTAACTGCGCAAGCGACCAGTCTTTATTTAATATTCAATCAAAATATTTTATATCACAAAGGCCTACATGGGCACTTATAAAACGTCGAAAAAAAGGTGCACGGTTCGGGTTCGTCGTTTCCTATGGAGGAGAACCGGCAAGAAACTCGATGGTTACTTTTTTCAAGTCATTTGGTATTACAATATTATCATGTTACAGCATTTAGTACTTTAAATATGAGGGGATAGCGTAGGCATGACAATAAGTCGATGCTTCCTACAGAAAAAAACGTAAAACAAGATAAAACTTAATAAGCATCAGGAATCTACAAAGTGAATGTTCACACATTCACAAAATATCAGCAATATTGAGTTCGATAAACTTAACATTTGCTTATTAATTGGTAATACAATTATCTGTTTTTAGAATTAACTACGCAAAGACGTTGGCGGTGTAGCAACTATTTATAAATAAAGTGACCTCCAAAAGTGAATTAATTATTTTTCAAGTTAAATTGTTATTATCATTTAAAATTCTAATTTCAAATGTTCGAACTGCATACCATGATAATGTTTTATTGAATAGAAATTCCCTCAAGGGCAGGGGTGCAATACCAAACCTGAACTATTGCACAGTAGTAGGACACACAGGTGTGTAGGGATCTCCTACGGACTAAGTGATCACTTAAGTTTTTGACTGGCATACATTAGTTGTCGAAATGTTTTTTTTTAAGAAAATAAAGTACCACTTCTTGTAAGTGTCATGAAGCGTAGTGTAGGTATCCGCAGGAATTAAATTAGTTTAATTTGATGTTAATCTGCTTCCGAGTGCTCACAGCCTTTTCAAGGAAATTTCTAAACGTGACGTTTCTTCCCGTGACCCAAGGGCTGGCTTTTACTTTGGCCAAAGGCTTAGCGATGCCATACAGCGTGGCAACGCTGCTAGTCTCTTGGGTACATTATGAGTTGACAGCGAGGAGAATTTTTTTTGTCGCCATTTTTTTTTAGGTTTATTGTTAATCAAAATCAAAGCATTTATTTCAATTAGGCCAGTTACAAGCACTTTTGATCTGTCGAATGTCTAATTTAGTTAGTTTAGGCTATTTTAATTTATAAATGTATTTAATTTTGTTACTTAAACATCAGTTGTTTAAATCAGTTGGGTTGTTCCGGAGATTAGAATGATTTTTATTTATTAAGTTTTTTTATATTAAAGAACAAAGATGAGGTCGACGATGGAACTAAATATATAACTAAATCCGGACGAATGGTTACCCTAGTCCGATTAATATAAATCGTTGACTGAATCTAGTCTAGCTTTAGATCTAATACTGCTGTCGTGCAATATACAGTAATGTGGAGTATAACTTTGTTACTCTGTGTGTTTTGTGCTGTGGCTCTGTGGTTCAAGTATGTTCGAGCCAATTCTAGCTCGCATGCATTACCACCGGCTGTGCCAGGGAAGCTGCCAGTCGTAGGACATGGATACAAGCTGTTTATGTACTTCACAAGTTAGTATGCAATGCTTGACAAAGATAAATGCCAATAATTGTCAGTTAGTGTCCCTTCAAGTTGTTCCTTTGTCCTTCAGTATTTTATAAACTTAAGCCAACAGTACTAACTGGGATGTGGAGGTCAGATAGGCAGTCGCTCCATATAAAATACTAGGAAGCCGACCCTAACAGAGTTGGGAAAAGGATAGGCAGATGATGATTTTATAAACTTAAGCTGGCTTATAAAATCATCATCTGCCATCATCATTTGCCAATCGGTAAAAAAAAAAGCTGGCTGGAGTCACGTTGTAAGACCAGCCCCCGTTTCTGTAAAAATCTTTTTTTTTTTACAGAAATGGGGGCTGGTCTATTATTATTCGTAGTAAAACATAAATAGCAAGTTTTGTTTTTTATTCACTCTTAATTATAATTTCCTTGTTTTTTCCTTAATTCATTAATTTTTCTTCTAGTTTAATTTTGTTAATAATCACCGTATGCGACCTTTCTGGATAATAACGAAAATGTACAACTCTGATCCCAAGCTACAGACTAACGTCTAGTTTGGGGATCACTGTTCAAATTGCTTTGTTGAATGTACTTGATTATTAATAAATAATTTTAATTTAATTTTCATCCCTCCATCTCGGAAAGAGTATTTTTGCTCTTCGATATCTGAGTGCAAAAGCCGTCTTTATCCGCTAGAGGATAAAGTAAATTGAATTTAGAACATCGTGTGCACTAAGTTTGTGAATTCAAAACATCATTAAACCTATTTACATCCTCCATTGTGCCGAATTTTTCATACAACCTTTTTTAATTCGTTAAAAATTCAGACTCGGAACCTTCTTGGTGTACTTTTTTTTAATTTGCTTTCCGCGCGCCATTTCCTTTCACGTCATATTGTTAAAACCATAGGTTAAAAACAAGAAACTTGAAACACACAAGTGAAAAACCTAAAATTAGTGGTTCTAGCGACGAGGAAGTTTATTTGACGCCAACAGAATTGACTGAAACTGTTAATAATGTGCAAATGAGCTTTCTCCCTCAACAATCACGCGAGAAATATTTCAAACAGTACGAGATGTTTAACACGTGGCGACTAGCTAAAGGAGCCAAAACTTTCTCAGAAAATGTTTTGCTGGCATATTTTATTGAATTATCTGAGACCAAGAAATCAAGCACACTATGGAGTACGTATTCAATGCTAAAGCAACAATAAAGATGAAAAAAGACATACATATCGACACTGAAAAAGCCTCAGTCAGATCCTTGGACTGGCCCTTCTACATAAAAAATGAGCCAACATTTACGCCAAGGAAATGCAATGAATCGGTACAACTATTAAGTATGTCAGATGGTTTACCGAAAAGCAGTACACAAGTCACTGACACCAACATTACAGTATCTAACAAAAATATCAACACACTCAAATTAAGCAACTGTAGCAAAGTTACTTTCAATTTTTCCTATACTTAAGTATTATTTGTTATAATTTAAAGATTATTCTGTAATACTTACCTATTAATGTAGTAGTTATTACCTAAACTGAAATAAAAGTATCTTGTGATTGTAAATGCTTTTTTTGCATTTAATCATTTCCTCGCTGAGGTGGGATGAAAAGTTACGTGTTGCACTCTAGTGCAAAGATTTTTCACCTGGTGCTTTTTTGATTCCCTCGCTAACGCTCAGGATTCTAATTTTAGAATCCTTCGCTTGCTCGGTCATCAAAATTGAGCACGCGGTTAAAAAGCAACTTTGCACTCTTGTATAAAAAATAACTATTATTTTTTAAATTTAAACTTTAAGTTTGTTTTAAAGGAATAACACAAATTCATAATATTAATTTATGATTTACTCGAGACATCATCATTTGCCTAGCCTTTAGCTTCCAATGTAACCGGATCTGCTGTTTTTTCGCAGTGTTTGTCTTTGTTAAAGCAGGGAATAGTCAAATTATAAATCGTCCGCTCTTTCCCCGCACTAAGCGGGAGTAAAACAATGTTATTTTGTGGAGTTCATGGTGCCAAAAATAAGCTTGAAACAAAACTTTCATGCAACGAGATTGTTAAATGCAAATGGCCATTAAATATAATATGTAAATTAAATACGTCAATGACTTTAAATACTTATTGTTATTTTTTTACATTCAGATCTCATGGAACTTATAAAGACTTTGAGTGAAGACTGCGCAAAACAAGGAGGAGTTACCTATTTCAATTTCGGAAAAGAATTCTATTATTGTAAGTAACATCGTGGATTATTATAATTTCGCCCATTTTTGCCTTATTGGTCATGCAGAGGTCAGGTATGAACGTAGGCTAGGGTTGAGGCCTCATTAGTGTGTTGCGTTTCATCGTCACAACGGATCAACGCATTGTATTCCAAATCTGCGTTGCGACAACGCACGACGTCGTAACGCAAGAAGGCGACGCACGCCCTCCCTCTGTAGCAGTTTTCCTCTGTAGCAGTGGAACACTGTCCGTTGCCGCACCGGTACTCCGACAGTGCAACGCATCACCCTCCCCCCACTTCGTCTCTCAATACTTTGGATACACATCGAAAAACATCGAATCAATTCCATAATTATTGATTCGATGTTTTTCGATGTGTTTTCAAAGTTAGTTTTTAATAGGAGAGAGGATGAAGGCGCTGGAAACTACTAAAATTACATAAAATATAAAACTACTAAAATAGAATGTGGGTATTATGCAAAATTATTAATATTTTTTGTTGTTTATCGCTGAAATATTCGTCAATAGTGTAGTAGCTTTTGGTTATTATGAAATGTTTTAATTTATTAATAAAGGTGTCATTTTTATTTTTATTTTTGATGCATTCTGGTAACTTAGTGTATAATTATTTTAATGGACATGACAAATGTACTAGAAGAGTGCATTTTTAATCGTGAAGTGGGTATGTTTAATCTGCTTTCAAGTCTAAGTGCAATTTTTGTTTGGATAATTATCTCCTCTTTTGGTGTAGAATTGCGGATATTTTTCGTACAAATTTACAAATTTCAAGTATGTAGAGGCAGGGCAGGATTAATTTAAAGTGGAGTTTACAGGAGTCTGTATCTTTGATATTTATTAAAATTATTATCATTTTTTTTCTGTAGTGTGAATAATGTAGGCGCGTCTGTACTCTCTCGTCCGTCGATGCGTTGAAACGTCGCGTGTGACGATGCAACGCATAATGTGGCATGTCACTTAAGAATGAATGTAAAACGACGCAGCGTTGACGCAGCGACGAAACAACGCAACGCAATGTACTAATGAGGCCTCAGCCTAAGCAGGAGTATGATAATGTTTAGTTTATGTTTAGGTGTAATTTCCTGATGCATTCTCTGTGAGGTCAAACAGGTCGACACATCTAAATTAGAATTCCAGTACAAAATATGGCATCTCCTGACGAAATTGGTATGGAAAGTTCAATTCTTTTTTTCGACCTGTTTTTTAAGTAAAGTTTGATGGTCTAAATCACCACCTAACAGGTATTGAGTTTGAAGGCTCTTGCCCGCCCCCATCGGAATCACCTGATGTTCGGATTAAACAAATCTTCGTTTGATTGAAATCTGTTATAATAATCGTTCAGTAAAAAAACTCATGTTACAGGTATCTTCAATTAAGCACGTAATTTAACATTTAGAGTAAGATCCCAGGGCCACCAGACGTCACGTATTTTCTGACGAAGGAAATGTGGAATATTGTCCATTCCCTGAACGTCCACTTCCCTGAACGTCCATTTCCCTGAACCTCCTCTTCCCTAAATGTCCATTTCCCCGATCGTTCTGAAGCCGAACTGTAGGCGTTGCGTTGTATGATGAATGTATGTTGTTGTTGTACAGACGCCAGCAAGTAAAGCTACTCGAAACTGTCAAATTTTCCGGATCAATTATAAACCTATAGCTATAAAACTGAATTTCTATAGAAATTTGAATAAAATATGATTTAACGATAAAGTTGAATATCTATTAAAGTAATTTGACAGATTGTAGTAGCTTGATGTGCTGGCGTCTGTACATAGGGAATAAAGAGGGAATTCTATGTGGGAAAAAACTAAAAAAAAATGATTGTTTGAGCAGATTCTAAAAAAGCAGAACCATTGTACAAATTTTTTCCAAAAGGCGGGGTAAATAGCGGAAAAACGGTGTATCTGGCAACACTGCTTGTGAGTGAATTTAGCTGTTGGCCCGAAGGGGGCCTTCGACACTTCTTCAACGCGCCGTCGACACGGCCTGTCGTCATAAGACGGACGGACGGCGAGCTAGCCCATAGCTCACCGTCCACAGGCCCGCGCCTACGGTGGCCGGGGGCCACCGCGTGGCCCCCGACGCCCGGTACGTCTCCCGCAGCGGCTGGGACGTGAAGTTCTCTCCCTCTCACGTCCCGCCACCTCCTTCGCTAGCATGACTGCTTCGCAAAAGGAGGTGACGGCGTCCCATTCCGTCTCGCTCCGGACCATGGATTGAACCAGGGCCGGACGCGAGAGGTCGCCGCCGCCGATTGCCGCTACGAGGACACGGCGTTGCTCCGCCCAAGCGGAGCAGACCTGCACAGTGTGCTCCACCGTGTCCTCCGGTCGATCCTCGCAGTGGTGACACCCGGGCGTTTCCTACCGCCCGATTAGGTGCAGGAACCTCCCGAAACAACCATGTCCGGTGAGGACCTGCGTCAGGCGGAAGGTGAGGGCTCCGTGGCGCCTCTCTAGCCACTCCTCAAAGAGGGGACTTACCGCCACTATAGTAGCGTGCCCTGCACGGGGTTGCGACAGTCGCTCTCTCCATGATTTAGAGGTACTTACGTTTTACTTCATATAAACAGGTCCAGGCGAATGAAGCCATGATCGTAAAGATTGGCTATTTATCGAGCGGCGAGGATAGTTGAACGTATGTTCAACTGAGCGTGAGCGTATGAGCGTATGCTCATGCGGGGTCACATTGGTTCCTGTACACAAAATAGATCTAATAATAATAAATAAATAAAAATAAAATTTGTTTCTTTCAAGTAACATGACTTACACAAGGATAAAGACAGGATAACAAACAAAAACGAACACTCACAAAGTAACAATGTGTCTGCTACAACATTGCCGGATATAAGGACAATCCAGTCTGTTAGCGATCATCGCCAGAACGGTGTTGGCGCTGCCCCGCACTCTGCGCACCAAGGACGCGCACCGCTTGCGCATCGTCGCGTGAAAGCAGTCGGCGCGCGCTTCCGCGAACATGCCCGAGGCGCTGCATTAGCGGAGCAGCATCAACACCGCCCTGAACGCGTTATTGAACTGGACGCGGACTTGAACTGCTAATGGAGTGTAGCGCCGGTAGTATAGCTTTCTCCCAGTTTGCGATATCCTCGTTATTGTATCTGAGATGTAATTGGATTGGGCGCCACAGTGTACCATTTAAGCCCTCTACCACGTACAATGGTCCACTTTAAGGCCTAAGTGCGTAAACCAAACCCTTAACATAGAAGCCCTCTACCAAGCCATTTCCTCGAGGATTGTATAGCGTTCTGCGACTACTAGATGTACCTAGTGAAGTTAAGAATTGTCTTAATTCGTCAGATAAGAATGAGGCTGTCCGAATGAATGTAAGCTGGAGTTCCGAACGTGGAGAATAGGTCTTTCAGACATCTAATTACTGTTTCGGAGGTCATATCTTTACAGGCATAAGCAAAGGGGAACCTGCTATTCATCGATATTCGTGAGGATGTATCCTGGTCTTCCACTCCGATCAACTGAAACGGATCAACTATTTTTTGTTCCCAACGAATCAACTATTTAGTTGATCCGATAGGAACATTTGTAATTGTCCTTGTTTGTTCCTATCTGCACCACTTAATAAAAAAACCTTTTCTTTTTTAAATCGGCTTTAAGTGTTAGAAGGGATTGGCCCCTTGAACTTTAAGTTCAATCTCTCGAACGGAGCAGTTGATTTTATGAGGTCTTCTTGATGACCAACATAACGTGGTTTAATTTCGGCACAGATTGGGCATGCTGCCATCCATAATTTTCTTTACTTCTTCAATCGAGTATGGCAAATTTTTCGATCTGACCCAGTGAACCATACGAGTGATACCCGGGTGGCAGAGAGAACGATGAAGCTCGACGAGTCTGGAGTGAGAGAAACATACGTACGTATGAAATGTTGCTTAGAGATGCAGGAGTTATTGCTTGTTTGCAGGGATTGCGTCTTAGTTTCATAGTTTTAGCAAGATTCTTATCGATAAAGCTGAGAGAGCTTCCGGTATCGAGAAGAGCATCCACACGAAAGTCATTTTAAGTGATATTGATAGTCGCTTTTTGAAGGCTTGTTGGAGCAGCAGCAGATATAGTTGACAGATGAGAGTCAAGGGCTTCAGATTGAGAGTTATCGTCATTCGTACTAATAGCGTTTGCGGCGCGTTGGCTTTGTCCGATGCTACGACATACGTTAGCGAAAGGTCCTTTTTTGGAGCAAAACCGACAGTTAGCGTTTCTAGCAGGATATTTGAGTCTTTGATGGATATTACCGCTGCAGAAAAAGCATCGACGGCTATTTAGTATAGGGCGGCTACGGCTATGTTGAAAATTGTTTTGTGTGGTGGAGGCTGCTAGATTTTGCCGCATTGACGTTTCTTGAGGTTCAATGACTGCATTGACAGGAGCAAATGATATAGAAGGAGAAGGCGCTGTTAATAGTTGAGAGGTATTTTCAGCAGTTTCTTAAGCTAAAGCCAAGTCCAAGGTTTCTTCGAGAGTCATATTGGATTTCTCTAAAAGTCTTTCTTTAATTATTTTTGACGATATTCCGGCAATAAGTACATCACGCACTGTTTCATTTTGGTGTTCATTGGCAGTCATATCTTTAAAAAGGCAGTCACGAGCGATTATATTAAGATCTCTCGAGTACTCCGCCAACGATTCGCCAGACTGTTGTTTTCTGGTATTCAAGCGTTGCGCGTTGGCGAGTAAGAATAATAATTTGCTCTTTTCATAAGCAGTGTTCAGAGTAGTAATTGCATCATCGTACGTAGCGCAGGCACAGATATAGTTAAATTTAGCTTTATATATTATAATATCGATGGCGATACATGGTTGACAAAAACTTAACGGAATCGTTTACCGAGGAAGCTTCTAGCGCGATTTAGTTCTCGAACGAATACTTCCAGTGGGCCCACTTCAAGTCCAAGTCAGCCATGGAAGGTTCTACGTCAAAACATTCGGGCCGTAGGAACCGCGAAATCGATGAAGATTTTTCTTTTTCAGTAGTAGGTACAGTACACACGGAGAAACAAAAAAATAATGTTGAATAAATTGATACATGCTAAAGACAAAACCAAATGGAATATTGGCTTTATTCGACATTAAAATACAGCATGAGAAAAATAACAAGACAGTAATGACATTGGTAGGAACAAAACTTTAAATCAAGTGCCCCAGAAGATATTTGTGATATGTTTTCAGACTTTTTCCAGTCTGTGTTTGAACTTAGTTCACCCTTATTGTCTGCCTGGACCCCGCCTGCACACTGTAATGCCAATGTTAGCTTGATCGATAACTTACATAATGAAGAAGACAAAATACAGAAAGAGTTAACGTTACTGGATCCGTCTAAAGAAGCAGGTTCCGATGGGTACCCAGCTCTGTTCTTTAAGGCCACCGCTGGCAGTATCTGTAAGCCACTCTTTATAATTTACAATAAATGTTTATGCGAGGGTGTTTTCCCGGATGAGTGGAAACAGGCTAACATCACGCCTGTACACAAGAATAGCTCAAAACATGACGTGGAGCAATACCGGCCTATCTCGATTCTGGTGACCTTGTCTAAACTTTTTGAGAAACTCGTATACAATTAAATCTATCCAATCTTACATAGCGTTATCATCCCAGAGCAACACGGGTTTGTTCAGCGACTAAACAAAAAAAAAACTAATAAATTTGAAGCAGCCGAGCGGCTGCTTCAAAATTAGTTTTTTCCAATTACCTTTTTGAGTACATGGACAGGCGATTATAAGTTGACGCTGTTTATACAGATTTCAAAAAGCTTTTGACAAGGACGACCATGTAGTCCTACTGAATAAGATTGCGTTTAATGGTATTCGCGGAAATTTGCTTCGTTGGTCCTCATCCTATATTAAAAATAGAACACAAAGGATTTTCGTGAATGGTCATCAGTCTGATGCAGTGCATATAACCTCGGGTGTTCCACAAGGTTCAATCTTGGGACCACTATTGTTTATTTTATATATTAATGACATAGACAAATGTTTTAAAAATACTAAGTTTCTTGTGTACGCTGATGACCTAAAAGCTATACAAACTGTAGAGGATTGTCGACTGTTCCAACAAGATTTGGACAGACTCACTGACTACTGTCTAAACAATAAACTACACCTTAGTCTCTCCAAGTGCAATTGCATCAATTTCACAAAGAATAAAGTAGTTATTAACTTTAAATACTCATTGCACGATACAGCACTCAGTAATGCTGTAAAAGATCTTGGTGTGCTGATTGATGATAAGTTGTCCCTAAGCCAACATGTAGAAAAAATTGTAAATAAAGCTTTTAGGATGTATGGTTTCGTTATGAGATCGTCCACTGAGTTCAAGCGGGTGTCCACATACCTTTACCTATATAAGACCCTTGTACGATCACAATTGGAATACGCCGTCCCTATCTGGAACCCGTTTTACCAGAAATACGAGATTGAAAAAGTTTAGCGTAAGTTTCTACGAGCCCATGCATTATATGTAGATGCCATAAAACGTATTTGTCGTTCTCACAATTACTAGATAAATATGGGCAAGTCAAACTAGAATCTAGCCGTAAGTATCTAGAGGCTTGTGTTCTGTATGGTATAGTTCATGGTAATTTCGATTGTATCGATCTCACGAGCAAACTATGTTATGTAGTCCCACGCACCGTTAATGTACAGTACACGTGCTGGTACCCTATTTGCTGTCAATGCCTGTCGAACTAATTCTGGTTTGCGCTGCCCTATCCGTCGAATAGTTGAATCTTATAATTGTAATTTTGTTAATATTGATATTTTTATATGCTCAAAAACCAAATTTAAATCGAATGTTATGATAAATTATTATTAACCAATAATGTTATTAAGAATGTAAGCTAGTCTAGATTTTATAATTTATTCGTTTTTAGTGTTAATTATTGCTCTGTTGCCTAGCAATCAAATTAATTTGAATTTATATTTTGCATGATGTAATTTATACTTCGTTTATTTAAATATTTAACAATTGATATTTCTATAATTATTTTTAATGAATGTGATGTAATTATTTATTGCCTATCTAGTGGCACTCATTATCATATTTTCTTTTGTTAATATGCGGATAATGTAGTGGGCTGCAATATTGTTAATGTTTTGTATTATCATTCCTCTGTTCCAACACATATTGTAGCTGTTTATTGTCCCTGAATAAATAAATCAAAATAAACAGAGTATGACAACCTATCATAAAATCTTCTAAAAAATAAGCAAGGAGTTCATATCAATATGGCTGTCCGCAACGCCATGACGTTCCGCCATAGTGAATACCAGCCAGCATCACTCTCGTCGGTGTAGTTTGCAATGTTAACCATAGACGACGCCTTGCAGAAGCCCGTCAAGCTTATTCTGAAGAAAAAAGAAAAATATGCAGTCATTTTAAAATGTAGCGTTTTTTTTTAAAGCTTTTATTTATCTCGCCTTGTTAATTTGTTGGTCAAATCTTGGAACTGAATTTCATACCAGTTCCCTCAACCGATCGAGCTGACAATTTGCACACATCTTTTGTTCTGGTGACAGTACATTTTTATGACAGACATTACTTAATCCTGCAGCCAGGATCACGAAAGAACTCTTTAAAGGTTAAAAGCGCGGACATGCAACTTTGCATATGCGTTCAATTTTGATAGATGAAGATGATTTTTATGAAACCAGGACCATCATCTAACGAGGTAACTCCTCAACTGTTAATAGCGCGGATATGAAACTTTGTATTTGCGTTTACTTTTGATATTTATATTTTATTTACTCCAAGGTTTATTTTCTTATTTAAAGTGCATTTTTATAAAATATAATATTTTTAAATGGTTTCATAATTTTATTTACACATTCAGTCACAGAGAGTTGAAGCCAAGAACGACGGCGACTGGCAATCACAAGCAACGAACTCACCCAAAGTTAGCCGAACGATACACGACAATTATGGGGATTGTCCATTTTTCAATAATTGTGATAGGTCGTTGCAGAACTTTTGAGGAATAATGTTCCTAATCAAAATATGAAAAGATACAGATTAGATTTTTTGGACAATGCCCATTATCGAGTTTCAGTGGGGCCAAAGGATAATGACCAAAACTGGTACCAAAAAGTCTCATGCATCAAAATCTTTATTTTGTATTTTCATATTTTTTTACGACATTTCGTATCATGGATTCGATTTTTAAATAGGGGATTTAATTTAAAGTGTAGAAGTATGGACGCTGTTTCACTCCCTTTACTTGACATTCACACAACCGCTCATAGAGATGCACTAATAGAAACTATTTTGATAAACCGAAACCAGTCATTCCAATCGTTTCTTTTTATAATAAATACCTGTAAAGTTTGCTTCAAAAACATTTCACGTAATAAAATATTAATTATTTGTATTACCTTTGATTTCTTTTTGTTGAATAACAGTAAAAATTTAGTAAAAGCAGTACACCAAATCGATTTGGTTTTACTAATTGGCACAAAATCGATTTTCTAAATTTTGATTTTCAGATCTCATCCCTAAATCCCGGCAGGGACATTTCATACATTTTATCTGACGTTTATGTCCGTATTTTTAGAGTTGAGATTAATTAATTTTTGTATTGTGTGTTGAGAAGTAGTAAAACGGGAAAGGAATTAGTAACTTGTTTGTATTTTGTGAACTTATTTCTGTGTATTTCATTGTGCAAATATGTCGAGTCGTGGGGTCAACCGAACGACGCCGTCAGTCACCCGAAAAAACCAATGTATCAATTGTTCATTTTCTACTTGCCTGTTTTTGAGGTTATTTTTGATTTTATAAAATTACTCCGAAACTCGGGTTTCGTTTACAAAAATAACTTTTGTAGGAGTTAACAATGTTAGATGTATACTATAAAAAACAAAGTTTGATTTTGATGCAGCATGGTACGGTAATCCATACATCCATGAGCATTGTCCTTTCCGTCAATAATAGGTTGAAACTGAAACTGTGGCAGAATATAGATTTTTTGGCCAAAACTGACCGAATCTTCGTTCGGTTACTACTTAGAAGCTGGTTTTTATAATAAAGTTTCTTCTACTTTTCAGTGATAGTCGATCCTGAAGATGCGTTGACAGCATCAAATGTATGTACACAGAAACATTACGTGTACAGATTTGGAGAGCCTTGGTTAGGAGATGCGATAATAATATCGTCAGGTTAGTAAATAACAATAACTACGGGTGTTTGTATAAAGTTCTTCTGATTCCTATTTGTTGGATCCGGAAAACCGGTATCTTTTTAGGGTTCCGTATCCGAAAGGTAACCAACGTCCGTCTTTCTGTCAACGAGCTGAATGAGCCGATGTCTGTTACCGATATAACGACAAATTATAAAAATAAAGGAGGTGTTTTTTCCCCCATACAATTGTGGCCAAACAATGTACCTTAACAATAAAGGTACGAAGTTATAGGAAAAAAATCGCAGATTCTGAAAAAAAAAATATTGGATTTATTCATGCATTTGTACCACCTGAAATTGTCGATCAAAGATGCTAAAACTTGCAACCCAAGAATTTTAATCTGGCAATCTCGTGATTCATTTCTCTGATGATGCGTTTCGTTGCTTCATTTTATACACGTATGAAAACCTAAAAATATGCTATTTAGAATTTAGTTTTGTATTAAAGATAGGTTATTTTTCCCCGGCACACTTTTTTGTGAAACATTATGGGATCAAGAATTTAAAAAATACATTTATTTCACATTTCAGATTATTTTTTTGCGTTTGGTTAGCTACTAGCCAAAAGACAGTGCTCCAGGGTCGATAATTTACTATTTTATTCCTTTCGTTGTTGTCGTTGTCAATATTGTCATTCAGATTATTCTAGCCCTTGTCAGACGATCGATCTCGAAAGAGTTTAATATTTTGACAGATGGAATAGTTTGACAGCCGCCAGCGCTATTATGAACGTTTCTTTGAACGCATTTACGATTCGAGGTAGTGTTTTTTCATATTCTTTTATTTCTTAACCTATCGAATATTGAAGGATTTAAAATACTGCTAATAACACAATATATTGGAAAGAGTTTAAATAGTAATTTGTACCTCGGTACATGTTTTGGCCGAAAAAAAAACACCTCCTTTAAAATGAAAGGGGGTTCCCCGACTACGATGGTACGGAACCCTTCATGCGCGACTTCGACTCGCACTTGGCCGATTTTTTATTGTTGTCGAAACTCAGTCAACGAGGGTTACGGTTTTTAAGCTCACCAGAAGACGCCACTGAGTAAATATCTGTCAGTACTTTTATTTTATACTATTAAAGTACCTATAACTTCATAAAAAGTTTATTTTATTACGTACAACACTATAATATTAACTTCTTATATATATTTACAATTATTGTAAATGTTCATTGACAATATTATTGTCCCTAATATACAATGTGTTTCAACACATAAAAGTCATTCTTCTCCAAGTACTACCAAATTATGTACAAACAGCAACACACTTAACTGCCCATTAAATACGCAACTGAGAGAAAATATCACTGTTCGAAAGGGATAAAAATATGTTTGTCATTTTCAATGGAGTCATAAGTTTTTCAGGTAATTCTTAATTTGGTCGTATTGCAACTCTTCAATAACACTCAAATTGACATTTAATCAAAGTTTATTTAAACATCTATACATGAATAAATGAAATTGAAATGTCTGTATCAACTTTTACGGAAAGCCAACGAAAATATATACGGCAATAATAGCAAAAACACATTTAGTTTTATTTTTGTCTGTCTGTTGGTCTGTCTGTCTGTTTGTTCCAGCTAATCTCAAAAGAACGATTTTGACGGGACTTTTACTGGCAGATAGCTGATGTTATAAGGTCTAACATAGGTTACTGTTATTTAATAATTAGGGTTCCGTGCAAACAAATTAAAACCCTTGAAATTGGTAACAAAATTCGATTCAAAAAGTGAACTAATATTTTGTTATAATAATTTCACGTGAACGAAGGTCGCGGGCAACAGCTAGTTTCAAATAAAAACTGCATGTATCATGGATGCAATCTTTTAAAAAGTAAAATCTTGATGTCAATCACAGAGCATCTTACTCGTATATATTGATGTTAATTCTGTCTACTTACTTGAAAAAAGATCTTATAAAACCATTTTCTAAATCTACAATAATTTGATAAAATGCCTGCACGGCTCACCGCTGCGGAAAGAATGCGCATCGTCATTTTGAAAGAAGTGGGGATGAAAGTTGCCGAAACATCGCGACAACTTAATGTGCACGTAAATTTTACACCAAATCCATGGCCAGCTAAAAGTCCCGATCTATATCTCATTGAGAATCTTTGGGCATAAATGATTTTCAATTGGGATCCCATTGAGGTGCGTGATCAGACCAATCTACGATATCTGGTGTATTCCACTTGGGAATCGTTATGAGGCAGTGAAATATGCTGGAACATGGTGGAGGATATGCAAATCAGGATGACTTGTATACTGGAAAACGGTGAAGGTCACATTCCATAGGCCTTTCCCGAAAAAGTGGAGGTTATTGCCATGAAACTCCACGCTTGGCTGGCGGATTCGATTTTATCTATTGGCCCTTGTCCATATGTCATGCAAATTGGTGCTGCTGGTTATGCATGATTAGATTATTATAGAGTAGAATACTCATTTACTCCCTCCTTACCACAAATGGAAAAATATCAATATTTAGACATACTAAACTCAGTCGAACTAAATACATTTTCACCTGTGGGAGATTGGTGTCGGACATTTAGAGTCGCTCTGATTGGGTCGCACGGTCGCACCTATTCGGAAGTGTGTACTGTGCAACTATATCTCATTTTGTCGCCTATATAATACTATCCGACCATGATTATCTGTTGGTCATTTCTTTAGTCAAATAACACTACATTGAGTCGGGAGGAATCGAGCTACACTTCGCTAGGCTTCGTTTCGCTCAATAATGACGATTTTCAGATGATACCAATGTTTTATGAAACTAAAGTTATTTTTGAGTTGGAGTTTATATGTGCTGACCATACAATTTAAAATAATTACACAAAATGAAAAATTTAAATAAAATAATAATCAAAATTATATAATTGTTTTAATTAAATGTGGATACGGATAGTCGATAATATCCTTTAGACCCGTAATGTTGAATACCTAAAATATTGAACAGTAACAAATTATTAATATCATAAACTCAAAGTCAAAGCATTTATTTCAATTAGATCATTACAGGCACTTTTGAATGTCAAACAAAAAAAAAATCTAAGCTACAGTCACAGTTACAAGGCCTAATAACTTGAGAAAGTACTGTACAACTCAAGTTATCACATTCCAAAGCGTAGATCTCTATGGAGAAGAATGGGAATGCAAGAAACTCCATGGACACTCTTTTTAATCAAAATATTGTTACAAAATCTTGGTTACATCATTTACGTTGAGATTTTACATATATGTGAGAACGATGTAGAAAGACGTGCACATTAAGAGCGTCCAGAGTAAAAGATTAAAATAATCAACAATTTCAAAATAAAGTAATTAAAATAAACCGTGGCAGCTAAGAGATGACCAGTCCCAACTGACAGCGCCCGTTCACGAACATGACGCATGGCTCAGCGCCATTCAACTCAACCATATTGAAGGGAACCAAATGACCCGACACACGCGCCACCATCAGCGAGAAATTTGAGTGAGCATGACATTCTCTCAGCCATCAGGCTACATTGAATTCAATGAATTCCTGTCATTATAAGAAATAATATGATGTTTTTATGTCGTGGCAGGTAAAACGAAAAAAACGACCCCTTACCAATTTTGTCCGATTTGATAAATTATCCAACGAAATTAAGGTATGGTACTAAGCCACTGGCTAGGGTTCATAATAATTTTCAACGTCAAATGTGAGTCTCTTTCCTGAGATATGTCAGATAAAATTGTGTATAATTAAGAGTGTTGCTGTTTGTACATACTATCGTGCAACTTAAAATCTTCAAACCATAATTAAACAAAAATGGCGTGAATAATAATTGTAAAAAAACATGAAAACTCAGTGAACAGTCTATGACATTTCTGGAGACCTTACATCAAGCAAGATGATAAGCTAATGTGTTACACTTCACCCAACTTATCTGTGCAGGCGGGAAAACACAGAACTAAAATAAATGTACCAAGTTTGACAAATCGGTGCAATGTTTTTTGACAAGCAGCATCGCCTTGAACTGCGCACTTAGCGGGCGTTCACATGGCGCTGTCTGGCACGACATTTGACAGTTTAAAGTTGGGATCACACGTCAATAGCCCAATATTCATACAGTTAAAAACAAATGCAGTATGGAACTGCCATGCGATCTTAAAATTATGCTGCAAAATGTCGTAAAGAACAACGCCGTGTGAACGGGGCATTAAAGTGGTCATACTATACTGCATATTTTTATGTCATGTCCATTGTCCACCCAATCAAGGAAACTTCCCACTTAGTTACTTTTATATAAGAGGTTCTTCTTTACCATTACCTAACCTACACCTTTATTTTGTTACCATACAACGACACTAAATTAACATTCTATTCTATTCATTTGGAATGTAAGCCAATACAAAACCAGTTTATGCGGATCTATCGATTATTTCACTCGAAATCTATACAAAGCAAGGTCATGTTATAGTTATACTGGAAAAGGATAGCTTGATGTGTCGCCACGTGTTCCATAAATTATGTGGTTATTAATTAAAACTTTATGCACAAGTAGAAATAACCGTACACATGCGAACTTAATGTGTTAGGTATTTGCTACCAGTCTACCTTAGGCGCAATTTATACAGAAACGGCGTAAGGTAAGGCGCGGTGCAGGCGCTGCGCAGGCATGATGCCATTTCAAAACGTTTTGCAAACGTTAGCCACTTTAAAACGTACATAGCCGACACTCAAGCGGCGCGGCGCAGGCACGCTGTTCTTTCGTTTCGTTATAAATACCTACCACGCCTGCACCGCGCCTTCACCTTACGCCGTTTCTGTATAATTCGCGCCATATGGTGATGCAGAGATAAATCACAGTAGGTGCAACATAACAGATTTACAAGAAAAAATATAGGAATTGAAACACACAATCATGCCAACAATAAAGTCGTTTCCCAGTAATATCTTCTGCGTAGAGTTACTTAGTTTGATGTTGTACAAACTGCTTGCTTGACGTATTCGTGAAGGGTCCATTTACACTTTGTAACAAAAAATAACATAAATACAAAAAAAAACAAAGGTATCGCTTATTTCATGAGTCTCTTCCACTATACTTATGTCATTTGATTTTTATAGTGCCGCATGATTATTTTGGGCCACACCGTATTCTACTCCTTACGTTAGTTCAGGGTATGGACTCCGAACTAACGCAAAAGTATGAAGAATACTTATACGAATAGGAACTAACGTCGTGTTTTCCAATCAGATTTAAAAAAATGTGTTTTCACTACAAGCTTGTTTGAATAGAATTTTACAAGTGTTTCCCTACAACGCCATCCTAGCAATGTCATCCAAGCGCCAAAATCACCTTGAAGCATTAACTTTCGCAGGAGACATTTGGAAGCGTCACCGCAGGTTGCTATTGCCAGCATTTACTCTGCCCGTGATTCATGGGTTCCTAGACGTGTTTAACAGCTATTCCAGGAACTTGGCTACTTCTATGGAACGACATGTTGGAAATGGATTCTTCGATCATTTTCCGTATTTGAAACATAATGCTTTGGAAACACTTTGTGGTAAGTAATAAAGAAAAAAAACCATCCAATTGCGTGTCGGTCCACGCATAATGTAGGGTTCCGTAGTTGTTCCATCAAAATATGCGGATTTGCCTCCGAGCGATGATTTTTATTGTAATAATATAAAATACAAACTTACATTTGTAGTTGAAAAACCTGTGCTCCCATACATTATGCTTACGAAAAAATGTTATCCAAGTACATTTTATAAGTAGGTCGACTATTACTCGTAAACTTGTAAAGCCTACTTAACTGTGATACTGATACTGTGTGATGTGTGTGTGATGTGGTTTTTCGTTTAACTTCGTTATTTAGACTACCACCACCGCTTGAATTTTTTCACACACCTAAACACAACCGTTTAGCTGGTAGCCCTCTACCAGCACTCAAGTGTCCCCCAGGGGGGTGGGTGTTACCAAAAATTAGCACGCATGGCATACAAGATGTTACTTCAAATTATATCACAGTCATGTTTTGCCCGAATGGCGTACAAATATGTAAGATAAGATAAGATAAGATAGGTAAGATGTTAAACAGCATCAAGTAATTTTAAATTGATGAATTTACACATAGCAATTAACAATCCAATAAAAGCATAACTTTAAATATTTTTTATTTTTTTTTATGCTTTCTCTGTATAAGAAAGGGCCTTTGTCTTGCAAGTGAACGATGTAATAGGATGTCATTGTAATTATTACAGACTGCATAGAAGCAAAGTGGACCCATCAGTTACTAACAACGATGATATTAATAATTAACTTCAGTAACATTCTTGAGCATTTTTCTTGTACAAAAATAAAACGTTGTTGAGGAAACCTGCATGAACCAATCTCACTCTAGAGAGAAGGCCCGTGTCGCAGCTGTGGCACCGAGCTGTTGTTTTTTTATGTTTATCAAATGACGATAACCTAACCATTTATTTTCTGCTTTCAGTCGGTACTTTTGGGATAAACGCTATAGAAGACGTGGAGTTTACGGAAAGGTATTTGAAATCTGTTGATGAAATGATAAATTTTGCGATCATGAAAGGAGTTAAATTTTGGCTGCAGAATGACTTTATATACAAACTGGTTGGACTGAAGAAAAGGGAAGAACAAGTAGTGAGGATTTTACACGCAATGGTTGATATTGTAAGTCAGACGATGAAGAATAGTATGTTAGGACAGCAACTATTCGAATTCCTTGAAATTTCATCAATTGTTTAGCTTTTTCCAAATTATGTTGGTATTGTTAACTAGATAAAGCTGCATTCCAATATTTTACATAGAACGACTTATTTTCTGAACACCACAACCCTGTTGTAGTATGTGGTCACCATGAAAAATATTAACAACGTCAAAAAATTTGAAAATTAAAGTATTCATTACAGGTTTTGCAAAAGAAAAAAGCTGCCATGAGGAATGAAAATCTAACCAAACATATTGAATTTGAAACTGCAGGTTTGTGTTAAAAAGAACTATATTCGAACACGATTAAACTTATAACAATTTATTGATTCTATAATCGAAGCAGTAGCCCTCACACAGCCAGAAGGCGTCGCGGCGACCTCTAAAAGATAAGACGACTTAGACAAATCTTTGACCAATGCAAATTTTGCCCTAGATCAATATACATAACGAGGAGAGGCCTTAGCCTAGCAGTGGCACGACACAAACTGACTTGTTATTCTAAAAGCTTAATATTTTCCAGGAAATAAATACAAACCTTTTCTAGACCATCTCTTAGCTCTCTCGAACAACGGTGCTATGACAGACAAGGAGATCATAGATGAAATGAATGCGATTATAGTAGCTGGATACGAAACGACGTCAACCCAGCTGACAACCACCTTGGTACTGTTAGGAGGACATCCAGAAGTTCAAGAGAAGGTATATGAAGAGTAAGTTGGATTATAAGTTATTAAAGTAGACGAAGAAGAGTCTTGTAGCTGTTGGTGGCGTTCTGTAGTTTTTGCCATGAAGCTTTTTACAGAATTCCATTTGAAGCAAAAGTGAGCACATAAAAAAGGTTTTGGAAAATTTCTTAAAGAATAAAAATAATTGTGTCATGTTTGCTGATGAGAAACCCCACAGTTTGCTATTGCTGCAACTTAATCATGATTTCATTTTTGTTTGCATTTTCAGATTAATAGAAGTACTGGGTGCAGACGGAGACGTAGATAAGAATAATGTGAATAAATTAGTTTATACACATGCAGTTTTAATGGAATGTCTACGAATGTTTCCTGCAGTTCCTATTTTTTTACGATCTGTGCTTCAGGATACTAAGCTAAGTGAGTTTTACATTCATTATTATAACCATTGGGTTCTCTCAGTTTCAGCATCTACAGTGTTCATTTTTTATCGATAAATGGCCATTTTCACGTATCCTTGAACCTTTATCACATCATCTTCTTGCCTTTGTCCGATGTTACTCGGGCTGGCGTGACACGATTATCAATATCCATTCTTCATTGCATTGTTTTTTTTTTTGCCCTTGTTTTATTCTGAGGGATACGAGAGTTTTAGCTACTTTGTAAGCAGTGATAGTGGTGTGACCGTCGGCCTGCCAAGTCATAGGTAACTGGCCTCCCTCTGATTGTTATTTCAGGAAATACCAGTGGTACTCATATATGAGTATTTTTATAATTTGTTTCAGAAAACTACACGATGCGTGCTGGTAGCCACTGCATCATCTTTCCACTAGCAACTCATCTCGATCCAACTTGGGGAGCTGACAGTGATAAGTTCAGGCCAGAGAGATGGCTGGATGGTGATTTCAGGAACAACAAGGAGTATGCAGCGTTTGGGTTGGGCAAGCGATCTTGTATGGGTAGGACTTACTTATTATTTAGTCCTTGTTTAGTAAGCAAATGAATTAGTATAATCCCAGAGTCGGTTGATAGATGTTGCTTGTCTTCGAATTTTTACTTTAAGGTACTAGGCCGTTGCCATAGATTTCGAAATGATGTTTTCTTTCACAGTTTTTGAAAAGTGTCGATTATTTTTTAACGGTATGTAAAGTGATTTAAAAATTGGTTCATACATTCACGGTTATATAATTCTTACAGTTAACCAAATTTTTTGTTAAAAAAATAATGGATCATAAAATTTAATATCTTTTGAATGAACGTTGCGTTTACTCCGAGTTCTTGCTAGGCCCACCGGAACTTATGAACTCAATAAGATTGAGGGCTTGATTTTCCAGTTACCATAATTATCAGACCTTAGTGAGCGACCACTAATAGTTACAATTATAAAACATTTTAGTTGAGTCAGATTATAAATCCTTGGCACTATAGTTAGGTACTTGCTATTGGCTGCGGTTTGGCCCGTCGTGGAGTTCGGGAAAGTGAAAATATCCAAGGGGCACGGGATGTTACTTGTGCGCTCATTGAAATCCATTCATCCATTGGAGCTTGAAATGTAACAGGCAGACTGACAGACATAGTCACTCTCGCATGTATATGTTAGTATCGATTAAGATAAAGATGATGGGGATGGCAATACAATATTTTTTCTCTTGCAGGTAGAACATACGCCATGATATCGATGAAGGTGACGCTAGCGCACTTCATACGACAGTACCGAGTGACAGCAGACTTGAGCAAGTTGAAGATGAAATATGAGTTCATAACGAAGCCGGTTTCAGGACACGAGATCAGTATAGCACGAAGGAACAAGCCTAATTCATCATCTGCCTAATTTTTTCCAAACTATAAGGTCCCATTAAAATAGTTGGACAAATTTTAACACAGCGTTCAGTATGTCTAACCAAAGATATCCAAACCCAAACTCAAAGCATTTATTTCAATTAGACCATTACAGGCACTTTTGAAAGTCAAACAAAAAAAAGCTAAGCTACAGTCACAGTCACAAGGCATAATAACTTGAGAAAGTACTGTAGTTGCACATTCCAAAGCGTAGATCTCTATGGAGAAGAATGGGCAAGAAACTCCATGGACACTCTTTTTAATCAAAATATTGTTAAAAAATCTTGGTTACATCATTCACGTTGAGACTATACATATATGTGAGAACGATGTAGAAAGACGTGCACATTAAGAGCGTCCAGAGTAAAAGATTAAAATAATCAACACTTTCAAAATAAAGTAATTAAAATAAACCGTGGCAGCTAAGAGATGACCAGTCCCAACTGACAGCGCCCGTTCACAAACATGACGCATGGCTCAGCGCCATTCAACTCAACCATATTGAATGCCACCATCAGCGAGAAATCTGAGTGAGCATGACATTCTCTCAGCCACCAGGCTACATTCAAGTCAATGAAAGATAAATAAATGTAAATGGTTGCTTTACAGTACATAGTACTCACACATGTGCTAAGCCAATGTTGCCAAGCAAAATAAACACTGATTAGAGTGATTTTATTTTGAACTAATGGATGTGTCTATTCTAGAGTGCCGTCGGCAATTTATTATTTTACGTCAAAGTAAAATCACTTTAATCAGTGTTATTTTGTTTGGATATCATTGGTTAGACGTACTGAATGCTGTGTTAAACTTTGTCCATCTATTTTAATGGGACCTTATATATCGGGGTCGGGTTTACTTTACATGGAGCAATTGCCTATCTCACCAGTAAAAGCCAGTTAGTACTGGGTGGGTAAGACTGGTTTTGAGACTTTCGAGTCACTGATCAACGGCTGTCAAAGATCCACAAAAGCCGGGACCAATGGCTTAACATTTGAAGGATTTGCTCCAGATCGCTCTTTGCTGTTAACATTTTTTTCCTACGCAATATTAACATACATGTTGTTATAAAATTGTAAACATAGGCTAAGTTTAATGGAAATAAAGTTTTTATATTTTATTAAATACTGGCGAATTCAATGTGCCAACCTGAAAAAAAAACTAGCTTTAAAATGGAACTTTGCCGAAAGTTGTCCCACAAGAGCGTTTCAAATATAGCGTAATGTAATTGTCCACTAGCGAATGAATTTTCGGAATCAGATAAGTATGTAGTTCCGAAGACTAGGTACCCGCTGGTACATCATCATCATACAAAAAGAGGTAGATAAAAAATATATATACAGTGTGTAACAGAAAGGGTATAGTCGTATGGAAGGGTGTGGTACAGACCATCAAAGTGAACAACTTTCTCTATGGGACCACCATCATAATCACAAAAAAAAAAACAACTGCCCCCTAAAAATTTCAATACCTACTTTTTTACGATTGCGATGGTGGTCCCATAGAGAAATTTGTTCAGTTTGATGGTCCGTACCACACTCTTCCATATGACTATTCCCTTTCTGTTACACGCTGCATATGTCGGAGAAATAGCATTCTTCTCGACATCGTCATTAGTGTGCACAAGTTCAGTGTGCGTCATTCGGGTGAAATGCGAGCACAATACAAATTATTCACTGTTTCACACATTTAATGGTAGTTTTTACAACGTTGAGAATCACTGAAGGAATCAATCTCTCACAATAACTAATTTGCTTAAACAATTATATGCGAGCAGCAGGTTTGCGACACCAATTTAACTTTATCACCAGCGATCCACATCGATCAACCACACCTTCCTCCGACATATATTTATGTTTACAAGGTTTTAATAATAGCATGCCCATGTTCCTAAACGACCTTGCGACCTTGGTTTTTTATTTATTTATTTAAATTTCACGCATTAGTGGTACATAGGCGGTTTTTATATGAATCATATTTGTTATAAACATTTTACATAATTTAGAATTAAAAATTTCCATTTCGCGTAATGTCATCAAAATAAATTTATTAAGGTACATAACACATTTGTTTGTTTCTTAGGAGATTCCCACACGACAACGCTCATCTGCGCCGTCAGCCGGTGAAGCGGATCTCACGTCGCATAGGCGCGTATGAAATCTGTTGATGCCTCAGAACGGTTTCAGAATAGCGTATTTTGTAGAGCGTATAAGCTCATACCGGCTTACGGCGTATACGCGTGAGCCGGGCCGAGCGGATGCGTGGAGACGTCTTTCGCTATGAGCTTAACGCGTGAAACAAAAGGCGTGAGACTACGCGCTTACACGCGCTTCCAAATACGAGGTTGTACGCGCCGAAAATACGCTTATCTGTTACCACCCTTATAAACATACAAGAGACGCGTGAGAAGCGGCTTAAATTATCTGGAACCTCCCTTAGAGCGTGTAATTGTCGTATAGCAGGCAGTGTCTAGAGATGACAGTACTTGTAAAATCCTTGTCCCCAAAAGTGCGTTTACCGCTCAATTTGTGTCAAACGCGCTACGACACAAATTAATGACTGCCTGCTTTGAAATTCTCTCTATTCAGTATGGAAAGTATTGACAATGCACGCGACAATACTTTCCATATATTATATCTCCATTTCCTAGCAGCGACCGATGAAGAATCTTTAATTTTGAATTATTTACAGATCTTTAAAGCTGTTATCCTTTTCTTCATCAATAATGTTTATTACCTAGTAATACATCTTATAGCAAAACTCTTCGGGATGATAGAGATCAATATCGAAATTTGATAAAACAAAAAAAAATATATATAATGTTATACTACAAGTAAACATGATACATGTGGTCGCCTCAGGAATAATAACAATCATCAATTTTGTTTAATCGTGCTTAAATAATTATCCTTATCACATCTGCGGAGTACTAATTTAACTTGACGTTGAATATCACCAGTCATCAGTTCCTGTTCTCTATGCTGATTGTAGCAGTCGTTGGCTTCAGCACCATGTCCACCTTGAACCTCATATCGTTCACGTTCGCACTTATCCGGAACCGGCGTATGAAGTGCGAGAGAGTCACTTTCATCGAGACCGTCGCGTAAGTTCTACCTGTCGAAACAAGAAATATAATATAATTCATCATGAGGGGAAGCAACCTTCGTTAAAAGCCAGACTGCTGATCGACTTAGCCTTTATCATTAACACTAGAAACGGGATATTTACCTACCATGTTTTTTTTTTACTGTTTGTTTTGAGTACCCGATATTTCTTTTGCAAGCACCAGCAAGCACCAGTTATCGCGGGTGGGTGTTATGAGCAGACAAATCGGTCTACCCTCTTTCTTATGTTAGTAACCATGACATTTTAAAAACTAAAGTTATTACTATTCAATAATTAATTATTATTATTTATTTTTATAACTCGGCCTTTTGCTTCACTGCTGGACATAGACCTCTCCGAAGCTGCGACAAGTGAGACGGTAGATAAAAATAACGATAAAGTTTCAAACATTCATGACGCCTGACATGCATAGCCTTAAGGGGATAGGACCGAATATAATGTATACCTACCTACATTTAATTATGTCAGATATGTTACAAGTGCCATGTTAATGAAGGTGAGTCTACTGCCATTACACATTTCAACTTTATAGCACTCGATTAATTCATTAGCTTATCTTTTACTGCTGGACGCCTCTCCAAAGCTGCACCACAACACCCGTCCTTCTCAACCTCAGCTTTCAGCAAGCTTTTTTAAGGTCAACGGTCCATCCCATGCTACGCATGCAGAAATACGGCCTCGTGGTCTCAACTCCTGGATTTCATTGTCCTGTAGAACAATATTTCCAAATCTCCATCACCCTGTGTTTCCAGGATTATTAGTTATATATTTCATACCTATACAAGATCTTTTTCCAATACTGAATCCGTAGAAAGCATTATTTCCTAGCGATGCTACTGCAGGATCAAACCAGCGTTCAGGTTTAAACACGTTGACATCATCTCCCCATAGAGCGTTACGATGGGTCCCCAATGAGAGGATTACGCACTGAGAGCCTGCTCGCATTGTGTAGTTTTCTGAAATACAGTGTACAAAAGAAACAATTAAATATACCGCCATTCTTTTCTCTGAAAGGTTATAGAAATTAAATAATATTATACTTTGGTCAACCTTGGGATTACATTCCGGACCTCACCTTCAGCAGTGGTTTGCAATAATAATTACTTAACCTACCGAGTCAATAGGAATTTTTTAAAGTATTTTAAGCAACATTTAACTTACTCAGCTTGGTATCATGTTCTACGTATCTAAGTAAGGCAGGTCCAATGGGCAAGACACGAAGAGCTTCTTTTATAACAGCCTCTGTGTAGACCAGTTTCCTGATGTCATCCTTTTCTATATCTCTTTCTGGGCCTAAAACTTCGATCATCCTGAAAATAGTTTTATTCTAAGTAACCGTAATCAGCCAGGTTGTCATAATAGATTTTCTTCGATTTTTTAGTTCTATGACTGATGGCTTTTACAGCGTGAATCAGAAATACTTATATTGTCAAAAAATATCAGCAGCCCTGTATAAAACTTTAATACCATGTTGGCAGATCAGCTGATTATGTTTTGGTGATCATGTTGTACAGTTTGATAGTCGTTAGTTCGATACCACATATCCATAAATATGGCCACACATTTCTGACACTCTCTTTGTAGTGCTTTGTACCATAACCCAAAGGAAAAAGTTATTAAAAAAACTTGAAAATCCGACTGCGGAAAAAAAAACTGTAAAGCAAAAATCTTGCACGTTGGAAGCGCAGGCGAATTTGAATATAAAATTATTATTCAAAGGGGAATTATAAAACGAACGAAAAAAAAAAACTTAGCGACTGATGATGAGATACTGTTTTAATAACTTGAGCGGTATGAATTTGAAAAACATTAAAACTAAAATACCGATGAATATTGATTTATAATAAAATCCAGAACGAGCTTACTAAAAGTGGGTTGTGATTAATACATTTCAGATATTAACATTCTAGCCGTGCGACTAAATGACTAAGTGAGCGACTAGAAATACAGAGAGGGCAACTTCAACATTAAGATAGATACGATTTTTCCAATTGAGGTTTTACTTAACGAACTACTAAAAAGTTCACTTTAAGCAAAGTTTTGTAAACTGCTTTATTAATGATTACTGATATTCTATTTGAGGTCTTGTTTTTATTTTGATACGATTTTTTAATGAAAACTACAGTTTGTTTGATGCGCGAGAATTCGAATGGGGGCGTGCGACGAATTTATTGGCTAATAGTGTTTCAGGTGTTTTTGTGTAAAAAATATAAAGACA
Source organism: Eugnorisma glareosa (assembly GCA_947578425.1). NCBI lineage: Eukaryota > Metazoa > Arthropoda > Insecta > Lepidoptera > Noctuidae > Eugnorisma > Eugnorisma glareosa. Next base: position 18,186,294 of record OX387979.1, read on the forward strand.
AAAATAAGTCAATATGTTGTGCGACAAAAGTTAGTGACAGAAACGATTCGCTGCAAAACCGACTCCACGTAGTCTTGTCTGCCCTACCCCTAGAATGAAATTTAAGCCCGCGTAGGCGCGGAGGGGCGAGGCGACCCGCGAACTGAGGAGTAGGTAGTTTCAACGCTCGCCCTGGTGAGCGTTAAAACCATCTGCGACGATAAGCTCGCGTGGGACCGCCGGAGTCCCGCAGCACCGGAGCCGTGACAGAAACCATGCCTGCTGCATGTTGCATGCCTGCTGCATGGTTGCTTGCACGCTACATGCTTGCTGCATGCATGGTGTATTCTAACTGTAAACTTTCCGAGATATGATAGTTCTGCCTTTTAATGACTATCGATATGAAATGTATGCCAAAAGACGATTCTGTCGACTCAATACCATCAAGGCCGTCATTTACATATTAATATATTGTAACAATGTCAATAAACTTCCGCTACACAACACAGTGTTAGTGTTCTGCATGATTAACCGACATTGAGCGACATTCTACCAACATAACAAAACACATTGTAATTTACACATAAACGTAAAGGTATAAAAGTAAAGGACCACATAAACTGTCACTTACGGGATATCTTTCGTGATTGTCTTTAATTTTGAGCGGTATTTCGACGCTATTGCAAGCGCCATGATCGCGAGTTGACTGGAGAATGCGGGTGGATGGAAAATAAATTGTTAAGAGCAGACAAATCTGTCTACCCTCTTTCTTTATCTTTTGCTACGCGCACTACTGGAACTCATCAGTAAGTCACGGCAAAACACACTCACAGTATCACAAGGTTTTTTGGAGTCCTTATTACGATGCCGGCTGCTACTCTTGAGCATACTCAAAACTGGATTCCACGTACTGGACAATTAAATTAATGACAACCACGGAAGATATCCCGTAAGTGACAGTTTATGTGTAGTTGTAAACCGTGAAAGTTTAAAACGACATTGTAATTTAATTTGTATACTCTGTGCAACTGACTTAAAGATGCAAATCTTTTGTCATTGACCAAGCAATTGACTGAATAGAAATGGCAAATTGAAAACTGATGATACCTAAATATTTGGCTTATTTTATTTTGAATAAAATATGTTATACCAACAAAAATATTTGGCTACATTAAAATAGGTAAAAATACTAGTTGGTAAGCAAGTTATTGTTTAAACGTTCACTTGCCAAACATTAGGTTTGCGTTACAATTATTTGTGAAGAATTTATTTGCTAAGTAATAATTTGGCAAATGAAAATGGTTTGGGAATTGATAATCTTGTCAATTTTATTTTGATGAAACAAGGAAGGGAGACCCTAGTGTTTCTTCAAATAGTTATTGCATAAGAAAATTTTCAAAATAAATGTGAGCTCATAATACTCAGCTCATTATGGTATTTTTCAAAGTGGTTTTTCTATTCGAAACACTTAATTTAAGACAAAAAGCCGCTCAGTATAAATAAATCATTTGCCAAATATTGAAAAAACAGCAGGACGTAACGTTGTCACTCAAACAAATATTATGTCGCTCAAATATTATGAAGCTTCTCATTTCTTGTTTTAAGTAACTCAAATTAATGTTTGGAAGTTGCTGTTCTGTTGATTTCTCCTCACTCGCAGTCAGTCTCTCACTTAATAATACTACCAACATTGATTATTTTTGTCACTTAAAACTTTAATTTACAGTTATGTACTCGTTTAAATACTACCCGTACTAAAATATGGAATGGGTCCCAACTACTTCAAAATTTGCTTGTTTTTTGCAAGGGGCTACAGTTAAGCCGGTCAATTTTACTCATCTATCTTTAGTAACTTACTCTTCATACATCTTCTGCTGCACTTCAGGGTAAGTTCCCAGCAGTACTAGCAGACAAGTAAGGGTGTTAGATGTTGTATCAAAACCGGCTACTATAGCAGTATCTACTTCTTCTTTAATCTCTTTGTCAGTAAGAGTGTCATCATTCTTCAGTTCCAGTAGAAGACTCATGAGCGGCTTGCATCTTGTACCTGAAAACGTCACCATATGAGTTCCTTACGTTCTGGGTTGATCAACTATTACTCTGTGTGTGTTGACTGGACAGGTCCAATCAAATATGTAGAATTCTTACTCAGACTCTCTACATCATCTGCCTAGCCTTTTCCCAACTATGATGGGGTCGGCTTCCAGTCTAACCGGATGCAGCTGAATACCAGTATTTTACATGGAGCGACTGCCTATCTGACCTCCACAACCCAGTTAGTACCTAATGCGTAATACGATACCCCTTGGTAAGGCTGGTGTCAGACTTTTTTTTTGTCATTTGACTCAAAGATGTACAAATGACAGCCGGGACCACGTCGGCCACGCCGGGGATAACGTGCTTTCCGAGGCACGGAGGATTCTCGGTATGTAATGGGTCTTCACCCATCCACAGACCAACCTAGGCAAGCGCGGCTTAACCTGAAGATTGATCCGAGCGGCTGTTAATATCTGGCCACGACCTCTCTACATGGCCCTCATAAATATGACCTGACTAGACTGAGATTATGTTTGGATTTTAAAAAAGACTGTTACTTCTGAGTTTTGTTCGGTGTTCCTTTTCAGAATAGTCGGAAAAGAAGACCAACCTTATCTAGTAGAAACTGTAATTTATTTCACAATCGCAGAAATAAAAATACAATCACAGAAATCAAATCCTAATTAAGGCTTCCCCCGATAAAACTAACTCTACGAGTATATAAGCGTTGCTATTAACATTTGCCTAGGATGCAACTGTAAATAGTCATAAATTAACTTATTACGATTATAAATGCAAAAGTTTTTATGAGTGCATGTTTGTGCACTCAATCTTACCAGAACGGTTGAACGGATTTGGATGAAATTTGACACAGGGAAAGTAGTCTATGTGCTATTCCAGACCATAATCAGGGATAGATTATGGTCTGGAATAGCACATAGACTACTTTTTTTCTATAGTGTTATAATAGGGGTTACCTGTTGTTGTCCATTCATAAGATTTTTTCTCGTTGGCTATTTTCATATCTGCCTTTTTTCTCTCTATCACCTTGAACATATAAAAAAGTTATAAATTATTTAAGTCAACAATATTCATCGTAATGAGCAATGACATCAACAAATTTTTTTTTTTTTTTTTGTACTTATGTACATATTTAAGCACTAAAAATGCTTTTAAAATTAGGTACCTGCCTACTTTGTTAGCAAACTACATAGATTTACAATTTATGGTCATTATGTTATGTAAGTTCCTATCTTGATGGTTTGAAGGTTGCCCGGGGACCGGTTGGTTGGTGACCTGCGTTTTACCAGGTTGAAAGTTCAAAACATGGCGTACACAAAACACATTTTTTTAAATTAGTTAATAATCTAAAATTCAAGACCTTTCCCTGGGATAGATGAGGTCGCGGCAGACCGGGGAGAAGATGGAGGGATGCCTTGGATGGTTTCCACGCGAGTTGGTGAGAAGAAGCACACCATCGTGAGAAATGAAAGGAATGGGAGGGAGCATTTTCCCAGGAGTGGGACAACAAGGGCTAACTAAAAAAACGGACAAGTGCGAGTTTGACTCGTGTGGAGAGGGTTCCGTACGTTTATAGATTTCTTATAGATTTTCCTGTAATTTATAGGCATAGAACTATTTTTTGTATTTTATTCGAAATTTACGGCCCTGTAGTTTCGGAGTTAAGGGGGGAAATGATCAATTTTTGCCTAGTTTCTTAAATAATTTCAAAGTTTTTTTTTGATTATAAAACAACATATTTGAGATGATCACAATGAGCCCTTTTATTTGATATATAATACGATATAGTTTGCCGAAAAGTGGGCCCCATGTTTAAAATTCACTAATTTACGTTACACGTCAAAAATATAAGTCAAAATAAAAGTTTTCTCGGATTCCCGGATTCCGCTCGGGTCCCGGGTTTCCGTAGTATCGACTGCACCTCAGTAGTACTTAGTAGTACTTGTAGTACTTCAGTACTACTTGCAAACTGTTACAGTGTTTAAAACTGACATAGATAAGGGCGGGCCGCACCGCCAAAAAAATTACACCGATTTCGTACCTTTTGTAGCAAACATTACATCACCGGACTTTACCGGCTCGGTGGTGAAACATGCGCTTGGCTGAAGGCCCGGTTTCTACAAAAGTTGAGACGTGTAAGATTTGGCCAATCATGGGAGGAACGAGAGACGCGATATCGATGACAACCAGTATGAACCGGTCGATTCCCACACGTTTCCTTTCCGCTCATCTTGTTTCTCCTTTGGTGGAACCCGGACCTTGTACTGCAGTAGGATAAGGCAGACAATAATCAATAATCGCGATAATTGACTTTCGAGAAAGGAGGATATACGTGTGCGGGTGTCAGAATTTACTCCGCTTGGCTTCTACATCATGGGGCAGACGATGGGTTTCGTGCTATGAAAAGACACTGAGCGATACACTGTTTCTAGCAAAACTAACGAATTACTTGAGATTACAACTCAACACAATAATACGGGGCACAATGAATCGGGTACAGTTCCAAGAGGTCTTAACTGCGCCGCGATCAGACACTGACTGACTGTCGTCCTGGCTCAGAGTTTACCATCTAGACTCTGTAATGAGCAAGCTGTGGTGTGGGTAGATTTGTAAGTAGATCGCGTGATGGGACCACCGCGTACTTGTGATTAATTTTAAGTCCGTACCAATGACCATCTCCGACATAAGTATACTCAAAACAAACTCACCTGATCGGCCATATCAGCCAAGTTTTTAATCAGACGTTCTTCCTTATTCTTCAGACCAGTCAATCTGAAGATAAAGTCACTGTGGAGCCACACGTTCTGGAACCTATGGATGACCAGGTTCATCACTTGGTCTGAAGACTCCATATATTCTCTCGCGAAGTCTTTTACATTGTCGTCGGCTATGCCAAATGCGGTCCCTGGAAAAAAATACAAACACCTGAATTAGCCAAAGAATTATGCAAATTATAGCTAACTACAGTATACCAACCCTTCACGGAGCCGTCAACTATACATTCTGATTATCAAACTAATTGTAACCCTACGCAAATATTATTGCTGGGGAACAACTTTTTTTGGGGCGATAAGTCACGTTTTACGGTTAAACTCAATGTAACACACTCAAAAAATTATGCTGATGGATGCATTGAAATAGTACGAGAGAGTAAGTAGTTAGAGAGTTATTTGATTTAAAGTAAAGTTATAACCTTAAAAAATTAGTATTTATTAAAACTTGTGTCGCCTCTCCAATATTTCCATAACTACATATAAGGTTGCCAGGTATGGTTCATAACAAACAAACCACGACCGAATCCCGAATATCGCAATGATGGGGAGAACAAGTACCTTTTGGCTTTCTGAAGGGTCTATTTACACCCTTTATAATACCTTCCTTCTACCCTGGCATGTATACGTGGTGTTGTTCCACAAACAATTTTAAACTTAGCATCTTGCCTGGCGTTTCCTATTTAATTGTCTACAAGTTACAGGAACCGGTGAACGCTACTGAACTCGCCACACTCGTAGCTCAACTTATAGTGTTATCGACACGCTCAGACTTAGCATAAGATAAAGGGCAACTTATCTATTATCTGGGTCGCAACTCGCTACTGAGAAAGAACTAACGAAACAACCAATATACACTGAGATCGACTTGGGTCTCGAAGCCTTAAACTACAAAGCAGTTGAAAAATAAATGTATTGTTCCTGCTCAATATTCTCATACAAAAATAACACTCTGTTTGAAATAGGCTAGAAATGATTTTGGTACATAGATAGGTAAAAAACACACAATTCATACTCACTACTAAAAGTCTGAAAAGCGATGAGCCTCAAGTAGGAGGTGATCTCGAAGAGTCCCTTCCCAACCATAGGTTCCACTTCGCTTATAAACTGCTTGGCCATGTGGTTGAATATCCCGAGGAAGTTGTGTATAACAGGCACGGTAAACGCTGGGTTTAGCAGCTTGCGGTGACGTTGCCATAATGGCCCTGTTATTTAAAAGGATAAACATAGCGTAACACCACGCCTGTGTTCCCAAAGGGTTAAGCAGGGTAGCCTTAAGTATAACCTCATTTCTCCAGTTTCGGTTGATTGCCATGTTATAGGAGGTGAACCTATTTTTGATAAGGCAGGAAAAGACTCAATAGACCCTTACCTAACCTAGTCGTCGAACTCAAATACCCATGATCAGCAAGCGACCATTAGACCTACGAAACAGTCGAACGAAATGAAGGCGTTTTGGGAGACAGTCTTGAGTAATTGACGTTCAAGAAGTGCTGATTGTCAGCCTAATTTGCATAACTTGACTTTTCATTTTGATTTGAGTCAAAAGACAAAAACGTGACATTATAGACTTGGAACATAGAACCAACAGTTAATAAATGATTAGGTGCTTGATCCTCATCATCAACTATAAAAACTGCTGGACTTAGGTCTCTTCCATGCGTCGCACCATTTTCTAGTCCAGTGTTTTTCGCATCCATCCACCCCCTCCTTGTAGATCTTCCCACGTTTCGGCTTCTGGTACCTATACGGTCACCAGTTCAGAATATTGTGAGCTCGTCGGTCATCCATTATGCGAGCAATATGCCGATGCCAATCAGTTTGGCAAGGATAAAGTCAATAACGTGGTGACTATAAATGTAAGGGTTGTAGTAGTTAATTCCGTACACCGATTTGTCTTAAAGGTATCGAGTAAGCAGAAAAGTGTACGGCGCGCGGCGATGAGACCGTACAATAAACTTACCTGAAGATGTAAGTAGTCCATTCCCCAGCCAATTTCTGACGTAGTCGTAAATAAAATGTTTATGCAAGCATGTATTGGCGACTGTCAAAGCGTCGTCAGGATCCGTTATCACTGAAACATACAAAGCTTTATTAATATCACCTTCATCAGCCACAAGTCTAGTGGTGACTACAGGCTTTGCAATGGGCCACTCTCGCTTAACCACTTCCAATCTTAAAGACCTAGACAAGGTGACTTTTTATTAGCGGAAATGATGACGTTCAATATTAGTTTTCAACTATTTGTTGAAAACGAATGGATAAGAAGTCCTGAGGGTCAAGACAGGTAGACATTCTGGCAGCGATAGCATCATCTGCCCGGCCTTTATCCAAATTTGAGATCTGCTTTCAATCGGATGGAATAATAACGGAAAAGTCTAAAATATAAAGGCTGACATATGCTGAATGGATTATGCCAATCCTACTGAAAGCCATTAAGAAATAAAAAACACTTTGAAAGTGACTGCCGCTTTGTCTAGGCCTTTTAGAAAACTTGACCACTATCGAAACAAACCAACCAACTCAATCCCCGAAAATCCAGAATAAACTGATAACAGGCTGTTGCTGGACATACGCCTCTTCCAAGTTGGTGTACAAGACTGCCATGGAAAACGTCTTTGAAATATGTTTTTCTCAGGTTAAGGAAGCCAAAAATGCAACTTACAGTAATATATCTGTGTCCCGATTTGAGCATGCAGAACGCCGCCATTTTGCATGCATTCCTTTGTCATCAGATTCAGTATGTCCCATATTTCTAGAAAATTATTTTCATTATAATATGGATGGTGGTTGACTTATTTACTCAGAGAACCAGGTAGTTTTTTAGAGGAGAATAATGCTGTTAAATAGGAATCGTGTTAATTATTACCCAATCGAAATAAAACCTGAGTTATTTGTTAAACGTGGCAAATACTACTTTAAGGAAATGTAGTACTTATGAAAATGAACAAGTTTTGCTGTAGGTCTAATCATAAAATCGCGAAAAAAATAATAGTCGTCCCTTAAAATAGTCGCATAACTGGAAAAAATATAGGAAACGTTGCCCATATTTATGAATACTTCATTCCTTTCCACGGTTAAACAATCAACCTGTATAATATCTACATACTCGCCGTATCTCCGCTGATCAGATGCGTATGCCCAATAATCGGGATCCCACCGGGCATAGGCGGCGGGAGCGAATGCTCAGGCCTCTTCCTGTACGCTCGCCACGCAAGCACGGCGCAAGCGCACCAGGCTGCACACAACAATAACACACTGAGCATTATTACACACTGGCTGAAACTCCAAACGTTACGTCACTTTAATATATTATGAATATGTGGCCTTGAATTTTTGAAAAGTTTTTTTTATAGACTTCATGGTGTAAACTGACCTTCACTAGGACATCAAACAAGCATTCTGTACATCAAACTAAGTAGTAGCTGTACGCAAAAATTATTGCTGGGAAACGATTTCGTTTTTATGGTTCCGTAGCCGAATGGCAAAAAACGGAACCCTTATAGGTTCGCCAAGTCTATCTGTCTGTCCGTGTATGTCATAGCCACTTTACTCCCAAACTATTAGGACTACACAGTTGAAAGGGGAATGACTATAAAATGCTTGAAATGGACAAAAACTACGAATAGTCCTTAATTGTTTTTTAAAATAAAATGTGTCTAATGAAATAATTCTCAAGTTTGTTAAGGTTTATAACAATTTAGGAATCATTAAAATATTCAACTTGATATCCGTTTTATTCATTCTTATTTTTATTGGAGGTCAGTGTTTATTTGACACGAGTAAGTAACATTCAGCCAAACAGGAACCGTCAAATAATCTCTAACGAATTATTTTACAGAATTAGTGCACGGTTATCATTAATTTAATAAATTGCGACATAAATCTAATCAAAATAATATGCATGTCAATATGATTTTTTAAATAGAAAACGTATAGTAGGCTGGCTGTGTGAATCACATGTCCTTTGCCTTACTGACAGTTTGACATTACTGCATTTTCGATTGTTTGTTTACAAGTTGATTCTAGCGCTTTCGACTTGAGTTACGTACGGATTGCTTTTTTTATGATATAACGACGACTGTGGCCATTTTTTCAGGATTTTGATTTTACTTCTACGCACGACACCCATTTTTGAATTAGATTGGAACCGCCTAAACGACGACTCGGCTTTTAGACGACGGACCTGAAATCCTTAGTGCTCATTTACGGAGACGCGGCGCGTCGGGCGGCGCGTTGCGCGACGCGTCGTGCGGCGCGTTGGGCGTTTTTTCCGTTTACGGAAAGGCGGCGCGTGCAGCGGCCCGCGTTACCGTACGCCCAAACACAAACATATGGCAATGTATGATGCTGTTTACGGAGAGCGGCGCGTGGTGCGGTGCGTGAGGAGCAGCGGTGGCCGCCACGTTGGCCGCCGCGGGCACCGCCACGGGCAACGCACGCATTCAAGCAAACGCGCGTAAAATCGCTTCTCCGTAAACGCTCTCATACATTTCCATATGTTTGAATTTAAAGCGGGCCGCGCCGCTCAAAGCGCCGCGCAACGCGCCGCGTGTCCGTAAATGAGCCCTTAGCCTAAACTTAACCTATATTTCAGAAACAGGTTTGTAACTGACTTCCACCTAGTTTTTTGAGAATTATTGAAATTGTAATGGGTTACCTACGATTTGTAGTAACATTTAGCATATATTTCATTGTTGTTCATTTCAGGCATTTTTTTATATGGCCGATGGGCATTTGCCTTAGTAGGTAGATGTATTCTGTGAACCGCTATAAGGTTTTTATACAAAAATAATAAATAAAAATAAGATTAAGGGACCTCTCCCCATGCATGGAACTGAAACTAAAAAAAATATTTTGTCATCAAACCTATACGTGCGGGGTGTCTATAGATAGGTCTTTAAAAATGACATCGAGGTTCCTGAAACTATTTTCTCTCAAAGTCAATCGTTTGAAAGATAGATACTTCCAAAGTGGTAAAATGTCCCCCCCCCCTCTAATTTCTAAAGTAAGAGGAGAACAATTCTGAAAAAAATATAGGATTATAGAACGTAAAAAAAAACTTTCAACCAAAATTGGTTTGAATAAGATTTGATGTTTATTTTTTGAGATATGATATTTTTTTCATCAAACTGCAGCAACAACTTTGTTTTTCATTAACATACTATGAATAACAAATTTAGTTTTGTTGATGAATGTCAAACAATACAACATATGAACGAATGCCTTCAAAATATTTTTATTACATTGTTTGGTACTACGGAACCCTGTGTGCGTGTGAGTACGACTCGCACTTGGCCGGTTTTTTGAGGTGAATTATCTCTGTTTACTACTGTAAACACTACTATGTACTGTTATTTGTGTGTTACATTGAGACCTACTGGACTCAATGTAACAGACTAATAAAATAGTGCTGATGGATGCACAGGGATCTTGGAGGTATTTAAAGGAAATTTATAACATTTAAATCTTGTTTTTTTTTTTAACTTGTAAAAAATAGGAACTTTGAGCTCCAGTACCTCCGTAACTAAAAGGTTTGGACAAGGACAAAAATAATACATCACAATGAGGGGGAGAACAAGTTCCTTGGGGCATCGTTAAGTGTCTTTTCACACCTATTATTTTGTTTTATTTAAAAATATTTAAACTAAATAGATAATTTTACGTAGCCTATTTATCCTAGCAACAGAACATGTTACCGCTGTGTTATGCTTTATTCCTGAACGAAATCCCTGCCCTGGCCTGGCCTTATAAGCCCTGGTTTAAGTGTGAGTCTATCTGGCAGGCCCCAACGAGATTTATCAACCAGTGATAGGTTTACATATAGACATTATTTTGTACCTATAGAAAATAAATAAGATACATTTTCTACCTCGACAGTTTTTGATTAAATGACAATTCGTGACAGGCGTCTAGCTAGCGGGCCCCCTACGATTATTTGTATTGTTATTATACTTTCAGATTTCCCAATAGTGCTCGGAGTTAGAAACAATTATGTACCTTGAAAATTAAAAAAATCGACTTTCCGTGAGCTATACTTTGGTAGGTATTCGTTATTTAGACAAAGGTCCAGCCAGCGGGCCCCTTTTTTAAATACTACTCTTTTATACCATACAATAGCATTAGAAGCTTGATACTATTATGTACCTTACAAATCCAAAATATTGACTTTCTGTGAGTTACACTTCAGAAGATACTCGTTGTTTAAACAAACGTCCAGCCAGCAGGCCCCTTTTTTAAATACTACTTTTGTAAATCATACAATAGCATTAGGAGCTTGATACTATTATGTACCTTACAAATCCAAAATTTCGACCTTTTGAGAGCTATACTTCAGAAGATATTCGTTATTTAGATAAACGTCCAGCCAGCAGGCTCCTTTTTAAATACTATTATTTTATGTAAGATATTAGCTAGTAATAAAGGAAACTGCAAGGATGTCTGGTACGAGTGCTCCGTATATTTCAACTGCCAAAACTAGGACTACCCACCACCCATTATTATGTACTAAACTACCTACAACAGCTATTCTTATACACTACACTCCTCTACACTTAATTTAGACAACAAATCTTATAATATATAGTACCTACAAATAACACAATTATACTTAGGAAGACGGTTGTACTTCGAACAATAAAAGTACCTATTCAATAACACAAGTAGGTAGGTACCTAGTTAGTACATTTTATTATAGCTATTGATAATAATTCGGCTTATTTTGTCGACATTGACGAATAGGCCGCGACCGCGGCAGGTTGTTAGGTGGCTGGTCCGGGGGAGGTTCGACGGGCTTCGATTCCTCCGAGCAAGTGGTAATGGTGACCTGTGACTGTGACTGATCCGACGCGCCGTCATCCTTTGTGCGCTGAACGCTATCACTATTCGGATTTATAACAGGCTCATCCGCTACATCCCTCCCTTCACCCTTATCTACATCAGGATCCGGAAACACAATGGAACTCCTAGTCCTACGCTTTATCTGGTCAATGTGTCGATGAACCTGATTCCCCCCTTCGCCAATAACCTTGAAGTTGGAAGAACCTACTTTGCTATCTACTGTTCCAGGTATCCACTTTTCCCCTTTGAGATACTGTCGGTACCACACTTCATCTCCGGTATCGACCGTGCGCTGGCCGCCGGCGCCACCCGCGTATTCGACCTGTCGTCGCTGGACGCGGCTCATTCGTGACTCCAAATCTGGCTTCAAAGCATCTAAACGAGTTCTCATCGGCCTACCTAACATTAGCATGGCGGGACTTTGACCCGTAGACGCATGTTCGGTATTTCGGTAGAATAATAAAAATGTATGTAACGCTTCCAATATGTTTTTATTTTCAAAGTCTGCTTTTTTGATAACTCGTTTTAATGTTTTCACCGCGTTTTCCGCGGCCCCGTTAGATGCGGGATGATAAGGCGCCGAAAACGTGTGTTCTATTCCGTCGGCCCCGAGAAATGCTGCAAACTCGCTACCAGTAAAGGGTGGTCCATTATCCGTAACTAACTGTTTAGGTATGCCCCACCTACTCCACAGTTCTCTCAACTTTGGAATTACATTAGCCGACGCCGTACTTGGCACACAAAAAATTTCCAGCCATTTGGACATGGCGTCTACAACTACTAAATATGTTTTACCAAAGATAGGCCCTAAAAAGTCAAGGTGAAGCCTCGACCAGGGGCGGCGCGGCCAGGGCCAGGGTCGCGGCACCTGCCGCGGCGGCGCGTCCGCCTGCGCCGCGCACGTCGCACAGGCGCGGCACATGCTTTCGATGGCTTCATCGATGCCGGCCCACCACACATAACTCCGTGCTAACGCTTTGGATTTTACGATTCCCATGTGGGGTTCATGTAACATTTCTAAGACCCTCTGCCGACACCTATCCTATCCGAATTATCAACCGGTGACCCCACAAAACGCAACCTAGCTCTTCGTACAGCTCATTCCGTCTGTTATAATACGGCTGTAATCCTATAATTTCGCATTCCGAAGGCCAACCATTTCTAATAAAACCTAGTACCCTACTGGTGATTGGGTCTTTAGCAGTGCTACTTTTAATTTCATTATAATCTAATAGCATCGCTTCTTGAGCTTGATGTAAATGCGTTTGTTCCGGTAGCGAGTAAGAAACCGGTTTCTTATCGGGCAACGGTAAACGAGACAAGCCGTCCGCACTGTTATTGTCTGTTCTTACATACTCAATATTTTTAAGTCTTAACCCACTGTCTACTAGTCGTCTAAAAACCATTTCTAACGCTTTGAGATGGTCCCTTTTTGAATGGCCACCAATAATAATGTAATCAATGAATACTGCCACATTCGGTATATCTTTCATCAACGTAGTCATGATGCGTTGGAATATGCCCGGACTAGAAGACAAACCAAATACTAATCGGTTATACCTGAACAGACCCCTGTGACTATTTATAACAGTATATTTTTTTGATTCGTCCAGCTCGATCTGATTATAAGACTGTGATAGATCAATTTTGCTAAAAAATTGAGCCCCATTTAATGCTACGAGCACATCATCTATTCTCGGAAGTGGGAACCTATCGACCACTAAAGCAGGATTTAGAGTACCTTTGTAGTCTACACAGATCCTGAGTGTACCATCCGACTTATTTACGGGAACAAGCGGCGAGGCCCAGTCGGAGCAGTCAACAGGTTCGATGACGCCGGCGCACAGCATGGCGTCCAGCTCGGCATCGACGCGCTCGCGCAGTGCGAATGGCAGTGGCCGCGCGCGGTGGAACACCGGTGCCGCACCCGGGCGCACCCTCAAAGTTGCCTTACCACCCGTGAACCTCCCCATTCTGCCATCGAACAGCTGCTTATACCTATCCAACAGAATACAAATCTCATTATTTATATGAGCATTTTTCAAGTTATCATTTGCCATATTAAAACACTCAAGAGTCGGGATTCCTATGTTCAATTCTGTAAGCCACTTTCTACCTAAAAGAGAAGTGGTTCCTCCTTCGATCACAAACAGTTCTAACTTTTTTGTCCTGTCTTGATATTTGACTGTGGGCTTAATAAACCCTAATGGTCTAATTTTCGATCCATCATAAAATATTAAACATAATTTATGAGGCTGAATTTCTATATGTTTAAAATGGGAATCGTACGTACTTTTACTAATACATGATATAGGCGTTCCGGTATCTACTTCCATATGTATAACTTCGTTATCAATGTTTATAGCCAAACTCACCGCCTTATAGTCTCTCAAACACAACTGATGTAGATACACTTCCTCTCCGGAGTCTTCCTGCGACTCCGCCCCATCATCAACCGCCTGGCCGTAATGGAAGCCCCGTCCACGTACTCCCGGACGAACAGCTCCGTTAACCTCAGTGGAAGCCTCGTTTGGGCACACTCGTTGTAGATGACCAGGTCGCTTGCACCGGCTGCACACGTAGTCCCGAAATCGACAGTCTCCGATGGCGCGACCCGTCGCTCCGCAACCCGTACAGTTTCCCCGCGGCTCGCTGCGCTGCGCCGACCTCTGTTGTGAGTCGCCGTGCCGAGCGCCGGCGCTGCCTCCGCGCGCCCGCCCGGCTCGGCCCGAGCGCAGCTTCCGCGCTTTCAACGCGTGCACGTCCACACTTCCCGCGGATCCTTGCTGGTTCTTATCTTCTACCGCAGCTGCATCGCGCTCCGCAGCTTCTAATGATATCGCCTTGACATACGTTAAACTGTCATCCTCCGCGAACAATCGTTGTCTTATGACGTCACTTTTCAACCCGCACACAAATTGATCCCGCAAATTGTCTTCTAAACTTTCTTTGAATTTGCAATTCCGCGCCAGCTTTATCAACTCTGCCACATAGTCACCAGCATTCTCGTCTCCTCGCTGCCTCCTCTGACGAAATCTATAGCGTTCCGCAAGCAAAGACGGGGTCGGTTGAAGATGATTACCCAACATTTCCTTTGCCGCGATGTACGTCAACTCCGCTGGTTTTTTCGGACTGGCCAGGTTCATCAGCAACTCGTAGGCCTCGTCCCCCATCAACGAGATCAACGTAGGCATTTTTAACTCCTCCTTGATTCCATTAGCTTGAAAATACATGTCAAGTCGGTCCACGTACGACTGCCACGACCCCGTTTTCACGTTAAACTCTCGAATTTTACCGATAGACATTGTTCGTGATTACGGTTCAGTTACTGCACGCACAATATTGAATTTAACTCGTCGCCAATGTAAGATATTAGCTAGTAATAAAGGAAACTGCAAGGATGTCTGGTACGAGTGCTCCGTATATTTCAACTACCAAAACTAGGACTACCCTATCATACAATAGCATTAGGAGCTTGATACTATTATGTACCTTACAAATCCAAAATTTCGACTTTCTGGGAGCTATACTTTAGAAGATATTATTATAGAACGATATATTATAGAACTTAGAAGGTTGGTTGGTTGAATACTTATTTAAATAACGAATATCTTTTGAAGTATAGCTCACAGAAAGTCGAAATTTTGGATTTGTAAGGTACGCAAAAGTATCAAGCTCCTAACACTATTGTATTATTTATAAGAGTAGTATTTAAAAAAAGCCCGCTGGTTGGACGTGTCTAAATAACGAGTATCTTCTGAAGTGTAACTCACAAAAAGTCGAAATTTTGGATTTGTAAGGTACATAATAGTGTCAAGCTCCTAATGCTATTGTATGATATAAAAGAGTAGTATTTTAAAAAGGGGCCTGCTGGCTGGACGTTTGTCTAAATAACGTATATCTTCCAAAGTATAGCTCACAGGAAGTCGAAATTTTTGATTTAAAAGGTATATAATATTTTCTAACTCCGAGCACTATTGAGCGATCTGAATGTATAATAACAATAAAAATAATCATAAAGGGCCCGCTAGCTAGACACTTCATAGAAATGTCATTTAATCAAAAACTGTCGAGGTACAAAATATATCTTATTTATTTTCTATAGGTACAAAATAATGTCTTTATGTAAACCTTTCACTTCTTGATAAATCTCGTTGGGGCTTGCCAGATAGACTCACACCTGGTTTAAACATCTTGAATCTCTCTGAAATAACTGTCCTTAATGCATCATGCAGAAAATTTAAGAAAAGAAAACGAGAAAGAAAAAACATTTATTAACCACATACTAAAAGATAAACAACATAGGTTGGCTATTTAACTTGTTTATATTAAAGCTTCTTCTCTATATTTTTGTATGCTTCTGAAACCTGGACAATGAAATCACGCATTCAGAATTGATGCGTTCGAAATGTGGTGCTGGCGCAAAATGTTAGGCATTCCCTGGACGGCGCGCCGCACAAACGCCTCGATTCTCAACGAACTTAAAGTTAAATCTCTCCTATCGACCATCTGCATGAAACGACTGCTAAGGTATTTCGGACACGTGGCAAGGAGGGAGCCTGATAGCTTAGAGATCACCAACCCGATGGACAGATGTGGTGAAAGAAGACTGCAGAGGAAGTTGCCAGGAATCTGTCCGTACGGCCCAAAACCGTCCAGCAAGGAGAGCGTTGGTGGAGAAAGCAACAACCTCATGTGGTCACGACCCTCAGTCATGAGGAAACTAGAAAGAAGAAGATATTAAAACACCACAGAGACTCCTTTTCCAGTAAAAAAAAAAATCATCGAAATCGGTCATTAATAATTATCGCGGAACAACTATAAAAACGACTAAATTGAAAAAATTCTGCTTTTTGTGAAGTCGGCTAATAAGCGCGATTTGACCTCAAGCTCATCAGCTAATAAAAAACCTCTCAAACTTGAAAGGTTAATAAACTCCAAGATACGATTCCATAAATAGGTCGAGGTATAGCAACGATTGTTGAGGTAGGTCTATACATGACCATGATGATGTTACTTTTACTCTGCGTATGCGTGTATATTAAGTCCCACTGATCTGAATAAAATTGAGTCATCTTAACTTGGTTGAATACTCACTGCTAAAGACTTCATTGCCGCGTGTGATTTCGTAGGACACTTTAGTACTGCAACTTAAGCTACTCAAGTGTTAGAATAGTAAAGTTATGTCAAGTAAACACACTTCTTGACTTATGTTTTTCTTAGGCTGACATCAGACGGACTACATCGCAGCAACCGCGCGCAGTCGATACCTTCAACTGCATGCAGTTGAACCCTCGACTTCGTTCGTAATAATGTGTAATTATAAAATAGAAAAACCTGTGTGCGTTATGTGGTTGTTTGAGGTAATTTACACTGACCTCTGTACTAGTGAAATCTACAGATTTCACTGTGCTAGTGAAATCTACAGATTTCACTAGCACAGAGGTCAGTATGAATTACTCGCCCGTGATACATCACGGCAGGTCAGAATATTATGCACGGCAGGTTAGTCAGCATAGATAAGTATCTATTTAAACTATGCCCAAAAACCTGTTTGGTTGCCAAGCAAATGTTTCCGAACGCTAGCTACAATCATCATTCATAAAAAAATCACGAGATGATTAAACTTGATTAGTCATCTCAGCTGCCTAAAATATCTCTAGAGATTTTTTTTATGGAAAAAGACCTACACACTACACATGTGATTTTATCAGAACCCTTGTTTGTTTTAGATTCAAAGCTTATTCAATAACCGGTTTTGTTTACGAATCAACTTTTTAGGTTAACTTTAGCTATATTGAAACTTGTAAAATCATCTGACGCCAGTAATCTCCGAAAGGCTAGGCAGAGGTGTACCTTCGCGGGCCTGTGGACGGTGAGCTATGGGCTAGCTCGCCGTCCGTCCGTCTTATGACGACAGGCCGTGTCGACGGCGCGTTCGTGTTCCACGCGCGCCTCAAAGAGAGTCAGCAAACAGGAAGGGGTCCGTAAGGACCGATGCCTGCCAGGGTTGCGGGACTGTTCGAAAGAGATACCGCGGCCCTGGAACACAAAGGGCAAAGGAAGGAACATGGATGGGTTTTAGTCAATAAAAGTCTGACACTCCCTCCTGCTCAGCCCAGAGCGGGTTATTTGATGATTTCCCATCGGTACAAAAAAAAAGAGGTTACCTTAATAGTACATTCTCATTTTGCCAGTTATATAATGTCTATCTATTCATACACGAAATCTCTTAAGGAGGGGCGATTTTTTTTTGCGATTTCGGTGTTGGTCTCATAGTAAAAGTTGTTCATAATGATGAGTACAATAACCCCTTAAGAGGTTTCGTGTTAGTCCCATGTAATAGGGGCGAACTTATTGTCATCAACTGAGCACGACTCCAGGACTCAGGACTGGGAAATCGCTAAAGCAAAAACCCAAAAACACTTTTCCTAACTTGGGAATCGAACCCGGGAACGTTTGCGACCGCTGGACTAATGAGACAGTGCTGCAAAAAAACAATTCATTGCAAAAAATTTGCTGAAACGTATAATCTACACTAATATTATAAAGAGGAAAGATTTGTATTTGTGTGTATATTTGTAATGAATAAACTCAAAAACTACTGCGCCGATTTCAAAAATTCTTTCTTTTTTCTTACATTTTCTTTTTCTTTCTTTATTAGAAAGCTACATTCACCCTGAGTAACATAGGCACCCGTGCAAAGCCGGGACGGGCCGCTAGTGTATAATATAAGGCTGCACCGTCAGTATAGTGGTTGCAAACGCTATTGTTGATCACTTCAGTCCTGGGTCCAGTATTTTATATGGAGTGACTTCCTATCTGACCTCCACAACCCAGTTAGTACTGGGTAATAAGACATCTCTTGGTAAGACTTGTTCTCTGACTTTCAAGCCACTGAGTAACTATAACGACTGTCAAAGATCTACAATTGACAGCCGGGACCAACAGTTTCAAAATCAAAATCAAAGCATTTATTTCAAGTAGGCCAGTTACAGGCACTTTTGAACTGTCGAAACAAAGATAACGATTAAATGTAGCTACAGTCCCAGTCACAAGGCATAAAAACTGTGAAAGTACTGTAGTTGCCCATTCCCTAGCGTAGATCTCTATGGAGAAGAACGGGCAATAAACTCCATGGACACTCTTTTAAATCAGCAAATTATTACAAAACCTTGGTTACATCATTCATATTGAGATGGTACATTATGAGAGAACGATGTAGCAAGATGTGCACGTTAAAAGTGTCCATAGTAAAAACAAAAAAGACAATTCAAAAAATAAAATGAAATAATTAATTCAAATAAGCTGTGGCAACTAAGAGATGACCAGTCACAACTGACAGCGCCCGTTCACGAACATGACACATGGATCAGCACCATTCAACTCAACCATTTTGAAGGGAACTAAATGATCCGACACACGCGCCACCATTAGCGAGACATTGAGTGAGCATGACATACTCTCAACCGCCAGGGCACATTCAAGTCGAGAAAGAACGTAGGTTTCCTGTGAACGATTGCTTTTTAGTACATAGTACTCACACAATATGGGCTTTATATAATACTAAAGAGATTGAATCTATACAATGCAAAGATAGTTGTACAATCTTCAGCAGCTCCAACAATACTATTTAATGTTATCAACTTATGCATCCCTGTCCTTGTGGAGCAGGACCGGCATTGAGCCAAGCATTTTTGTCAGCGATATAATCGTCCAACTTGTAATATGCTTGCATACATAGTATAAATAATAAATATCGCTGGACATTACACACAGCGCCATCTAGGTGCCACACTAAGCAACGAGGCTTGTGTCGTGGACACCAGATAGTTGATAATACTACATAGATACTTTTAGTTTGTAAATACATACTTATTATACATATAAACATCCATGACTCGGAAACAAATGTCCATGCTCATCACACATTATTCATTATTATATCACAATCACTACTTTTAACATTCGGTAAAGCAAATCTAATGCATTTAGTCTTTTTTTCGTTTAATACTAAATTGTTTGCTGTGAACCAATTTTGAACCTGAAGTAGAGCATTATTCACGTCATCGAGATTTTGGGCCTGTCTATTTATCTTAAAAATTAGAGAAGTGTCATCAGCAAATAACACCATATTTTGAGGTTGGTTTTTCAGTAAATAAGGTAGATCATTTATGTATACTAGAAAGAGGAAAGGACCCAATATTGAGCCTTGCGGAACCCCAATTTTTTACTTTTAAACCCTGTGAATTGATACCATTTATTTGAACATGTTGATGTCTATCACTCAAATAAGATTTTACCAAACTAACTGCAAGTTTACCTAGTCCGTAATGCTCAAGTTTCAATCTAATGTGTCGTGATTTACGCAATCAAATGCTTTGGAGAGATCACAAAAAAATCCTATGGCGTCTTGGGACTCTTCCCACGCAGTAAATATGTGCTTTAATAAGGTTGCACCGGCGTCAGTCGTACAACGTCCCTTGGTGAATCCATACTGTTGATCGTGTAGGATTTTGTTGGTGTTAAAATGATTAAGCATTTGATTCAGCATTACTTTTTCAAAAACCTTGCTAAAAACTGGCAACACGGATACAGGTCTATAATTATTAGTATCTTTACTATCCCCGGATTTGAAAAGTGGTATGACTTTACTGTATTTCATTAAATCAGGGAAAACTCCTTGGTCTACAAACAAATTAAAAATTAAGGCTAAGTAAGGTGCTATAGTCTCAACTATGGATGTACAAACTTTGATAGACATTCCCCATAGATCATCGGTCAGTTTGATTTTTATTTTCCGGAAAGCTTTGATAACTATCATAGGGTTTATGTGTTTAAATTTAAATTCAGCCGGGCATCCAGACACGTTAGCCCTTAATAAACCAATTGAGACTTCAGGTGAGGAATTTAGAGCTTCCGTAGTTTTTAACGGGATATCGGTAAAGAAGTTTACAAATTCTTGTGCTACTTCCAGATTAGAGCTTTTAGGACCACATGCTGTATCTAATGTGTAGCTAGTGTTACGTATTTTCTTCCTGTTGGTCTCATAATTTATGACTTTCCAAACTGTCTTTATTTTATTTTTAGCAGTTTTGATCTTGTTGCTAATGTGCAGGGCTTTAGCAACCTTGCATATATTTCTAAACATTTTTGAATACTTAGCAACATACTTGTTGAAAGTTTCAGTGTTTATATAAGGCTTAAGGCCATAAAGCTCAAACAGTCTTTCCCTACTTTTCCTAATACCTCTAGTTGCCCAATCACTAAATATAAATTTAGGGCAAATACTTTTTGTCTTCTTTTCAAATGTTTTGTTGAATTCAGTGTGAAATATTGAAAAGAAATTATCATACAATTGATTTATATTATTTTCGTCTATATGATGACTCATAACATTTAACTTGTTCTGTAGGGAAATATTATACCTATTTAATTTGCTAGTAGTTATAGGTCTAAATTTAATCAGAACTTTTTGAAATGGTGTGTTACACGTAAAAGTTACAGTTTGTCCGCTGTGGTCAGAAGGGATACAATTTAATATGGCTTTATCTAAGTAATCACAATCGCAGAAACCAAAAACATTATCTATACAAGTAGCAGAAGATGGAGTGACTCTAGTAGGTTCTATAAAAATATTGGTCAAGTCAAATGATTTTAAAAGATTTAATAACCGACTGCTATTGGAATTTTCATCAACACAAACAATTACAGATTTATTACTGGCTGAAAGTTTTGCCAAGACATCTTCCAATATTGATTCAAATAAGGAAAAGTTTTGATAATTTGGGGGTCTGTACACACACATAATTACATGCTTATCCAGCTCAACACAGGACAGTTCGACGCAATGTTCAACCGAGAGACCTACTATGTCATTACGTTGCTTATATTTAACACATTTTTTTATTAATATTAGGGAACCTCCACGCAGCATATATTAATGGTTAAAGCAGCTACCCACCGTATAGTTATCATAATTAATAAGCATTTGGTAATCCTTTAGCCAATGTTCAGTAAAACAAATAATATCAAACATACTTTTTTTCTAAAAAACAATTCAATTTCTAATAATTTCGAAGAAATGCCTTGGATATTTTGGTGGAATAATTAACTAACCTAACTAATTGGGTGCAAGAAGGTACCTTGCTGTTGGTAGGATTAACAATATTGTTAATGGTACCATCTGTTGTCTCACTTCCTAGTTTAAATTACTACTAATATCTGGAGTGAGGCCGGAGACTCCGGTGCCATCCCCAGACAACAAGACCCTATCATTACTACACCCTAATTGAGAATTTTCCACGGTGACACATGGATCCTCCTCAGTACAATGTTTGTAAACATTTATAGCACTAATGCTATACTCATTTAAGGTCACCTGTACATTAGTATTATTACTAATAGTCGCAGTATTAATAATATAACCAAACTTCGACATACTACATATGTCCGAGTTAATATTAAAAGCTAATAGCCTAGCTATTTTGCGTCTACATCTAACAGGTAGATACACCTTACCCCGTGTCGACTTAAGTTTACCAACAATAGTGTTGATATCCAGATATATAAGTCTAGTGACCTACTAAAAAATGTCCATGATTATTTAGCGTATGTATAAAATTGTTTTTTCTACTACTTAAATTTTCAAAATATGGAAAAGCACACAATATGATTTTACTACAGTTTAACTTCAACAACTCTGATACACTGTCAGTGATGTCTTCCTTTTTAATCTTAGAACTATTACCAACACATATAGTAATGGTAGTATTAGGATTATAAACATTTTTTGTTACCGATGCCATAACCTGTTTGTAGGTCGACCCTGGCATACAGTAATTTTGGGTACAATAACTCAGGTTATTAACTTTATTAACTTTAACATGCTAACCGAGGAACGGAGGAAACTCGGCATGTAATGGGCGATCAACCATTCACGGACTAAAGATCAAACCGAGCGGCTGCTATAATTTCGCCACGAACTCCTAAGTAAGAGAGAATTGTAAACTGCCGCAATTGTAACTCTCGTCCTAAAAGTTACGCTCATGCTCTTAGGCTGAGTAAGTTAAGGGTGTACGAAACCCTCTTCCAAAGATCTCGACTGGCACTTAACCGCGATTTTTCCACGCAAATGCTGGTTATAAGTTGATCCCACGTTTTGTCTTAGTATAATACTATACAGAATACTCAGTATTCAGTCATGTTCGTTTCGTTAATTTTGCTCGCGATTTGTGCTGTTATATTTTGGCGCACTCAGAGCCCTAAAGCCAAACACCTTTTGCCACCGGAGTACCCTGGGGCTTTGCCCTTTATTGGACATACACTTATGTTGGTTACTAGTTCTAGAGGTAGGTGTAAAATCATATTATTTTATTAACCGACTTTCTTCAAAAAGGAGGAGGATCTCAATTCGGTTGTATTTTTTATTTTATTTTTGTGTTACCTCAGAACTCCGTCATTTGTAAACCGAAATGAAAAATTCGTTTGTCATCTGAAAGGATATGCTTCCCGATTGGTACCATAGAAATTTCAACAAAATCGGTTTAGGAATTTGGTTGTTTTTCTCACTTTAATTGTCACATCACGCGATGTCGCGTGTTGGCGCTCTGATGTACACCACGCGACGTCGCGTTATACTTGCTAGTTAAATTTGACACACTTCCCGATTTCTGATTGAGCTGAAATTTTGCACGCATGTGTATATCGCGAGACAATGCAATATTATGATGACATGGAACTGATTTGATGATGGAGCTGGAAGGTGGCCGTACGAACTCTGTAATAAAACGACGCAACGCCGTCGAGTTTGGACTCATTTGATTTGTCTTGACAAGTATTGTAGTCCTAAATGGTAACCAGGAGATCGCAGATGTGTACAGTATACCCAGATTTCGACAGTTAGGTATGATAACGATATAAGTTACATTTTATTGGGGATAAGCCTATTACCATGAAAGGAGTTGTTAACAATGTAAAATAACTGTGTACCAAATATTTGTGTAGAATATTGAAACTAAAAAAGGAAAAATAAAAAACCTTTTTGCAAAAAATAAAACAAAAAATTTTGGCAAAAATATTCAATCGAACAAACAAAAGTCACCGACTTCTGAAGCTAAAGTTTGTTTCCATGTTTTTTTGTTTTTGAATTCGGTTTTATTTTTTGCAAAAAAGTTTTTTTATTGTTGTTATAGCTTTCTCTCAGGTTTTTTATTTAAAAAATAGAAACGTTAATCAACAGCGCACATCAGCGACATTGAAGCGCCAAAAGAGCCTTGTATGTTTGTAGTTATCATCATCTCTCTTTTGTTTTCAGGATTATGGTTTTTTATGGAAAAGATGTCAAACTTCTGTGTGGAAAATGGTGGAGTGGCTTGTGGTCAGTTCGGAGCCGATATTTACTACGGTAAGTTTTTTTAATCTCTCACTGAAGCGATGATGCGCACGCGGCCTAGACTGGAGGACGCTTGCCTAGAAGAAACCGATTCACTCAAACTTTGACGAGATCCAGATTATAATGATCCGTAAACAGATAAGCCGATGAGGTGGAGTAAAGTACATTAAACAAGTTAATGCTAGGGTGAAAATTTGGTTCGTGGATGACACAGATAATCTAAATGGCTTATGATTTAGTTGAGGGAATGAGGCTGGCGCCCAAAGATAGTGTTTGTGGGTCTAAGTTTTTGACGTAACATCGCATTTGGGCCTCTATCAACGATGCTAAATTTAATTCAAGAGGCTTTAAAACAAGCAGCAACCGCTTTGCTTTGCGCTTTTAACACCGAGCACTATTGGGCGATCTGAAAGTATAATAACATTAAAAATAATCGTAGGGGGCCCGCTAGCTAGACGCCTCATGGAAACGTTATTTAATCAAAAACTGTCGTGGTACAAAATGCATCTTATTTATTTTCAGTGGGTACAAAATAGTGTCTTTATGTAAACCTATCACTTGTTGATAAATCTCGTTGGGGCCTGCCAGATAGACTTAGGTACACTATTATTGTTAGTTTGTAATAACCAATGATTTATAGGAAAAGCCTACGCAATGATATCAATGAAAATTATATTAGCACACCTAGTGCAACACTTACAATGGACGGCTGACCACACACAGATGCAGCTCATCATTGCCGTGACCCTCAAATCTGCAGGCGGCCACGAGATTACCCTCGAAAGAAGCTTAACCAACAACAGCTATCAAGAGGAAAAGTTTTATAAGAAAAATCTGATTACTGAAGCTCTGAATGGCGATCATGATAATTTTGATCTAATTCGGTGAACTTAGAAACTGTAGCTTGAATAACTATATCAGCCGGTTACTGTCCCATTGCTGGGCACTTAAAACGATTGGCAGTAGTGCCTCAGAGCTATAATAAATTCTAAATTAATGAATTTACCTCAAGTATTGAATGGGATCTAACTTATTCTCAGGCGTCATTACTGTGTTGTAATGAGTTTATTTAAAGGTTACCCATACACTTCAAAAAATAATGCTGTGATTGTCAAATTGTGCAGAAACTAGTAAATATAGTAAAACATCAGTTGCAGATTATATCGAAAAGAAAAGTCTTTTCGAATTCGAATTCAAAGGAATTCGAATGTTTTATTTAAAGCCTTTTTTCCTAATGCCAACCATGTTGGGCTCGCCTAGGCTAACTGGATGCAGTTGAATACCCAGTATTATATATGGAGCGATCGCCCATCTGACCTCCAACCCAGTTACTTACTGGCTAATACGATACCCCTTCGTAAGACTGATTGTCAGAATTTCGGGCCACGGACTATAACGACTCAGTTCCACAATGATTGTCGGGCCGACACCAACTAACGTGCATTCCGAGGCATCCGTGAACCGTCCTCAACTAAAGTAGATTAACCTTGAATCGAACCGTGTGGCTGTTATAATTTAAATTGAATTGAAAAAAGCCGGTCAAGTGCGAGTGGAACTTGCCCATTGAGGATTCCGTAAAACCAAGCTTGGGGATCCCCTTAATTTTTAGAGTGCCGTCTAACTCCAGTATACATTTGATTAAGCGTTAAAATATTGTTATCATATTTTTTGTGCTACGAAACCCTGTGTGTACGAGTCCGACTCGCACGTGACCAGTTTTTTAACATTACATTGTTTTTATTATTTGTTGTAATGAGGCATACCATAACACAACGGTTTGGTGGCATAACATAACACCATTGGTTTCAGGCTACAGTGGCACATAGATCCATAGCTTATAAACTAACATAATTATATGTATAAAGTAGAGGACGAGGGACATCAGACTTCGTCTTCCATCAGTAGAACTTGACGGAGGACGTTTACGTCTATAGCTCCAGCAACAGATCAAGAACCACGGGTACGCGCTGTGCGATGATATTATTAATAATGCGACATGAATAAAATCTTAGAGGACTTCCTTTTAAAACTTATAAATTTGAAGACTTGTGATACTTTTGAGCTCTGGACCTGTGCTCTGGACGAAGACTGCCGCTTCACAGCCATCTCCAGATAATTGACATTTTACAATTTTTGAATGAAGAAATTTTTAGAACATACAATAAAAATATAACGAGGTCGGTATGGATTACCTATTCGACCTAAAACTAGGCTCCAGCAATGAATTAAAGCAAGAAAAGTAAAAATTTAAGAGTGATAAAAATCTAAAGGAAACTTAAATAATATGAATTACAAGGTAAAAAGTATGCTAAGACTCCATGTAATGAGCATGCAGCTACCTGAAGAGCAGGAATGTTACTTTTTCAGGTTAATATTATAAAAATACAAGTATAAAAACCATGTAAAATACAATCATTACAACTTGTCCGCGAAAGCAACGGAACACCACGTCCTGCGGCCAAAAGCCTTCCCCCATCACAAGGGACAATATACACTCTGTGAATACCTTATCATCATCCACAGTCCGACTGCACCCACAGTTAGGTATAATAGCTCTCAATGATGGCCTCTCTAGAAGTAGAAGTTTGGGTACGGAACCCTACCTTAAACATTTTGATTTCAAAATAAATAGTAACAAAAAGTGTAATGGGAAAAAAAAAAACATACAAAAATACTATTGTGTTTTTGAACAAAGTGCAGTTTCTATTTTTACAATTGTTTTTATCTGGTCATTTTAATTTACATTTTACGGTCATTTTATTTTTATTTATTTTTTATTTGGTCATTGACACGAAAATGTTTGTCACAATATTTGGCTATTGCCGCAACATGTTGGTTATACATACTTAATTTTCGTAACATTTTATTGGTTGTTAGATAATTATATTATGACGTATATTTTACTTAAAAAAAAATATCACTAAACTTATGGTGGAAGCACAAGGGTAGCCCGCGAAATTTAAATATCCTTACGTTTATTGCAATTTGCAGGTCAGTGTCTGGTTGTATGTTAATGAAAATATGAATCGCGCCAGTAACACGTATGAAGTTATAGAATTATAATAATTCAAATCATCAATACAGCCCTCCAATAGCTGTTTCATGAAGAAGTCACTCAATGGGGTTAAATGAACTTGGAGGGTTGTATTGATGATTTGAATGATTATAATTTTGTAACTCCATACGTGTTACTGGCGCGATTCATATTTAGTATTATTTAATTCGCGGGCTACCCTTGCGCATCCACCTTAAATAGAAACTTATTTCATGGTAAATCTTGGTGTTACGGTGATTATTTTCACATTTATAATGGTATTGTGTGGCATTTTAAACTGATGTCTGTTATTGGGCTCATTTATGAGATTCTTATATTTTAATGTTTTTTTTTTAGAGGTAGGTTGTTTTTTTGTATATTTTGTGGCCAACCACTTTCACCAATAAGTTCACACACCAAATTAATTGTAGCTAAATTTTTTATACCTTATTTAAAGCGCTAATGATGAATCTAGAAAAATAAGTATAATACCTAATGTAATCAATGGAATAGCGCGTATTCTTTTCCCACGACTAAAAAAAGTCATGTTTAATAAAACATGACGCATTTTTCTAGAAAACTAGAAAACTAGTTGGCTTGCCAGTATTTAAAAAGGCCAGTAAGAATAGAACTCTTCAGTAACCATGTTGGTTCTAGTGACAGTGTGCCTATTGGTATGGATCTGCGCACTAACATACTGGCGCGCGCGACTTGTGGAGTCTCATGCTCATCCGCTGCCACCGGCTTACCCAGGCTATCTGCCTATCATCGGACATACACATATTATAATGCAGCTTACTGATAAAACAAGTAAGTACGTTGTAAGTGAGTTTACCATGTAAAACGCCTTAAAAAAGATGGAAGTTATAATTCGTTTTGACCAATAGGATGCACGAAGCGTATTTTAGTCGTGTTCGTATTCATTATAATTATAATGATGTATAAAATTCTAGCTTAAAGTATTTTTTACAATTAGACCATTAGAGGCACTTTTGAATGTCAAAGACAAAGGATGAAGCTACAGTCTCAGTCACAAGACGTAACAACTTGAGAAAATACTGTAGTTACATAAACCAAAGCGTAAATCATAGAAACATAACATGTGCAAGAATGAAAGTCTCGCAAAGCAGTTTTTTTACCGTAAAAAGTTGTGAGATTTGCTGTATTGTACCAATTTTAACTTGGAATTACAATGTAGGAATTATTATTTCCTTGATTCATTTTAATACATAATATGTTTTACATTTTAAGGGCTCAAAAAAAAAAAAAATCAGAACCCTTATACTCGTGCGTCTGTCTGTCTCGAATCTACTGGACCAATTCAGATGAAATTTGGTAGGCTGGTGTAATTCTATGACCCAAACAGATGTGCAAAGTATTTTTTTTTTAATGAGCTTCATATTCGTGGGACAAATTAGAAAATTAACAAAAAAAATGACTTTGGTATTGTACGGAACCCTCTCCACTCTAGTTCAAGTCGCACTTGGCCGGTTTTTAGGGTTCCGTAGCCTAATGGCAAAAAACGGAACCCTTATAGATTCGCCGTGTCTGTCGGTCTGTCTGTCTGTCTGTACGTGTATGTCACAGCCACTTTATTCCGAAACTATTACGACTACACAGCTGAAAGCTGTAGGTAGATGTATTCTATAAACCACGTTACGATTTTAATACAAAAATTAAAAAAAAGAGATTTAGGGGGGTCTCCCCATACATGGAACTGAAAGTTTTTTTTTCACACCTATACTTGCGGGGTGTCCATAGATAGGTCTTCAAAAATGACAATGAGGTTCCTAAAACCATTTTTTGTCAAAGTAAATTGTTTGAAAGATAGACACTTCCAAAGTGGTCAAATGTGTGTGTGTCCCTCTAATTTCTAAAGTAAGAGGAGTACAATTCTGAAAAAAATGTAGGATTATAAAACGTAAAAAAAACTTTCAACCAAAATTGGTTTGAATAAAATTTGATAATTAGTTTTCGAGGTATGGGTCTTTTTCATCAAACTGCAGCAGTAACTTTGTTTTTCATTAACATACTATGAAAAACAATTTTAGTTTTGCTGTTGAATGTAATAGAGCACCTACAACATATGAATGAGCCTTCAAAATATTGTTATTATACTGTATGATGCTACGGAACCCGGTGTGCGTGTGAGAATGACTCGCACTTGGACGGTTTTTTAATATGCCTATATAACATAATATAAAAAAAAAAACATTTAAAATATAAAAAATAGTACCCCATCAGTATCGGTAACCTGCTAACAATACGCGCCATATCCAGAAGTACTGTTTTCTGAATCAAGCCCTTGATGCAGCTGCCAAGCGAAAGCAATAATTAATTAATTAATTTTTTAAATAATAGTTAGTAATTTTAATTAATTAGTAATTGCTTAGTAGTGTTTTAATATTAATTTCGCAATAGATCCATGAGGCAACACCGCGCGCCCGCAAAAGTATGCAGATATAGGAAGTGACTTGGACTATGCCTGCGTGGCAGATAATGGCCCCCTCCCTGCAACAAACAGGAGGTGAGGAGGCCTTAGTCCCATTGCGAAAGTAATTAACTAATTTTGGCAATTTTTCAGAAATATGGCAACTGGTGATAGATGCTACTAAATGGTCGTTACAGCAACGGGACGTTATCCATTTCAAATTTCTATCTCAAATTTATTATGGTAAGTGATTTCAACTTTCTATCTTGCTAATCTTTCTTGTTATGTATCTACCTACACTCGCGGACAAAGAATACGGGTTAGTGCGAACAACCAAAACTAATAGTGTGGCATAATTGAAACTGAATGTTGTAGATAATTTACCAATTAATAAAACAACGCTAAATGTTGGAAATATTAATAGTTTAATAAATTGTCAAGACATTTAAAAACAAAAAAAAAGTTATTTTTTTTTACGTTGATAAAATGGTTGGTACCTCAAGTACATTAACAACACAAAAACGAACTTTATAAAAAAACTAAAAAAAAACCGACTTTCAAAAATCTCTAAAAAATCGAAAGTAACTTCACTTTAAATATACACACATCAAAAGTGTCTAGGGATCAACATATATTTTTGCAATAACTTTTCTCCTGATTGATATTAATTAAAATTTTCTTTAAGGATTCATCAAATAAAGTGTTTTCGTTTGTCACAGTAACGATAAACCAAGTCACCTTTGCATTAATAAAGAAATTTTCCTAATAAAGGGATTTTTGACATTTGAACCACTAACACAAAAGTTCGAAAAAAAGACTGAAATAACAGTTTTCTTTAAAATTTTATTGGGTAACTTAAACAATTAATAATCCGTGTTTCTACCGCGAACACTAACAACACAAGAACATCGGTTTGGCATACTCAAAATGAGTTCATCCAAATCACGCTGTGGAATGGCCGCCCATGTTCGTTGCAACAACAAAAAAAGGTCTTCTTGCGACTGGATACCCTCCATATTCGGCAGAGCTCTTCTCTGTAGCATATCCCATGCATGCTCAATCGGATTCAAGTCTGGCGACTGAGCAGGCCAGGGCAGGACATTGATGTTAGCTGCGGCGAGAGTCTGTCTTACAACTCTTGCGGTGTGCGGTCGTGCATTATCATGCATTAACTGAAATAAGGGACCGATTTGCACTTGTAGAGGAACGATGACGTCTGATACAATCGTCTCAGCATAAATTTGAGCGTTGAGGTTGCCTCTGATCCAAATCAACTCAGTTCTTCCGCCGATCCAAATACCCGCCCATACCATGATGGTTCCACCACTATAAGGATGGACTTCCTGGCAGGATTTTAATCGCTGTTGGCGTCCAAGGGTTCTCCAGTGTCGTATACGTCTTGTATCCGGTCTCATACCAAAACGAGACTCATCAGAAAAGCACACGAAACGCCATTGTTCTTCTGCCCAATTTCTGTGTTCAAGAGCCCATTGATATCGTATCCTACGATTGTGCATTGCTATAGGTGGTACCCGTAGCGGTCTTCGGGAATGAAGGTTCACTTCATGCAAGCGGTTTCTGACTGTTTGGTCGCTAATTAAGTTCCCTGAAGAGTGATGAAGCCTCACGGCTAACATCATGGCGGTTATTGTTGGAGCTCTTCGAGTTAAGATTTGAATGTATCGGTCTTGTCTCCGTGTGGTGCAGCGATACCGTCCTCCATGGCGCTCAGCCACGGTACCAGTGCTTCGGTAACGTGTCCAAAGTCGACTGATAACACTCTGACTTGTATTCAGAGCTAAAGCCACAGTACGTTGCCGGGAACCAGCTTCTATCATTCCCACGGCTCTGAGCATTTCTTCCCTGCTTAAATGACGTCGCCGCTCCATAATAACGTTGGTTTTAATCAGTAGTAGGGAAACAGTAGCACTAATAATGTCTTCAATGCGTTGTATGTTTTTATAGGGAAAATATTGACAGCTGATTTTCATCTTTTACTCGAATTTGATTCACAGTTCCTGATTCAAATTATGAAATGCACCAAAAAGGATCCATATAAATTTATAAAATCATAAATTTATTACAAAGCCACATCTCAATCTCAAGAAATCCACATAAAAATGCTTGATCCCTAGACACTTTTGATGTGTGTAGTTTGTTAAATCGGGTAAATCAAGAATACAAAACCAGAATAACAAGGAGCCTAAAACTCTATTGTGGTACGCCATAACTATTAATTTAGAAGAGGATTTATAGATATTGCTTTAAATATATTTAGGAATTTCAGTTTACCATATTGTAGCATTTGTTTTATTTTGATGCTTACGATCCACATAATCAAATACCTTACTCATGTAAAAAAAACTGTAACCGGAATTTTTTCGTCTATGTCTTCTGTGGTCTTTTTAATTAAGGTGAATGCTGCTAGAAGTGGATGTATTTTGCTGACAACCGTTTTGTTCCGGACCGACCGTTTTGTTTCCTGTTTTAAAATTTTATGCTTTTTTTTAAAAGGTTTTCAATCACACAGTTCAGTACTATAATGGGTGTAAAAATACTCTTAGCGAATACTTATTACGATATTTTTTTATTCTATCCCGTTCCTGGGAACCTTCTAGTTACGGAGATATTGGGGTCAAAGTTCCAACATTTTCACAAGTTTTTTTTTAAATGCTGGTTTTATTACCGATCAGTGTGGCGACACTTGGGGGAGGCCTTTGTCCAGCAGTGGACGTCTTTCAGCTGAAATGACGATGAAGAAGTTTTTAATGATTATTTATTTATTTTTTATTTATTTATTTATTTTAGTACATGGAGGACTTACAGCTTATAAAAACAAACAAAAAGGGAACCATAGTCACCAGAAAGCCAATTACAAATCCTCACGTATAGACTTATAATAAAAATTTAAAAAAAATAGTGTGAGCACAAAAACAGAAAACTCACCGCTTAATCAAAGCAAGAAGAATACTCGTATAGATACTTGGTTTGCAATTACACGACTAAAATAATAGAAAAAAATTTAGTAAAAACAAACAAAATAACCTACCGCTACTTGAAAAATTTGAGGCTTAAGCACCTTCTGGCCGAATTTACACTAACTGTGAATGGGTCCAAATCATATTCCTTGCACATGTCATTGAAACTTCTGCTTGCACGCACAACATAACTGTTCTGCCTATAATTTGAAGATGTATGAGGTACACGTATGGGTGGATTAAAACGAAATGTTTTACATGGCACATTAAAATAAAATTTTGACAATAACTCAGGATTATCAATATTGTTATTGAGGATTTTGAGCAAAAACAAACAGTCTGCAATTTTACGTCGATCTACAAGTGGTAGCAGATGATACTTCTTACAAAGTCCGAGATAACCGGTTGACTGATGTGGAATCTTTTGATGAAAGCAAAGATATTTTATGAAACGTCTTTGGATGCTTTCAATGCGATGATAAAGTTTAAATACATCTACGACCCCCGTACTATTCAATACATCCATCAGCACAATATTTTGAGTGCGTAACAATGTGTCATTTCTCCCCAAAAAAAAGTCGTTTCCCAGCAAATATTGTAAATTTTACAGAAAGCTTGCTTCACGGCTTCGTTTACACCTTGTATAGACCGCTAGACCTGTACGCCTGTTTTTTGGTCTCACCACTTCAGAGAGAGGCACCGCCTCAACATTTTATTACGCAATTATTTTTGGAACTTATTTATACTTCTTCTTGTGTGTTGATGGTACGACTTTTTTTGGCCTATTATGTGGCCACGGAAATTGCGGCGTCTGTGGCGTTATCTAGACGAATTTGTTTTTTATTTTTCGCATTTTACAGTCATATCAGAACCTGAAGATGCTCTTTTGGTGGCCAATACTTGTTTGGAGAAACATTTTTTGTACTCATTTGCAAAATGTATACTGGGTGAAGGATTAATTACTGGATCTGGTAAGTAGCTAAGGGAACCTCATAACATATAATTTCAATAAGTAAACTTAATATCACACCTTGTACTCCCCAGAGGTTTAGGCAGAGTTGTACCGCATAGTACACCCAAATTTCGCCCTTTAAATCCCAACTCAGCATGAATCCAATTTCTGATAAACCAATAACAATTTGCGCACCCTGGGGATCTAACCGAGCTTCATGCCAAACAGTCGCGCTTGCAACCACCAGTCCAACGTGACAGTCAGTAAATACTTAGGGAGAAAATATCTCTACGTACAGACAAGAGGTACTAGAAGGAACACACATACAATACAAATACATCATCAACAACAACTTAAATTTAAATTAGAATTTTGGATTGAGATATTAAAGTAATCAAATCACACCGCAGGCACTTTTTTTGACCAACGCGACTATAACATTTTCTTCAAATACTTTTATGACACTATGCTAACAGCCAACCCTTGAATTCCAACTGAAATCTATAATCTAATAACGTTTTCTTTTTCAAACTCAGGAGACCATTGGCGCCGTCACCGAGAACTGCTTAAATCAAACTTCAGCCTGCCTGTTATAAATAGCTTTCTCGAAGTGTTTAACAGCCAATCTAGGGCATTGCTGAGTGAAGTAGAATGTTACGTTGGCAAAGGACAATTTGAACCTTCGCCACATCTGAAACAATTAACCCTGGGAACATCTTACTGTGAGTGTGTAAGGCACCTTACCACCGCCGGCGACTAGCGACAAGCGAGTAGAGATAGCAAAGCGACTAGAAAGAAGTTGGCGAGCAACGAACATGTAGGTGGGATAGCTTTGTTGCTAGACTATGAGCGAGTACTCGAGAACGATGAGCAACTCGTCGGTGTGGCTTAGCATTTGCTGTTATGCGTAGGTTCAGCCCGCCAAACGAGCGTCACTGAGCGAGTTTTTCTTTGATATCTTTTGTTGCTGAGACAAATTAGTTAGTAGATAGTTCTCGCTGGTTGTGTCATAACATTATTCAGCGATTAATGTATGTATGTATCTCTTTTGCTGTCATGAGACATACATGTTTCGTACCTTCCTTGAGCGAAGTAACATTCGGTAGCTAGTCGCTTCCTCGTTGTCGGTGGTGCAGGTGCCTCCGAGATAGTGCTCATTATTTCTAAACTGTATCAAGCTTGTTTTGGGTAACAGATAGCAGAATTCTTCCGTTGACCTTGCCATACTGGAGAGAGTTAAAAAATAATAAATTTTAAGTTTTGGTCTGGGTCCGGCTGCAATTCTTGGACAAATTTCAGTATATTATTTGACAGACGTAGATGCAATATACTTACTTGCACAACTTTGTTACGCAACAGTTTGGTCAACTTGCTTGAATGCGACTGCTATACGTACTCTCTGGAGGGACTGAAATACGTTCAATTAAAGGAGGGTTAGTCAGTAGTACGCTATATAAAGCTATTTAGGTACCGATTGAACCGAATGTTTAGTCTCACTCAGTTCTTTGTTCGTTGGTCCACTTTTGAATGTGGCTTTTATTCATAATTATTGTCCTAAACAAAATAACTTTTGATTAATGATTAAGTATTTAATTTTAGTGACTACGTTTGGAAAGGCCGGAAATAAGAAGTTCTATCCAAAATATATGAAAGCGGTCGATGAAATGCTCGCCCTTGTAATGCTTAGACTCCATAAATTCTGGCTACAAAATGATTTTATATACTGGCTGTCAGGAGAGAAAAAGATCGAATCTGAATTGGTGAGAACAGCCAATGAAATATCAGATGAGGTACGAGTATATATTTTGATTTGATATCATAATATTATTAAATTCAGCAAATGAAAAATTATATTTTGAATGGCTTCCTCGTGAATTGACAAGAAAACACACAGCATTGAGACTGGCAGAAGGAACGGGGAAGGCTTCTGCCCAGGAGTGGGACAAGACAGGAGAACAAAAGAAGTCTGTCTGGTGTCGCTTTTAATGCTTAACTTCAAGAAATTAGTTATCGTTATTTTTTGCAAAAATCCAAACACTTTTGAGAATAAAACTATTTTCTCCTTCAGGTATTACAAACAAAGAGATCATTTTTAAATGGAACGAATGTTTGTTCCTCATCTACATGTAAGTATATTTTTTTCTTATCGAACTCAAGCCGGGCCCACTGTTCCATATGCAGTTTACAGCCTAAGGGCCGGCTCCACTGAAGCGGAGACGAGATGAGAGGAGAGAAGATGTGTTGTAAACCATCAGTAGAATTTCTTAGTTTACACTTCCTGCCTCCGCTTAGCTTTAGTGGAAACGGTTGACCAGAGAGGAGAGGAGATGTTTCGTTATTGTTTACGCCCAGCGGAGACGGCGCGGAGCGGTGTGCTAAGTGCGGCGTGCGGTGAGCTGAGTGTTGTGTGTGGCGTGCGGTTGGCGGTGTGCTCTGTGCGGCGTGCAGTGAGCGGTGAACTGTGTGCGGCTTGCGGTTACCTGTGTGCTGTGTGCAGCGTGCGGTGATCGGTGTGCTGTGAATGCTCTCGGTGAGCGGTGTGCTTTGAGTGGCGTGGGGTGAGCGGTGTGCTGTGGGCAGCGAGTGGTGAGCGGTGTGCTGTGTGCAACGTGCGGTGATCGGTGTGCTGTGAATGCTCTCGGTGAGCGGTGTGCTTTGAGTGGCGTGGGGTGAGCGGTGTGCTGTGGGCAGCGTGTGGTGAGCGGTGTGCTGTGTGCAGCGTGCGGTGAGCGGTGTGCTTTGAGTGGCGTGGGGTGAGCGGTGTGCTGTGGGCAGCGAGTGGTGAGCGGTGTGCTGTGAGTGGCGTGCGGTGAGCGGTGTGCTGTGAGTTGCGAGTGGTGAGTGGTGTGCTGTGAGCAGCGAGTGGTAAGCGGTATGCTGTGAGTGGCGAGTGGTGAGTGGTGTGCTGTGAGTGGCGTGCTGTGAGTGGTGTGCTGTGAGTAACGAGTGGTAAGCGGTGTGCTGTGAGTGGCGAGTGGTGAGTGGTGTGCTGTGAGTGGTGTGCTGTGAGCAGCTAGTGGTGAGCGGTGTGCTGTGAGTGGCGAGTGGTGAGTAGTGTTCTGTGAGTGACGTGCTGTGAGTGGTGTTCTGTGAGTGGCGAGTGGTGAGCGGTGTACTGTGAGTGGTAAGTGGAATGCTGTGAGCAGCGTGCTATGAGTGGTGTGCTGTGAGCAGCAAGTGGTGAGCGGTGTGCTGTGAGTGGCGAGTGGTGAGTGGTGTTCTATGAGCGGCGTGCTAGGAGTGGTGTGCTGTGAGCAGCGAGTGGTGACCGGTGTGTTGTGAGTGGCGAGTGGTGAATGGTATTCTGTGAGTGGCGTGCGATGAGCGGTGTGCTGTGAGCAACGAGTGGTCAGCGGTGTGTTGTGAGTGGTGTGCCGCTTTGCAAATATCCCCTCTTCTCCGCTTTGCACATTTCCACACAGCTTCGGTTGATACACCCTAGCTTTTACGCATCTCTTCTCCTCTCCGCTTCCCACATCCCTGCTCGTCTCCACTTGGGTGAAGTCCAGGCCCAAAGGTTCGATCAAACCGGTACGAACAAGATGTGGATCGACACCTGACCCTACAGATACCGCAGTATAACACCTGTCCGGAGCCGCATCTGCAATTGTCTCTAACAGTTTTACTAAACCATAAAAGCATTATTTTCTGGACTTTCATAATCATTGTATTTACATAAAGAGCAAATATAGTACAGTTTCGTATCTGAGCCGTCCTTTCCACACTCACAGTAAGATTTCACAAACTGTCTCTGAGATGAAATTAAACAAGGAGAAATACGTAATATTTAATATTATTTTTCAGATGGATCCAATCAGTCTCTTATAGATCTGATGCTGCAACAACACTACAGAAACAACTTCACTGACCAGGAGATCACAGAAGAACTGCATACTTCTATTTTAGCTGCATACGAGACTACAACACATTCACTAGAAACTATTTTGGTTATGATAGGATCATACCCAAAAGTTCAACAGAAGATGCATGAAGAGTACGTTGCTTTTTTTGTTGAGGAAAGGAAGATCACGGGTATGGCTTGGTTGAGACTCGCGCAGACCAGGGTAGTATGGCACATTAGGAAGTCGGCCTGTTCTCGACAATGGGTGGAACAAGGTTGACAAGATAAAAGTAGAACAGATGTTTAATTTTCCCATCTGGAAAGGAGCCAAATCGTTGCCACGACTCCTAAATCTAAAATCGTGGGATGAGTCGTCCCGACAGAGAACCAATACTTTGGTTCTCTGTTGGGTCGTAGTCGTACGAAGCCCTCAAATTTAAGCAAGTTAAAGTGGCAATATGCCCGCCGTCCGTGATTAGCAGCAGAACTAATCGCCGACGTAGTATTCTTGTCCTTCAATGACATTCGGGACGAGGACGCCCATAACTGGGTGGTGACTGGTAGCAGCTGAATGAGAGTAACTGAGGAGTGAGGATTGATTTAAACGGGATACGATTTGCAGATACCCGTGATGTGCAGTGGAAATCTATATGCAGATGATGATACAGTTCCATTGCATTTTAAGAAAAAACAAGTTTAAAGTGGATGTTTTGTGTAATTTTCAGAATAATGCAAGTTTTAGGTTCAGATGGAGATATACACAAGCATGATTTACGGAAGTTAATATATACAGATGCAGTAATTAAAGAAAGTCTTCGAATGCTACCGACAGCCCC
Source organism: Eugnorisma glareosa (assembly GCA_947578425.1). NCBI lineage: Eukaryota > Metazoa > Arthropoda > Insecta > Lepidoptera > Noctuidae > Eugnorisma > Eugnorisma glareosa. The sequence goes on from OX387979.1 coordinate 18,224,408, forward strand.
AGTTACACTAAGATTTATAGACAAAGATGTAAAGCTGAGTAAGTATATAGATTTTAACGGACTTCTAAAAAAGGAGGAGGTTATGTATTCCACCAGCATTTTTTTAAATTATTTAAATTATCCATGTTTACTGATTACTCCAAGATTGCGGGGCCGATTTTCGTGATTCTTTTTACGTATATATTTGGTAGAGGAAGCCCGCGTGGTAGTCCCGTTCGAGCGAAGAGAGCGGTGACTCGGCAGAGGGGCGGCGAGCGCCACATTCAAATTAGTTGCAGTGTTATTGCTTTGTTTGTGTTAGTTTACCTTGACACAATAAACCAGCAAACCGATTTGGGACAAACTAGTTTGACCTGAAATCGGGTTGGCCGGTAACAAAATGACCATTTGTTGCTAACTGTATATTATTTTGAAAATCTGTGAATGGTGATCAAAATATCACAAAAAGATATGGATAGTCTCGTAAGACCATTTTCGTGTAGCTGCTACGGTTAAGGTAGTTCGCCTGACTGCCCCGCTGAAAGTTTCCACCCTGTATACACGCCAGCCAGCCAGCCAGTTTCAAGATACAGCAATTTACAGTTTAGGCTACTCCTTTGCTTTTATATTATTTTTTTAAGTTTTGTTAGTATCGTTAAGTCTTTCTTTTCTTTCAGAGAACTACACATTGCGCGCAGGTAGTCAGTGCGTCATATCACATCTCGGTCTGCTTCATCATCCATCATGGGGGCCTGACGTTGAAGTATTTAGACCAGAAAGATGGCTCGATACCGCCACGTTACCAGCCCCCACTGCTACAGATGCTGCATTTAGTTTTGGCAAACGATCTTGTCTCGGTGGGTTTAGATTTTTTTATTAATATTCAATTTCGTTAAAAAAAATAACGCCTAATCTATTTTTGCTGGGGTTAACTTCGAGTTCAACTGTATGCAGCTTAATATCAGTATTTTACATGGAGAGACTGCTTATCTAGCTTTAGTGGAGTTCAAGAGTGGACCCCAGTTATTGGGATACATGAAATTCCTTGGTCTTTGGTGGTAGATATTATGTAAGGATGGTTGCAGGTGCAGTCACAAAAGTGTAAATGAATCTTTTACTGTCACAGGTAAAACATACGCGATGACATCGATGAAGGTAGCGATAGCCCACATGGTGCGCAGGTACATCATCACTGCAGATCACACCAAGCTGCGGTTCAAAATCGACGTCACGATTAAAGCGGTGTCGGGACACGAAATCAGCTTGCAACGTAGAAGCATTTCAAGAAAATGAATAATGTTTTAAATATATATCTAGAAAGATTTTTGTATTATGTATACTAGTTGTACCGCTAGCTAATCTGTCCTGACATGACTATTCTGCGACAGCAACAGCTAGTTTATAATATTATTGTTTAAAGATAATTTACTTATCGTATTTTTTTAGGGTTCCGTAGTCAACAAGAAAACCTTATAGTTTCGCCATGTCCGTCCGTTTGTCCGCAGCTTAGCTCAAACATTCTTAGTACTAGAAAGCTGTAATTTGGCATGAATATACAGATAAGTTACGCCGACAAATAGGTAAAATAAAATCTGGAAAAACCATTATTTTTAGGGTATCTCCTGGACACGTCAAGTGGGGATTATTTTTTCGCGAACCCAAGAGTGGGATGTCGTTGGATAGGTCTTTAAAAAATTTTGCGAGTTTCTGTAAATAATTTTTCGATTAAAGGATTCGTTTGGGAAATATTAAGCCATAAATTGCAAATTTTTGTCAGACTCAAGTGTCCATGCCGACCGTGTGAAAAAATTACAGTGCTATTATATAATTATAACGAAGTTAAAAGGAAAACTATCACAGCTAAGTAGGCTTTACAAGTAATAGTAGACCAACTTATAAAATATACTTGGATAACATATTTTTCTAAACATATTGTATGGGAGCACAGATTTTTGAACTGCAAATCGGACCTTATGAAGTGCCCGCATATTTTGATGAGCAACTACAGAACCCTACATTGTGCGTGACCCGACACGCACTTGACCGGTTTTTATAGTTTACATTCTTTAGAGTCTACGAAATTAAACGTTTATTAAGTGGTGAATCTGGATTTTATTTCGCCACAAATTTACAGCAGGTACTTTATTTTATCAGACTGAACAGTGTTGTCTTTAGGATTTACCAACATGATGACGATTTTCGGGCTTGTACCATTAGAGTTTAGAACATAACTACTGGTAATGTTCGTTTTGAGAGTAAAACAGTGACTTGTTCCTAAATATCTGGCGACTGATACAAATATGTACCTACTAGGATTAACCTGGAACGCAGGCATAATGGCCGGCAGGATAAAATACTGTAATGCTAAGCTGACTGACCACATGGGTTAGGTTAAGTTAGAATTGTGCCGCGGCAGAGGCCGTCGAGCGTTAGGTACGACCTAGTTGGATGCATATTTTCAAGTCTTCTTAACGATTGTGTAGTCCCTCACAGTCATTCGCCCACGACATTTACCATGTCTCAGACACTACTACTAGTAAAAAATTAATCCTCTGTAATCGAAACGCGTTAATGGCTTACTAAAAAAATCTGGAAAAAGTTAAGGTCGCTTTTCAATTCTATGAAATTTAAAAAACCAGTCACCGAAGTTATTGCGGTGCAAACATTTTGATTCAGCTGGTTCTTTTATCTGATTGATAGGTAACCGATTGATGATGATGTGACAATAAAAATCTCGGAAAATTGTATGTACCTATTCTAGTTTTTTTGTTGGATTTACTCCAAGTTGACTGACTCCGATGATGGTGAAAGAAAAACTGCAACATGTTTTTACAGAATAATTATTTTACATTTAAAAGTACCCAAGCCATTTGGTTAGTATTTACATTTACTATCATGACGTAGACAAATTGATAACAGTCATGTTACAGCCGTTTTCAGCCTTGCTTTACACAAACAAGTAATATACATTTAATGAAATATTTATAGACTCAACAAGAGGTCAACTCTTTAAAATATCTGCATTGGTGATTCTTGAGAGTCGTAATACTGTTAAAGATCAGAAAAGTGTGGTCATAGTTAAGGTAGTGGTACAGGTCGTCAAACTGAACGAACTTCATGAGACTAAAATTGTAATAGCGATATTTGAGTCGAACAGGTTTTTCAGTTTTTGTACCAAGAGGTTTACACAAGACCTTGTCCATAGCTTTCTAAACTTCGCACTTCCTGCATGTGCATACTTTTGCAGGCGGTGCTGCTTCCCGCATCCAAACCTAATTCTAGGTACGGTTTTAAAAAAAAATCTAATACTTTGCAAATATCTGAATCTGGATTAGCCCATGTAGAAGATAATTATGTACCTATTACGTCCTTCGTTCGACATCATGGCGTATGTTCTACCTGTAAGAGAAACGATATTGTTTTGGTTTTTCAACAGTCCATCACTGTGAATTCTATAAATGCTATTTTTGTTTCATTACCTATACAAGTTCGCTTCCCCAATCCAAAAGCTGCGAATTCCTTTTTATTTCTCAAATCACCATCCAGCATCTCTCTGGTCTAAACTGATCACTCTCAGCTCCCCAAGTTGGGTCGAGATACGTCGCTAGCGGAAACATTACGCAATAACTGCCAGCTCGCATCGTGTAGTTTCCTGAAATAAATAAACAATATTATCATTACGAGGAAATCGTTGCGATGTAGACCGCGGCGTAGGTGGTGTGCCGATCTGATCTCGTTAGCGAGGCGAACATGGCCAGATATTGCACAGGAGGTTTGGAAGGAGAAAGGGAAGGCCTATGCCCAGCAGTGGGACACTCGAAAAGGCTAACAGAAAAAAAAAAAAAAATTGGTCACGTTAACAATCTCCTGCCCAACTACAGTTACTGCTGAAAATGCTATGCTGCTATGGATAAACTAAACAGTAATTTGCCCAACCAGGGGTTCAATAGGATCTTGCAGTCACGCTTCCAAATAACATCACCATTATCCTTGAAGCCTTGTGCAACTATGTTTATGTCGGCTTTTAGGCTTATCGGATGCAACTAACTGCTCTCTGCTGCGCAAAGGCCTCCCCCAATTTGTATGGTCCTGGTTGTCTGAGCACCTCCTCCAACGCCTGCCTCGGCTGTGCTGTCCATTTTCAGATTTAACCGTAGGAACTTAAGTATCAAGTAAAAACTTACTTAGTCTAACATCCTTGAACTGAGAGAAATTATCACTGTTCAAAAGCAATAGATATATGTTAGTCATTTTCAATGTAGTCATAAGTTTTACAGGTTAATAATTCTTAATTCGGTCGTATTGCAAATAAAAACTGAATGGATCATGGATGCAATTTTTTTAAAAGAAAACTCTTGATGTCAATGCTGTCTACTTACTTGACACAAGATCTTTTAAAATTATTTTCAAAATCTACAATAATATGATAAAATGCCTTCACGGCTCACCGCTGCGGAAAGAATCTGAATCGTAATTTTAAAAGAAATGCGAATTAGAGTTGCCGAAATATCGCGACAACTAAATGCACGTAAAATTTACACCAAATCATCTTCATGCCAAATCAATGACCAGCTAAAAGTCCCGATCTAAATCTCATTGAGAATCTTTGGGTACAAATGATTCTCAAATGGGATCCCACTGAGGTGCATAATCAGACCAATCTACGAGATCTGGTGTATTCCACTTGGGAATCGTTAAGAGGCAGCGAAATGTGCTGGAACATGGTGGAGGATATGCGAGTCAGGATGACTTGTATACTGGAAAATGACTTGTATTCTGTTTATGCGTGATTAGAATAGAATGTTAATTTACTTCCTATCACATATATAAGCTATCTTGTTAACAAATTTCATCCAAATCCGTTTAGCCGTTTGAGCGTGAAGGAGTAACAAACATACAAACTTTCGCCTTTATAATATTATTGGTTCTCTGCCTTTTCGCCGAAAATTGTTTGCCAGATTTTCACTTGTCAACCAACGTTTCGCAGATTTTTATTTCGCCGAATAATCATTTGCCAACTTATCATATAATTTTGTTTTATTTCCCAACCTCACAGTTACCAACTGTACGTTTGGTCTGCTTTTCATAATGACACTTTTTAAAATGCCAACTTTTAAGTAGCAGAATGTTTTAGTTTGCGTTATATTCATTTAGTTGTTTATTGTTTACCAAATCTAGTTGACAGACAAATTATATACAGGTAGTTATTGTTTTTTTTTTGGTTTTTTTTTACTTTATCTTTAATGTGACCTAACCTAACTTTACTGTTTCCTTTTACAAAAGCGATTCGATTCTGGCACATCGCCGGCCGCTGCCGCGGCACGCTCGCTTTGCTCGCTCGGCTCGTGCGTTGATTGTCATACTCTAACCTAACCTAACTGTTTCCTTTTACAAAAGCGATTCGCTTTTGGCACATCGCCGGCCGCTGCCGCGGCACGCTCGCTTCGCTCGCTCGGCTCGTGCGTTGTTTGTCATACTCTAACCTAACCTAACCTAAGTTAACTGTTTCCTTTTACAAAAGGGATTCGCTTTTGGTACATTGCCGGCCACTGCCGAGGCACAAAAAAGTACTTGGACAAAGAAGAAAGTATCAACAGAATTCTTGAACACAAAGCTACATACTCAGAGAAAAATGATTGCTGTGCATTGCTGCCAATTTAAAGATGTAATGTTATTTTTGAGATTGTTAAAAAAAAAATGTATGTAAAAATTAGTTTATTTTTTATCATTATATCAATGTATCAAAAGGGAACTGTTACACTGACAAAACGTCATTCGTCTAATAGTTGTGTGGCCTAGTGAAATGGTTGACAAATGATAAATGTCCCAAACGTTTTGTGTCATTATAATAATCAGCTTAACAATAATTCTACCAAATGAAACGTTGTCATACAAAAATTTGCTAATCGTTAGTTGTCAAAGTGAAACATCTGCGAAACGTTGGTTGGCAAGTGATAATCTGGCAAACAATTTTCTGCGAAAAGGTAGAACACCAATATTATTATATTCTTGGAAATTAGACCAGAACTGACTTTATTTTAAAATAATTATGCAAGTACCTACAGGAAATGATTCAAAATAGACGGAACAAACTGACAACAATTTAATATTAAAAATCAATTTACAAATTAACTAAACGAAAAACATAATCCTAACAGAAATAACAAATCAAAAGAAATTAACACAATAAACAATAACACATAAATGAAAAATATAACCGACAGAGTGACGTTCTCAGGAGGTTGCTCCCACAACGACTCCAAGTAAAAAGAGGGCGGTGCTAGTTTTGCACCGCCTTATATAGGTCGTCCCCCTCCTCATCTCATCCTATCTTCTACAAGGCCTTTCCTGACAGGAGACCGTCCTCGGACTCCTTCGTCTTCTAGCTTTGAAGATCTGTGTCCAATGTTGGCATGGAACGTCTGGCTGAGTCTTCACTGTTTGCATGTGAAGTGTTGATGGGCATCTCTATCTGCTGCATGCCAGAAGTGCAGGGTTCTGGTTCCTCGTCGACAGCCTGTTCAAACTCCTCGTTATCAGTTTCTGGTTCTGCAAAAGAAACAAACAACCCGCACACGAATCAATTTTGAAAGATAACAAAACAGCCTATGTTAACAAAATAGCTGTTGATGAAATAGCTCTTTTAACAACACTCATTTCTACAGCAAATAGCTTTGGGCTAGCCTAGCATAGCCTACGCAATAGGTGTGAAACATACAAATATCCGAACCAACCACCCGGGGCGGGACTTGTCGGAAGATAGCCACCACACGACTCGTTAGAGACCTACGTGAGGCATAACGCGTGTGGGAATCGGTTCACATACAAGCATGTTTCAAACCTATCCCATACATGTCATCGAGATGCTTATCGACAAGCACCACTAATCACGATAGTCAGAGACCAACCCATGACCAGACTATGTGAACCACAGCTCCGGGATAGCATGTCCGAGAACACCTCCCGAGACCATAGGTCCGATTCGGCTACTCCAAGACCACAGGTCCGATACGGCTACTCCAAGACCATAGGTCCGGTAAGGCTACTCCAAAACAGTATCCCTTCGTGAGCTGTCCCCAAGGTATGTTCCATATACTAGGTAGCATGTCCGATGCACTCCAAGACAGAGGCCCATCCAATAACATGAAACCGTACCTCACTTGAAGTGTATCCGTCAATTTGAGATAGCATGTCCGATGCGCTCCAAGACAGAGGCCTATTTCAAATTGCAAGACTCGACTTCCCTTTAACATAGTTCAGCATTATCAATCCCAACAAGAAAGCACTCATGAGGTTAATAGAACCCTCTAAATTTACAAACAATAATGTCAAACAAGTCAGATTCAGCAAAGTGTATCGCTTGCATAAAAATAAGCAAAACTCATTACACTAACTCATTAAATCACTCACCACAAAAGAAAGCAAAACACACATCGTGCGTCCATTCCCCATGCTACGGGATCATATATTCCGCAGCTGCTTGTGTCGTCTTGCCGTACGAGCCAGCCACAAGATGCAACTCATAGCGACCGTGTGGGAGTACCTTCGCCACACGATACGGCCCTCGCATGCACGAATCCAGCTTTCCAGTAGATTGTGCCTGTTTTCTCACAAAAACGAAGGAATTCTAATTAATAACACGGGGTGGCTTTCGCCCTTGATTAACTGCATAATCGTCCTGGCGTCCTTGATTTGAACGAAGACGTTCAGATGCTCTTTGACGACTCATTTCGCGAAGAGCTTCCCGATTAGGGCTGGAACCTTCAAAGGCTACATCGCGAACCAGGCTACAAATGAGTGGTGTCGCAGCATCAATACCTATTAATAGGTTCAAAGCTGAATACTGAGTTGTTCTTTGTTTTGTGATTTTGAGAATCAACTACAGTTTCCACATAACACTCGGCCACTTTTGCTGTCGATGGTTGCACTCAATACGCACCATGTTAAGCACGGTGCGGCAATATCGCTTCACCTGCCCGTTAAACTGGTTGCATTTCAGGGGTTATAAGGTGAGTATCGCAACCCATGTCTTTGACCCAATTCAGAAATTCGGTACTCTGAAACATGCGACCTCTATCTATATAGCTTGGGGGTTCCAAAAAGGGAGACCATGTTGGTGAAATGCAAGATACTGCCTGAAATACTGAAGAGCTTTTACCACCGCAAGGATCTCTAGTTCATATGAGTGGTATCTACTCTCAGCTCCCTGAGTAAGCCTGCTAAAGTAGGACACCACTCGCTTACGATTACCTTCATGCACCTGCATCAAGACTGCTCCATACCCAATAGAACTCGCGTCTGTGTGGACTTCTATGGGTAATAAAGGGTCATAAATTGCAAGTACAGGCTCGCTCGTTAGACATTCCACAATGTACTTACGAGCAGCCCGTAGTTCGACTCCCCAATTAAAACGCACTCCCTTTTTAGTGAGTGCCGCAACACAAGCAGTCTTCTGTTTAATCCAGCTATATACCGCCTAAAATAGATGGCTAAGCCCATGAACTGGCGTACCTGCTTTACATTTTGCGGTTCGGCTGAGTCAATCAAAGCCTTCACTTTTTCATGACTCGGCCTAACCTGACCTTCACATATTGATCTACCCAAATATTCGATCTCGGTGGCCAAAAACGAACACTTTTTCAAATTGATTGAAAACCCAGCTTTAGTCAATGTATCAAGAACCTTTTGTAGCAGAACAAGGCCCTGATCAATGCTTTGGCTCATTATCAAAATGTCGTCGATATAGACGAGGATATCACCGGATTCAATTAGTTCGCGAAGTGTTTTTGTGATTATACGTTGATAAACAACTGGAGCATTGGCCAAACCGTAAGGCATCTTCAAATATTGATAATGCCCCTCTGGCGTGACAAAACCCATAAGTCCGTGAGTCCTGGTCTAATAGAATCTGGAGAAATCCCGTTGTCATGTCAAGGGAACTGAAATGTTTATTATGCCCTAAACGATCTATATAGTCATCTATACGTGGTAACGGAAAACGATCTTTAATGGTGATCTCGTTTAATTTACGGAAGTCCACGCACATCCTATCTGTGCCGTCTTTCTTTTTAACTAAAAGAATCAGTCACAGTCTCTAGTGCGATCGTACCTAACACCGTCCCTATTAAGAACATCCGTTCCTACTATGACCGGCGTATTCATATATTCAGCCGACACTACAAATAAATCTACCTCGAGGGTTAAGCCGTCAAATTCCATAGGTAACGTTACGTAACTTGTACTCTCTACCTCTTGAGTACCTAACCCCTTTAAAATACGAAGCGCTGGCTTACGTGAACAATTAAAAAGCCTAAGCAACGAAGATGAAATTATGGATATAGTGGACCCACTATTAATCAAAACATCGACCGCTACGTCCCGTATAATTGCTATAACAACATCACTATTGTTGGTGTTTACAAACTCATTGCAGAAATTAACACTACTTTTGTTTGCAGCTTCTGACCTTTGCTTAGCGAAACAATTTTCGGCTTTATGACCCGGTTTCTTACAAAAACTACAAGTTTCGGACCTAGTCGGTATAGAAACGGATGTAGGGTTAGTCGAAGAATTATTTGACGAACCGCTTGGCTGTTGGCCAGTTCTCGGTTTCTTATTACACGTTGCCTGTCTATATCCTAATTCACCGCAAGAAAAACACTTAACGTCGTTTAGATTACGCTTACGAGAAAGATCTGTAGTTTGTTTATCTCTAGCAGAACGAAACGCTGCACTTTTTGACGTACTAGTATTCTTTGACTTAATGTAGATCGAAAAGCATTCCACTAAATCATTGGGCAACAGCTTGGCGTTGGTTGCAGACGCTCTTATGTTGGGATCAGTGATACCGCGGATTATTATCGCCGAAATAAGCTCGTCACTAAGTAAACGAAGTAATGACCGACGTACGTAATCCGCATACGTGGAATAGTTATCGGAATTCTTGGTCATAACGTCATATAAAATATTCGCGACATCCGGTACCCTAGGGCATAAAGGCTTGAATTATTTTTTAAAGTTGCTCCATGATCGGTCATAAGTTACCCATTCGTTAAGCCACGATCGAGCGTCACCTTTTAAGCAATTACCGGTACGCGACAAACATTCGAAATCGTTTCAATTGTTTAAAACTTTAGCGCGATCGACCTCCGCACACCAATCATCAATATTATGAAGGGTAGGATCGAAGTTTGAAATATAAAAATGCTGAGATCTACCCGCAGTATTAATTGATCGAATAGCATCCACGATACGATCAGTTACCGTATCTTGTGCCAAATTCAAATTCGGTCACAGACACACACGCCTGCACAGACGCCTGTTCAGATACACGTCTCGATACTCGTAACGGCGGTGTTTTAGAGCGAGAACGCGAATAACGCCGGTAGCTATATCCGCGAGTTGGTGACATATGTTAAGACACAGTCTCTCCAGGCAAAGGTGAATCTAAACGGCGGTGGCGCTCCGATGTTGACGAATGACGCACGCTACGCGATTCTATTCGATCGGCGATTGTAACGAATTACGTTCCAGCGACGTAGTTCGCTGGCGCTGCAATGCCCGTCGACCACGTACACTATCAGACACTGAAGTTCCATCACGGTCACACGAACGCGCTGGCAAGGGTGAAGCCCTCGTTTTGTCTTCTAGTGTTTTAAGGCGAGACATCATCGTTTGTATCTCGAGCCTTAACGTGTCGTTTTCATTAAGGGATCGCTCGCAGTGCCTACTATTTTGACGCCCCTGACTTTTGCGACGACAATCGCGACGGTCGCGATGAGGGCTATAATCACGACGCAAAGCTATTATCGCGGCTGCCGCAGCGACTGCGACTACGACTACAATCACGTTTGCGGTCTGGCACTCCCTAATCAAAGACAACTGAAAAACAGCAAACTAACAGACTAACAAATGATCAGACCAGTAACACTCAACACAAGTAACCACACACCAATAAAAAATGCAACTTTAAAACCACAACAGAAAAAATAAATCGAGGCAAAATAAAAATGAGGGGATTTGTGATTAAACCAAGCGAACAGTGGGCAATAGAAATGGGAAGAATCCCACTTCTGATCTTGGAAATAAGACCAGAAGTGACTTTTTTTTTTAAATAATTATGCAAGTACCTACAGGAAATAATTTAAAATATACAGAACAAACTGACAACAATTTAATATTAAAAACCAAATAACAAATTTACTAAACGAAAAACATACTCCTAACAGAAATAACAAATCAAAAGAAATTAACACAATAAATAATAACACATAAATGAAAAATATAACCGACAGAGTGACGTTCTCACGATGTTGTTCCCACGACGACTCCAAGTGAAAAGAAGGCGGTGGTCGTTGTTGATGTCGCTGCGCCCCCGCAAGGGGGCGCGGCAGGCAGTCACGGGGCTATGCCCCCTGGCCGCGGAGGCCATACCGTGGCCCGTTAATACGGGACCCGTCGTTTGGTAGCCTATCTAGGCTAGAGCCTTGTGAGCGCGCTTGTACAACGCGCGCCCATGTGTGTGGTTGCTATGAGAGTAACTGTAGGCGCGCCACAGCACTGATTTCTTCACGACACCTCGGCGGTCCGTCCCCGCCAGGTGAGACCTCCCGTTGCCCGGAGGAGGCCCGGACAGAGGAGGACAACCAGCGACATAGGTGCCGACTCCGACGCACCCACAGTGGGTGTGTGGCTCCCGGCCGTCCCGCCACCAGAACTAGCCGGTGATGACCCGGACTAAAGAGCCATCGTGTGTGTGTGGGCGGTATTGTGCTGTGTAACACCGCCCAGTGGCTGCGTAGACACAGGCCCGCGCCATGCGTCCACGCGTGTGTCTAGTCGCATGTGCAGAAGTGCATGTGTGGTGTTGCTACGCGACATGCCTATATTAATTTAGAACGCGTCGCGTAGCAGGGCGAGTGTAGTGTGTGGAGTCATAATGTGCAGGTAAGCTGCGTGTAACCTGGTACAGCTTACCCGGGCGTCATTCCGGTAGTGGGGTCATCGTCCGCAGCCAGGTCGCGGGGTAGAAGGCGGTGCTAGTTTTGCACCGCCTTATATAGGTCTTCCCCCTCCTCATCTCATTCTATCTTCTACAATATTATATTAGTTATAACATTGTAGAAGATAGGATGAGATGAGGTACAGTCCGGTTTTCTGATACTCGACCTTGCGTCGGTTTAATAAATATTCATTTCCCCCTATCTCCTTCTCCTTTTTCGTGTGCTAGTTGTGCTTTGTGTGGTGGACGGATGACTTTGTGTATTAGGTGTGTGTGAGGTAGATGAATGTTGTGTGACGGATGATTGCTGTGATTCTACTGTGTATGATGTTTGTTGTGTGTCTGGTGTGGTCTCTTGTGTGCTCGGTATACGATTAACAAACACAGTGTTTTCCAATACCTTACTGAGTATGGTGGTTGTGTGTATGGCTGCTTGTTTTTGTAGGATTGTTAAATCTATTGTTGTGTTCAGTTGGTCTATGTATCTGTGTAAACTTTTACTAATTATGCCTGTAGCTCCTACTACTATTGGGATCACTGTTTGCGTATTCCATAGGCGCCGAATTTCTGTCTTTAAAAGGTGGTATTTGCTTAATTTTTCTATTTCTTTAGCTCCCATGTTGTAGTCTGAACGTACTGCTATGTCTATTAAAAAGGTGATGTTGTTGGTCTTATCTACATATATTAAATCAAGTCTATTATGCGTTACGGTAACGTCAGTCTGTATAGGTATTTCCCACATAATTTTAGCCTGTTCATTTTCTTTAACCTGCGGCTGTGTTAGAGTTTCTTTCCACCAAAGACTCGACACCTCGATATTGACGACCCGAATGGCGCAGCGGTAGTAAGGCTGCCTTACGTTCTTAGGATCCCGGGTTCGAATCCCGGTAAGAGCAAATGTTTGTGTGATGAGCATGGACATTTGTCTCCGAGTCACGGATGTTTATATGTATAATAAGTATGTATTTACAAACAAAAAGTATCTATGTAGTAGTATCAACTATCTGGTGTCCACGACACAAGCCTTGTTACTTAGTGTGGCACCTAGATGGCGCTGTGTGTAACGTCCAGCGATATTAATTTATTTATTGTGTTTTTTTGCCAGACACCGGTGGGCATACTGAACCAAGCTATTATGCCTCTTGACATAATACGTGCCCGCTAACTTTTCGGACCCTGAGATAATGTGTTGCGTGGTTTCGTCTTTGCTGGCACATAGGCGACATATACCGTCTATGTCTACCTTTAAAATGTCGCATTGATGCTGACGCGTCATAACAGCCTGGTCCTGTATGGCGAATAATTCTGATTCTATTGAGGGTGATATTTGTTGTTTCTTTATCCATTTGAATGAATTTTCTTTGTCTATATTAGCTTGGTCCAAAACAGCTTTAGTAAACTGTTCATTTAATTGCTTATTTCTCCACTTATCTTTCTGCTTCTTGACTATTGCTTGTTTGATTTCTTTATCTGTATGTATATTATTTTGTGGTAGTTGTAATTCTCTTTCTATTTCTTGTGCTTCTTTTGTTATTGAATATTTATCCCTTTTTTGACACTGACGATTTAATAAAAGTGGTAGTTCAACTATCATGTTGAACTACCACTTTTATTAAATCGTCATTCTCTCTTTTTAAATAATGTTTATATTTAAGTATCTGTGCTTTATACATATTTTCTATATTTATTAACCCCCTACCCCCTCCCCATTATAGGTAAGTACTATCTTTCTACATCTGCTTTTTGTTTTTGTGTTTTTTTATTTGCTAATTATTTCCTTGTTTTTATATCTATTGCTTTTAAATCACTATTCTTGTAATTAATAATTCCAAATGAGTACAGTAGGACTGGTATTGAATAGGTATTAATGCCTTTTATGAAGTTTCGCGCGTTTAAATGTGTGTTCAGTAGCTTTTTAGTTCTCTTAAAATATTCTTTTTGATATTTAGATGGACAGAGATGGCGCTGTCGCCGGTATAAACATAAGCTCCGTACTTAAAATTGTTTATAAAATATTATACTCATAATAAAGTGAAAAAGGCGCCTTAGTTAGTGAGAGGATACAACAATAAGCATGTGACATTGTTATCCAGTGATTATTGTGACAATTTGTGAAGATTCAATCAAATGAAAAAAACAGTCAAAAGGTGTAAATCAAAAAGAGACAAAAGTCTATATTATCTTCAATAGTGCTTGTGATAACTCATAAACTAAATGTTTATTCTTGCCTGGAGAGCAATGTTGGTGAAATGGTGAATTCAACAAAGAAACAACGGTGAATTGTGTTGTCTTCAACTGTCAATTTAACCGTCATTTGTATCGTCGAAAGAACAAACAATTTGTATCCATGATGAACTTTTTCGAGAATATCACGTTACGAAGAACACGAACTCAGTCATTATCGGAGACTACGTTCGAAGAATCTAGTACAAATAACTTGACGCTAGATGGCAGCACAAGTAGTCTACCAAACATATCTAACGATGTATGTGACGAAACAGAAGCTTTAAAATGTCAAATAGACAAGCTAAAATTGGAGCTATTATCAACCGATGAAGAAATAAACATACTGTCCATGGAGAACTGTAATTTAAAATCAACACTGTTTGAAGTCTCTAATAAATATGAGCTCTTGAAAAAAACAGCTAAGATGTCAACCGACGTAGGCTCACCAAACTCAAAGTCAAGAAAGGTATCAACTCCGTTAAAACAATTAACTCAACAAAGGGCCGTTGAAGATACAAGTTCCCTGAGAAAGTCTATGCCTGATTCTGGAAAACAGGCTACAAATAATAACACAAATGTCAAAACGACTCAAACACCTTTAACAGAACCTAACAGGCACACGGCTAAGACTAGGCCGAAAATATGCATGATAAGTAGTTATAATAAACACCATGTATTTTCAACTGCTGATAATGCAGAAATACATACATAATTATTTGTTTGCCTACACATAAGTATCCCTTTGACGCTACTTTATTCAACTGTCGAGTAGAGACATTCAATAATCTCTTATATTTGGACATTATGACGCATGAACATGCATACCTTTTAGACAGTAACCTCAATTTGAAATTATGACGACAGCATGTTTAATATAAACACAGGGACTATCAATAATCTTGGACTACGTACAATATTTAACGATTTATGGGAATTATTTGCTAAAGCTTGAAGCCTACGGTGTTAGAGGGAATGTTCTTGAACTTATTAAATCATATTTGCACGACGGAAAACAAATAACTGAAATAAATAGACTAAACACTAAAACAAAACATGAAGAAAGCATTCTATCGGAGGAACGAACCGTTACCTACGGAGTTCCACAAGGGAGTGTTTTAGGACCTCCACTTTTTACCCTTTACATAAATGACTTTCCAAATTCAACTGATCATCCAGTAACACTTTTCGCGGACGACAGTACTATAACTATACCCTGTAATAATAAAGACCTATATAAATATGACATTAATAATACATTGATTAATACTATACAATGGTTAGACAATAATAATTTGAAAATTAATTTAAGTAAGACAGTAATTGTGCATTTTAGCCAGCGTTTATTGACTTTTTCCAATCTTGACATAACATATAACAATATTACAATTGACACGGTTAGTACAATTAAGTTTCTGGGACTAATTATTGACCGACAATTAAATTGGAAGGATCACATAGATGCTCTAAGTAAAAGAATTAGTAGTAGCGCCTATGCATTGTACTTACTTTCACGAAATGTCAATAGGGAGGCGTTATTAACAGCCTACTACGGTCTGGCTGAATCCGTTCTTAGATATGGTGTTATCTTTTGGGGTAACTGGACTAATAGAGAAGTAGCATTTAAAACACAGAAGAAATGCCTAAGAGCAATGTTTCATTTGAAAACCACGGACAGCAATGCTGCAAACCCTACTTTATAATGCATAAAATTTTAACATTGCCGTCTATATATATTCTCGAAACTGTTATGTTTGTCAGGAACAATCCTAAATTATTTCCGCGCATAGCGGATCAATTTCCCGAACAGGCGTGACCAAACCCAATTATGTGTACCTCCCTGTAGGACTGCATATATGCGCAAAAGTGTTTTCCATATGGCTCCAACTATTTACAATAAGTTGCCTAAAAATTGGAAGGAGCTTAATAATGTGCACTTGAAAAGAAAACTTAAGACATATTTAGTAATAAAGCATACTATACCATTAACGAGTTCCTAGAGGAAAGATTTGTATTGACATAATAGCTTATTTGATTTGATTATTATTATTTTTTTGTTTTTAAATTTACAATAATAATAAAAGCAATAAAACAAAAATATAATAGTTAAATAATATAATAGTTATATTATAGTTAAATTAGATTAGTGGTATATAATAGTTTAATTAGTTTTGGATCCTTTTATTATAATTTTTTTATAGTTGTCATGATTATTGTATATTAGTCTTAATAACTTATTATTTTTTTTGTTTCTCTTTTGTTGTTTTAAATTTATTATTATTCTTTAATTATTTAATTTATTGTTGTTTTATGAGAATGTTTTAATTAGTAATATTTCTGGACATTTGCACGTCACATCATGTGGCAAACATGCCTGTACCTAATAACGTTGTTCTTGTTAACATCTAGCATGCATGTATTTTCTTGTATGTATGACACATGTTTAAGCAAATAAATATTATCTTATATATCTATTATCTTATCTTATCTATTATATTATATAGTGTGATATATTTTTATCTACCCTAAGATTATAAAGTTAGTTTGTATGTATGATGATGATGTACCAGCGGGTACCTAGTCTTCGGAACTACTAATCTGATTCCGAAAATTAATTCGCTAGTGGGCAGTCACAAAATTATGCTATAAATATTTGAAACGCTCCTGTGGGACAACTTCCAGCAAAGTTCCATTTTAACGCTTGTTTTTTCCAGGATGTTCACAGTTTTTATTTAATATAATATAAAAAAATAAAACTTTATTTCTGTTGAACTTAGCCTATTTTTACAATTTTATAACAACATGTATGTTAGTAATGAGTAGAAAAAAAATCTGTTAAGGGCAAAGAGCGACCTGGAGCAACAAAATTTACGCTTTTATTCGGCTCCTGAAGTAGAACAAGCTACTGGCTTCTTATTAACAGCTGCACGGGTCGATCTTCTAGGTTAATCAGTGTATGCCAAGGTCGGTCTGTGGATAGGTGACCATCCATTATTTACGAAGTTTCCTTCTTCGCTCGGAAAGCGTTAAGCCATTGGTCCCGGCTTTTGTGGATCTTTGACAGCCATTGATCAGTGGCTCGAAAGTATCATAACCAGTCTTACCCACCCACCCACTAACCGGGCTGTGATGGTGAGATAGGCAATTGCTCCATGTAAAGTAAACCGACCCTGATATAGTTAGGAAAAAGTTAGGCAGATGATGAATTAGGCTTGTTCCTTCGTTCTATACTGATCTCGTGTCCTGACACCGGCTTCATTATGAACTCATATTTCATCTTCAACTTGCTCAAGTCTGCTGTCACTCGGTACTGTCTTATGAAGTGCGCTAGCGTCACCTTCATCGACATCATGGCGTATGTTCTACCTGTAAGAGAAACGATATTGTTTTGCCATCCCCATCATCTTTATCTTAATCGATACTAACATATACATGCGAGAGTGACTATGTCTGTCTGTCCGCCTGTTAAGTTTCACGCTCCAATGGATGAATGGGTTTCAAGGAGCGCACAAAGAAAATATCATTTCGAAATCTATGGCAACTTTAAGGTACTATGTACCTTAAAGTAAAAATTCGAAGACAAGCAACATCTATCAACCGACTCTGGGATTATACTAATTCATTTGCGTACTAAACAAGGACTAAATAATAAGTAAGTCCTACCCATACAAGATCGCTTGCCCAACCCAAACGCTGCATACTCCTTGTTGTTCCTGAAATCACCATCCAGCCATCTCTCTGGCCTGAACTTATCACTGTCAGCTCCCCAAGTTGGATCGAGATGAGTTGCTAGTGGAAAGATGATGCAGTGGCTACCAGCACTCATCGTGTAGTTTTCTGAAACAAATTATAAAAATACTTATATACCACTGGTATTTCCTGAAATAGCAATCAAAGGGAGGCCAGTTACCTATGACTTGGCAGTCCGACGTTCACAACACTATCACTGCTTACAAAGTAGCTAAAACCCTCGTATCGTATTTAAAAAATTAACAATGAAATGGGAGAATGGAAATTGATAATCATGTTACGCCAGCCCCGAGTAACATCAAAAAAGGTAAAAATGCAAATGACAAAGGCAAGAAGATGATGTTATAAAAGTCCTACGTAAAAGGCGATACGTGTAAATGGCCATTTATCGATAAAAAATGAACACTGTAGATGCTGAAACTGAGAGAATCCAATCGTTATAATAATGAATGTAAAACTCACTTAACTTAGTATCCTGAAGCACAGATCGTAAAAAAACAGGAACTGCAGGAAACATTCGTAGACATTCCATTAAAACTGCATGTGTATAAACTAATTTATTCACATTATTCTTATCTACGTCTCCGTCTGCACCCAGTACTTCTGATATTCTGAAAATGCAAAAAAAATATGAAATCAAGATTAAGTTGCAGCAAATAGCAAACTGTGGGGTGTCTCAGCAGCAAACATCACACAATTATTATTATTCTTTATGAAATGAGTTTTCCAAAACCTTTTTTAAGTACTCATTTGCTTCAAATGGAATTCTGTAAAAAACTTCATGGCAAAAACTACTGAACGCCACCAACTATGATATTAACAGCTACAACACTGCTCATAACTTACATAAATCCAACTTACTCTTCAAACACCTTCTCTTGAACTTCTGGATGTCCTCCTAACAGTACCAATGTGGTTGTCAGCTGGGTTGACGTCGTTTCGTATCCAGCTACTAAAATCGCATTCATTTCATCTGTGACCTCCTTGTCTGTCATAGCACCGTTGTTCGAGAGAGCTAAAAGATGGTCTAGAAAAGGATTGTATTTATTTCCTGGAAAAAAATAAGCTTTTAAAATAACAAGTCTGCTTGATGGATTGGACTGATTTCTGTTAGCTTTTATCAGTCCACTGCTAGGCTAAGGCTATTTATATCGATCTAGGGCAAAATTTGCATTGGTCAAAGATTTGCCTAACTCTTCTTGTATTTTATAGGTCGTCGCGACGCCTTCTGGCTGTGTGAGGGCTACTACTTCGATTATAGAATCCATTAATTTGTTTTATTTTTAATCGTGTTCGAATAGAGTTCTTTTTAACACAAACCTGCAGTTTCAAATTCAATATGTTTGTTTGGATTTAAATCCCCCATGGCAGCTTTTTTCTTTTGCAAAACCTGTAATGAATACTTAAATTTTCAAAATGTTTGATGTTGTTAGTATTTTTTGAGGAATTCATGGTGACCACGTACTACAACAGGGTTGTGGTGTTCAGAAAATTAGTCGTTCTCTGTAAAATATTGGTATGCAGCTTTATCTAGTTAACAATTCCAACAACTATTCTTCATCGTCTGACTTACAATATCAACCATTGCGTGTAAAATCCCCACTACTTGTTCTTCCCTTTTCTTCAGTCCAACCAGTTTGTATATAAAGTCATTCTGCAGCCAAAACTTTACTGTCTTCATGATCGCAAACTTTATCATTTCATCCACAGATTTCAAGTACCTTTCCGTAAACTCCACGTCTTCTATAGCGTTTATTCCAAATGTACCGACTGAAAGCAAAAAATAAATGGTTAGGTCATTGTCATTTGATAAACATAAAAAAACAACAGCTCGGTGCCACAGCTGCGACACAGGCCTTCTCTCTAGAGTGGGATTGGTACGTGCAGGTTTCCTCAACAACGTTTTATTTTTGTAGAAGAAAAATGCTCACGAATGTTACTGAAGTTAATTATTAATATCATCCTTGTAAGTAACTGATGGGTCCACTTTGTTTATAAGCAGTCTGTAATAATTACATTGACATCCTATTACATCCTTCACTTGCAAGACATAGGCCTTTTCTTATACAGAAAAAGCATAAACAATTAATAATTTATTTTATAACACATTTGCTCGTAAAGGGTCTCATAGTTAACCAATCTCAATATCGTATTGTATCTCACTACGTACTTGTGCGTTATTGTAATGTAAAACGCACGAGTTTCTTTTTAATAAGGTAAAACGCACGGTTTATCAAGATGCTCCGTCTAAAACGAACGGTACTTTTTTAAACCTTAGCAAAGAGTTTTTATGTCAAAAAAGTGGTCAACGTTTTAGGAATAAAATTAACTTTATATTATAATATTATAACTATATATTCTTTTATTTAATTAATTTTGACAATTAATTACAACCATCTGTAACAAAAACACAAAAATATTGATTTACTTTATTAGTAATACTAGCTTTTTTTTATGCCTTGGCCCTTAAAAAAAAAGCGCTGATGCGCGCGCATCGCTAATTTGTGAACAATTAAAAATTATTCCACGCGCTTTTTCTTTTCGCTGTATTGTTTTTATTTGAAACTGTCGTCAAGTAATGATGAATTTATTAATTCGACACCGCCAGAAGTCTCAGAAGCAACGAAAAAGGCTACTCTAAGTCTCTTGCCCGAAAAATCGACCGACAGATACAAGCGTATCAAAATTTCAACTTACGAGAAACAAGCAAAGATGCAAATTCATTTTCAGAAAGTGTAGCCTATTTCATGGAACTTTCTCAAAAATATAAGTCAAGGTCATTGTCGTGCTACTATTCAATGCTAAAAAGCACTGTGAAAACAAAACATGGTATTGATATCAAGTCATACTCCAACTTGCTAGCATTTGTAAAAAGACGCTCAAGTGGCCATGTGAGTAAAAATCGAAAGTATTTTCGGCTGACAATGTCAAGAAGTGTCGCGAAAGCGAAGTAATATAGCTTAGAGGTACCTACAAATAAATTAGTCAAGACGTGGCGTGAGGTGAGAGAAGGAGGGGGTAGCGCGCGGCGGTGGAGCGCGCGCGCTTGCACGGGCAATTGGGCCTGAGGGTCGGAGCGAGCAGTACACTGGTGAGCAAACTTGGTATTATTCAGTGCAGGTGTGTCTACACACTGACCAGATATTCATTTTTATATTGATTTCCTAATGTTGTTATCGTATGTGTATTGTTTGCCAGCGATCAGACTCAGTAATTATACCAAATCAGACCATAAACCTGTTGAGAGGCTCGGGGTGGCTATAAGGGGAGGTTGGAGGCCACTTTGGGAGGACACCCAGAATTATCATTGCGATGATAATTCAGGAACCGTTATTCAGTGGAAACCGGTCAACATGTTTCCAACGATCATTAGTTTCAAATCATATCGTGCCTGGGCTTATTTCTGAGACATAAGGTATATCTAGGTTCAGATATTCGTCACTAAAGGTGAAACTACGACATGGTGGAGATGCTGGGATCTCATTATTATAGTTTAAAAATAATGTTTGGTTTAGTTTAAAAAATAAAATTATGCGGGTAGATCGAAATTGTTCTCTGCGTTAAAAGAATTAGGTCACCAGTCACACAATGACCGAATACCCGCTATACTCACCAAATAAATTCAAAAATGGAACAGCAAGATCATTTGAGCGGAACATTGTCAACAAAACACAAACTCACATTGTTCTAAGCTATTGTCAATGTTAATTAATTTTGTTCCATGTTATTATTAGGAAGTATGACTGTTTTCATAAATACATTATTAGTTTAAATAAAATAAACATTTATTTAGTCAATCCGAGTGCACAATGTACGAATGAAGTGTAATAAATAATTATTGTTTTTACGTTGCGTAATGATGACCAACGATATTAGTGAAATTTTGTTAGTTAATTAAATTATACGTTTGATATTAAATATTAGTATCAAATGAGTATTCCTACTAAGTAAATAGACTTTAGACGTTTTGTGAATCAATTAAAATGATTTTAGATTTAGTTTAATAGTCTTTTACTTAAAGTAACAATATAGTGTTTGATGAATTTAATTTACTTCTTTCAATCATTTTGATTTGTGCAGTTTGTTGGTTTATTGGATTTCATAAGAATCTCATACCAATTTATATTGTTTTAGATACTCGGAAATAGGAATATTAATTTCTGAGAATAATCCATGACCGTGATATTACTTTGCTAGTACTCTATTAATAATGAAAGACGCTATCCGATCTCGTTTAAAAATTATTTACGAATGCCTACAATCAAAGATTAGCTCTGCTCGGTGTGCCCTAACGGAATTATCAGAACAAGATCCCAACTATAAAGGATTAGAACTAATTGGTGCTAAACTAAAAGGTTCAAATGAGATGTTTGTTTCGGAAATTCGTAATTATTGTAAATTGACTAAAGAAATCAACGTTGAGGAAATTAGTCAGTATACGTCCACACAGATTCAGGCCGAAAAATTGATTGCAGAAATAGATATAAAAATTAAACAGAATTATCGAAACTGTGCACTTGTTTACACAAATAATGACAACAATTTTAACACAATTAGTAAGTTACCAAAAATGGAGCTAAGCAAGTTTGATGGGGATGTTCTAAAGTGGTACCAATTTTGGGATCAGTTTTCATCGAACGTTGATAAAAGAAATATTAATGATGTCGATAAACTGTTGTACCTTCAATCGGTTCTTGAGGGTAACGCGAAACAGGCAATTGATGGGTTGGATACAACAGACAAAAACTATCGTATTGCTGTCGCCACATTAAAGGAATGGTATGGAAAACCTAGCGTGATTATTGATGCTCATTATGTAGCTCTTTATAGAATTAAATCAGCGGAATCTAGTCAGGTCAAAGAATGTAGGCACGTACTAAATGAAATTGAGAGACATCTTAGAGTATTAAGTTCCTTAGGTGAAGATGTAAATCACAATCATCTTAGAGTAATGATTTTAGAGAAGTTCCCCGAGGACCTCATTTATGAATTAAGAATGAAGATAACTGGCGAAGACGAGTCTATTGACAGTATCAGAAAGTTCTTAGAGTATATCATATCGGCTAGGGAAACATCAAATAGATTAAAGAAAACTGCAGAAGGTACTAAAAACACAACAACTAGTGAAGACAAACAGGCTTCTGATAATATGACAATAGGAACATTACATGTTAGATCGGAAGAGACTAGAGATAATAAAAGACGTAGATTCACATCAACTAGAAAGGAAAGGGTTAAATATGAAAATAAACAGTATAAACTGCCCCCTCGGAAAAGACCGCATGACGGTGACAGGTCCGATGAGCCACCTAGAAAGAAAACTATTAAATGTATATTTTGTAAACAGAATCATTTTAATGATGAGTGTAATGTGCACAAAACCTTACAGGAAAGAAAGGTTCAATTGGGAGACCGTTGTTATAATTGTTTCGGCGAAGGCCATAGGGCTGACAATTGCCGCGCCAAGCGGAAATGTCGACACTGTAGTAAGTTCGGCAATCATAATCGAGCATTATGTCCAACTAAACTAACACAGCCAGTGAAGTCCGTACCAACTGATACCTTACATACTAATAATGCATATAGCACTACGCTGTTGCAGACAGCCCTAGTGACTGTTAATCATTTAGAATCTAAAACAAAACTTCAATGTAGGGTATTGCTCGATTGTGGTAGCCAGCGCTCATATGTAACGGAACATATTACTAATTTACTTAAACTACCTATTATTGATCAAATTAATTTATCAATATTCACATTTGGAAACAAATCACCACATCTTATTAAAAGTCCTATAGTACAGTTTAGTATTACAACTCGAATAGGGTTAACTCGTCTTATCCATGCAAATGTAGTACCTCATATTACTCACAGTATAAAAGCACCAACTTTTTATGATTTAGGAAAAATGGAAAATAAAGATCGAATAGTGGCTGATGATGGGTCTTGTGGCAACAAAATAGATATTTTAATCGGAAACGATTATTATCACTCATTCATGTCACAAGAAAAGATATCGGTCACTCAAGATCTGTTCTTAGTTAATTCAGATTTTGGTTGGGTATGGTCTGGAAGAATAAGTGAGAACATTGATAGTTCCGATCAGTTAACTGTATTGACCTACTTTAAATCAGATGGGTCATTTGATACTAAGTTAAACGAACCCGATCTACCCCTAAAACTAGATGATGTTAAACAGTTATGGGACCTTGAATCAATAGGCATCACAGATTCCCCAAAAACTACCCGCGATGAAGAAGCGATTAGGCAGTTTAATGAAACAGTTCAGTACCAAAATAACAGATACCACGTTCAATGGCCGTGGACTGAAGTACCACCGAATCTTCCAAATAATCTAGGCTTAGCTTGGGGTCGACTCAATAGTTTAATGAACCGATTGGATAATTCAGATTTAAAGGCATACGACCAGGTCATTCAAGAACAGCTACAGACAAAAATAATTGAGATTGTACCAGATCCAAAGATGGCACAGAACCATCCCGTTCACTATCTTCCTCACCATTGTGTTCGTGGCCGTGATAAGCCCAAAAGGCTCCGTATTGTTTATGACGCCTCAGCTAAAACTGCAGACAATCGAAGTTTAAACGAATGCCTATATAGGGGTCCACTTTTGTTGGAGGATCTTACAGGATTGCTAATTAAGTTCAGAGAACACCCTATAGCAATAGTTGCAGATGTCGAGAAAGCTTTCCTACAGTTAGGTCTACAAGATTCAGATAGGGATGTAACACGATTTCTTTGGTTCAAAGACGTAAATAGTACAGTTAACCCAGATAATGTTGTGCACTTACGTTTTTGTCGAGTTCCATTCGGTGTCATATCAAGTCCATTTTTACTGAATGCTACGATCAAATATCACTTAAATAGGTCGAACAACATATTTCTAAAACACATTGTGGACGACATTTATGTAGACAATATTGTAACTGGCGCACATACAATTTCAGACGCAAATAAACTGTATTGTGCTGCTAAAGCATTGTAGCGGACTGAGCCTAATCACCACACTGCTGGTTTACAAGACTTCCTATTTTAAAGGGGACTGTTATACGAAAGTAAACGCCGTGATGGTTGGTGGTAGACTGGTCTTTTTAATGGAAAACAAAATATCAAAAATACAGCATTCGAAATATAAAAGAAACATTGTACAAAATATACCAAAAAGTATAAAAATTACAAAAAGGTGCGTCGTGCACATTCCTTCCCCCCAAAGTTAAGCACTCAGCTTGAGCAGCTTCCTCAAGGGCCTCTTCAGTGTGCCCGCTGCAGTCCTGACTTCCGCCACTCGGATCACCCCATCGCGGCCCGGGTAAGTCGCTGAGATGCGCCCTCTCGGCCAGGAGCCCCTCGGTAGGTTGCCGTCAGCCACCAGGACCAGATCGCCCACAGCCAACTCTGGAACGTCGCCTTGCCTGGGTCTGGGAATGAGATTCGGCAAGTACTCTTTAACCCAGCGCTGCCAGAAGTGGTCCGCCAGTCTGACCGCTTTGCGCCAACCGCTTCTCGACACCAGATCACGGTCCGTCAAGGTTGCTGGAACGGGACGCCCCGATGAAGCTGCAAGGAGGAAATGATTTGGGGTGAGCGCCTCTTCGCTGCCGGGCTCTACCGAAACGTGCGTCAGGGGGCGGGAGTTGATTAGCCCTTCTGCTTCTGCGAGTACGGTTCGGAGAACTTCTTCTGTCGGAGCACGTTCGGTGAGGGTCGCTCGGAGTGCTGTCTTCACACTTCTCACCAGTCGCTCCCATACTCCACCCATAAATGGAGCCGATGGAGGAATGAAGCGCCAACTAATTTTCTCCGTTGCAGCATATTCTATGGCTGCGTCCCCGTAGAGTGCACGGAGTTCTCTTCTTGCCCCGATGAATGCGGTGCCATTGTCAGACCAAATCTCAGAAGGCGTTCCTCTGCGAGCCACGAAGCGCCGAAGACTCATTACAGCAGAATCTGTCGACAAGCTTCCAACAACGTCCAAGTGGATGGCGCGGACGACTAGGCACGTGTACAAAGCGACCCATCTCTTCTCCCGTCTTCGGCCAATAGTCACTTGAACTGGTCCAAAGTAGTCTAGCCCAGTGAATGTAAAGGGGCGCTTGTGGTGAGCTAAACGTGCCTCCGGTAAATTCCCTGTAGGCGGCTGGAATTTCTCAGCTCGGCGAATGCGGCATAGCTGACAACGGAAGGCAACGGAGCGGACGACGTTTCTTAAGCCGAGCAAGTAGAAGCTCTGACGAAGCTCGTTGACCACGGTCTCTGTGTTGGCATGGGCGGCTCGGCGGTGGTGGTGGTCTACTAGTAGCTGGACGGCAGGGTGCTTCCCATCGAGGATGATGGGGTTTTTTGTGGCTTCAGGCACTCCCGAGGCTGCGGCGATACGGCTGGATAGGCGTATGAGGCCGTCTTCATCCACAATCAGTGACAGTCGGAACAGCCGACTGGTGCGAGGTATGGGCAAGGGAGGGAGACTGCTCAAACACATCATCTCAACAGGAAATGAGTCCAGCTGTGCCTGGAGCAAAATGTGCGTCTCGGCCAGGCGCATATCGGCAGCTGTCTCATGCGCTGAATGTGGAGAGCCAAAAGAGCTTGAAGGCTGAAAAGAAAAGGTTAGTATCCGCCCTTGCTCACGCACTAAATTATCTACCTGAAGCCCCCTACGTGATAATGAATGGAGTCTTATAAGAGTTATATATTTATGAGCTTTATAAGTTGCACGTACCAATCTCAGCCAAGAGCTAAACCGCTTGGGATCAGCTGAGACTGGCACATGCCTCTCTACGCTACCGATGAGGTAAACTGCTGTGGTATATGCCGGATTCCTACTCTCTTCATTTACGGTTGGGAAGGAACTAGGCTCACTAGGCCAGTTAGAAGAAAGCAAGAATTCTGGACCAGTGATCCAGCGAGACTCTAGGGATAACGTAGTGCGTTTTAACCGGGTTGCATCGTCAGCGACGTTCAACTCGCTAGGCACCCACCGCCAATCACTGGCACTCGTTAACTCCAGGATCTCGCCGACTCTATGCGAAACAAAAGGTTTGAATGAGCGGGCCTCGCTTCGTAACCAACTCAACACCGTCATTGAATCACACCAAAAAACTTGCCTGACGGGTCTCAAACGATGAGAATTGCAGATTGTTGAAGCGAGGCGCGCGGCGATCAACGCTCCCTGCAGCTCCAACCGCGGAATCGACACCGGCTTTAAAGGAGCTACACGGACCTTGCTGCAAACCAGTGCGAGCTTGACTCCTCCATCCTTAAGTACGAACCGCCAGTAAGCCACCGCAGCAAAGGCAGACTCGCTGGCGTCAGAAAAAACATGAAGCTCGCAATGATTCACTTCATAGTCGGCTAGGCAGTAGCAGCGTGGGATCTGCAATTCGGCAACCCCAAACAAATCCTGAAACCATAGCCTCCACGCTGCACTGTCCTGCTGTGAAAGTTCTTCATCCCACTCGAGACCCTTGCGCCACGCATTTTGAAACATGATGCGACCGGTCACTACTAGAGGCGCAATAATTCCGAGGGGGTCGAAAACTCGCATCACGTGGGCCAAAACCACCCGCTTGGTAAGCTTTTTTGGCAGCCCATCCTTTTTTAATCCAATATTGAAACCGACACAGTCTGTAGTGGGCTGCCAAATAAGGCCAAGCGTCCTCACAGGAGTGGCCAGGTGGCCCAGGTCCACGGGTGAAGTCACCGGCACCTCCAGCAATGTCTCCTTCGGTAACAACGTCAGAGCAGAGGCACTGTTGGAGGCCCAGCCACGCATTTCAAAACCCCCGTTTTTGTGGACAGCGTGAATATCAGCGGCCAGTTTTGCTGCTTCATCCACACTGTCAAGGCTGCAGATGCAATCGTCCATATAATGGTCGCAAATGATTGCACGTGCTGCGTCCGGGTATTGTGTCTGATGCTCGGCCGCATTTTTATTTTTAATGTAAATTGCCGTAAAGGGACTAGAAGCGGCACCGAACATCATCGACGACATCCGGTAAACGCGCAGCGGTTCGCGTGGATTATCGCGCCACAAAAACCTCTGCGCGTCGCGGTCTTCAACGCGAATTTTAATTTGCGGAAACATTTCCCGAATGTCCGCGGTCAACCCAATTTTGCCTTCTCTAAATCGAAAAAGAACGCCGAGTAGTGGCACAAGCAGGTCAGGGCCCGGTAACAACAACGAGTTTAGTGAGACGCCCTTGGATTTGGCAGCGGCATCGTGCACAACCCGCAGCTTATTAGGCTTGTTTGGGTTGACCACGCCGAAGTGAGGCAGGTACCAAATACGTGGCCCTGTGGGTGTCTCTGGACACAGCTCGGCGTAGCCCTTCCCAACCATATCGAGAACGTTGGCACGATACCGCTCCGCGTAGGCACCATCCCTACACAACTTCTTCTCCAAGCCTAAAAACCTAGATAAGGCGAGGTTGTAACTATTAGGTACCGATAAAACGTCAGACTTCCAGATCAGACCTACTTCAAAACGACCACTGGGCAGGCGGCGTGCTGTGCGCTCAATAATCTGATCAGCACGTTCGTCATCAGCATTGCGCGCCTCACGTTTCGAAATACCTATAGACTCGAGTTTGTACTGCTCCTTAATAAGCTGCTCTAATTCGGAACGGTCGCTGTGGGCTACAGTCGCGGATTCAAACAGTGTGGCGTGGCTAACAACATCAACCTGAGTAGTTGAACTACAACCGAAACCGAATAATACCCAACCAAGCGCAGTACGAATCGCGACAGGTTGTGACTTAGACCCCTTACGTGTGGCCCTAGATACGGTGAGATGCCAGTTGTCAATGCCAATGATGAGCATTGGCTGAATATTACCGTAACACAACTCATCTGCAAGATCCGCAAGATATGGGTATTTCGTGACGGCGTCCCTGTTGACAAACTGAGACGACACCCCTAGACTGCCAATAGATCTAGCCCTACGAATAAGGTGACTATCTTTCGCGTGACGACCCTTGATGTAGAAGTCGACGTAACGCACCAGTGCGTTCTTATTAAGGCCCCCTATGCAATCTACGTGAACGCGTCCTTCTGGCCCCTTAACACCTATCTTAGCAGCAACCTCCGCATCAATAAAAGTAGCGGTCGACCCGTCGTCCAATAAGGCATAAGTATCGACACTACCAGACGGACCAGACACAGTTACAGCAACAACTTTCAGTAACGGGCGAAGACTCAGCGATTGCGCCGGACTTTCAGCTGAAAAAGAAGTTGACGCGTGGGACAGGATTTCTTTCCCTTCAGCAAGAGAAACTATAGGTACGGAGCTCGACGCGCACGGGGCGGAGCTCAGCGTGGACGGCGCAGTATCGTCGTCCTCTTCTAAGCCTACGTGAGCTGCGGCTGCGCGCTCACTAGCACTGTGCAACAACCTATGATGGCGGAATTTACAATCGCCAATGTCACACAAACTTTTTGCTGAACACGAACTTAGCCTATGCCAACCTTCTTTGAGGCACCTGTGACAAATTCTTTTCTTTTTTATAAAATGCCACTTGTCATCTACTGACAAGGAAAGAAATTTTTCACATTGCGTCAATGAATGCTGTTGTTGACATAAAACACAATGAATTTTGCCTGAAACAGTCGTGGATGAACTATTTTTAGATTTTGACCGAGATTTCTCTCCATCAACGACTGCGTGCACCTTATCCCTGAATCGGGTATTGGCAGCGGAAGTCGAACTCGGTGCGCCAGCCGATTCAGGGAGGAGACCGAATCTAGACTGAAGCTCGACTATGTTGGCCAGGAAATCGGCGAACATGTCGAGCATGGGTAGACCACTGGCCGCGTGACTGCTGGCGTAGGCCACCCATTGTGCTCGTAACAGTGCGGGGACTTTAGAAATAACCGATTGAATCAGCTCTGGCGATGTTAGGTAGTGAGGCTGGTCGAGTAGCCGAATCGCTTCCACACAATTACGAACACGACTGGCAAAAATAGCAAGGTCTTTACCTTCACCGGAGACGCGCGGTAAAGTGCGCATTGCAGCTGCCTCCTGAGCCACTATAAGCTCGGGGCGGCCGAAGCGCGTATCAAGCGCGCGCAGCACGACATCAGGCTCACGCGCCGTTGCCAGCAGCATCATGACCGCTTCACGCGCGCATCCCTTCAATGCTTTGTTCAACCTAGCTAGATTTTCCACTGCAGAATGTGAGTCCATCGTATCTAGAAAGGCTCTTTTCAAAGAAAGCCATTCTAGATGCGATTTACCGTCGAAAAACGGCAATGGAAAATCCCTATCACCCCTACGGTGGCATGCGCCTTTATTAACATTATCTATGAGAATGCCTAACGACTTCACAAGGCGGTCTGAATCGCTGGAACAGAGATGCATGTTAGCATTTGTAGCTGTTGTGGCTAGGTCAGCCGGTTTTATAGGCGAAACCGGGGCTGGGGCTAGGCGAGAGGGGGCGACCGAGATAATTGAATGAAACTCGACGGGGTCAGCTAGGCCAACTGGATCAACTTTCAGAGCAGCTTGCGATTTTTGCAGCCAGTCATTGACCGAACGACTGCTTCTCGAACTACGATGACTGGCATCAGCATCTATAGCCGCCAATTCTGCTCGGAGTTCCAACTCCGCTGCCTCGCGCTCTCGCGCGGCGACCCTCTCTGCGGCGACCCTCTCTGCGGCGACCCTCTCTGCGGCGACCCTCTCTGCGCCGACCCTCTCTGCGGCCTCCTGCTCTAATTCAGCCATACGGCGAGCATGTAAAGCCTCTGCGGCTAACTTTCTAGCCACCATTGTAGCAGAAGAACGAGATGAAGTTCTACTTACTGGTCTCGACGGAGTCTGGATTGTAGTGACGGGCCTCGGCGGGGTCTGATTGCCGGAGACGGAAGGGGTCTGGACTGCGGCCGCCGCGTCGGCGGGTGAATGGCTGGGCCCTGGTTGCTCCAGCTCCTTCTCCACAGCGTTCCCTTCAGCCCCCATCTTGGCACCCGCACGAGTACGCACCATCACCAATATTTGCTAGACTGGCTGTAGAAGGACCACGATGTAGCGGACTGAGCCTAATCACCACACTGCTGGTTTACAAGACTTCCTATTTTAAAGGGGACTGTTATACGAAAGTAAACGCCGTGATGGTTGGTGGTAGACTGGTCTTTTTAATGGAAAACAAAATATCAAAAATACAGCATTCGAAATATAAAAGAAACATTGTACAAAATATACCAAAAAGTATAAAAATTACAAAAAGGTGCGTCGTGCACAAGCATCATTTGATAGTTTGTCCATGAATTTGCGTGAATGGAATTCAAATTCAAAGGAACTTGTTTCTTCCATACCAAATAAGTTTAGAGCAGAAGACCGTGAACACATAAAAGTTCTCGGTCTAATATGGAACGTACATAAAGATCAGTTATATTTAAAATCTAACTCCAATACAGGCACAGTTCTGTCAAAACGAGACGTGTTAAGGGTCATTGCGTCAATTTATGATCCATGTGGTCTCGCAGTTCCGGTAGTTCTTCCGGCAAAACTATTCTTTCAAAAATTATGGGAAGAAAAAGTTAAATGGGATGTCAAATTGAGTGATAGTCTACTTATAGAATGGCAAAAAATAGCATCAAACTTAGAATGTCTAAAGAATATTTATGTTGATCGTTATTTTGGGCAAGGTTTAAATAAACGCCAAGTCGCGGAGCAAATTCAATACGAACTTCATTGTTTTACGGATTCGTCTTTGCATGCTTATGCAGCAGTAATTTATTTACGCGGTACTTTACACACTAATAATATTGTCAGTTTTGTTATTGGCAAGTCTAGATTAGTGCCGTTAAAGGACCAGCATGACTTACAGATCCCAAGATTGGAATTGCTGGGAGTACTTATCGGATGCAGACTTATAGGCTATGTTACAAGATTTTTACGATTAAAAATTAAAGCACAATTTTTGTGGACTGATAGTCAAATAGTAATTGCCTGGCTCAAATCAGATAAATTACTTCCGCCATTTGTAGCACGTAGAATCAATGAAATAAAACAGAACAAAACTTTAAAAATCAGATATGTGCCAACTGAATTAAATCCATCGGATATAGGCACTAGGACGGAACGAGTAGATTGTTACAATAGATGGCTCATAGGACCTGATTTTTTAACGAGTAACTCAAATCAGTGGCCTACAGCACAAAATAATAGTATAAATACTCAAATTTCAATAGCTGGGGAGGGTCTTTCGAACTCAATACCTTCAGATAATAAGAGCCCAAGCCTGGATATTATAGAACCAAAGATGGTTGTTGATTCAGACAAAAAAGAGAGTAACATATTAGAAATTCAGGCTAAACATTTTCCTAAAGAAGTTGAGGGTATCACAACAAACTTATCGAGATCACTCAAATTATTTAAAGACGAGAAAGGACTTATTAGGTGTAAAGGTAGATTCAGATACACAAATATGTCAGAAAATCAAAAGGAGCCTATTCTACTTCCAAAAGATTCAGATTTCACGCACAAAATTATAACCGAACTACATCAGAAGAACTATCATGTAGGTGTCTCTCATACCTTAGCTCTATTAAGACAACAGTTTTGGGTGCCACACGGACGGTCAACAGTTCAAAGAGTCATCAGAAAGTGTATACAGTGTATGAAATACGCTGGTGGTCCATTCAAATTACCACCCATGCCTGATCTACCAGCAGAAAGAGTCAACTTTAGTCTCCCGTTCGCCTTTACAGGCCTAGATTATTTTGGTCCATTGCTTGTGGATGAGGGTGGTAAACAAAAACGCTGGGTATGTCTGTTTACTTGCCTAACAATTACGGCTATACATTTGGAGGTCGTTAAAGACTTAACAGCGGAAGAATGTTTACTAGCCATCAGGAGATTCGTCGCTGTAAGGGGCTTACCTCAATTATTCGTGTCAGACAATGCCACGCAATTTAAGCTTACAGCAGAAGTGTTAACTTCAGATTATTGTATTCAGAATCAATTGCGGTGAAAATTTATCCCAGAGTTAGCTCCATGGTTCGGAGGTTTTTATGAACGACTTGTAGGTTTAGTCAAGCACAGTATGAAGAGAACTTTAGACAAACATCTCATAAACCATAACCAGCTAAGCACAATAATGAAGGAACTTGAGGCTGTAATTAATACGAGGCCACTAACTACTGTAGGCGCGGAGTTAGAGCACATATTGACTCCTTCAGATTTCCTACGTGTAGGCGGAGCGTTGACTACTGAAGTGGCTGATCGAGCATTCTTAGAATCAACTACAGTAACCAAGACGAATCTAATTGACGGATGGAAACGTGGTCAAATCATCATCTCGGAATTCGCCAAAATGTTCACTAATCAATACTTGACTAGCCTCCGCGAACGTAGTGACAAGCACAAACAACCTAGAGTCGTTGTTAATAGGCCACCAAAGTTAGCAGAGAAAGTTCAAATTAAATCAGATAGTAATAGAGCACATTGGAAAGTTGGCAAAATAGCAAAATTGATTAGAGGATCGGATAGGCAGATTAGAGTAGCCAAAGTTAAATTACCATCAGGAGAAACACTGACCCGTTCAGTAGGGCATCTGTTTCCGTTGGAGATGGACGATCAAAGTACAGAATCGCCCCCAGAGCAGAATATTACGCCAGTCAAAATCAGTTCGCACTCTGAAGATTTTCGAAAGGAACAATCAGTACAAAACGACCACCCAGTCGGTTTTGACCAAGAGTCTCGAAGTACTCAAGACGATGAACCAGTCATCAATGATCCACCCATATTTCAGTCGGTACAAGACACCAGTAGACGACCAATCAGGGCATCAGCAGCCAAGGCTAAAGAGAGAGTTAAACAGTGGACATCTCAGTTGATGAGCAGATTATTTCAATAATTAATGTTAAAAATAATTGATTGTTTCAATATTTAAAGTTGGAATCAGTTTAAATCAGTTGAATTTCATTTGACTCAATATTAATCAGTTGGATTCTGTTGGGAATCAGTTGTATTCAGTAAACCTGGTAATCAGAACTAAGTTATAACCCATTATCACTCTGAAAATGTTGTAAACATATTTATTATGATCTTGATTAAACAGTTATTTCACTAGATCCGATTTTTTAAATTATCTCTTCCCTTGGGCGGGAGTGTCGCGAAAGCGAAGTAATATAGCTTAGAGGTACCTACAAATAAATTAGTCAAGACGTGGCGTGAGGTGAGAGAAGGAGGGGGTAGCGCGCGGCGGTGGAGCGCGCGCGCTTGCACGGGCAATTGGGCCTGAGGGTCGGAGCGAGCAGTACACTGGTGAGCAAACTTGGTATTATTCAGTGCAGGTGTGTCTACACACTGACCAGATATTCATTTTTATATTGATTTCCTAATTTTGTTGTTATCGTGTGTGTATTGTTTGCCAGCGATCAGACTCAGTAATTATACCAAATCAGACCATAAACCTGTTGAGAGGCTCGGGGTGGCTATAAGGGGAGGTTGGAGGCCACTTTGGGAGGACACCCAGAATTATCATTGCGATGATAATTCAGGAACCGTTATTCAGTGGAAACCGGTCAACATGTTTCCAACGATCATTAGTTTCAAATCATATCGTGCCTGGGCTTATTTCTGAGACATAAGGTATATCTAGGTTCAGATATTCGTCACTAAAGGTGAAACTACGACAAGAAGTTCCTAGAAGAAGCTCCGGATTGCCGATATTTGGCAAAAAAAGGTCAGTTGAAACTAAATTATTGTTATTAACTTCTTTTTCGTATTTCTTTACAATATATGTGTTTTGTACGCTGTTTTTATCTCTTTTTAGGTTGTATTTCGGTATAAATGGTGCACGTAGACGTCAAGAGTTGGCAAACATCACAACTAATGATGTCGAGAACCATGGGCGGGTTCTTCCTGTCCAGGTCAAAAAGACAAAAAATAAAATTCCAAGATCGTTCCCAATACAGGGGCCTTTTCACGACATAGTGAAAAAATACGAAGCGCTTCGTTCAACAAAAGCGATGTCTAACAGATTTTTTCAAAATTACCAAAATGGAAAATGCAATAGCCAACCCATTGGCATAAATAAATTTGGAGCAATGCCGAAAAATTGCCACTTTCTTAAATTTGGATTATCTACATGAATACACAGGGCCCGATTCAGGTGCGAACTTATTGACACTAAAACGCCACGGAGGGTGGCGGTCGAACAGTGTAGCCGAGGGCTACATAGATGACTCGATGAGAAATAAAGAAGAAATTAGCTCCCGC
The DNA here is from genome assembly GCA_947578425.1 of Eugnorisma glareosa. Taxonomy (NCBI): domain Eukaryota; kingdom Metazoa; phylum Arthropoda; class Insecta; order Lepidoptera; family Noctuidae; genus Eugnorisma; species Eugnorisma glareosa. The sequence goes on from OX387979.1 coordinate 18,259,606, forward strand.
ATTACAAGGAATATAATTTTGGGGCCAAGTGTTGACTCTCGACCATCTACGAGCACACACGCGTACATTACACCATCGTCGCCGTCACCGCAGCAGCCTCCGTCGCCGCCACCGACTGCAGAACTCTGTGGTCTCGTTTCTCCTACTTTCACTCAAGAGAGTGAGAGAGAGAGACTGGTGAAATTGTAACTAATAATAATAACTTCACAACATTAAAAATGCCAACTGGCAACGTAATAATCAATTTCGTTTGTTTACAAATTGTTCAAATTTTCATAACTGCTTTAATAAGTGATTAAATATTTATTCGTTTAAGAAAATCCGAGTTTTATTTATTTCCTCGCAAATATGTTATAAAACGTCGTATGACATACGTGCGCTTTAATAATTACAGCCTCTGCTTTCTTGTAGTGCAATATCGTCTCGGCTGTAATTTTCAACTTACCGGACTCATATCATAATGGACTATTATGTTATGCTCTAAATTGGATTGTCAATTGCTGTGTGTATCGGATGAATTTAAAATTACTTGATGCTGTATAATATCCTACCTCTTATATTTGTACGCCGTTCAGGCAAAACATGACTGTGATATAATTTGATGTAACATTTATTTATTTTTACCGGTCTTTAACATATTGCAATAGCCAAGTCACACACACAAAATTAAAATTACACACCAAATATATCTCAAGATCATTTTTTGTAACTCAGTGTAAACAATAGTACCTACTTATGCGAATTCACCACAGTGACATGTAAATAATTATATTAATTTCGACTTGAATGTAATTGATGGTGCGAATTGCTCGAGTCAGAGGGGTTTTAGCCAGAAAGTTGATCCTAGCTGCGGGGGCCGTCGCGTCGCCTCCAAACCAAACGGTTGGGTGCAACTGCTGCAACACTCTCGGGTTGTGCTCTATGCCTCGGAGCAGTCTCACCATGTACGACACTAGTGTACATTTTGGACAAACCAAAATTATCTTATCTTACTCATATTACCAGGCTTGCTCTGGCTTTTATTGGCTGGCAAATAAATTGTTTATTAATAATAAAAAGACTCAAATAATGTTATTTAAGACTACAGCCCGAAACAAAGACAATTTAAAAGTAGTCTTAAATGAAGTTGAAATTGCGCTCGTTGCTGAAGTAAAATTTTTAGGTATACATATTAACCAACTGTTAAACTGGAAACCTGAATTAAAAGCTATTGATGCATCCGTGTCGTCTGCATGTTACGCTCTGAGAGCCCTGAGAAATAAAATCAGCATAGAACAGCTAAAAATGGTATATTTTGCGTTGGTGGAGTCAAAAACTAGATACAGCATACTTTTTTGGGGAAACAGCTATGAATATAATAGTAGAAGAGCTTTCGTACTACAAAAACGTGCAATTCGTACTATGGTCCGCATCTCACAAAGGGAAAGTTGCCGACAACATTTTATCAGTTTAGGCATACTTACAGTACCAAGTCTCTATGTACTGGTACTTTTAAGTAATGGCCAAATACATACAAGACTATGAGACAGTAAAAGAACGGCAGATAAGGGAAGGCAACCGTATACTGGACTTGAAGAACAAAAACTTCACTAATCATAATCTAAGAATTGTTAAACACAGTCCACGATACCAGTCCGTAAAATTATTCAACAGGTTGCCTTTAGACATAAAAAGTGCTGTGTACAGTAGCACCTTCAAAATAAAACTTAAGGAATTCCTATTGAATAAGTGTCTATATGCGGTAGAAGAGCTGTAATTTTATTTAACTGCAATTTTTATTTTTATTGAAAAAAACATGTTTAATTTCATTAGATTTATTGATGTTATTATTTTTTAATTAATTATATCAATGTATCAATTCATTCTATTGCTAATTATTTTTATTGTTTTTAAATTTTAAGCTTTTGGCTATATTGTTTTCATTTACATGCCGACATTTGATGAATTGTGAACTGATTATTTTTTAAATTTTTATGTTAAATTGTTGTTGTAAAATGTAATTTATCTATTGTGACTACTGTAATTTATAATTTTTGTGTTTAAATTCAGATACAAGTTACTTGTTAATGAATAAATGACTATGCCTATGACTATGACTATGGCTCGAGGCTCATTGGATATAACAGAGGTGAAAAAGACATTTTTATTTACTTACTTAAAATCTTATGTTGTCATGTTATGGACTAGTGATGCGGATAAATAAGGAAGACGTCTTGTTAGCTTCTGAGTATGAAAGTGGATGATTGTAGGTAAGCATGGGGGAAGACCAATAAAACTATGGATGGACTGTGTATAAGTTGATATGGGTAGAAAGGGGGTGACGTATGAGATAACAATTAACATTCTGAACGAAGTAATTCGTCATAGCAAGCTTTTGGAGTTCCGTACATCTCGATGATGAACATTCTGAATGAAGTAATTCGTCATAGCAAACTTTCGGAGTAACGTACATCGTGATGATGAGCATTCTCAATTAAGTAATTCGTCATAGCAAACTTTCGGAGTACCGTATATCGCGATGATTAAATTCTGAATTATTATTAAGTAATTCGTCATAGCGTACCTTCTGACTCACGTAAGCCGTAGTTGATTTTAAACTTCAAAATTCAGTTATACTTAAAGTCGAAAATACACATACTGCGCCATCATCATCATCATCGTTTCAGCCGAAAGACGTCCACTGCTGGACATCCCCCAAGTGGCGCCACATTGACCCGTGCGACTCGCATCCAGCGGATCCCCGCAACCTTCACTAGGTCATCGGTCCACCAAGTGAGAGGCCTTCCAACGCAACGTTTGGGAAGACGTTACTGCGCCACCCTCAAATAAATTTGTATGTAAGGGCAGGAGAATGATGATAATGAATTTACTTAAAATCCAAGTTTTTCGGTTACCGATGTCAGTGATGCCCTCTGCCTATAGGTACAGAAACAAAAAATAGTGAAACATAATTCTTACAGTTTTTTCTTTATCACTTACCAAAAAGTGTTTCCAAAGCATTATGTTTCAAATACGGAAAATGATCGAAGAATCCATTTCCAACATGTCGTTCCATACAAGTAGCCAAGTTCCTGGAATGGCTGTTAAACACGTCTAGGAACCCATGAATCACGGGCAGAGTAAATGCTGGCATTAGCAACCTGCGGTGACGCTTCCAAATGTCTCCTGCGAAAGTTAATGCTTCAAGGTTATTTTGGCGCTTGGATGACATTGCCAGGAGGGCGCTGTAGGGAAACACTTGTGAAAATCTATTAAAACAAGCTTATAATGAAAACACATTTTTTAAAACAAGCTTTTAAATACGGGATGGAAGGTAGACCGACCCTGTCCCTGTCCCTTCGACGCCGTATAGGTGTGACGTCATTTTTTTCTTATTCGAGCAAAACTTTTTAATTGATTCCCGCATCATATCCATCATATTGGATTTAGAATGACGTCACTTAGCTCACCATGCATTGTCATCCAAACTAAATGTAATATTACTAAACTGCTTTAAAATTCAGTTGCAAAATTTTACCTAAACAAACATCATTGCAAGTTAATTATTAGACGGAACACATTTACGTGGCGAATGGATGTTTTCACCTCCCAAACAAATGCCCGCCAATAAAATCTTATAAAAGGTGTTCTTAGTATTGCATAGTGCTCACCGTTTTAACGGTATACAAAATCAATTTATTATTACATGAATTTATAATTAAAATTATTTACATCGCATTCGTTTGCAATTAACATTAGTTACATTACATTACTTTCAATTCACGTCAGTTACATTCCATTAATTTTAAAATAATGATTTATTTCAATAATTTTACTGCACACACTTCTTTCTTCCGTACCTCAGTCTGCAAAAACGGAACCCGATCACTTTGTTGTCCGTCTGTCAAGACCCTTTTTCTCAGACTCGCGTGGAGGTATCAAGCTGAAATTAATATCAAATACTGTGTGCTACCCCTTGGTAATGAAAAATCAAACTTGTAAGTCAACGCGATCAAAAGATATGACCGTTTATGTAGCGTAAAGGGTGTAACAAGACTCTTAACGAAGCCGAAAGGTACCTGTTCTCCCTGTCATTGCGATCAATTTTAAGGTTCCATAGCCGAATGGCAAAAAACGGATTCACAGATTCTGTCTGTCCGTGTATGTCAAAGCCTTTTTCAGTTTCTAAAGTAGGAGGAGGAAAATTCGGAAAAAAATTAGGATTGTAGAACTTAAATAAAATTTTCAACCAAAATTAGTTTGAAAAAGATTTGATGTTTAGTTTTAGAGATATGGGACTTTTTCATCGCTTAGCTTTGCTGTTGAACGTAAAATAATGCAACATATGAAAGAGCGCTCAAAATATTTTTATTATGTTGTTTGGTGCTACGGAACCCTGTGTGCGTGTGAGTACGACTCACACTTTGCCGGTTGTTTTACCATATTATAAAATTAAACAATAAATTCATACTAAATATATAAAAGACAAAAGTCACTCACTCACTCAACTCACTCACCTCACTCACTCATCAATCACGAAATATTAAAAACCGCTTGACGTATAAAGATGAAATTTGGCAGGCAGGTAGTTTATAGTTAGTTGACGTCCGCTAAGAACGGATTTTGCGACAGGGCGGGATTAAGAAAGTCTAAGGGCTCATTAACAAGGAGACATTAGCTAAGATAAATAGCTAATTAATATTTTATTAAGCTGTTTTTGATTGAAAAGAGTGTCCATGGAGTTTCTTGCCCATTCTTCTCCATAGAGATCTACGCTTTGAAATGGGCAACTACAGTACTTTCACAAGTTATTATGCCTTGTGTCTATGACTGTAGCTTCGCCTTTGTTTTTCTGACATTCAAAAGTGCCTATTATGGTCTAATTGAAATAAATACTTTGTGTTTGAGTTACGAAAGAATTTTGTGACAGCCTGGACTCAGGGCTCTCGCAAGTTTATGTGAAATCCTTGGCTTTTTGTACCTGAAAATTTGTAGATAGATAGAATATAGTTAAGACATGTCAAGTAAGAACAGATTTTATGACAGGGCCGGTTTAAGGGAATATAATCACTATAGCAACCCTATGTGTTCAACACACATTTATTGATGACATAAAACAAACATAAAATACAACAAAAATGCTGCCAGTCTTCTGGGCACGTTTCCGGATGACATCGATGGGGAGAAGTTCTTTGACGCCTAAGTGTCCTATTGTCGTCGTTGTATATATGTAGGAACTTAGGTTTAGTCTTCTTTTTAGCATTATTTTAGTTATATTTGTAGTCTGTAAATACAACTAAATTAAATTCAAACGAAGTTAGGTATTTATATATTTTTTTACAATAACATTTATGTGTATAAACTTTAAGTTTCATCCAGTTATTGCTCGAATGCTTTTTTGTATTTTCACATACAAAAAAATACATACATTTTTTCACATTCACCATCGTTTTCTGTAAAACTATACATTGAATTTTCGACAGCCCCTTATAAAATCTTTATTATTACCACTCTATCATAATCACAAATCCCACCTTTTTATTGTGCACAACCACCTTTTGGTTGTTCAGTGCCCAAAACTTGCACTTGCTTGCGGATAATAATTGTTTTATACAGAACGGTATTAGAATAAATAGCGCCCAACAAGGCGTTTGATGGTTCACTTTGAAAAAAAGTTGTATAGCGTCAAGAAACGGTTTTTAAAGAAAGCTTTTTCGGACCTCTGCCGCCAGGAATTACAGCATCTCGCACATAACATAACATCACGTCTTAAGTCCCATGTAAAAGGGACCAACCTATCGCCATCAACCGGGCGCCAATCCAGATTCCGTAGCTGCTACTGAGAAATTCCTGATGGAATACTCGTAACCCAATAACACTATTATTTATAGTATTTTTTCAATTGCATACATTCACATTCGTGTCCAGCCTCGTTTCATAGAGTAGGTACATGTACCATCCCACCATATTTCAAGTGAGCAGAGGACCCTCCTGGTAGGTTCCCAGCACTGAATGGGTGTTAAGAATCGCCAAAATTGCCTCACGTATTTAATGGACGCCCCCTAACACAAGCACCTCCTTGCTTACAAGGCGATCTCCAAATCATGTGTGTTATAGATTTACGTAATTTTAATAAACATTTTTTTTAACACTGCCCTACCCGGGAATCGATCCCAGGACCTCATGCTTAGTAGTCATCCTTGCGACCGACCACTCGACCAACCAGGCAGTCTCACACACACACCAAAGTTTCCACGCGAACGAAGTCGCGGGCAACAGCTAGTATAATACAGGGTGTAACAGGACCCTTGAGAAGCCGTCAACCAAGCATTATGTACATCAAACTAAGTAACTTTACGCAAAAAATTATTGCTGGGAAACGACTTTTTTTTTGGGGTCCAGAAATCACGTTTTACGGTAGGACTCGATGTAACGCACTCAAAACATTGTGCTGATGGATGGATTGAATAGTAAACGGGTCGTGGAGGTGTTTAAAGTAACAGTCTTACACTAAAAACATGTATTTAAAAAAAAAAAACTTGTGAAAAAGTTGTAACTTTGACCCCCAATATCTCCGTTACTAGAAGGTTACCAGATAAGGTCTAGAACAAAAACAATTATCGCAATGACGGGGACAACAAGTGTCTTTCGGCTTCGTTATGGGTCTTGTTAAACCCTTCATAATAACCATTGACTTAAATTATTAGTTATGCCTAATAATTGGATGCCAGATCAAGAGAAAATAATTTACCGAAAAACTCGTGAATTGAATAAAAAACATTCCTGCAACAACCATAGTTGTGTTTTGAACCTTAGTCCTGCGCAGCGCCTGCGCCGCGCCTTCACCTTCGTTTGACCTTTTTCCGTATGGGAAATCATCAAATGACCCCTCCCGCTCTTAGCTGAGCAGTAGGGAATGTCAGACTTATACTGACTAAAACCCACACATGTTCCTTCTATTGCCCTTCGTGTTCCAGGGCCACGGTTTCTCTTTCGAACAGTCCCGCAACCCTTGCAGGCATCGGTCTTTTCGGACCCCTTCCCGATTCCTGACATCTCTTTGAGGCGCGCGTGGAACACGGACGCACCGTCGACACTGCCTGTCATATAAAACGGACGGACGGTAAGTTAGCCCACAGCTCGCCGTCCACAGGCCCGCGCCTACGGTGGCTCGGGGCCACCACGTAGCCCCCGACGCCCGGTGCGTCTCCCGCGGCGCCTGGGACGTGAGGTTTTCTCCCTTTCACGTTCCGCCACCTCCTTCACTAGCATGACTGCTTCGCAGAAGGGAGTAACGGCGTGCCATCCTGTCTCGCTCCGGACCATGGATTGAACCAAGGCCGGACGCGAGAGGTTGGTTGAAGTGTAACACATTAGCTTCTCATCTCGCTTGAAGTAAGGTCTTCAGAAATGTCTGATGTCATAGACTGTTCACTGAGTTTTCACAATTTTTACAATTATTCATTATTACTGTCAAGATTGAGCTATTCTTGTTTAATTATGGTTTGAAGATTTTTTTGAGCTTGGAGATGAATGACTTTTATGTGTTTCATGCTAGTCAATATTAGGGATAATAATATTGTCAATAAACATTTACAATAATTGTAAATATTTATCTGCAGTTAATACGAGTATAATATTGTTGTACGTTGTTGCACTTTATTTGTATAAAATAAAACTACTGACAGATATTTACTCAGTGGCGTCATCTGGTGAGCTTATAAACGGTAGCCCTCGTTGATTTAGTTGCGACAACAAAAAAAAAACCAGCCAAGTGCGGCTCGAACTCGCGCATGAAGAGTTCCGTACCATCGTAGTAGGAGAACCCTCTTTAATTTTTAATTTATTTTTTGTCGTTATATCGGTAACCGACATCGGATCATTAGATACAGCTCGCTGACAGAAAGACAGATGTTGGTTACCTTGCGGATACGGAACCCTTAAAAGATACCGCTTTTCTGGTTCCAACAAATAGGAATCGGAAGACCTCTATGCAAACCTTTATACAAACACCCGTAGTTATTGTTATTTACTAACCTGACGATATTAGTATCGCATCTCCTAACCAAGGCTCTGTAAATCTGTACACGTAATGTTTCTGTGTACATTTATTTGATGCTGTCCACGCATCTTCAGGATCGACTATCACTGAAAAGTAGAAGACATTTTATTATAAAATCGGCAGTAGTAACCGACTTAAGATTCGGTTTCAGTCAGTTTTGGCAAAAAAATCTAGTTTCTGCCACAGTTTCGGTTTCGACCTATTCTTGGCGGAAACTTTCGCTCCACTGAAACTCGATAATGGGTATTGTCCAAATAATCTAATCTGTGTGTAAATATTAAATGATACAAAAAAAAATAGTATAATAGTCAATAATTGTGATAGTTGCAGAACTTTTTCGAGGAATAATGTACCTACATTATTCCTCGAAAAAGTTCTGCAACTATCACAATTATTGAAAAATGGACAATCCCCATTGTCGTGTATCGTTCGGCTAACTTTGGGTGAGTTCATTGCTTGTGATCGCCAGTCACCGTCGTTTTTGGCTTCAACTGTCTGTGAGTGAATGTGTAAATAAAATTATGAATTAAAAAACCTTTACAAAAATTTGCTTATAAAAAATGCATTTATAAGAAGAAAATAATACTTGGAGTAAATAAAACCGAAAAAGCTTGTCGCGTGAATAGGAAAGGCAAAACCTTTATTTTTTTTTTTTGCTCTTTTAACCATTGAGGACTTCCATCTTAAGGAGATGATTCTGGTTGCAGGATGAAGCCAAGATAGAACTCAGTTTATCTAACAAAAGTAAACGCAAATACAAAGTTTCATGTCCTCGCTATTAACCAGTTCTTTCGTGAGGAGACGATCCAGTCTGCAGGATTAAGTAATGTCTGTCATAAAAATGTACTGTCACCAGAACCAAAGATGTGTGCAAAATGTTAGCTCAATCGGTTGGGGGAAACTGGTCTGAAATTCAGTTCCAAAATTTGACCAAACAAACTAACAAGGCATGTTAAATTATAAGCTTATGAAAAAAAAACCGCCAGATTTTAAAATGGCTGCATTTTTTTTTCAGAATAGGCTTGATACCTGTTAGGTGTTGATTTAGACCATCAAACTTTACTTATGAAACAGGTCGAAGAAAAAAACTATTTTGCAAAAAATAAAACCTTCAAAAAAACCCAATAAAAAAATTAAAAGAAAAACAAAAATAACAATTGCATGCCGTGGCAGCCTTTAATTAAGGCTACACTATAAATTGTTTAAAATAGTATGTGTAGTTAACATGTATTTTGGTGTAAGCTTTGTTGGTTGTCCTAAAATAAATAAATAAACAAAACACAAAAAAGAGCTTCTGAAGCTTGGCCTCTGTAAAAATATTGAATGTTGTTGTTGTAGTTTGTTTGTTGTTGTTGAATGTTGTTTTGTTTGTGTTGCAATTTGTATTTGTTGTTTGTTGTGTGAATTTGTATTTTGTTGTCTTTCAAATAAAAAAATAATTTTGAGAATCGGTCCACAAATGGGGGAGAAATCAGGTAACTTACTTTAAAAAAAAACGTACACACGAACATATAACCTCCTCCTTTTTTGAAGTCGGTTAAAAATAATTGGACCTTTCTGTCATCAGGAGATGCGAAAAACAAACAGACGCGATATTTTGTACGGGAAATCTAATTTAGATGTTTCGACCTTTGTTCCTTGCGAAACTTGTTCAGTTTCATGGTCTGAATCACAGAGAATGCTTCAGGAAGTTACATCTAAACATAAACTAAACATCATCATACTCCTATTAGCCTACATTCATACATCTGGTCATACACGCACGCTGGTTGCGAGTACCGACTGCGCACCTGACCTTTCATGACCAATAAGGCAAAAATGGGCGAAAATATTACATATAATAATCCATGACGTCACTTACAATAATAGAATTCTTTTCCGAAATTGAAATAAGTAACTCCTCCTTGTTTTGCGCAGTCTTCACTCAAAGTCTTTATTAGTTCCATGAGATCTGAATGTAAAAAAAAAAACAATAAGTATTTAAAGTCATTGACGTATTTAATTTACATATTGTATTTAGAAGCCATTTGCATTTAACAATCTTGTTGCATAAAAGTTTTGTGCCAAGCTTATAACAACATCACTTTTTTTGGCACGATGACCTCTACAAAACAATATTGTTTAACTCCTGCTTAGTGCAGGGAAAGAACGAACGATTTATAATTTGACTATTCCCTGCTTTAACATGGACAAAACACTGCGAAAAAACAGGGGGCCTAAAATGGAAGCTTTATCAGAATCATAATATGAATCACGTTAAAAATTTAAAATTCTTAAAATGGTCTTTAAGGTTATGACCACAAAGTCCATTTTAGGAGTTTTACATTTTTAACGTGATTCGTATTATGATTCCGATAAAGTGGCCATTTTAGGCCCCCTGATGGCCGACCCCAACGTAGTTTGGGAAAAGGCTATGCAGATGATGATGATGTCACCATTAACAGAATGCAGGATCAATAATTTAGTCGCCTCTCAAGCTCGCCCAGTGTAGATATTGAAATATATTATTCTTTACATAAAGTCAAGTCTGTCTTGAATATTGCATTAGCATAAAAGTAATATTGTAGTTCCTATTCTCTTTTAAACTCACATAAAGATTTAGATAGTGTTTTTTCTCTTTTTCTTTTTGTTATTGGTTGGCACAACGTCGAACAAAATTTATTGAATTAATCGGATTAATCGGAATTCAAATTTCTCCGAATGATTTTTAACCATAAAATTTTGAATTTGTCAGTTTGTAATAACTTGGTGCGCTTGCACACAGATACGGGGACTGGTCTGATAACGTGACTCCAGCTAGCTTAAGTTTATAAAATCATCATCTGCCTAGCCTTTTCCTAACTATGTTAGGGTCGGCTTCCAGTCTAACCGGATGCAGCTGAATACCAGTATTTCACATGGAGCGATTGCCTATCTGACCTCCACAACCCAGTAAGTACTGGGTGATACAATACCTCTTAGTAAGACTGGTTGGCTTAAGTTTATAAAATACTGAAGGACAAAGGAATACAAATAAAGTCTACACAGTTCTCATGGGAATAAAATGTCCAAAATCTGCATTTTAGAACACAACTTGAAGCGACACTAACTGACAATTATTGGCATTAGTCTTTGTCAAGCGTTGCATACTAACTTGTGAAGTACATAAACAGCTTGTATCCATGTCCTACGACCGGCAGCTTCCCTGGCATAGCCGGTGGTAATGCATGCGAGCTACAATTAGCTCGAACATACTTGAACCACAGAGCCACAGCACAAAACACACAGAGTAACAAAGTTATACTCCACATTACTGTATATTGCACGACAGCAGTATTAGATCTAAAGCTAGACTAGATTCAGTCAACGATTTATATTAATCCGACTAGCGTAACCATTCATCCGGAATTAGTTTCATCGTCGATCTCATCTTTGTTCTATAATATAAAAAAACTTAATAAATAAAAATCATGCTGATTTAAACAACTGATGTATAAGTAACAAAATTAGATACATTTACAAATTAAAATAGCCTAAACTAACTAAATTAGACATTCGGCAGTTCAAAAATGCCTGTAACTGGCCTGCTTGAAATAAATGCTTCGATTTTGATTAATAATAAACCTTAAAAAAATGGCGTCAAAAAACTCATCCTTAACGCTGTAGGTACTGGTAATGTTCCCAAGAGACTGGCGGCGTTGCCATGCTGTATGGCAACGCTAAGCCTTAGGCCAAGGCAAAAGCCAGCCCTTGGGTCACGGGAAGTGTCAACTAAGCGTTTTGAAATTTCCTTTAAAAGGCTATGCGCACTAGGTATTATAATATCATCATTTAAACTAATTTAATTCATACGGATACCTATACTATGCTTGATGACACCTACAAGAAGAAAAACCTTCGGAAACTAATGTATGCCAGTAAAAAACCTAAATGATCACTTAGTCCGTAGGAGATTCCTACACACCTGTGTGTCCTACTACTAACCAGTGCAGGTTTGGTTTTGCACCCCTGCACCCTGGAAGGAATTTCTATTTTCAATAAAACATTATCATGGTATGCAGTTCGAACATTTGAAATTAGAATTTTAAATGATAATTTAAGTAACAATTTAACTTGAAAAAGAATTAATTCACTTTTGGAGGTCACCTTAGTTATAAATACTTGCTACCGACGACTTTGCGCAGTTAATTCTAAAAACGGCTAATTATAATATGACCAATTTTTAAAACTTTTAATTGATTTGTTTTTTTTTTTGTTTTTTTTTTGTTTTTATAAATTAAAATACCATAGATTACTTAAAACTCCTCCTCAACGCTGACCAACTAATATGCAAATGTTTAGTATAACGAACTCAATATTGCCGATTGTTTGTGAATGTGAACATTGTGTAGGCTGTTTAGATTCCTAGATGCTTGTTAACTTTTTATCTTGTTTCACGTTTTTTTTTGTAGATTATCGACTTATTGTCAGGCCTACGCTGTCCCGTCATACTTAAAGTACTAAATGCTGTAACATGATAATATTGTAATATTAAATGACTTTAAAAGAGTAACCATGGAGTTCATTGCCGCTCCTTCTGCATTGGAAACGACCAACCCGAACAATGCACCTTTTTTTCGATGTTTTATTAGTGCCCATGTAGGCCTATATGAAATAAAATATTTTGATAGATTTCGATTGAATATTATACATACACTGTCGTCGCTTGTGCAATTATGGATACTCAGATTTGGACACGCAATAATGACTCCATATAGCATTCGGTGATTCTGGGTAGAGTCTGGGCTCCATCAAATCTATCCACGACAACTCTGTCAAGAGCGAACGACTAAGAAAAAGAAAATAAGTCTAAGTAGTAAGTCTTTTTTAGTTAAGTATGACTAATTCTTAACTCGTCCCATAATTTATAAATCATAGTCATAGTCACACACACAGTTAAAACTTAGTAGATAGATGGTTTCCGTGAACCGCTTTACGATTTTTAAACAAAAATAACAATCCCGTACATGGAACTGAAACTAAAAAATATGTTTTTTATCAAACCTCTACGTGCGGGGTGTCTATAGATAAATCTTTAAAAATGAGTCAATCATTTGAAAGATAGACACTAACAAAGTGGTAAAATGTTGTGTCCTCTAATTTCTAAAGCAAGAGGAGGAAAATTCTGAAAAAAAATGTAGGTGTGTACGGCAAACCACATCGGCGTTGTAAACAAAAACGACATAAAGACACGACTGGTTTCTTATGTAACACTATGGAAATCCTTCAGTAGATGGCGCGATTGCCGGCTATTCTCATATTTATACATAAAGTAATACTGAAACTAGTCGTATCTTTACGAATAATATTTACGGGTTTAATCATGAATTAAGTTTTCTTTCAATTGGATTTTTTGACAAAAACAGTAAAGAAATAATACAAAGTCGGAATGGCTATCTATACTGAACTTTTTGTTTGAATTTTTGTCCAAAAACACGTTCAATAAAACGTGTTCATTTGTGTTGAGGTACTAGGATTAGCATCTTATTGTCACTGTCTATTGATTGATTCTTGTATTGACACAACACTGGAGGCACGTGGCTTTGGCTTACAGTATACCTGTTGTACATGTTTGTAGGTTACTGTCACTTATGGTTAAACGTAGAACAATTTAGTTTTGCTGTTGAATGTAAAGCAATACAACATTATGAGCCTTCAAAATATTGTTATTATATTGTTTGGTGCTACGGAACCCTGTGTGCGTGTGAGTACGACTCGCACTTGGCCGGTTTTTTATTTTTATTTTTCTATCGATTCGACATCCTTCGTTCTTGTATTGACAGAAAGCCATTCTTTCTGTTATTTTAACTAGATGACGTTGTTTCCAATAGGCTATCTAAAACTGGTCATTATAATCCGTTCAATGTTTTATGCAAATATTTTTTTCTTCGACGTATTAGTACGCCAACAGTCGGTCTAACACGCCGCTATATGTAGATGTTTCACATAAAAAATGCTGAGACAAAGCAAACGTAGCAATATTTTTTTGTTTAGCATAGACTTTTTGTAGTTCACCTAGAGTTCATCATCTTCTTTATCGTGTGGTCTCTGACTTGGATTTACCTGCCATCGAATTATATATCTCAGGCAGGCTTCCTCACGATATTTTCCTTCATCGAAGCTAGTGATAATTGAGTTGAGTTGATTATTGTGGCACCTAGATGGCGCTGTGTGTAATGTCCAGCGATATTTATTTATTTATTTATTTATTCGAAATAACAAATTATATAAAAGTGAAAACCAAGTGCGAGTTCTACTCACGCACCGAGAGTTTAATAAAATTTTAAAAAATACTTTTATTTTGGACAAGCAACTTCCGTAAAAGGTTAGTAAAACTAATAAACTATGTTAGTTACAACTTATTATTTATTTAGACATAAGCTTGTTGTCCGAGTTGAATCTACGAACAATAGCCCCAAACATCAGGGAGTCGAACCTCCATGTTATAGTTTTCAGGATGGAGTTAGAGCTGACCCGTACTCTGCAGAGTAACAATGCAGACTTCTCCCTAATGAACTTCCTGCGCGAACGTACCAGATGCACTGCAGAAACGAAAAAGCCCCATTCACATTCTGAATCCATTATTATACTGGACACAGGAGCTGATTGTCCGCTGAATATAAATGGTCCACAGGCTGCACGTGTAGAATACTTGGCGATAAGCTTTGAAAAGCTTTATTTTAACTTGCTTACCACAACGTGCAAACCTTTTTTTTTGTTTTACCGATGGGAAATCATCATCCCGCTCTGGGCTGAGCAGGAGGGAGTGTCAGACTTTTAATGACTAAAACCCATCCATGTTCCTTCCTTTGCCCTTTGGTTCTAGGGCCGCGGTATCTCTTTCCAACAGTCCCGCAACCCTGGCAGGCATCGGTCCTTTCGGACCCCTTCCTGTTTGCTGACTCTCTTTGAGGCGCGCGTGGAACACGAACGCGCCGTCGACACGGCCTGTCGTCATAAGACGGACGGACGGCGAGCTAGCCCATAGCTCACCGTCCACAGGCCCGCGCCTACGGTGGCCGGGGGCCACCATGTGGCCCCCGACGCCCGGTGCGTCTCCCGCGGCGGCTGGGACGTGAGGTTCACACAACGTGCAAACCTGCGGGCCAACATATTACACCGGACTACCAACGCCCTACGTTCCCAATCCATATCCGCCTGGTCATTAAGGTTGTTCTTTCCGCAGTGCCCCAGATAATTAACAGATAGACTCGTTTTAGTTCCTGACCGGTCAACTTAATCACAGCTGGGCACAAATACTATGGACTAGCTCTTTTTAACATTGTAGGACAAGACGTGCGCTAGCGCAAATTCCTCGCAGATAATTAGCAGTTATCTAAGCGCTCTGACCGTTGGGCTCAGCAGCACCATGTCATCTGCGTAACTAATATTGTTGGTGCTGATGTCATCAATACGACAACCGATTCGCTTACTGTTGAGCTCAACGATCAGATCGTTGATGTAGCGGTTAAAAAGCTTTGGCGATGTTATCCTCCCTTGCCTTACCCCGTACTTTAAACCATACCATAATGTACTACCATATGTACCAGTACTGAAAGATACTCAAAGCTCTGCCGGCACTTTTCTCTTCCGCAGTTTGTCTCACATACGTTATATGAAACCAGGTCAAAGGTACGGGACAGATCCGGGAAACAATTAAGCATACACACACACATTTATCATTTACATATTTAAGGTTTTCAGATTTTTTACTTTACAATATGTGCTGTAAGACATTCTTGTTGCCAAAATTCATGATTCTAGGTCAACGGGAAAAATACCCTTTAGGTTTTGATTCCTTTGTGAAATCCCAAAATATGCAATGTGAACGGTCTTATCTTTTCATAGCGGTGACTGACAAGTTTGATTCTTTCATAGCTGAAAGACACCGTAGACCCAAGTATTTGAATTTCAACCTGATAGTTCTACCCATTCCTGAGAAACGCCCTGTCAGACAGAAAGACGGACAACAAAGGGTTATTTTCCTTTTGAGGTACGACGCCCAAAAATCAAGTATGAATCATTATTAATCAGGGGAATAAAAATTTAATGGGCGACTAATATACTGAATGGAGCGACTTATACCAACTAAGTAGCTATTTATCCGGTCAATGCGGCAAGGAAATTATAGGAAGCAAGAGCGAGCGAAGCAAGCTCGGGACTGTGACACACCGACTCGGACAGGTTAGGTTCGAAGGGGATAGCGGAGTCTAGTGAGCGAACTAAGACCCCGGCATCCCCTTCGTGTCAAGTTACTTTAACCCCTGCAAACAGAAATAGGAGTCTACGAGGCTACGTCGAAGTCGCCGTTTTAAACATTTGAATTCGCATACTGTTTGTCGCCCACTTAGTAATACAGTAGCTCATAATCATTATTTTTAAACCTTTAATTTGAATTTATTTTCGCTCGTTTAAATACTGCTCAAAATTATACTAAATAAAAATAAAGATTTTTTGTCTGTCTGTGTGTTTGTTCCAGCTAATCTCCAAAGTGGCTAGACCGGTTTTGACGGGACTTTTATTGGCAGACAACTAATGTTATAAGGCCGAACCGACTTTCAAAAGGAGGAGGTTATTAATTCGTCTGTTTTTTGAAACATGGAAAAATTAAAAACTCATTTGCAAAAAAGTTTTTTTCAAAGATTTTTTAGGTTTTGTGCAAAACAATAAAACCTAGTAAATTGTAAACTAAATCCGATTTAAACAGAGAAGTATTATTTTTTGCGATCAAGAAGGCTGTTGGAGGCAGCCAGTACCGAGCGGTTCACTCTGCAGGAGACCGCATAGCTTGGAGACGCTCCGTTATGTGGTCGCGATCCTCAGTATTGAAGTGATGACGAAGAGAAAGAAAGTGTCTGTTAATGATATCTTCATGCCTAGCCTTTTCCCAACTATGTTGGGGTCGGTTTTCAGTTTTCCAACAGTTAAATCGTCAAGTAGCGGTTTACCGTTACCATCCATTATACAACGTGTTTTTTTTTTATATCCCATAACTCTAGGGTATGATTGAGGCCATATCAAAGAATCAACTGGCATATGAGTTATGTTCCAATCCTTCGTTATTTTTTTTTTTCATACAAAATAATTCGGCAAAGTCACGATTATTAATGTAAAACACCCTTACGTGAAATATGACAACGTCGCATTTTCTTAGCTTTAAATATGAATGATTTGTTTGAATAAAAATGAATTACCTACCTACATATTTTATTTTACTATTTATTTTACTACACTACTGCGAAGTTTGGCAACCTCGCAAAAGTAAAGATTCGTCATACTGGTGACAATTTTTGACCTAATTTAATTATGATTGGTGATATCTCCGAAACGATGCATTTTTGGACCACCTATTCTAGGAGTTTTAGTATTATTTTTACCTACAGAATATAACCCTAGAGTTATGGGATATCAAAAAAAAACAGGTTGTATAGGTACTGAGTCAGGTAGGTAATCAGAAACCGTCAATCTAAAAACCAATTACATTGGTTCCTGTTGAGATGAGATGAGAATTTAATTACAAATATTGAGGTTTGAGATAAACTGAGAATATATTAATATTGACATTGAATAACTTTGACATTTAAATTATTTTTACACAGATCTTTGACATTTTAATAATTCCTCATTTATGTCTGACATGATTGGAGTAATTATTGTTCAAATTATTTTCTAACTAGCTGACTCGCGCAACTTCGTCTGCGTGCGTGCGTGCATAAAAGAAAGAGAGGGTGCGTCAACCTTACAAGATAGACATAATTATGCTATTGCGGTCATTTTTTTAGAGCTTTTTAAGAGGAACAATTCCGAAATACATGATTATTGCGTAATTTTAACCTTTGACGAAGCGCACACAACGGAAGCTCTCAAAGAAATAAATCCCTGTTTTTGAAACATTTTTCATTGATGCTCCGCTCCTATTGGTTGTAGCGTGACGTTATATAACCGCCATCCTCGATAAATGGGCTATCCAACATTAAAATATTTTTTCAATTATATCCAGTAGTTCCTGAAATTAGCGCGTTCATTGTTCAACCAACCAAACAAACATAACTCTTCCGCTATAGAATATTAGTGTGGATTCAAGTAACAATTTAATTTCTCAGAAATATTTGCATTAATCGCTAAAATATTCTACTGTTTTTCCAAATAAGGGCTTCCCTCGACAGCCTTACGTCTTTATCCTTAAACATTCGATCAAAGTCATACACCAGCTAGTTCGAAAGTTCTCATCAAGGTGGATGAAATGAGCCGAGACACGATAAAACAGCTGTAAGCTGTTGCGGACCTCTTGCAACTGCCTTCCGTCTCCATCGTCAGACCTTCAATGAAAGTCATACTCCAGGCAGGTCTTAAGTACTCATAAAGTTGCATGAAATGAGCCCAAACACGATATAGATGCTGTAAACTCTTGAGAACCTCTTG
Source organism: Eugnorisma glareosa (assembly GCA_947578425.1). Classification (NCBI taxonomy): domain Eukaryota; kingdom Metazoa; phylum Arthropoda; class Insecta; order Lepidoptera; family Noctuidae; genus Eugnorisma; species Eugnorisma glareosa. The sequence continues at coordinate 18,278,087 of OX387979.1, forward strand.
CAACTACCTTCCGCCTCCATCGTCAGGCCTTCGATGACAGTCTAACTCTAGCTAGGTCTAAAGTTCTCAGCAAGGTCACTGAAATGAGCCAAAACACGAAATAGATGCTGTAAGCTCTTGAGGACCTCTTGCAACTACCTTCCGCCTCCATGCGCAGACCTTCGATGACAGTCATACTGCAGCTAGGTATAAAGTTCTCAACAAGATCACTGAAATGAGTCCAAACACGAAATAGATGCTGTTAGCTCTTCAGGACCTCTTGCAACTGCCTTCCGTCTCCATAGTCAGACCTTCTATGATGTCATACTCCAGCTAGGTGTAGAGTTCTCATCAAGGTGCAGGAAATGAGCCCAAACACGATTTTTCAATTTTAAATGGGACCAAACTTAAGGGCCATTTAGATGGAGAGAGTTTCTCGACTCGAAGATACGATTATCGAAAGAACATTAAAAAGTTTCTTCGTGTAAACATTCACGATTGTCGCCCATTCCCTTGGGCGACAATTGCCTCGCAATATAATATATCTGTCTATGTGTAAACAGATCTACAAAGCGAGAGTTGTATTTCGAGGTTTTGTGCTAGTCGCTACCATGAGGGTGCATGAGTGCATTGCGCGAGGGTGTAATGTGTAATGTAATTCATTAAGAGTTGTATTTCTTGCATCACTATTTTTATAATGCCTATTCTCCTTAAATTCTATAAATTTCAAATGAACTTAACATTATCGGCAGTACAAATTTGAATGATTTTTGTGTCACTTTGAGAACTATACCGTAGTAGGTAATCAGTAAACACTGAACTCGAATGGCAAATCTCGCACACAAAAACGATTCTAACCGATTTGTACGATACTCGTATGAACTTGAAAAAATGTCATACGAGATCGTGTTTATACAAGACGAGAACTCGTAAGCAAGAATCTTCTTACTATAATTTTCGCTGTGTAAACAGTCGCGAATCTCGTATGACATAATCGTAGGCGAGAATTTAGTTCTTGCCTGTATGTAAACATTATGATACGATAATCTTTTGGCGATTACGATTATTGCTTGCGATAGTAGCGTACGATTTCTCGCCAAGAATCGTTCGAGAAACTCTCTCCATCTAAATGGCCCTGTTAAAAATGGGCCGCTTTTCACAAAAAACAGAATCATGCTTATCGGACTTCTCTGTAAAAACTTATGCGTGGTCATACATAAAAAATGAAAAAAGCAGACGCGTCGAATTGGGAACCTTCTTTTCTGTTTCGTCGGTTAAAAATCCAAATGTTAGGAATTCGTCACGGGCGAGGGTCATTCTTTCACGGAAAATCTTAACACCGCGATTCATAAAATGGAGTTAACTGAACAACGCCATCTATCGAGCACGAAATTAAACCGCTAAAATATAATGCAAGGAAAGCGATCGAACACGCACTCTACAGGGTTATAGCGTCATGTAGACTAATCTAGAGTACCTTTTGCTATCATAACTTTTTTAAAGCTTGTGAGCACATTTTTATTTATTAGTACCAATAGATTTGGTGCAATAGATGTCGTTGCATGTATCATACACAATGATGATATTTTTTTCTTGAACACTTTAAATTCATAAATCTTTTGATAGAGAGCACCAATTACAATGAAACAAAAACTAAAACCTTCTCTAAGTTACGCACAACATTTCTGCATTAAATCTAACCACATAGGTTTTATAATTTACACGATGCTTTATCAAAAGAAATACCTGGAGACACTCATATATCTTTTGTTAGAGAGCACCGATTACAATTAAACAAAAACGAAAATCTTCTCTAAATTATGCACAACATTTGTGCATTGAATCTAACCACATACTAAACATGATTATTAATATTTAAATCCTCCGGGAACACTACTTTTACTTTTCCGGGTTAAAATGCCTAGTGTTAATGGCCAGAATATAAGGTATCCTGATACCAACTGTTATTCAGATCTGTTAAGCCGTTTGAGCGTAATTGAGTTAAAACCATATTTGAGTTATTTGATTATCCCACAGGAACACCGCATTTTTCCAGGATCAAATGTAGCCTATGTGTTAATCCAGAATATAAGCTATCGTGGTACCCAATTTCATCCGAATCCGTTAAGCCGTTTGAGCGTAAAGGAGTAACAAACATACACACATACAAACTTTCACCTTGATAATATTAGTGTGATTTAATACCATAATTTTGCATGATTTTCAAATATTTTAGTAAATAATTTGTAATCCTCAGCTAGATTTGTACACCATATTTGTACGCCTCTTGGCATAACATAGCGCTCGGTTTATCTGTAATTTTTTTACCTATGTTAACAAATAAATTATGATTTAACTTGATTTTAGTGATCAGATAGGCTAGAAGCAAACCTCAGCTAGCTATGTTTGCTAAAAGGTAAAGCAGTTAAGGAACCATCAAACAGTGGTTGTTCTTGGGCTGAAAAGATGGGCAATAAATTCATCTTGTCTACTTTTAAACCCCGACGCAAAAAAGGGGTGTTATAAGTTTAACCGCTGTGTGTTGTCTGTGTGTAAGTCTGTTGCACCGTAGGTCTTAAACGGGTGAATCGATTTGGATGCGGTTTTTTATTTGAAACCAGGTTTTTTAGCGGTAGTTCTTCATTATTGCAGTTTGGCCGAGGTATGCACTCCCAATTACTTTAAACTGAGAGGAGTATTTTATGTGATCTCCCCTAAAAGAGAATATACCAAAATGTAATAAAACCCAGAAGGAATTTCAAACCTAAACTAGTCCGAACTCTGCACTATTTTGAACTAGAAATTATCCACAATAATCCTTGTCATAAAAAGATTGCCTCAAAATTAAATAGTTTCTACCGTGATAACAGTAAATTACTAATTCATCAATAATTTGTTTATTCAGTTTTCAGTTGTGTATTGTGTATACTATGCTTAAGGGGGTCGTGGTTAGATACTTAGTAACAGTCCCAGTAAACTAAGGGCTAGCTCGCCGTCCGTCCGTCTTATGACGACAGGCCGTGTCGACGGCGCGTTCGTGTTCCACGCGTGCCTCAAAGAGATGTCAGCAAAATGAAGGGGTCCGCAAGGACCGATACCTGCCAGGGTTGTTCAAAAAAAAAAAACTCAGCGTTTATTTCAATTAGTCCTTAACAGGCACTTTTGAAAGTCAGAAAAACAAAGGCGAAGCTACAGTCACAGACACAAGGCATAATAACTTGTGAAAGTACTGTAGTTGCCCATTCCAAAGCGTAGATATCTATGGAGAAGAATGGGCAAGAAAGACCGACGAGAAGATAACGGAGCTCGAAGAGGAATTGAGTAGGCTGCGATGGAGTGTTGTGGGATTATTTGAAGTCCGAAGAGAGGGGTGGACACGATAATCCTGAAATCAGGCAACCTGCTCTATTTCCGAGAGGGTGACCGGCAGTCCCAGGGTGGTGTTGGGTTTATCGTCCACAAGTCCCTTGTGAATAACGTGGTGAAGATCGAGAGTGTGTCGAACAGGGTGGCGTACCTTATACTCAGAATATCCTCAAGGTGTTCACTGAAGGTCATACAGGTCTGCGCCCCGACCTCGGCACACCCGGAAGTGGAGACCATGTATGAGGATATCTCTAAAGCCATGCATGGTTTCAAAACTCACTTCACCGTTGTCATGGGGGACTTCAATGCGAAACTGGGCAAACGAGACGGGGATGAGCTGCAGGTGGGGCAATTTGGGGTTGGACGTCGGAAACACCGAGGTCACCAACTGGCTAGTTTTATGGAGAAGGAGGGCCTCTATATGATGAACTCCTTCTTCAGAAAGCGTGAGCACAGGAAGTGCACCTGGCAGAGCCCCGATGGTGCAACTAAAAATGAGATTGACTTCATCATGTCAACCAAGAAGCAAATGTTCAATGATGTCTCTGTGATCAATTCGGTGAAAACCGGGAGCGATCACCGCATGGTAAGAGGCACATTGAACATCAATATCAAGCTTGAAAGGTCTCGACTGATGAAGTCTACGCTCCGTCCAGCACAGATCCAGATCCAAAACCCCGAGAGCTTTGCAGCTTGAACTCCAGAATCGTTTCGAGTGCCTAGGAAGCTCAGTGGACGAATACAACGATGGGTTCGTGGAAACTGTCCATACGACTGGCTCTAAGTTATTCAAGACACGTCGTGCAGATAAGAACAAAAAGCTCTCTGATCATACTCTTAAGCTCATGAAAGAGCGGCGTGAGATGATCTTGCAGTCTTCAGATGAGGCGTGGAAATACCGGCAGCTCAATAGACGGATCTCTAAATCCTTGAAGAGCGACCTCCGCCGCTTTAATACCGAACGTATTAAAGACGCAATTGAGCGGAATAAAGGTATTTGCGAGAGATCTGGCTATTGAGCAGAGCCAGCTCACAAAACTGAAGACCAACGATGGCAGGATCGTATCCGCCAAACCGGAGCTTCTGAGGGAGATCGAGAGTTTTTATGGGCAGTTGTACACATCAACCAGTAAAACCGTTGTAGATCTAGCAAACGACCCAAGAGCTAGACTGACCCGACATTATACCGAAGACATCCCGGACGTAAGCCTGTACGAGATTAGGATGGCTCTGAAACAGCTTAAAAACAACAAAGCACCGGGTGATGATGGAATTACGGCCGAACTCCTGAAGGCGGGTGGAAAACCGGTACTTAAGGCCCTTCAGAAGCTGTTTGATTCCGTCATACTCGAGGGGAAAACGCCACAGGCATGGTGCAGGGGTGTGGTGGTACTCTTCTTCAAGAAGGGCGACAATGCCCTGCTGAAGAACTATAGGCCCATCTCACTTCTAAGCCATGTCTACAAGTTGTTTTCAAGAGTCATCACGAATCGTCTCGCGCGCAGGTTTGACGATTTTCAGCCTCCCGAACAAGCCGGATTCCGAAAAGGCTTCAGCACCGAAGATCACATACATACGCTGCGGCAGGTTATACAGAAAACCGAAGAGTATAACCTGCCTCTCTGTTTAGCGTTTGTGGACTACGAGAAAGCCTTCGATTCGATCGAGACTCGGGCTGTACTGCAGTCTCTCCAACGGTGCCAAATCGACTATCGGTACATCGAGGTGTTAAAGTGTTTGTACAAAAACGCCACCATGTCAGTCCGACTTCAGGACCAGACCTCGGAACCTATCCTTCTGCAGCGAGGTGTGAGACAGGGAGACGTCATATCTCCGAAACTGTTCACCGCTGCACTGGAGGATGTCTTCAAGGTTCTGGACTGGAGAAGGCTAGGCATCAACGTTAATGGTCAGTACATCACTCACCTTCGGTTTGCCGACGATATAGTGGTCATGGCTGAGACCATGGAGGACCTCAGTATAATGCTCGATGACCTCACTAGAGCCTCCGAAAGAGTGGGTCTTAAAATGAACATGGACAAAACCAAGGTTATGTTGAATGCCCATGTAACACCCACTCCTATCAAGATCGGAGACTCTATACTCGAAGTTGTAGACGATTATGTCTACCTGGGACAAACGGTCCAGCTTGGTAGGTCTAACTTCGAGAAAGAGGTCAACCGTCGAATCCGACTCGGCTGGGCAGAGTTCGGGAGGCTGCGCGGTATCTTCTCTTCCAACCTACCGCAGTGTCTCAAGACGAAAGTCTATGACCAGTGTGTGTTGCCAGTGATCACATACGGGACCGAAACGTGGTCGCTTACAATGGGCCTCATTCGAAGGCTCAAAGTCACCAAAAGGGCAATGGAGAGGTCTATGCTCGGAGTTTCCTTGCGTGATCGAAACAGAAATGAAGACATCCGCAAGAGAACCAAGGTTACCGACGTAGCCCGAAGAATTGCCAAACTGAAGTGGCAGTGGGCAGGGCACATGGCTGGCAGAACGGATGGCCGATGGGGCCTAAAAGTTCTGGAGTGGCAACCGCGAACCGGAAGACGTTGCGTTGGAAGGCCTCCCACTAGGTGGACCGATGACCTGGTGAAGGTTGCGGGGATCCGCTGGATGCGAGTCGCACGGGACCGATCGGTGTGGCGACACTTAGGAGAGGCCTATGTCCGACAGTGGACGTCTTTCGGCTGAAATGAATGAACATGAAATGATGAAAAACATGCTGAGATTTAAATAAAAAATAATATCCGCCGCACGCCGTCTTTAGGATGTGAACAATTGTTTATTATTTTCTGTGGAAATCAAAAGTAGCCGAAAAAAATTTAAAAAAAACCACAAGTGAGTATTTAACATTGTATTTTGAACCTAATAGTAGTGCGATAAAAGCGAGTTTTCGAGCATAGCATTGCATAAGCATAATCAGCCTTTAATGTTCCCACTGCTGGAACAAACGGCCTCCTCTCTATAAGAGGGAATGGGCTATAAACCCACCACGCGGGCCCAGTGCGGGTTGGTAGATGTCACATGTCGTCGAATTTTTTGGTTCTAGGAAATGCCGATTTCCTCACGATGTTTTCCTTCACCATTTTGAGAGCAGTGGTACTCCAAGTAATGCGCCTGCCTGGGTTCGAACCCACGACTTACTGTTCGTAAGACGAGGCCGCCACCACTGGGTCACCGCTGCTCTCCACGCTGTTTTCGAGTAAGTATATTGAAACAGCATTTGTGAGTGGCAACGCCCTTGAAAAGAAGCCCTAAAAGTACATACGCTGACCTAACTGGTGATGGTGTTTAAAAAGTTCAGAGGTACTCAAGACTTGCAACCGGCGTGCGTTCATGTCCAGATGTATGAACGTGGACGAGGTAGAAGGAGTTAGTAGGTAGGTAAAACTTTTAAAGTAGCTCTTCCGAAGACCGTTGTAACTGCAGCGGTAACTTGAATAACAAGGAATTTATTCTTATATTTTTTTAAGGCTACAAAACATCGTGATGGGTGTCTTCGCAAAAAAGACAACTCTACCACACTTTATTGCCAACAAATGTCAAACAGTGCTGCTTGTTGTGTCTGGCAGATGATGATGTCAATGTATTATTTCACAAAACTAGATGAAATAACCTTTAACAAGCGATGTCAAAAAAACAGTATAGTCTTGGTATTGTAATTGAAAATAACCAGTCTTTCGTGTTCTAACACTACTTTCGCAAAAAAAGGAGATATCATTATTTATTTTTTAGTAAACCAAATCAAATCAAAAAGGTTTATTTGATAAAATATAGTACAAAAAGATACAATATTGGTTCCAACATATCCTGTCATAATTATATTATGGCGTACAAATATTTTTATACAAAAACTAAGCATACATTGTTAACCTATTAATAATGATCAACTAAAGAATAAAATATGAAAAATCTGTAATAAAGATTGATATTGAAAGAATTGAATTGATGTGTACTCCTCGATACGGCTCGCGATATTATGAGGAGGTTTCTGTCTCTGGATCCCTAACCACCGGTAACTTGGACCCTGCTCCCGACACTGGCGGAAACTTATTTTGTTGTTCCTTATTGCAATATGTACATCAGCGGGTAAAGCTTATCGTTACACACAAGTCTGCGATTTTGGCATCACACTATAATAAATTTGATCCCGTATAGTTACCCAAAGAGGAGAAATGTTGGGTTGTATTTTACTATAATACATCTTGCCTGGCACAATAATATTTCGTTTGAAGATGCAAACCGTTTTCCAACAGAGAGCCTAAAACCTCAGAATAATAATAGGGACAATAACGGGCCATTGCCCCCTAAATAAACATCTCTTTAACATAGGCGCCACGGACAGCCCACTCTGCAGGGGCTGCTTTGACGCCGAAGAATAAGCCGCCCACGTCATCCTGGAATGCGAGGCCGTGGCTACCCAGTGTGCGTTACCCCAACAAGAAAGTATCTCCTAGAGTTATATGAGTAGAACGTATAGTTGGTGCCTTATCTGCTGTAAATGTGCCCCCACATAAAAAATGTGTGCCCCCTGTCGTTTCGAAAAAAAATCGAAAAAACGATTCTTGCTGGGGTAACGTTTTTCTAGCAGGAAAATTCTAAACGAATGATCGGAGAGAGAAAAACTGTGCATGGCCAGATAGCTTATATGTGTGCCAAAATGTGCCCCCAAAAATAAAATCTGTGCCCCTTCAGATTTTCGAGATATTGCATTTCCTGCTGGAGTAACGTTTTGATGAATAGTATATCTCTAAAACCATTGCATGTGCCCCTGTAGAATAAACATACGCGAGTAGCTCTTAATGTGTGCCCTTTTGTGCCCCAATTAGATTTTAGAAAATATTTATAGTTTTCAAGTTATCGCGGTTTTATGAAAACCCGAAAAAACATCGCAGCGCCTAAATGAGACAAGGCATAACTTCGCTGAAAACTGTATTCGGTCTTTCTTGACGCTAATAATAACCATACAAAGTTTCAAAAATGTTCATGCATGCGTTTTTGAATAATCTTGCTAAATGTAAAAACGATGGTGTCATAACTTTGACGGCAAAATACAAGGAACTGGCACAATCCCAGATGTGTAGGTGTAAACCAAAATCTTGTGCTTTTAGTCAAAAATATATGGTGAAAATATTGAGCTTCAAATGTTACGCATTAAGTAAATATAAACAAAAAACCAAAATATGTAAACAACGGCTGGTTATCCGACCAAATCTGAATGACTACTAAAAAGCGACGGATTCATACATATCGATGACCTTCTTTACTTTACTCACTAACCGGTTCACACGTGTTGTGCCTGAGTACACTGAAGTAGAAAAGTAATAACTAATAAAATAAAGTTGTTATTGGATTATATTTTAATAGCTGTTTCTATGACCTTACACATGATTAAGTACATTTATAAGAGCCATTTTCAAATAAAATGTACATGTGACTAACATGCTCAAAATCGTGACCAAACTGTTTTGTGACATACCTGTATTTTTATACTAATGTAAGTCACATTTATTGTAAAGCAGAGTTAAAACTATGTCCTACTGCTCAAATTGAGCAGGGTCCGGCAGGGAGCTAAAATGCAGGTTTAATGATCAAATTTAGCATTTATTCGAAACCTCCAAATTATTATTTAAAAAAATTACACTAAAACTCTTTTATATCTATTTTCCGTAAATGTCGGATTTATTTATTAGTGAAACGTTTTGTATGGAGATAACACCGGACGCCGCCGGCATATAATTTGTTAAAATTTTCAGCCGCAGTGTAAACATGTTTTAACTTTACACGTAGATGTGAGTTACGTGATATGAGTGACGAAATGTGACTCATATGTGTAGCATTTTCGTGAGAAACAACCTCAATTAGCCACAATATCAGAATAACTTGTAATATACAGATAGAAAGAAAGAAAGAAAGAAAGAAAGAAAAATATTTATTTGGGACAAGCACAGGAACAACAAAAAATAACAATAAAAAAAAGGATCTAAAACTAAATAATAAAAAAAGACCTGTGCGAGGCCAAAAAGGCTCCTATCTCAGCATGATGCTGCGATAGATGAAAAACAAATACCGCAGCGCTGGTATTCTGATAGGGCCCACTGTGACGTCACGGTCACAACTACGGACACACAATACATTAACACAAAAAATAAAATAACAGATAAAGACGATACATACATGAATTGCATTAATAGGCTAATGCTATGAAAGTAATACTCGCTTCTTTATTTGGAAATGCACTGTTATTCACACGTATTTTTTTTGTACAAATTGCAGCGACGTTTCGTGACAACAAATAAACTGACACTAAATATTTTCGTACTAAATAAAGGCGTAGGAAAAAAGAAAAAACAGGAAAACTCATTCCTACATCTTTATGAACTTAGAGCATTGTATTGATGATATTGATGATTATAATTTTGTATCTACATATGTCTTACAGCCGCGAATAATATTTTAATCAACATACAACCAAGCACTGGCCTGCAAATTGCAAAAAAACGTAGGAAAATTCGAATTTCGCAGGCTGGTTGGAGCATTTACCAGAAGATTCCCTTTTTTCGCCTCCCCACACCGCTACATACATCTCTGGCCCCGCGGCGTCCGCTGACGTCGTCACGCAAGGAATCGCTTTGTGTAGCTTAGAGAAAGTGAGACAGCTAGTACGCGTACGGTGTTAGTGTGACAGAGACAGTTACGTGTAACGTCGCTCTATTATGAATAATGGATACAAAGTGTTTATTGACTAGGAAGTGCGTTTGGATTATTACTTGGTATTGGTAAACAGTTGCAGTTATGTTATGACGCCAAGGACACTGTTACGTTGAGTCATGCAGTTGCACTGATACTGTTTGTTTACGTTTTTTTTAAGTTGGTTGAAAGTGGCGTATAAGCATTTTATAACAATTATGTGGTTGTAGGGGTGGTGAATTTTATGGCACGATCTGCAGTGGTAAGTATTTAATGGCATTGTTTTGACTTATTTAAAAATACTTGTACCTTATCAAGCACTTGGGATTTTTTTTTCATTACTGTACCTATTTATTTATTTTTTAACTAATATGTTCTAAATCATGTTTGTTTTGTTTTCATCTGAAAGGATATACATACTTTCCGATTGGTCCAATAGAAATTTCGTCAAAAGCGATTCAGTAATTTGTTTACTTTTTTGTATAATACGTATTTAATTCTCTTCTTGTGGTAGGTTGATGACATATAATCCCTTAATAACTTCTAGTTACTATGTAAAAAAATAATTCATGACAAGAATTCATGTCTCCAAAACTAAGACTCGACCACAATCCGTCAACACTCAACATGTCACAGTCACAGGGCTGTATCTTTTTAGCCGAAATAACTAAATAATTGATTTGATTTTTACAGAATGTTCTATGGCAGCCATAACAACAATAATATAAACCAAGCAGGGAGGGGTTCCCATTGTTTATCTAGATGATGTAAGTAATAATTTTGTTGATCTATAGAATATATATATTTCAAAAAGTTCTGGCGGACCGATCAGGCTAAATGTATGTTATTCAGGGTTAAATTTTATCAGAACTGTATTATAAACTTAATTGCTGGAGTACTTCTGGAAAAAATTGAGCACATCTTATATCCACGGATATACACATAGAGAATTTATTAGTCTTTGGATATACACAAACTTACAACCTATAAAAATAGTGTAGAGTCAGGAAATGGGTAAATAGATTCAGGAGTTTTGGGCCAATTACAATACTTGGTTTGGGCCAAGTACAAAACCTATGTCGTCATTTTAAACGCTGAAGGCTGAACGTACATCTCAGACCTGAGACGTACCTACATAAATCAAGTTTCTCGTTTATTGCCCGTGGTCCTGGTCCCTTAGTAGGTACGAGTATTTTTTTGCTCGTGGTTCCTTCAAGAAATATATACTGCCGAATTAAATTGTCTGAAGAAAAAAAAGTCAAATAGAAATATTTCCATTATTTTTCAGTGTAATACCCACCTTCAAGAAAGTTCATATGGTATATGCCTCTTCTCAGCATACTACGGTCCTGCACCAACCTCACCCAATATGATACAGGCCCTCCTTCACAATGTCGTCCCACCAACGGGCGGGTAGTCTGCCCCAAAAAAGATACGGTAGAGAAATGTAAGCCGCTTCACAAGTCTCTCAAGAGTTATTTTTAAGTTACTTTTATTTTCTTCTTTTTTTTTTTAACACACCCGTTCTTTCATTCACATACGTACAATTTTGACAATTTTACTATACAATAATGTCAACTCGAAAAGGAAATTTTTCTAAAGAATATTTAAAGAGAGTGATTAGTAAATATAAAGACAAATTCCAAGCAGCAATTCCTCCTAAAAGCAATAATGTTTATATTTGCATACAGCAGGAATTGCGTGAAAAATTTAACCACAATATGGCCATTAAAGCCATACAAATATGTATTAGAAGAAATAAAACATATTTTTTTGATTTCGATGATTGTATAAACCTATTTGAAGAAAAAAAAGATACTGACTCCGACATTATAACATTTCAAATGAGCCTTGCAGAATATTCGAACATCGTACCCCAAAATTCAATTTACCGTCTCCTACCAAAAAAGTGGACTAACGAAATTCAAGACCAAATCTTTTTTAGAACTAATATAGAGTGTACATTTGCTTTCAGTAATAGTTATGTACCTGCTGATCTTAACTTTAATGAAATCAAATGTACTGGCAGGTGTACCCAATGTGACGCGCTACTGTCATTGAATATCTCCCCCCCATCTAAAACTTACGTAAAGGTTACTTGTAAATTAAATAATTACAACAAAAATTATCCTCATGACCCACTAATTAAAAACAGACTTACTTCTGATAGAGTAAACCGAATCAAAGAAAAGTTAATATACGAAAAAGCTTTAAAAGTTCAACACACGATGGCAAACGAGGTAATGACTATAGATAATCCAAAAAAGCCAACAACTTTCCCTAAATTACCCAATTTAAGAAAAATGCGTCATGAAGCCAGAAGTGCGCTACAGTTTGACAAAAATACAATACTATCTTTGTATGCTATGGCGCACTGCATTCCTTACGATAATTTTATCCGTAAAATCAGTCTTGTTCCCTTCTTCACATATTTTTGGACGAATGAACAAAACCAATATTACAATGAAACTTTAAAAAATAGGTCGAAAATACTTTCTATTGATGCTACTGGCTCCTTATTTCAGCCAATTGAGCCACCACCTTCTAATGATTTATTAAAATATCGCACTCCTAAACATTTATTTTTATATGCAGTGGTTGCCTACACTCTGGATACCAGTGTACCAATGTGCTACATGGCCTCCGAATCCCATACAATGGAGACGATAACCACATGGTTAAATACGTGGCAAATCGGAAAAGTTTTGCCAGATGAAATAATTAGTGACGACAGTTCTGCCCTGTTAGGAGCAATTACTAAAGTATTTTTAAAAATTGAATTCAATGATTATTTAAAACAGTGTTTTGATGTGCTTGAAGGAAATACCGCAGCAATACCTCTCTGTTATGTTCGCATGGATAAATCCCATTTTATTAAAAATCTTTATAAACAATCCTGTTTTGATAAAACTTCCGAAAAAGTTAAGTTATTTTACGTTCGCTGCTTGAAACATATTCAGCAGATCCGGTGCTATGAAGAACTTAAAACAGTTTTAAGAGACATAATCACGTTATCGCTCCATGAGTTCAGGAGTACGGACTTGAATGATTTGCAGCCCAAATGCAATAAAGCTTTTGAAAACCTAAAGGTCCAAATTATAAATCACACGAATCACGAAAATTTAGAAGATATTCATACTGAAAATGACATACAACCAAAAATCGAAATACTTCACAACGAAAATGACAAAGATGTTTCTTTACCTTTAATAAACTTTTATGATGACTTAATACAAACCGAAAAATTGTATCTGCAGTTAGTTGAACCATCAGATAACAAAAATGAATATTTCTTACCGGAATTGAACAGTACATTAAAACGACTTCTGAAAAAAATTCCACTGTGGGGTTGCGTTATGAACAAACATTTCAAAAATGCCAAACACTATGCATCAAGCTCTAATGTTGAAAATCATTTCAAAGATTTAAAAACTATATACTTTGATACGAAAAACCAACGCGTGCGATTAGACGAGTTTTTAGTACAGCACCATGGTTTTATAAATGGTGCTGTAAAACTTAGTTCCAGTGACGTTTTGCACAGAATAGATTCAAGTAAACGAGCTCAACAAACTGTGCGAACACAAAGGACAAAAAGACCAAAACCTAACCTCTTGAAGTGCGAAAATAATGATTTTGAGGCACAGTCAGTTTTTCAAGATAACCCGATAAAAATTGAAAATTGGAGAGGGCTAGCCGTATCCACACCCAGAAGTTTAAAACCCAAACCAATTTATATTTTACAAAACGGCAACGTGGCAAATTCTAAAACCGCTGAGAACAGGACTATAATAACAAACACATGTGCTTTCGATTCTGTTTCACAAACGTTTGCGATAGCTTACAAAGATAGACAAAAATTTAGAGACTCTGTAGATGCACAGATTAATAAAGGAGAATTTCATGATTTCTTATCATTAATTAAAGAATTATCGAATGCCAAGAATTGTGGTAAAAAATTATATGACCTGAGAGCGAAATTGCTCCTTCAACTTTTTAAACAATCAAAAACCCAATACGTAGTTGACTGTTCATGTAATACGACCAAAATATTAGATGAAATATGTACAAGTAGCTTATTCGTTTCCGCTATAAGACAAAGAGTTTGCTCTAATAGTATGTGCACAAGTCATGCAGATGAAAACAAATTGTACAATTGCAAGTATTTGCCGTTGAACTTGGATATAATAAATACTAAAGGTATCAACCACCTACAAGAAGCTTGCGAATCATGTTTAAGAACAGAATTTACTCCAGAGTGTCATATTTGTTGCGCTGGAAATATATCATTCATATACAATGTTAAAGATATTATCATTTATGAACTTCATGACGTGTGCGCTAACTTGGATGATCTGCCTCGTAACATTGAAGTAAATAATAAGGAGTACACAATTCTGTCTGTAATAGAATATGAACCCACTTCGAAACCCAAAAGTGTTGGACATTACAGGGCTCACTGCTACAGAAAAAATAGTAATTTATTTGAATGCTATGATGACTTATATAGTAAAATCCAACGACCTGGGAAATATAATATTATGCCACATGTAATAGTCTACATAGTAGAATAGACAAAATTGTACAGGGTCAGATAAATGCTCCAGGGTAGCCCGCGAAATAAAATTCTCTTACGTTTTTTTGCAATTTGCAAGCCAGTGCTAGGTTGTATGATGATTAAAATATTATTCGCGGCTGTAAGACGCATGTAGTTACAGAATTATAATCATCAAAATCATCAATACAACCTTCAAAGTTCATAAAGGTGTAGGAACCAAGAAAAACAGAAAAAGTCATTCCTACACATTTATGAACTTGGAGCAACCCTCCAAGTTCATATTGATGATTATACTTCTTAATAATATTTTAATCAACATACAACCTAGCACTCATAGCACTGGTGTGCAAATTGCAAAAAACGTAAGAAAATTTGAATTACGCGGGTTGGTTGGAGCATTCACCTTAACCAAATAAATGTTGGTACCTACAGTTTTGAGAGTTGTATTTAGTGTATACCTATAGTCAACCGCACAATGATCTGTGATGCAACAACGTGTTTCCATTTTGTATGTCGTATTACGTACCTATGAGGGATTTATAATTATTAACCAACGATTATATTAATGCTGATTATGTATTGTCACATAATTTTGATTTGATGGCGTTTTAGATATCTAAGTGTCATTCCACAGTCATGTGATAATGTTGTATGTATATGCAAGTTACTCGTAAGAATATTATTTATCTGTAATTTCAAATTTAATATTTTTTTACACAATATTATTCTTATACTTAATATTGATCTGTGATTTTTTGTGATGTTTACTAATTATAATTATGTTAGGCTATGAAAAACTGATCTGTGATTTAAATAATAATGACTACACAACGTGCAAATAATTTATAATATTTATAGGTAGGAAATTTGATCTGTGATTTGATGCAATAATTACTTTAAGAATTAAAATTAAGGGAATAAAAATAATAATTTCCACATCAACAAGCTGTTTCATTTATATAGTCACAAGGTGCATTTAATATATTTTTTAATTAGCCCTCAAAACTTTTGAACGCGACTGTAAGGACAACAGCTTAGGTATAATACGTCCAATAAAGAAGGTCCTCGTTAAGTATGAATCCGTCGCTTTTTAGTAGTCATTCAGATTTGGTCGGATAACCAGCCGTTGTTTACATATTTTGGTTTTTTGTTTATATTTACTTAATGCGTAACATTTGAAGCTCAATATTTTCACCATATATTTTTGACTAAAGGCACAAGATTTTGATTTACACCTACACATCTGGGATTGTGCCAGTTCCTTGTATTTTGCCGTCAAAGTTATGACACCATCGTTTTTACATTTAGCAAGATTATTCAAAAACGCATGCATGAACATTATTGAAACTTTGTATGGTTATTATTAGCGTCAAGAAAGACCGAATACAGTTTTCAGCGAAGTTATGCCTTGTCTCATTTAGGCGCTGCGATGTTTTTTCGGGTTTTCATAAAACCGCGATAACTTGAAAACTATAAATATTTTCTAAAATCTAATTGGGGCACAAAGGGGCACACATTAAGAGCTACTCGCGTATGTTTATTCTACAGGGGCACATGCAATGGTTTTAGAGATATACTATTCATCAAAACGTTACTCCAGCAGGAAATGCAATATCTCGAAAATCTGAAGGGGCACAGATTTTATTTTTGGGGGCACATTTTGGCACACATATAAGCTATCTGGCCATGCACAGTTTTTCTCTCTCCGATCATTCGTTTAGAATTTTCCTGCTAGAAAAACGTTACCCCAGCAAGAATCGTTTTTTCGATTTTTTTTCGAAACGACAGGGGGCACACATTTTTTATGTGGGGGCACATTTACAGCAGATAAGGCACCAACTATACGTTCTACTCATATAACTCTAGGAGATACTTTCTTGTTGGGGTAACGCACACGGCTACCCAACGCAAACAAATCCTCGGAACTGGCTAACTTAGCCGGACACCTACGCACAACGGACCATATATGAGAGCCTAAGTGCGGAAAATGGAGTCCCTACTCTACTCTACTCTCTACTCTAGCCAATAGCCTCTACTTCTGGACACGGCGCGTATTGTTAGGAGGTTCCTCTCTCAAGAGCCCTAACCATCGGCATCTCGGACCCTATTCCCGATGCCGGTGGGCTACTATTTTCTATAATTTTAAATGTTTTTTATATAATCTTTGTTACTAAAAATATTTAAAAATGTAAATCATATCTAAAGAAAATAAATAAAGGATAATTATACAGATCGGACTAACTTACCTAGTGACGTCCGATCCTTAATTATGTGAAGTAATCTCGTCCTCATTTAGTACTTGTAGTTTGCACTTCTTGCTAACTCGCTATCACATTTTTTAAAGATGAATCGATTCCATCAAAACGAAAAATGTTATCTGTGGTCCGGTCGTAGGTGCGCTTTCTTGACATCTGTCAACTCATTCTTTCAAAGCATATGATCGGGACTTCAAGATGACCGATACGGTTATCGTACAGTCCCGATACATTAGATAACAACACAACTTTAAAAAGGGGTCTAGATAAGACAATATAATACACATTTAAGTAGGCTGATCTTCTGGGAAGGGTTGGGATACAATGAGGACGAGATTACTTCACATAATTAAGGATCGGACGTCACTAGGTAAGTTAGTCCGATCTGTATAATTATGCTCCGTAATCTCGTCCTCATTTAGTACTTGTAGATGTTCAAAGAAGAAAGTTGTGTTGGTAACATAATCAACATCTTTAATCATTGAACAATGTAACTTAACATACTATTCTGAGTATCATTACTTAGTTAGTAATTATACATTATTTATATTTAAGGTAACATAACTTAAATCTTCTCTGACACTGGTATCAACCAGTGTATAATAATCTTATAAAGAACTCAATTAGGTACTTATATCAGACAGTTACCATTGACCTTAAATTTAATCAACTCTCACTCTCTATAGAACACACTGCTTGTGCAAAAGCATTTGAATCACTAACTATAGGTCTCTTATAAAAGCGAGCAAAAGTTGAGGAATTTGTAGTCCAACCAGCTGCTTTTCTTATAACTTCAATATTAATACCCACTTCAGAAGCTTTTGAGGTAGAAGCATGCCTTGTGCTGTGTGATGTGAATTTGGAAGTATCTATTCCACTATTAGTTAAAATTTGTTTTATCCACCTACTAATAGTTGCAGTAGTGGCGGCATGATATGGTTTTCTTATAGTTATAATTAGTGATTTACAATCTTGTCTTATATTTTTTGTAATATCTAGATAGAACAAAAGGGTAGTAGCAGGACATACAGACAAGTTCTCCTTAAAAAATGGTAGTATCAGATTGGGCTGAGATCTACCAGGTGCAGAGGTTTTAATAATTTCTGGAATTTTTATGTTAATATTATCCTCATTATATGAAATGTTATCTATACTTATGAGAGGCAAGGTTTGAATTCTGTGTGCAGTTACAAGGGCTAATATGGTAACTAACTTTTTGGTAATTAGTTCTAAATTGAGAGTTTCATTAGGGAATAATTTAGACAAATAATTCAAAACTATACCGGGATCCCATATTACTTCATATTTAGGGTTCTTAGGTCTTAATCTAAATATACCCCTGAAGAACCTTGACAGTCGATCGTCTGTGCCAATGTGGGGCCCTAGAACTAAAGAAATAGCTGACCTAATGGTATTGAGTGAGCTATATGATAGTCCCTCATTAAATTTTTTTGTCAGAAAACATATCACAGTGGGAACTGAATCTAGGAGAGGGTCAATATCTTGGTTCTGACAATAGGAAATCCACTGCTTTAGAGCAGACTCATATTGCTTTCTTGTTTTGGTAGACAAAGAAGCTGAAACTATATCAAGGGAAGGAAGTGGTATTCCTCTTCTCAGGAAAGAGATCCTGATAATATGGCGGCAATCAGTTTGAGACTCCTGTGCAATGGATGTGGATCCCTGGAAGGAGACAACAGTAAATCATGACAACCCTGTCATGATTTACTAATAATTACTTAATATTATTAATACCAATATAATTTTTTTCAGAAATAACCATGGACTCAAATAAGGGAAACCATGGTTGTGAGGGCCACCAAGGTACTACAACTATGCCTGTCGCCCCTTCCCTTTTTATTTTCTGTAAAATCTTACTTATAAGTGCAAATGGTGGGAATGCATAAAAGAAATCACCGCACCATTTGACAGTGAATGCATCAACAGAGCATGCATCTGGATCAGGGAGCCATGATATATATTTCTGACAGTGTTAAACTTGTTTGCAAATAGGTCAATATGAGGCTCACCAAGTTTAACAATAATAGTCTTGTAGGCTACATCACATAACTTCCATTCAATCTCTGTATTTGGACGCCTAGATTCCAGATCTGCGATAGTGTTTTCTTTAGAACTGATGTAAGATGCATAGATCCAAATGTGTCTTTCCTCACACCATTGCCACAACTTTCTGGCTAAGTTATTAAGGTGGGGAAAACGAGTGCCACCCATTTTATTGATGTAGGCTATGGCGGTTGTGTTATCTATTCTAAGTAAAACTTCACAGTGACTGAGTGTGCTTGCAAATGTTTTGAGTCCTATAAATGCTGCTAAAAGTTCAAGGTAATTTATGTGGAACTTTTTATCATCAGTTGTCCAGTGCCCATGGCTTCTGATATCATTACATACCAGACCCCAGCCAGTCTGTGAAGCATCAGAAAATATTTCTAGAACAAAGTCAAATTGTTTTATTTTGTTGTGGGTTGTTGGGATGTGAGACAACCACCAATCTAGTTCTAACCTAATTTCTTTTGTGATAGGCAGCAGCGCTTTGTAATTTTCATTATTGTTTTTTAAAGCTGCTGTTTTGTTACTTTCCATAACTTTGGTGTAAAGCCAACCATATTCCACTGCTGGGCATGCAGCAACAAGGATACCTAGCAACTGAGCAAAATCTAATATTTTGCATCTCCTCTTAGATTTAAAATTCTTTAATAATTTAAGAATGAGATCTATCTTTTTCTGAGGAAGTGAGATATTAAACTGAACTAAATCTAACACAAATCCTAAATATTGACAGCACTGTCTGGGTTCTAAGGCTCTTTTTAGTATTGATAACAAACCCTAGATTTTTTAAGACAGTTTGAGTTGTTGACACATTTTTCAAACACTTAGCATATGAATCACCAAGGCACAAAATATCATCAAGATATATTACAGAAAGCAACCCCAATGACCTCAGGTGACACATAACTGGCTTCATGATCTTTGTGAATACATATGGTGCTGTGCTAAGCCCAAATGGAAGGCATGTAAACTCAAACAATGTATCTTGAAACTGAAACCGGAGAAATCTTCTATCATATTTTTTTATGGATAACAAGTAATAAGCATTTTTCAAATCTATAGTTGCCATAAAACATCCTGGGGTCATGAGTTTGGTTGCTGTCCTTAAGTCTTCTAGTTTGAAGTGGTGTGTAGTAATATATTTATTAAGTTTTTTGAGATTTAATATAAATCTCCATGTGCCATCTGATTTTGGATGCAAAAATATGCTGGATAAAAATTGATTATCTGCAGATAAACATCTTTCGATAGCACTTAACTGTAGGAGTTTATTAATTTCCATAGAAATAAGATTGCTTTCTTTCTGACTGAAGTTATTATTTTTAGGAATGGAAGTTTGTACTGGAATTTCATAAAAGGGTAGTTTACAACCCTTGATCCAATCATGTATTGTTGGATTAGTGGTAACATTATTCCAGACTTCAGAGAAATACTGCAATCTACCAGTTTGTACCTGAGCTAGCGGCGTTCCTGTCCTTGACGTCGCGGCTGGCGCCTCTGTGGCGAGTGCCTCGGGCGTGTTGCTGGTTGTTTCACCTGGTTGTTCCGCTTCAGCACTGTCTTCTGCCTACTCGGACGAGGGAGCTGCTGTCTGTGTGGGCCCCGAAAGTTTAAATTCTTTGGTCTCGTCGGAGGTCTTGCAGGTGTGTTTTTCAATTCTTGTCCTGACTTTTTTACAGCTTTTATTGCACTAAACTTATCCTGTAGTTTATCCCCGAACAGGTACTCAGATATTGGTGTCTGCTCCATTAGCTCTTTCATATCCTTATTAAGGCCAGGTAGGATTAGGGAACGTCTAGTGATGCAGTTTTCATAATAAATGTGAAAAAGTAGTCTGGCTGCATCACTTAGAGTCAAAATTTGATCACTACTCTCTTGGTTAGCGATTAGATTGTTTAACACTTTGCCTATTGATGTAATGGCAGCAGCCAAGGTGATCTGCTGCCCCCTGATTTGTTGGTCCTTTTTCACTCCACCATCACTCAGTGCAGCTGCCATTTCTTCGTTTAGTTTTGGCGGGTTCAACAAACTGCAGTTCTGTGGTGTTTCCTGCTTGTTTAGGATGTTTTGTCTTGTCTCCTCATTTAAACCCTTAACAATTATTGCTGACCACCACGCGGTGGTCAGCAATAATTGTTGCACAGCAGTCTGGCCACGCAGCCAGACTGCTGTGAAGTACTATAGGTGTCTTTGTTGGCTGCACCCCCTCATCTCCAAGGAGCTCCTCAATGCCTGGAGGAAGAGCTTCAGGTACGGTTGCTCGTTCACTGTCTGCCTCTTTCTGATTTCCTTCATTAGGTGATAGAGGACGACTGTCGGTAGTCAGAAGTGGCGGAATGTGTGATAATTGATGGCAAGGAGTCAGTGGTATTTGGCGATATGGGGAAGAGCTGTCGCGGCGAGTCAGGCTGCGTCGGGTTTTATCATGTCGTGTCTCACAACTTCGGTCGCGGTAACCACGGCTTCTCGAGCGTGTTCGATTGGATCGTGATCTGCTGAAGCGGGCTTCATACTCGTCTACGAAGAATAATTAGAGTTAGACCTCTAACTGGTTGAGTTTAAATCCACGGCTAACCTCTCGTGATAGCTCAAGGGATGCAATAGGGACGAGATTTAGAACAACTGAACGTGTACATCATCGGCTGACCTCTCGTGAAAGCTCTTGTGATGTCGTTCTATTGTAAGTTAGATCATCGGCTAACCTCTCGTGAAAGCTCTAGTGATGTCTTGCACAGTTGGTGTTCTCATGGTTAACCTCTCGTGAAAACTCTAGAGACATGTGCGTCTTAGGGCACCAGGTAATTCTAGGAAAAGACGAGTGGGTAGGTATTCAAAAAGCTTACCAGAGTTTCGATGACGACTGAGTTTTCGCTTATTCAACCGATTTTCTAGTTCTCGCAGGCGTTCGTTAAGTTCCTTCATCTCTTCGTCTCGTTTTCTTCGATGTTTTCCCATCTCGGTTTGGTAATTACAAAATTTTCGGAACTTTTGTAATAGAAACGTGACCGCGCGCTTCACAAAAAAGTACAATGAGTTGACAGATGTCAAGAAAGCGCGCCTACGACCGGACCACAGATAACATTTTTCGTTTTGATGGAATCGATTCATCTTTAAAAAATGTGATAGCGAATTAGCAAGAAGTGCAAACTACAAGTACTAAATGAGGACGAGATTACGGAGCATAATAATAAAATTTATTCAAAAATATAAGATACAACGTTTACAGTTTTTCTTAAATCTACGTCAAGTTCATGATGATTTGTGTCTGAACTAGGTAATCCTGTGTTTCAGGCGATTGGCGGTAACTTTAATTGACATAATAATCACATAGCTTAATAATCCTTGGTAAAAAAGGTATATAAAAATTATAGTATCTTAACCTAGCTAACTAATTAAATAAAAAAATAACAATAATACGAACAATATTTACTTTAGCACAAGTAATAACTTCTCTGTATCTCCATAGGACATACTCGTAGCTTGAAGAGCTTCCTTAAGGATTTTCTTGCAGTTACTGTGGTTTAAGGAGTAGATGTTTCCTTTTTCATTTAGCCTGTTATAGAGTAACGGTCCGAGGTACATATAAAACTTGGCTGTGAAAGCATGTTTTGTACTTTTTTGAGGGAAAACTATACTTCTTTCTTCTTTCCGTCTTTTTTTTGTAAATTCAGTGCTGTATGGGAGTGCTGCGTGTTGTTTTAGTACAGTGCTCATAATAAATAACTGTCGAACTGTTACTTCACACGATTTATACAGGAGGTTAGTCGGGAAAAGGAAAGGGCGGCAAGTAGCCACCTTCAGAATAGCTCTTTGAGCTCTTTCAATGGGCAATAACAGACCTTTACTCGCCCCCCCCCATGAGGTAATACAGTAAGTCAGAATTGCAAGCAAAATATACTTGCCTCAGAATTTTTGGATCTGTAATAAATCGTAGCTTTTTGAATACGAATATCAGCTTACGAATTCTATTATTTAGAGCTTCCATATGTTGTTTAAAGGAAAGGGTTTCATCTATTATAATACCCAGGTATTTTATTTTATCAGTCTTTTTAATTTTGGGAGACTTACACTGGACATCTGCTGGGTCTGGGCAACAATGAGCATGCAACGCTTTGGGGATATTCGATATATGCTTGCGCATCGAAAACTTAATGTAATTTGTCTTATCTGCATTTAGAGTTAGTGAGTTATTTAGAAGCCATTTATTTACAATATTAAATCCGTGTTGCGCAAGATTGTAGACTTCATTTTCTGAGTCAACCGAAAAAAGTAATGCAGTGTCAATTGTGCAGTGTCAAAAGTGTGTAAATTATGATAGTGCCATGCTCTAGCTTTAGATTGCAAAGGTCATTTATGTAGATCAAAAACAAAGTGGGCCCTAGAATACTTCCTTGGGGAACACCAAAAAATGTTTTTTTTGAACAGCACTGAGAACATCGCCAATCTTTACGCACTGGGAACGATCTTCTAAATAACTTTTGAAAATTTTCAGCTGGGTGCCTCTCACACCCATGATCTCAAGCTTGCGCAACAGAATTGGAATGGAAACTGTGTCAAAAGCTTTGGCGAGGTCCAGGAAAATGCCTACTGTGTGGTTACCCTTGTCAAGTTCTTGCGCTACATAGTCAGTCAGACGAAGTACAGCATCGGAAGTTGAAACTTTAGGCCTAAATCCAAACTGCCGTTCAGACAGAACAGATTTATCTTCCAAATATTTCAACAACCTTTTGTTTATTATTTTCTCCAATATTTTTGACATAGAAGGCAGTAAGGAAATAGGTCTATGTTTACGCCTGCGTTAACTGTGGAGATGTGCAGTGTGTGTATCGCGCCTTGCTATCCTAAAAGGACTAGGCGCGCCATACTGGTTCAACTTTGTAGTTTTTATTTTATATTCTTCCACCTACATTTTTTTTCTTGTGTGTCCAAATTTATCATCGATCGCGTCATCCTCACGCTCCGCATATTTTAATTGTAAAATATAGAAAACCTAAATTAAATCACCATACCTCAACACGGGAGTTTCATTGAAGCCCCAACATCTGGCGACCGACCAATTTTGGCGGAAAACAAGTTCGTGAGCATGCGACCACGCGCTGACGGTGTATCCATTGCGCCGCAGCCACCTTTCAACCAAATCAAGAATCTTACCTGGGTTTCCTGGAGGAGCACCAGCCATTGCAGCCACCGCCGGTCAGCGATCAGCATTCAGCTTCGTACCGCAGCCTCGGCCAATGCAGCTAAGTGCCCATTTTTCCTTGTGAATTCCCTGTTACCTACCTACCTGTTACCTTACCTTTTAAACCCTTATCCTTTATAAATCTATCCAGTACCTATTTGAAATAGCTTCTACAAGTGCATTGGTGTCTGTAGTCATTGTAGTATCGTAAAATATTACATGAATACACCATATGCAGTTAAATAAAGTAAATTCACATTTATCTAATAATAAACGATTTAGCTATCAATAGAAATACAATATAGGCTATCCTCCTATGATATTATCATAGTTCTGTTATTCGTGTTTCTTCCCAGGCTTATAGCTGTAACTATAGGCATATATTTCACCTACATCGCCGAACATTCCAGGTCGAGTTCTCCGTGTAACATAACTTCGGGCCACCTGCCGTGTCACCTTGTGACAACGGGAGCCCCACTGCTGCGCGGGGCCGGCCTCAGGTCGTTAGGCGAGGAGCGTGAGCTAAGTTTTCAGTTTTTTTCATTCTCATAGTTTGTGTCTGTATATTTCCATAATCAAACCTACTTAGAAACAACTTGTTTATTAAATTCATTTATTCTATTTTTATAAGGTTTGAGTTCACAATGGGCAAAGATTATGGAGGTGAAACCAGCACAAACGATCCTCGTGAATTACAGGATCTTTTAGTGAAACGTAGTTCCATAAAAGTTCAAATAACTAAATTTAGAAACTTTTTATCAAATATTACTTCTAAGGAAACGCTTACTCAGATTGAGTTAGCTGAGTTAACTTTAAAACTAAACAAATTTGAATCTATCTATAGCCGCTTTGATGACTTGCAAAATCAGATAGAACTATTACACTCTGATAATTTATCTAATGAGATTGATGAGCGTGATACTATCGAACAACTATTTATATCCAACATAGCAATTGCTCAAAGTGTTTATTTATTTTTATTTATTTATTCATTGAAATCTCCCTTACAACTATCATTACAGGTGTATTCCTAATAATAATCATCAATAATTAATAAATCTAATCTAATCTAATCATCATGACATAGGTTTTAAATTACCTCAAATTCAAATTGCTATGTTTGATGGGTCTTGGTTTCGCTGGCTTGAGTTTCGTGACACTTTCTTATCTATAGTACATAATAACGACCGCATCGCTCCCATTCATAAATTCCATTATCTTATTTCGTACTTGACTGGCGATGCAGCGCGCATTATTGCTAACTTGGAGATATCTAGCACAAATTATGCGTGTGCTTGGAATTTATTATGTGACAGATACAACAATACCCGACAATTAGTAACTCATCATATAAATTCATTATTATACATAAAACCAATCACAAGCGAGTCGGATAAATCACTACGATTCTTTGTGGATCATGTTAATAAAAACTTACGCGCTTTAACTAGTCTCGGTATAGGTTCACGTGACTGGGATATTTTACTCATTCATATAATGAGCCCCAAGCTTGATAGCTGCACCAAGGCAAAGTGGGAAGAGTACCTGGGCACGTTGAATACCAATGTATCTAATTTGCAAACTTTTTTCAAGTTTCTTATTGATCGCGCTGATGTACTTGAGTCAATAAATAGCAGCTATTTATACTCTAAACCCAAGCTCAGACAATGTCAAAGCCTATAGATAGTAATAATAAAATAAAATCTCATCAGTCTTACATTTCTAATAGGGAAGACAATAATATGCCGATAATAGATTATGCCGATGCCTGCTACCTGGATGCTACTGAAGAGCTACTAAATAAGCTTTAGCGCTTGCAAAATTTATGTATTCGCTTTATTTTTGGTCTCCGTAAATATGACCACGTTTCTCACCTTCGCAAAGAGCTCAAGTGGCTCCCAATCCGCCTTCGCAGGAACACTAGGATCCTATGTCTTCTCTTCAATATCCTACATAACCCATCCTATCCTTCGTACTTGCGCGAGCGTTTTTCTTATGCCCGCCCTATTGACACACCGTGTAGATCGCACCTTAGATCCCTACTTAAATCCCATCCTCATAAATCCAGCAATTACTCATATTTTATGTTAAATTTAACATTATAGATTAATTTAGGTAAGGGACATAAACACATTATTCTTTTCCTTTTCTCACACACTATAGTCTACGTTTCTTTTTCATTTCTCCTTTTGCAGGTCTGCTGGCAGAAATTTCTTAAGAAATAAGCAGTACCTTTGTACTTATATTTTATAATTTTATTTTCCTGTGTAATCTTTTGTGTGTACATAAATAGTAAAATAAATAAATAAATATTTCTGATATATCATGCGGCGTTTGTAATGGTAGTCATCGCCTTTATGATTGTCCGACCTTTTTGGCTAAGAGTGTAGGTGACCGTATCACTGAAGTAAGCAAATTGAATCTTTGTCATAACTGCTTAAGGTCTGGCCACTCTGCACGCAATTGTCGCATGCATCCGTGTCGCATGTGCAATACAAAACACTATAGACTCTTGCATAAACAACAGTCTAGGAACAAAATATTTCTAGTGTTGTCACCATTTCACCCGACATCACTCATCAGTGATGTCGGGTGAAATGGTTACTACATACTCTCGTTAATTTTTCTAATCAAAATAATCATCAAGTTCTTCTGTCTACTGCTTTTATTAAGGTAGTTAATCCTACTACCAATCAAACACAGAAGGTTCGTGCTCTTTTGGATTGCGGTAGTCAGTCATCATTTATTACTCAATCTCTTAAAACAAAACTGCTTTTAGAACCGACTACCACTTTGCATGTCAATATAATTGGCATAGGCAATAAAACTACTACTCAAGCTACAGAAACTTGTGTAGTACAGTTGAAATCTTTAATGAAGCATTTCACTATCACCTCTTCTTTTCTGGTATTGCCAGTATTGACCGGTAACATACCTCGAATACCCATTGACTTAAAACAAATTAATATTTCGAGTGATTACTTTTTAGCGGACCCTCGCTTCCACCAACCAGCACCTGTTGATGTTGTCATCGGTGCCGATATTTTCTGGGGCATTATTGGCCGCGATCAACTCTCTCTCGGTCTTAATTCACCTGTATTGAGAAGTTCTCATTTCAGTTGGTTGATAACAGGTCCTATGTATTTTAATTTACCCAAAAACAAGAAGTTAAAGGAAATTGATATAAATTCGAATCATTTGGTCGTTTCTTATATGTCATCTGCTGAAGAAATACATCAAGAACTAACAAAATTCTGGGACTTAGAAAATGTTCCCCAAACACAACCATTTATGAGTCATAGTGAGAAGGCATGCGAAACACATTTCTTATCGCACACCTTCCGTTCAGAAACCGGTAGATTCTCAGTCAGTCTACCTTTAAAGGATACACCTGATGGTCTAGGTGAATCTTATTCACAAGCTAAAAAACGCTTGTTAAATTTAGAAAGGCGATTTCGCAAACAACCACATGTGAAATCGCAATACATACAATTTATGCGTGAGTACGCAGACTTAGGTCAGCTTTCAGAATCCTGTACCTTTTACATCTTACTTCCTCTGCCATCACGCTGTCTTCAAAGACAGTAGTGAGTCCACGAAAATTAGAGTCGTATTGGACGGCTCGGCCCCTACTTCATCGGGTCAGTCTGTAAATGACATCCTCATGGTTGGGCCTAATATGCAGGACTCACTATTCTCCATATTCTCCATATTAATAAGAGCTCGACAAAATAAGTTTCTCCTCTCAGGTGACATCGAGAAAATGTACCGTCAAGTCCGTGTACATGAGGAGAATCGC
Organism: Eugnorisma glareosa; assembly: GCA_947578425.1. Classification (NCBI taxonomy): domain Eukaryota; kingdom Metazoa; phylum Arthropoda; class Insecta; order Lepidoptera; family Noctuidae; genus Eugnorisma; species Eugnorisma glareosa. Next base: position 18,305,989 of record OX387979.1, read on the forward strand.
AACCTTCAACTAATTTTATGGAGAGAGGATGAGTCCTTGCCCATCAAAATGCTTCAGCTGGGTACTGTGACTTACGGAATGGCAAGTTCCAGCTACCTGAGCACTCGGTGTCTATGGCAGATTGGTGAAGAATTTTCTGATCCTATGGTTAGGGATATAATTCAACATGATTTCTTTGTGGACGATCTCATTACCGGTTCTGAAAGCGAGGATACCTTACGTTATATTCACAAATCTGTAACTGAAGAATTAAAGAAAGGATGCTTTAATCTTCGTAAATTTAAGACTAATTTAACATCACTGTTCGATTCAAATACTCAAACTGATGATAATCTTCTAGTTAGTGATTCAACTAGTACCCTAGGCATGGGATGGAACCCAAAAACCGATCAGTTACATTTCCCCATCAAACCATTTTCCTGTAATAATAATTTAACTAAAAGATCATTTCTATCGTCCCTTTTTAAAATATTTGACCCTTTGGGACTAATAAGTCCATGTGTAATACGAATTAAAATGTTATTACAACAACTATGGCTGCACAATTTGACTTGGGACTCTCCAGTCCCACCTGAAGTTCAAAGAGATTGGAACGATTTTATACAGTCTTTACCTTCCCTTTTAGCTTTAGAAGTTCCGCGTCGTGTGCTCTGTGATGAACCTGCATCTGTAGAATTACATTCATTCAGTGATTCATCACAAAAGGCATACGGAGCTTGTATTTATTTAAGTTCAGTCAATACTGCGAACGAGGTCACAGTCAAGTTACTTTGTTCGAAGTCAAAAGTAGCTCCGATTAAAGGTGCAACTATCCCTCGTCTAGAATTGTGCGCAGCCCTACTGGCAGCAAGGTTATGCAAGGTTGTCAGGGAGTCACTGCGATATGAAGTTCAGCACCAGGTACACTGGTGTGATTCGTCAGTAGTGCTAGCCTGGCTCCACACCAGCTAAAACAAACAAAAAAAAAAAAAAAAGAACATTTGTAGCTAACAGGATTGCGGAGATCTGTGAGCTAACCGATGCCTCCTCGTGGCGATATGTGCCCACATGCTGACCTCATATCCAGAGGAGTCAGTCCAGATAAGCTTGGCGGAACCAAGCTGTGGTAGTCAGGCCCTCCATTCCTCATTGAGCCTGAATATAATTGGCCTACTTTAAAACCTAATAAAATTAATAATAACGCGCACGCGGACGAGCGAGAAGCGCGTACGCGTGCGAGCTAGAGGCGCGATCAACTCGGCCGCAGTTTTGGTCGGCGACGTCGAGTTCCAGTAACTTCCACCAAGCTCCATAGCTGCCGGGCGTTGGTTGGCGCCAACTTTTCATTATTTGTCCGACGCATGGTCCGACGCCATCCGCCATTTTGGTGGTGTTCTATCAATTATTCAAGTGAAAAGTGATTTTTAAGTACTCTGTGAAAGTGAAACACGTCTCACTATTTCAGCATCGTGCAATAATTGCATTCTGCATAATATGTAACTAGCATCTATATATGCGTAAAATTACTAATTGCAAAGTTTTATAATTGTTTAAATTCACAAAATCTTATTAGCCATCATGGCAAACAATGTAAAGCGCCTAATACTGGCCAGGAGCCAGACAAAAGGGACTATAACCTCAATATGTAAGTTTGCCGAGTCCGAGGACGTCGACAAAGCCTCTATAAAGGCGTTTACGGTTAAAAAGGACAGATTGGTCACTGCCTTTTCAGAATACAGCTCTTATAACATAGATATATCTGTTTTAGATGATAACAACGATGAAGATTTTGGTCATTATGAATCCACATATCTAAGTGCCTTAGCCGCATTCGAGGATGCCATCGAAATAAAATCTAGCCCAGGTAAATCTCCGGACCCCGGAGCGGACCATGATGAGGATGGCAGAGAGAGTGACGCTATGAAACGCCTCCCACCTATAAATATACCCAAGTTTGGAGGTGAGGTAGGTGATTTTCACTTCATCAGCTTATATAAAAGTGTCATCGATAAAAACACTAAACTGTCACAATGTGATAAATTCTATTATCTAAAAACATATTTAGCTGGCGAAGCCGCCGAATTAATTAAACATTTATCGCTTACTGCACATAATTATGCTATCGCACTGCAGTTGCTCAGCGAGCGTTATGATAACAAAAATAAGGTCATAAATTATCATGTCTACACAATATTAGACCTAAAACCTATTTCTAAATGCACTGCTTTAGCTATAAGAGAAATCATTTCTCAAACCAGACAGCATTTAGCTGCCCTAAAAAATATGAATATACCTGTTCAACATTGGGATGCAATTATTGTATGCATTTTGCAACGCAAGCTTGACATGCACACATTATTATCATCTAGAAATGAAATCAGATGCTGATTCAGACATAAACTTGCTTCTTAAATTTTTAGAACAACGGGCAGCAGCACTTGAAACTGTGGCAGACAGCCAAGCATCCTCAAATAGTGGAGTGAACAGCGGTCGCAGGACAAGTTTGGTAGCCACAACAACGGATGGTAAAAAAGTGACACAAGTATGCAAATTTTGTAAGTCTAATCACCACCAACTATATAAATGTGAAAAATTTAAACTTGCCTCGTTATCTGATCGTGTCACCTATGTAAAGAAAAATGAGTTGTGTACTCTATGCTTAAACAAGCACCTGTCAAAGTGTAAATTTACTTTTAAGTGTTCGATCTGCAAACAAAAGCATAATAGTTTACTGCATGAAAATCATCCTGAACAGGAGGTAAAGCAAGTGTCATTATCTATGAATAAGTGCAATGATGTTTTATTGCCTACTATAAAGGTAAACATAACTGACAAATTAGGTCAACAATTTTAAGTTAGGGCTCTTTGTGACTCAGGTAGTCAGGTTTCCTTTGTGTTATCAGACATAACAGAAAAAATGGATTGCAGGTTAGCTAAAAACTATACTTATATCAAGGGAATATGTGGTCAATCTAATACTATTCCTTACACTGCTACGTTTAATATTTATTCTACTCTCAACACTTACAATACTCAAATAGCATGCTGTGTAGTGCCAAGCATCACTAGTGATTTACCTCAGTGCGAGATAGATACAGATATTTTAAAAATTCCTTCATAATTATGTCAAGTTAGCTGACACAGAATTTTACAAAGCTGGAAAAATAAGCATCTTATTAGGTTGTGACGTTTTCTTTAAAATTTTATTACGTGAACAACTACCTATTGTCCCTAAAGGTTTGTATTTACACAATACCCACTTTGGTTATTGTTAGGTATGTGAGACAAGTGAAACGCAGGGAAGTCGTTTACGCACTGATGCTTTATTACAGGAATATTAGGAAGTGGGCGGGGCCTGCATAATGCCAACATGACATATTATTATTAAGATGCGTTCAGAAATACACAACAATTCTCCCCTTTTAGTATGACAATATGACATCATATGAAAAATAATACAGCTAATTAATCTATACAAAAGAATGGCTTATAATTAATGTTCCTACGAAACGGACGCAACACTCTGTCTGACAAACCCCCACTAGTACAAAGCCCCGGTTCCTGCTGGGGCTCTGATGCTACAGGGTCTGTGTTATCCTCTATAGCTTCGAAGAATTCTTCATGTTCAACTGGTGGCACTGCATCAGACAGTTGTACATCTGTAGGTGTTAACTCTTTTGTGCAGTGTGCATCTTCACTTCCCTCCTCATTGTTCCGAGACTCATTATCATTCTCCTCTGGGAATGAAGTACTCATTGTGGCCCCGTGTGGTGCCAAGTCTTCTGAATCAACAGGACAGTCAAAAATGTTATCATGAGTGTTGTCCGGTCCCTTACATGACACTAATTGATTCTTATGCTTTTTTAACTTAACTAAAGTTTGACAATCTTCAATTAAATAGGTCATTTTACCCATTCGCTTTATTACTTCACCCCTAATCCAAGTGAATTTTTTATTAACATTATACTTTTTGTACATCACTTTATCTCCGGGTTCAAAACATTGTTTATTTATGCCCCCATATGCTTTACTCTGTGAACACTGGTTACGTTCCACTGCTTTAGCGAGAGTGCTAGATGAGGGCGACGGTGCAGGTTGCGCTCTCGGTACCAAGTAATCTAACCGAGAACGTAACTTCCGCCCAAAAACTAGTTCGGCAGGCGAAAAGCCCGCTGTAGTATGCACTGAGTTTCGGTAGTCAAACAGATATTTTAATAAATCTTTGTTATTTTGTTTTGAATTAGTACTCATCATTAAACAAGATTTAATTCCTTTCTTGACCATAAGAAACAGGGTGCATTGTCACTGACCAACGTATTTATTAGTCCATATCTCGACATGAAGTCGTATAATTTCTCGATAACAATGGCCGAAGAAGTGCTTTTTTTTTTTGTACACTTCTGGCCATTTTGAGTGCGCGTCTACCATTACTAAATACATCTGCTCATTAATTGGACCGAGAAAATCGATGTGTACCCTCTGAAACGGATATTGCGGGTGTACACAGCAAGCGGAGCTCGTGCTGGAGACGGCCTGAGCTGTGTACATATTTTACAACCTCCTATCAGCGCTTCAATAGCCTTATCGATACCCGGAAACCAAACTGTACCCCGAGCATTAGCTTTACATTTTACTATCCCTAAATGTGACTTATGCAGTTCAGATAAAATTTTACTTTGCAATTTTTCCGGTATAACTATTTTGTGGCCACGCATTACAACACCATTTTCTATTGACAGTTGGTTTTTACATAATGAATACGGAAAAATACTTTCATCCGTCACCTTCCTAGGCCAACCATTAAAAATATACTGAATAACTTTAGACAAAATAATATCATTACGAGTTTCTTCCTGTAACAATTTAAGTGTAACTGGTAAACTAGAATCTACTACAAAATTTACGTATGAGGGCCTATCATCTAAGAACTCAGCCGTCTCGCTACCTTCCTGACTTGGTTCACCGCTCAGGCTGGCGCGCGATAGAAAATCCGCGCAGTTGCTGGCACTACGAATGTATTCGATTTTATAGTTGTAACCACTTAGAAACATTGCATATCGTTGCAATCGATTAGCGGAAACCTCGGGTATTCCATGGTGTGGGCCGAATATCGAAATTAACCGTTTATGGTCAGTCCTGAGTGTAAAAGGAACTGATCTGCTAGAAAGATATTGGTGGAACCGACGTACACCGAATATGATTGCCGTAGCCTCTTTCTGTATCTGAGATTAGCGACCCTCGGCTGGGTTCAACGTCCGCGAGGCGTACGATACCGGCCGCTCCACCCCCGACGCGTCAACCTGCGACAAAATTGCACCTAACCCACTAGGCGATGCGTCCACTGTCAAAATAACATTTTCATTTCTGTCAAAGTGAGCTAAAACCTGATCCGATGCTAGTATAATTTTGATCGCATTGAATGCTTTGTCGTGTTCCAAAGTCCATTGCCATTTACAATTTTTTTTAAGTAAAGCGTATAGAGGGCTAAGGATTGTTGAGGCGTTTGGTACAAAATTTCGGTAATAGTTAACGAGGCCTAAAAATATTGTAATTTACTGACATCTTCTGGAACAGGAGCTTTTACGATAGCCGACACCTTTTGAGGTGACTTTTTTAACCCATTTTTGTCTACTACGTAACCTAGATATTCAACTTCATCTTTGAAGAAGTCGCACTTGGTTTTTTGCAGTGTCAGTCCCGCTTCCTGTAAGCGTCGCAACACCTCTCGCAATCTATCTAAATGTTGTTCCCTGCTTACCCCCGTGACAAGGACATCATCCAGCATACACAATACCCCTTCCATTCCTGACAACACACATTCCATTACGCGTTGAAATATTGCTGGCGCGCAAGCTAACCCGAATACTAACCGCGTATACATAAACAAACCTTTATGTGTGTTGATACATGTTATTTTCTGTGATTCTTCGTCTAAAACACACTGTGCATAGGCCTGCGACAAATCTAATTTGCTAAATTGTTGCCCTCCGTGCAACTTCGTAAATAATTCGTGAGCTGTAGGCAACGGATATTGATCTACTAACAGCTGTTTATTTATTGTGACCGAATAATCCGCACATAAACGTATGGAGCCGTCGCGTTTTAATACTGGAACTATTGGCGATGCATACTCTGAGTATTCAACGGGTTTTAATATACCTATGCTAACAAGTCGATCTAACTCTTTATCTATTTTATTGCGTAAAGCAAAAGCTATCGGTCGCGGTTTAAAAAATATTGGTTTGGCATCTTGTCGTAAGTTTAATTTTATTTTATATTTCTTTAAAGTTCCAAGCTCATCAGAAAAAACATTTGGGAATTGAGTTTGTAGCTGCGCTTTCACACTTGACGAATTTTCACAATAATTTACGGGCATCATTTCTACTTTAAAGAAGGAAATAAAATCTCTACCTAAAAGCGGTGGACCGCCATCACGAATAACATACATATCTAAGTTTTGCGTTCTACCTACGTATATGTAAAAGGTAATCGCACTACTCCTATGCATTCGATATTATTGCCAGTATAAGACAACAATCTTTTATTCGTTTCGATCAGTGACACCTCTTTGAAATATGTTACCTGTTGTATGAACCTGTTTATAAAATGTTTTTTCGGAAATCGCAGTAACAGCTGACCCACTATCAATTTGAAACTTTATTTGTACCCCGCGAACATTAATTGTTTCAGACATAGGTTCTCCGTTCGACGTGCGAATATTAAAACACTCACCGTCATCGCCGCCATCATCAAAACTCTCGCTCACTACGTAATTAACTTTTTTACACATACGGCGCAAGTGGCCCTTTACGTTGCACTTTTTGGACTTGTAGTTCGCGAATCGGCACTGCACTGATGTGTGGTTTTTATAACCACATACTGAACACGACCGGACACTGACACTCGCATTGCCATTTTTTCCCATTTGAAATAGTTGATCGCCGTGTGCCGGCCCGCCACCGGTCGCTGCCGGCGCCGACGCCGCTGCGCCGCTGCGCGCGCACCTGACGCTCTCCGCCAATTCGACCGCCTTTACTAATGTCATCGAATCGGGATCTCGAGCAAATAATTTTTCTCGTTCAACTCCCGGCAGCATGCCCATCACAAAACGATCCTGTAACGCTTCCTCCACGTTGAGAAACTTGCAATGCGCTGTCAGCCCGCGCAGTCGGGCAGCCCATTTTTGATAAGTTTCCCCTTCCATTTGTACAGCAGAGTAAAACTTATAACGTTCACTGAATCCGCATATCTTTGGCGTGAAGTGGTTGTCCAAAAGCACCAAAACGTCTTCAAATGGCACCGATTGCAACTCCTTTGGCCGCGCGAGGTCCGCGGCCAGCTTGTAGGTAGGCTCGCTGAGTGCACTTAGCAAAATGGCGCGCCGCTTTACCTTCGCGGCGTCGCTGGTTTCGCTGATATCATTTGCAATGAACCATTGCAACAATCGACCCATGTATTCTTGCCACGTTTGCGAATTATGATCGAAACTCGATAAAACTCCGAACAGAGACATAATATAATTCACAACCTTTTTTTCACCTACTAACGAAAAATAAAAACGCTGGAACTTTGTTTGTCGCCACTGTTAGGTATGTGAGACAAGTGAAACGCAGGGAAGTCGTTTACGCACTGATGCTTTATTACAGGAATATTAGGAAGTGGGCGGGACCTGCATAATGCCAACATTATATTATATTATTATTAAGATGCGTTCAGAAATACACAACAGTTATATAGTGGCTGGAAGGGTGAAGACTAGAACTTGCTCTCCGGTAAGTAAGTATACTGCACATATTTTACAGAACAGTGAATGTGATAGCATTAAAAATATAGAAAAAACTTTAGAGCAGTTTTGGAAGTTTGAGCAAGTGTCAGAAGTTTTCACTGAGTCGGTTTCTGAAGAAGCTCTGGCTGAAAAAATCTTTTCTGAATCTGTAACCCTGAAAAACAATACATTTCAAGTTGACTTACCTTTAAAACAAAATTTAGATCAATTAAACATGGGAGACTCTTTCATAAGAGCTTTAAAACGTTTTAACAATTTAGAAAAAAGACTTCACAAAGATTCTGAACTTTTCAGAGGTTATAAAGATTTCATTGACACTTATATTTCAATGGGTCATGCTAACTACATTGATATTCAAAATTACGATATAGAAGCTGGTCAGGTATATTTTTTTGCAGCACCATCCAGTATTAAACGAAAATAGCAAAACTACGAAATTGAGAGTTGTTTTTGATGGCTTAATGCCTACAAGTTTAGGTTTTTCTTTAAATGACATGTTGCTCAATGGACCCAACACCCAAAATGAGTTATTTAATATATTAGTTTTGTTCAGATTACATAAGTATGTGTTATTTTCTGACATTCAAAAAATGTTTAGAGAAGTTATTCTCAACCCAAAACACTGTGCTCTTCAAAATATATTGTGGAGAGATGCACCAGATAAGGAAATACAGTGTGCTCAATTGCAAACTGTCACCTATGGTCTTAAATGCTCAACATTTTTAGCAACAAGATGTCTAAATGAGTTAGCATTTAGATTTGCACACATTTACCCTGAAGGTGCACATATATTACTAAATCACTGTTATGTAGATGACATTTGTACTGGTAATAACGATTTACAAAAATTACTTGATTTAAAAAACCAATTAATTGCCATCTTGAAACTTGGTGGGTTTAAACTTCATAAATGGAATTCAAATAGTGGATATATATTAAGTGACATTCCTTGTGATTTACAGATTTCAAATGAAATTGATTTATGCAAAACTGATGACCAATATGTCAAGACTTTGGGTATCAAATATAACACACAAACGGATACATTGAACATTTCATGTCCACAAACCGAGTTGTTAGATGTCTATGGCCTCATGGTCATATATCACTACCGATGAGAACCCTGCAGACTGTTTGTCTAGGGGTATAGAACCTCACTTACTTAAAGACAACCAGTTATGGTGGCAAGGGCCACAGATTTTATATAGTAAGAATTACACACATGAACTTACAAATAACGAAATTCCTAAGGAAATTCCTGAGCTTAAACTTTGTAATATTACACTGACTTCTGAGTCAAATAAGTATTTTCGTTTATATTCAAATTATTCTGATATTAACAAACTGAAAAGAATTATTGCCTATATTTACAGGTTTTTTAATAATTGCAAAGTAAAGAAAGAAGATAGGGTCTATGGACATCTGAAAATAAAAGAACTTAACTTTGCACTCAAAAATATAATTAGACAAGATCAAAAACAACATTTTAGTGAAGAAGTAACTTGTATCATGTCCAAGAAAACAATTAAATCCAATTTAAAATCCTTAAATCCATTTATAGATGGACTAGGTATCCTCAGAGTAGGAGGTAGATTACACAATGCTAACATACCATATGATCAGAAATATCCTATCATATTACCCAAAAAATCATTCATTACACGTTTAGTAATTAGAAATGAACATGCTTGTTACATGCTGGAAAAAAGTTAACCCTAGCTAGTTTATGTCAAAGGTTTTACCTAATTAATGGACTTAGGGAAGTAAAAGGGGTAATTCAACAATAAACTATGGAACAATAAACTATGGGATAATTAAACAAATGTTTAGTGTGTTTCAAGCTAAAAGCCAAGGCATCGGAGCAAATGATGGGATCTCTTCCTTCAGACCGAGTGAACCCCAGCAGGCCTTTTGAAATGGTAGGAATCGATTATGGCGGTCGATTTTCAATAAAATTACACCGTGTTAGAAAGCCACAAATTTTAAAAGCATACATACTATTATTTATTTGTTTCACAACAAAGGCCATTCACATTGAGTTGGCATCAAATCTAACAACTGAATGTTTCTTATAGGCATTAAAAAGATTTATTTTTCGTCGCAATAAACCTTCTATTATTTATTGTGACAATGGTTCTACTTTCAAAGGTGCCAATAATCAGTTACATGAGCTATACTCATTACATTTAAGTCAGGTACATCAGGACAAAATTATAAATTTCACTTCAGATCTTAGTATTGAATTCAGTTTTATTCCGCCTTATTCACCAATATTTGGAGGACTATGGGAAGCAGGGATAAAGAGTGCAAAATATCACTTGAAAAGAGTAGTAGGCCAACAGGTACTAACATATGAAGAGTTGAATACCATAATAGTTTAAATAGAAGGTCTTTTGAACTCCAGACCTTTACTTTCTCTGCCAAGTATTGACCCAAACGACATGTCATATTTAACTCCTGCTCATTTTTTGACAGGTGCTTCTATTACATCATTCCCTGAACCTGATGTCACAAAATGTGCCCATACACCGTTTGTCATTCTGGCAGCAATGTACTCACATGGCGCAATCCTTCTGGAAAACTTGGTCAAAACAATACTTGACTCAGTTACAAAACAGGCCAAAATGGCATAGCAGTGTTCCAAATATTGAAAAAGGGGTCTTGGTGCTACTGAGAGTTGATAACACCCCTCCATTAACATGGCCAGTGGCCAGAGTAGAACAAACTTTCCCCGGATCAGATGGCAAGGTCAGGGCATTATCTGTAAGAACAAAAAGTGGTAAAATCATGCGTACTAGTGTGATGAAAGTTTGTGTACTTCCTATTTATGAATAAATTATTCTTATTAATTTACCTTTGTGTGGCTACCGGACGTGTCATGTGGATTTGTTCACATAAAATTGTTTCGATAGTTTATTAAACTAATCTCGTAAATAATATTAAGCATAGATATATGTACTTAGTTATAAATTCATTAGTTAAGGAAATCTTTTTATTGTCCCCATCCATAGATTATATTCCAATTTTCATAGAAAACCATAATAGCAAGCTATTGTTAACTAGGCTAAGTACATGGTTATACTTTAGAATGTAAGTTATTATATTATGCAAGCTTCTGTTATTTAGAGCAAATACCTACTTAGATTCAAAATTTATAGTTGAACTTAAACTGATGTAAACAGATTTAGGGCATGCTCAATAGATACATAGTTATACTTTATGAAGGTAAAATGCAATATATGTGAACATCTATTCTCTAATAGACATGCATAGAATGCATAGTGCATACTTAAGCGGGCCCTTCCCGGCGCGTCTATCGTCAATGCGAGCATGGTCGAAAAGCTTGTTGTTTCATCCAGAGCTACAGCAGCGATTTTCTTTAAACTCCCCCGTCTTACCCCGCCCCGACCCCACACAACTCGTCTCCCGCGCACCTCATACCGCCTAACGATGACATCGAACGAAAAATAGTGTTCGAAAATTTCTTAAACTTGTTCCAGGAAATACGTGTTTTTGATTATGTCTTACAAGTGTGTGAAATAAAAATTTATCATTAAGAATCTCCATTACATGTGCAAGGTTTCTATCGTGATGATTTCTTAATTTTAGAGTTTATGAGTACATTATGAACGGCCAAAGTTCAGGTAAAATTTGTGCAAAACAGCCATTTTTGGAGGCTTATACTGAATTTGTTTCTACAATTTTTTATTTTTTGCTCCCATAGAAACCTAGATATAGTGCACAAAATACCTATTAGTTCAAAAAAAACAGAAATAGATGTATAACAACTGCATAATCACGTACGAGCGTTTGTATGTAAAGTATGACGGGTTGGCCGCTCTTAATTATGAGTGACAAGTACGTAGTTACCTGTGCGTACAATTGGTTTTTAATCAATAATTTCGGTGTAAAGTAGTTAACAATTTTGTAAGTAGTTAGCCAGTTTATAATTTATTTTATTTAAAGTAACAATAACTTTGTTAGATTATCCCTCAGTAAGACAGTATCAATTTAAACGATTTCAAAGGTATTGAAGCATTCAACAAGTTCCTATAAAAAACATTTTGTTTATATTACATACCTACCTAATAATAAATAGTAAGTTTAAGAAGTTTATTATACCTATAGGAAGAACTCATTCCCATTTGTCTTATGATAAGTAAATTTAAGATTAAGTTAAGTTTTTGTTTGTATTCAAAGCTAGCCTTCAGTTTCCTTTGTCGGCGTTGCCAATTTATGTATGAAGCAAACATAGCAATTCACTCGTTCCGTTCATGTGAACGAAACTATCTCAGTCACCATTCGCAACCTGCCGGTGTAACACATTACCTTGTACCCTGTGCATTTATTTAATACAGGCCATTATAATATCTACTATTTTATGTGGTTTTATTACCAAAGACTGCCACACTGCCATTCATGTTGTTTCTCAAAATGATGTGTTTCATGTTGTTTCCCATAATTAATTTTAAAAACTTTTCTAGCTTAACAAAAATAAAACGAACTTTCGCTTACGTGCTAAGATTTATTAATAATTTAAAAACGAATAAAGATAAAATTCATCATTTGTGTCGTCTCGCACAGCAAGAATCATTTCTCTGTGAATATAATTTGTTATGTAGCAATAAGGCTTTAAGTTCTAAATCAAATATCTTATCATTGACTCCATTTTTAAGTGACGAGAAGATTATACGAGTTGGTGGCCGTCTAGGCTCATCTGATTATAATTATAATAAAAAACACCCTGTTGCTTCCTGCTGCATGCTCCTGCATGCTTCGCATCATTTTACCAAATTGATTTTCGAGTACGAACATAAACGCGGATTACATGCTGGACCACAATTATTGCTGGCCGTTGTTAGGGAATACGTTTGGCCAATCAACGGCAGAAATTTAGCTAGGCGCATTTTTCGTAACTGCCCCAGGTGCAGACGCTTGCAGGGCAAGACTATTGCGCCAATAATGGGGCATTTGCCCTCACAACGTGTCATGCCAAACTTTCCATTTCAATCAGTGGGAATTGACTTCGCTGGTCCATTCCTAATTGTAAACAGAAAGGGACGCGGTGCTTCGTTGGTCAAGTGCTATCTTTGTTTTTTTATATGCCTTAGATATAAAATCTCTCACCTCGAAGCCGTGAGCGATCTATCGAAGGACGCTTTTGTCATGACATTTCGAAGGTTTGTGTCACGAAAAGGCAGGCCAGCGGAAGTATTCTGCGACAATGGACGCAACTTTGTCGCGGGAGCCAAAGAGCTTAATATATTTTTTAAGATTCACCAAAACGACATATCTGATTTTGCATGTTCGGAAGGCATTCAGTTTCACATTTCACCAGCTTACGCTCCTCATTTTGGCGGTATTTTTGAGGCCGGTATCTATGCCAACAAGATAATGGCGAAAATTCTGCAGTGCCCTTACAACCGCTATAGTTTCTAACTCATAAGAGTGATACCTGCTTTCGGCGCCCTGACTGGCTTTACTATAGTAAGCGACTACATGCTTCGTACCATCAGCCTTTTTCTGCATTAATACTGCACCATACCCAATGCTGCTGGCGTCAGTATGTACCTCAGTAGGTAGGGACTGGTCGAAGATGGACAGTATGGGTGATTTAGTCAAGCAGTCTATCATCTCTTGCCTAACCCCTTCTTGTTCCAGCAAAAGGGAACATCTTTTTTCATTAAGCGTGCTATGCAAGCGGTTTTAGTAGCGTAATTCCTAATATATCGTCTGAAATACCCTGCCAAACCTAGGAACTGTCGGATTTGTTTCACGTTACGCGGTGTAGGTGCATCTACAAGCGCTTGGATTTTTCGGGGGCTCGGCCTAACCGAGTCAGGTTAGGCCTGACTTATTACACACCCCAAGTACTCAACTTCCGTGGACAGGAAGGAGCACTTTCGCAAGTTTATCGAAAAACCCGACCTAGTTAGTGTTTCCAGAACCTTTTTCAATAAGCAAAACCTCTCATTGACATTGTTGCTCATACAGAGTACGTCATCGACGTATACTAATGCATTGCCCGCCTCAATATTATGGTCACGGAGGGTTTCGTTATTAATTCTCTGATAGACTATGGGAGAGTTCGTCAAACCGTAAGGCATTTGAAGATACTCGTAATGTCCTTCCGGTGTGACGAACGCAGTCTTGCAAATCGCATCATCTTCAATAGCTATTTGATGAAACCCTGTAGCCATATCAAAGCTGCTGAAGTATTTAAAGTTGCCTAGCCTGTCTATGTGGTCGTCAATCAGCGGTAATGGGTACCGGTCTCTAACAGTCAGTCGATTGAGTGCCCTATAGTCAACACACATCCTGTCGCTACCATCCTTCTTCTTTACCAATATAATTTATTTATTTATTTAACACTTCAAGCACATAGTACAGAGGCGGACTTAATGCCATAGGCATTAAATGGGGCATTCATTAATTTAATTATAATGGGGCTGGCATACTCAGAGGTGGAGTCGCGGATGATGCCCTTATCCTTCAAATCGCGCAGAATTTCTCGGACTGTCAGTTTCTCTGAGTGTGACAGCTTGTAAGGTCGGTAAGCGACAGGTGTATCGTCCGTGAGCTTTATAGACATCTTACCGGTTGTGACAGTAGTCGAAGCAGTGCCAGTTATAAGGTATTTCGAGAATTGTCTTATTAAGTTTTTAGACACTCAAGTTCGGCACCCTGAAGGGGTGTGTTGATCTGTAAGTCTTCATTGCGTACTACGTGTACGGGATTACCAACGGCTCGAGTCAGGTACTGTCTTTTTTTAGTACGTACGTATGTGATGCCGTCGCGGTTAAGAATATCGGTTCCTATCACAACTGGGGTAGTCATGTACGAGCCTGGCACTAATACAAAGTCAGCCTCAAGAGAGATTTCATCAAACTCAATCGTTAGCGTAACGTAGGAGTCGGCTTGGATGGCGGTGTCGCTGATTCCCTTCAAAACACAGTGCCTAGGTTTCCGTTCACAGTTAAAGTATTTCAATGCATCAGACAAGACTAATGAGATATTTAAGGATCCACTGTCGATAAGGAGATCGACAGGGATACCCTGGATAATCGCAGTCTTGAGGTCGCTGTTTTGCGAGGAACCAGCCACGGGTGTAATGCATAAATTAATGTTTCGCTTATTACGTGAACCTGATCTTTCCTTAGCAAACAAACGTCTTCAATATGTCCCGGTTTTTTACAGAAGTTACAGGTTGCCATAGTAGCATTACTCGTAGTGGTATTAGACGCCTGATCAGTTTTGGGCTTCTTTGGGCAATTGTGGGATTTATGTCCGGGTTGCCCACAGGCAAAACATTTTAAGTTTAATGAACGATTATTAGTCGGTGGTTTAGAAGGGTGGTTCCGTTTTTCTGATTTAGTGCGCGTAGGTTTAGCATAAATGGATAAAAATGAAACTAAATCGTGTATCTGTAGATTGGCGTTGGCAGCCGCAGCCCTAACCTGAGCGTCTGACCGCGAATGACTATCAAAGTTCTCAGTTCGTCGCTTAAACCCTTAACTATTTTGAGGTGTAGTAAAGTCCTTCTCGCATACACTCGGCGTATGTGCTATACTTGTGAGAGGTCGTGTGCATCGCATCGTAAAGAATATTTGCGTAATCAAGTTTTTGTGGGCACAAAGGCTTAAACTCTTTAACGAAATTAGTCCATGTTCGGCCACTAGTCACCCACTCGTTTAGCCAGGTGCGTGCGTCCCCCTTAAGGCATATTGATACGCGCGATAGACACTCCGAGTCTCCCCAGTTATTAGTAACCCTAGCTCGTTCAACCTCTTCACACCACGCGTCTATGTCATTGATAGTAGGATCGAAGTTAGACACAAAATATTTATGTGTTTTGTCAGAGTTTATCGACCTAATTGCTTCAGCTAACATTCCCGCCGAATCCGTCACACACTGTTCGCTGCGTGAGGGTATGTTGACACTCGGTCCCTCAGTCGCAATGCTCTCAGTTGTGGGTATATTTAACGCGGCCGCAGGACTAGGTAACAAAATCTCAGATATCGGTTTTCTGGCCTGAAGGGCCTGGCCGTTCTCTAATTCACTAATGTGGGGAGTGTGAGACCTTGTCGGCGTGTTGTTTTGAACTAGCTGACTATGGTACTCGGTCACATTACGTGAAGTGGGACGTTCTGATTCTGAATTGACTGTAATGTTTGTTGCATTATTACGGTTTGATCACTAAAATTCATTCCTGAGCGCGCCCTACTTTGCGATCGTGAACTACTAGTCCCAATCCTGGAGCGAGAACGATTTCGCGAACGAGATCTATCCCTAGATCTATGGTGTCGACGTGACTTGCCACGAGATTTATGCTGCCTGTCGGCCATATTTAGTCACAAAACAAGTACTAAAGTTATGAAATACAACGATCGTTTGGTGTCTTATTTTTATAACCGACACTAAGATCAAAAGCGGAATTTAGTGAGCGTTTTAGGGATATAATCCCACTTCTGAATTAAGGTTTCAGAATTAAAACTAATTAAAAAACAAACAATCTCAGATGCGTCAATAATCATTTTAACAAAAAAATTTAAAAAGTAACTTACAAATCTAATTTAAATCAACACAATTAATCAAAAATAAGACACCAATCACTTCGTTATCGAGAATAGCATGTACTACAGGGCTCATTTACACCTTTATCAACATAAATTAAATAAACAAACGCTTACAAATCACGTCGACAACTACCGCACACCAAGCCGACCAACAAGCAAAAATGGCGCCAACGCTGCCTTCTATAGACACAACTTTACAATAAGAACCTACTCCCTAAATATATTATAATATATCAGTCATCAAATTTTTTGCTTGAGAACTAGATGGCCTGCCTGTATTTAAAAAGAACAGCGAGAATAAATTTGTACAGTGTAACCATGTTGGTTCTAGGGACAGTGTGCCTATTGGTATGGATCTGCGCACTAACATACTGGCGCGCGCGACTTGTGGAGACTCATGCCCATCCGCTGCCACCGGCTTACCCAGGCTATTTGCCCATTATAGGACATACACTTAAGCTGCTTACTGACACATCAAGTAAGTGCTTTTCCGTTTTACACGACTTCAAAAAAAGTGGAGGTATGTTTTGAGCAGCGAGTATCTTGCACCGATTTCCAGATGATTACTGGGCTGATACCCAGTAATGACGGAGAAAACGCTATTTCCTCGCCTTCACTTCTCTTCACATTGGTCAACGGCATTCTTCAGCCTTTATCCAAATAATTCATTTATATGAAATAGTTATGCTCGCGGCTTCATTCACGTGACTGCGTATTCTTTTGGCATTATCAGGGAACATTACATGGGAACGTAAAGTCGTAGTATATTGGTAGCAGCTTCCACAAAATTATATTCTAATAAACTGACTTACTGTTAATTGAAACTGAAACATGAACATGACTCTTAGTCAAGTTCAGGGGGCCAAATAATAGTCAAAATTGCCATCGGCACGGTAAGCCGGAATATTTGAACGAAAACAAATTTTATAGACGCAATTTTTTTTTTATTCTTTCGTCTGCGATCTGTTTGCTTGATTAAGTTTTTTTATCACCGACTTCTGTTTTCTATATTTTTCACTTTTTTTTTGTGTTTTTAACCGACTTCAAAAAGGAGGACTTCGATTCGGATATCTATATTTTTTTAAGTCGGTTTTTTTTTTCCATTTTTGTTTGTAATATCAATATCCTACACAAATATTTGCTATGCATTTATTTTACATTTTTAACAATAAATTTCATGGTAATACTAATAAGCTTTATTATCCCCAATAAAATGGAACTTAACATACCTAACTGTCACCTACCAATGTTTGTCTCTGCATAGCGCAAATATTGACTGGTAGAAAATGCCTATGGAATTAAGTCCGCCTCTGTACTTTGTGCTTGAAGTGTTAAATAAATAAATAAACTGTCGAAATGTGGATGTACTGTACACATCTTCGTACCCCGTCAGAGCATACAGACAGGCGTGATTTTATGTTATGATGTTGTGTAAACAATAAACATCCAAGCGATTGCAGCACTCACGACAGATTTGCTGTCTATTATTGAAGAGTTCCGTTCCATATCTCTGAATTCCATGATCAGATCATAACAATATTTCTTTGGGACCAACTTGGCTTGACAAGGCCTATAAAACGCTGGCGTGACGACATAGATACGTTTGTAAAGATTGGCCTGAGAAAATCGCACAGAGAGAAGGTTATTAAGACCTTGGCCAACTGTGGGAAAAATAGGTTAAATAACAAAATAATGAGTCAAAAAATTGGAACTTTGACATTCAATATCTTTGTAGCTAGAAAATTCCCATGCATGGACCAATACAAAAAATTCAAGAATAAAACGACTCCCCGCTTCATTAAGGGTGTTTAACATAGGTACGTTTTACCTCATTATAAAACGAGGTATTGTCGCATTAATTGACCCAAACATAATAGGGAAACAGATTTTCAGATGATGATTTGCCATGGTTTTTTTTTCTGTGAATATTTTTTTTTGCTATAAAGCTGTTTCGTGGCAGGCGCTACAGATTTCATCAGAATAACAAAAGTATTTGGGTAAAGGTTGAAGAAAAGTAAAAAAAATGTTTGAGTAGTCGAAACTATTGATGTAGTAGACTTAAAAATATTTAAAAAAAAAACCGGCCAATTGCGAGTCGTACTCACACGCACATAGGGTTCCGTAGCACCAAATAATATAATAAAAATATTTTGAAGGCATTCGTTCATATTTTGTATTGTTTTACATTCATCAACAAAACTATTTTTTTTTTTTGTATTTTAGTGAAAAACAAAGTTGTTGCTGCAGTTTCATGAAAAACTCCCATATCTAAAAAAATAAACATCAAATCTTATTCAAACCAATTCAGGTTGAAAGTTTTTTTTACGTTCTATAATCCTATATTTTTTTCAGAATTTTTCTCCTCTTACTTTAGAAATGAATGGGCCCCCCTCTAATTTCTGACACACATTTTACCACTTTGGAAGTATTTATCTTTCAAACGATTGACTTTGAGAAAAATGGTATTAGAAACGTCAATGTCATTTTTAAAGACCTATCTATAGACACCCCGCACGTGTAGGTTTGATGAAACATTTTTTTTTAGTTTCAGTTCCATGTATGGGGAGACCCCCCTTAATCTTATATTTATTTTTTATTTTTTAACCTAACCTTTTCTAACCTTATAGCGATTTACAGAATACATCTAGGTACCTACTAAGTTTCAACTGTGTAGTCCTAATAGTTTCGGAGGAGTAAAGTGGATGTGACATACACGGACAGACAGACAGGCAGACAGACTTGGCGAATATATAAGAGTTCCGTTTTTTGCCATTCGGCTACGGAACCTTAAAAACTGCCCATTATTTTTTCAGCTGATCATAATAATCTCTCGAATGTTTAAATAACAGTTTAAAAAATTAGTTCCCAATGTTTTTTGCTTTTTTGTATAATACTATTTAATATTATAATTTTATATGCAAGGTGTTTTTTATATCCCTTAAAACAACGTAACAACATAATTTATTTATAATTTTGATTTAATCAGGGGAATACGCACTTTATTCTCTTCACACGACTACCTAAAAAAGTCATCTTTTAAAAAACCTGACGCATTGCTTAAATAAAAACTTGAACACTAGTTGGCTTGCCTGTGTATAAAAAGGCCACTAAGAATAGATCTCTACAAATACAGTAACCATGTTGGTTCTAGTGACAGTGTGCCTATTGGTATGGATCTGCGCACTAATATACTTGCGCGCGCGCCTTGTGGAGTCTCATGCCCATCCGCTGCCACCGGCTTACCCAGGCTATCTGCCCATTATAGGACATACACATATGCTGCTTACTGACACATCAAGTAAGTGATTTTCCATTTAAAATGACTTTAAAAAAGATGGAAGTAATAATGTGCTGTCGATAGACCATACTTCATGCGTTGTGACCATAGGATGCACGAAGCGTATTTTAGTCGTGTTCGTATTCGTATACGGGGCGGAAGGGACAACGACGCAATAATGGTTACTAAGTATTCAGTACATCATTCTGAACAACCCGACATACAAATTATTCATAGGTTATTAAAAAAAAACAGCCATTCCATACATTTAGACCGTGCAGGTATTGCACTTTGTAGGAAACAGCAGTTACGTAGATATCTATGGAGAAGAATGGGCATGAAACGCCATGGACACTCTTTTAAATAAAAATATTGATACAAGATCTTAGTTACATCATTCATGTTGAGATTATACAGTCACATTATATATGAAAATGATGTAGAAAGACATGCACTAGACAGTACATAAGATTAAATCAATATATCAAAAGTAATCAAAATAAACCTTGGCAGCTAAGAGATGACTAGTCCCAACTGACAGCGCACGTTCACGAACATAACGCATGGATCAGCACCATTCAGCTCAACCGTATTGAAAGGAAACAGCCGCGCGATTCCCGTAATTATAATAATAACTTCTATGATAGATGAAGAAGAAGTAATCAGTAAAGAGTCCCGTTTCCCAGTCAAGGTCGGAACCCTAAAGAATACCGTAAGAGGCACGTAATGACAGTTTTAGAGTCATAAATGATAGTAAAAAGCAGATTTTGCCTTTTTATGAGATAACTAAGCCAACGGCGCTTAGCATATTATATTTTTTTATTAAGTAATATCTATTCATCCCCTATGTTTCGATTTCTACCAAAATCTTTTAATTTGTTTTTATTACTATTATATCCCATCAAAAACAACATGCACAAAAATGCAAGTCTCGCAATGCAGTTTTTTTTTTACAGTAAAAAGTTTTGAGATCTGATCTAATTACTAATATTATTTCTTAGATTTGTTGTATTGTACCAATTTTAACTTTGAATTAAAATGTATTAATTATTATTTCCTTGATTCATTTTAATACATATTATGTTTTACATTTTTTAATATTCCTATACGGTGGTGGATCGATCAGAGTGGCGCGCAATGATTGTTGACATAACGGTCCCACTTGATGGGAACCTCGTGAAAACCGAGAAAGATAATCAAATCAAATTGTTTTGCAATTGATTGCTAATAGTTTTCAATAAAAGTTGTTATTATATTATTTATTATTTACTTAAGTAATGTGTGATTACTCAAAAAATAATAATTTCCAAGCACCTGCGTCATCAGAGAAACATTCTACGCAATATTCAAGTTTATGAAACTTTTAAAAATCAAGTAAATGTTTCGTTTACGGCATAATAAAAAAATAAATTAATTAGCCTCCATTGTTCAAACCTTTTTATAAACATGCCTGGTTATTGCCCATTCTTTTGAAGTACTATTTACGCAGATGTCTCATCAACTCTTGGAATTAGGGTGTACAAAGCAAATTAAGGACGAATTTTTAAACAGACCAGAGTGATCATTTTTGCGAATGCACTGTTGTTTTTTGTTAGAACTGATAACTGATTCATTTTACCTATGGTGCACGTGCACCATACAAATTCCGGGAACTCGCTTATGAAAAGCCGCCGCGCGACGATAAAAAACTTTCCCCTTTTTTCGATTCTCAGGTAGCGTCTAGCGAATAGCTTTATTCAATAGAAAAATCAGCTTAGTTGCTGAGGACATAAAGTCGTTATTTATTCACACTAGTCAGAATCAGTACCCGACTAGTCACAATTCATCTTCGGACCCCCAGTTAGTCAAGTAACGACTGCACTTGTGACAAGACGTTTTAATTGCGAATCCGTGTTTACACAATTCACCGCACGACGTTGTGCGCTCCTTTTTTTTTTTTTTTTTTACCGATGGGAAATCATCATATAACCCCTCCCGCTCTGGGCTGAGCAGGAGGGAGTGTCAGACTTCTACTGACTAAAACCCATCCATGTTCCTTCCTTTGCCCTTTATGTTCCAGGGCCGCGGTATCTCTTTCGAACAGTCCCGCAACTTGTGCGCTCCTTCACGTCTTGATTTTAGAGTTTTTTAAATTGTTGAGCCTAGCTGCCTAGCTGAACTAGCGAGCTCCTTCACGGATTTTAACCTTTTATTTGAGTAAAAAATTGACAATGGCTACTTTTTCTAATGAAGAATCTGCAGATATCGTCTTCATGTATGGCAGAGCTGACGGTAATGGATCTTTGGCACGACGGATGTACCAAGAGCGATATCCGAATACCTAACGTCAGAGTGTTTTACAATACATTTCGTCGACTTTCTGAAGTTGGAATCCACCACGTGGAACCTGGAGTCAACCCGGGAAGACATGAAGACATTATTGCAGCTTTTGATGCAGATCCTACTACGAGCGTCAGAGTAGTAGCTCGGAACCTCAACATTTCGCTATGGAAGGTGTGGAATACGATGCACCAAGAAAACAAATATCCTTTCCACGGCACGGCTGTACAAGGTTTGGAAAATGAAGATCCCCACGAAAGATTCACTTCTGTCCCTTTTTACTAAATAGTGACATTGAAGATACATGGTTTTTAAAATCCATCTTGAGGACCGATGAGTCAACATTTTCGAAAGAAGGAATCACAAATTTTCATAACCTCCATCGATGGGCCGACAAGGAGAACAATCCACACTGGAAGAAGCAAGTGTCGTTCCAAAGAAAATTTTCAGTTGATGTGTGGACAGGAGTAATCGGCCGAACGTTGATTGGTCCCCACCTCCTACCAGATAATTTAAATGGAGCAAATTACTTGGAATTCCTTCAAAACTATCTCCCAGAGCTTCTAGACGAGGCCGAAATACCAATATTGGCAACGAGAAGACCAATGATCTTTCAGCAAGATGGTTGTCCAGCACATTGGACCCTAAAATGTGAGAGAACATTTAAATAATTGTTTCTCAGAGAGCTGGATCCGCAGAGACGGGCCCATCCCATGGCCACCTCGATCACCCGATTTAACTCCTGTTGATTTTTTCGTTTGTAAGTAATATTAAGAAAATTCTGAAAAAAATATAGGATTATGTTTTTCAGAATTTTTCTCCTCTTTAGAAAATAAAGGGGACACACACACATTTTACCACTTTGGAAGTGTTTATCTTTCAAACGATTGACTTTGAGAGAAAATGGTTTTAGGAACCTCAATGTCATTTTTAAAGACCTATCTATAGACACCCCGCACCCTTAATCTTATATTTTTTTAAACTTTTGTATAAAAAACCTTATAGCGGTTCACAGAATACATCTACCTACTAAGTTTCAACTGTGTAGTCCTAATAGTTTCGGAGTAATGTGGCTGTGACATACACGGACAGACAGACTTGGCGAATCTATAAGGGTTTCTGCCATTCGGCTACGGAACTCTAAAAATGACGTTTTGGCTTAATAATATAAATTTTAAATTATTTATAGTGTACAATTTTCAGTCAAAACTGGTCCTCTCCCCGAATACACACGAAAAGTCAAAGTACGAGAGGAATGGCGACGGATTGTGAAGCTTGCCACCAGCCGGGTCCATGTGACAACCACGACCACTCTGCTAAGAGTGTGACGACGAAAAAAAGTACAATTTTCACATGCGAACATCGTCGAAGTCATAATAACCATTCCAAAAATAGATGAATTAACATCCTCAATGCGAAATTAAAACTAATTATCCTATTATATTCGTTTATAATTTTTTTTTCACACTAATTAATTTTTTAAATATTTTTATATTATCTTTTTTATAAAAAAAAAAAAACATTTAAAAAGAGAAGATTAATTAATAAAGTGTGTAACAGACCCTTAAAGAAGCCGAAAGCCACTAACTTGTTCTTCCTGTCATTGCGTCATTTTTTTGTTCTAGACCATACCTGTATAAGTTGTATAGTTTTACGCGGGTAATAAAATCAAAGATGCACTGATCTCGCCATGAGTTAATAAATTCTAATTTTGATAGCTTATAATAATATCTCGGAAACGCTATGCTTTACAAAATGTTACCTCGAGCAATACTTATTTGTACTGATACTGTTAGATTGCATGCGTAGCTGCTGTTTTTAAAATCAGTTTAAATGGCGGAAGATAGGCAGGCCAAAAAATTCAAACCCCTATAACTGTCATCTGTTAACAATCTTGACTATAATTAATAACTTTGATGAATAAAAAAATTATACATAAGTAATGTAAATAATCACGTGTAATTAAAACGTGCAAGTATATTTATGTGTATATAATTATACTGAATGTAAAGGCAATGGAGAGGGCCATGCTCGGAGTTTCCTTGCGGGATCGAATCAGAAATGAAGACATCCGCAAGAGAACCAAGGTTACCGACGTAGCCCGAAGAATTGTCAAACTTAAGTGGCAGTGGGCAGCGCACATTGCTCGCAGAATGGATGGCCGATGGGGCTGAAAAGTTCTGGAGTGGCGACCGCAAACTGGAAGACGTTACGTTGGAAGGTCTCCCACTAGGTGGACCGATGACCTGGTGAAGGTTGCGAGGATCCGCTGGATACGAGGCGCACGGGACTGGTCAATGTGGCGACACTTGGGGGAGACCTATGTCCAGCAGTGGAAGTCTTTCAGCTGAAATGATGATGATAATGATAATGAGTTCATGTTATTTTTCAGATTTATGGCTATTGGTGAAAGATATGAGCCAGTACTCACTACAGCAAGGGGGCTTAATTTTTGGGAAAGTTGGATCTCATATTTATTATTGTAAGTACTCGTAATTTTCTGGTTAAGGTCTAGGTCTAGTCTAATTTACTGCTTGTCTCAGAAAAGTGCGTTCATATTTAAGGGACCAGTGGTTTTTTTGACTGAACAACTTTCTCCATGATACTAACATAGTAATAGATAGTAATCGTAAAAAGGTTATCAGCTGCACTACATATTTGACCCTTATATATGGGACAGTAGGGTCGAATATGTTGTTTACTTGTAGTTTTGTACGTCACATCTGTGTCAAGTTGTTCAGTTTATTGGTCTATACAGCACCCTTAGACCATACCCTCCTGACACATTCCTAATACTTATTGGGTGAATAAAGACACCTAACGAAGCCAAGAGTTGTGTCTATGAGTTCCTATACCTGAGAATTTCGAACTTGTACACACGGCGGCACATCAATCTGTAATTAACCAGTATAACCTGACTTCGCTTTCTATGAGCTTCCCGTACGATGAGAGATCAGCTTATTTTGGTTTTGCATAGCTTGATTGGCAGCCGCGCCGTGCGTGCTTAATACAGTTATTATACTCTACGAGCTTTACGTTGCAATGCCTTTTTTCCAGATCTTTTAAAATCAGAATCCTTGTCTGGTGTATGTAGAACAATTGCAAAGTTTTATCAAAATTGGTTCTGATTTTAGGAGTTTTTAGGGTACGAAGGAACAAACAGACATTACCATTAACACTGGAAACTGAATATTTACCATGTTTACAGTTCAAACAGACTCACCATCCCAGCACCACCACCACACCATCACTACTAACCGACTTGGATTTACATTAGATCTAACCACTTTTAGCTGCAGAAGAACTGCTTTGGGTGGCTTGCATTTTTCTAAAGACGCCAGCACATCAAGCTACTACAATCTGTCAAATTTCTTTATTGGATTTTCAACTTTATCGCTAAAGCATTATTACGTTCGAGGTTCATTGGGAAAATTTGACAGTTTCGGGTAGCTTGATGTGCTGGCGTCTGTACATGTAATGCTTTTGATGGGACAACTTTAATTTACATAGACAATTTAAGAAAACATTTTCCTGTAATACTACAGGAAAATGTTTGCAGGGTAGATTTATTTATCACAGGTACTGTATGTTATTATTTTCTTTTGAGATGTTTTTATTGTAATGTATAAAGTAAGGAATGAGTATATTAGAGGAAGTTGGAAAGTTGCGCCAGTTACAGAAAAGTTGAAAGGAAATCGACTGTCTTGGTATGGGCATGTGATATAAATGTTGATGGATGGAGTGGGAGAGGAATATCAAGGAAACGATGGATGAATTATGTGAGGAACTATATGAAAGAAAGAGGTGTAACTAATTGCGTGATACCAAGAAGCTTATATTTCAATGATGTCTCTGTGATCAATCCGGTGAAAACCGGGAGCCGTCACCGCATTGTAAGAGGCACATTGAACATCATTAGCTTGAAAGGTCTCGACTGATGAAGTCCGCTCCGTCCAGTACAGATCCAAATCCAACACCCCGAGAGCTTTTAGCTTGAACTGCAGAACGGTTTTGAGTGCCTAGGAGGCTTAGTGGATGAATACAACGATGGATTCGTGGGATTTGTCCATACTACTGGACCTAAGTTCTTCAAGACACGTCGTGCAGATAAGAACAAAAAACTCTCTGATCATACTGTCAAGATCATGAAGGACCGGCGTGAGATGATCTTGCAGTCTTCAGACGAGGCGTGGAAATACCGGCAGCTCAATAGACGGATCTCTAAATCCTTGAAGAGTGACCTCCGCCGCCTAAATAACGAGCGTACTAAAGACGCAATTGAGCGGAATGAAGGCTGCAAGGTATTTGCAAGAGATCTAGCAGCTGGGCAGAACCAGCTCACGAAACAGAAGACTGATGATGCCAAGACCGTATCCGCCAAACCGGAGCTTCAGAGGGAGATCGCGAGATTCTATAGGCACGCAGAGATTCTATAGGCATATATTGTACACGTCTGGTTGACGAGTACAACTACATAGAATTTAAACCCGTAAACCCGTTGTAGATCTAGCAAACGGCCCAAGAGCTAGACTGATCCGACATTTACCGAAGACATCCCTGACGTCAGCCTGTACGACATTAGGATGGCTCTGAAACAGCTTAAAAACAACAAGGCACCGGGTGATGACGGAATTACGGCCGAAGTCCACATACATACGCTGCGGCAGGATAAACAGAAGAACGAAGAGTTTAACCTGCCTCTCTGTTTAGCGTTTGTAGACTACGAGAAAGCCTTCAATTCGATCGAGACTTGGGCCGTACTGCATCGAGGTGTTGAAGAGTTTGTACAAAAACGCCACCATGTCAGTCTGACTTCAGGACCAGACCTCGGAACCTATCCTTCTGCAGTGAGGTGTGAGACAGGGAGACGTCATATCTCCGAAAGTGTTCACTGTAACACCCATTCCTATTAAGATCGGAGACTCCACATGCCAAGTTCTAGATGATTATGTCTACATGGAACAAACGAGAAAGAGATCAATCGTCGAATCCGACTCGGTTCGGGAAGTTGTGCGGTATCTTCTCTTCCGACTTACCGCAGTCTCTCAAGACGAAAGTCTATGACCAGTGTGTATTGCCAGTGATAACAAAAGGGACCGAAACGGTCTCATCAGAAGGCTTGAAGTCACCCAAATGGCAATTTAGAGGGCTATGCTCGGAGTTTCCTTGCGTAATGCAATCAGAAACGAAGACATCCGCAAGTGAACCAAGATGACCGACGTAGCCCGAAGAATTGCCAAACTTAAGTGGCAGTGGGCAGGGCACATTGCTCGCAGAATGACTCGCCGATGGGGCCGAAAGGTTTTGGAGTGGCGACCACGAACTGGAAGGCGTTGCGTTGGAAGGCCTCCCACTAGGTGGACCGATGACCCGGTGCAGGTTGCGGGGATCCGTTGGATGCGAGACACACGGGACGCGTCAATGTGGCGATTTGCGTGACGGTTGACATAAGAATGGAAGAAAAAAAACATGTTGCGCCGACCCCAAGAGACAAGGGCAAGAAGGTAATGATCTAAGAAAACTATTCATTTTGCATACTATAATATAATTTACTATAGTTCTTAATTTTTACAGTCTTAACAGATCCTGAAGATACACTTTTAGTTGCCAATACTTGTTTGGAGAAACATTATTTGCACAATTTTGCAAAATGTATGCTGGGTGAAGGCCTAGTTACTGGATCTGGTAAGTAGATAACTGAACCACATAAGAAATAGCTAGTACAGTCACGAGTACAGCGAATCTATTAACGCCGCTCAATAGCTGTAGGTAGATGTTGCCATACTTACAACAATAAAATCAAATAAACATTAATGTCGGCTTTCTGGCAATGAAGGAATGCCACGCCACGATGGAAAGCTAAAACCGTCTTGGATTTTCATTGAGACATCATCGCCCTCGACGACATTCAACATCATCGATGGTACTTACCATTTTACAAATAGAACCTCACTATTGATAAATATGATTCTTGTCGCAGCAAATTTTCTGACCTACACAAAAATGTTAACATTTTCATCTACCCTTTGTTTCCCAACTTAAATCTATATTTAAATTATTTTTTTTTTCAGGACATTATTGGCGCCGTCACCGAGAACTGCTTAAATCAAACTTCAGCCTGCCTGTTATAAATAGCTTTCTCGAAGTGTTTAACAGCCAATCTAGGGCATTGCTGAGTGATGTAGAATGTTACGTTGGAAAAGGACAATTTTATCTTTCGCCACATCTGAAACAATTAGCCCTGGGAATATCTTACTGTGAGTGTGTAAGACACCGTACCACTGCAAACGACTAGCGACAAGCGAGTAGAGATAGCAACTAGAAAGGAGTTGGCGAGCAACGAGCGCGTAGGTCGGATAGCTTTGTCGTTGGACTCTGAGCGAGTACGCGAGTAGGCGCCAAGCGAGTCTCTCAGTGATTTCAATTAATTTTTTTTTTTTTTTTTTTT
Organism: Eugnorisma glareosa; assembly: GCA_947578425.1. NCBI lineage: Eukaryota > Metazoa > Arthropoda > Insecta > Lepidoptera > Noctuidae > Eugnorisma > Eugnorisma glareosa. The sequence continues at coordinate 18,334,374 of OX387979.1, forward strand.
TATTGTCTTTTTTGTGTTTGCTATGGACACTTTTAACGTGCACATCTTGCTACATCGTTCTCACATAATGTACCATCTCAATATCAATGATGAAACCAAGGTTTTGTAACAATATGCTGATTTAAAAGAGTGTCCATGGAGTTTCTTGCCCGTTCTTCTCCATAGAGATCTACGCTAGGGAATGGGCAACTACAGTACTTTCACAGTTTTTATGCCTTGTGACTGGGACTGTAGCTACATTTCATTGTTATCTTTGTTTCGACAGTTCAAAAGTGCCTGTAACTGGCCTACTTGAAATAAATGCTTTGATTTTGATTGATTTTGATTTTGAGTCTTTAACCCGCCAAGCCAGCGTGACTGAGTGAGTTTTTTTTTGGATCTTGTCTCTGCGACAAACTAGTGTAGAGAAAGTTTTCGCTATCAATGTGAACAGTCAGCGATCAACTATTTCGTGTTCAACTATTATTTTATACATATTTCTATGATCATCATCATTTCAGCTGAAAGACGTCCACTGCTGGACATAGGCTTTTCCCAACTGTCACCACATTGGCCGGTCTCGTGCGTCTCGCATCACCGGATTCCCGTAACTTTAACCAGGTCATCGGTCCACCTAGTGGGAGGCCTTATATAACTATATCTTTTGCTAACATATGAGCTGTATGTTTTGTACGTTCCTTGAGCGAGAAAATAGTCCATAGCTAGTTGCTTCTTCGTCAGCGGTCGTCCAGGGTCGGTCGGTTTAGATAAAATGAGCGAGAGCTTTTTATTTCCCAACGCTAAGAGCTGCGTCTGCAAGTTCTCGGTACCGATGTGACCAACGCTTACTCTTTCTCCAATTCTAAGCTCGTTTGCTCTACTCCCACTTTTAAATGTACCTTTTCATTAGTATTTATTTTATGAAAATTAATTACTACTTAAGTTTTTATTTCTAGTGACTACTTTTGGAAAGATTGCAAATGACAATTTTTATCCAAAATATATGAAAGCGGTTGAAGAGATGCTGGCCCTTGTAATACGAAGATTTCAGAAGTTCTGGCTACAAAACGATTTTATATACAAGCTGTTAGGAGAGAAAAAGAAGGAATCTGAATTAATGAAAACTGCTAATGAAGTGACTGATGAGGTAGGCATACAGAAAATCGATTCAGTAGGCTAAACGTAAGTTAAACAAATCATTGAAACAGGCAGAGTTCAGGAGTGGGTTTTCAACAGTAAATCACATCTTCAAAGTACGCGAAACAATTGCGTCCTATAGTGTCGGCCTTCATCAACTATGAAAACGCGTTGGACTCGGTTGAACACCGAGCAATCATTCACTCGCTGAAACGGTGTCAGGTAGACACCAGATATACGGCTACCTTTTACAAGTTATACTTCACGAGATTACGAATCCAGTACGCGTTAAAAGAGGGGTTAAAAGAGAGAGGGGTTAAAAGAGGGGTTAGACAAGGAGATACGATTTCTCCTAAACTCTTAAAAGCCTGCTTGGAAGTTGTATTTAATTTTCTCGACTGGTCTCATAGAAGCTTTAACATTAATGATAAATGGCTAACCCATCTGTGCTTTGCCGACGATATTGTCAAAAACTGAAGGGATCTAAAAATAAATAAATAAATATAAATAAATAAATATTGCTGGACATTACACACAGCGCCATCTAGGTGCCAAACTAAGCAACGAGGCTTGTGTCGTGGACACCAGATAGTTGATAATAATACATAGATACTTTTTGTTTGTAAATACATACTTATTATACATATAAACATCCATGATTCGGAAACAAATGTCCATGCTTATCACACAAACATTTGCTTCTACCGGGAACGGGTTATTACGAACTCGGGACCCTAAGAACGTAAGGCAGCCTCACTACCGCTGCGCCATTCGAGTCGTCAAAAAAGACGGAACAAGAAAATAATTCAAATAATTATGATGATAAATGCATAGGTAAAAAAATGGTCAAGGTAGAGCCGTGGTCGCCACCCAATGTATACCTACCATATGAATATGTGGGTGCACGGAACACCTCTATTAAACAGACATGGTATGTCAAATTTTTGAAACTTTGTGTAGTAATTGAGTACCACCACTAACTATTCCCCCTCTCCCCTTCATTGTATATTTGTACAGTCCATCTAAAGATTATCTATTAGATATCGCTGACAGCGATAAGACCGCCATTGATTATACCCATAGAATTAGCAATATTGTTAGACAGTTGTTTTGTTGTTAACACAACTATACAAGGAGTAACAAGACCCTTCACGAAGCCGTCAACCAAGCATTCTGTACATCAAACTAAGTAACTTTAAGCAAAAAATATTGCTGGGATCGACTTTTTTTTTGGGGTGGAAAATCACGTTTTACCGTAAAACTCAATGTAACGCACTCAAAACACTTTGCTGATGGATGCAATGAATAGTGTGGGGGTCGACGAGGTGTTTTAAGTAAAAATCTTGCATTCAAAACTTGTAAAAAAAAAACTGTGAAAAAGTTGGAACTTTGACCTCCAATATCTCCGTAACTAGAAGGTTCCCAGGTATGGTCTAGAACAAATAAATGATCGCAATGATGGAGAGAACAAGTGCCTTTCGGCTTCGTTAAGGGTCTTGTTACACCCTTTATAAAGTAAATATTCTATTCCATGATGTGATGATACTGTGCATGAATTTGTGAGAAGAAGCACAACATCGAAAAAAGCGGAAGGAATGGGGAAGTCCAAAGTTTTGATACTAAAGCTCTGTCTTTTTCTTCAGATATTACAAACAAAGAGATCAGTTTTAAACGGAAAGAACAATCGTGCCTGTAAGTATATTTTTTCTTATTGAACTCAAGTCTTGCTTTGACCCACTGGTCAATATTGCAATTTTCAACTTATAGATAACAAAGATTTTGTTAGCTGAATATTATATATGTCGGAGATGTCAGGATTTATTACACTAGGCTTCTACATCATGTGGGCAGACGATGGGTTTCGTGCTATGAAAAGACACTGAGAGCGATACAGTGTTTCTAGCAAATATAATGAATTACATAAGATTACTACTTAACACGATAACACAGGGCACAATGAATCGGGTACAGTGCCAAGAGGTATCAACTCCCCCGCGAACAGACACTGACTGGCGTCCTGACTCCGAGTTGTCACCATCAGGGCTCTGTAGAAGGCACGCTGTGGTGTGGGTAGACTGGTACGTAGGTCACGTCATCACATAGCTCTTGATCCATTTTATGCCAATACTAATGACCGGATCCGACATTTACATTTATAAATTAAAATAACCTAAAGTAACCAACTTAACAATAAACTTAAAAAATTGCGTCCAAAAACTCCTAAACCCTGTTAACTGGTAATTTACCCAAGAGACTGGCAGCTTTACCACTTTGTATGGCAATGCTAAGCCTTTGGCCAAAGTAAAAGCCAGCCCTTGGGCCACGGGAAGTGTCAACTAAGCGTTTAGTAATTTCCTTGAAAAGGCTGTGAGCACTCGGACCCCACGGTCCTAGATTTTCTACCCCAAACGGCTCGAAAATATAATTTTCAATAAGGTTACTATACTGGGTGTAACAGGACCCTTCATGAAGCCGTCAACCAATCCTTATGTACATCAAACTAAGTAAATTTACGCAAAAAATATTGCTGGGAAACGACATTTTTTTCAGGGTGAAAAATCACGTTTTACGGTGAGACTCAACGTAACGCACTCAAAACATTGTGCTGGTGGATGGATTGAATAGTACGGGGGTTGTGAAGGTGTTTAAAGTAACTTAAATTAAAAAATGTATCTACAAAAAAACTTGAGAAAAACTTGGAACTTTGACCCCCAATATCTCCGTACCTAAAAGGTTCCCAGGTATGGTCTACAACAAAAAAAATATCGCAATGACGGGGAAAACAAGTGCCTTTCGGCTTCATTAGGGTTTTGTTACACCCTTTAACGTCGTTAACGTTTTTTGTACTCAGTCCCGCTACCACTATCACTCGATTGTGTTCCCCACACACGAAACTCACTCATGTGTCCGCTCGCGAACCTTTATCGGCACTTTTTCGGTTTTTACAAAGCTGAACCACTGGATTCCGGGCTCTCGACAGTTGACACCCCTCCTCCCGGTTGAAGTTCCTTTATTTGGTCGTCTCAATAGCTTCCCTCACCAGTCTAGGAATATAGTGGCATCCTGTCGAGATGACCTGAGGGTTATGTAACTCAATCCAGTGGTTCTATCCTAATTCCAGAAGATAATTGAGCTATTGCCAATTTTTGGGTGTCGTTGTTCTCAAACGAACAAGAAAGAGGGTAGACCGATTTGTCTGCTTATAAACACCCACCCGCAATAACTTCAGTTTATCCGTGTTCATGGTGCTTGCAACAACGCCGAAATATCGGGAACTCGAAACCAACAGTAAACATGGTAAATATCCCGTATCTAGTGTTAATGATAAGAATAAAACTTGATTAAACAAGGAGAACTAAGTAATACTTTATATTATTTTTCAGATGTACCATACCAGCCTGTTATAGATCTGATGCTAGAACAAAACTCTAGAAACAACTTCACTGATCAGGAGATCACAGAAGAACTACATACCAATATTGCGGCTGCATTCGAGACTACAACACATTCACTAGAAACTATTATAGTAATGATAGGATCATTCCCAAAAGTTCAAGAGAAGATATATGAAGAGTACGTTGCATTTATTCTTAAAGAAAGCAAGGCAGCGGATGTGGCCTGGTTGAGACTCGCACATACCAGGGAAGTATGGCACATTAGGGAGTAAGCCTGTACTCGACAGTGGGTGGAACAACCTTGACAAAGTTAATGCAACTATAAAAGTAGAACAGATCTTTTATTTTCCAATCTGTAAGCCTTTAGGAACCAAGACGTGGACATTATTGAATTGACCCCAATTTCAAAGTCGCTCAGTGAGCTACAACAAGTTTCTGATTGGAGTCTTTCTGAGGTATTCAATTCAGAAAAATTCAGAAAGTGGTAACCGGTCAGTGTAGCATAGTATTCAATATAGTCCACTGATTAAGAAAGTTTTAATTAAAATTGTCAATAGTTTAATAGGAGCAGAACCAATGACCAACGGGCTAGTCTTGCTCTCTAATGAGAATCGGTAAATTAAGGTAAAGATCTTAAACCATTTGGAATGACGCTCTTTCAGGACGGCTGGTAGTAGATAGAATAGAGCAACTGAAGATTGATTCAAATGGTGTGATTTTGAGAGGCCTGTGATCAACGGTGTGGACTAATCAAGTTTAGATAACAGTGAATGTTTTCTCTCATTTTCAGAATAATGCAAGTTTTAGGCTCAGATGGAGATTTAAACAAGCATGATTTACGGAAGTTAATATATACAGATGCAGTAATTAAAGAAAGTCTTCGAGTGCTACCGACAGTCCCAGTTACATTGAGATTTATAGACAGAGATGTAAAACTGAGTAAGTATATAGATTTTACTTTGTCATTGGAAAGCTTGAAGGTATTACTTTCAAAGACGGTGGAAGACTGTAAACGGCTGTAGTTTTATATTCTCAATGCTAAATAATTAAAATCATAAAATCAACGGCAACAACATTGCTCTTCAATTTCGTGAAAGTCGTTGCTCTGTGACGGCACCACAATTCTTCCCAGCCAAGCCAGGGTCTTGACCTAGCAGTTGGGCATTATAAACTAAATAGATAAATAAGCTAAAGGCCAAACCCAATGTTGGACCAAACTAGTTTATCCTAGACCAAAGTAGCCTTTTAAAAATAATAAAGCACCGGGTGATGATGGAATTACAGCCGAAATCCTAAAGGCGGGTGGAAAACTGGCACTGAAGGCCCTTTAGAAGCTGTTTGATTCCGTCATACTCGAGGGTAAAACGCCACAAGCATGATGCAGGGGTATGGTCTTCAAATAGGTTCTTCTACTCTTCTTCAAATAGGGTCTTCTACTATTCTTCAAAAAGGATGACAATGAATGATAGCTGAGACCATGGAGGACCTCAGTACAATGCTCGATGACCTCAGTAGAACTTCCGAAAGAGTGGGTCTTAAAATGAACATGGACAAAACCAAGGTCATGTTGAATGCCCAGACTCTACTCAAAGTTGTAGACAATTACGTCTACATTGAACAAATGGTCCAGTTAGGTAGGTCTAATTCGAGAAAGAGGTCAATCGTCGAATCCGACTTGGCTGGGCAGCGTTTGGGAAGTTGCGTGGTATCTTCTCTTCCAACTTACCACAGTGTCTCAAGACGAAAGTCTATGACCAGTGTGTGTTGCCAGTGATTACATACGAGCGCGAAACGTGGTCGCTCACAATGGGTCTCATCAGAAGGCCTAAAGTCACCCAAAGGGCAATGGATAGGGCTATGCTCGGAGTTTCCTTGCGTGATCAAATCAGAAATGAGGACATCCGCAAGAGAACCAAGGTAACCGACGTAGTTCGAAGAATTGCCACACTTACTACCACTACTACACTTGCCACCTGGCAGTGGGCAGGGCATATTGCTCGCAGAACGAATGGCCGATGGGGCCGAAAAGTTCTGGAGTGGCAACCGCGAACCGGAAGACGTTACGTTAGAAGGCCTCCCACTAGGTGGACCGATGACCTGGTGAAGTTGAGCGGAGAGGATCCACTAGATGCATAGTATCACGGTGCCGGTCAATGTGGTGACACTTGGGGGAGGCCTATGTCCAGCAGTGACGTCTTTCGACTGAAATGATGATGATACTGATGAGGCTCATCACAATCACGGGACACCCCGGCTGAAAGTAGGGCTCATCACAATCACGGGACACCCCGGCTGATTGTGTCAGTTAGGTTAGAACTATGACAATTGTGTATTATTTTGCGCGAATCGAGTGACCGAAGCGCGTGGTGACGTTGTGTTATGGCATTGTTCTGACACGTTAAACCAGTAAACCAGTTTGGCCTGAAATCGGGTTTGGCCGGTCACATATGCATAGATAACCTGATTCTGCATAATATTAGAATATTTAACATTTACAAGATGCTACAAATCTCATTTAATTAAGTCTGGTCCCATCCTTTTTATAATAATTTTCTTAATTTTGATGTAATAGATAACGTGTTTCTTTTTTTTTTAGAGAACTACACATTGCGCGCAGGTAATCAGTGCGTCATATCACATCTCGGTTTGCTTCATCATCCGTCTTGGGGGCCTGACGCTGAGGTATTTAGACCAGAAAGATGGTTGGATACCGCCACGTTACCAGCTAAAATTGCTACAGGTGCTGCTTTTGGTACTGGCAAACGGTCTTGTCTCGGTAGGTCTAGTATATTGTTTTTAATATTCTTTTTTGCACTACGTCATGTGTATAAGCTTTTCCTGGTGGGGTTAGCTTCCAGTCCAACTGTATGCAGCTACATATCAGTATGTTATAAGGAAGGACTGCTTAGTACTTATCTAATTTTAGTACCAAATGCTTGTGTATTGGTTTGTGTAGATGATGCAGGCAGGGACTTCTTCAATAAATCCTTTAATTATTGACTTAACAACATATTGTATTTAAAGTAAAAGAAAGCGAAGCTCGTAAAGGCCGCTAGAGTGCGCTAGTAGTGTCGTTATGGAACACGCCGGCCGCCTTGGAAGCACCAGGATCCAAGCTTTCAAACGTAAGAGACTCGATGACTTTCAAGAGCTGGTTTGTTTCACAGGTAGCGGGAAAATCTCCGAAAAGGGCCACCGAATAGTGCTAGCCTTAGCAGAACTTGAACGGCTTGAACAATAGCGATTATGATGGTAAAAACGGGACTGACATAAGCTATTGGAAAGCCGTTGTGTAAACTACTACATTCTTGAGAGCAATTAACGTTTTCGAAAAATTGTGTTAGCTAAAATAAATCGGTTTTAGATTTTCCATAGAAAGAGAAATTTTTCTTTTTTTTAATGAAATTTCGATAATGTACCTATACGTACGAAAGTTTCACTAAAATCGATTTGGTCATTTCGAAAAAAAATTACTTAAAGTTTGTATGAAATGCCTTATGTCATTATTGCTCCTAATGTATGTATGTATGTAGTCCCAAAAGTGTTGATAATTATCTATTGTCACAGGTAAAATACACGCGATGACATCGATGAAGGTAGCGATAGCCCACATGGTGCGCAGGTACATCATCACTGCAGATCACACCAAGCTGCGGTTCAAAATCGACATGACGATAAAAGCGGTGTCGGGACACGAAATCAGCTTGCAACGAAGGATCATCTAAAAAAACGAATTTAATACAAGAATGTCTTTTAGACAAAGTGAAACTTTATCTATTTTGACAGACTTGTCATGGGCACCAATATATGTATTGCAACAACAATCTTGAAGTAAGAAAAAAAAATGTATCAAAAGAATAGTACCTATCAAATGAAAAAAATTATTATGAAGCAATTTTGATTAATTTGCGTCAGTTTGTATTTATGTTCTGGATTGGCACTAAAACTACTGCATAGATTCTGTTAAAATTTTGCACTAAAGTTTCTGAAAGTTCTATTAAATTACTAGGCTATACAATCATATATTATCTATCTGTCAGCGGAGTCTTTCCTTCCGTGAGGCATAGCAGTGGGACGCTCTGTATATTAATTTGTTCCCTCTGTGATGTTGAATATCATTTATATGATACAATTTTTGTAACTACGCTTCTCAGAACAATAAACATTTCTTTGTTTTGATTCAATCCATTTGTGAAAATATCGAGTGAATGTGTTTCGAAGCATGGAAATAATAATAATGATATCTTGAATCTTTTTTAAAATATCTGCTTCACTCTACACCCACTGTTTTGTCTTTTTTATATTAGGCTCATGAATAAGGTTTATCAATACTTAAAATAAAATAACAATCTTTTGTCATCATTTATTTGACCGCCTCTCCTCAATTCTCACTAAATGTCCTGATTCAGGTTTAAACATTATTTGGCATACTAGTTTTATCTTCGTATGGTCGGCTGTAAGTTTGAACCTGCGCAGTACCGGGGCCATGGTTGCCTTCATAAACATAAGTGCATACGTTCTACCTGAAAAAAAAAAAACATCTAAATATAATTATTCTTCGGAGCAAACCGTATGAGCCACCATAAATGATGTTTATTATTTGCATAATAAACATCATTTATAATATGTACTACAATGAACCTATAGGTTTTGGGTCGAAAACCTATATGGTAGCACAAGTAAAGGGAAAATTACGAAAAATAAAAAAGTTGAAAATTAAAGGGCGTCCCGATATTTTTTTTTAGATAATGGTACGGAACCCTTCGTGCCCGAGTTCAACTCGCACTTGGCCAGTTTTTAAATGTATTATTGAACTCTGTGTAAACTACTGAAAATAATTCCTCATAAAATTTACATAGGGTGACTGGTAATTAGTGACCGATACTTAAACACGTGATTCTACTCATGATAACAAACAACTTTCCCAAAGAAACTTTTTTTTAAACTCATTTAATTTTATCACAATAACACAACAGCTGTATGAAATTCCCAAGAGCGCGCTTTTGACCTATCAACTGGTAGCCGCGTGACGCCGTTATGTCTCATTACAATGGGTGGGTAAGCAGAGCTCCCGCGCGGCTCGCAAGGCCGCTCCGTAAGCGGCGCCCGCGCCCGACCACACAGGCCGGCCGCCACGTGACGTCATCGGTGTACGTAAGCAGTGTAGGTAGGTACCTACATGTTTAAGTAGCCGCTAAATTAAAAAATAGTATCCAAAGACTGCGTGTTCCACAGTAGTCTTAAGTATAACTACTTTTAAGATGCAACGTATGTCCGCATAACCACAAAATATCTAGGAACGCGCGCGCCCAACATAAAAAGTAGGCACAATCTATCAGCTGATAGACTGACCTCGGGAAGGGGCAAAAATGTACTCGTACTAGTAGCGTCTCGCGCTCCCCACCCGCCCGCACGCTTTGCCTAAGTGCAATAATGACGTAAAACACTAAAAACAGTCACCCCGGAGAGCGCGTTGCAGGCGCATGTTTTGATTTTCTTTGATGCCCATGCGCACAATTACACAGCGAGTGAGTACAGTGGTATGGTGATGTGTTACTACTCGGAAGGCGGTAATGGCGAAGCATTAAAATACATACATTTTGATTGCCATGCTTCTGATTCAGACTCAAATATCGTTAACAGACTGCTAGTCCAAAGCCTAGAAAAGTGTGATGGGAAACTTGGAATAACTTGAACAATTCCCGGAGTCGAGAAGTCAGATGGTAATGTAGCTGTATCTTTGCCGTTTCTAAACATCGTGTAGGTAACAAAACAAACGCAATTTCTGAAGTTAGTTGGTTTAGATAGAAAGATAATGCATTTAGGTATTTATTGTAGCGCGGGCACGTAAAGTGCCAAAATACTAGATAATTTATTTTACTTTCCTCACCGTGTCGTAAACAGAGAAGCTTTATGTAGGTACATCACTGTGTACCTAAATGGCCAAGCGGCGGCCGGAGCGTCGCGTCTGCAGCGTAGGCCTACGCTCCGTGGCTCAGTTTTTGATGTCATTGGTTATTATTTTTTAATTTAGCGGCTACCTAAACATGTAGGTACCTACCTACACTGCTTATGTACACCGATAACGTCACGTGGCGGCCGGCCTGTGTGGTCGGGCGCGGGCGCCGCTTACGGAGCCGGCTTGCGAGCAGCGCGGGAGGTCTGCTTACCCACCCATTGTAATGAGACATAACGGCGTCACGCGGCTACCAGTTGATAGGTCAAAAGCGCGCGCGTGGGAATTTCATACAGCTGTTGTGTTATTGTGATAAAATTAAATGAGTTTAAAAAAAAGTTTCTTTGGGAAAGTTGTTTGTTATCATGAGTAGAATCACGTGTTTAAGTATCGGTCACTAATTACCAGTCACCCTATATATATTTTCAATAATATAGCCCGGAATACCTAAATTACTAATTAAGTTATTTTAAATTTATTTAAATTATTAGATGTTATTTGTCTTTCCAAAATCTATTAGTATTAACAAAAATATTTTTTTCAATCAAGTATCTAACGGGGACTGTAATTCTAACTGGCTGATATCGTGATGAAAAGAGATAGCGAAGCTTACCAATACACCCTCTCAGTCCCGGTGAAAAACTTGCAAAGGCGCCTTTATGTTTCGGAGTATCAGGACTGAGCCATCTTTCTGGTTTAAACTCATCGGCATCTGCGCCCCAATATTCAGGGTTTCTGTGTACACCCCATATATGGACTAGTACGCTGCTGCCGGCGGGAATTGTCACGTTACCTAAAGAAATGAAAAGTGTATTTGTTTTTAATATATAATTTCAATAGAAACAAGGATTACTTTAGGCAGACGTTAGATTTGTTTGTATTTGTATTACTTACGTAACTTTGTATCCACTATAGCTTCGCGACCTACTATCGCTACAGTTGGGTATAGCCTCAGGGATTCCTTGATTGCTGCTTCTAAATATACCAGTTGAGATATATTCTGTTTTGTTACTCTTCCGTCTTCACCCAAAACTTGAGTTATTCTAGGAATTTACAGATTCTTTTTTAAAATCTTACCTTTTTTAGAGTTCCGTACCCAAATGGCTAACTCGGAACCCTTATAGATTCACCCTGTCCGTTTGTCCGTCCATATATCACAGCCATTTTACTCCGAGTCTGTTGGTACCACACAGTTGAAACTTAAAGAGTAAGTGTCTTCTATGAACCGCTACACAAAAGTGATGTGAAATTATAGAAAAATTGAAAATAGGGGTGGCACCCCATACATGTAAATATGGGTTGAAAAAAAAAAGATGTATATAACTGTGGGGTGTCTGTTGTCAGCTTCCAAATATACCACGACGTGATCCACTGTCAGTTTTGTGCAGAATAAAAATTCGAACAGTTTTGTGAGCTATGCCAAATGGAAATGCTATGAACGAAATCTCGCGAGAACACGATCCTGGCTGTAGGACTAAGTCGTGTCTGTCATAAACATAGACATATTGTGACCAGAACCAAAGGTGTGAAAATATCAGCTCAATCGGTTGGGAGGAACTGGTTTTAAATTCAGTTGCAAGATTTGACCAGTACGTACAACAAAAGGGAAGTTAAAAAAAAAGGCCAAGTGCGTGTCGGACTCCACACGCAGAGCTCCGTAGCACCAAATAATATAAAAATATTTTTTGACGCTCATAATAATAATAAAACACTTTTAGTAATATGTAAAACTCTCAACAGCTTTTCAACTGTGTGGTACCAATATTCTGGGAGTAAAATAGCTGTGGCGGACTGACGAACGGACAGAGAGACGGACAGGATGAATCTATAAGGGTTCCGTTTTAGCCATTTAAACGGAACCCTAAAAATAAAACTTATAATAAACATATCCTACAAAATATTTTTCGTTTAACTAAGTACAGTCAGCATCAGAAGTAGATTAACACTACTCAAAGTTTCAAAGCAGGTTTTTTAATAAAAACCTGTTAGATATTACTCGTTACTAACAAGGTATTGAAGAGTAAAGAATATTTTAAAGAATAATCTTCTGAAACATTAAATATAATAGTTGGAGCCCTGTACATCAAGTAATTAAAATTCCGAAATGTTAAGCTACTTCTGTTGCTGACCGTACCTAGACTTTAATTACGCACACATGACATTACAGAACAAAAAATAAAAGTTATTTTTAAGTCGTTTTTTTTAGCCCTAGCTGTCCCACTGCAACTGGGGTGAAGTTTAACAAGTAATATTTGTTTGCTATCGATCGAGTAATTAGATCACAATTCGTGAAAGGCTATACAAGGTGAAACCGTGCACCGTTTAGAATGATGTACCTACTAACAAGGAAACGGTAACCAATAAAAATCATACATCATCGATATTTTGGTTTACTATTTTTAGTTTATTTAAGGGCTACCAACTAGTATCCAATCCCAATATCACGATACATATCTAGTGTGTAAGTAGCATCTGGCTATCGAGACGCGATTACTCAATTTCTCGACCACTTTTTCTCGTCTCACCTCGATTTTCCATGAGGAACCCTAATTGTTCTGTATTCTTATGTCCCAATTTCTTTCGATGTTCGTTTATCTATCAAGCTTATACTTTGAGCTGTTAGTTCATTCCTATTTCTTGGGTGTATACTATTGTTTATTCCGGTAACGAAACCTAACTAAGAAGTCTTTTGCGTCTGAATCAACAATTTACAGTTTCTCAAATTATGTACTTACTCCTGATAAATCTTCTCCTGTACCTCAGGGTAGCTGCCGATGCAGGCAAATATGAGCAGCACCTGACCGATAGTGGAGTCAAAGCCACCTACCAGCACGTTGTCCATAAGATGCCTTAGGTCAACATCAGAGAAGATGCTACTGGTCTCAGTCACAGTGTTCTCAAGGAGGACGTCTAAGATGCTTTGGAATTTACCTACAGGTGGTAAATACCACAAAAATATTTTTTTTACTGAGCATGGAATTTAGCAAATAGGTTTAAAATAGTATTGAGAGGTTATCAGAAGAATTGTCTTATTAAAACTATGATTTATTTCAATAGTGGGTTGTCCGATGAAATTAAGTAAAGCCTACTTTTTATTTAAAAAAAAAATTGAGTTTTCATAACCTTTTCAGTTTTTTAATTAAACGAAATCAATATTGATTGAAATTATCAGGCATGGTTGCCCGATGAAATTACGAATAACGAATGTGTATTCTTAAGTTTTTAGAATCTAAGCTAATTTATAGTTTTGGGAGAAGAGTAGGTAGGTACCCTATACAGGTTGTAACCAAGCATTATGTATGTCAAACTAAGTATCTTTACGCAAAAATTATTGCTGAGAAACGACTTTTTTTTGAGATCAAAAATCACGTTTTACGGTAGGACTCAATGTATCGGACTCAAAACATTGTGCTGATGGATGGATTGAATAGTACGGGCGTCGTGAAGGTGTTTTAAGAAAAATCTTACATTAAAACATGTATTAAAAAAAACTTGTGAAAAAGTTGGAACTTTGACCCCCATTATTTCCGTAACTAGAAGGTTCCCAGGTATGGTCTAGAACGAAAAATGATCGAAATGACGGGGAGAACAAGTGCCTTTCGGCTTCGTTAAGGGTCTTGTTACACCCTTTAAAGCACCGTACTCCTAAGTATAAAAGGTGTAACAAGACTTACCTCATAACAATTAGTGTTTAGCTTATAAAATAAGGAAAAACTAAAACATGCTGCAATGATAGTCCCGATATAGCTATCGATAGGTAGGGAAATAGTGAATATGGCAGGGATGGTAAGTCACAGGCGATATTTCCTTTAAAAATTTGAAAAAAGAATGACTTGGCCATCGACCGGCAACATCATCCAAGCAGTAGGCTAGGGCAGGTGGTTAGGGTAGGTGCTACATGCTGGTGTTAATAATAGACTTAATTCTTACGTTCGGGTTCAAAGTCTCCTTTCGTTTTCAACCGTTGCAAATGTTCTGATTTTCGTAGTTGCAACATCTACAAAACGACGTCATTTGAATGTTATGGTTATAAAGAATAAAATTTATAATATTATCGTTTCTTTACCAGTAATACAACACCAAGCATTGTGTATTTATTACTAGCTTTGTAGATCGTCATTTCAATTAAATTTTTTATTGTCTCACAAAACATAGAGAATTATTTTTCGACTTAATTTAAGAGCGTTTACGAACCTTATCCTTAACCTTATTCAAAAATCTTTTCGAAAAATACTGTTACAGCTAAATTAGCCCGGTTTTTAATTTTCCATAGAAATAGAAGTTTCCAATAATCTTTTATTTTTTAAAGTAATTTTGAAAATGTTCTCTGTAAACTTTTTAGACCTATGTATCCTGCTTACGTGTACGAAGTTACATTAAAATCGGTTCAGTCATTTCGAAAAATAAGGACTTGAAAGTTTGTATGTAATGCCTTAAGTCGTAAATTAATACTCACTTGTTCAGTAAGTTTCGAAGCGATTGCAATTGCTTTAGAGAGTTTCACTTTGCAACTAGACAAATTGAAGATAAAATCAAACATAAGCCAAGGCTTATTAATCCTGGTTACGGGAACGTGTAGCAAATCTTTAATAGCCTTCAAGTAATTGTTGTCTACAAGGTCCTTGCCGTCAATTCTAAGTCCAAGTGAAGTTCCTGAAATAATAGTTAACATTAACTTTACTGTAAAAAAAAACACTTAATAATGAACTAAGTCGCCTGTACCATACAGGTTGGAATGTGGCGTGAGGTTACTAACCAGTCAGTCTTTACTAATAACCTAATCGAAATACTACAAAATTGTGTCACACTCAGTACAATTACTATGAGGATACCGTTAAAAAATAGAATCCTAAAACCATGGATGACAATTGGCTTGTTGCGCTGTATTTTAAATAGAAATCGAATGCAAAAGAGACTTAGACTTGACCCATACAACGAGGTGCTAAAAATCACATACAAAAGGTATCGTAATTACTGTTGTACCATTATTCGAAAACAAAAACGTAAACATGACAGAGATCAACTTTCTAAAGCGCACAAAAATCCTAAAAAAAACATGGGATATCATTAATAACATCACACAACGAAAATCCAAAAAAGCAACTAATTCGGAACTGCTAGATATACTCACTGCCCCACAAAACTCTGTTGACAAGGTTAATGACTACTTCTGTAACATAGGCCAACTTCTTGCTGAAAACATCGCAACTACTCAGTTCTCAGCAGGAAATAATATCAACCCTGACTCATTCTCGGCAGACAGACCTTTAGCTACATCTTTTGTTCTTCTTGAAACAGACCCCGATGAAGTTCGAGTCACTCTAATGAGCTTGAAATCTGATAGCGCCCCCGGTTGGGACAAAATACAAGTCAACTTTCTAAAATCAGCACACGAGCAACTTGTACCGATCATAACCCACTTAATAAACATATGCTTCAAGCAGGGACTTTTCCCGGACGCTTTGAAAGTAACCCTTATAACGCCTGTGTACAAGTCTAGTGATAAGTCTGACCCGTCTAATTATAGACCAATTTCGGTCCTACCGGCCATTTCAAAAATCCTTGAGAAACTTATTAACTCGCGCCTAATTAAATTCTTATCTAAATATAAAATACTGTCGCCTTCTCAGTTTGGGTTCAGATAGGGAAAGTCTACTGAGGATGCAGTTCTATCACTAACTTCTGCTCTGGTGGACGGTGTTGATGGAGGAGCCAAGTGTCTAGCTGTTTTTCTTGACATCAAAAAGGCGTTTGACACAGTGTCTGTCCCCTTACTTTTACAGAGGCTTGAACGCATTGGCATAAGGGGACCAGCTCTTGATCTTTTTAAATCCTACCTCAACAATCGCAAACAAATGGTTAAAATTGTGATATATACCAGTTCCAAGTCAACCATCACTTTCGAAGTTCCCCAGGGCAGTGTTCTTGGGCCGACCTTATTCCTCATCTACATTAATAATCTCGCAACATGAAGATAGATGGCGGACTTTTTTTCTCATACGCCGACGATACTGCCATTGTCTTCACTATTAAGACTTGGGATAATGTTCGTTGGTTGGCCGAGAGTGGCCTTGCGAAGATTGCAGCCTAGGTAAACCATAGTCTCGTCACACTAAATGCCTCCAAATCCAACTACATCTGCTTTACTAAATATAATAACTCGCAACCATCTCAAGATTTCCATATAAAAAATCATAATTGTCCCAACCCCCCAACCCCCGGCTGCTCTTGCTTAAATATTGACAGATTACAGCATACCAAATATCTGGGTGTTATGATTGACCAGCGCTTGTCATGGCACATGCACACCGAGCTTATTATGAAAAGAGATACGAAATCTGCTGAGCGGTTTTTATAATTGTCTACATTTCAATTGCTTAAAAATGACAAGTGGAAGTGCGGAGTCTCCTAATACAAGCAATTCCTTGCTTAAAAGGTGTTCTCCAATAACTTTTTTTGTTTTGTGCGGATGTGCTGCAAAGGCGTATATAGGGGGAGGTGAGTACAGTGAACGAGTCTTTAGCCGGCTCTCTGAGCACAACCACCATTGCTTCCTTCCAGATCTTTGTGAAGTAGTTGTGCACCAGACACATATGTAGCAGTGCTAGGAAGTAGTTCGGGACACAGTGAACCGCCTGAAAGCAGATTTCAGTCGTGAGGCCGTAGGCTCCCGGGGCCTTTTTTGGGTTGAACGATTCTATGGACCTATCGAGCTCATTTAGGGTAACCGGTGGGCCATGTCTTTCATAAGCTCCACGCGTTTACCATTTCTACCTGTTCTCTGATTTCGTTATCGTCTTCCTCTCGGTCCTCGGGATAGAACGTTTCGACCTATTGCTCTACGGAAATCTCCACGTTCAATGGTTCTACTCTCATCTGGAAGGATAGATCTTCCTCTCTCTTTCCGACCCTTCCCATTACTTTGTATATGGTAATATCCCAGACCCCTTCTCTGTTCTGCTTACCACACAACTCCATCCAGCTTTCTGATTGAGCTTTCATTACCGCTGTCTCATATTTTTCCTTCTTAAACATCCAGTGTTTCCTAGATATACCTTTTTAAAGTGCTGTAAGATTCATCTAGCTGGAAGAGTTCCAGGTTACGCTGGCTGATACGTGGTCGCCAGTATAGGACTGATCAGTTCAAATGACTGTCCTTTGACAAGCATGGCCACCTACTGCTACTTTAGCTTGCTAACCCCGCAAGATATGTCAGTGTCCGCGGACATACGTTCACACACAATCTTAATATTACAAAAAATACTAATATTACATGCATTACATAACTGCTGTATTCAAAACTCACGAAAAACATTCGTAAATGAACTGGAGTCACGAGCCCTGCTGAGTTGATGCACGTCGCAAAGGAAAAGCACAGTTTGCGGCCAACCTTAAGCTTTCGGAGAGGTATCAAAAGAGGAAGAACTACTCACGGCAAGCGATTTCCACAACAGCCCTAGTAATCTTCTCATTGAGGTCCACTTCACCTTTGCCAGCATCCTCGGCTAGCTGCTCAACTAATCGTCCAGCTTGATCAGTGAATACCTTCAGAAAGTCGTCCAAGATGTGCTGCTTGAAGGATAGATCCAGTATCCTACGATTACGTTTCCAAGTTGGTACTGAAACATTTGGAATATCATGGAACCGCTTTATAGGCGGTGTACTAATAAATTGTATCCTTGAATATGATCGATCAGTCAACAACTCCTGAGAATGTCCCGTGGACGGATGAAACATGCGACAAGTATTTTATAGGTATGTGTTGCATGTTGAATTATATTTGTACTATTTAAATCAGTGTATAGCCATTAAGCTTTTTATACACACATCAAAAGTGTCTAGGGATCAACATATATTTTTGCAATAACTTTTCTCCTGATTGATATTAATTAAAATTTTCTTTAAGGATTCATCAAATAAAGTGTTTTCGTTTGTCACAGTAACGATAAACCAAGTCACCTTTGCATTAATAAAGAAATTTGCCATTTTCCTAATAAAGGGATTTTTGACATTTGAACCACTAACACAAAAGTTCGTAAAAAGACTGAAATAACAGTTTTCTTTAAAATTTTATTGGGTAACTTAAACAATTAATAATCCGTGTTTCTACCGCGAACACTAACAACACAAGAACATCGGTTTGGCATACTCAAAATGAGTTCATCCAAATCACGCTGTGGAATGGCCGCCCATGTTCGTTGCAACAACAAAAAAAGGTCTTCTTGCGACTGGATACCCTCCATATTCGGCAGAGCTCTTCTCTGTAGCATATCCCATGCATGCTCAATCGGATTCAAGTCTGGCGACTGAGCAGGCCAGGGCAGGACATTGATGTTAGCTGCGGCGAGAGTCTGTCTTACAACTCTTGCGGTGTGCGGTCGTGCATTATCATGCATTAACCGAAATAAGGGACCGATTTGCACTTGTAGAGGAACGATGACGTCTGATACAATCGTCTCAGCATAAATTTGAGCGTTGAGGTTGCCTCTGATCCAAATCAACTCAGTTCTTCCGCCGATCCAAATACCCGCCCATACCATGATGGTTCCACCACTATAAGGATGGACTTCCTGGCAGGATTTTAATCGCTGTTGGCGTCCAGGGGTTCTCCAGTGTCGTATACGTCTTGTATCCGGTCTCATACCAAAACGAGACTCATCAGAAAAGCACACGAAACGCCATTGTTCTTCTGCCCAATTTCTGTGTTCAAGAGCCCATTGATATCGTATCCTACGATTGTGCATTGCTATAGGTGGTAAACGTAGCGGTCTTCGGGAATGAAGGTTCACTTCATGCAAGCGGTTTCTGACTGTTTGGTCGCTAATTAAGTTCCCTGAAGAGTGATGAAGCCTCACGGCTAACATCATGGCGGTTATTGTTGGAGCTCTTCGAGTTAAGATTTGAATGTATCGGTCTTGTCTCCGTGTGGTGCAGCGATACCGTCCTCCATGGCGCTCAGCCACGGTACCAGTGCTTCGGTAACGTGTCCAAAGTCGACTGATAACACTCTGACTTGTATTCAGAGCTAAAGCCACAGTACGTTGCCGGGAACCAGCTTCTATCATTCCCACGGCTCTGAGCATTTCTTCCCTGCTTAAATGACGTCGCCGCTCCATAATAACGTTGGTTTTAATCAGTAGTAGGGAAACAGTAGCACTAATAATGTCTTCAATGCGTTGTATGTTTTTATAGGGAAAATATTGACAGCTGATTTTCATCTTTTACTCGAATTTGATTCACAGTTCCTGATTCAAATTATGAAATGCACCAAAAAGGATCCATATAAATTTATAAAATCATAAATTTATTACAAAGCCACATCTCAATCTCAAGAAATCCACAAAAAAATGCTTGATCCCTAGACACTTTTGATGTGTGTAGCTTGACTTAAGGTGCTCATTAGATTATATTCTGAAAATTTGCTGTCTGTATGTAAGTTACAAGAATCCGGTTCTATAGAATAGTCTGATTTGCTTATCACTTGTCAAAAAGTAATATAGTAACACATAAGAAAACAAGATCATCTATCACAAGTAAGATGAGTTGAAGTGCGAGCGTTTTGCGTTTGGGGGTCTTATTTAATTTTGACTTTAAATGAAGTACATCAGTACGTCATCAAAGTCAGTCTTCTCAAAGAAATTTAATAAATCACTTTTATGATTCGAAAGACCTTCTGAACAAACAAAATTAATAATGATGATGTAGAAAGGTGAATGGGTAAGTTACCATCAGCAGCCATCAACGTTTTGCCCACCATGGGTTCGATGAATCTGTACACAAACATTTTCTTCAGGCATTTGTTAACGACTGTGGTCACGTCTACGGGATCTGCTACAATTGTAAAATACCAAAAACAAAAATCATACAATTCCCACTGCTACTAGCTAGAACTTACCTTTGACCAAGGAAATAAACAGAGTGGGGCCAAAGATTTGACAAACATAATCTTGATTAATAAACCTGATTATCTACATAATCATTATTTTATAAACTGACACAGAACCAGATATTTGCTCTAATTGCTTTAGGAAATAATAGAATTATGAAGTTTTAACTAACCATAAATAGGCAGCGGTCCCATAAAGAACTTCGTCACACCTCCAACTTTTAAAGCATAATCTCCAAATGAAATTATACTTCGAACCAATGCTGAAAAAAAATATAATTTTAATATAGGTACAGTCAGTATAATTTGATTGTATTAAACAGTGATGACACGGAATTAAAACTAAATATTTAGATGGATAGGTAGACAGAGTGATTCTTTTAGGTGGAACAATATACCAGAATGCGTAAGAGTTACCGGAAAATTCCTGGGGAAACTAAGTTCTTTTCTTATGAAACAATATTAATTTAATTCGTGCGCGAGTCCGACTCGCACTTGGCCGGATTTTTAGGGTACCGTAACTCAAAAGGAAAAAACGGAACCCCTTACAGGATCACTCGCGTGTCTATGTGTCTGTCTGTCAAAGCCAATATACTCTGAAACTAGTGGCATATGTGTCGGTGACCCAAAGGCGGACGTGTTACATAAATTTTAAACATGGGGGCCATTTTTGGAGGGAGGGGGGTAAATTAGAAAATGAAAAAAAAAAACGTTTTGCAAACTATATCGTGTCACATATCAATAGGCTTGCTGTGAGCATCTCAAATCATTTTTGAAAAATAGTGTTACAGCTAAATTAGACCGATTTTAGATTTTCCATAGAAACAGAAATTTCCAATTGTCTTTTTTTTTAAGACATTTCGAAAATGTTCTCCGTCAACTTTTTAGATATATGTATCTTGCTTATGCGAATGAAGTTATAATTAAAGTCGGTTCAATCATTTCGAAAACAAATGAGTTCAAAGTTTGTATGAAATTCCGTAAAACGTTAACGCTCCTAGGTCGGTCGCAGCTATAGTTGTAAATAAACCGTTTTAAACCAAAATCAGTGGTTTAAAACCCGTTTTAAATTTGTTTAAAACGGTTTAAAACCACGACCACGTGGGCCGTACATTGATTACGAATTACTTAAAAAAATAGTTTAAAAGGCTAATTGAAATCATTTACCATTTTTATTAATATATGTGAAGTCATATATCATATTTATACTACTATTTAGGATTAGACACTGAAAACAATCATGTTTTGGGTATTTATTAAAATAAAACGGCAATGCCGCATTTTTATTTTTCACTTTGCTACCAAAATCGCAACGGGAAGAGATGGGGCAGGTAGGGATCGATTTTATGTTTGTCTGTCATGTTAATGAAGGTTATTTTAAAACATTTTTATTTTATTTTCCTTTTATATAGGGTGACTGGCAATTAGTGTACGATACTTAAACACGTGATTGTGCTCATGATTACAAACAATTTTTATTATGGGAGCAAAGCCGAAATCGCGAAAAAAATATCAGCTGTTCAGTACATTAGGCAAACATAAATGTACTGAACAGCTGATTTTTTTTCCGCGATTTCAGGTTTGTTCCCATAGTAAAAGTTGTTGGTTATCATGAGCACAATCACGTGTTTAAGTATCGTTCACTAATTACCAGTCACCCTATATATTCTAAATCAGGAAGGAGGTGTGGTCTACATAACTTCGTGTAAAGCCTCAGTGCATTCCAAAAAAGAACATTCTAAACCATATTAAACCGCTAAGTGTGGTTTTAAATCGTTTTAAACCAAAAAGACCGTTTAAAACCAAATGGTTTAAAACGTTTAAAATTCGTTTTGCATCTCTAGTCGCAGCACAGGCCGGCCGCGTGGCTCTGCGTCCCCACTATGCCTTGTTTGTCCTACTGATACAAGAAAATCATTGAACGAGTTAGAAACTTGTTTAGGGTCGGGCGTTAGTTTCTTATAGATTGTCAAGTTAGTTTTTTATTAGTGCGCTCTTAAATTATTTTCTACATCGATTTTTTTTTATTGGTTGAGTTTCTGATTTCCTATTTTTTTTTAATTATTGACTATCTGTTTTAATGTTTTTTTCGTATATTTTATATTGTTTTGTTAATACAGGATTATTACCATGAAGTAAGAATTATTAACAACCGTTTATTTTTACATGATATTGCCATGCTATTGCCTCTTGTCAATCAATCCTTACGTTTGTTTTTTTTAGTTTTATTGTTTTAATGGGTATACAGGTATTTAATATTTTGAATAAAAGCGTCTCAAATGAGTTGTAATTTTCATCCATGATTTTATCCAAGCTAAATATTAAGTTCCAATCAATGTTTTTTAATTTAATGTAAGTTTAAATTTTTCTATATTCTTTAAATTAAAAATTCGTTTTTTTTCTTTTCCATTCTTTGCATTTAGTAAGCATGACGTCTAGTTTTTTTTTAAGTTTACTTTAATTCCTTTATGATTAGAAAACCCGTAATTGTGCACCTGCGTAATAAAATTGTTAATTCAAACAGAAAGTTTATAAATACTAGATCAAGGCAGGTTGAAGTGGTTTCTGTCACTCGTGTTGGTTTTTTAATACATTCGATGAAGTTATATTCCAGCATTAAGTTTATTAGGTTTTTGGTTTGTAAGTTATTGCCAAGAATATTTACACTGAAATCACCTCCGATTAAGATTTTATTTTATTATATTTCTTTAGTAGAAGTTCTAAAATAAGTGATAACTGTCTATAAAATAAAACAAGCTGTCTGTTGTTCCAGTTATTATATGTGTAGCGGACTGAACCTAATCACCACACTGCTGGTTTACAAGACTTCCTATTTTAAAGGGGACTGTTATACGAAAGTAAACGCCGTGATGGTTGGTGGTAGACTGGTCTTTTTAATGGAAAACAAAATATCAAAAATACAGCATTCGAAATATAAAAGAAACATTGTACAAAATATACCAAAAAGTATAAAAATTACAAAAAGGTGCGTCGTGCACATTCCTTCCCCCCAAAGTTAAGCACTCAGCTTGAGCAGCTTCCTCAAGGGCCTCTTCAGTGTGCCCGCTGCAGTCCTGACTTCCGCCACTCGGATCACCCCATCGCGGCCCGGGTAAGTCGCTGAGATGCGCCCTCTCGGCCAGGAGCCCCTCGGTAGGTTGCCGTCAGCCACCAGGACCAGATCGCCCACAGCCAACTCTGGAACGTCGCCTTGCCTGGGTCTGGGAATGAGATTCGGCAAGTACTCTTTAACCCAGCGCTGCCAGAAGTGGTCCGCCAGTCTGACCGCTTTGCGCCAACCGCTTCTCGACACCAGATCACGGTCCGTCAAGGTTGCTGGAACGGGACGCCCCGATGAAGCTGCAAGGAGGAAATGATTTGGGGTGAGCGCCTCTTCGCTGCCGGGCTCTACCGAAACGTGCGTCAGGGGGCGGGAGTTGATTAGCCCTTCTGCTTCTGCGAGTACGGTTCGGAGAACTTCTTCTGTCGGAGCACGTTCGGTGAGGGTCGCTCGGAGTGCTGTCTTCACACTTCTCACCAGTCGCTCCCATACTCCACCCATAAATGGAGCCGATGGAGGAATGAAGCGCCAACTAATTTTCTCCGTTGCAGCATATTCTATGGCTGCGTCCCCGTAGAGTGCACGGAGTTCTCTTCTTGCCCCGATGAATGCGGTGCCATTGTCAGACCAAATCTCAGAAGGCGTTCCTCTGCGAGCCACGAAGCGCCGAAGACTCATTACAGCAGAATCTGTCGACAAGCTTCCAACAACGTCCAAGTGGATGGCGCGGACAACTAGGCACGTGTACAAAGCGACCCATCTCTTCTCCCGTCTTCGGCCAATAGTCACTTGAACTGGTCCAAAGTAGTCTAGCCCAGTGAATGTAAAGGGGCGCTTGTGGTGAGCTAAACGTGCCTCCGGTAAATTCCCTGTAGGCGGCTGGAATTTCTCAGCTCGGCGAATGCGGCATAGCTGACAACGGAAGGCAACGGAGCGGACGACGTTTCTTAAGCCGAGCAAGTAGAAGCTCTGACGAAGCTCGTTGACCACGGTCTCTGTGTTGGCATGGGCGGCTCGGCGGTGGTGGTGGTCTACTAGTAGCTGGACGGCAGGGTGCTTCCCATCGAGGATGATGGGGTTTTTTGTGGCTTCAGGCACTCCCGAGGCTGCGGCGATACGGCTGGATAGGCGTATGAGGCCGTCTTCATCCACAATCAGTGACAGTCGGAACAGCCGACTGGTGCGAGGTATGGGCAAGGGAGGGAGACTGCTCAAACACATCATCTCAACAGGAAATGAGTCCAGCTGTGCCTGGAGTAAAATGTGCGTCTCGGCCAGGCGCATATCGGCAGCTGTCTCATGCGCTGAATGTGGAGAGCCAAAAGAGCTTGAAGGCTGAAAAGAAAAGGTTAGTATCCGCCCTTGCTCACGCACTAAATTATCTACCTGAAGCCCCCTACGTGATAATGAATGGAGTCTTATAAGAGTTATATATTTATGAGCTTTATAAGTTGCACGTACCAATCTCAGCCAAGAGCTAAACCGCTTGGGATCAGCTGAGACTGGCACATGCCTCTCTACGCTACCGATGAGGTAAACTGCTGTGGTATATGCCGGATTCCTACTCTCTTCATTTACGGTTGGGAAGGAACTAGGCTCACTAGGCCAGTCAGAAGAAAGCAAGAATTCTGGACCAGTGATCCAGCGAGACTCTAGGGATAACGTAGTGCGTTTTAACCGGGTTGCATCGTCAGCGACGTTCAACTCGCTAGGCACCCACCGCCAATCACTGGCACTCGTTAACTCCAGGATCTCGCCGACTCTATGCGAAACAAAAGGTTTGAATGAGCGGGCCTCGCTTCGTAACCAACTCAACACCGTCATTGAATCACACCAAAAAACTTGCCTGACGGGTCTCAAACGATGAGAATTGCAGATTGTTGAAGCGAGGCGCGCGGCGATCAACGCTCCCTGCAGCTCCAACCGCGGAATCGACACCGGCTTTAAAGGAGCTACACGGACCTTGCTGCAAACCAGTGCGAGCTTGACTCCTCCATCCTTAAGTACGAACCGCCAGTAAGCCACCGCAGCAAAGGCAGACTCGCTGGCGTCAGAAAAAACATGAAGCTCGCAATGATTCACTTCATAGTCGGCTAGGCAGTAGCAGCGTGGGATCTGCAATTCGGCAACCCCAAACAAATCCTGAAACCATAGCCTCCACGCTGCACTGTCCTGCTGTGAAAGTTCTTCATCCCACTCGAGACCCTTGCGCCACGCATTTTGAAACATGATGCGACCGGTCACTACTAGAGGCGCAATAATTCCGAGG
Organism: Eugnorisma glareosa; assembly: GCA_947578425.1. Taxonomy (NCBI): domain Eukaryota; kingdom Metazoa; phylum Arthropoda; class Insecta; order Lepidoptera; family Noctuidae; genus Eugnorisma; species Eugnorisma glareosa. The sequence goes on from OX387979.1 coordinate 18,360,057, forward strand.
GGGTCGAAAACTCGCATCACGTGGGCCAAAACCACCCGCTTGGTAAGCTTTTTTGGCAGCCCATCCTTTTTTAATCCAATATTGAAACCGACACAGTCTGTAGTGGGCTGCCAAATAAGGCCAAGCGTCCTCACAGGAGTGGCCAGGTGGCCCAGGTCCACGGGTGAAGTCACCGGCACCTCCAGCAGACATTGCTGGAGGTGCCGGTGACTTTCGGTAACAACGTCAGAGCCGAGGCACTGTTGGAGGCCCAGCCACGCATTTCAAAACCCCCGTTTTTGTGGACAGCGTGAATATCAGCGGCCAGTTTTGCTGCTTCATCCACACTGTCAAGGCTGCAGATGCAATCGTCCATATAATGGTCGCAAATGATTGCACGTGCTGCGTCCGGGTATTGTGTCTGATGCTCGGCCGCATTTTTATTTTTAATGTAAATTGCCGTAAAGGGACTAGAAGCGGCACCGAACATCATCGACGACACCCGGTAAACGCGCAGCGGTTCGCGTGGATTATCGCGCCACAAAAACCTCTGCGCGTCGCGGTCTTCAACGCGAATTTTAATTTGCGGAAACATTTCCCGAATGTCCGCGGTCAACCCAATTTTGCCTTCTCTAAATCGAAAAAGAACGCCGAGTAGTGGCACAAGCAGGTCAGGGCCCGGTAACAACAACGAGTTTAGTGAGACGCCCTTGGATTTGGCAGCGGCATCGTGCACAACCCGCAGCTCACGTAGGCTTGTTTGGGTTGACCACGCCGAAGTGAGGCAGGTACCAAATACGTGGCCCTGTGGGTGTCTCTGGACACAGCTCGGCGTAGCCCTTCCCAACCATATCGAGAACGTTGGCACGATACCGCTCCGCGTAGGCACCATCCCTACACAACTTCTTCTCCAAGCCTAAAAACCTAGATAAGGCGAGGTTGTAACTATTAGGTACCGATAAAACGTCAGACTTCCAGATCAGACCTACTTCAAAACGACCACTGGGCAGGCGGCGTGCTGTGCGCTCAATAATCTGATCAGCACGTTCGTCATCAGCATTGCGCGCCTCACGTTTCGAAATACCTATAGACTCGAGTTTGTACTGCTCCTTAATAAGCTGCTCTAATTCGGAACGGTCGCTGTGGGCTACAGTCGCGGATTCAAACAGTGTGGCGTGGCTAACAACATCAACCTGAGTAGTTGAACTACAACCGAAACCGAATAATACCCAACCAAGCGCAGTACGAATCGCGACAGGTTGTGACTTAGACCCCTTACGTGTGGCCCTAGATACGGTGAGATGCCAGTTGTCAATGCCAATGATGAGCATTGGCTGAATATTACCGTAACACAACTCATCTGCAAGATCCGCAAGATATGGGTATTTCGTGACGGCGTCCCTGTTGACAAACTGAGACGACACCCCTAGACTGCCAATAGATCTAGCCCTACGAATAAGGTGACTATCTTTCGCGTGACGACCCTTGATGTAGAAGTCGACGTAACGCACCAGTGCGTTCTTATTAAGGCCCCCTATGCAATCTACGTGAACGCGTCCTTCTGGCCCCTTAACACCTATCTTAGCAGCAACCTCCGCATCAATAAAAGTAGCGGTCGACCCGTCGTCCAATAAGGCATAAGTATCGACACTACCAGACGGACCAGACACAGTTACAGCAACAACTTTCAGTAACGGGCGAAGACTCAGCGATTGCGCCGGACTTTCAGCTGAAAAAGAAGTTGACGCGTGGGACAGGATTTCTTTCCCTTCAGCAAGAGAAACTATAGGTACGGAGCTCGACGCGCACGGGGCGGAGCTCAGCGTGGACGGCGCAGTATCGTCGTCCTCTTCTAAGCCTACGTGAGCTGCGGCTGCGCGCTCACTAGCACTGTGCAACAACCTATGATGGCGGAATTTACAATCGCCAATGTCACACAAACTTTTTGCTGAACACGAACTTAGCCTATGCCAACCTTCTTTGAGGCACCTGTGACAAATTCTTTTCTTTTTTATAAAATGCCACTTGTCATCTACTGACAAGGAAAGAAATTTGTCACATTGCGTCAATGAATGCTGTTGTTGACATAAAACACAATGAATTTTGCCTGAAACAGTCGTGGATGAACTATTTTTAGATTTTGACCGAGATTTCTCTCCATCAACGACTGCGTGCACCTTATCCCTGAATCGGCTATTGGCAGCGGAAGTCGAACTCGGTGCGCCAGCCGATTCAGGGAGGAGACCGAATCTAGACTGAAGCTCGACTATGTTGGCCAGGAAATCGGCGAACATGTCGAGCATGGGTAGACCACTGGCCGCGTGACTGCTGGCGTAGGCCACCCATTGTGCTCGTAACAGTGCGGGGACTTTAGAAATAACCGATTGAATCAGCTCTGGCGATGTTAGGTAGTGAGGCTGGTCGAGTAGCCGAATCGCTTCCACACAATTACGAACACGACTGGCAAAAATAGCAAGGTCTTTACCTTCACCGGAGACGCGCGGTAAAGTGCGCATTGCAGCTGCCTCCTGAGCCACTATAAGCTCGGGGCGGCCGAAGCGCGTATCAAGCGCGCGCAGCACGACATCAGGCTCACGCGCCGTTGCCAGCAGCATCATGACCGCTTCACGCGCGCATCCCTTCAATGCTTTGTTCAACCTAGCTAGATTTTCCACTGCAGAATGTGAGTCCATCGTATCTAGAAAGGCTCTTTTTAAAGAAAGCCATTCTAGATGCGATTTACCGTCGAAAAACGGCAATGGAAAATCCCTATCACCCCTACGGTGGCATGCGCCTTTATTAACATTATCTATGAGAATGCCTAACGACTTAACAAGGCGGTCTGAATCGCTGGAACAGAGATGCATGTTAGCATTTGTAGCTGTTGTGGCTAGGTCAGCCGGTTTTATAGGCGAAACCGGGGCTGGGGCTAGGCGAGAGGGGGCGACCGAGATAATTGAATGAAACTCGACGGGGTCAGCTAGGCCAACTGGATCAACTTTCAGAGCAGCTTGCGATTTTTGCAGCCAGTCATTGACCGAACGACTGCTTCTCGAACTACGATGACTGGCATCAGCATCTATAGCCGCCAATTCTGCTCGGAGTTCCAACTCCGCTGCCTCGCGCTCTCGCGCGGCGACCCTCTCTGCGGCGACCCTCTCTGCGGCGACCCTCTCTGCGGCGACCCTCTCTGCGGCGACCCTCTCTGCGGCGACCCTCTCTGCGGCCTCCTGCTCTAATTCAGCCATACGGCGAGCATGTAAAGCCTCTGCGGCTAACTTTCTAGCCACCATTGTAGCAGAAGAACGAGATGAAGTTCTACTTACTGGTCTCGACGGAGTCTGGATTGTAGTGACGGGCCTCGGCGGGGTCTGATTGCCGGAGACGGAAGGGGTCTGGACTGCGGCCGCCGCGTCGGCGGGTGAATGGCTGGGCCCTGGTTGCTCCAGCTCCTTCTCCACAGCGTTCCCTTCAGCCCCCATCTTGGCACCCGCACGAGTACGCACCATCACCAATATTTGCTAGACTGGCTATCGAAGGACCACGATGTAGCGGACTGAACCTAATCACCACACTGCTGGTTTACAAGACTTCCTATTTTAAAGGGGACTGTTATACGAAAGTAAACGCCGTGATGGTTGGTGGTAGACTGGTCTTTTTAATGGAAAACAAAATATCAAAAATACAGCATTCGAAATATAAAAGAAACATTGTACAAAATATACCAAAAAGTATAAAAATTACAAAAAGGTGCGTCGTGCACATTCCTTCCCCCCAAAGTTAAGCACTCAGCTTGAGCAGCTTCCTCAAGGGCCTCTTCAGTGTGCCCGCTGCAGTCCTGACTTCCGCCACTCGGATCACCCCATCGCGGCCCGGGTAAGTCGCTGAGATGCGCCCTCTCGGCCAGGAGCCCCTCGGTAGGTTGCCGTCAGCCACCAGGACCAGATCGCCCACAGCCAACTCTGGAACGTCGCCTTGCCTGGGTCTGGGAATGAGATTCGGCAAGTACTCTTTAACCCAGCGCTGCCAGAAGTGGTCCGCCAGTCTGACCGCTTTGCGCCAACCGCTTCTCGACACCAGATCACGGTCCGTCAAGGTTGCTGGAACGGGACGCCCCGATGAAGCTGCAAGGAGGAAATGATTTGGGGTGAGCGCCTCTTCGCTGCCGGGCTCTACCGAAACGTGCGTCAGGGGGCGGGAGTTGATTAGCCCTTCTGCTTCTGCGAGTACGGTTCGGAGAACTTCTTCTGTCGGAGCACGTTCGGTGAGGGTCGCTCGGAGTGCTGTCTTCACACTTCTCACCAGTCGCTCCCATACTCCACCCATAAATGGAGCCGATGGAGGAATGAAGCGCCAACTAATTTTCTCCGTTGCAGCATATTCTATGGCTGCGTCCCCGTAGAGTGCACGGAGTTCTCTTCTTGCCCCGATGAATGCGGTGCCATTGTCAGACCAAATCTCAGAAGGCGTTCCTCTGCGAGCCACGAAGCGCCGAAGACTCATTACAGCAGAATCTGTCGACAAGCTTCCAACAACGTCCAAGTGGATGGCGCGGACGACTAGGCACGTGTACAAAGCGACCCATCTCTTCTCCCGTCTTCGGCCAATAGTCACTTGAACTGGTCCAAAGTAGTCTAGCCCAGTGAATGTAAAGGGGCGCTTGTGGTGAGCTAAACGTGCCTCCGGTAAATTCCCTGTAGGCGGCTGGAATTTCTCAGCTCGGCGAATGCGGCATAGCTGACAACGGAAGGCAACGGAGCGGACGACGTTTCTTAAGCCGAGCATGTAGAAGCTCTGACGAAGCTCGTTGACCACGGTCTCTGTGTTGGCATGGGCGGCTCGGCGGTGGTGGTGGTCTACTAGTAGCTGGACGGCAGGGTGCTTCCCATCGAGGATGATGGGGTTTTTTGTGGCTTCAGGCACTCCCGAGGCTGCGGCGATACGGCTGGATAGGCGTATGAGGCCGTCTTCATCCACAATCAGTGACAGTCGGAACAGCCGACTGGTGCGAGGTATGGGCAAGGGAGGGAGACTGCTCAAACACATCATCTCAACAGGAAATGAGTCCAGCTGTGCCTGGAGTAAAATGTGCGTCTCGGCCAGGCGCATATCGGCAGCTGTCTCATGCGCTGAATGTGGAGAGCCAAAAGAGCTTGAAGGCTGAAAAGAAAAGGTTAGTATCCGCCCTTGCTCACGCACTAAATTATCTACCTGAAGCCCCCTACGTGATAATGAATGGAGTCTTATAAGAGTTATATATTTATGAGCTTTATAAGTTGCACGTACCAATCTCAGCCAAGAGCTAAACCGCTTGGGATCAGCTGAGACTGGCACATGCCTCTCTACGCTACCGATGAGGTAAACTGCTGTGGTATATGCCGGATTCCTACTCTCTTCATTTACGGTTGGGAAGGAACTAGGCTCACTAGGCCAGTCAGAAGAAAGCAAGAATTCTGGACCAGTGATCCAGCGAGACTCTAGGGATAACGTAGTGCGTTTTAACCGGGTTGCATCGTCAGCGACGTTCAACTCGCTAGGCACCCACCGCCAATCACTGGCACTCGTTAACTCCAGGATCTCGCCGACTCTATGCGAAACAAAAGGTTTGAATGAGCGGGCCTCGCCTCGTAACCAACTCAACACCGTCATTGAATCACACCAAAAAACTTGCCTGACGGGTCTCAAACGATGAGAATTGCAGATTGTTGAAGCGAGGCGCGCGGCGATCAACGCTCCCTGCAGCTCCAACCGCGGAATCGACACCGGCTTTAAAGGAGCTACACGGACCTTGCTGCAAACCAGTGCGAGCTTGACTCCTCCATCCTTAAGTACGAACCGCCAGTAAGCCACCGCAGCAAAGGCAGACTCGCTGGCGTCAGAAAAAACATGAAGCTCGCAATGATTCACTTCATAGTCGGCTAGGCAGTAGCAGCGTGGGATCTGCAATTCGGCAACCCCAAACAAATCCTGAAACCATAGCCTCCACGCTGCACTGTCCTGCTGTGAAAGTTCTTCATCCCACTCGAGACCCTTGCGCCACGCATTTTGAAACATGATGCGACCGGTCACTACTAGAGGCGCAATAATTCCGAGGGGGTCGAAAACTCGCATCACGTGGGCCAAAACCACCCGCTTGGTAAGCTTTTTTGGCAGCCCATCCTTTTTTAATCCAATATTGAAACCGACACAGTCTGTAGTGGGCTGCCAAATAAGGCCAAGCGTCCTCACAGGAGTGGCCAGGTGGCCCAGGTCCACGGGTGAAGTCACCGGCACCTCCAGCAATGTCTCCTTCGGTAACAACGTCAGAGCCGAGGCACTGTTGGAGGCCCAGCCACGCATTTCAAAACCCCCGTTTTTGTGGACAGCGTGAATATCAGCGGCCAGTTTTGCTGCTTCATCCACACTGTCAAGGCTGCAGATGCAATCGTCCATATAATGGTCGCAAATGATTGCACGTGCTGCGTCCGGGTATTGTGTCTGATGCTCGGCCGCATTTTTATTTTTAATGTAAATTGCCGTAAAGGGACTAGAAGCGGCACCGAACATCATCGACGACATCCGGTAAACGCGCAGCGGTTCGCGTGGATTATCGCGCCACAAAAACCTCTGCGCGTCGCGGTCTTCAACGCGAATTTTAATTTGCGGAAACATTTCCCGAATGTCCGCGGTCAACCCAATTTTGCCTTCTCTAAATCGAAAAAGAACGCCGAGTAGTGGCACAAGCAGGTCAGGGCCCGATAACAACAACGAGTTTAGTGAGACGCCCTTGGATTTGGCAGCGGCATCGTGCACAACCCGCAGCTTATTAGGCTTGTTTGGGTTGACCACGCCGAAGTGAGGCAGGTACCAAATACGTGGCCCTGTGGGTGTCTCTGGACACAGCTCGGCGTAGCCCTTCCCAACCATATCGAGAACGTTGGCACGATACCGCTCCGCGTAGGCACCATCCCTACACAACTTCTTCTCCAAGCCTAAAAACCTAGATAAGGCGAGGTTGTAACTATTAGGTACCGATAAAACGTCAGACTTCCAGATCAGACCTACTTCAAAACGACCACTGGGCAGGCGGCGTGCTGTGCGCTCAATAATCTGATCAGCACGTTCGTCATCAGCATTGCGCGCCTCACGTTTCGAAATACCTATAGACTCGAGTTTGTACTGCTCCTTAATAAGCTGCTCTAATTCGGAACGGTCGCTGTGGGCTACAGTCGCGGATTCAAACAGTGTGGCGTGGCTAACAACATCAACCTGAGTAGTTGAACTACAACCGAAACCGAATAATACCCAACCAAGCGCAGTACGAATCGCGACAGGTTGTGACTTAGACCCCTTACGTGTGGCCCTAGATACGGTGAGATGCCAGTTGTCAATGCCAATGATGAGCATTGGCTGAATATTACCGTAACACAACTCATCTGCAAGATCCGCAAGATATGGGTATTTCGTGACGGCGTCCCTGTTGACAAACTGAGACGACACCCCTAGACTGCCAATAGATCTAGCCCTACGAATAAGGTGACTATCTTTCGCGTGACGACCCTTGATGTAGAAGTCGACGTAACGCACCAGTGCGTTCTTATTAAGGCCCCCTATGCAATCTACGTGAACGCGTCCTTCTGGCCCCTTAACACCTATCTTAGCAGCAACCTCCGCATCAATAAAAGTAGCGGTCGACCCGTCGTCCAATAAGGCATAAGTATCGACACTACCAGACGGACCAGACACAGTTACAGCAACAACTTTCAGTAACGGGCGAAGACTCAGCGATTGCGCCGGACTTTCAGCTGAAAAAGAAGTTGACGCGTGGGACAGGATTTCTTTCCCTTCAGCAAGAGAAACTATAGGTACGGAGCTCGACGCGCACGGGGCGGAGCTCAGCGTGGACGGCGCAGTATCGTCGTCCTCTTCTAAGCCTACGTGAGCTGCGGCTGCGCGCTCACTAGCACTGTGCAACAACCTATAAGCTGCGGGTTGTGCACGATGCCGCTGCCAAATCCAAGGGCGTCTCACTAAACTCGTTGTTGTTACCGGGCCCTGACCTGCTTGTGCCACTACTCGGCGTTCTTTTTCGATTTAGAGAAGGCAAAATTGGGTTGACCGCGGACATTCGGGAAATGTTTCCGCAAATTAAAATTCGCGTTGAAGACCGCGACGCGCAGAGGTTTTTGTGGCGCGATAATCCACGCGAACCGCTGCGCGTTTACCGGATGTCGTCGATGATGTTCGGTGCCGCTTCTAGTCCCTTTACGGCAATTTACATTAAAAATAAAAATGCGGCCGAGCATCAGACACAATACCCGGACGCAGCACGTGCAATCATTTGCGACCATTATATGGACGATTGCATCTGCAGCCTTGACAGTGTGGATGAAGCAGCAAAACTGGCCGCTGATATTCACGCTGTCCACAAAAACGGGGGTTTTGAAATGCGTGGCTGGGCCTCCAACAGTGCCTCGGCTCTGACGTTGTTACCGAAGGAGACATTGCTGGAGGTGCCGGTGACTTCACCCGTGGACCTGGGCCACCTGGCCACTCCTGTGAGGACGCTTGGCCTTATTTGGCAGCCCACTACAGACTGTGTCGGTTTCAATATTGGATTAAAAAAGGATGGGCTGCCAAAAAAGCTTACCAAGCGGGTGGTTTTGGCCCACGTGATGCGAGTTTTCGACCCCCTCGGAATTATTGCGCCTCTAGTAGTGACCGGTCGCATCATGTTTCAAAATGCGTGGCGCAAGGGTCTCGAGTGGGATGAAGAACTTTCACAGCAGGACAGTGCAGCGTGGAGGCTATGGTTTCAGGATTTGTTTGGGGTTGCCGAATTGCAGATCCCACGCTGCTACTGCCTAGCCGACTATGAAGTGAATCATTGCGAGCTTCATGTTTTTTCTGACGCCAGCGAGTCTGCCTTTGCTGCGGTGGCTTACTGGCGGTTCGTACTTAAGGATGGAGGAGTCAAGCTCGCACTGGTTTGCAGCAAGGTCCGTGTAGCTCCTTTAAAGCCGGTGTCGATTCCGCGGTTGGAGCTGCAGGGAGCGTTGATCGCCGCGCGCCTCGCTTCAACAATCTGCAATTCTCATCGTTTGAGACCCGTCAGGCAAGTTTTTTGGTGTGATTCAATGACGGTGTTGAGTTGGTTACGAAGCGAGGCCCGCTCATTCAAACCTTTTGTTTCGCATAGAGTCGGCGAGATCCTGGAGTTAACGAGTGCCAGTGATTGGCGGTGGGTGCCTAGCGAGTTGAACGTCGCTGACGATGCAACCCGGTTAAAACGCACTACGTTATCCCTAGAGTCTCGCTGGATCACTGGTCCAGAATTCTTGCTTTCTTCTAACTGGCCTAGTGAGCCTAGTTCCTTCCCAACCGTAAATGAAGAGAGTAGGAATCCGGCATATACCACAGCAGTTTACCTCATCGGTAGCGTAGAGAGGCATGTGCCAGTCTCAGCTGATCCCAAGCGGTTTAGCTCTTGGCTGAGATTGGTACGTGCAACTTATAAAGCTCATAAATATATAACTCTTATAAGACTCCATTCATTATCACGTAGGGGGCTTCAGGTAGATAATTTAGTGCGTGAGCAAGGGCGGATACTAACCTTTTCTTTTCAGCCTTCAAGCTCTTTTGGCTCTCCACATTCAGCGCATGAGACAGCTGCCGATATGCGCCTGGCCGAGTCGCACATTTTACTCCAGGCACAGCTGGACTCATTTCCTGTTGAGATGATGTGTTTGAGCAGTCTCCTTCCCTTGCCCATACCTCGCACCAGTCGGCTGTTCCGACTGTCACTGATTGTGGATGAAGACGGCCTCATACGCCTATCCAGCCGTATCGCCGCAGCCTCGGGAGTGCCTGAAGCCACAAAAAACCCCATCATCCTCGATGGGAAGCACCCTGCCGTCCAGCTACTAGTAGACCACCACCACCGCCGAGCCGCCCATGCCAACACAGAGACCGTGGTCAACGAGCTTCGTCAGAGCTTCTACTTGCTCGGCTTAAGAAACGTCGTCCGCTCCGTTGCCTTCCGTTGTCAGCTATGCCGCATTCGCCGAGCTGAGAAATTCCAGCCGCCTACAGGGAATTTACCGGAGGCACGTTTAGCTCACCACAAGCGCCCCTTTACATTCACTGGGCTAGACTACTTTGGACCAGTTCAAGTGACTATTGGCCGAAGACGGGAGAAGAGATGGGTCGCTTTGTACACGTGCCTAGTCGTCCGCGCCATCCACTTGGACGTTGTTGGAAGCTTGTCGACAGATTCTGCTGTAATGAGTCTTCGGCGCTTCGTGGCTCGCAGAGGAACGCCTTCTGAGATTTGGTCTGACAATGGCACCGCATTCATCGGGGCAAGAAGAGAACTCCGTGCACTCTACGGGGACGCAGCCATAGAATATGCTGCAACGGAGAAAATTAGTTGGCGCTTCATTCCTCCATCGGCTCCATTTATGGGTGGAGTATGGGAGCGACTGGTGAGAAGTGTGAAGACAGCACTCCGAGCGACCCTCACCGAACGTGCTCCGACAGAAGAAGTTCTCCGAACCGTACTCGCAGAAGCAGAAGGGCTAATCAACTCCCGCCCCCTGACGCACGTTTCGGTAGAGCCCGGCAGCGAAGAGGCGCTCACCCCAAATCATTTCCTCCTTGCAGCTTCATCGGGGCGTCCCGTTCCAGCAACCTTGACGGACCGTGATCTGGTGTCGAGAAGCGGTTGGCGCAAAGCGGTCAGACTGGCGGACCACTTCTGGCAGCGCTGGGTTAAAGAGTACTTGCCGAATCTCATTCCCAGACCCAGGCAAGGCGACGTTCCAGAGTTGGCTGTGGGCGATCTGGTCCTGGTGGCTGACGGCAACCTACCGAGGGGCTCCTGGCCGAGAGGGCGCATCTCAGCGACTTACCCGGGCCGCGATGGGGTGATCCGAGTGGCGGAAGTCAGGACTGCAGCGGGCACACTGAAGAGGCCCTTGAGGAAGCTGCTCAAGCTGAGTGCTTAACTTTGGGGGGAAGGAATGTGCACGACGCACCTTTTTGTAATTTTTATACTTTTTGGTATATTTTGTACAATGTTTCTTTTATATTTCGAATGCTGTATTTTTGATATTTTGTTTTCCATTAAAAAGACCAGTCTACCACCAACCATCACGGCGTTTACTTTCGTATAACAGTCCCCTTTAAAATAGGAAGTCTTGTAAACCAGCAGTGTGGTGATTAGGCTCAGTCCGCTACATCGTAGTTAACGAGTGCCAGTGATTGGCGGTGGGTGCCTAGCGAGTTGAACGTCGCTGACGATGCAACCCGGTTAAAACGCACTACGTTATCCCTAGAGTCTCGCTGGATCACTGGTCCAGAATTCTTGCTTTCTTCTGACTGGCCTAGTGAGCTGCGGCTGCGCGCTCACTAGCACTGTGCAACAACCTATGATGGCGGAATTTACAATCGCCAATGTCACACAAACTTTTTGCTGAACACGAACTTAGCCTATGCCAACCTTCTTTGAGGCACCTGTGACAAATTCTTTTCTTTTTTATAAAACGCCACTTGTCATCTACTGACAAGGAAAGAAATTTGTCACATTGCGTCAATGAATGCTGTTGTTGACATAAAACACAATGAATTTTGCCTGAAACAGTCGTGGATGAACTATTTTTAGATTTTGACCGAGATTTCTCTCCATCAACGACTGCGTGCACCTTATCCCTGAATCGGCTATTGGCAGCGGAAGTCGAACTCGGTGCGCCAGCCGATTCAGGGAGGAGACCGAATCTAGACTGAAGCTCGACTATGTTGGCCAGGAAATCGGCGAACATGTCGAGCATGGGTAGACCACTGGCCGCGTGACTGCTGGCGTAGGCCACCCATTGTGCTCGTAACAGTGCGGGGACTTTAGAAATAACCGATTGAATCAGCTCTGGCGATGTTAGGTAGTGAGGCTGGTCGAGTAGCCGAATCGCTTCCACACAATTACGAACACGACTGGCAAAAATAGCAAGGTCTTTACCTTCACCGGAGACGCGCGGTAAAGTGCGCATTGCAGCTGCCTCCTGAGCCACTATAAGCTCGGGGCGGCCGAAGCGCGTATCAAGCGCGCGCAGCACGACATCAGGCTCACGCGCCGTTGCCAGCAGCATCATGACCGCTTCACGCGCGCATCCCTTCAATGCTTTGTTCAACCTAGCTAGATTTTCCACTGCAGAATGTGAGTCCATCGTATCTAGAAAGGCTCTTTTTAAAGAAAGCCATTCTAGATGCGATTTACCGTCGAAAAACGGCAATGGAAAATCCCTATCACCCCTACGGTGGCATGCGCCTTTATTAACATTATCTATGAGAATGCCTAACGACTTCACAAGGCGGTCTGAATCGCTGGAACAGAGATGCATGTTAGCATTTGTAGCTGTTGTGGCTAGGTCAGCCGGTTTTATAGGCGAAACCGGGGCTGGGGCTAGGCGAGAGGGGGCGACCGAGATAATTGAATGAAACTCGACGGGGTCAGCTAGGCCAACTGGATCAACTTTCAGAGCAGCTTGCGATTTTTGCAGCCAGTCATTGACCGAACGACTGCTTCTCGAACTACGATGACTGGCATCAGCATCTATAGCCGCCAATTCTGCTCGGAGTTCCAACTCCGCTGCCTCGCGCTCTCGCGCGGCGACCCTCTCTGCGGCGACCCTCTCTGCGGCGACCCTCTCTGCGGCGACCCTCTCTGCGGCGACCCTCTCTGCGGCGACCCTCTCTGCGGCGACCCTCTCTGCGGCCTCCTGCTCTAATTCAGCCATACGGCGAGCATGTAAAGCCTCTGCGGCTAACTTTCTAGCCACCATTGTAGCAGAAGAACGAGATGAAGTTCTACTTACTGGTCTCGACGGAGTCTGGATTGTAGTGACGGGCCTCGGCGGGGTCTGATTGCCGGAGACGGAAGGGGTCTGGACTGCGGCCGCCGCGTCGGCGGGTGAATGGCTGGGCCCTGGTTGCTCCAGCTCCTTCTCCACAGCGTTCCCTTCAGCCCCCATCTTGGCACCCGCACGAGTACGCACCATCACCAATATTTGCTAGACTGGCTATCGAAGGACCACGATGTAGCGGACTGAACCTAATCACCACACTGCTGGTTTACAAGACTTCCTATTTTAAAGGGGACTGTTATACGAAAGTAAACGCCGTGATGGTTGGTGGTAGACTGGTCTTTTTAATGGAAAACAAAATATCAAAAATACAGCATTCGAAATATAAAAGAAACATTGTACAAAATATACCAAAAAGTATAAAAATTACAAAAAGGTGCGTCGTGCACAATATGTATAGTTTAAAGTTTCGACAATTCAGTGGCACATACTTTTATATATTTTACCAACATGTCCATAATATCCTTTCGCTCAATAAATCCCAAGTCTTCTCGCAATAATATATGCATACACCGTCGCCTTCGTAGTTTTGTCGTCAGTATGACGCAGCGAGGATGTATCTATTGAAGATTATTAATTCTTTCTTTCCTTGTGATCACCAAGTTTCCGACAAACAAAGTGCCTGGTAGTGTTCGTTGTTTTCGTCTAGAAATGTTTCCAATAGGTGTAGTTTATTGATGATACTTTGCATATTTTGGAATAATACTGTCAATATCTTGGGGAACGAAAGGTACAAATTTCACTCGTGTTTGTCCTTGGGTGATCGGTGTCGTGTTCATATTTATATTGTTAGTTTTTTGGTTGTGAATGTCGTTTTTTTGCGAATTAATTGGTTGAATGGAGTCAGTTTTTTTGTTTCGAAGTTTTGTTTTGTCGTTGCAGTGAGTTCTTGCCGTCGGCCGTCTACTATTAACTGGTTATTTGGATGATCGCGTGGTGTCGCCGTTGTCTTGCTAAGCAGAGGTTTTCGTTAAATGTCTTTTTTTGTCGAAGAGCAGTGTCGTTTAAGTATTCGGAAATAAAAAGTCCTGTACGTTTTAAGTACATTGCGTTTTCTATTACATATTTCCTCATTCGTTTGCTTTTAAGCTCAATAACGATGGGTCTCCTAAAGTTGTTGTTTCTTCCTATTAGTGAAATCCCCTCAATATATTCGGTCAGGTCAACATTTAAGATGTCTTTGAATGCTTCAACAACACGATACTTTATTTAGTTTTCTGATTCTTGGTCGTATTCTGTAAGTCCAAAAGGTACGATGTTTTTATCATAACTATCCGGTTGTGGGTTTCCTATTGTTGTCATATTTTGTTTTATTTCTGCCCGGCTTAAAATTAGAGGCGAGAAGACGCGCTGCAGTGGCACTACAGGACCTGTACATACGTACATACGCATGCGATATGATGATTTCTTACCTTTAACTTTCAAATACTAACAATATTTTCAATTTACGTGAAAGAGTATAGTTGTAAGAAATTATTGAATGTGGTTGAAAATTATTTACGGTCGGCAAATCTTATGTGCCTGTAACTAAATGTGTGTGACTACATGAGCCTATAACTAAATATTTTTGTACTGTGAAGTATGTTTTTCATTATTTTATCGTTTGTTGATTGAACCCCCCTCCCCACCATTAAAAGACATAAACTATATTATGTTACTGATTTACTTTTAAAAATAATCCTTTTTAAAGTTCACGTAACGATTTTTTCAACTATAGTCAATGTTTACCGCTAATGATAACAAATTAGTAACGAAATGTTAACAAAATATACTTGACACGACTCGAAAGACTCATTCATAAACTTGAACAAAAACATCATTTAAGATGACTAACAATAACAACGAGGCCACAAAAAATCAATTTGTGAGTGCCGGCGCCACCGGCCGTCTGGTGCACGGCGGCGCGTCATAGTAATTCGAGCAAGTAGCGGTTGGGCGTTTTTTATGACTCGGCGCGCAGACCGCTGAGTGGCAGGATAATTACACTTGACCAAAATTAATCATACCAACATTATTTTCATTAAAAAAAGACCTAGTTTCATACGAAACTTTCTCGGTGTCTATTATGGATTCAGAATTCCCGATTGTCCAAGTTAAAAGAATCACTCTGGATACATTTAACAAACATAATTTAGAAAACAGTAATTCTCAGGGAAGGTACAACGGCAGTCTTAAATTGCTTATCATATTTTTCAACCGACTTTAAAAAAGAAGGAGAGGTTCTCAATTCGTCGGAAATTTTATTTTTTATTTTGATGTAGGTACGAGTATGTTCACCGATTACTCGATGACGCCTGAACCCATTTGTTTTTTTTATTACTTGGATGTTTATTGTTTACACAACATCATAACATAACATCACGTCTGATGTTCTGAGGGGGTACACAGATGTATACAGTACACCCACATTTTGGCAGTAGGCATGTTATGTTCCATTTTATTGGGGATAAGCCTAGTAGCATGACATGTATTATCAACAATGTAAAATAAATTTATTTTACGTTGTTGAAAATATATGTTATAGCAAATACTTGTATAGGATTATTACAACAAAAATGGAAAAACAAAAAAACGTTTTTGCAAAAAATAAAACCGATTTCAAAAACCCAAAAAAGTGAAAAATAACTATAGCTTCAGAAGTCGGTGACTTTTGTTTGTTTGATTTAGTTTTTTTTGTCACCGACTTCTTTGTTTATCACGTTTTTGTGTTTTTGAAGTCGGTTTAATTTTTTGCAAAAAGTTTTCTTAGTAGATAAATAAGTTAATCTTAATCAAATAATTTATTTCAAATAGGCCAGTTATAGGCACTTTTGAATTGTCGAAACAACAACAACAATAAAATGAAGCTACAGTCCCAGTCACAAGGCTTATTAACTGTGAAAGTAATGTAGAACATTTGCCCATTCCAAAGCGTAGATGTCGAAGAGTGGGCAAGAAACTCCATGGACATTACTTTAAATCAGAAAATTGTTACAAAACCTTGGTTATATCATTCCCGTTGAGATGGTTCCTATTTTACCCGACTACAGACCGCTTTGTTGAGATAGGTTTATGATTTTAGCACTGAGCCGATTTAGATGAATCAGTTATTTATTGAACAGAAACTTACTTTCATTTTTGAGCCACATATGAGAATGTCCAATGAGGGGCAACATCCCCGGATATGTGGGCACCTGCTCATTCACTCGAGGCAAGAAGTGACGACACACCACCATATATCCCAAATACACACATATTAACGAAATTATTATTGTTAAAAACATGTTATTTAATTTAAGTATTTATTGAATTCAAATTATTTTCGAAACGTGTTGTCATGGCACAAGAACTACTAAATGTATAATAACATGGTACACGTGTACCATGTACCTATAAATATTTGGTTGACTCAAGGTCAACTCGTCTCCTAACGAAGCAAAATAAGGAGAGAGGGTGAGCATGACGTATATAAGAAGACATGATCAATATGATTAACTTTATGTTTTATTTATCTATACATACATACATACAAATAAATAAAATTGACGTGTCTGTTTGTAATATCAAAATAACAGCTTTTTACTGCAAATGAAAATAAACAGGGTGTAACAGAAAGGGTATAGTCATATGGAAGACTGTGGTACGGACCATCAAACTGAACAACTTCCTCTATGGGACCACCATCGTAATCGTAAAAAATAATCAGCTGTCCCATACATTTGGGTCAAATAAGTATTGAGAAATTTTGTATGGGGCGGTTGATTATTTTTTGTGAATATAATACCCTTTCTGTTACACACATGTTTTACAATTTTTGTCTGCCTGTTTGTTCCAGCTAATCTCCGAAACGGCTGGACCGATTTTGACAGGACTTTTACTGGCAGATAGCTGATATTATGAAGTCTAACATAGGCTACAATTATTTTAGAAAAAAATATTAGGGTTCCGCGCAAAACACTTAAAACCCTTAAAATTTTAACAAAATCCGTTTTAAACGAATAATCTCCGAAACGGCGTGACCGATTTTGATGGGACTTTTACAAGCAGATAGAATGTCATGAGGAGTAAATAAAGCTACTTTTAGAATAAGAATTAGGGTTCCGTGCAAAAAATTTAAACCCTTGAAATTGGTAACAAAATTCGATTCAAAAAGAAAATCAATATTTTTTTATAATAATTTCACGCGAACGAAGGTAACAGCTAGTTCATAATAAACACACCAACAGCACTGTCACTTACAATTCAAAAAACCTCAATTTTGTCTGCCTCAAACTATTATAAAAATACTAGCTGACCCGCGCAACTTCGTCTGCGTGCGTGCATAAAAGAAAGAGAGGGTTAGAGAGAGTGTGCGTCAACCTTAAAAGATAGACATAAATGGTATTGCAAACATTATTTCAGAGCTTTTTAAGAGGAACAATTCCGATATACATGATTATTGCGTAACTTTAACCGTTCACGCAGCGCACACAACGGAAGCTCTTAAAAAGAATAAATCCCTGTTTTTGAAACAGTTTTCGTCGATGGTGCTCCCAATGGTTGTAGCGTGATGTTTTATAACCACCTTCTTCGATAAATGGGCTATCCAACACAAAAATAATTCCTCAATCAGGACCAGTAGTTCTTGAAATTAGCGTGTCCAACAAACCAAACAAACAAACTCTTCAGCTTTAATATTAGTATAGATTCAAGTAGGTAACAATTTCTCGGAAATATTTGCATTAATCATTAAAATATTCTACCTAGGTTTGTCCAATTATGGGCTTCCCCGACGGGTAAGTAGTATATGATATAATTACAAAATCTCTAATATTTACGAGATATAACAACTGAATCTATAATTTTATTTGATATCATAATTAATCTGATATTATAATTTTAATGATCAGTTAATATAATAAACGATTGATATAATTTTAAAATAACTATTTTTTATAAGAATAACATACATTAATATAAAATCTTTTGATATATCAAAAGACATAAAAACTATGTAGTCTAATATGATATGATTCAGACAATTAGGTTTTGTTTGACGTAACTGTCATTAAGCTCTTGTTTAACGCTTTAGTTCGGTGCAAGCTAGAAACCAGCGCTTGTGTTACCTATACACTCATGCTCGAAAAAGTGCAAAAAGCTTTTCTTAGATACCTGTACAAACATGTGTTTGGATATTATCCATATATGTATCCTACTAAGTTTATTTTAGGATGTTTAAATTTTAATTCCCTTAAAGTTAGGCGTGCTGTTGACCAAATAACAACAGCATATAAAATTATACATGGTTATACCGACGCCTCGGATTTACATGCGGAGCTGTGTCAATTCTTTGTTCCAAATAATTATAATCGCTCTAGAAAGCATAAATTGTTTAATGTCCCATTTTGTCGCACTCTAGCTCGATCCACCTCCCCTATACCGCGTATGCTTACGATGCTCTACGCCAGGGATGCACAGGCTTATTAAGACTAGGGGCCACTCGGGCAAATTATGAACTGATGGCGGGCCGCCAGAAGTATAGGTAATTAAAGACAATAAAGAATTGATAATATTGTATTAAAATTGAAAAACAATTTATTAATTTGAAGCGTGGCACTGCATAGTGCTTACAATCTTTTTTATATTTGGCTCAAATTTACTTGTAGCAACACGTAAAACTGCTTCCAAACTTTCGTTTGCAAGGCGGTTTCGATTTTTTTAGTTTATTATTATTTAGTATTGAAAAGGTTTGTTCACATATATAGGTAGAACCAAATAAGCTGGCACATTTCAGAGCGTTTATGCGCAACTCTTTGTACGTATTTTTATTAATGCAGCGGTAAAACTTCAGCAAGTCTCCTTCGTTGAATTTTTTGCGTAAATCTTGGTCGTTCTGAATGTCGATAATTTCTAACTGCATTGACTCTGGCGCATTTTCAACTGAAATCGTGAAAGGATTGCTGAATATGTCCAACAGAGGTTTCACTTTTTTAAACTCCGAAAATCTGTCTTGAAAAGATTGAATCAAAATATCTAGCTTTTCTACATAACTGAAATTAATCGCAGTTTTGTTGAATTTTTCAGCCATTTTCTTATAATTCGGAAAATGATTGTAATTTCCAGAATTCAATTGCGATCTGAAAAGTGTCAGCTTGCCTTGAAAGGATGATACATGAGCGTAGAGCTGGGATATCAGTTGATTTTTGCCTTGAAGCCGTGTGTTCAAGACATTCAAATGATTTGTAATGTCAACTAAAAAAGCCAAATCACACAACCAATCAGGATTTTTAAGTTCCGGGACATCCCTTTGCTTTTCCGCCAGAAATATTCCAATTTCTTCTATTAAATTTAGAAATCGTTCCAGTGTCAATCCACGACTTAGCCACCTTACTTCTGTATAATACAGTCAATCTCCATATTTGCTTTCGATGTCATCAAGGAATTGTTTGAATTGCCTGTGATTGAGTCCTCGTGATTTTATGAAATTTACTGTCATGACATTTTGAAATTGAATTTTTTTAGAACAGAGGGCTTCTTGGTGTATAATGCAGTGAAACTGCATGAGATCTTCAGCATTTATGTTTTTTTCGCGCAGATGCTTTTCCAGCAAAGTAACTAGCCCAGAATTGACACTAATCATCGAAGGAGCACCGTCAGTCGCAACTCCCGATAATTTTGATAAGTCCAAATCAGTTTTTGAACACTCATCCAAAAGTACATTGAGTATATCAACTCCTCTGGTTTGACCTTTCAATGAACACATTCCTAATAACTCTTCTAAGACTTCAAAATCTTGAGTAACACCTCGTATGAATATGAGAAGTTGAGCTGTGGAACTAATATCAGTGGATTCGTCGAGTGCTAATGAAAAAAAATTCAATGATCTTAGTTTTTTCATTTAATTGTTCCGCAATATTACCTGACAAAGACATAATTCGTCTTTGGATAGTAATACGATTCAGTTGAATTTTCTCAAACTTTTTGCTGCTTCTGGACACATTTTCTTAGCGGCAATTTCTATGCATTCTTTTACAAAATCCCCATCATTGAACGGGCGGCTTCGCTTTGCTATCATTCGAGAAATTTCATAAGTAACTTCTGTAGCTGTTTCTGAATCTTGAATGGGTTTTGTAAACTTAGCTTGCTGACCAGTAAGCTCCCGTTTTAAAGACAACATTTTTTGCTTTCTTAATTCGCCTGTAAACTTCGTAAAAGTAGGATGCTGCTTTTCATAGTGCCTTTTTACATTATATTCCTTTGCAATCGCAACAGAATTCTTGCAAATTAAACAAACGACTTTGTTATGCGACCATACAAAAAAGTATTTCTCATTCCAAATTTCTTGAAACTGCCGATTTTCATCTTTAACCTTACGTTTTTTACTAGGCCCTGGCTTGTCCATGTTGCGTTATAATCCTGGCTATGATTAACACAGCATCTAAAAACAATTACAATACCTACTTAAATTACCCATCCTTTTTTAAATTACCAAAAATAATTGATTAAATATGTAGGGCAACACTTATTAATAACAGAGTTTTACTTACGATTTCACAACACAATTATACACGGCACTTGACGGAAAATCTACGTTGAATGTGGATCAAAATATATGATACCGGCTAGTCGAGTTAAAATCTACACTAGAACTATTGACACTTCACTCAAATTAAAACCGAACTGTCGGTCGCTGCGGTTATCGTGGCTTTTATACCGCGCGTATAGAGTCGAAAACTGTCTGGAGAAATCTCGAAACCGACTCTGGAAGCTTCGTGTATCTACCTCCGCAAGCAATCGGGAATTCGGGACTATTGCTATCTCGCTTGCTCTAACAATATAACCCGTGGATAAGCCGCCACCGCGCTGCCACAGTAGCCGCGCCGCCGGCCGCGGCGCTTCCTCAAGAAAACGAATTTAACCGAGATCGGCACGAACATTAACGACCGCTGTTACCGACGCATGCACGGCGCACCGATAAGTGCACTTAAGATCGCGCGCGCGAGATTCAAATTACTTTTCGAACATATTTTTTTTGGTTTTATTCTGGAATAGAATTAAATATTTTTCGAATGTATGAGAGTATTATTTTTGCTGTCGGCGGGCCACCAGTATTCGACCGGCGGGCCGCATGCGGCCCGCGGGCCGTGGTCTGTGCATCCCTGCTCTACGCGCTCGTGGAGACCAACCCTGGATTGGACTTGTTTGCTGATGAATGGAAGACGATAATGTTAGAATGTTTGTGGATCTGTGAGAAGACCGAGTAAAAGGATTACTTAATTTAGTGTTAATGGCATAAGCTGTACTAAATGTAATAAATAAATAAATAAATGATAAAACAATAACTTATCGTATTTCTTTTTTGTTTCACTGTCAGAACAGTTAAATAGTTATTATAAGCCCATCCCAGCAGAAAATCAATCAATCATTGCATTAATCATTATACAACAGTTGATTGTGAACATAACATGTGGTTTTTATTTCCCTGGAAGAATCATGCAAACAAGCATACACCATGCATGCAGCAAGCATGCAAACAAACATTCACCATGCATACAGCATGCAAGCAAGCATGCAGCATGCAAGCAAGCATGTAGCATGCAAGCAAGCAAGCAACATGCAGCAGGCATGGTTTCTGTCTCGGCTCCAGTGCTGCGGGCCTCCGGCAGACCAACGCGGGTCGCCTCGCCCCTCCGCGCCTACGCGGGTTTAAATTACACTCTAGGGGTAGGGCAGACAAGACTACGTGGAGTCGGTTTTGCAGCGATTCGTTTCTGTCACTCACTTTCGTAGAACAACATATTGAATTCTTAAGACAATATTTTAATTTCTACTGCACTGCGGGTGTAACAAGATCCTCAAGGAAGCCGAAAGGCACTTGTTTTCCCCTTGAGGGTCAAAGTTCCAACTTTTTCACAAATTTTATTTTGAATACTTACATGTTTTTAACCGACTTCCAAAAGGAGAAGGTTATCAAGCAGTCGTCTGTTTTTTTTTTCTTTTTTTTTTGTGTGTATGTTCAGCGATATTTTCGCCAATTGTGAACCGATTTCGATGATTCATTTTTTGTTTGGTAGAATATTGTTTCGCGGTGGTCCCATTTTAGATTTGGTGAAGATCTGATGCTGATCTTCGGAGATATACTATGGAACTCTTCAAAAATAGACGGCAAATCTGTCGTGATTGCTGCAATCGCTTGGATGTTTATTGTTTATACAACATCATAACATAATATCACGCTTTTATGTTCTAGGGGGTACGCAGATGTATACTGTACAACTTTTCGATAGTTAGATATGTTAAGTTCTATTATATTGGGGATAGCCTATTACCATGAAATGTATTGTTAGCGGTTCACTAATGTTTCACCAAAACTCTTTTGACTATATTTTAACCGACTTCAAACAAAATGAGGAGGTTCTACGTTTGACTGTGTGTCCCGTATGTTCACCGATTTCTCCGCTAATTGTGGACCGATTGTCAAAATTCTTTTTTATTCGAAAGCCTATACTACTGAGTTGGTCCCTTTGTCACAAAGTTAGAATCTGATGATGGGAGGGAAATCGAGGGCAACCCTGACATTTTACAATGTTTTTCATATAGGTACTTTCTAACGATATTTGTACCTGATAATCATTATCTCATGTTGCTGAGCTGATGATGTAAGGTATAAGTCAGGATCTGATGCTGATCTTCGGATATATACAATGGAGAAAATCTGTCGTGATTGCTGCAATCGCTTGATGTTTATTTTTTAAACAATATTAGAACATAACATAACGCCTGTATGCTCTGAAGGAGTACGCAGATGTGTACAGTACCTAAAACCAGATTTTGACAGTTAGGTATGATAACGATATAAGTTACATTTTATTGAGGATAAGCCTATTACCATGAAAGGAGTTGTTAAAAATGTAAAATAAATGTATAGCAAATATTTGTGTAGAATATTGCAACTAAAAAGGGCAAAACAGAAAAACTTTTTTGCAAAAAATAATACTGACTTCAAAAACAAAAAAAAACGTGGAAAAATAACTTTAGCTTCAGAAGTCGGTGGCAAAAAAACTCAATCAAACAAACAAAAGTCACCGACTTCTGAAGCTAAAGTTATTTTTCCACGTTTTTTTGTTTTTGAAGTCGGTTTTATTTTTTGCAAAAAAGTTTTTTTTTTTAATGTAAGGTGTTTACTTTAAACACCTCCACGACCCCGTACTATACAATCCATCAGCGCAATGTTTTGAGTGCTTTACATTGAGCCCTACCGTAAGACGTGAATTTTCACCAAAAAAACAGTCGTTTTCCTGCAATAATTTTTGCGTAAAGTTACATAATTTGATGCATATTGCTTAGTTGACGGCTTCGTGAAGGGCCCTTTTACACCCTGTATGAAGGAAGATCATGAAGGTCGCCTTGCCTTGCGACCTTCATGATCTTGATCATACATTAAAATCATATTTTTAATATTTTCCTGACTGAATGAAAATTGGACTCACTTGGCATGATGATTAGGTTGTCAGTGTTTGTCCCTAACAAAGTCATTGAACAATTCAATGACTTCAATGATTCAAAAACAGTGTTCTATTTATCCAAATAAAGTAGGTATTTATTTAACTTTATAATCTGTCTACACGTGCGAAATTCGGGTTAGGATGGCTGACCATAAAACATCATATTTAAAATTGTTAGCCGTGGCCTTGGAAAGTACATAAATATAATAAATAATATTGTTGTACGTTTTTCCTCAAAAAAAAAAATTAAATTGAACCCGTGCGAAGTTGAAACAGGTCGCTAGTTACCTAATCATAATTATATTTTCATTCAAATAACAACAACAAGTGGTTCGAGTCGATAGCTTCAATAAGTACCTATGTTGGGACCTAAATTTTATTCGTCTTCGTCTTACGTCCCACGACTACGCTCCAAGTAAGTTTTATCAATTACTAGCTGACCCGAGAGACGTTGTTCTGTCAAAAACTATTGGAAGGTGATGGAGCACAATAGGTCGTGATGACACCTTTAGTTTTAAGTTATGGTCACCAGAACAGATAAATCTGTGACACACAGATTGAGCACTTCATTTATTGACCATCAATTAAATACCGATATAATACCTACGTTATACCTACTAACAATAAATTTGCATAGTGTTAATATACTCCTGTAACACATCAACAAAGCTCTTGGTTTTAGAATAGAATAGAATAGAATAGAATAGAATAAACATTTATTCGCTAATGGACAGCAGCAACACAATAGAGCAGCACATACATATACATATACTAACAAACAGCTTAACAATTACTTAATTAAAACAGCTCAACTGCGCTGAGCATGCCCATAACGAAAGGGTCACCTACTCAGCATATGCTGGGTGTAAAACACTCAGCGCTGGTTTTCAGTAGGCCCCCCGCAGTGACACACGGATGAGGGTAGTAGGTAGTAAATAAATAACGTTTTCCAACACGGGTACAGTCAACATAGAATTGGGCATGCGAGAAACATGGGTTTCGGGATTAATGTCGCACACACTCAATGACTGCACCTGAGTGACATTTATGGCAAAAGGAAACTGCAGTGGCAAATTCAAATGGTATGTCATTCGGAATCACTGGGATACGTGGTATCAAAACGTCTGCTTCATACTTTCCCTTTAGGATGGTTGCTTCGATCACGTTGTTGAGTTTTTGACCGCTAACCTTGTGCCGTTACAAAGATCAATTGGTTGATGATTCACAACATTATGATCACCGATCCGACCTTTAATGCGGCATTCCTTGCAATTCCAGCGAGTTCAAAAGTTCTGGTGGATAGATGACGGCATCATCTTGGTTGGTAGCGGAATCAACTAATTGGTATGTCCTCAATTCACCGGCAATTTAATTTTGAAATTTTAATTATTTACATTCATGTTTGTGGCGGCCAAAATAGCTCGTTCACTCAACCAAATAGGATCTCTGTAAGTATGGGAACACATTTTGAATGGGATCGGTTTTGGATTCAGTATACTGACAAAATGTTCAGGAAAGGTAAAGCCAGTCAAAATTTCTACAGGGAATTTGCCATGTATATGCCAAACAATTTATTGACATAGGTTGTCAATAAGTTGTTTTGAAAGTATTTCTCGGATCAGATCCATCATTTTGCAACTCCACACTCATATCCTTGCTTAAATTTAGTATATTGAAGTGTTTCCACAAAATGGAGGACTTTAAACATGTATTAAGTTCATCATTCGGTTAAGATAAATCATTACGTAACTTAAACACATAATTATAATAATATAAATCATATAATTTTTGGTGTTGTGGTGTAAAAAACTAACATACAGATCGAATTTTAATATTGGATGGATAATCGGCTAACGAACATAGGAGTTATCATGAAAATAAAATAGTGACCGATTTCGAAAGATTTTTTTTCCTATAAAACCACGTAGCCTATTAGAAAACTTATGTCTGGTAATGGAGCTGACCTACGAGCAAAACAGCGACACAGGCAAATAGACGAGACAACTGGGCATGAATCCTAAAAAAAAACAATCAAGCTAAAACCAACCATACAAAAACGGTTACCTTTTTTTGCGTTGGAAAGAGCGTCAAAAACGCATTAAGATGGACTAATAAAACGATTATCGACAATTTTTTTTTTGGCACTTTTATCCTCGATGTTTTTATTTTTAAATTATTCAAATCTCTTAAAAAATACCTATTTTTTATTTTATGAATGTTTTGTGGTCATTGGATACAAATGGAGTGGGCTGCCGTTGTAAGACGATTTAAAAGTCACGGTGTATAAAACTAGCTTTTACCCACGGCCTCACCCGCGCTTTTGTTGTAAATGATCCTACTGGAACATACTATCGCAATCCTTATTATAAAGGTATCCGTGTGCCTCATCAAAATCTGTTCAGTCAAAAAGGTAACAGAGAGATTCAGTTGTTTTTAAAATATTAGTATGGATCAGTGTATATTCTAAACGTTGGAAAAGGAAAATCCATGTGTTCCAGTGGAAAAGATTCTAGGTATGCGAGAGCAACCTCCATCCTCCATAACTAGAATCCTACTTTTGTACGAAAGCTACGAAATTCAAAAGCTACGAAATTAATCTCGTAGCTTTTGAATAAATAAAAAAAATATTTGTCGTGTTCTTTTCACCCACAATTCCATTTGTCGCTACTAACATTGCCCTTTCAGAAAGGCGGCGATTAAAAGTTGTTGTTGTTTGAAAAGTTTATTTGTGTCAATTCACGGTTGGTCCAGTAGTCGCAAGCGCTTCTGTTGTGCATGAGGTCCTGGATTCGATACCGGAATTCGGTGAAGTGTTATTGGGGTTTGCCACCATGGAATTCGTTTCCGGTTAACGAATTCACAGTTTCGACTTTCGTTAAGAGGGCCCTTCCCGGTCCGTTTAGCGTCAACGCGAGCATGTTCGAAAAGCTTGTTGATTCATCCAGAGCCACAGCGGCGATTTTCTTTCAATTCGAAAATTTCTTAAACTTGTTCCAGGAAATACGTGTCTTTGAACAAGTCTTACAAGTGTGTGAAATAAATATTTGTCATTAAGAATCGCCATTACATGTGCAAGGTTTCTATCGAGATGTTTTCTTTACTTTTAGAGTTCATGAGTACATTATGAACGGCCAAAGTTCAGTTAAAATTTGTGCAAAACAGCAATTTTTGGAGGCTTATACTGATTTTATTTTTATTTTTTGTGACCATAGAAACCTAGATATAGTGCACAAAATACCTATTAGGTCAAAAAAAAAACAAAGATAGATGTGTAACAACGGCATAATCACGTACGAGCGTTTGTATGAAAAGTATGACGGGTTGGCCGCTCTTAATTGTTTTTTTATTTGTTAGCCTTTACTGTCCCACTCTGGGCGTAGGCCTCCCGCCGTTCCTTCCACTTTTCACGATGTAGCGCCTCTTCTCGCCAATTAACAAGAAAGGCGTCCCGCCATCTTCTCCTTGGTCTGCCGCGACCCCGTCTGACTGTCTCAGGGCTCCAGTTTTGTGATATGCGGGTGGGCCCGCATAACAAAAAAGCTTTGCGGCATCCGGCAGACATGGCCTGCCCAGTGCCCAGTCCCACTTTAGTTTGGCAACTTTACGAGCTACGTCAGCAATTTGAGTTCTGGAGCGCAGTGTGGAGTTTCTTATTCGGTCGGTGAGTTTAACGTTAAGTATGCTGCGCTCCATTGCCCGTTGGCAAACCTTGAGTTTGGACTTCGGAATTGATTTATTGATTAAAATTAATTTTATCTTACATTGTTCTGATTACCCTCAACTAACCGAACATAAGTCAAAAACGCCTGAAGCAGATGTGTGTATCATTTTGGGTACTTGCACTGGAACTTGCAGTAAATAAAGTATCATCTGGGTCAAACATCTCCGTTTGTATTGATACTCCACCCAACTTTGTCTCCCATCCCAACAGACTAAGTGAGCGCGGGAGAATAACTACGATTTATATTTCTGCAACTTCAAAAAAAAAGTCAAAATTCAGTACATAATGATATTCGTTGGCGACGCCCATGACGCTCGATTTTTTTAAAGTTCTAACTTTCCCGGCCTTCACAGAATAAGTAACAACGTAATAAATTGTAGCGTACAGTAGAATCATGAGGTCCTATATGTTAGGTACTCGTATTGCCTGTTACAAACTTACATATTTATTATTTTTTAACCAACGTGCGCAGTTCCTAAGTCTTACTTGTCGGAAATTATCACAGAGGCGCCCTTTTTAATCTGCCTCTGATTTGGCCCTATTGGATGTTCGCATGACCAATCGATAAATTCGCCAAAGGCTGAAATAAATAAGGTACCTCTTGCCACTTGTGTTTCAGGTAAGAAAACACTGGCAAAGAAATCAGCAAAAGCATTAGCGGCATCGATAGCCGAGAGCGATTGACCCTGATAGTTGATTGTAGGCTCAAAGCCTCCTTTGCATCGAAGAGTGGATATGTGCTGCCAAAACTGTCGCGGGTTGACTCTGCGATCATAATGCGTTGCTTAAGGAGTGCTCTTAAATCAGAAAATGCCTTGTAAACTGTTAAACAAGTAGACTTTTTCCAAATATGTTGTAGTTTGTGTTCATGTATGCGAACAATAACCTCATTGTATGCGAACATTATGCGAATAAATTATTTGATTTGATGGAATGGATCATCACAGATCTGACAGTGACACTTGACAGTAGTAACGGAACTCAATCAATCACTATTGATAACGTTCCTTTATAAGATACTAGTGACCCACCCCGGCTTCGCACGGGTGCAACGTCACACATATAAACCTTCCTCTTGAATCACTCTATTTAATTTAAAAAACTGCATCAAAATCCGTTGCGAAGTTTTCAAGATCTAAGCATGCATAGGGACAGACGGGAAGCGACTTTGTTTTATACTATGTAGTGAAACAGCGAAATCACCATAGCTTCTTTTTGATTAGATGCTTTTGCCTTGTTAATTGGCGTTTTAATACCAAGTTTACATGTTGTTTATAAATATTTGACGTTATAGAATGTATAAAAACGAAAAGGAAAGAGCCATTTTTTTGTAAGAAAAACCTTGTTTAAAAACACAAGTCATTGGATTGGAACGTAATCGGAAAAATATTGCGTTTCGTAATTGCACGATTACTTAATTTTGAGTAAATTGAAAATATTTATAACTTTTGATTCACGTGTCCTAAAAATTGAATATTTTTTAAATCAATATATCCTCATAAAATTTTAGTTTTAATTGTAATTGTGTTGGAAACACAGCAGATTTTGATCACGCCTGTTTCTGTTCCTGGAGAATTTTTCGGGCATTCGCGAAAATAAGTTATTGTTATTCCAAATAAACATTACTATTTCCAGAATATAAAGTGAGGTCAGTGTTAATATTTTAAAACGTAAGAAATAAGGCTTACAACTATCGGTGGTTTTCAACTTAAACATGGCTCTGAGACATGCTAGAAAATAACTCCATATCTGAGAACAGATTCCGTTCGCCGTAGTAAGCAGTTAATAAGGCATCTATGCTGACTTTACGGGACAAAATGTTCAAGGCAAAGGCACTACTGGTTATTCTATTAGGCAGGGCCTCTACATACTGCAGTGTTCTCTCTGCATTAACCTTTCGTGTGCCGGAACGTACACGATCCACGCGAGACACAATAGGTTTTTAATTGTGTCTATATACTCGGCATACGCCTCTTTGAACTTTACCGCATGAAACCACAAGTCCATTTTTTTGTTTACCATCTTCACGGTGTGGACGTTGGCATCAATCTGCTGTGGGTCACGAGACGTCATTTCTCTTTTGAATTACGTCTCCGCTCCTAAGACGACTCACTGACTTTGCTTTATTTAGATATTATTCATCTAAACTCAGGTATAACTTGATTACTATTTTTTTTGGAATCCTCGTATCCTCGGATGAACGTGGTGAACTATCATTAGATCTAATAATTTTGGTTGTATTTCATTTGAACAATTTATTATTCTAAGGTCATATCATATAAATCTATACTAACTTCGAATACTGTAAAGGGCCCTTCTGCACGGAACGTTCCAGGCAAAATTGCCTATTTTTACATTACATAATACTATATATATACTTAATACTAATCATCATTATTATTATATTTTTTTAATCACTGGCTTAGATTTTTTTTTTTCACTCACTAATTTTAATATTTTTATTTTCTTGTTATTTGATCATAATTATATTCTATTTTAAGTGGTGCTGTGCTTTTTTATTTTTCAACGCCACAATACGCCTTCCAATTTAACTATCTATAGTGACTCCTAAAAACTTGGTTGTTTGAACTGTGTCAACTTTGTTATTATTTTAAGTTACGTCAAGATTTGGAAGAGTCCGTGCGCGCTAGCTAAAATGCATAATTAAAGTTTTTTCTATAGGAGATGTTTAATTTTCGGCCATAAGATGTAGGCCATATCCATTTATCGAAAAAGAAAAAAATATACCACGAAGTTAGGACATAATATATTCTTTCGAGAATTTAAGCCTAATTCTATTCAACATGGCGTCTTACTGTTTGCATAGTCTGCTTTCGTTCTGAAATCATGTCACATAAAAATATAATATCACGTCGATGTTAAATATGAAAAGTATGTGTTCTAGTAATAAATAATTATTATTATACTCATAGACTTCATTTTCGACTAATTATAAGCAAGAGTGATTATTTCATTGCTAAAAAAATATAGTAGGTACTACTTTTTTGTAGTGTACTTGTGAACGAAAAATTCAAAATGACTTTTTACAATACCCATCATTGTCTGTCAGTCGAGTCTCGTTCGTCTCGACTTGGCTTTTTCTCGACGTTCTTTCATTTATGTTTTGTTTCTTCGACATTTGCTTTGTACAACTATTATCAAATATCAATTTCTAGGTTATGTAAACGTCATCTCTTCACCTGTCATAACACCCACGACAAACGTCAAACATTTTTAACTTTGAATGCGTTATTTATGTCGTTTATGGTACTTGTTTGCCCCGTCATCGTCATTGCGATCATTTTTTTGTTCGAGGCCATACCTTCTAGTTACGGAGATATTGGGGGTCAAAGTTCAACATTTACACAAGTTTTTTTTTAGTAAAATCTTTTTGGTTACGACATGTAATAGTTATCGTACCACGTATCCACAAACAGTGATATAGGATACTTGATTGCCCTTGGAAAGTCATTAATAAATAATGTAAAAAACGGTGGTCCTAGTATACTTCCTTGCGGAACTCCGTACACAACATTACGTTCCTCCGAAAGAAAGATTTCTTCTCTTTTGGTACTTATATTTATTCTGTTAATTTCCGTTATCTGTTGTCTGTCATTTAGGTACGATTTTAATAGTTCAACTCAAGGACATTATTACCTCTTAATATACCGTAAGCCTCAAGCTTTTTTAGGAAGAATTTATTATTATTTTGTACATAATCAAATGTCATGAAATATTGCGCACACTGGACTGATTTTATCCATATTTGTCATGACCGTGTGTAAAAAAACATAAACGGCCATGTTAATTGATTTGTTTTTCTTATAGCCTTTTTGTTCGTTGCAATGAATATAATTCGCTTCCAGATATAAATTTAGTTCTTTATAAATATAATTTTCAATTATTTTCGAAAACATTGTTAGCAATGAAATCATCCTATAGTATTCCATTAACTCTCTCTTGTTTTTTGAACAAAGGCTTACTTACCGATTTTATAATGACAAAACATAACGCACTCTTATTTATGTAAACACCTATATTTCACAAATAAACTGATTAATTGATTGATAATTCTAATGAATTAAATTTTTCTTTGTAATATTATCTTAATTAATGGAAAAAAATCGCTCCGGGAGGTGTTTTATGTCGGATAATTGAGTGGACCACCTTTGTAAGACGAATTAAAAGTCACGGTGTATACAGGGTGCGAGACATCGTCGTACAAACGGTTACCAGTTCAGTACATCATCCCAAACCCCCACATAGAAATGTAATACAACATCACGCTTCTAATCCCCGAAGGTTTAGGCAGAGGTGTCCCTAAAGTACATCCACATTTCGCACGTTATGTTTAAGTCCCAAGTAATAGCCATCAACCGGGCACAAATCCAGACTCCGTGGCTGCTACTGAGAAATTCCTGATGGAAAACCCATTAACAATTTGCCCGTCCTGGAAATCGAACGCTGAACCGAAAAGAGTAACCATGGAGTAACCTAAACCGAATCGAATAGATCGAAAGGATCTGATGCTCAGCAGTCGCGATTGCGAAGACTATTCCAACGAGGCAGAAATAAATTTTGCATCGGTACTTTAAGAAAAAAAAACAGCTGTTCCATACCTTTTTCAGTGAAAAACAGCTGTTCCATACCTTTTTCAGTGAAAAATTTGCAATTATAGGAAACAGTTTTTTTTTTATGTATACGTGGTACACGTTTGTGCGTCGAAGCTCCGCATCCTATATAATGTATTCGTGAAAAATTTTAATATTTATTTATTTTAGGCAAACTAACTTATACTCGTACATATAAAGTAAATACAAAATTTGTGTTAATGAATACGACTTAAAACTATGTAAACAAAAACCGGTAAGATAATAAATCAGTTTCCTTATACTCGTAGCAACTTGAATTTCAATCATTTTTTTTTTGTTTTCTGCGGGCACCACGACAAAAAGGTATATTATTGCTTATATTGTCAGTTTTCCTGCCTATCTGCAACAGCTGCTTATTTTATCAACTAATAATTATGAAAGACTTTATCTGGGGACACGGCAGTGCCTCCACGAAGTCCAGCATAAAAAAAAATACCGCCGTACTACCCTTTTTTCGAAGCCATTCAGGCCATTTCTGACCCCCCGTAACTTCGTTGTTGATAAAGCTAGAAACCTGAATTTTCAGTGACTAAGAGACGATATTATACCTAGGTATAGACCTAAATTACATTCAATTTGTTCCTGCAGTTTATGGACTATTGCAAGTCAAAGTTCCTACATTTTGTCACTGTCTCACTCACTGATTATCATAATTCTAAGGTAGCAGACACACAAGCTTCAATTTTTAAACACTATTAAAGTTTAGCCTATAAAGCGAGGAAAATAACTAACATTACTGCATTTTTTGTTCTAGATGATACCTGGGAACCTTCTAGTTACGGAGACATTGGGGGTCAAAGTTACAACTTTTTCACAAGTTTTTTTTTTAAATAGGTACATGTTTTTCTTGAATGGATTTTAATGTAAGCACCTCCACCACTCTCGTTCTGTTAAATCCAACCATCAACACAATGTTTTGAGTGCGTTACATTGAGTCCTACCGTAAAACGTGATATTTCACCTCAAAAACAAAATCGTTTCCCAGATATATTTTGCATAAAGCTGCTTGGTTTGATTCGCTTATTGCTTAGTTGACGGCTTCGTGAAGGCTCTGTTTAAGAATAAGAATAATTTATTTAAAAAAGTATTACGAAAAGTGTACATTTAGGCGCAGTAGTATTATTTTTCATACAATGGTTAAATGGTGGTGGTGTTGGGGTTGGTGGTTTACACCCTGTATAAATAATATGAGATTACGAAGATACTTTTACAGTTTTTTTAAATTCTTCGTCACTGACTCTATGAAATGAAATCGACTCAACCTATTAGACAGGGACAGGGTTGAACCTATTGTACTATTTTCTAATGTTATATTAAGAACTTAAATCTGTAAACAGTTCAATGTACTTGAACTTTGTTGTAATAATATCATTATCCTTTATTAATTTTCTAACATATTGTTTACATTTTTAAATATTTTTACTAACTAAAATTATATAAAAAACATATAAAAATATAGAAAATAGTAGCCCACCTGCATCAGGAACTGGGTACGAGCTACTGATGGCCAGGGCTCTTGAGAGACGAACCAGAATGATCCAGCTGCCAAGCGAGAGCCTCCTCAGATGTTTTTCGAGGCTATTGGCTTTTAGGTCATTGGCCGACACGACTATCGGCACAATGACTGCTGTACTCACTTCCCAAATGTCGACAACCTCGCGAGCCAGATCTAGATATTTATATAATTTATTATGTCTTTTATTCATCCCATCATCTTATTTCATAAATTTTTCAAAATTAAATTAAAAAAAATATCCGAGCTCTGGTTCCAGGTTTGGGTAGAAATTATGTTAAGTTAACACTGAGGCTACGTTATGGACACTATCCATCAGCAAAGTTTGCTTTCCTAATGCGAAAGGTCGCATCCCCTAAATTGTGAAATGTGCAACAAAATTGAAGATGTGCAATATTTGCCGATGCAGTGTGTTAAGAGCAAGAATGTAAGGGAATCATTAATTAGAGAGTTTAAATTAAAAATTTTGGACGTTGGGCTAATCCAAATAATTTTTGCAAACCCTACATCAACGATTGCAAAGAGGTTGTGTGGCTTGGTGAAGATATCTAGTCAATGATTCTCCCTCTATTAGATATTATAGTAAGTAAATATTCCAAATTATAGTTAATAAGGTACGATGGGGTTGGCTTATTCGCATGGATGGAAACCCCCTTTTTGTTAACAAATAATAAAAAAACTCATTTAAAAAAATATAAAAAATAGTGGTCCGCCGTTGTTGGGAGCAGGGTCCAAGCTACCGGTGATTAGGGCTCCAGAGACAGGAAACTCCTCACGATGCGGGCCGTATCGAGGAGTACTGTCTTCTGTATAAGCCCTTTATCTAACCACCCAGAGAGAGCCTCGAAAAATGTTCGTCGAGGCTCTTGGCCATCAGGCTATGGGCCGTTCCGACAATCATTATTATTATTTTCTTTCCTCTCTTTGGGTTGCAATCAACGAATATTATTATAAGAATTTTGACTTCTTCTTTGAAGTTGCACAAATCTAAATCGTAGTCATTCTCCCGCGCCCGCTTGGAAGACAAAGTTGGGGGGAGTATCAATATAAACGGAAATGTTTGACTCAGATAATGCTTCATTGACTGCATGCTCCATCGCAAGTACCAAGATACTATAACTTGTATTTGGCGGAGTTAGTTGGTCTGCAAGGATTCCTTTCAAAAAAGTTGCGGCAATAAGTTGTTTTAGAACGCTACTACAGTTTGCCGGTATAACTGGTTCAGGTGTTCTTGATTTATGTTCGGTTAGTTGAGGGTAATGAATAATTTAAGATAAATAATCTCTAGATCAATTAACGAAACTCGAAACTGTAAAATTAGGATTCGTTAACCAAAAACGAAAAATTCCATAGTGTAAAACACACTAAGACTTTGCCAGACCCGGAAATGGAACCCAGTACATCATGCTGGGCAGGAGCGCCTGCGACTACTAGACCAAACGCAAATTTACACAAATATAAGTATTCATAACATGGATCATCTGAAACATGTTTATCCCAATCCGTATGAAAGGGCAATTTTAGCAGCGACAAATGAAAATGTGAGTCAGACTAACACAACAAATGTTTTATATTTTATTCAAAAGCAACGAGATTCATTATCTTCGTACAAAAGTAGTTTTAAGAGTTCCCTCGCACACCTTCAATCGATAGCTTAACTTTTCGACTGGAACAGCAAATACCACGTGTTTCTTTTTCCTCCTACAGTATTTATACCCATACAAATATTTTAAAAACAACTTAATCTGTCTGTTACCTTTTCACGCATAAACGGCTGAAGAGATTTGAACGAGGCACACAAATATCTAGGCGAATTTGCGATAGTACTTTCTAGTAGGATAATTTCCAACCAAAGCGCGGGTGAAGCCGGGGGTAAAAGCTGCTTCTATATATAAATAGGTAATATACGATTACACACCTTTGCAGTGCTTACAAATTTTTATTAATTTTTTTTTCCTAAATAGGTTCATAGTTATTAGGTAGGTAGTTAGTGGATATAGGTAGGTATAGTAACTCACAGACGATGTTTTCTTTAATACACATTATACTACGACTACTACATATAAAAACAAATGAGATCCCATCAAAAACATAACATGTAGAAAAATGCAAGTTTCGCCAAACTGTTCTTCTACAGTAAAACATTGTGAGATCTAATGTCATTCAAGAATTACTACTGATTATATTACGCTTAAACAGAGTCACTCACACTCACACTCACAGAGAAACTCCACGCAATTTAGCATAAACTAAATTAATATAATATACTACTACCTTTTGAATCGGGCCCTTGATCCAACCGCCTAAAGAAAGCCTCGACAAATGTTAGTCGAGGCTCTTGACCATCAGGCCATTGGCCGTTACGACAATCATTATTAGTATTTTCGTATCTGGCTTTGGGTTGCAATCCACGAATATTATTATAAGAATTTTGAATTCTTCATTGAAGTTGCAGACACTTTGGACGCTTTTAATGTGCACGTCTTTCTACATCGTTCTCACATATATGTATAATCTCAACATGAATTATGTAACCAAGATTTTGTAACAATATTTTGATTTAAAAGAGCGTCCATGGAGTTTCTTGCCCATTCTTCTCCATAGAGATCTACGCTTTGGAATGGGCAACTACAGTACTTTCACAAGTTATTATGCCTTGTGTCTGTGACTGTAGCTTCGCCTTTGTTTTTCTGACTTTCAAAAGTGCCTGCTAAGGTCTAATTGAAATAAATGGTTTGAGTTTAGAAATCTAAATCGTCATTTCCCACGCCCGCTTGCATGGGAGACAAAGTTGGGGGAGTATCAATACAAACGGAAATGTTTGACTCAGATAATCCTTTATGAGTGACTGAAGGCTCCATTGCAAGTACCAAGGTACCCATGCATAGATGTATTTGACACATGTCTGTGTTCATAAAATAAATTTAAATTAAATTCAGCGAATCAGTTTAGATAGTCCGCATATTTTGATGGGCAACTGCGGAACCGTACATTGTACGCGGCCCTACACGCACTTGTTCAAAAAAGAAGGTTGGTGAATCTATACTGGGTAGGCGACAAGAAAGTATACAACTTGAAATAAAGATAAATTCTAATAATAAAACTTAACATATTTCCATAAGTGTATTAAACAGGCATTAATTTTGCATGGTAACGCTGGTGGTGCATTACATTAAATCATTATATTTCTAGCCACAAATTCACTGGTAGGTGGTATTCACACGACACCGCTCACTCCCGCAAAGGGCGATGGCGGCGAAGCTGATCCGGTACGCCGTGCAGCGAGGAGGTGAGCGTGCCTGTCCGCGCGGTTGGGTAGTCGTGCAGTCCGATCACAGACACATCAGTAATCCGCACTGCGGTGTAACGTTTACCAAGCGACACCCTACCTCGTGGTGTTCCACGCGGAGGGGCAAAGGCACCATGAGCGCCGCTCATTCGTAGGGTCAAGCAGTGTTCGAATGTCATCAACAGATTATATGGACATACCAAGCCAACGCCGCGTAAGATCTGCTTCACCGCCTGCCGCGTCAGCGCGCAGTGTCGTGTGGGAATCGCAGTAGACATTGGCTACCCTGATAATGCACCTCTATGTCATTTGTGATAAACTAATAAGATGTCCTTCAACTGGTTTTAAAACCACATCAAATACACACACTACTTTGCTGATGTCGCCGGTTACATGGTATCGCCGTAAAATATGTGCCAACGCCACCTTCATCCCCATCATGCCGTATAATTTACCTGTAAAATACAAAGTAAGTGTATTATTTAGAAAAGATTTAGTTTTTTTTTCAAGTTACTGTGTGAATAAAAACAAAAGTCGTCTATGTTGTTGTCCAGATCACCTTGTCAATAAATTTAATGTCATCCTCTACTCGCTTTCTGTGTACACAGCATGCACAGGCCGCTTACGCCTCGTTTCTTCCATCGTCAGGCCCAAAAGCAGGGGGTGGGTGCGAAATCTCGGGCAACTATAAAGAAACCAATCTATCCGAGGCGGGAAGCAAAAATTTTCGAGCTCACTTAGGTCGCTCGTACTCCTGCTCTGGTTTTTCTTTGTTCAAACAAAAATAAGCTAATTTATCAGTGAATATCCAAAATTATTCGAGCTCGCTTCGCTCTCTCAGATATCTTACATCCTTGGCGTTCATAAGGTTTTCTTTATAAATAGGCAGAATTATTTGGCGCCCTATTTCTATAATAAAACCCATCGAGTTCAAGGTGGGTGCTAAAATTTTCAAGCTCGCGACGCTCGCTACTGAATGCTATTTTTTTCGATTGATTTATGCTTTTTGTAAATCAATATCTGTGAATAAATCGACAAAGTTACTCCTTGTACGAATTGAAAAAGGAAAATCTAACATGTCCGAGGT
Source organism: Eugnorisma glareosa (assembly GCA_947578425.1). NCBI lineage: Eukaryota > Metazoa > Arthropoda > Insecta > Lepidoptera > Noctuidae > Eugnorisma > Eugnorisma glareosa. The sequence goes on from OX387979.1 coordinate 18,397,654, forward strand.
GGAGTGCAAAAAAATTCGAACCTTTTTCATGGAACTGAAGATGCATCCCCCTGGAAATAATCCTGCCGGCGCCCATGGGTATAATTATCTTCGCTTCTCTAGTTTCTAATTGTACACAACATTTACGGAGACACATGTTTATACAAGGTAAATTATGAAGCGGGGCAGTAACGTTTTGGGAAATTCCGATTTACTTTCACAGCTTTTATATAAAGGGTGTAACAAGACCCACTAACGAAGCCGAGCTGTTTTATATATTAGTCTGTGCTCAAATGTTGTGCCTACTCGCAATCCTATACTTAAACCATATTTTACGAAAAAAAGAAATCTCACGACGAAGTAATTATATAATTTTAAACTCATTTACTGATGAAAACTGTACCGATTCAGATTAAGGGACAACTTTCAACAACAACGGAAATAATATTCTGACTGAGTCATAAGATTGGTAACTTAATTATTGAGGTTGATTTCTGTTTACGTTTAAATGGTATGAAACCTACAAATTGTTTTTTTTACCTTGTTCGTTCTAACTATTAAAGCTGGTACGGCGTTCAAATGAAGATAAGGCGCGTGTCGCCGAGCGCGCGGGTGTGTTCCTAAGGCGTGTGTCACCAAGCGTGCGGGTGTCTCCCAAGGCGTGTGTCGCCGAGCGCATGGGTGTGTTCCCAAGGCGTGTATCACCAAGCGTGCGGGTGTGTCCCAAGGCGTGTGTCGTCAAGCGTACGGGTGTGTACCCAAGGCGTGTGTCGCCAAACACACGTCGTTGGTGTTCGTCACCCGGATAGCGTGAGTCGGTGTAGTAAAGTTTTTGGCAGTAAGTAATATGGGACGGTTGGACGCTGACCATCTTATATTTATGCCATTAGTCGCTAGCAAAGTTATCGGCAACAATATAGGACGGTTGGAACGCTGACCAACTGTGCCCGTGGCGGTAGGGCTATCCATACCGACCTGGTCTCGTTGCTGAAATAGGAGCAGTGCGCTACCAAGATCGTCGCTCTGCAGATGCAACCTACTCGTACAACGCGAGGGCGACTTGGCGTCAGGAGAAGCCGTATAAGGAAGAAATGGGGTTTTACGTAGTATGAGGAAGAAATGAGGTTTTACGTAGTATTAGGAAGAAAAGAGGCTGTACGTGCGAATGTTAGTTTTATGGAATGATATGACAACTTGGAATTGTCGCTGGTCGTGAGAGACTCTGGTTGACTCTGGTTGGGAATATCGCTCAAAGGGCTTTAAGATTTATACATTCCTATTTTGTGTACTTACTTGCTATTTTTCTAAACAATTACGTGTGAATTGAATTCTGTAATGATTTGTGGCGGTTTAGGTTAGTTTCAGTGATTGATATTTTGCTCCAAGTTACAACAAACGGTTGTATTCATTAATTTGTGTACCTCGTTGTCTTTTTTTAAATACCTTCTTTAAGGTTTGCCACACCTTTTTTTTTTTAAACAAAAACAGTAAATGAATTCGATAGTTGTTTTACTTTATTAATTTTAGTTGTACATACTTAAGTAATGTTCCGCCATTCGAAACAAATATACCGAAAAAAAAATGTTGTCGTTAGGCACATTAGCTCTGCCAATTCCCACCACTAGTAATAATATAATGTACAACAAACTTCATGTAGACTATTGGCGCCTACGGTGACACGTATAGCAACAAAGCACCTTCTTACGCCCCTCATTTTGGTGGAATTTGGGAGGCCGGTGTGAAATCGGCAAAATACCATATTAAACGTGTAATGGGCAATTCTCATTTAACCTTTGAAGAGTTGTCTACTCTGTTCGCACACGTAGAATCTATTCTCAATAGTCGTCCTCTTTGTCCTTTGTCCTCTTCACCTGATGACCTACTTTCCTTCACCCCTGGTCACTTTCTTATCGGCCGGGCTCTTACCACTCTTCCTTCACCTGCTCTGGAGGAACGCAACGCTAATAATCTAAACCGTTACCAACGACTACAACAAATTCATCAACATTTTTGGCGTCGATGGCAGCGAGAATTTATCGCTGAACTACACCAACGCTGCAAATGGAAAACTAATAAGTCAAGCCTTAGCGTCGGTGATTTGGTTCTTCTGAAGGAAGACAACGCGCCTCCTTTATGCTGGAGACTTGGACGAGTGTTGAAATTGTTTCCTGGCTCAGATGGAATTTCCAGAGTTGCTGACGTCAAGACCCAACGTGGTACAGTCCGACGTCCTCTGGTTTGGCTCTGCCCTTTACCTACTTCAGATGAACTATAAGCTTGAAACCTGGCGATTTCAACGGCGGGAGGATGTTGGTGCCTAAGGTGACACGTATAGCAACAAATGTTGCACTTTCGTAAGAAGATACAAACGTCAAGGAGTTTTATTTTTTCTTCGGTTTTCTAAAGTACCCCACATCACTTTTTATTATATTCACTTTGCAAACGTCTGTCGCTCCGTATAAAATATTGTAAAAAACCAAAATTATTATTGAAATACAAGATAAAAACGTATCCGAGGGTTTCATTTATGTCCAATTCGAGACATAGACATGTACCTATTTTTGTACGTGACATATTTAAAAGGAATTGAGATCTTGGATCACTTTTTCTAAAGAATTTAGCATAAGAAATAGTAAAGATGAAAATAAGGTGGAAGGGTAGACCGCGTTTTTTTTTATTTCTTTTTTTTTAATTTTCTGGTCAGTGTCAGGTTGTGTATTGATGAAAAATGAGTCACGCCAGTAACACGTATGTGGTTACAGAATTATCATAACTAAAATCATCAATACAACAATATAAGTTCATTTAACCCTATTATTTAGCTATTTCATGAAAAAGTCATTCATTGGGGTTAAATGAACTTATAGGGTTCTATTGATGATTTTAAAGATTATAATTCTTTCTACATACGTGTTACGTCGTGGTGCGACTCATTTTTCATCAACATTATAACTTGATACTGACCTGCGAAAAACGAAAGAAAATTTGAATTTCACGGGCTACCCTGACGCTTCCACCTTAATGCGAAAGTAAGTTCGTTCGTTTGCTAATTTTTTACCTTACATGTTCGGATCATTGTTTACCTTTAGCTCAGATTTTCTTTTGTAATGATCTGAAATAGCGAATACAAAAAAAAAAAAAAAATGGTCCCATAACTATATACCAAACTAACCTACCTATGTTTATACGTGACATATTTAGAAACGAATCGAGATCTCTGTTCATTTGTTGTGAAGAAATCAGTATCAGAAAATATTAAAGATAAAAATAAACACAATTCGTAAGTACGACTGTACGTATCAGGGTTGTTGCTGATGCATATTTTTTTCACATCAGTGGATGCTGATGCTGACTTTTTATCATTGACATCAGCAGATGCTGATTTTAATTATTATTTTTTTAAAAACAGGAGAAATGTAGTTACCATTAAAATATAGTCACCAAACTCAACAGTTTACAAAAAAAAAAACAAAAACTTTCACGCGCAATGACGAATTATAACGTAATGAGACAAGTTTGTGTTTGTTTCCAATCGCAATCCCCGCGGTTGACCCTTTGATTGGTCAAAACTCGTAAGCAAAAACTACACGTAATATAAGCCCCGCCTCCTCTGCGGTCATGTCACGACTCGAGCTTCAGCATTAATAATCAGCATCGATCATCGCGGATGCTGATGCTGATGAAGTTTAGTATGCCGATACTGATATTCGCAACAACCCTGGTACGTACAGCTCGAGTTGTACTTGTAGCTTTGCCAATAGAAATAACAACGGTAACATAAATAAAAATGTTACTGGATCTATGATGTTCTTCAGCTTCTTCAAAAGTTTTGTTTGTTTACGCTTCATTGCACTCAAGTCGAATATAAACGACAAATGTAACCACACTCTTTGAAATCAATCGCAATATAAAACAAATAAATCTTCAATTGCTTCTGCATAATCTGTATCGATTGTTGCTTGATCTTGAGTATTCAGTCCTAGCGAAGTCCCTGTGAAGGAAAAAACCGTTTTGTCAGTAAACCAATGTATAATTGTGATAAATAATTAGTAATTCATAAGTAACATTGATTGGTCTCGGCTCGTAGGACGTTTCTCCAAATACCAGAATGGTACTATAAATAAATGGCAAATTACGTTTGCACATCACAGGGGCTTGGCGCAGATACATCGCCAAGCGGCGATAATTTAATGTTTCTGTATCGGCATTAAACGTACAAATTTTTCCCCTTTACGCTTGTTGTGACAGTGAAGCATATTATCACCAAATGGAGATATAATATTTAGCGCAACGCTTTTATTTGCGCTTTTATTTGTACTTCTGTTAACTATACTGGTTATCATGATTATTATATACATACTGGGTGGAATTTTTCAACGCCCCTTGGAGGGAAAATACCATAGAAATATTTAAAAAAACAGGAGAAGTAGCAAGGGGGCGTGTCGATGTGGCCGCGACGAGCTCATGTTACGCATGTCATAGGCATGGCCGTCTCCGCGAACTGTGCTTACGACCACGATCGTGACAACTTAATAGAATGCAGTGTTGTTCAGTGGTTTTTTGTCAAAACCGAAGCATAAACCAAAACTTTGTAAATCATAGAATCACTTACTATATGTAAGTACAAGTATTTTACTATAATGGTCTTTAAAATCTCTAAAATCATAAAATATTTCTTGCTATTACTAGTCAAGTATCACAGCGACTGTACTATTTTTGCAATAAATACATTGCTCCTTAATGAAGCCATTCAGAACGCGGAATTTGGGCTTCCGGCCTATCAAATACTACGATGCGATCGCGCGGTTGGCCGCAAGCAAGGAGGCGTACTTTTAGTGGCCACACCGAGGTTCGAGTTGCGACGAGTATCGGTGCCAATAATCAAAATTTGAACTGTTGTGTGCGGCTGTTTATATGCATAACTGTTTTCTATTCACTTGTTGTGTCGTGTATATTCCACCAGGGTCTGGCGATAATGAATATTTGTCGATGTTTTCCATATTAGAAAAAAGATGTGTCAAATATAATAGTAATTTAATTATATTAGGTGACTTTAATATGTACTCGTGTAACAACAACATTTCTAACTATTACGAATATTTCATGGACTACTGTGAATTTACTTAGTGCAATGCTGTACCTAACTGTAACAATAGGCAGTTGGACCTCGTGTTGAGTGCGCGGAGTGGCGTGTCTGTGAGCGCGGCGGACGAGGGCCTGCAGCCCGTGGACGCATACCATCCTCCGCTGGCTGTGCTAATAGATCGCGGAGAGCGCGCGCGCCCGCCCCCGCCGGCACCTTCCCCCGCGCCCCTTATCTCTATTGCATCGCCGCGTACGCGACATTCGCAGTCTCAATCTTTGATAAATCGCGCATTTTGGAATTTTATTAAAGCAGATTTCAATCAAATGTATAGTTTGGTAACTAACATAGATTGGAGTGAGATTTATGGTTTAGACTTAGAGGATCCAGATACAGTTTTAGATTTATTTTATAATAAAGTATATGACGTTTTTTGACAAGTGTGTTCCTCCAAAAAGTAAACATACGAGTTCGAATAATAGATACATTTATCCAGTTTGGTATACTGCTGAAATTATAAGAGATATAAAAGTAAAATATTTATTACATAAAAAATATAAATTAAGTAAATCACGCAGTGACTATGTGGAATTCGCCCGATACAGGCCGAGAGTGAAAACCGAGACTGCTCGAGCCCATGATCAGTACCGCAGCCGCGTGCAAGGGCACCTGGCGAAGGAGCCGCGAGCGTTTTGGAAGTATATTAGGTCTAGGAAAGGCGATTCGAATCAGCGGAAGGTAATTAAGGACGGACGGGTATTATCGGATTCCGAATGTGCCAGTGTGTTCGCTCGGTTTTTTCAGTCTGTATACAATCCAGAACCTCCTGAACTGAGTGTGGCGGTGGCGAGTGCGGGCGAAGTGGCGGGCGCGTGGCCGGGCGCGCGGGTGCACCTAGCGAGCGTGGGTCCTGCTGACGTACAGAGCGCACTCGCTCGCTTGCCGCCTAAGCGCTCAGCCGGGCTGGATGGTATTCCGGCATACATTTTTAGAGATTGTCGTGCGGTGTTGGTTAAGCCGTTGCAACACTTGTTCAACGTCTGTATCAAGGCCGCAACTTTTCCGGAGCGCTGGAAACTTACCCGGGTTGTACCCGTGCTTAAATGCAGCAGAGGTTCAGCACCCTGCGATTATAGACCTGTAGCGGTATTATGCACTCCAGCCAAAGTATTTGAGTAGACTATTCACGGTAGCCTGTATCCACAGATTAGCGCTCTGTTGTCCGACGCACTACTTCGATTTCAGGAAAGCTTTTGACACAGTAGATAACGACGTCCTTTTGGCTAAATTGGCTGGTGTAGGCTGTACACCTCACACATTGACATTTTTCGCCTGCTATTTACGAGACCGTTGTCAGTACGTCGACTGCAGTGGACAGCTCTCGGAGCCCTATTTCACGAGGTCAGGAGTCAGTCAGGGCACTAATTTAGGGCCTTTTCTCTTCATTTTAACAACTAACGACCTGCCGAGACTAGTCAATAAATCCATACCATTGTTATTCGCGGATGACTTGAAATTGGTGCTTGAAATAAAGCAGGAAACTGATCATGACATACTGCAGCAGGATATTAATAGGGTGGTAGAGTGGAGCCGTAGCAATAAGTTGTATTTCAATGTGGCCAAATGTTCGGTGTTATCATTTTCCATTGCATGGACGGAATCCGACTGCAACGTGTCTCAGAGGTTAAGGACTTAGGCGTGCGCTTTACAGCGGACTTAAATTTCCGTAAGCATATCACGGATGTTTGTAAAAAAGCATACCGCAATTTAGGGTTGGTCTTACGGCTAGGAAACCAGTTCACGAACATCAGTTACAGACATCAGACATCAGTTTACATATATAGATTCATGAAAATACTTATTTTGCAATAAATGTACACTTACTTGTATACACACACACACAAACACACACACACGCGTATACACACAGTCACCAATTTCGCACTATTTCCACGTTGACAATAACTATCTATGATGTAATGCGAAAGAGATACCGCGGCCCTGGAACAGAAAGGGCAAAGGAAGGAACATGGATGGGTTTTAGTCAGTAGAAGTCTGACATTCCCTCCTGCTCAGCCCAGAGCGGGAGGGGTTATTTGATGATTTCCCATCGGTAAAAAAAAAAAAAAAAAAATGGGGGGCCTGGAGTTCTATAATGCAGGCCTAGGCTTAGTTTAGACTCCAGATCTCCCACAAATTACAATTTTCTGCCTAACTACCTGTCAACCTATATATCTAACAACGATGTAATTTGTGGAGATGAATAAACGTTTTTTTTTATTATTATTATTATTTTATTATTATCAGTGGTCTGAGATCGTTGTACGAAGCGCTTGTAAAAAGTCATTTGGAATGCAATGCAGTCGTCTGGTCGCCACATGAAGCCAAGTACAAACTCATGCTAGAACGTATCCATAACAAGTTTGTGACTGCTATATCCCACTCTATTTGTACTGGGCATGGTAGGCTACTATAAACTGGAAGTTAGAAGGGAAGTAGCTCTCGCCACTTACTTATTCAAGATTATGCGTGGTAAAATACACAACCCAGGAGTTCTAAGTACGGTTGGGTTGTGTGTGCCTGATGGGTACGTGGGGCGACGGAGGCGGCCACCGCTGCTGTGGGTGCCGCCCGCTCGCACCAACCTGCTGCAGCACGCGCCGCTGTCGCGCGTGCTGCGTGCACCCAATATGGTGTCACAACAGATTGACTGCTTCAATTGTAAATGCGGCCCGTGTGAATTCACTCAGAATTCACACGGTCCGCATTTTGTAAAATCAGTCTTGGTTGGTAAATAATATAAATGTTGTACTAATCTTTATATGCGAGCTTGATAAATGTAACTGTAGCTTGATAAATGTAAATAACTACACTATTGTATTAGGTAAGCCTGTGATGATAGTTGTATGTGTTTAAATAAATAAATCTTTATAACTTCGCAACGGACTCTGGTGCGGTTTCTTTATATAATAGATAGAGTGATTCAAGAGGAAGGTTTATGTGTTATAAACTTATAACATTGCACCCGTGCGAATACACGGCGGGTCGCTAGTAGACCATTAAATCGTATCAAGTTTTACGTGCCGAACTTGAATATTCATAGAGAGTTGTCTTGTCACAATGTTTTTTTTTCAACTGTGTTGTTATTATGTTCAAAGTTGATTTAGACTTTTAACTATTGAATGAATGAATGAATGAATGGTAGTTAACATAAGTTCTTAATATCTATTCGTTTCACTATATTCGGCATTTCGGCCATACAAATATTGAGATTTTAGATTTCGGCATAATGATAGCATGCAGTACACATTTATTAATTAGCAATTATATTTAAATACATAACATAATTAAAATTAAAATACAAACCAATTCATAAAATTAATATAGAATCGTTTAAAATAATAATTTATACATATTAAAACGGCGATCAATAATAATTATGTCATGTCAATAAAAATAGCATTTGTTGAATCCAAAAATAAAAAAAAAACCATCATTAATAGAAAAAGCGTTGTCGAATGATGTCGTGTCAATAAAAAAAAGCAACAATAATTAAAAATATTTCAATATTATTTAAAAAATAGCAACAGGTATAGATATGTCATAGGTAATAATTATAGTAAGTCAGTTTTACATTTTACAATCAAAATATTCGTTATTGTTAGCTCCATAAATAATGTATAGTTATTTCGCGCCTTCAAGCGTTAAATAATTAGACAAAAATAATAATGGATCATTACCTACATTATTAACAATTGTTACGCGGCCAGCCGACGCGGACGCGAGCACGAAGCTTTGTGGTTTGAAGTATATTTAAATTGTTAATTATAAATTTTCTCCGACACATTGGTGATACATGTTTGTAATGCATGTGATGTGATGCTAGCTAAGGGAAAGGCCTATTCAGATTTATGCGGTATTTTTATGGCCTCCCGCGGCTAGCACGAAACTATCTTTATACTTATAAATATACTATAGGTATCCGGTGGAATACTGCTCCTAGGTATTTCGTTGTCAACCGTATCTATCGAATATCGCTTCTAGCTTATGTTTTTAGTAATTCTGTTTTATTTGCCTTACGTAGATGTAATATAAGAACTCATGTTGTGATTTAGGTTTGAGTGATTAAAATAAAGATTCGATTTTTAAAAGTGTGTTTTAGTGGTTAACCTTTCAAAAATAAAACACTGATTTTTTCAAATGGGTCACATTTGTAAAAACATCCTATGGGTTCCAAGTTATCCCTAATCCATTCTCTAATTTTGCTGTGAATGTGCACCAAACACTTTATACTCAGCCAACGTTCGCACGGATGTTTTTCGCGCACTGTAATTTCAACGCTCTGCTCAGCGCCGAGAGTCGAAAATCAAAGTGTTTTTTTTGACGTGCTGGGAATGCTGGGATGCTCTGTTACACTCGTGCTACGTCGTCGTCCGTGCGAATATGGGCTTACAAGCAAACAAACATACATTTTAATATTTTCCAGGCTTCCAACTAGTCTGTGCAGATTATGCAGAATGACGTCAATGTTTTGATTGCTTTGTTGTGTTGTCTAAAGAAGGCGCAATGTTCCCACTGCTCAGACAGGCCTCCTCTCTATGAGAGGGAATGGGTTATAATCCACCTCCTGCCAGTGCGGGTTGGTAGATTTTATATTTAAACAAAGTAATGCGCCTGCTTGGGTTCGAACCCACAACTTGCAACTCGTCAGTCGGAGCCGTTAGCACTGGGCCACTACTGCTCTCATTGGCCGACATAATATAAATTATAATAATAAAAACCTACCTAACGGATGTATTAGTGCACACTCAGAAGAGCAGCGCAAATCGAAAAAAACAACTCATATTATAATAGGAGCTCAACTTGTTTACAAAATAATATACACGATACGTATTCTATAGCATAATAAAGTAAGGATAAAGCGCCGCAAGGTGGGGTGGCAGCGGCGCCGCGCCGCGCCGGCGCAGCGCGTGCCATGCGCTCCCGCAGTCCTGCGACGTGCGTGAGTGAGACGAAATAACAAAAACACACCCTCTCGCACGATTCGCAGCGTTCAACTTCTAGTAGTGCAAAGTCCAAACAGTCTAGGTTGATGCGTAGCCGTGTGTACTACATATTAGGTACAAATTAATAAAGTCAGTTTAATTCTCACTACACAAGATTTCTATTTTTCTGATTAATTGAATTTAATATTAATTGGAAACAAGGTTTTGAATAGACTCAAGTTCTTCAAGATTCTAACAAAAGGTCCCGTAAGTGAATAAGATACCTAATGCCAGCTGCATTCTTTGAAAGTACACTCAATCAATTCAACATTAATTAATTGAGTTGATGAGCCTTTTTGCAAACTCATCCATTGAATATTTACACGGCAACTGGATTTCAAATGATAAAATTACTCACTGAGAGATTTGAGGCTATTATTGCCTCAACCATAGGTCCATAGAACCTATCAAAAGTATTTAATCTCATCATACTTTGATAAAATAGAGCAAACTTTAGAAAACAAAGACATCGATTGTTGTCCTAGCTCTAACTTTAACCCATCGGAGCAATAAAACAGTTATTGACAAAATCAAGCCCTTTTATGTTTGTTACGTATCAAGTGAAAGCGATATTTAAACTTCATAATTAACCTCTCACAGTACCTACAACACAAACAACAGCTCACATCAGTGCTGGCTTCAACTAAGTCAGATATAATACAGAGTTACAGAGTTATCAATTCAACTTGCACAATATTCTTATGGCTAAAATATTAAAGCTTTATTACCTATTCTTAAAGTAGATAGTCGTTAGTAATGTTCACAAATTGACATCCAGAATTATTTGTATTTTAATCACTTAATTAATTATTGCAGCCACATCCACCTTGACATAATAATTATTTGAAGATTACCACGAAATAAAATTGGGAATCAAACGAACTTACCTGTTAAGCGAACTCTTGATTCTAATTTTATGAGTGGTGATCTGAAAAATAATTACCCACCCACCACTATATAGCTAACAGTCCCAAAGCTGCAATAATTAGTCTACCTAATTCAATGTTAACTTTTCAGGAAAAGAAATGTAGGTATTTGGAACTACTATATGTATAGAAAACAGAGGTTGTTCCCAATGATAAGAATAAGATCTCTAAAATAAGTGACGTTTCCTGTAATGTGTAAAAAAAATTGTTTATTTTCTACACTGCGGTATGTATATACGTAGAAAGGGAAATAGAAAGAAAGAAAACATATTTATTTGGTACAAGCCACAAGTGCACACACCAAAAAATTAAATTATAAACTTACGGCTAAACACAAAAAAATAGAATACAGAAACAAGGCAAGAGATAATTGTGTGTCTCACGGCTGCGCTAAATAGGCCCAGTTCAGCAAACTGCCGAGCAGCTAGTGCCCGACGCTGGTTTTCAATTGGACCTGAGATGGTAATGTGACGGACGTTAATCAGTTTTATAGTTTGTGTTACTGCTAAGGTATATGTATGAATAGGTACGTAAATAGAATAAATGTGTGTGCAATGATAGCAAATATAATAAATAAAACGTACGCATAGAAACGTAAACCTGTTTCGCACGCTTGCAAACGTGAATTAAATGACATCGTGCACTTCGTCGCTCAATCCGCTGCAAGCAGCCGAATGCGATGGACTTAAAATAATTTGTAAAAAATAAGCGGAAAAATTTTGCTGATGCGATGGCAATTGTGTGGGTTTCATTTCCGACGAAAATGGAGCTAACAGATGCGACGAACGCACACGAACCGCCAAATACTACCTTTTTTTTTTTCGGATGGTAAATCATCAAATGAGGAGTCATTAGCCGCTCTGGGCTGAGCAGGAGGGAGTGTCAGACTTTTACTGACTAAAACCCATCCATGTTCCTTCATCGCCCTTTGTGTTCCGGGGCCACGGTATCTTTTTCGAACAGTCCCGCAGCCCCGGGCTGATGGTATTAGAATCAAGAAATCGCTTAACAGGTAAGCTCGTTCGATTCCCAATTATTCGTGTTACTCGTATATAGAAGGTACTATTTATAGCTCAATTACCAGTGACTCACTGACATAATTGTTCTCCCAGATGGTGGAAGGGGAGGTGGGTATATTTTGACAGATTCGTAAACGAGTAACTCTTGCGAGTAGGGGAAAACTGCCAACCCCCTCCTTTTTGCACCCCTCCTCCCCCCTCCCTATCGTATCTCGGAAACTAAGAGACCCGTGTTCTTTTTTTTATGGATTCGTATAGAGGAGGGTCGGAGAAGTAAAAATCATTTTTCAAAATTGCCCCCTTGCCCCCCTTTAAGGGGCGGATCTCGGAAGTTAAGAGAATTTGTTTTTTTTTTCAGATTCATGAAAAGGGGCCCAGAGATGGTCAAAATAATTTTCTAAAACTCAACCCCTCTCCCCCACCCCCCTTTTTTTTAAGTTGACGCACGTGAGGTGTTAGCACCTCGCGCATCACGTAAATACTAGTAGAAGGTATTGCATATTACTGCTAAACATCAGTACTTTTTATTTTAAGCAGCACACAGGTTTTTCCATGTGTTACACCTCTCCAGCGCCAGAATTTTTAATACCATCGATATTTTTCAATAGACAATGTGTACCTCTCTAACTGTGATCACACTTTTTGTGTGCAGTGGATGAAATACTTTCTAATGGAGTAGTTGGTCGAAAGGGACTAAAAAACATTATTTTTATAAAAATACTAGCTGACCCGCGCAAATTCGTCTGCGTGCGTGCGTGCATAAAATAAAGAGAGGGTTAGAGAGAGACAACAACAAAACAACAACAAAAGACAACAACATTAAAACGTCAACATTAAAAGATTTATAATAATATTTTTTTTTTTATTTTTAAATGTTTTTTTTAATATTAATTCATTTAGGAACATTTAAAAATGTATTTAATATGTAGATAAGTGAATAAACTTTACTTCAATAAAAATTACTTCAATGAGGTCTCAACTCCTGGACTAGGACAGCCTGTATGACGGGGGTTGAAGTTTTTTACCGGTTACATAGATCTGAATGTGGAAGCTTAGACAGTGCGTACTGAAACTACATTAGAAATTAACTTAAAATAAATGTCTACTATAGAAATCGACTTAATATAAAAAAGTTTTTTGCAAATTTATCTTATTTAGAAAAAACTAAAAAAATAAAAGAAAGATAGGATAAAATAAAAAAGGCACATTTCATAGTTATGGAATAGAGGTAGAGTGTGTGTGATAAGGGTTTCAGTGTCATCGAAGCTATAGTTTTCCAGCCAGAGCAATATTTCCTTTTTTATCTGGAAATAACTCACATGTCTAATTAATTTATACTGGCTAATTTTGAAGTAGAGGCTAAGCTATTGTAATGGTTTCTGGCAAACTTGCTCCTTGCTCGTGGTACAGGATATCTGTCTGATCTTTTATTACTTTTTGGCAAGTAGGGGACCGTAAGTCGGTAATATCTCCGTAGACACTCGTAAATAAATATTTTTCTTACGCTCAGTACTCGCGCTTGCTCATACACCAAAGTGGTTGGGGTTCTGAAGTTAAGGGACAATAGGACCTTTAGAACTGCACGCTGGGAACGCTCTATTTCTATCATATGGGATTTGCCGGCGCCACCCCATGCACAAATACCATAGCCCAAGACGCAGTGATACAATGCTTTGTACGTTTGTATTAGAAGTTTCTGGTTGACAACATGTCTCAAGGTTTTGAATATAAATATAAGTTTGCGAATTTTTTTGCAGTAATTGTAATAAATGTTGACTCCATTTCAAATTTTCATCGATTGTAACACCGAGGCGAAGTATTATAATATCTGTGACCGAGGTATTTTATGTTGTTCACTCTCTCAAGTTTAGGGCAAGCACAAGTAACTTGGTAACATGAACCTCTATTACAAGGGAACGTGAGGATGGGCACAATAAAGTCTGGACTGGGGCTGCCTGACTTTGACATACTTAAGCAAAGGTATTTTGTTTTACTGGCGTTTATTGATAGAAGGCTGTCCTCAAGCCAGGCAGTTACTCTAGCAAGCCCTCGTTCGCTCACCTGTGCTATGTTTTCCCAAGATGTGTCATGGAACAGGAGCACTGTGTCATCAGCAAACATTGTTATTTCGTCTTGATGGATTGGAAGGTCACAGAGCCGATTAATGTATACCAGGAGAAGTGTTTGGGCTATAGTACTTTCCTGGGGAACACCGTAAGCGCAGAGAGCTTCGTCACTTATCTGCCCACCAATGCGGACTCTTTGGTGGCCGCCAGACAAGTAGCTTTTAAACCATTCCTGGGGTTAAACTCAAAGCATTTATTTCAATTAAATCATTACAGGCACATTTGATTGTCAAAAAATAAAAGGAGCTTAACTACAGTCACAGTTACAAGGCATAATAACTTGAGAAAGTACTGTAGTTACACATTCCAAAGCGTAGATCACTATGGAGAAGAATGGGCAAGAAACTCCATGGACACTCTTTTTAATCAAAATATTGTTACAAAATCTTGGTTACATCATTCACGTTGAGATTATACATATATGTAAGAACGATGTATAAAAACGTGCACGTTATGAGCGTCCAGAGTTAAAGATTAAAATAATCAATAATTTCAAAATAAAGTAATTAAAATAAACCGTGGCAGCTAAAAGATGACTAGTCCCAACTGACAGCGCCCGTTCACGAACATGACGCATGGCTCAGCGCCATTCAACTCAACCATATTGAAGGGAACCAAATGACCCGACACACGCGCCACCATCAGCGAGACATTTGAGTGAGCATGACATTCTCTCAGCCACCAGGCTACATTCAAGTCAATGAAAGATAAATAAATGTAAATGGTTGCTTTACAGTACATGGTACTCACACATGTGCTATGCAATTAAATACTAAGAGATGAATTCTATACAAAGCAAGGATATTATTACAATCTTCTGCAGCTTCCACGATAACTTAACATGGTAATCAATTAGTTTGCTCCTATGGTTGTGGAGCAGGACCAGCATTGAGCCAAGCATTTTTATCATCAATATAGTCCCCAACTTATAATATGCTTGCCTACATAGTGTGCGTTTTATACAAGATTTAAATTTCGTCTCATTCAGTTGTAGAATGTGGGGAGGTATTTTATTGTAGCATTTTAAACAGTACCCCATGAAAGATGAGTCTACTTTAGCTGGCCTGAAACCTGGCTGAACTAGTTGGTCCCTATTTCTAGTATTTAAGTGGTGTCTGTCACCTCTCTTACTAAATAAATGCAGATTTTTCCTAACGTACATGATGTTTTCATAGATATATTGACAAGGTACAGTCATGATGTTAATTTCTTTAAACAGTTCTCTTAGAGAATCGCGCCTACGTAGACCATATATGGCTCTGATGGCTCTTTTCTGCAGAATAAATATAGACTTGATGTCTGCAGCCCGTCCCCATAGTAAAATATCGAATGACATAATACTATGAAAGTAACTAAAATAGACTAGCCTCGCGGTATCTACATCAGTAAACTGACGGATTTTTCTAACAACATAGGCTACTGAACTCAGCCGTCCTGCAAGAGGTGTTAAATGAGGACACCATTGTAGCCTTGTGTCGACCGTGATTCCCAAGAAAACAGTTTTATCGACAAATTCTAGTTCCTCTTGATTCAATACTATTTCACAATCACTACTTTTGACATTTGGCAGAGAAAATTGTATGCACTTAGTTTTTCTCCCATTTAGTACTATGCTATTAGCGGTAAACCAATTATGGACCTGCAGTAGGGCGTTATTTACGTCGTCAAGATTTGTGGCACGTCTGTTTATCCTAAATATTAAAGAAGTATCGTCAGCAAAACAACACCATTTGTGGTTGGTTTTTAAATAAGTGGGGTAGGTCATTAATGTATACTAAAAAGAGAAAAGGACCCAATATCGAACCTTGTGGTACACCCATTTTTACTTTTAAACCCATGGAATTGACACCATTTACTTGTACTTGCTGCTGTCTATCATTCAAATACAATTTTACTAAACTGAGCGCAAGTTTACCTAAACCGTAATGTTCAAGTTTTAAGAGCAGGGTTTCGTGATTTACGCAATCAAATGCCTTCGAAGGTCACAGAAGATTCCTATGGCATCTTGCGCCTCTTCCCACGTAGTAAATATGTGTTTTAATAAAGTAACACCGGCGTCAGTTGTACAACGTCCCTTGGTAAAACTATACTGTTGCTCGTGTAAGATTTTATTGGCGTTAAAATGGTTTAGCATTTGATTGAGCATTATCTTTTCAAACACCTTGCTGAAAACCGGCACAGATACGGGCCTATAGTTATTGGTGTCTCTACTATCCCCGGATTTAAAAAGCGGTATTACCTTACTGTATATCATTAGATCAGTGGAGCAGATGAGAGCAGTGGTTGCCCAGTGGTGGCGGCCCCGACTTACGAACAATAAGTCGTGGGTTCCAACCCAGTAAAGCGCATTACTTTGTATAATTTATTTCATCACCACTGCTCTCAAAACGGTGAAGGAAAACATCGTGAAGAAACCGGCATGTCTTAGAACCAAAAATTCGAAAACATGTGACATCTATCAACCCGCATTGGGCCCGCGTGGTGGATTATAGCCCATTCCCTCTCATAGAGAGGAGGCCGAGTGTCCCAGCAGTGGGAATATTAAAGGCTGATTATGCTATATCATTAGATCCGGGAAGACCCCTTGATCCACGCACAAATTAAATATTGAGGCTAAATACGGTGCTATAGTCTCAATAATTTGTTTATCTGTGGAAACTTGTAAATGGCCTTCAAATTTGTATTGTTTTGGAACATTGTATAAATTAGCAGTAAGTTTCCCGAATAGAATAAAAAAATAAATAATAATAATAATAATTGAGGTACAAGCTTTGATAGACATACCCCATAGATCTAACTAATTTGATCTTGATTTGCTTAAAAGCTTTTATGACTACTATGGGGTTTATATGCTGAGATTTAAATTCATTCGGACAGTCTGAAACGTTCGCTTTCAATAAATCAATAGAAAGCAAGGGTGAGGAATTTAAGGTTTCTGTTGTTTTAAGTGGGATACTGGGAAAGAAATTTACAAATTCTTGAGCAACTTCATAGTTAGAACTCACGAGGCCACTGGAGGTGTTTAGTGTGAAGTCATTACTACGTTTTTTATTTCTATTTGTTTCCGGTATTAAATCTAGCCTGTACCATATTTCATCCAAATCCGTTAAGCCGTTTGAGCGTGAAGGAGTAACAAACATACACACAAAATTGCGCCTTAGAGAGTACCTTTCTTCTTTAGATAAGTCTACATGACGCTATAACCCTGTAAAGGGTGTGTTCTATCGCTTTCTATGCATTATAATTTAGCGGTTTAACGTCATGCTCGATAAGATGTTCCGTGAAACAATGACCGTCGCCCGTGTCAAGTGTCTGAAGCTTGGTTTTTCAACCGACGAAACCAAAAGAGGAGGTTCGCAATTCGACGCGTCTATATTTTTTTATTTTATGTATGACCACGTATAAATTTTTACAGAGAAGTCCGATATTATGCACGATTCTTTTTTTTTTGTGAAAAGCGTATACATATCTCAAAGCTGGTCCCATTTAAAATTGAGAAATCGTGTTTGGGCTCATTTCATGCACCTTGATGAGAATTTTAGACCTGCCTAGAGTATGACTGTCATCAAAGGTCTGACGATGGAGACGGAATGCAGTTACAAGAGGATCTCAAGAGTGTACAACATCAATATCGTGTTTGGGCTCATTTCATGCATCTTGATGAGAACTTTAAACGTGAGTATGACTTTTATCGATGGTCTGACGATGGAGAAGGAAAACAGTTGCAAGAGGTGCTCAAGAGTTTACAGCATCTATACTGTATTTGGGCTCATTTCATGCACCTTAATGAGAACTTTAGACCTGTCTAGAGTATGACTGTCATCAAAGGTCGGACGATGGAGACGGAAGGCAGTTGTAAAAGGTCCTCAAGAGTTTACAGCATCAATAACGTGTTTGGGCTCATTTCATGCACCTTGATGAGAACTTTAGACCTGCTGAGAATATGACTGTCATCAAAGGTCTGACGATGGAAACGGAAGGCAGTTGCACGAGGTCTGCAACAGTTTACAGCAGTTTTATCGAGTCTCGGCTCATTTCCTGCACCTTTATGAGAACTTTCGACCTAGCTGGTGTATCACTGTCATCGAGTGACTAAGGATGAAGAAGTAAAGCTGTCGAGGGAAGCCCTTACTTGGAAAACCAAACAAACAAACTCTTCAGCTTTATAATATTAGTATAGATTCAAGTAGGTAACAATTTAATTTCTCGGAAATATTTGCATTATATTTAATTAAGTTTGTTGGTTTGGTTGGTTGAACGCGTTAATTTCAGGAACTGCTGGTTTTAATTGAAGAATTATTTTGTGTTGGATAGCCAATTTATCGTGGAAGGTGGTTATATAACATCACGCTACAACCAATAAGAGCGGAACATCGATTAAAAATGTTTCAAAAACAGTAATTTATTTCTTTTGAGAGCTTCCGTTGAGTGCGCTGCGTGAAGGGTTAAAATAATCATGTATGTCGGAATAGTTCCTCGTAAAAAGCTCTGAAAAAATGTCCGCATTAGCATATGTCTGTCTTTTAAGGTTGACGCGTACTCTCTTTAACCCTCTCTTTCTTTTATGCACACACGCACGCAGGCAAAGTTGCGCGGATCAGCTAGTGTAGTAATTACTCAGCGAACAATTTTTCCTGTGCTTCAGACTGAGACCCCAACAATATCATGGTATACATAAGTACAGTAGCCGAAGTGTCAGTGCTGGTAAAGAGTATAGTGTCCACATGCTCCCTGATCTGTTTGTCGGTCAACGCTCCCTTCTCAAGTGACAACTCGAATAGAAGGTCTATAAAGGGGAGTAATAAGTTAGTACATATCGATAAATCTCGTTGATGCTATAAGAAAGAGGAGTAAAGAGTATTTATCTGGTATTTTTCTTTCGGTGTAGGTATGTATAAAACTTGGTTTTTCTATTTAGTAGGACCTGCAATCAATAAGTTTGAACGTTGGTCACTAAATTGGCAACAATGGCAACCGAAACGCCTAGGCCTTACAATAGTAAAACAATAATAGCATTATTCTCCCCTAAAAACTACTTTGTTCTCTGAATTACTAGGTCAGTCACCATCAATGTGTCTCTAAAAAATAATATCTTAGACTACACTTGTTCCAGGGTTGCGGGACACAAAACACAAAGGGCAAAGGAAGGAACATGGATGGGTTTTAGTCAGTAAAAGTCTGACACTCCCTCCTGCTCAGCCCAGAGCGGGAGGGGTTATTTGATGATTTCCCATCGGTAAAAAAAAAAGACTACACTTGTCCAGGCCCTCCACCAAACGAATAACTATCATTCCCCTGCCCTGTCGGCACATCATAATTTCCCTTTCAAAAATCTTTATTAGCCGTCGCATCGCATAAATCTGAACTCCGAGTTATTCATGATATTTTTGATCTGATCACCTCCACGCTGACGCTCGTGCCACTTCACCTTGTCTTGCAATAACTGTGTTCATGGACCGAAAGTTAAACTTTGTACGGCTAATTATGATTTTTTCTGTGTGTTTCCTAATGGTGTCTATTAAAATGTTGTTGAACAGCAGCATCGCGTCATGTAGGTACTTCTGTTCTGAACGTTATTTCGATCCAATCGAGTATGCTAATCTCATCAATGATCTAAGAGTAAACGGTTTTTTAAAACAGTTGCGTGATGGATTAAGTTATACCAGGTTGGTGCCTAAGATAATAAGGTCATGGCCTTGCTCATGGTCATGACCTTATCGATGACTTACAGACTACTCCTTGGGTTATCGGTTTTATTTCTTTTAAACACCGTAACATTTTAGTCGTTTTACAACGGCAGCCCACTTTATGTATCCAATGACTACTATAGTAGTCGACGCGGGGCTGCGGGGTGGCTGCCCCGCTGCCCCGCGGCGCTGCCTTCTTCCCTCGATATATCGATAAAAATATATAAATTATGTGTTAACCATCATGTGTGTTAACCGTTAAGATCAAACTCTAGTGGCAATAGAAGATATTTTGGGTGGAACCTATTACTTAACAATCAAGTTATAATTCTTACTAGTTCAATGTTCGGTGGTCAAACAAGTGAAAACAAACCTCAATTGTTCGATGACGGAACTCAATAATTGAAGTCGAGTCAAGTTAGCCATGTAATTCATATTGTAGATAATAATTACTGCCCCATGCCCATTTTCATAGCATTTTTTTATATTGTAGACTGTAAGGATGGAGTTTGGTAGTATGTTTTAATGATATTTTATCCTTATAAACGTCTTTGTAATATTTTGTTAAAAAAAAAACGTTTTTCTTTTTTCAACTTTTCGTTATTTGGCAGAGCCTATCAAACTATAGTACCTTATAGGTGTTACTTTATTTATTTATTTATTTATTTATTTGCTAACATGTAAAACACTGGTTCGTAGGCATGCATTAAAATTTCATGACACAGTATTAGGACATGCACCCTGTAAGGGCACTGCAAATTATTCAATTACATAATCTAATCTTAATTCGTTATTACAATTTATTTCATTAATTATGCTAAACATTTGTCAATCATTTATTATATTTTAATTTAGAATAAATCATTATTATCAATTTGTTCATTCATTTTAGTCATAGGCATAGGAAACGTAGTATCAATGATTATAATTTCACATTTGCACCAAGTTAATAATTATATTACAAGATCGATCGATTCACAATTTGTCAGTTTTAAATTCCTCAACGGTATAGTAGCCTTTCTGTATTAACAAAGATTTCAACTGTTTAGAGAAGATTGAATCATTTGGTAGGGATTTTAATCTTTCAGGTAGCTTATTAAATATGTTAGCTAGTCTTGAGTATGGACTTTTCCCAATAACCTTTAAGTTTGTGATGGGTAGTATTAGTCTATTCCTGTTCCGTCGGTTATACACACATCAAAAGTGTCTAGGGATCAACATATATTTTTGCAATAACTTTTCTCCTGATTGATATTAATTAAAATTTTCTTTAAGGATTCATCAAATAAAGTGTTTTCGTTTGTCACAGTAACGATAAACCAAGTCACCTTTGCATTAATAAAGAAATTTGCCATTTTCCTAATAAAGGGATTTTTGACATTTGAACCACTAACACAAAAGTTCGAAAAAAAGACTGAAATAACAGTTTTCTTTAAAATTTTATTGGGTAACTTAAACAATTAATAATCCGTGTTTCTACCGCGAACACTAACAACACAAGAACATCGGTTTGGCATACTCAAAATGAGTTCATCCAAATCACGCTGTGGAATGGCCGCCCATGTTCGTTGCAACAACAAAAAAAGGTCTTCTTGCGACTGGATACCCTCCATATTCGGCAGAGCTCTTCTCTGTAGCATATCCCATGCATGCTCAATCGGATTCAAGTCTGGCGACTGAGCAGGCCAGGGCAGGACATTGATGTTAGCTGCGGCGAGAGTCTGTCTTACAACTCTTGCGGTGTGCGGTCGTGCATTATCATGCATTAACTGAAATAAGGGACCGATTTGCACTTGTAGAGGAACGATGACGTCTGATACAATCGTCTCAGCATAAATTTGAGCGTTGAGGTTGCCTCTGATCCAAATCAACTCAGTTCTTCCGCCGATCCAAATACCCGCCCATACCATGATGGTTCCACCACTATAAGGATGGACTTCCTGGCAGGATTTTAATCGCTGTTGGCGTCCAGGGGTTCTCCAGTGTCGTATACGTCTTGTATCCGGTCTCATACCAAAACGAGACTCATCAGAAAAGCACACGAAACGCCATTGTTCTTCTGCCCAATTTCTGTGTTCAAGAGCCCATTGATATCGTATCCTACGATTGTGCATTGCTATAGGTGGTACCCGTAGCGGTCTTCGGGAATGAAGGTTCACTTCATGCAAGCGGTTTCTGACTGTTTGGTCGCTAATTAAGTTCCCTGAAGAGTGATGAAGCCTCACGGCTAACATCATGGCGGTTATTGTTGGAGCTCTTCGAGTTAAGATTTGAATGTATCGGTCTTGTCTCCGTGTGGTGCAGCGATACCGTCCTCCATGGCGCTCAGCCACGGTACCAGTGCTTCGGTAACGTGTCCAAAGTCGACTGATAACACTCTGACTTGTATTCAGAGCTAAAGCCACAGTACGTTGCCGGGAACCAGCTTCTATCATTCCCACGGCTCTGAGCATTTCTTCCCTGCTTAAATGACGTCGCCGCTCCATAATAACGTTGGTTTTAATCAGTAGTAGGGAAACAGTAGCACTAATAATGTCTTCAATGCGTTGTATGTTTTTATAGGGAAAATATTGACAGCTGATTTTCATCTTTTACTCGAATTTGATTCACAGTTCCTGATTCAAATTATGAAATGCACCAAAAAGGATCCATATAAATTTATAAAATCATAAATTTATTACAAAGCCACATCTCAATCTCAAGAAATCCACATAAAAATGCTTGATCCCTAGACACTTTTGATGTGTGTAGTTTTCATTTAGCTCGATGTTAGATTTGAAGAGGTGCCTATTTTTCCTAACGAATATACAACTTTGCAGTATATATATTGCTGGTAATGTAAGAATTTGTTGTTTAATGAAGTGTGGCCTACAACTCTCTCGTTGCTCTATGTTCATTAGTATTCTGATACATTTCTTTTGCTGAATGAAGAGGTCCAAAAAGTCAGTACTTTCTCCCCACAGAATGATACCATAATTTAGCCAGGAGTAGGCATACGCATAATAGGCAGATAAAGCGGTGTTATAATCTGTGTTACGCTTCAGTATGCTTAGCGCATAAATAAATTGGGACAATTTTGCTCTTGCATTTTCTATATGTTTCTTCCAATTTAGGTTTGAGTCTAATGTTAGGCCTAAAAGTGTAAATTCATTTATTTCTTCTAGTTTAATTTTTTGCGTTAATATATTTAGATTTATTGGGGTTCTTTGGTAAGTTCTGAATTGGCATATTTTAGTTTTAGATAGGTTTATATCTAAGTTATGTTCGTTTAACCATTGCTCAGTTTCTGTGAAAGTTTTTAAAATAGCTAAATGTTCTAAATTTGCTGGCGTTTTAAATAGCAAGGAAACATCATCTGCGAACAAAATACACGTCGAACTTATCTTTTTTGGCAAGTCATTTACGTATATTATAAATAGGGTACATCCTAAGACACTACCTTGTGGTATTGAATTATTAATGGTAGCCATGTCTGATCGCGTGCTGTACGTTTCCTGGTTAGTGCTATCGAAGTATTCTATTTCTACGAATTGTACTCTGTCCTGTAAATATGATTTAAACCAATTAAAAGCTTGCCCCCTAATACCCGATCCGTAAAGTTTTTGTAATAAAATATTATGTATGTCATCTTTTTATAGCCATATTTTTTTTGAGGTTTGATGTAGGAAGTGGGTTAATTTTATATGGACCGTGCCCCTTCTTCTTTTGGACGAAACAATATGATAAGAACAAAAAGCTGTTCATACTGTCAAGCTCATGAAGGAGCGGCGTGAGATGATCCTGCAGTCTGCAGATTGTGTTGTTCGCTGATGATACATCACTTATTTTTAAAATCAAGCGTCAGCTTGATAACTTTGACGAAGTTAACAATGCACTCTCTAGGGTTGTTCATTGGTTTAATGTAAATAATCTTCTTTTAAATGAATCAAAGACTAAATTAATTAAATTCTCAACGCCAAATGTCCGGCAGTGCAGTACCAATGTACAACTAAATGGAGTAGAGTTGGACCCTGTTGAGTCAACGGTATTTCTTGGTATAACCGTTGACGCCAAACTTCAATGGGGCCCTCACATAATCAAATTGTCAGGAAGGCTTAGTTCAGCCGCCTATGCTATTAAAAAGATCCGACAAATAACAGACGTGGATACAGCCAGAATAGTTTATTTCAGTTACTTTCATAGCCTTATGACATATGGGATACTCCTCTGGGGAAACTGTGCGGATGTTAACACCATATTCATTTTACAGAAAAGAGCTGTTCGAGCCATTTATAATCTTGGTCCGGGGGTTTCTCTCAGAGAGAAATTCAAAGAAATAAATATTCTGACTGTAGCCTCTCAATATATATTCGAAAATTTAATGTATGTTCAAAAAAACATATCAAAGTTTGTCAAAATGTCTGATGTTCACAGCATAAATACTAGGAATAAACACAATTTAGCTGTACATTCTACTCGTCTCCACAGAGTAAGCAACTCGTTCATGGGTCAATGTATACGCTTCTACAACAAGCTTCCCATTGAAATTCGTAATTTACCCATTAAGAAATTTAAAAACTGCATTAAAACTAAACTTTTAAAAAAAGGTTATTACAAAATATCAGATTACCTAGATGATAAACGCGCTTGGGAATGAACTGCTCGCTTAGCCTGTGATATCTTATTCATATGCCTATGCATGTTAGACTACATTATTTTTTTTAATATTAATTTTAATTTTATTTTTGACATTGAATTAATTGCCTCAAATATTGTATTATTGTTTATTACTCGTATTTTTTTTTTTTTTTTTTTTTTTTTTTTTCTCTGATGGTGACATAATTCATTGACATGATGACATAACTCATTGACATGATAATATTATTAATTCAGTCAATTATGATTTTGTTTGTGAATGTGAGTATCATGTATGTGACGACTCAATATATATCTATTACGTGACACCGGACAGTCTGACGGGTTTGAGTATTTTGTAAGTGGCCTACTCAAATGTTCTGCAGATCTGGTATTGTCGTGTGACGGGTCGTTGAGCTCCCTAAAATGTTGGTTGAGCTACACGATGACTGATGCATGCGTGCCGTCTGTCGGGACAGGTCAACTCAAACCTGCTATGGCTCTTTCCTCAAAAGACCATACCAGACAATGCCTACATGATCACACTCACACTCACGTTGATAAAATTTCAAATAATAGTGTCTGGACTTTAAAAGAGACCACGATCCCTGAGTTTGTTTCGGCATTTCTTCTCAGGGGTAGTCAGTTAGGAAATGCCGGCGCCAACGTTCTTTTAAAAACAAAATATTGACATGTAAAAGTGATTTTAATATCCTATTTGCAAAATAAATAATTTCATTTCATTTCATTTCATTTCAGTCTTCAGACGAGGCGTGGAAATACCGGCAGCTCAATAGACGGGTGGCTAAATCCATGAAGAGCGACCTCCGCCGCTTTAATACCGAGCGTATTAAAGACGCAATTGAGCGGAATAAAGGCTCCAAGGTATTTGCGAGAGATCTGGCTATTGGTCAGAG
Source organism: Eugnorisma glareosa (assembly GCA_947578425.1). NCBI lineage: Eukaryota > Metazoa > Arthropoda > Insecta > Lepidoptera > Noctuidae > Eugnorisma > Eugnorisma glareosa. The sequence goes on from OX387979.1 coordinate 18,423,050, forward strand.
CCAGCTCATGAAACTGAAGATCGACGATGGCAGGATCCTATCCGCCAAACCGGAGCTTCTGACAGATATCGAGTTTTTTTATAGGCAGTTGTACACGTCAACCAGTAAGCCCGTTGTAGATCTAGCAAACGACCCAAGAGCTAGACCGACCCGACACTATACCGAAGACATCCAGGACATCAGCCTGTACGAGATTAGGATGGCTCTGAAACAGCTTAAAAACAACAAGGCACCGGGTGATGACGGAATTACGGCCGAACTCCTGAAGGCGGGTGGAAAACCGCTACTTACTTCAGAAGCTGTTTGATTCCGTCATACTCGATCATCGTCATCCCTCAGGGGTGTGCTAGTACTCTTCTTCAAGAAGGGCGATGCCCGGCTGAAGAACTATAGCCCCATCTCACTTCTAAGCCATGTCTACAAGATGTTTTCAAGAGTTATCACGAATCATCTAGTGCGCAGGTTTGACGATTTTCAGCCTCCCGAACAAGCCGGATTCCGAAAAGGCTTCAGCACCGTAGACCACATACATGCGCGCGGCAGGTTATACAGAAAAGCGAAGAGAACCTGCCTCTCTGTTTAGCGTTTGTGGACTACGAGAAAGCCTTCGATTCGATCGAGACTTGGGCTATACTGTAGTCTCTCCAACGGTGCCAAATCGACTATCGGTACATCGAGGTGTTGAAGTGTTTGTACAAAAACGCCACTATGTCAGTCCGACTTCAGGATAAGACCTCGGAACAGAGTTGGGCTTAGTCATTAATATTTTCAATCAATTGACAAATCAAACTAAAAAGTTAGTGTCTATTTTAGTTATAACTAAATCAGTCACGATTGATATTTTAGTTTTAGTCACTACTAAAATCGAGTAATCATTAGTTATTAGTTTTAGTTTCAATCATTTTTTTAACTAAAAAGATATTTTTAAACGAGGCAATTTTATATTATTCAGAAAATGGACCGACTTTGTATGTACCTTCTTGTAACTACAGACACAAAGCAATACAATTTTAAACTCTTCAAAATTACTTTGTTTCAATTCAAAATAAGCCTTATCAGGTAATTACCGGATACTTTTCTGTTTATTACCACATTCTATCGCTGTTTGGGTCACTCCCTGGAAAGGGTCTACAGACATCACACAAACTATCTATCTGATGATGTCTGAGAAAAGGGTCGTCATGAAAAGCAATTTATTTTTTTTGTCATGGGTGTCATTTTCGTGGTTTTTGTGGTCGCTGATAACGAAAATGATGTCAAAATGGAAATCTAAGATGGCGCCGACGAAAATTTTCGGTTTTTTCGTCATGGGTGTCATTTTCATGGTTTTCGGGGTCGCTTATAATGAAAATGGGGTCAAAAAGAAAATTCAATATGACGCTGAAGAAACTTTTCAGTTTTTTTGTCATGGGTGTCATTTTCGTGTTTTTTGTGTTTTTTGGATATTACTTGCACTACTTACTTACTACTACTAACTTATTTTTTTTTTTTTGAAGTATCATTATGTAGTTATTACATTAACGAAATTATAAATATTAATCTGATTACTACCTATGTTCTACTGGGGAACTCAGTTTTTCGATAACCTTTGTATGTATTGTTGTTATGTTTTTAACGCCCTCCTGAAATTTTTAGTATTTCATTATTTTTGTTTATTTATTTTAAATATATTTTCCGGTAAAAGTTGCATCCATCTTGGTTTAGTTATGAGATGACACTTACATGATGGTTACTGGACCTATGGTCATATAAACGTTGGCCTTAAGACCTTAAGACCAAGACGTGCACACCATTACATTTGACTTTAGGGTTCCTTAATTAAATATGAAAAACATTGGTTTATTGATCTCTTATGCATAATACAGCGTGTAAACATGATGTAAACCAACAAAGCGACGCGATAGCGTAAAATAAATCATTTTTAACTTGAAAAATTTCATAAACCCTTAACAAAATGCATGGAGCACCTGATTTTCGCGATTACGTGGTTGGTTCCACAGTAAAAAAATCTATAATTTGATGCGTAGGTACTTCTAATTATATACCATTTGAATTTTTCGAAATTAATAATTTTACTCTCTAAGTAGTTATATACGAAGTATTAGGTTCCTAGTGTATTATAAATACGTTTCACATAGTCGTGCGTGAGAACCTATCGCACTTTCCACTGTATGGTACGTAATTTTTAACTTTCGAACAATGTATACAGACTTCGTAAATGCATTTTTGAGCAAATGTGTTGGAGAATTATTTAATACTGTGTTTTTTCGGTGATAACTACACCCTAAAATAATATTAATAGAAGTACCGAAGTACCAAACCATTCACCTGACTAAAAGCATTACCTTAATTTCTTATGTTTAAATAGGAGAGCTGTAGTTATTTTGATAGTACTAATGAATACTAAACGTATACACGCATATACGGAACCATTTTGTATTCCAGTGTTACGGTCTTGATTGTTGATTATATAATGGTTTTTCACACTACGATATTGTCTTCCCAAAACGTCATGCGACTAAAACGTTTATACTATACTATCAAAAGTGCTGACGAGTAAACAAACCATTTAAAAAAGTCGCATAATTTAGTTGTGTGGGCGTTTATTCGACAATAACAACATGACTTTGTAGTCACACGACTAAACTGACCCAAGTAGTTAGTTCAATACCACTATAAAACTACTATACTGCTATATAACCAAAAGTCGTATAGATTTCGGACTATATGACGTTTATGCTTGTTAATTAAGTGGCAGTGGGCAGGGCACAGTGCTCGCAGAACGGATGGCCGATGGGGCCGAAAAGTTCTGGAGTGGCGACCGCGAACCGGAAGACGTTGCGTTGGAAGGCCTCCCACTAGGTGGACCGATGATCTGGTGGAGGTTACGGGGATCCGCTGGATGTGATTCGCACGGGACTGGTCAATTTGGCGACACTTGGTGGAGGCCTATGTCCAGCAGTGGACGTCTTTCGGCTGAAATGATGATGATGAATATGTTAAATACATATACTTATTTGTTATGTGCTCGCCAATACCTTTTTTATGCCAAACATCGTGATGATTATCTCAGTTTAATTTTTTCGAGGTAAGAATCATAAGTTTAAATTCCGTCATATAATAAATCATATATCCTATGTTATCCGGGCCATTATTACGAATCTATTGACATCTCATTCATTTAAATTGGTTCAGCAGTTTAGGCGCTACGGTTGAACATACAAACATACATACCCACGTATACCCTTCCTTTTGGCTTCGCCGTAATCAGGTAAAAAGATTAAAAATAAACAGAAAACTTACAGGAAATTTGAATAGTCCTCAAAGCGTTGTGTTTTGTGTATGCCCAGTGGTTAAAAAGACCTTTTCCAACCTCTTTCTCGAGATTTTTCACCAGCTTCCTGGACTGACTATTGAAGACACCCAAGAACGCGTCCAGGAGTGTCTGATTGAACGCTGGGTTCAGGAGCTTCCGGTGAACCTTCCATGTCGGATCTGGAAAATTTAACATTACCTATCTGATTTTTTTTCATTCAATATAAATTTTGTTTTGCTAGTTTTGGCGGGGGCACTGCCGTGACCTCTGGTAAATATAGAATACAGTTTCTTATGCTGTAATTTAGATTTAATTAAAACACCATCAAAAATATGATTTAATATGGTGTTTAGTATGGCTCTAACCTGTGATATAACGTACAACATTGCTGCAGAAAACTGACCTAAAAATACCAGTAATAATTAAAACCCGTTTATTTTCGAAGGTTGCGAATGCCATGGACAGCAAAATAACAAACAAGTCTATTCTCGACCTGTTAAATATAAAGACCTGGTGGCCTACCATGACGTCTTAAAGCACATTGTATACACAACAACATAGTTTATAAGTGGTACTAACAACAATATGAGTCATTTGTGTTCGATTTAAATAATAAATAAAGCAGGAGCAACTTCAGTGTGGGAAAGAGGTGGCGCTAGACGACCTATATAGCTGTATCTCCCTCCCACACTAGAATTACTCCCAACTTTAAAACGTCACGGTAACCCATAACAAATTGTGGAGTCTCTGGAGACTCCACAATTTGTTAATAGCACGTTCTCAGTTACTTCAGCCACATTACTCGGAGACAGCCGGATAATGCTGACAAAATGTGGTCCCTCTATGGGAACGCACATGTTGTTGTGGACAATGTAGATGGAAAAAGACGATGAGGCTGATTACCAAACTTCTGGTCTGATTCTATAACGAGAGGTTATAAGGCTCACAGCTGTGACGGCTACCCTCACGCAAGCAGGTGAATGAGAAGTGTGGCTTGCTGTGGGGCTCGGCCGTCCAAGGCGACATTTATGATTGAAATCAGTGTATTTCTGATAGTTTGTTTTATGAGTACATTTAAAAAAAGTTGTGGGTGTTTCCAAAGATGGGAGAAGTGAATGCTATTGTAAATTTTGGTCCAAAGTAACACTATCGAAAGTACGAACGCTGAATAAATGTTAACTTTTAAAAGTATTTTTGAGACATCATTAATAAAATAATTAAGATATTTTTCCTAATGGGAATGACGCAATTACAGCCATGATTTAATCATCGTCTTTTGACATTTACCAAAAACACAGAACTGGTTTTGTTAACTAAGGCTGTGGTGGGACATCCTTTATGTGGAGTGTAAGTCATGTGATCGTCTATATATCGTCAAGTGCATAGAGTAATTTAGAATCAGCTGAGAGATACCATTGTTAAGAGATAGTGAATTATTGCCTCATTAGTCTTTATCGTCGTCTGAAAGAAAGAAAGAAAGCAAACATATTTATTTGGCACAAGCCACAACAGCCGGCATGCGGCGTCTGCATTTGCGTTTATCCTAGTACATGGCATGGTCAGACAAAATATCGCCACTGGCCCTCTGACAAGGTTCACCTTAGGTCATAGTTAACCTACCGTGTCTCTTGACCTTGATAGATTAACTGTACTAAATTAAGAAAGAACGATTATTATCTTAGATTAGTTCAATTTTCTTAAGTAAAACGTTGTTTATATCAAATATCACCGACAACTTGACTCGTTATTTCCTAGTGGCAACTAAGGGTGAGTGTTCTAGTCAGTTGAACACAGGTGAACTTTACTTTGTAAACATACTAGTTATCTGCACTGATCAAGCCAAGTTAGTGAGCGTCGGGGGAATTTCGTAGGGCCCGGCTCAGGGCCTACCTTACGGTAGTTATGGAGGTATATAGACCTTTCCCTTACGCTGCGAAGCGATCATAATCATAGGTGTGCTAAGCATCCTTTACCTCCTGATCAGATATCTGTTATATACAATGTGTAACATAATTAACGCACAACCTCTTAAGGGGGCATTGTACTCATCATTGTGAACAACTTTCACTATGGGACCAAAACTGAAATCGCAAAAAAAAATCGACTGCCCCATACATTTCTGTGCGCATAATTCGACAAAATGTACTGAACAGCTGTTTTTTTTTCGCGTTTCGGGGTTAGTCCCATAGTGAAAGTTGTTCATAATGATGAGTACAATGACCCGTTAAGAGGTTGTGCGTTTATTCTGTTACACATTGTATATACATATAGGGTCTATCTATTCATACACGAAATCTCTGAAGGGATCATTGTACTCATCATTATGAACAAGTTTTACTATGGGACCAAACTCGAAATCGCGAAAAAAAAATCAGCTGTTCCCTACAATAATATGATCGCACTAACTCGTCAAAATGTACTGAACAGCTGTTTTTTTCGCGATTTCAGGGTTTGTCCCATAGTGAAAGTTGTTCATAATGATGAGTACAATGACCCCTTGAAAGATTTCGTGTATGAATAGATACACCTTATAATATATATTATCAAACTACGGAATTTAACTGGGTGGCCACCCAAACAAGTCAGGGATCTGTCTGAGAGAAGAATGTGAGTGACGCTCCCACCTGCACCTGTCGCCTCCCATGTATGTTCTGATTCATTACGTTATAATATAAGGATGATAGCTGCAGAGATAGAGGTCTTTGAATCTAACCGGATGAACTATATCGGTCACCATCCTATATCTGGGCCTCCTAACATGATCCTACTGCCCGCTGGGAAAAGACAATACCTATAACCTTTGATGTCTCGAGCCCCCGTCGGGTACTGAAGCACAGACGGTCCAGGTTGCTCGTTGCAGTGAATAAGGAATTTAGTTGGATTGAGAGTGCAATTTTAATATCCGAATAGCTTATCTGAAGGACAAGCCACCCCTCTCTATATCTCCCTCTCTCTCTCTCCTTTGATCTCATAATTAATAGTAGAATTTATCAGGTTGGACTATCTTGATTTCATCAAGATGTAAGCCAAAATTCTGTGTTGAGTTACTATCTTTAACAGACGGGTTGCAAAAGTGAGTCTTAGTGTATCTATAAGAGTGTTCAGAGTATATAAGGGTCTGAATGAAAGAGCAATGGAAATTTGTCCTAGTTAAGTCGATATAGTCAATTATGATATATCTTGAAAGATTAATTTAGCCACAAGTACACAAGATAATAAATATAACCTATTCCTCCTTCGTCATAAACATAGGGAACTTATTCTATAAAGAAAACCAAATTTATAGTTTAGTTAATTAAAATCATTTATTTAATACAATCGCTGTTGATTCAGGGGAAAATAAGCAAGTAGTCAGAAATCGAGCCAACAATTACCAAAGGTTATAAAAGGTCCGAATGGGACATCATAGTTTAAGTTATAATAAAGTACGATGCATCACTTCAACGCAATTTAATTGTACTACTATCTAGAGTATATCTTTAATTAATGAAAGATCAAGTTCTATTATTTTATTGGTTCAGAACTATGACCTGCCCAGTCATTATTTATTCAAATCGGATATCCAATTTAATTTAAGGTGAGGTATACTCTAAGGAATATAATATCACGCCCTGTTATTTATTAATTTAGAGTGATGATAGCTCGTCGAGCCGACGTTGAAGTACCTAGGACTTGTCCTCGACAGCCGGTGGAACTTCTTGGAGCATTTCCGACGTTTGGCTCCCAATATGAACGGGCCGGGGCTGCCTTCAAGCGGCTCTTGCCCAACCTGTAAGGCTCTACGCGGGTGTCGTGCGGTCCATGGCCCTTTACGGGGCCCCGGTGTGGGCGCGTTCTTTGAGGCTGCGAGCCGCCCACTACCTGAACGCGCCCCAAAAGGTGGTAGCTGTAAGGATGATCCGGGGATACCGCACGATCTCCGGTGAGGCGGCGGTCTCCATGCCGGATTGCCGCAATGGGATCTGGAGGCGATAGTCCGTTCCGTTCCGAAATTTTACCGTACGTTTTTTGCTTCCGCTTATTGGAACTTGTCGCCTTGCCACTGCAAAATTGATACAATGCTAAGAGTTTTTTTTATATCTCGGTCATTAGCGCGAAAGACATTTGAGCGGATGGAGCCCGTGAGGTTCGTTACAGACAAAACATAACATCCCGCTTGATATTACTTTATCTTGATTTTGTTTGTGACCCCATATTCGTTTTGAACGCCGTTGATTACCATGGATGTGACACCCATGACGAAAAATTCGCTAATTTATGCAGCCGCCAACTTTGATTTTGTTTTTGACTCTATATTCGTTTAGAACTCCCTCGATTACAATGAACATGGCACCCATGATGTGAAATTCGATAATTTTTGTATCCGCCATCTTTGATTTTAATTTTGACCCCAAATTCGTTTGGAGCGCCCTCGATTACCATGGATGTGACACCCATGACGAAAATTTCGCAACTTGTAGCAGCCGCCATCTTTGATTTTGATTTCGCTTAATCGTAAGGAATCTTACTTCCCGCAAGTATCCACACATTACACATGAGCGATTACGCGGAAGACACTAAATCGCGCATGTGTAAAAAAAAAAAACAATCAGATTAAAACATAACCCCTATTTTCTTTGTAGTCGGCTAAAATAATTGAGTAGAGCATTACAAGCCAAACATTGTAAGCCTGCGCGAATATTTCGACGAGCTGTCGATGTTACCGGACCCATAAACAGCCCAAACTAGTTTTCAAATGATTACAAATTCAACAGAATGAATATTTATGTGGTCAAAATGTAAATGATTATCACTGTGTTGCGAGCACATACGCACTCAGTGTGTTCTTGACACACTGATTAATTATCAATTTGCCTGTAATAAAAAAAAATATTATGATTATACCATTTGAACAAATTTAAATAATAACGCGCTGCTTAACCTCGAAGGTCGACTTGTGCGGCCACTCGTCGAGCGCTGACCAAAGTCGGCCCGTGGATTGGTGATAATCCACTATCTATCAGTGGCGAAGGTTCCATACAACTCGATTCCTACGCCATTTTTCAAAGGGAGGCTTTAGTATAGACAAATAATAAAATCACAATAAAGATATGTACCCAGGCTTACCTCTTACAAAAATGGACTCTTCGCTACTGATCAAATAAATAAAATTGAAGAGTCTGATTGTAATATCAAAATACTTACCAGCTTTTTACTGAATGCATATTATATGAAAATATAAAGGGTGTAACAAGACCCATAAGGAAGCCGAAAGGCACTTGTTCCCGCCGTCATTGCGATCATTTTTTTTGTTCTAGACCATACGTGGGAACCTTCTAGTTACGGAGCTATTGGGGGTCAGAGTTAAAAGTTTTTTACAAGTTTTTCTTTAGTACAGTTTTTATGTTATAACTTTACTTTAAATACGTCCACAACCTCAATACTCAATACTTTATTGCATTCATATGTATTGACCCTGTCGGGCACAGCAACATTAGGAGAGAGGAAGAGGGCTAAATAGCAATTCAATAATATTATTATAAAATTATTAGATGGTGCATTAATTGGCTGTATAATTATGAATATCTGCATATTAATTATTTGGTTTGTGTGCATAATACATTATATTAGTTATTTTTATTTATTTATTGGGTTATTGATGAATAATATAGGTTAGGTTATTATTTATGCATTCACATTTTCATATTAAATTAAATTTGGTTTCCTACATTCCATATTATATTATATATATTTTGTAATGTTTGGTGTTTATGTGGGCGAATAATTTTATTTTGCAAACGATTTGTCATCTAGAAACTCCTTTACTGAGTAGTATGCCTTGGATTGCAGAAACTGTTTCAATTTATTAATAAATATATTTGTTTTATCTACTTCTCGAATGTCGTTTGGCAATTTATTATAAATTTGTATGGACACAACTAAAGGGCTGGTTGACTGTATCTTAAGTCGGGATTGAGGTATGTTTATTTTGTTTTTGTTGTGTCTAAAGGTGTATCTTGTTTGTGTTTCTTCACAAGTGGTGTAAAAATCTGGGAGTTTTTTGAGAAAAATACATAATTCTAAAATGTATAGACAGGGAAGTGTGAGTATTTTGTGTTTTCGGAAGTGTGGTTTGCAGCTATCTGTTTGTTCTATGTTGGTTATTATTTGAATTAACTTCTTTTGTAGAATAAATATGGTTTGTGCATCTGTACTGTTTCCCCACAGCATGACCCCGTAGCTGAGCCATGCCTGGGCGTATGCATAGTAAGTGACAAGTGCAGTTTGAAGGTTGGTAGTTTTTTTAATTTCGCGTAGGGCGTATCCCCGTAACCCCCATCCATCAGCACTGTGTTTTGAGTCCGTTCAAAGAGTCCTACCGTAAAGCATGATTTTCCACCCCAAAATAAAAAGGCATTTCCCAGCAATATTTTTTGCGTAAAGTTACTTAGTTTGATATACATAATGCTTGGTTGACAGCTTCGTAAAGGGGCTTGTTACACCCTGTGTACGGCACTTATAAGAAAAACACTTATTTTTTGTCTTTCCGTTTGTTCTGGCTAATCTCCAAAACGGTTTTATTTAATATTAAAAATAAGGGGAACGTGCAAAAAAAAAATACAAAACAGATAAGCAGACCAGAATTAAAGAGATACAATGTGATTCAGATACACATCATTTTAAAGCTTGTTAGAATAGGATTTTTCTTTGGAAAATCAGCGCCGGGAAAAGTAAAACGCCATAATGTACCGACGATTAGTGACAACATCATCATCGTCATCTGCCTTTGAGTAGTGCAGCGTTCCCTCTGCATTAAAGCCTCGTTAAACTTACCGCATGAAACCTCATCCGTCTCGTCATCTCGTCCATATTTTTCCTTTTTGCTCGAAATTTTTAAATTTAGAAAAAAAGCAAATTTTATGACACTGTTTTTTCTGAAGCCTTCATTCTTGTGCCAGATATGATTGTATTCGAATGAAATACCTAAATTTTGATTGTTAGTTAAAGTAAAAAGCAAATGCTCTCCATCGCTGCTTTATCGCTGGTATACTTAATGTGATTTACATATTTTTTCCTGGTACGTATATTTTTTTTGTCTGATCTTAAATATCTGATAATTATTGATCTTTTTCTCATCTGGATCCTCGATCCTTTGAAATCTGTGTTAGTAAAACCGTATTATTTCTCATCTTTTTAGGTTGAAGAAACCAGTTAAAAAGGGTCCGGTGTTTGGGCTCTTTTTATGGGTTGACTCTCCCCCTTCTTCGTTAACTGAATCCCGTTGGATTACTACAACATAGCTTCAGGCGATTGACCAGGATCGACCGTGGCGACGTTTGGCCACGTGTTTACCATCTTCACGGTGTGGACGTTTGCATCAATCTGCTGTGGGTCACGAGACGTCACACTGAAAAAATTAATTAGTTGAATCAACATTTATTCAACCTTTTTTTTGTGTTAATATAGAACCTACATAGAAGATTTGTTGAATCAAACAAACTGAAATTGTTACTTTTAAAAAGTAAATTCAACCAAACCCAGTGAGGTTGTTTCAACACTGTTTTGAAATGGTAATATTAACTAGTTTATTATAGGTTATCAGAACATTCAACTTTTCAACTATTTTTTTTTGTTGATATAGAACCTACCTTTAATAATAGTTGAATCAATTAATCTGAAATGTGTTGCTTGTAAGGTAAATTTAACCAAACCATCAGCTAAGTTAGTTTAACACTTACTTATAACAGGTAAATTTAACCAAACCACCAGTTAGGTTGTTTTAACACTATTTTGAAATAGTTATTTTAACTATATTATTAAACCTGTATTTTTAAGTATATGGTGCTAAGTTATAACTACCTGATTTTTGTGGTAAAATTAACCTGTATTTTTAAGTTGAAACAACTTGTGATGTTTTGTTAAATGAACCTAAGCTTAGTGGTATAATCTACCTAGATCATATTCGTATTTTTGACAAAGGTGTAATGTAGAATCGACACGTAGCAATAAGTTAGAATAACCTAAATTTGGTGGTAAAATTAACCTGCGTATATTGGTATTCTTGACTGTTGTAAATGTAGTATTGACATGTGAAATTAAGTTGTAACAACCAAATTTTTATGATGAACTTAACCTGTATTTTAAGTTGAAACAACTTGTGGTGTTTTGTTAAATGAACCTCTGCTTTGTGGTAAAATCTACCTGGATCATAATAGTATTTTTGACAAAGGTGTAATGTAGATTCGACACGTAGCCATAGGTTAGTATAACCTAAATTTGGTGGTAAAATTAACCTGCGTATATTGGTATTCTTGACTGTTGTAAATGTAGTATTGACATGTGAAATTAAGTTGTAACAACCTAATTTTTATGATAAACTTAACATGTATTTTTAAGTTGAAACAACTTGTGGTGTTTTGTTAAATGAACCTCTGCTTTGTGGTAAAATCTAACTAGATCATAATAGTATTTTTGACAAAAGTGTAATGTAGAATCGACATGTAACAATAGGTCAGAATAACCTAAATTTAGTGGTAAAATTAACCTTCGATGTTGGTATTCTTGACTGTTGTACATGTAGTATTGACATGTGACATTTAGTTAAAATTACTTGTTTTTGGTAAAATCAACCTGCATTTATTAGTAATGACTACCTACAATATAAAGTATTTTTGACAAAGGTGTAATGTTGAAACGCCTCAATAGATTAGAATAACTTATTTTGTACTTACCATGTAGGTTATGGTAAATGATCTATCCGGTGATCATTTAGGTTTGATGCTGGACTATGCATGATAAATGCAAATGCTATTCTAACCTATTGCTACATTACATACACCTCTCGGTATCGAAAATACTTTACGACAAAGCCTAATTCAACATTATACCTACTTCTTTCGTGAAAATGCAGATTGATTTTACAAACATCATATTAAAGTAAATTCTGTACAAACAAATACTTTAACATTTCAGGTTAACTTATTACTTAGCTAATTACAAAATACCAATATAATATTGACACAACTCAATGCAGGCTTATTCTACAATACACTTTCATCAAAATACTCGCCTACCTATAAAGGAAATCTAATTATAGACAATAAAATAAAAAAAAAGTTATAGATAATTATTACACATTTATTTAACCATAACAAATCACATTTATTTAACCACAAATAACATAATAAAACTTTATAGTATTCAAATTTTAATTAAGTAACTAGCAAATCGTCCAATAGATATGGACATTTAGCGAGAGAATGTCAAAGTTTGCCAAACAAACTAACAATTATTAGTAGATTTAACAAATACGTACCTACCTAAGTTTTCAAATGTAATTACCGTTTTTTGGATCGTAGCGTAAAGGCCATTTGCCATTAGTTGTTAGGCCTAACAATCGCTTAATCACCATAGTGATATCACTTTGTTAGGCCTATCAACCAATAATCGTAATCGCTACGATCCAAAAAACGGTAGTAATTACATTTGCATGACAGACTATACCTACTGGTAGCGACACTTTTTTATACAGATAATACAATTTAAGGGTAGTTACCTACAGGACATATTCTGTTATAAATAACATAACAAAAAAATTGCCTAGAAGGCCACCCATCAGTATGAACCTGCATTAACACCAGAAAAAACCTAACCATTACAGTTGACAGACTCACAAACTTAACTTAAAGCTCGTTCATTATGAACGCTAGCCTAAAACTAACCAGCTGCGGAACCTATGTTGCAAGGCCCGACTTTAAACGTCCTGTAGGTCTAGTCCGTCATGCGAATGTAATTACCGTTTTTTGGATTGTAGCGTAAAGGCCATTTGCCATTAGTTGTTAGGCCTAACAATCGTTTAATCACCATAGTGATATCACTTTGTTAGGCCTAACAACCAATAATCGTAATCGCTACGATCCAAAAAACGGTAGTAATTACATTTGCATGACAGACTAGACCTACTGGTAGCGACACTTTTTTAATATAAATAATACAATTTAAGGGTAGTTACCTACAGGACATACTCTGCTATATATTATTATAACATAATAAAAAAATTGCCTAGAAGGCCACCTATCAGTATGAACCTGCATTAACACCAGAAAAAACCTAACCATTATAGTTGACAGACTCACAAACTTGACTTAAAGTTCGTTCATTATGAACGCTAGCCTAAAACTAACCAGCTGCGAAACCTATGTTGCAAGGCCCGACTTTAAACGTCCTGTAGGTCTAGTCCGTCATGCGAATGTAATTACCGTTTTTTGGATTGTAGCGTAAAGGCCATTTGCCATTAGTTGTTAGGCCTAACAATCGTTTAATCACCATAGTGATATCACTTTGTTAGGCCTAACAACCAATAATCGTAATCGCTACGATCCAAAACACGGTAGTAATTACATTTGCATGACAGACTAGACCTACTGGTAGCGACACTTTTTTATATAAATAATACAATTTAAGGGTAGTTACCTACAGGACATACTCTGCTATATATAACGTACATTGAGTTATTACTGCAAGGCTGTAAGTCATTCATTATCTGTTGAAAAATATTGTTTTATCTTGCAGTAAACTTCTCCATTACAAATTATATGACAAACCGTTGGAAAATTTGATATATCGTCATTATCTATACATTTGAATTGAGTGTTCGGGGCGCTTTCAATAACAATATTATGGGCTTGAAGATGTTGACAGCGATAATGCAATACCATTATTACAAACACGTTAATTACCTCAATATCACTTTAGGTCGGCGATCAACGAGCAAACGCTTGGAAATTTGACGTCTTGGGGCGTTGCAATTTTGTAGAAATAGTGTTGAATGAACATCCACTGCTGTAGGCATTCAGAGGGGTATTGGACGTCAAATACCTGGAAGATCTTGAAACATATATCCACGGCCTGTAGAAGTGTTGACATGTCACATCACGGTCACATCATGGTCACATCGTCATAATTCACGTAAAATGCTTCCAATTCTTCTACTGACTGCCCGACGCAAACCACAATGGGTTGACAGGTCAACTTTTTTTCGAGATGGACTTCTCGCCGTTTGACCAGGGCGTTTGTTATGTCAGTTTGTGTCTGAAAAGAAAAAAAAACCATCAAACACAAAGACAGATGAATTTTGTAAACTAGGTAGGAACATTTTTTTTTTATCTATGTATCCGTATCTACTTAATATTTTGTGTTCTCATTGAAGTTAATATTAAGTTGTTCTCTATGTTTAATAAGTACCTATGTATTTACAAAAAAAATTGTATCTATGTATAGTATATCAGTCATCTGGTTCACATAATACAAGCTCTGCGTACTTTGGGGCTAGATAGTGCTGGGTGAAAAAATATGTCCAGCATTATTTATTAATATTCTATTTTACCTTAACATGCAGGACCAAATTGTCCCGGGCTTCCAAGATAGATGGTTTCGTAAATTTCTTTGATGACGCTGCACGACCTCGTGCGACTGAAGGGACTAGTTTGCCGCACAGGAGAGACAGTATTATGAATACTTTGGTATCTGAAATGAAATTAATCTATGTAAAATAATACATTAATTACCCGATTACGGCAAAGCTAAAGGAGGGTTATGAGTTTAGCAGTCTATTTAAGTATGTTTGTATGTACGTAAGTTCATCGTATCGATGAAGTATCGTTTGATGAGTCGTGCTTGTTAGCAAATATCTGACAAAAAAAATAGGGTGTCAAGTCAGCTATGGGTGTTTGAATTGTCATACAACCAATGCCAAAGTAAAATTACTTAGTGCATTTACAAACTAACCTTCACTTGGATTTTTCTCGAAAACTACATTGTACTCTTTGAACGACTTTACGTCATTTTTGAAAATTGTGTATGCTTTTTCCATGAAGTTATCAAATTTTTCAAACAGAACGACTTCTTTGTCCGGATACCGATATTCGAAGTCAATGTCAATCTAAAAAATATTATAAAAACATAGATGATGTTAGATTTAGGAACAAGAAAATAATAGAATATAGGCCCTATCAATATATAAATGCAAAAGTCTCGTCTGTTAGTAATAGATCTGAATGTAATTTACCAGTTTATATCCAAAGTTTTGTTTCAAAATAGGATATTTTTGTAATATATCTTGCAGTTTTTTCGTTTTATCATTATAGTCTTTCTCGACCCGGTACGCTCTTGTTGCCAGCCAGTTTTCGCGCACCTCTTGGAACGGTTCCTTATGGTATTTTAGCCATATGACCAGCTCTTCATTTTCTGAAACCAAAAAACAGAGATGATAAATAATTGCAAAGCGATGTGTAGGTATTTTAATCAAACATAATACCTATTATACTCAAGTATTACCGATGATTATGTTCTCTTCGACCTCAGAATCTTGTTTTTCATCATCATTATATTTGCGTTTCCTTGATATGACCCCCTCTTTTTTTAGGACGCGTCTTTGATTATTATACCTGTCCACTAGTTTTCCTCTGGCGGGAATCGTTTTTTTGTTCGTAACTATGGCCGGGATGTAGTAGGTTTCCTAGAAAAAAAGTAATTTATGCAAGGATAGTGAACATGACTAATAGTATGAACTTGAATCAATTTTGTAAATTTACTACACACACTAGTACGTGTCAAATTATGACCATTTTTTGAAAGGAATCATAAATACGCTTCTACGACTACTGCATGATTCTAAAGATGAAAGATATAGGTATATAGGTAGGTACAAATATAATATAACGGAGATACAGACACATATACAGAGATAGGTACATAACGCTCACTATTGTCACTAACTACGTCGCACTACGATAACTACGCTTTCTACGACTACTGTATGACTTTAAAGATGAAAAATATATAATAGGTAGGTACATATATAAGTAATATAACGGAGATACACATCATAGATACCTACATAACGCTCACTATTGTCACTAACTAGGTAGGTACGTCGCACTACTATTATTTATTTATACTAGGTAGGTAGGTACTTGGTAAAGAATGTACTATAGGTATCATAAATAGGCTGGTAGGTATATAAACCTTATGTTCTGTTGGCACAAAGCGAGTGATAGCCTCTGATAACACAATGAAGTCTTCTTTTTTCATGCACTGATATTTGTTAATATACCACTCCACAATGCTTTTTGTTAGATATGACCTGCTAGTCGCATCAAGCTTATCGCTTGATTTCAGACGGGCCAGAACCAGTTTTCCATAACTGTTCTCATTAAGAATGGCGGGTATATCTGTACTCTAAAATAGAACAGTGCAAAAAAAAGTAAGGAACATGTGTACAAAAAAAAGTAAGGAACATAAGGAAAACGTGTGTGTCATAATAAAATTATTAAGAATCCAAACTTACATTAAGTATTTGTTTTGGGTCAGCATTACTTTTTACGCTACAGCATAAGCTACTACGACTAGAGCACGTTGTAGGGCTTGCAGGAGCAGAATTTGTGTCTTCCGATGCAGTTTCCTGTTAAATAATAAACCAAGTTAAAACTTTAGATTTTCTAGTTTGCTATCCGTGCTCGAACTCGTTGGCGGGCGTGGCTAAACGCCCACATGCTATTTAGTAAAGTTTTTAATTTATATAGTTTAATTTATCTCGTATTCATTTATCTTATTTTTATTTATTTATTTAGTGAATTAAACGACGATTTATAACGCACATGAGAAAAAATAAAACACAAATTGACCTTTGGGAGTCTAGATATTATGCTACTAGATGTATCTACTCAAAATAAATTATATTTTGAACTTTTCAATAAATTATCTATGCCTGTATGGTTTCACTTTTTCCATTTTCATACGACATAATAAGTTATTTACGCCCAAAGATGAGTTAAAATTAGTGTTGAAATATGGAAGTTTCGACTCATAACTTCCAAACCAATTTTTTTTTCCAAATCTTCTTCCATACAGGCCTAGATAATGACAAGACCAGTTGATACAATTTTTAATGTTGAACTGACACCGTCAAACAGACGAGTAATCCCCAGACTACGTTTGTATGGAAGAATGTTCGACTTGTGCAACCTTAACTAGAGACTTCACGCTGTGACGTCAACAACAAAAACTCAACAAAATATTATCGAATGATTCAAAACTAGGTAGGTAAGTACTAATAAAAGATGTAACTACACTAATACTATCGGTACCTACTGACCGCTCGAAGGCGAGTGCGGGAGAGGGGTCGCATTCCAGCGGAGTCTCAAGTTAAGTCGCACGGATTATACCTAGGTGGTAGGTAACTTAATCTAAAATTTATAAAATAAAAAACTAACCTACTGCAACTAGGTACCTAGGCTTTGATATACGTACGTAGAACTACGAGTAGGTATGTAGTTTTTACTGACTAGAGGCCTGAGTCCCAATGTTGAACCAGCGTAAGCGTCGCTACGAATGGCCATTGTGATTGGTTGTTAGGCCTAACGTTAGGCCTCAAAACCAATCAACTTAGGTAGATACAAGCCCCCCGTCTGTGTAGAAAGCCCCTAGGGCTTTCTGTCAAAAAACCCGCGTCTGTGTAGAAAGCCCCTAGGGCTTTCTTTTACTCTGCTTTCTGAGTTGACACAGACATCGTATTTTACTATAACGATCTTGCACAAACTTGCGCAGAGTCTAGGATAAAGTACAATAAGTAGGTACTCAAATAAGTAACAAGATAACATTACTTTTTTTGTTAAAATAACATGTGACGTATTTGATATACCTACTACATTTTGTTAGTGCTTCCATAACCTATGGTAAGTATAGGTACTTACCATAAGCTTAACCTACCTAAATAAATAGGTGATTAGATAATTAATAATAGTAATTACCTACAATTAATTAATAGGTAATATAATCTCACCAACAAGTGAGATTAAAAGACCTAATAAAAATAATAGCGATAGGTTTACTTACATGGGTTATTTTTTCCAGGTTCCTCACACCGACTCTGAATAATATTCTTTCTTTTATAAGCGGCACTAATTCTTTTAGATCGTTATTCTGTATTTCTGCGAGTAAATCTATAGTGATTTCATTATCTGAAAAACAAACCAAATAATATTACTAAGATACGTAAGTTCCATAAGTACCTACCTACCGTAGTTTCGGTACGCGATCTCGGTAGTTTACTATAAAAAATAACTAGATACCTCACCTACTGGCTAGTGGCTACTACGAGGTACCTATGCTGTACTATTATGTATAGGTATACCTACCTACGTTACTTCTACCACTTATTCTAGGTGCAATCTACCTAAAATCTAGGTTAATTTAACTTATTTCGTATTAGGTACCTACCTACTCAGTGCTGTTTTATGTACTGAGTACATAAACTGAGATAAATAAAATCTATGTTACGTTACTTACCTACTTGTAGATAAATTACTAATTTAGCTACAATTAGTAATTTCATCATGATCAGACTGTGGCGTTTCATACATTCTATGTAAGGTAGGTACTTACCACAAAATTTTTTAATTGTTTCTTCAGATAAACCCCAGTCTCGGAGATATACTGGCACCAGTGGTTTCTCAAAATCTTCCATATTTACTTAAGGTATCACTGAATCAACGGTACCTATCACTAAACTCACAATTTACAGTCTAACGCACGTCTAACATCGAGTACCGTACACGGGCAGACTAAACAAACGCACGCGCAGTGTTACCAAACCGCAGAAAAATAATTCGGTAGAAATGGGGACAAAATATCGGTAGGAAACGGGAAAAATTTGTGAGTAGTAAATAAAATAAAAAATAAGCATTTTTGTACAAATTTAATAATATTAAGATAAAAAATCAATCAGTTTTGTCATAACAACGCTCTTTTGACATCGTACTAAACATGTTTTTGTCAATTAAAAAATCAAAACAACTAGCACCATCTTTATGACGTTTGGTATGTAAAAGGCCTTCAATTGAAGACGTTGAAAGTCTGTTTCTTTGCTTCGTTTTCAATAAATTTATGCTAGAAAAAAATCTTTCTACATTAGCCGAAGAATGGGGTAGAGTAAATATGTCAAAAACAAATTTGACAAAATGGGAAACATTGGCGAACCGTCACCAGTCTTTAATTGCTTTACAGCTCTCCAAAATTCTATTGGGTCATTTGAATCTATACAATTTATATTCCTAAGTTCCCTCCATTCGGTGTCAAGTTTTTGCAGTTCGACCTGAGTAATTAAATTTGGAAAAGCTCTGCATATAAAAAGTCAGTGGATGCATTCATTTCTAATATTTTTTGTAGTCAAAGCTAAAAATGGGAGAATGTGATCGCTTGATGGTAGATCGGGAGTTGGGTTTGGAAATCAGTAGATCTCCCGTTTAATCGGGAGGTTCGGGAAAGTTGCGCGCGCGCGCTTGGATTAGGGACACGAAAAAAGTATCGATACTTTGTGGTATCGAGTACATTTCCTTTTGATACCGATACTTTTGTACTCGATACTTTGCATTCGATGCTTTTACTCAATGAGTACTTTTTGACGGGTATCGTATCGAATAACAAATTAAGTTTTAAATGGTTAATCTTAGAAATTACTCATTTTAAAACTTGCGACCTTGCGGCTCATTTTATGGTTATAGCAACGCCATCTAGTTCACTCGTTCTGAACCTTCCAAAACATTAAATCTATCATTACTCGAAATCGTTCCTTCCGTTCACAGTTAAGTTCCTAATCTTTCCTTTATTCAATCACTACACTAATCATCAATCACTCACTCGTTCACCATTGTTATTTAGCGTGTTTTTCGCGCTTTGTTTTTCTGCTATATTAATGCGGCTGATCATTATGTTGCTTGACTACATCAAAGTGTAATCTAATAGTACTCACTATTATTCTGTGCTTTGGAACTGTGTTGTGTATCGATATTTGAGTCATTAGAAGAATGCCGCCTAAAAGAAGTGAAATGCAAAGACTTGCTTCAAAACCATAAAATTACAGGAAAGGTATTATAAATATTTTTTTTATTTTTAGAAGTTACAGTTGTCTTTTTAAGAAAAGTACTCGATACTTTTGTTTCGATACTTTAATGAGTACGATACTTTTTCACTGGCCGCAATTGGCCAACGGACGTAGGACGTATTATATTTATAAATATGTTACCTTAACCCATTTTTTTAGTTGTAACAACAATTAGATTTCAACTTTTTTTAACGGGACTCGGGCCTCTGTGAGTTGTAGACCTTGCGAGTCTGTTTTTGCATAGGTAGGTTCAATGGCTATTTCATGAAAAAAACACTCTTTGGGATTATATGAACTTGGAGGGTTGTACTGATGATTTGAATGATTATAATTCTGTAACTCCATACGTGTTACTGGCGCGATTCATATTTTCATCAACATATAACCTTTTTTTTTTTTTTTTTTTTTTTACCGTTCGGAAATCATCAAATAACCCCTCCCGCTCTGGGCTGAGCAGGAGGGAGTGTCAGACTTCTACTGACTAAAACCCATCCATGTTCCTTCCTTTGCCCTTTGTGTTCCAGGGCCGCGGTATCTCTTTCGAACAGTCCCGCAACCCTGGCAGGATCAACATATAACCTGACACTGACCTGCAAATGGCAATAAACGTAAGAAAATTTAAATTTCGCGGGCTACCCTTGCGCATCCACCTTAAAGTGGCTAGAGTATAGATACGTAATTTTATCGACAGATGTCGATTCTACTATGTTATTAAATGTAGGGTACGGTGCTGACAACCATTTACACTAGTTATTTTAACTAATACGTTTAGTTCTTTAGAATATTTCAAAATAGTTGAATAAATTTAGTATAATTGACTAAGTCCCCTTGCTAATTCATTTTTTGCAATATTGTTGATTCCAACACTATTTATTAGTTGTTTTAAATTTCTAGCCAATGGGTTAAAATATTTTTTCACTTCAGTAGCTGAAACATGTAGGTTTTGGTGTCTGAAATGCGATTTTGCTCACTGAGTGAGATAAAGTACTTAACTTTTTAATTTTTGTTTTCAGAAAGCCGCGAATATCTTATTCAGCCATATGGTTAATCATACACCAGGGTTGCGGGACTGTTCGAAAGAGATACCGCGGCCCTGGAACACAAAGGGCAAAGGAAGGAACATGGATGGGTTGTAAGAGGGGTTATTTGATGATTTCCCATCCGAAACAAAAAAAAAAAAAAGTTTATCCCCAATAAAATGTAACATAAATCGTTATCATACCTAACTGTCGAAATCTGGGTGTACTGTACACAGCTGCGTACTCCCTCAGAGCATACAGGCGTTATGTTATGTTCTAACATTGTGTAAAAAATAAACATCCAAGCGATTGCAGCAATCACGACAGATTTTCTGTCTATTAATGAAGCGTTCCATTGTATATATCCGAAGATCAGCATCAGATCCTGACTCATACCTTCCATCATCAGCTCAGCAACATTAGATAATGATTATCAGGTACAAATATCGTTAGAAAGTACCAAAATGAAAAACATTGTAAAATTTCAGGGTTGCCCTCGATTTCCCTGGGATCCCATCATCAGATTCTAACTTTGTGACAACGGGACGACCGACACGGACGGGAAAAAAAAAATAGGGTTAGTCATACAATTCGTAACATTCACACTCTATCTCTTTCCCGCCATTAGAAAGAGAGAGAGACAAAGACCAGCCCTTTCGAAGTTCCGATTTTGAATTCGACCTCAAAGCTAAACACGTTTGGAATTACGTATCTACTAACTAAAGAAATTTTGCAAAAAGTAAATTATGTCTTTTAATGTAATTTACTGAATTTTAACTTATTGTTGTATTTAAACGAAAATAAATATTTACTGCAAATAAAAATGATATTTAACCTGTAAATATTTATTTCTAGTTTCAATAATGAAAAATAAAAAATTCAAAACTATCATGGGTGCTATTTCCGAACACGCCTTTATTTAAATAAAAGAGCGGGAATAAAATTTCTTGCCTGGCGTAAAGAGATGAATAAGTTAAAAAAAAAAAAAACGTTAAATATGAGTGTAACTAGCGACGAGAACAGTATTTTAACATCGGAAGAGTTAAAACAACAAGTTATTATTGCAGAATTAAGTTTCCTACCTGAGAAGTCTCGCGAGAAATATCTGAAAGCATACCATGTCTTCAATGAATGGAGTCTTACAAAGGGCGCAAGCAGTTTTTCGGAGACGGTGTTGCTATCTTATTTTTTAGATTTATCACAGACGAGCGATCATCTACCTACAATGTTAATTATTTTGATTCACAATAAATGGTTATTTCAATCTATTCCTGTTTATTATTTTATCTCCTAAAGTGTTCCCGCTGCTGAAGTGAAAAGTTATGTGTATTACACGAGAGCAAAGTTTTTTGCATCTCGTGCCTTTGAATCCCTCGCCACATTCAAGGTTCAACTTTAGAATC
Source organism: Eugnorisma glareosa (assembly GCA_947578425.1). Taxonomy (NCBI): domain Eukaryota; kingdom Metazoa; phylum Arthropoda; class Insecta; order Lepidoptera; family Noctuidae; genus Eugnorisma; species Eugnorisma glareosa. The sequence continues at coordinate 18,445,709 of OX387979.1, forward strand.
ACTCGCTACGCTCGTGATTCAATCGTTGAATCCTTCGTTTGATCAGGATTCAAAATCAGCACTCGCAGCAAAACACGACTTTGCTCTCTTGTTGCACAAACAACTATTGTTATTTTGACTAAATGTATCTGTTGATTCTACTATGTAATGAAATGTTAGGTGTTCACAACTATTCACAATAGTTATTTTAACCAATTTGCTTTGTTGTTTAAAATATTTGCAAATAGTTGAATCAATTTTGTAAAGGAGAATGGCGAGATTGCATGTAATTCGGGACCCAGTGATAGGGGTAGCGTACTTTGTGGAAAGTTATGAATAGTTACAGAACGACATAATAAGACTAACAAAGCAAATGGAAAGTAGGTTATAGAAGTTGGGAGAAAAAAGATATGAAAGGTAGAAGATTATAACCTAACTTAAGGCACGTACTTATTGGTTATTATTTAGTAGTAGAATGAAACAAACAATGGAATGATCCACAGACTATGTCTACAGATGAATTTGACACTGACGTTCCATTTCTCAGTAGTAAGAAGGTAAATGTCAAACGTTGCGTTCGGAAACTGCAGGATGACTTATTTTTATATAAATTAAGATCATTCGTAACTTTTTATTCCCATCTCCTAGTAACTCAACATTTTTTATATAGAACTCTGATAAACTCTTTACTATAATCAATATAAACTAGTCCGCGGACGGAGCTCCGTTGATTTTTAAATTACGTGGGTCCAATCTCGCCATTCTCCTTTAGCTCCGTTCGCTTGTTGATACAACTTTTGCAATATGGTTGAATTAAACATTACTAATTAGTTGTTTTAAATTTCTGGCAAAAGGTTATCTCTTTTTCACCAAAAACGTTTCAAACGCGGTTCAGCCACAAATTGCGATCTTTCATTCACTTTTAGCGATCCAAGTGCCGCTGAGCGAATTGGATGTCATGGTACGATTTGAAGCGATACAGTTTAGGAACCTAAACTGAAATGTCTTGCTTTTGAATAGTTTTTAATTAGATCATGGTAGGCCTGCAGCTCTCAAATTGTAATTTTTCTTGTGCAGAAAGTACTAACACTAGATAATAAGTTATTTAATATTAGGTTACTAACACTCATGGATCTTTTTGTGTCCGAAATAAAATAAATTCATTCATTCATTCATTTACTATAAAAATCTTTTTTACTCTTTCACGCAAAAACAAACGAACAGATTTGAATTAAACTTGACACACAGATGGTTTATAACCAGAATTAACACATAAGATATTTATTTAAACTTCATTTACAATAGTGGTACATAGGCGGACTTAATGCCATTAGGCATTCTCTACCAGTCAACCTTCGAGCTAAATAAGAAAACGAAAAACAAATAAAATATAATTACTTATAGTGATACTAATACACGTAATACATATAAAAAAACTAATACATACATATAAATAAACTAATACATATAAATAAACTAATACATATTTTAACAAATACCAAAATATTAAACGAAAAAACCTTATAATAATAATTACCGTGACTCGACTTCAAATGGAGTGTTATTTATTCTGACTTAGATAGTGGTTACGAACTTTTCTTTTAAAAGTGAATTTGATTTCAGCTTTCTTAGTGGCAAAAGGTGGCGCGTTCCAGACCTTTATAGTAGAGATAGCGTAAGAATTTGACTTAAAACCGGTGCGGTGTGAAGGAATTTGGAGAAATAGATTCTTGGAAGCTCGAAGGTTACGACTGTGAGAGCTGCCCAACACTTTGAAGTATTTTTTTAGATAATCGGGAGCACATCGATCGTGCATAATCTTGAAGAGCATGCAGAGAGATCTGAGGGACCTCCTGGGTCGGATAGGCAACCATTTAAGCCGAGAACGGAAGGAAGAAATGTGATCGTATTTAAGAAGGCCAAAAACAAAGCGAATACAATTATTGAGATCCAATTTATTTAGAAGTTCTTGGGAAAGATCAGAATAACAAAGATCAGAATAGTCGATAATGGGAAGTACAAGTGACTGGACCAAAGTAAGTTTGGTGCTAGATGGGAGGAAATGCTTGAATCTATTGAGAGACCGCAGTGAGAACGTGACTTTCTGGCTCCCCTGAGCCACGTGTTTATTCCAATTTAAACTGCCGTCAATGCACTGACCTAAGTCTTTTACGTGCGGTGAAAGAGATAAGTAAGTAAGATACTTTATTCCCGGCATGCAGAAGTGTGGGTCCATGGGATAATTACTGAACTTCAAGCGGGCGAAGCCGCGGGCATAACCAAGTATACTATTACATAAACCTCCACGATCCCTGATACTATTCAAAGCATCCATCAACACAAATGTGGGGAGTGCGTTAGATTGAGTCCTTCCGTAACCCGTAATTTTTCCACAAACAAAAAAGACGTTTCCCAGCAATCATTTTTTGCGTAGAGGTACTTAGTTTGATGAACAGAATGCTTGGTTGACAGGCATCTTCAAGGGTCCGGTTTATGCAATATGGGACAAGGGCAGCAAGACGATGATAATTTAGATAACGACAGGTAGGCCAAGGCCAATATACTAGTATGTCATAGTCATGGAAACGCGGCAGATATAATCATTTTACGATGTCTCCGTACTTTTTATAACTATTTTCTTGGAATGGAATCAAAGGCATCATTAAAAGTTAAAGGTTGATTACAATTCACATTTAAACAAGACAAACGATGGAATTGTCCTAGATGTAGTACTTACCTAAAAAGTCATTATTCCGTAATGTTGTCTCGGGTCAGAAGCCGCTTCTTACTGTAAAAAACAATCATCGATCATCATCAGATATCGGAATAACATAACATAACATCACGACTGTTATCCCCGAACGGTTAGGCAGAGGTGTACCTAATAGTACACACACATTTCACCAGTTATGTTCTAAGTCCCATGTAAACCGTGAAAACGGAGGCAGTTCCTAAGTAAAGATTTAAAAAAAGCACTTGTTTCATTCGCGTGTGTACCATCGTCGCAAGTCGCATCGTAAGCAACATCTTCTCCATTGATTTCCTTCACAGTCGCGTCCGCAACAGGCGTGTCGCTTAATCGTACAGCTTGTGGCCAACCTAATGGTACCCCGGGTACCCCATGTTTGTAGGAAATAATTATTTTATAGAAAAATAAGATTTTCTACAAGAGTGGGCACCATTTCTAACAGGGATGGAAAAAAGAACGCAAAAATAGCGAACAATAGAGCACCAAAAACGGAATATTTACCATGTGAACTGTTTGTATGTACAGCACCGAAATATCGGGAACTCAAAACAAACCGTAAACATGTTAAATATCCCATGTCAGTTAAAAAACTTATTATAGAGCAGGTTCTGACGCATAAGTAGGTATATGATTCTTAGTCTTCATCCAGAAGCGTAAACTAGCTTAAATTCTAGAAACTTAATCCTAAAATAGCATCGCAAAAAAAAAGGCCAATGAACTTAATTAATGTTCGTTTCATTTTATTGACGTTCCACAACATAGTTACAAAACGGTTACAGCTAAGAACAATATTATGGACCCGTTATACAAGTTTCCTGCACCTCCTAGGTCAAAAATTTTAATGTTATTTTAGATAGACTCCCAAAAATGAATTTACGTTCGGCATTCACTGTTATCAGATTTTATTTTTATTAAGAGAAACAGCAAAGAGTTACACTATTAAAACTTAAAACTAGTATAACTATATTTGCATTTTGCCAATAATGTAACCCACAACACTTACTTACGTTCACAATCATAATAATATGGGCGTAAAAAAAAGATTAAAAAATTACATAATGAAAAAAAAGAAGATGCCAGATAAAAAGTATACAACCAGGACAGATTTAAAACGAAGATTACATCTATATATATAATTATCCTTTGAATTTTCCTATTGTGCTATTGAAGATATCAATGTTTACAAAAGTTATAGTGCACGATGTTGCGGTTTTGGTCCAAATTTTATGTATTTTCTCCGTTTTTCTCCCCTTTGGAAGCGACCACAACTTTTGGGATGGCCCTGGACGACTGAGCGTGGCTGCAAGCCACCCTACATTTTCTTTTCCTGTCCTCTGTCCACAGCACACTCGGAAGTGCCGTGCTTGTGTAGATAAGGTAAATATCCCGTTTTAATGATAGCGTCAGTGACTAAATAAGTTTAAAAACATATAGCACAGCATAAGCATAATCAGCATAAACGGTTCCCACAGCTGGGACAAAATAGTAACATTATGTACACAAAATAGCAAAATTAAGTTTGTTTTTCATATAATTTTAATGAAAAACGATACCAGTCAGGGGAGGCTTGAACAGGGACGTCGCGACGGGCCTTGACGGCGAGGCCGGAATTGTATCTGTGTTTACGTAATGTACTGTTTTCCTTACCGCGTCAGGGGTGGTTATGGTATGCCGTGATCGGCATATCTTGCAAATACGCGACGGTTCGCATCAGGCGGCCGATGCGATCAGAGGGTTTCGATACCTTAGGGCAGAGGCGAATAGAGGCTTGGAAAGGCGTTTCATGAACTGAAGTACGGTAGGCATTCTGAGGTCGAAGAGTAGATTGCCATTTCGGACATAGAAGGGTACCAAGTTCTTATTTCGGATACATCGTCGTCACATAATTATCATTTTCAATATTCTCTATTATATATAATCACACTAACAGATTTGAATAACATTTAGTATCAGGATACCTTATATTTTGCCCATTAACACTAGGCATTTTAACCCGGAAAAGTATAAGTAGTGTTCCCGGAGGATTTAAATATTATTAATCATATTTAGTATGTGGTTAGATTCAATGCACAAATGTTGTGCATAACTTAGAGAAGGTTTTCGTTTTTGTTTAATTGTAATCGGTGCTCTCTAACAAAAGATATATGAGTGTCTCCAGGTATTTCTTTTGATAAAGCATCACGTATAAATTATAAAACCAATGTGGTTAGATTTAATGCAGAAATATTGTGCGTATACTTAGAGAAGGTTTTAGTTTTTGTTTCATTGTAATTGGTGCTCTCTATCAAAATCTAGATTAGTCTACATGACGCTATAACCCTGTAGAGTGCGTGTTCGATCGCTTTCCTTGCATTACATTTTAGCGGTTTAATTTCGTGCTCGATAGATGGCGTTGTTCATTTCACTCCATTTTCTGATTTTCGCGGTGTTAAGATTTTCCGTGAAAGAATGACGCTCGCCCGTGTCAAATGTCTAAAGCTTGGATTTATAACCGACGCGACGAAACAGAAAAGAAAGTTTCCAATTCGACGCGTCTATATTTTTCATTTTTTCTAAATTTTTTATTGTGAAAAGCGTATACATAACTCTAAGTTTGGTCCCATTTAAAATTGAAAAATCGTGTTTGGGCTCTTTTCCTGCATCTTGATGAGAACTTTACACCTAGCTAGAGTATGACGTCATCAAAAGTCTGACGATGGAGACGGAAGGCAAGACGTCCTCAAGAGTTTACAGCATCTATTTCGTGTTTAGGCTCATTTCAGAGATCTTGATGAGAACTTTAGACCTAGCTGGAGTATGACTGTCATCGAAGGTCTGACGATGGAGACGGAAGGTAGTTGCAAGAGGTTCTCAAGAGTTTACAGCATCTACATCGTGTTTGGGCTCATTTCATGCACCTTGATGAGAATTTAAGACCTGTCTGGAGTATGACTTTCATTGAAGGTCTGACGATGGAGACGGAAGGCAGTTGCAAGAGGTCCGCAAGAGTTTACAGCATCCATATTGTGTTTGGGCTCATTTCATGCACCTTAATGAGAACTTTAGATCTGGCCGGAGTATGGCTGTCATCGAAGGTCTGACGATGGAGACGGAAGGCAGTTGCAAGAGGTCCGCAAGAGTTTACAGCATCCATATTGTGTTTGGGCTCATTTCATGCACCTTAATGAGAACTTTAGATCTTGCTGGAGTATGGCTGTCATCGAAGGTCTGACGATGGAGACGAAAGGCAGTTGCAAGAGGTCATAAAGAGTTTACAGCAGCTCTATTGTATTTGGGCTCATTTCATGCACCTTGATGAGAATTTTGAACCTAAGTTTGACTTTCATCGATGGTCTGTCCATGGAGGCGGAAGGTAGTTATAAATAATAAATAAATAAATATCGCTGGACATTACACACAGCGCCATCTAGGTGCCACACTAAGCAACGAGGCTTGTGTCGTGGACACCAGATAGTTGATATTACTACATAGATACTTTTTGTTTGTAAATACATACTTATTATACATATAAACATCCATGACTCGGAAACAAATGTCCATGCTCATCACACAAACATTTGCTCCTACCGGGATTCGAACCCGGGACCCTAAGAACGTAAGGCAGCCTCACTACCGCTGCGCCATTCGGGTCGTCGTAGTTGCAAGAGGTCCTCAAGAGTTTACAGCATCCATATCGTGTTTGGGCTCATTTCATGCACCTTGATGAGAACTTTAGACCTGCCTGGAGTATGGCTGTCATCAAAGGTCTGACGATGGAGACGAAAGGCAGTTGCAAGAGGTCCGCAACAGTTTACAACAGTTTTATCGTGTCTATGCTCATTTCATGCACGTTGTAACAAATCTACTAGATCCTGTTAAGAATTAAAGGATAAGAGTAGACTTGTACATTTAAAAATTTAATAGAGATATGGATGGTTTTACAAATGAGATAAAAAATACAAGTGTTTACAAAAAAGACGTATCAAACCCGCACTCTGGAAGCAGTTTTTGAGTATATTTACACGATTAAGTAGCACTGTTGAAGCACGATGAAATGTAGAGGTGGAGATGTAGGACGATGAATCAGGTCTGCTCCTCAGGAAGGCGGCATTTATAAGAACAGGAGTTGAGGTCCTGGTAGATCTTTAGAGTTGGATCACCAGCTTTTAGACCCAGGGCAGCTCCGCGAGATGATCAGCAAGGATGGCACAACGACAGTTTTTAATAATAAGATTGGGAGTAGTAGTCCCAGGTGTATCTTTAGATGGATCACCTTCAAGAATCTGTCTTGTCTCCAATTTTAAGAATTCTTCAGTCTCACATTTAAGAAAACGCTCTCTCGTCTAGTCTAGTCCAGTCTCGACTGCTCGTCAGCTCGTTTTCCACAGTAGTCTCCTTCCATTTTTGAATCTCAGATTTTCTTCTTGCGGCCATAAAATCATCTCATCTGACAAGTGTAGTCGGCCAGGACATAGCAGACTTACTTCATAAAACCATGAATGCGTAAATAATTTATAAAAATAATTTAAAATTAAGTTATTAGTAAACAATCATTGTTATCTATAAAATACAATATTTCAGCTAAACATTGAAAAATATAATTTAGATTAGATAAACCAAAAAGTATTCATCATAGACTAAGCTAGTAAGAAACTCTATGACAGAAAGAATGTACGTCAGTTTGGCAAATCTGACGTACATGTCACAACATTGAAAATTATGAAAATTAATATTTTAGTTTAGCAAACACTATGAAAACGAATCGTATTTAGATCGATTCGCTGAGTATAAATAAAGAAAACAATAAAAAAGGATGATAAATGGTATATGGTATGATAATTGTAAGTATAGTATAAAGTGTAAGTATAGCATATACTACATTTCCCCAACAACCCCGAGAAAATTTTTGGCCTAGAACAAAAATTTTGCAAAGGTTAAAGTATTACAGCATTCACAAAACTTTCAAAACTCATTCAAACACACCGACATCTTACGAAGTTAGGTCAGGTAGGATTCACATTCAATGATCACTACTCAACCTGATAAATTAATAACAGTAGGCTTATTTTCAGAGTTGTTATCCGCTCACGTCTAAAACCATTAATAAGATGAAAATATAAAGATTGTTTTAACAAGGGCTTATTTTTATGGAGTTGTTAGCCGCTCCAATCAACGTTAGTTTTAACAAGGGCTTATTTTTATGGAGTTGTTAGCCGCTCCAATCAAAGCTAGTTTTACAAGTAACAAGGGCTTATTTTTATGGAGTTGTTAGCCGCTCCAATCAAAGTTAGTTTTAACAAGGGCTTATTTTTATGGAGTTGTTAGCCGCTCCAATCAACTTCCAGAGTTGATAACAAAATAGTCATACTAACTTGTAGAGTTAGTTTATAAGAAGGTTAGGTAACATGTACCTAAAAGCACTTCATAGAGTTATCTGATAAGAACAGATATAAAAAGAGAGATTAAAGAAAATAAACTTCTTTAATGGTTTAAGAACCAATTAAATAAAATAAAAAAAATAGAGTTTTAATAGGCCGAAAAGAACTCTACAGTTAGAAGAAAGAAAGAAGATAGAGATGAATCATGAGTGTAATACGAAGGATAAAAAAATCATGTAAAAGATAGCAAAAGAAGGTAAAAACGGTGCTAGAGAGAACTAAAGAGGATCCGAGAGCTAAACAGGGTTAGAAGAGTAAATAAGGGCAAGAGGTTCAAAGAGTAAAAGAGGGACTTTCAAGTTTTTTTTTTTTAAAACTTAGTCAAATGTAGACTTTCATGCCAAAGGTAGACATTAAATCACAGGTAGACATTAAGTCAAAGGTTGTACATCGAGAACATAGTGAGTCATCAAGACAAGAGAGGAATATCGTGACTAGGAGGTCAACGAATCGAAAGAGGGAGTTCCAGTTAAGGAACTCGAAGTCCAAGCCTAAGTTCTTGAAGTTCTTAAAGTTCAAAGGATGGGAGGATAGAGAAGGAAGAAAGAAGTAGAAGTGAGGGAAATAGGAGGGCTATAAATTATGTGGCTTCACTGTGAAGGAGTCACAACAATAGGGGAAACCTCATCTGTCATAGTGTCATGAATTTACAACAAAAGATGAAACAATTTTAAGATAAAGATATACTTCTACCTAACCCTGGAGAATTATAAGCGTGAAGTTATTGTTAAAAACGAAAAAGTTTCTAACACAAATAAACGTATTGACGGGAAAAATAGGAACTAAGAAAAATGTGCCAAACTTATGTATGTTTTCCATACAAGCAGCGCCACTCCAAATCTTACAAAGATCCGCGTCGCACTGTTCAAGTTACCTAGCAACACTTAAATAACAAATCTGACAAATTATGATGCCAAAATTGAAATAATATGATGAATAATTACGTAAATGTTTAGTTATAGTTGTATAAACGACCACAAGATATTGTCCTGCAGCCGTCGTAGAGTATCCCAGCCCCCAACTTATAAGTGACCACGAGTGGTTTTAAGAACACTTACAAGCGAAGACTGGGTACGATTACCCGGAAGTAACCGCAGTGGTGTGCAAGTGTGTGGGGTGCAGGGTAGTGAGGTATTAATAGAGTTATGTGTAGGTGGCAACGTCTATAGGATATTCTCCTATAGTACGTCGTAGAGTAAGCCAAACCCCAATTTGTAAGTGACCACGAATGGTTTTAAGAACACTCCACAAGCGAAGAATGGATGACAATTACCAGAGGGTAAAAGTAATGTGTGTGGGGTGTAGTATAAGGTGATGTTCAGTACGAAGAAGTGTCAAGTAAATGATGAAGTGATGAAGTATGAAGTATGATGGAAATAATAACATACCAAATATAATTACTTGTGTAAGTATTTTTTTTGAATTTTGAGAAGATTTAATGAGATCTAGAATTGATTTTACGTTAGGCGCCAAACTGTAACAAATCTACTAGATCCTGTTAAGAATTAAAGGATAAGAGTAGACTTGTACATTTAAAAATTTAATAGAGTTGGAGGAGTATCACCTGTATCAATATGGTGACTAATAAGATGTGTGCGGCCCAGTACTCCTCTACTTTCGAAAGATATAGCTTTAAATCGTTTAATCATATCATCAGCGATAATTTTTTGTTCTAAAGAGAGATGATTATAAGGAAGTACTTGTTTAGTAGTTTCAGTAACCACTGAACATTTAGTATTTGTTTTAAAAGCCGAAGAAAGTATGTGTGGAATAAGGTTAAACTTTTTCCAAAAGTCGACTCCTAAAATAATTGAAGGAGATATATTTGGGAATACGAAGGCTTGGATTAAATGAGTTTGATTATTGTATCTAATCGGAATGTCAATTGAGCCAAGGGATTTACTCATATGTTTACTGGCAGTAGTAATCGTCATTGAAAAAGACTTGGTTAACGTGAAGCCTAATTTTAAAATTTCTAAGTGAGAGTTATTACCAAGTATTGTAATAGAACTACCACTATCAAGTAAGCCGGCAAATATTTTATTATTAATAGAAATATCAATAAAAGGACGATTAAAATCTTTTTCACTGTCGTATAGCGAAGTTATTTTGTAACAATGAAAGAAATTTTTTATGGTTTGTAACCAATCATGCCATTCTGATTGATTAAAGTTTTTATGAACCAAGTCGTTGTTTAGTTTTTTTGATTGAGAAAACGGCGCACATTTAGGACAATTAGAGATTTTGACGCCTTTCAGACCACACTTGAAGCAATTCAAGTAACTAGGTTGAGTACACGCTCTTAAAGTATGACCTGTAACCCGGCAACGCCAACAATAATCCTCTTTGGGCTTATTCTGAGCTTGGGAGGAAGAGGGCTTATTCTGTATCGCGTTCGAGTGATTTAAGTTAGAATTATTTCTAGACGATACCGGACGATAAGCGAACTCCGCAGCGCAAGATGGAGTATCAGAATACTTGGGTTCACGAAAGTTCAGGTCCCTTTCCGAAATCTTTTCATAGCTTTGACAGGTTGAGATTAATGAGTCAATTGAATTAATGTCTTTCAACGCAACGAAAACTGAATAGCATGGTTTTATATTACGAAGTAGAATTTCTAATTGGTCGCTTTCTGCCAGTTTTTTAGAAAGACGATTGAACATGCCGAACATAATAGATACATAAACAATGATAGACTCCGTTGCTCCTTGAGTGCGATTTCTAATAGCCTCTAGTAATTTGTAATCATAATCTTGAATACCAAAATCTTTAATAAGCAAAATATGGATCTTACTCCAAGTCAAAGAAGGATTCCTTCAAGCTGACCCTCATTTCAGCCCTCGAATTTCTGAACCTTCTGAGGTTCTCGCTACGTCTCAATAGTTACCTTATTCTGCTGCTGCTTGGGGTATGCCGCAGTCTTCCTCGATGGAACAGAATTGTTACTCGCCTTGCAATTTCGTGAATGATTTTAAAAGGTTCTCTTATGATGGTAAAACTTGTCCTAGATCGTTTTTGCAGAAGTTGGAGGAGTTTCAGATTTCCAGGAATATCTCTGAAGTTACTCTGGTTAAGCTTGCTTTTGAGATTTTTGTTGGAGATGCGCTACATTGGTTTAGGTTTCAGCATTGTTTGGGCGCCAAACTGTAACAAATCTACTAGATCCTGTTAAGAATTAAAGGATAAGAGTAGACTTGTACATTTAAAAATTTAATAGAGATATGGATGGTTTTACAAATGAGATAAAAAATACAAGTGTTTACAAAAAAGACGTATCAAACCCGCACTCTGGAAGCAGTTTTTGAGTATATTTACACGATTAAGTAGCACTGTTGAAGCACGATGAAATGTAGAGGTGGAGATGTAGGACGATGAATCAGGTCTGCTCCTCAGGAAGGCGGCATTTATAAGAACAGGAGTTGAGGTCCTGGTAGATCTTTAGAGTTGGATCACCAGCTTTTAGACCCAGGGCAGCTCCGCGAGATGATCAGCAAGGATGGCACAACGACAGTTTTTAATAATAAGATTGGGAGTAGTAGTCCCAGGTGTATCTTTAGATGGATCACCTTCAAGAATCTGTCTTGTCTCCAATTTTAAGAATTCTTCAGTCTCACATTTAAGAAAACGCTCTCTCGTCTAGTCTAGTCCAGTCTCGACTGCTCGTCAGCTCGTTTTCCACAGTAGTCTCCTTCCATTTTTGAATCTCAGATTTTCTTCTTGCGGCCATAAAATCATCTCATCTGACAAGTGTAGTCGGCCAGGACATAGCAGACTTACTTCATAAAACCATGAATGCGTAAATAATTTATAAAAATAATTTAAAATTAAGTTATTAGTAAACAATCATTGTTATCTATAAAATACAATATTTCAGCTAAACATTGAAAAATATAATTTAGATTAGATAAACCAAAAAGTATTCATCATAGACTAAGCTAGTAAGAAACTCTATGACAGAAAGAATGTACGTCAGTTTGGCAAATCTGACGTACATGTCACAACATTGAAAATTATGAAAATTAATATTTTAGTTTAGCAAACACTATGAAAACGAATCGTATTTAGATCGATTCGCTGAGTATAAATAAAGAAAACAATAAAAAAGGATGATAAATGGTATATGGTATGATAATTGTAAGTATAGTATAAAGTGTAAGTATAGCATATACTACAACGTTGATGAGAACTTTCGACCTAGCTGGTGTATGACTATCATCAAAGGTCTGACAATGGAGACGGAAGGCAGTTGCAAGAGGTCCGCAACAGTTTACAACAGTTTTATCGTGTCTCGGCCCATTTCATCCACCTTGATGAGAACTTTCGAACTAGCTGGTGTATGACTTTGATCGAATGTTTAAGGATGAAGACGTAAGGCTGTCGAGGGAAGCCCTTATTTGGAAAAGTATTAGTAGAATATTTTAGCGCTTAATGCAAATATTTTCGAGAAATTAAATTGTTACCTACTTGATCGCAAATTACGCAATAATCATGTATATCGCAATTGTTCCTTTTAAAAAGCTCTAAAAAATGACCGCAATAGCATATGTCTATCTTTTAAGGTTGACACACCCTCTCTTTCAATTATATCTATTGATACTATTTTTAAACTGTTCTGATGGTCTGGTGGTTAAGGTCACTTCTCGCGTGTGGCTTCTAATCCGAGCAAATGCACTCAGCCTCGAAAAAATGTACGACGTATATAAATGTCTACCATCTTTTTTATTATCAAATAACACATTAGTTACCTACTTGTATCTAAAAATTTATATGTTTAAATAAATTGGAACACAACTAAAATTGTAGCCAGCTAATAGAATTCTTGTCGGTGTTTAGGTACATCTTTTTGATACTGATTGTAATGTAATGTGGGTTTTTTCAATCTAATCTAAATATATAAAAGCGAAAGGTCACTCACTCACTCACTCACTCATCTATCACGATATATCGAAAACCGCTTGACGTATAAAGATGAAATTTGGCAGGGAGGTAGTTTATAGTTAGTCTAAATACACCGTTAAATTTTGATCGTTTTAATCCCGTGGAGGGTTGATCTGGTGCATGAAACACTATCGATTTGTAAAGATAAAGTACTTTTTTAACCGACTTTCTTCAAAAAGGAGGAGGTTCTCAATTCGGATGTTTTTTTTTTTTTAATTTTTGTTTCCTCATAACTCCGTCGTTTGTAAACCGATCTGAAAAAAGAAATCTTTTTTCATCTGAAAGGATAATAATATGCTTCCCGATTGGTCCCTTAGAAATTTCATCAAAATCGGTTTAGGAATTTGGTTGTTTTCCTCACGTTAATTGCCACATCACGCGACGTCGCGTGAAGGCGCTTTGATGTACATCACGCGAAGTCGCGTGATACGTGCTTAAATTTGACACAGTTCCCGATTTCTGATTGAGCTGAAATGTTGCACGCATGTGTATTCGCAAGACAATGCAATATTATGATGACATGGAGCTGATCTGAGATGGAGCTGGAAGGTGGCCATAGGAGCACTGTAAAAAAACGACGCAACGCCGTCGAGTTTGGACTCGTTTGATTCGTCTTGACAAGTACTTTAGTCCTAAATGGTCACTAAGGTCTGATGATGGAGCTGGAAGGTGGCCATAGGAACTCTGTTATAAAACGACATAACCCCATCGAGTTTGGGTTCTTATAATTCATCTCGTCGAGTACTTTATCTGTAGATGGTACCCAGGGTCTGGTGATGGAGCTGGAAGGTGGTCACAGGTAGTCCGTAATAAAATGACACAATCCCATCGAGTTTGGGCTCGTATGATTCGTCTTGACGAGTAATTTGGTCCTAAATGGTATCCAGTGTCTGATGATGGAGCTGGACGGTCGCCATAGGAACTCCGATATAAAACGACAAAACCTCATCGAGTTTGGGCTCGTATGGTTCGTCTTGACGAGTATTTTAACTAACTTCTAGTTACAATGTAAAAATTAATTCATGACAAGAATTTGTATGGTATACTACAACTAAAAACGGTAAAATAAAAAAACTTCCTGCGAAAACAAAACCGACTTCCAAAAAAAACAGTAAAAAAGTCTAAAGTAACTTGACTTTTGGAAGTCGGTGTCTTTGTTTGTATCTTTTTGCCACGTTTTTTAAGCTCGAATTAATTCTCGCATGAGTGAAAAAATTATGCGAACCATCAGTAGGCACCATTCAATACTAACTACAGTGACGCGTAAGCGCAGTCAATGTGGACTTACATAAATTTGCCAATCCTAGACCAAACTCCGCCCCCAAACCCCATTTGATTGGCAATGCAAAAGGCGCGCGCCCCGCGCACCCCGCGCGCTAAGGGCAAAGCAGGACCACGTCATTTAAACAATGCAGTTTCTCTTAAACGTCATCGGTGTATTGTATTGGCTCGTCGACTCTACAGCGAACCACACCACTTGCAATCTCTGCGACTGCGTGGTATACCTAACCCGCAAATTCCGTCTGGTCAAACAATTGTGGCGGCTACGCAGCGTTAGTTAAATCACGGACAATTCCGTACACCGTCACACGCTCAGGGCCGCGGTAGGCAACCAGCCTACACATCTGAACTAGATGAAGAAATCCTAGAGTACTTTGAACAAGATCCCAGGCGTAGTACAAATATGACTACAATTAGCTTTAACGCAAGTCAATACTACGTTTGGAAGCTCTTAAATACAGAAGGACTTTATCCGTATCACTTTATAAAAGTACACGCCTTCCACGAGAACGACGGGACGGCTAGAGTCGCATTTTGCCAGTATTCACTGGCAAAATGCGACTACACTACACTAAACAACTACACTAAACAATCGCGAAGTTAATATTATTTGGACGGACGAATCGACTTTAACGCGTGTGGGACTATTTAATTAACGAAATGAACATTTTTGGGCATTTAATAATCCACACGTGATTAGTGAGTGTAGACATCAAGTACGTTTCAGCATTAATAATGTGTGGGCTGGCATCATAAATGATAAAAATATCGGCCCGTATTTTATCGAAGGAAATTTGACCGGTGGGACTTACTTATACATGCTGCAAAGTGTAATTCCAGACTTAATGGAAGACATACCACTGGCTTATTTAAATAATTTGCATTATCAACATGACGGATTTCCAGCACATTACGAGCGTAATGTACGAAATCACCTGAATTTCGTGTTTGGCGATCACTGGATTGGACGGGTAGTCCAGTTGCTTGGCCAGCAAGGAGCTCTGAATTTTTATTTGTGGAGTGAAGTGAAGCGATTGGTGTACAGAATCGAGCATCAAACTCGTGAACAAATGAAAAGTGCGATAGTGGACGCGATCGCAGAGACACGTGCAAGATTATATACCGAAAGGAATGGTTTGCACTTTGAACAATAATTACGATATCGTGAAGTGTAGCCCTTTTTTTCCGGATGGGAAATCATCAAATAACCCCTCCCGCTCTGGGCTGAGCAGGAGGGAGTGTCAGACTTTTACTGGCTAAAACCCATCCATGTTCCTACCTTTGCCCTTTGTGTTACAGGGCCGCGGTATCTCTTTCGAACAGTCCCGCAACCCTGGTAGGCATCGGTCCTTTCGGACCCCTTCCTGTTTGCTGACTCTCTTTGAGGCGCGCGTGGAAAACGAACGCCGTCTGTCGTCATAAGACGGACGGACGGCGAGCTAGCCCATAGCTCACCGTCCACAGGCCCGCGCCTACGGTGGCCGGGGGCGGCGAAGTGTAGCCTTAAGTGATGATTCAGAGGTGATTAATTATTATGTTCATTCTGTAAACCTAATAATTAATCACCTTTCAATCAATCTCTTTTTTTAATCGTTGTAAATAATTTTGATTACACATTTTTATGAACAATTACTCGTATCTATCTCTACTACTTATCGCGAAGAATTGTAAATAATTTTGATTCCAGATTTTTAAATACGCCATAACTAGCAGGTCTGTAGGGATCAAGGACTTATTTTTTCATGTACCGCTCTTAGCATATTTTTTAAATTTTATTAGATATGTCCCAAAACCTAGGCACAAAGCAATTATGACTGTCTTAAGCCCATAAAAGTATGAAGGAAAATTTGAAATCATTTAATTTGTTTAGGTGAACATCTATCAGCTGAGCGAGTTAATAACGTAACTTGATCGGGCGGAGTGTAGGTAGTTAGGTACACACCGACGACGACACGACGTATGCGCAGTCGTAGGTTAGGTTAGTAAGTTAGGTTAGTTTAGTAAGTTAGGTTAGGTTAGTTAGTAAGGCTAGGTCAGTATGTAGGGTCAATTCAGTAAGAATAGGTTAGTAAGTTAGGTTAGGTTAGTAAGGCTGACATTTTGTTACCTTTTTTAGGGTTCCGTAGCCAAATGGCAAAAAACCGGAACCATTATAGATTCGCAATGTTTGTCGGTCTGTCGGTCTGTTTGTCTGTCAGTCTGTCTGTCCGTGTATGTCACAGCCACTTCATTCCGAAACTATTAGGACTACACTATTGAAGCTTAGTAGGTAGATGTATTCTGTAAACCGCATTACGATTCGCCGCTTTACGCTCATCATTGATGTGACCCTCAGATCTGCAGGTGGCCACGAGATTACCCTCGAAAGAAGAATATCCAACAACAACTATCAAGAGGAAAAGTTTTATAAGAAAAATCCGATTACTGAAGCTCTGAATGACGATCATGATAATTTTGATTTAATTCGTTGAACTTTGAAACTCTAGCTTGAACAATTATACCAGCCTATTACTTTCCCACTGCTGGGCATTTAGAACGGTTGGCAATAGTGCCTCAGAGCTAATATAAATTAATGCATTTACCTCAAGTATTGCATTGGATTTAACTTATTCTCAGGCGTCATTACTGTTTGAGTTTATTTATAGGCTACCCACACACTTAAAAAAAAACCCCCAACCCAGTTACCTACTGGCTAATACGATACCCCTTGGTAACACTGATTGTCAGAATGTCGACACCAACGACTTAATGTGCATTCCGAGGCAAAGGCTTGAATCGAACCGTGTGGCTGTTATAATTTAACTACGAGCAACAGCATAAATTGAATTGAAAAAGCCGGCTAAGTACGAGTGGAACTTGCACATGAAGGATTCCGTAAAAACAAGCTTGTATGGGGATCCCCTTAATCACCATCTGCCTAGGCTTTTCCCAACTATGTTGGGGATGCAGCTGAATACCTCCACAACCCACTTAGTACTGGGATGTCAGACTTTTTGGGCCACTGACTACCTGTCGACGAACGACTTCGACGACTAATGCCTGTCAAAAATCTACAGATGACAGCCGGGACCAACGGCTTAACGTACTTTCCGAGGCACGGAGAAAACTCGGTATGTAAAGGGCGGTCACCCATCCCCAGACCCACCTAGGAAAGCGCGGCTTAACCTGAAGATCGACCCGAGTGGCCGTTATTATTTTGCCACTAGCTCGTCTCCGAAGTAGTACTCTAAATACTGGAGATAAAAAATAACGCTTTGTGTTAAATTTGCTATCTCCAATATTTAGAGTACTTACCCTCCAAGTGATGTTGAAACCACCCTGTATATAATTGTGAGTGATGTCTATCGACAGCTCTTAAATAATCATATCGAGATTCCAAAAACTGTAGGTCTTAGTAAGGTTGATGAGATATTTCCTTCCAAAGTCGTAAAATTGTGTCTCTACTTTTAAGTAAGAACAGGAAAAATCTGAAAGAATATAGGTTTGTAGAATGGAAAAAAACATAACGGAAATTAGTTTGAGTTAGGTGTAACTACAACAATGTCTTTGTTTATTAGGAAAAACCAATTTCGTTTTGCTTTTGAGTGTAAATTTACATTTATAATAATATAATATAATTTATTTGCTCAGACAACAATGATCCACGGTTAGTTACAAAAAAATTTAAAAAACTATGTTAGTGTATAATGGTATTACGCTCCCAGAAAAATCATACATAACAACAAAACAAACACATTCCAAAAAACAACAAATAAACATTACAAAAATCATCGATGATGGATTCCTGCCTCACCAACACCTGCATAAAGTGTTTCATCATCGGTGAATCAAATTTGTCCATTTAAGTACGTGTTAAAATATTGTTATCATATTTTTTGTGCTACGGAACCCTGTGTGTGCGAGTCTGACTGGCACTTGACCGGTTTTTTAACATTACATTGTTTTTATTATTTGTTGTAATGAGGCATACCATAACACAACGGTTTGGTGGCATAACATAACACCATTGGTTTCAGGCTACAGTGGCACATAGATCCATAGCTTATAAACTAACATAATTATATAAAGTGAATACAAAACTTGTGTTAATAAATAAGTCTTGCGACTATGTTAGCAGCACTGCTTACTTGTGCTGGATCAGTGGAACTTGTCCGCGGCAGCAACGGAACACTACGTCCTGCGGCCAAATGCCTTCCCCCATCACAAGGGACAATACCTACACACTCTGTGAAAAGGAGATGTTTCATTTTTGTATGGGACTCCGACCATAACATGTACTTTTTATAAAAGCTTGGAAACAAGCCTCTCAATAGAATTAAGTAACATTTTTTTACATAATATTAAATAGTTTTTATGCACGCAATAAAAATTAAAAATGTTTGACATTTGTCGTGAGTGTTATGACAGGTTGTAGAGATGACGTTTGCATAACCTAGAAATTGTTACTTGATAATAATTGTACAAAGCAAAAGTTGTAGGAACAAAACATAAATGAGAGAACATAAAATAACACTGAAAGCCACGAAAGTCGAAACCAAGTCGAGACCAACGAGACTCGACTGACAGACACTGATGGGTTTTGTCAAAACAAAATGTCATTTTGAATTTTTCGTTCAGGAATACACCACAGAAAAGTAGTACCTATTATATATTTTTTACAATTAAATCATCACTCTTGCTTATAATTAGTGGAAAATGATGTTTATGAGTACCTATAATAATTCTTATTTACTACAAGAACTAACTTTTTTTTCCTATCCTTCTTTGTCCCAGTCCCGGGCGAAGGCCTTCCCGCCACTCTTTTCACTTGTCGCGAACCCGCGCGTCCTCCTTCCAGTTCGGACGGAACCTGTCCAGTTCGTCCCGCCACCTCCTTCGTGGCCTCCCGCGACCCCGCCTCACTGTGTCAGGGCACCAGTTTCCAGCTATTTTGGCCCACAGTTTTAATTGTTTTAACAAAAACAAAAAGTAATATGGGAAAATTTAATAATAAAACAAAGAAAAACTACTATTGTGTTCTTGAACGAAGTGCAGTTTTTATTTTTACAATCTTGTAAATGTTGGTTAATAATAATTGTTACTTAATTTTCGTAAGATTTTAAGAAATATAATATGACTAGCTGTTGCCCGTGACTTCGTTCGCGTGGAAATTTCGGATTGTATGTGTGAGACTTCCTCGTTGGTCGAGTGGTCGCAAGCATGACTACTAAGCATGAGGTCCTGGGATCGATTCCCGGGTAGGGCAGTGTTAAAAAAATATTTTTATTTAAATTACATAAAGCTAAAACACACATGATTTGGAGATCACCTTTTAAGCAAGAATGTGTTTGTGTTAGGTAGGGGGCGTCCATTAAATACGTGATTCTTAACATTAAGCAATGTATGCAATTGAAGAAAAATACTATAAATAATAGTGTTATTGGCTTATTCCATCAGGAATTTCTAAGTAGCAGCCACGGAACCTGGATTGGTGCCCGGTTGATGGCGATAGGCTGGCCACCTATTACATGGGACTTCAACATAACTGGCGAAATATGTGTGTACGATTAGGTACACCTCTGCCCAACCCTTCGCGGAATAAAGGCGTGATGTTATGTTATATACCTATGAGAACTGACGGCCGGGCGGCCTGACCAAATGTAATAATGTGGGTGATGACTACAAAAGGCGTCCACTCCTTTTGGCTGCTGTAATTATTGAAGGCAGAGGTCCGAAAAAAAAATGGCGTTGAGTGACGATAATTATGGCTTTAAAAACCGTTTTTTGACGCTATACGAGTACAACTTGTTTTTCAAAGTGAACCATCAAACGCCTTGTTGTGCGCTATGTATTTTAATACCGTTCTGTATACAACATTAAATGACTTATTTTTATCCGCAAGCACGTGCAAGTTTTGGGCACTGAACAACAAACATATAATTGTCCGTGTGAGAAGCATGGAGTGCACAATTGAATGCCTGTCACTTTTATGGTTTAGCTTGGCATCTGTGTTGATCGTCATTGTAAAAGTTGGCATGGCAAGTCATTTCGAATTAAATCTGAGACGTCAATCATTTCATTCATTTCTAGACCTATTTAAAAAGATGACATTAAAAATTTGTGATTATGCTAATGTGGTAATAATAAAGATTTTATGGGGGCTTTCGAAAATTCAATGTATAGTTTTACAGAAAACGATGGTGAATGTGGGATAAACAAACATATGTAAAATATTGTCTGGAATATGGTATTTATTATGGTGATATGTGAATACCAAGTTCAACGTACTATAAGAATTTTTTTACGACGGAAAAGCGTCACAGAAGTACCAAGGGGAAAAAAAAAAAAAAAAAACCAGCAATAACTTGATGAAACTACTATTACCTACGTAAATGTTATTAAAAAAAATTATAAATACTTATCTTCGTTTGAATTTAATTTAGTTGTATTTTCTGTTTGTTGTATTATAAGTTATCAATTAATGTTTGTTGAACACAGGTTTGCGAAAGTGATTATATTCCCTTAAACCGGCCCTGTCATAAAATCTTTTCCTACTTGACATGTCTTAACTGTATTCTATCTACCTACCATTTTTTTGGTACAAAAAACCAAGGATTTCATATAAACTTGCGAGAGCCCTTAGTCGAGGCTGTCACAAAATTATTTCTTAGCTAATGTCTCCTTGTTAATGAGCCCATATACCTTCTTAACCTCCCTGTCGCAAAATCCGTTCTCAGCAGACGTCTACTAACTATAATCTACCTCCCTGCCAAATTTCAAGTTTGTAGCACAAAAAAGGAAGGATTTTCATACAAACTTGCGAGAGCCCTTAGACGTCCTTAATCCTGCCGCTGTCGCAAAATCCGTTCTTAGCGGACGTCGACTAACTATAAACTACCTCCCTGCCAAATTTCATGTTTTTAGCACAAAAAATGAAGGAATTTCATACAAACTTGCGAGAGCCTTTAGACCTCCTTAATCCGGCCCTGTTGCAAAATCCGTTCTTAGTGGACGTTTACTAACTATAAACTACCTCCCTGCCAAATTTAATCTTTTTACGTCAAGCGGTTTTCGATATTTCGTGATAGATGAGTGAGTGAGTGACCTTTCGCTTTTATATATTAATAATAATATATATATTTAGATTAGTAAAAATTCAAGTAGCAGACAGTCATACTCCAGGCAGGTCTAAAGTTCTCATCAAGTTGCATAAAATGAGCCCAAACACGAATAGATGCTGTAAACTCTTGAGAACCTCTTGCAACTACCTTCCGCTTCCATCGTCAGACCATCGATGACAGTCATACTCCAGCTAGGTCTAAAGTCCTCATCAAGGTGCATGAAATGAGCCCAAACACAATTTCTCAATTTTCAATGAAACCAACTTTGAGTTATGTATACGCTTTTCACAAAAAAAAGAATCATGCATATCGGATTTCTCTGTAGAAAGTTATGCGTGGTTATGCATACAATAAAAAAAAATAGACGCGTCGAATAGAGAACCTCCGCTTTTAGAAAAAACCGTACTTTATACATTTGACACGGGCGAGGGTCATTGTTTCACGGAAAATCTTAACACCGCAATTCAGAAAATGGAGTGAAATAAACAACGCCGTCTCTCGAGCACGAAGGTATACCGCTAAAATATAATGCGGAAAGCGATTGAACACGCACTCTACAGGGTTATAGCGTCATGTAGACTTATCTAGAGTACCTTTTGCTATAATAACTTTGTTTTAAAGCCGGTCAGTCGATTTAAAAGTTATCTTGTGAGCACATTTTTATTTATTAGTACCATTTTGGTGCTATAGATGTCGTTGCACGTATGTTATTACACAATGATGATAAGTTCTTCTTGAACACTTTAAATTCATATATCTTTTGATAGGGAGCACCGATTACCATGAAACAAAAACATAACCTTCTCTAAGTTACGCACAATATTTGTGCATTAAACTTAACCACATATTTTTTATAATTTTCACGTGATGCTATAACAAAAAAATACCCGGAGACACTCATATATATTTTGATAGAGAACACCGATTACAATTAAACAAAAACTAAAACCTTCTCTAAGTTATGCACAATATTTGTGCATTGAATCTAATCACATTCTAATATGATTAATAATATTTATATCCTCCGGGAACACTACCTATACTTTTCCGGGTTAAAATGCTAGTATTTATTTATTTATTTATTTAACAGTTCAAGCACATAGTACAGAGGCGGACTTAATGCCATAGGCATTTTCTACCAGTCAACCTTTGGGTGGGTAGTATTAATGGCCAGAATATAAAGTATCCTGATACCAACTGTTATTCAAAGCTGTTAAGCCGTTTCAGCGTAATTGAGTTAAAACCATTTTTGAGTTATTTGATCATCCCACGGGAACACCGCATTTTTCCGGGATCAAATATAGCCTATGTGTTAATCCAGAATATAAGCTATCTTGGTACCAAATTTCATCCAAATCTGTGAAGCCGTTTGAGCGTGAAGATGTAGCAAACATACACACATACAAACTTTCGCCTTTATAATGTTAGTGTGATTACCAATAGACTCAATGAACATTGGATATAGGCGCAAGCGTGACAATCGTCATGCGATGGTCCGCCAAGACAGGCCCTAAAGCAGCTGAGTAAAGCCCATCCAGGCGAGATCTCATGAAGTGGTCGATACAAGTTTTAGTGACTATATTACCTTTGGTTTCGACTCGCGAGAAGTCTGAGATCGCACATTCGAGCCCGCACTCAGTGAACTCAGCAAGTTTACTCAGATAATAACTGTCTACATTATTGGTAGTTTTAAGGTCAATATTTATATCTCCTAATAAAATAAGATTGCTTTTCTTTAAGTAATCAACACTAATCACATTGGACAGTTCATGAACAAACAGGTGCTTGCTTTCTTTTGGTGGTCTATACACTGCACTAGATATAAATATTATGATTTTGCTGCCTTGTTAATTTACCTAGTATACATTCACAATGTCTAGTTTGAGTCTTTATCGGTAGAAACGTGTGCTTATTATTAACATAGATAATACTTCCACCACCTTTCCTGCACTTTCCTTTACGCAAGGTACTGTACAGTGCAAATCCATCCAATTGATACATAGATACAATTTGTTCCGATATCCCCACTTCTGTGAGAACTACAATGTCAATACGTGACTTAACCGAAATTAAACAGTTCATAAGATTAGCGAATTTTTTTATCAACGGTAGAAGAAAACATGCACAACATTTAAGTTATTTGTGTTTTTTGGTAGTTTACCAACGTATGTCGGTAAATCAATGCAATCAAAGATTTCCTTAATATTACTAAATACAGCCATGAAACTTATTAAAATACATGAAAAAGATTTTGTGCTTGTATTTATTTTGAGCAATCGATTTATTTTTCAGCAGATTTTGTGTGTCGTCTTCACATCTAATGTTAATTGTCTTGTCTTTTCTACTGTCGACGTTTCTTTCTACACCAGTAATTTTCCATTTTGGAGCCATATAGATTTAAAATCCTGTCGCAGTTGTTGTTTAGCCATTCACATACGTTTTCTGTTTACTTGTGATAACGCGAATCGCACGTATATTTTTGCAGGCGCTTCATTACTAGATACGTTGGACAATATATCAGCTGATGTCAAATTAACTTGCTTAGCGGAACGTATCCAACATTCGTCTTTAGTATTCCCTAGTACTAACTGTAGATCGCCTAGATTCTGGTGCGTGCTCGAACGTTTTACGCTTTTTATCACAGACTTATCTATGCTAATTTTTTCAGCAATATTACTTGAGATTTGCAACAGTTCTTCGTTTTTTATGTAAGGGATTCCAGTTTTTTCAATCAAGATATTCAATTTATCTTGGTCTGACTCGTATTAAGCGCTGGTCTAAAGAAGAGATTTTGGTTTTGTAGTGGGTAATTTTATTGCACAGATAATTATTTTTATTTTCCATATCTTTCAGCTTTTGTTTCATCATTTTGATCGATTCCACAAAATCATCTATTTTACCAGTGCCAAATTCAAGAAAAGACTAGGGGCTCATAGGGCTCCAGTTCTTTTTGATCTATTTTTTGAACCTCCTTAGAAATACTTGATAGCAATTGTTTCATATCTATCGGACGTCACTGAAGTTGGTTCGTCAACCTCATCATCGTCTTCCTCTGGAACGATCAATGATTTCCTGACAGGAAAATGTCGGTGGCATTCGCTATAAGTCCATTCCAAAGTTTCCGAGTTACAAATAGCTTGTATTTGCTTTTGTGTGAGCCCAGTGCATGTTGTATTTGCATGCTCGATTTCCCCACACTTGCAACATTCTAATCCTGGGCTTTTAGTTGTAATTGTTTTGTTACAACTATCGCACTTAGGCATGTTAGTGTAGGATCAAATAAATAGTTAGGTGAAAGAGATTCGTACGTACCCATACCTCCGATAATAGCGTATCGTCTCAGTAGTGAACGTCGCTATCAAAAGGTCTTAAGCGCCGGGCACAATCCGCCGCTTACGCGTTTCAACACACGCACGATCAATGTTCTCACAAAACGAAGTTTTATTTATTGTTTATTTTAATTATTTTTACGTTTAACATTTGGTTTGGCACAATTGTTGCAGATTTTACACAAAACTGTACTCAGAAACTGGTAAAATACAATAGATTTCAATTAGGGAAGCGCGTTGACCTTGCCGTGTACACGGCCGTGTGACGAAAACCCAAATACCCGCGTATACTTCCTAGTAACCTAATTAATGCATACGGACTAATCGTGTATAGGTCGGAATAAGCGCGCCAAAGTCTAGCTATCAATCTATACGCCAACAGTTGCATGCTCGCCATTTTGATTTGTTGACCCCCTTATACATTATGATGATAAATATGCAAATGTGCCTTTGTTTACTTTCTTTGGATGCTTACCACAACGAATGGGTAACCAGCCATTAACCCAAAAAATATTCTAAAAGACTTGCTAGCTGGCGTGAGGAGCGTAGGCCGAAGACCGGCGGAGTGACGACGACATTTGTGCTTATACGACGCTTTTTACCTAAATGTGTGGCTACGAGTTTCTTAGTCAGAGCTTTATTAGCTAGACAGAAAGATAAAGAATTTCTTGCTGAAACCGAATCAATTTTTAACTCATTTTTGATAAAAATGTTAGTTACGGCCTTTCACCATAATTATCATCACTGCTGGGTATAGACGTTCCCTTTTTTCTGCCACACTTCCCGGTTCTGTGCATCCCTCATCCAGGTGTTTCCCGCGATTCTGACGATGTTGTCGATTCAACGAGCTTAAGGACGGCCCTGGCTTCTTTGCAGTATTATCATCAATAATCTAGTCAATTATGCTCTCAATTATGACGATTTTTTCCAGACTTAGATAGGCCTGACTTGATAAAACTTATTAAATTATTTCGTCGGTATCTATCAGGGTGACATACGTAGACGCTTAATAATTTCATAAACAAATTCTTCGCCGGTATCCTTTAAAAACCGCCGATAAAAAAAAACTGGCCATTTGTTTTTTCAACTGATCACTCTCGAATGTTTAAATAACAGTTCAAAAAATTTGTTCCCAATGTTTTTTGCTTTATTGTATAATATTATTTAATACTATAGTTTTATATGCAATGTGTTTTTTTTATTTCCCGTAAAATAACGTAACAACATAATTTATTTATAACAATAATACTTGATTTAATAAATGGAATAAGCGCTTTATTCTCTCCACACGACTACCCAAAAACGTCATCTTTAAAAAACCTGTTGTATTTATTAAGTAAAAACTTGAAAACTAGTTGGCTTGCCTGTGTATAAAAAGGCCACTAAAACTAGATCTCTACACATACAGTGTAACCATGTTGGTTCTAGTGACAGTGTGCCTATTGGTATGGATCTGCGCACTAACATACTGGCGCGCGCGACTTGTGGAGTCTCATGCTCATCCGCTGCCACCGGCTTACCCAGGCTATCTGCCCATTATAGGACATACACATATGCTGCTTACTGACACATCAAGTAAGTGCTTTTCCATTTAAAACGACTTTAAAAAAGATGGAATTTATAATGTGCTATCGATAGACCATACTTCATGCGTTTTGACCATAGGATGCATGAAGCGTATTTTAGTCGTGTTCGGGTGGAAGGACACCGACGCAAAAATGGTTACCAAGTATTCAGTACATCATTCTGAACCCCCCGAAATAAAGGGTGTAACAAGACCCTTCACGAAGCCGAAAGGCACTTGTTTTCCCCATCATTGCGATATTTTTTTTGTTCTAGATTATACCTGGGAATTTTCTAGTTACGGAGATATTGGGGGTCAAAGTTTCAACTTTTTGACAAGTTTTTTTTCTAAATACGTTTTTATTGTCAGATTTTACTTTAAACACCTCCACAACCCCCATACTATTCAATCCATGCATCAGCACAATGTTTTGAGTGCGTTGCATTAAGTACTAACGTAAAACGAGATTTTTCACCCAAAAAAAAAGTCGTTTCCCAGCAATAATTTTTGCATGAAGTTACTTAGTTTGATGTTCTTAATGCTTGGTTGACGGCTTCGTGAAGGGTCCTGTTACACCCTATATAAATTTATAATCGGTTATTTAAAAAAAAAAACAGCTTTTCCATACATTTAGACCGTGCAGGTACTGCACTTTTGCACTTTGGTACAATACTATACGAATCTAAAACTAACAATGTAGGTATAATAATGTCTGATGCCTGTACTAGGATAATCCTGTATCACAGGCTGCAGGAGCTCTAACAATATGCTATATTGTAGGGCAGTAGAGTTTTTTTTTTGTTTACTATTTAACCTTACATAGTGACAAATTTATTTTGATTAACTTAAACTCTATTAACTTAGAACTAAACACATAATTATTACACGAAAATATTTGCGTCAGCAGTATAAACTAGGTTGCGAAACACATTCAAGGCGCTCTTGTTTATATTTGACATTTGCACCTAGCGACTAATGTGCTTAGACAATAAATAAAATCGATAGTTAGTATGTCAGCGCAGTGGTCTGCTATTGCAATGTTGTGTCAGCAACATGCGTCAAACGCGGAAGTCTAACCTAGAATATGACGCTCTAAGTGCCCTCGTAGTCGATGGAGTTGATGTACCTATATTCCGCCAATTTCTTAGCTGGGCACTCAACATCTCCCGTTTTGTGGTTGTTGGGCTTTTTAAACCGCGAGCACGTTGCACATTTAGGGGTGTCCGCTTTCTTCGCGCACTCAGACATCGAGTGTCCCGCTTCTCCGCAGTGACCACACGTAGAATTTTCCTCTCTGCATGATTTTGCTGCATGACCAAATTGTTGGCATTTGTATCATCTGGTAACCAAGGTGAAGTCTCTAACAGGACAGGAAGTCCAATTTATAAAAAGCCTTGCCTGAGATATCAAAACTCTACGTATCTTGGCTGAAACTTCGATAGCAAAATTACATGTCGATGCATCTTTCTTCCCAGATTTGTGGCTAAATTTAACTTCGGCCAAAAAGGTCTCCAGTGACATCTCTGGAGACTTATCGGCGATGTTCTGTTCGTACATAAACCTGAAGACGTCAGCATCAGCCAAACAGGTCGGCACTCCTACAACCGTGATCCGTGGTTTGCGCTTGATGGGCTCGTCGGCGGTGAGTCCTGATGTAGACATCTGGACTGCGTGCTTGAGTTTATCAGCATCCTGTTTGGTCTCGGTGCTGATAATGACACCTCCATTTTTGGTTTTCCGCACACCACGTACATGGAGCTCAGGGCGTATTATATTTTGCACGAGGTTTTTTGTCTCGTCACTTGACTTCAATTTATCATTGGGATAAACTGCTACGGAACTTAAATTGTTTGGACGAACGAAATCACTGGATCTCTTCTTCACCATTTATTTATTTATTTATTTTATTTTATTACAACGGCTGTTAAACCAATTATAGTAACTAAAAATAACTAAAAGAGTTATACATACAATTAAAATAAACAAAATAACAAAGTAAAGGTTCACACTTTCATAAATTCCTTTCACAATACTTCTGACATGCCAATAAAATCTTCGTCCATCCATCCGCAAACAGATCGTCTGTTGGATTAGAACCCAAGAGATCATTAAGCGCGGCCAGAGTGCGAGGAATTGGCGACTTAGCACGTGCAACAGTGTGACATGGAGGCACGGCAAAAAGCCTGTGGTTTCTGCCCCGGCAGTAATTGTCCGGAACAAAGAAGCGCGCCAGCAAATTAAAAAGATCAGGAGCGTCAATAGAGCCACGGAGCGTTCTTACAGGCAATTGTGAGCTGATCTCGAGCTCGCCTTACCTCTAGCGAGTTGTATCCAAGGCAACCCAGTAAGAATTTAGTCGGATAAAGGTAAGGATAGTACCCGTGTTTTTGTTTATAAAGGTACCTAAGGAACACTTTTTGAACCTTTTCTAACAAAAGTACGTAGGTACTTTCGTGCGGATTCCAAACGCAAGAGCTGGTTTCTAGCCTACTACGTACGAGGGCATTAAATATTATTTTGACGGCATGAGCGGTGCGAAAATCACGGCAATTACGTAAAACAAAACCTAACCTTTGGTAGGATCGTTTGGCTACAATGAACATATGATCGTGGAAGGTGAGCTTTCGGTCAAACGTGACTCCTAGGTATTTCATGGTTGTTGATTTCATGATGGTATTATTATTTAAATTATATTCAAAATCTATGGGGTGCTGCATTCGACCGAATGTCATAGCGAAGCATTTTGACGAATTAAACTCCATCCTGTTGTCTACACTCCACTTGTATACCCATCTATGTCTTGCTGCAGTGCAAAACTGTCAAGCTCGGAGTTTATTTCTAGGTACAGTTTCAAGTCGTCAGCATATAAAAGACATTTTGCGTGAAGCAGAACTTGAGGAAGATCGTTGACCATGATAAGAAATAATAAAGGCCCCAAAATTGAGCCTTGACTCACGCCGGAACGCGTGTGATAGGTACCAGACACGTACATACCAAGCCTAACAAACTGCTGTCGATCACGTAGGTAGTCTGCAAATAAACTGAGGAGTGATGGTGCAAACCCTATTTTGCTAAGCTTCATTAGCAGCGCGTCATTGCTAACCCTAGCAAACGCCTTTCGGAAGTCGAACTAAAGTGCGAGCTTGATGGGATTTCTGCTTCAGAGCCTGATACAGCAATGCCATTTGAGAGGTGTCAGATTCTACTTTACGGCATAAGTTGGTAACTTTCAGTTTCTGCTCCGAGTTGAGTTTGCCATCTGTGGCAATAGAGCAAACCTCATTTAACTTCAGCTGAATGGATGACATCCATTTTTGGATGTCGGGCGTGGATACAAATTCGATGGTGAAGTTTGATGATGAAGAAGACTGGTGGGTTTTCGCTGGAGGGGCATTGGGTTGCCCTCGACTACTTAAATTACCGGGGCTGTTATCCATTTTTCTACCAGTTCACTATTTTAATGTTTCCATTATTTAATAAATTACACACTTAGCAAAATACTAACGAAGGTCACTATTATTGCGTTAAATAAATACTGCTAACGAGCACGTCTGTAAACTGCGAACGGCCGCAATGCAATATCAATCAAATGATAGTAAAAAGCAGATTTTGTCTTTTTATGAGATAACTAAGCCAACGGCGCTTAGCCTGTAAAAAACGTATTTCCCTGTTTTCTCCCTGGAAAATAAAACTAGAGAATATTATATTTTTTCGGTTTCGGTTTTAACCATAATCTTTTATTTTGTTTTTATTACTATTATATCCCATCAAAAACATTACATGGACAAAAATGCAAGTCTCGCAATGCAGTTATTTTATCGTCAAAAGTTGTGAGATCTGATGTAATCACCAAGATTTGTTGTATTGTACCAGTTTTAACTTTGAATTAAAATGTATTAATTATTATTTCCTTGATTCATTTTAATACATATTATGTTTTACATTTTTTAATATTCCTATATGGTGGTGGATCGTTTAGAGTGGCGCGCAATGATTGTTGACATAACGGTCCCACTTGATGGGAACCTCGTGAAAACCGAGAAAGATAAGCAAATCAAATATCTTGACTTGGCTGGCGAGGTTGTCGACATGTGGGATTTGGACTCAGCGATCATTGTGCCGATAATCGTATCAGCCCATGGCTTAATTGCTAAGAGCCTCGATGAATACCTGAGGAGGCTCTCGTTACGCAGCTGGATTCAGAGAGCGGTACTCCTGGACACGGCTCGTACTGTTAGGAGGTTCCTCTCTCTGGAGCCCTGACCGCCGATAGCTTGGACCCTGTTCCCGATACCGGTGGGCTACTATTTTTATATTTTTAAATGCAATTCTTTTTTTTTTAGATTGAAATATTTAAAAATGTAATTTATCTATATAGTTACAAATAAAGGAAATATAAAACATTTAAAAAATAAAAATAGTAATAGCCCATCGGTATCGGGAACAGGCTCTGAGCTACCGGCGGTGGTCAGGGCTGGCTCCAGAGAGACGAATCTGGTAACAATACGCGCCATATCCAGAAGTAATGTTTTCTGAATCAAGCCCGTGATCCAGCTGCCAAGCGAAAGCCATCATTAATTAATTCAAGTTTTAAATAATAGTTATGTAACATTTTAATTAATTAGTAATTGCTTAGTAGTATTTTAATCATTATTTAGTTCTAATTCCGCAAGATCCGTTAGGCAGCACCGCGTGCCCGCGAAAGTATGCAGATATAGAAAGTAACCTGCACTATGCCTGCGTGGCAGATAACGGCCGAGGGGGCCGTTATCTGCCACGCAGGCACAGTGCAACAAACAGGAGGTGAGGAGGCATTAGTCCCATTGCGAAAGTAATTAACTGATTATGGCAATTTCTCAGAATTATGGCAACTGGTGAAAGATGCAAGTAAATGGTCATTACAGCAAAGGAACGTTATCCATTTAAAATTTCAATCTCAAATTTATTATGGTAAGTGATTTCAACTTTCTGTCTTGCTAATCTTTCTTGTTATGTATCTTCTACACTCGCGGACAAAGAATACGGGTTAGTACCAAAAATAATAGTGCGGCATAAATGAAACTAAATGTTGTAGATAATTTACCAGAATATCGGGTAAATCATGAACACAAAACATGAACAACAAGGAGCCTAAAAACTCTATTGTGGTACGCCATAACTGTTTAATATAAAAGAGATATAGATCTATAGATATTGCATTAAGGAATTTCAAGTTTAAGAGGGTAGACCGATTTGTCCACCCGCAATAACTTCAATCCGCAATCCGTGTAAATCGCAATCTGTGATCATGGTGCTTGCAACAGCGCCGAAATATCGGAAACTCAAAATTAACAGTAAACATGGTAAATATCCCCATTAAAGTGTCCTAATGCTGACCTTAACGTTTCTAGTGTTCATAATAATTAAGGAATTTCAGTTTACCATATTGTAGCATTTGTCTTGGCGCGCTGGAAAGAAACCGGTGGCGGCAGATCACCAGCTCCAGATGCAACTCTAATCCTGACCACGATCCTCAGACATGAGGGACCGCCCCAGAGAGAGAGCATTAATTGTTTTATTATGATGCTTACGATCCACATAATCAAATACCTTACTCATGTTAAACAACTGCAACCGGATTTTTTTCGTCTATGTCTTCTGTGGTCTTTTTAATTGAGGTGAATGCTGCTAGAAGTGGATGTATTTTGCTGACTACCGTTTTGTTCCTAACTGGACTTTACCCCGTACTATTCAATGCATCCATCAGCACAATATTTTGAGTGCGTAACATTGTACAGAAAGCTTGCTTGACGGCTTCGTGAAGAACCCGTTAACACCTTGAATAGATCGCTAGATCTGTACGCCTGTTTCTTGGTCTCTTCAAAGAGAGGCACCGCCTCAACATTTTATTACTCATATTATTTTTGGAGCTTATTTAGACTTCTTTTTTGTGTTGATGGTAGGAATTTTTTTGGCCTATTATGTGGCCACGGAAATTGCGGCATCTGTGGAGTTATCTAGACTAATTTATTTTTTAATTTTCGCATTTTACAGTCATATCAGATCCTGAAGATGCTCTTTTGGTGGCCAATACTTGTTTGGAGAAACATTTTTTGTACTCATTTGCAAAATGTATGATGGGTGAAGGGTTATTTACTGGATCTGGTAAGTAGCTAAGGGAACCTCAAAACATATAATTTCAATAAGTACACTTAATATCACACCTTGTAATCCCCAGAGGTTTAGGCAGAGTTGTACCTAATAGTACACCCACATTTCGCCCTTTAAATCCCAACTCAGCATGAATCCAAACTTCTGATAAACCAATAACAATTTGCGCGCCCAGGGGATCTAATCGAGCTTCATGCCAAACAGTCGCGCTTGCAACCACTGGTAGAAGAAGACAATCAGTTAATACTTAAGTTGACTGCGTTGAGGAGGAGTTTTTTGACGCCGTTTTTTAAGTTTGCTAAGAAGTTAGTTACTTTAGGTTATTTTAATTTATAAATTTTAATGTTTATATGAATAAATTATCTATTAAATCTATAAATTATAGGTCAGAGGATACTTAAGGAGAAAATATCTCTACGTACAAGAGAACACATAAATACAATACTAATCCATCATCAACAACAACTATAATTAAAATTAGAAGTTTTGATTGTGATATTCAAGTAATCAAATCAAACCGCTGGCATTTTTTTTGACCAACGCGACTATAACATTTTCTTCAAATACTTTTATGACACTATGCTAACAGCCAACCCTTGAATTCCAACTGAAATCTATAATCTAATAAGGTTTTATTTTTTCATACTCAGGAGACCATTGGCGCCGTCACCGAGAACTGCTTAAATCGAACTTCAGCCTGCCTGTTATAAATAGCTTTCTCGAAGTGTTTAACAGCCAATCTAGGGCATTGCTGAGTGATGTAGAATGTTACGTTGGAAAAGGACAATTTGAACCTTCGCCACATCTGAAACAATTAACCCTGGGAACATCTTACTGTGAGTGTGTAAGGCACCTTACCTCCGCCAACGACTAGTAGCTAGTGGCTTCCTCGTCGGCGGTGCTGCAGGTGTCTCCAAAAATTCTCATTATTTCCTTATTTTTGATATTCTTTAAACGGTATTCTATACTATTCCTAACTGTACCAAGCTCGCTTTGAGTAACTGATTGCAGAATTCTTCCGTTGATCTTGCCAAACTGGAATGCGCTAAGAAAAGAATAGAGTTAAGTTTTGGTCAGGGTGCGGCTGCAAACCTCGGACAAACTTCAGTATATTATTTGACAGACGTAAATGCAATATACATAGTTGCACTACAAATTAGTTACGCAGCATTTTGGTCAACATTGCTTGAATGCGACATCTTCCATACGAACTCTGGAGGGACTGAAAGACATTCAATTAAAGAAGGGTTAGTCAGTAGTATGCTATATAAAGCTATTAGGCATATCCGGGTCCGATGTCTAGAGCCACGTCTGCAATTTGTCCGTAGGTACCGATTGGACCAAATGTTTACTCTCAATCAGTTCTTTGTTCGTTGGTCCACTTTTAAATGTGCCTTTTATTAATAATTATTGTCCTAAACAAAATAACTTTTGATTAATGATTAAGTATTTAATTTTAGTGACTACGTTTGGAAAGGCCGGAAATAAGAAGTTCTATCCAAAATTAATGAAAGCGGTCGATGAAATGCTCGCCCTTGTAATGCGTAGATTCCATAACTTCTGGCTACAAAATGATTTTATATACTGGCTGTCAGGAGAGAAAAAGATCGAATCTGAATTGGTGAGAACAGCCAATGAAATATCAGATGAGGTACGAGTATATATTTTGATTTGATATCATAATATTATTAAATTCATCAAATGAAAAATTATATTTTGAATGGCTTCCTCGTGAATTGACAAGAAAACACTCAGCATTGAGACTGGCAGAAGGTATGGGGAAGGCTTCTGCCCAGGAGTGGGACAAGACAGGAGAACAAAAGAAGTCTGTCTGGTGTCACTTTTAATGCTTAATTTAAAAAAAATTAACACTTTTGAGAATAAATCCAAACACTTTTGAGAATAAAACTATCTTCTCCTTCAGGTATTACAAATCAAGAGATCATTTTTAAATGGAACGAATGTTTGTTCCTCATCTACATGTAAGTATATTTTTTTCTTATGGAACTCACGCCGGGCCCACTGTTCCATATGCAGTTTACAGCCTAAGGGCCGGCTCCACTGAAGCGGAGACGAGATGAGAGGAGAGAAGATGTGTTGTAAACCATCAGTAGAATTTCTTAGTTTACACTTCCTGCCTCCGCTTAGCTTTAGTAGAAACGGTTGACCAGAGAGGAGAGGAGATGTCTCGTTATTGTTTACGCCCAGCGGAGACGAGAAGAAACGTGAGCGCCGTGCGGTGAGCGGTGTGCTAAGTGCGGCGTGCGGTGTGCTATGTGTTGTGTGCGGTGTGCGGCGTGTGGTGAGCGGCGTGCTGTGTGTGGTGGGTGGTGTGCTGTGAGTGGCGTGTGGTGAGCGGTGTGCTGTGTGCGGCATGCGGTGAGCGTCGTGCTGTGAATGGCGTGTAGTGAGCGGTGTGGTGTGAGTGACGTGTGGTGAGCGGTGTGCTGTGAGTGGCGTGTGGTGCGCGGTGTGCTGTGAGTGGCGTGTGGTGAGCGGTGTGCTGTGAGTGGCGTGTGGTGAGCGGTGTCTTGTGTGCGGCATGCGGTGAGCGTCGTGCTGTGAGTGGCGTGTGGTGAGCGGTGTGCTGTGAGTGGCGTGTGGTGAGCGGTGTGGTGTGAGTGACGTGTGGTGAGCGGTGTGCTGTGAGTGGCGTGTGGTGCGCGGTGTGCTGTGAGTGGCGTGTGGTGAGCGGTGTGCTGTGAGTGGCGTGTGGTGAGCGGTGTGTTGTGTGCGGCATGCGGTGAGCGTCGTGCTGTGAGTGGCGTGTGGTGAGCGTTGTGCTGTGAGTGGCGTGTGGTGAGCGGTGTGGTGTGAGTGACGTGTGGTGAGCGGTGTGCTGTGAGTGGCGTGTGGTGCGCGGTGTGCTGTGAGTGGCGTGTGGTGAGCGGTGTGCTGTGAGTGGCGTGTGGTGAGCGGTGTGCTGTGAGTGGCGTGTGGTGAGCGGTGTGCTGTGAGTGGCGTGTGGTGAGCGGTGTGCTGTGTGCGGCGTGTGGTGAGCGGTGTGCTGTGAGTGGCATGCGGTGAGTGGTGTCCTGTGAGTGGCGTATGGTGAGCGGTGTGCTGTGCGCGGCATGCGGTGAGCGGTGTGCTGTGAGTGGCGTGCCGCTTTGCAAATCTCCCCTCTTCTCCACTTTGCACATTTCCGCACGGCTTCGGTTGATACACCCTAGCTTTAACGAATTTACACATATTTTCTCCTCTCCACTTCGCTCATCTCTGTCTAACTCCGCTTGGGTGGAGTCCAGGCCCAAAAGTTTGATCAAACCGGCACGAACAAGTTTTGTACGGACACCTGATTCTACAGATTCAGCAGTACAAAATCTGTCCGGAGTCCCAACTGCGGACACCTGACCCTACAGATACTGCAAAATAACATCCGTCCGGAGCCGCATCTGCAATTTGTCCATAACGGTTTGAATAATCATTGTATTTAGACAAAGAGCAAGATGGTACAGAATGATAGTCGGGATCGTTTTATCTGAGCCAACCTTTCCACACTCACAGTTATATTTCACAAACTGTCTCTGAGATGAAGGTTAAAATGTGATTAAACAATGAATACGTAATATTTTATATTATTTTTCAGCTGGATCTTATCAGTCGCTCATAGATCTGATGCTGCAACAACACTATAGAAACAAATTCACTGACCAGGAGATCACAGAAGAACTGCATACTTCTATTTTAGCTGCATACGAGACTACAACACATTCACTAGAAACTATTTTGGTTATGATAGGATCATACCCAAAGGTTCAACAGAAGATGAATGAAGAGTACGTTGCCTTTTTTGTTGAGGAAAGGAAGATCACGGGTATCGCTTGGTTGAGACTCGCACAGACTAGGGTAGTATGGCACATTAGGAAGTCGGCCTGTTCTCGACAGTGGGTGAAACAAGGTTGACAAGATAATGCAGCTGTAAAAGTAGAACAGATGTTTAATTTTCCCATCTGGAAAGGAGCCAAATCGTTGCCACGAATCCTAAATCTAAAATCGTTGAATGAGCCGTCCCGACAGAGATACTTTGGTTCTCTGTTGGATGAAGCCCACAAATTTAAGCAAGTTAGAGTGGCAATATGCCCGCCGCCCGTGATTAGCAGCAGAACTAATCGCTGACGTAGTATTCTTTTTCTTCTATGACATTCAGGAGGACGCCCGCCCATAACTGGGTGGTGACTGGTAGCAGCTGAATGAGAGTGACTGAGGAGTGAGGATTGATTTAAATGGGATACGATTTGAAGATACCCGTGATGAGCAGTCAGTGGACTGCTATATGCAGATGATATGATACAGTTCCATTGCATTTAAAGAAAAAACGTGTTTAAATAATAATAATAAATTTATTTGTTAGAATATTGTTGTTACATAGGTGTTACACATAATATGATGTCCATAATATTCTGCTGTTTCCAGCGTACAAATATTTCACAGAATTAAAACTAATAATAAACCATACCATGTCGAGAATAAGGAAAACGTTAACTACTATCAAACACAATAAAGTGAATGTTTTGTGTAATTTTCAGAATAATGCAAGTTTTAGGTTCAGATGCAGATATACACAAGCATGATTTACGGAAGTTAATATATACAGATGCAGTAATTAAGGAAAGTCTTCGAATGCTACCGACAGCCCCAGTTACAATAAGATTTATAGACAGAGATGTAAAACTGAGTAAGTATATAGATTTTAACGGACTTCTAAAAAGGAGGAGGTTATGTATTCCACCAGCATTTTTTAAAATTATCTACATATATTTACTGATTACTCCGTGATTACGGGGCCGATTTTCGTGATTCCGTTTACATTTGGTAGAAGAAGCCCGCGTGGTGGTCACATTTAAATTTTAATAAATTTGTGTGAGTAATTTATAACTTATGTTATTATTACTAGCAGCCCGTCCCGGCTTCGCTCGGGTGGAGATTTTTTTTTAAATATTGCTTATGTTAAACAGGAATAATGTAGTATTCTAATGGTGAAAGAATTTTTGAAATCGGTCCAGAAGTTTTTGAGTTTATTCGTTACAAACACACAAATTTACAAATTTTTCTTCTCTAGAATATTAGTGTACATAATATGTTATCTGTGTTGATGGTTCCTTAATTAATAACTTCTAGTTACAATGACAGATTGTTTCATGACAAGAATTTGTGTAAACAATTAAAAAGGGTAAAATAAAAAACGATTTTCCAATTTATTTTTTGGAAAATCTTTTTTTTTTGTTTTACAAACAAGCAAGCAAGCAAAAATGTCAACGAAACAAACACGCACTTCACTTCCGAAAGTAAAGACATTTCAGGCTTTTTAGTGTTTTTTGAAATTTGGGTTTTTTTGTTACTAACTTTGTCCTTGGAAAGCTTAAAGGTACACATTCCGAAGACGATGGCAGGCTGCAAGAGGCCGTGGTTTTATCGTTTTATATTGTCAATGCTACATCATAACTTCAACGACAGCAACTTTGCTGTTCAATTTCGTGAAAGTCGTTGCTCTGTGAGTGACACCAGTGACGGCACCACAATTTGACCGCGGAAAAGGAAACGCCGGGCATTAACCTAGCAGTGGGGCATTACATACTAAATAAATATGTAACCGGCCAAACCTTATGTTAGGCCAAATATGGTTGTCTTGTTAGTCCTAGGCCAAAGTAGAACTCATCACAATAACAGTGACGCGCGAGCCGAGCGAACGAAGAGAGCGTTGACTGGGCAGCGGGCCGGCGAGCGCCACATTCAAATTAGTTGCAGTGTTATAGCTTTGTTTGTGTTAGTTTACCTTGACACAATAAACCAGCAAACCGGTTTGGCCTAGGACAAACTAGTTTGACCTGAAATCTGGTTTGGCCGTACAATATGGCCATTTTCTTGCTAACTGTACATTATTTTGAAAATCTGTGAATGGCTATCAAAATATCACAAAAAATTATGGATAATCTCGTAAGACCATTTTCGTGTAGCTTCAAAAGGTAGTTCCCCTGACTGCCCCGCTGAAAGTTTCCACCCTGTATACACGCCAGCCAGCCAGCCAGCCAGTTTCAAGATGCAGCGATTTACAGTTTAGGCTAGTTCTTTGCTTTTATATTATTATTTTAGTTTTGTTAGTATCGTTATGTCTTTCTTTTGGTGTCCCCTTATTTCTCAGGCAGAAATTTCATAGAATTTCGTTTCGCCGTAAATGTTTCTAATATTTCATAATATTTGGTTCTTGTATTTTATTTCGAATATTATTGTTTTAACTACTATTTACTTGAATGGAACATATTTCACAGAAATACAATTCAATGAATTTTATAATCACATTTTTTAATTTAATTTAAGTATCAAACAGTAGAATTATTTTTTAACAAATATTGTTTGTTCGGTGTTTTTTTTCCATGGTATTTTATTTCAACGAAAATGTAAAAGTAGACGGTATGCTATCCATATTTTTTTGTTGTTTTGTACACACACCACATCAACGTAAACAAGGCATTGTGGCAAGGAAAACTTATCTTAAGTTTTCCTTGAAAGAGCGAGCGAAGTGAGCTCAGAACTCCGGACAGGTTAGGTTCGAAGAAGATTGACGTTGAAAGGTTCCGCTCACTCCGACCAAATAGGTTAGGTTAGGTTAGAACGGTGACCAACTACGTGCGAGCCGAGCAAGCGAAGCGAGCGGTGCCGCGGCAGCGGCTTACGAGCGCTACGTCGTAACGCTTTCATATAACTATACTACGGTATAATAGTGTTGTCAATTAAAACATAGTCCAAGTAAATGAGGGTATGCATTTTGTCAAAGGTGTGAATTGAAACATTTTAGAAACTGTCACTCGATAAAATGTTTTTCTTGGTAATAAGTTTTATATTAACCAAACAATATGATTATAAAAAATATTTGATTTGTCATTCTATGATATGAATTATCGAAACATTAAATTTTATTTGTAACAAAAATCTATGATTTAAGATTTTTCGAAGCAAGCTTTCTGCGTATTGATTATTCTGTGAAATGATAATATGAGAAAAAATTATATGAAACGAAATTCTTTTGAACTTCTGTCTGTAAAACAGTGTACAACCCTTTCTTTTCTTTTAGAGAACTACACATTGCGCGCAGGTAGTCAGTGCGTCATATCAAATCTCGGTTTGCTTCATCATCCATCATGGGGGCCTGACGTTGAAGTATTTAGACCAGAAAGATGGCTCGATACCGCCACGTTACCAGCCCACACTGCTACAGATGCTGCATTTAGTTTTGGCAAACGATCTTGTGTGGGTGGGTTTAGTTTTTTTTTTTACAATATTCAATTTCGTTAAAAAAAATAACGCCTAATCTATTTTTGCTGGAGTTAACTTCGAGTTCAACTGTATGCAGCTTAATATCAGTATTTTACATGGAGAGACTGCTTATCTAGCTTTAGTGGAGTTCAGGAGTGGACCCCAGTTATTGGGATACATGAAATTCCTTGGTCTTTGGTGGTAGATATTATGTAAGGATGGTTGCAGGTGCAGTCACAAAAGTGTAAATGAATCTTTTACTGTCGCAGGTAAAATATACGCGATGACATCGATGAAGGTAGCGATAGCCCACATGGTGCGCAGGTACATCATCACTGCAGATCACACCAAGCTGCGGTTCAAAATCGACGTCACGATTAAAGCGGTGTCGGGACACGAAATCAGCTTGCAACGTAGAAGTATCTCAAGAAAATGAGTTATGTTTTAAATACATAGATATCTAGAAAGATTTAAGTATATAAAGTGTAACAACACCCTTCACGAAGCCGTCATGTACATCAAACTATGTAAATTTACGCAAAAATTATTGCTGGGAAACGACATTTTTTTTTGGGGTTACAAATCACGTTTTACGGTAGGACTCAATGTAACGCAATCAAAACATTCTGCTGATGGATGAATTGAATAGTACAGGGGTCGTGGAGGTGTTTACAGTAAAAACCTTAGGTAAAAAATGTTAAAAAAAAAAAACCTGAGAAAAAGTTTAATCTTTGACCCCCCAATATCTCCGTAACGAGAAGGTTCCCAGGTATGGTCTAGATCCAAAAAAATATCGCAATGACGGGGAGAACATGTGTCTTTCGGCTTCGTTCAGGGTCTTGTTACACCCTTTATGTCTATACTAGTTGTATCGCTAGCTAACCTGTCCTGACATGACTATCCTGCGACAGCAACAGCTAGTTTATAATATTATCGTTTAGAGATAATTATGTATCGTATTTTTTTTAGGGTTCTGTAGTCAACAAGTAAACCTTATGTTTTCGCCATGTCCGTCCGTCTGTCTGCAGTTTAGCTCAAACAGTCTCAGAAAGCTGTAATTTGGCATAAATTTACAGATTAGTTACGCCGACAAATTGGTAAAATAAAATCTCGAAAAACCATTATTTTTAGGGTATCTCCTCTATACACGTAAAGTAGGGATTATTTTCTCGCGAACCCCATAGAGCGGGATGTCGTTGGATAGGTCTTTTAAAAAATTTGCGAGTTTCTGTAAATAATTTTTCGATTGAAGGATTCGTTTGGGAAATAGAGCTTTAAATTGAAAATTTTTGTCGGACTCAAGTGTCTCCCCCATTCCGACCGTATAGCTGGTAAGCTAAACGGTTGTGTTTGGGTGTGTGAAAAAATCACAGTGATAATTAGTGATTAAACGAACTTACCTGTAAGTGAAGTTCTATCATAATTATACGAAGGCTTGGTCCGAAGGTATTAGCAAAAATATAAACACTTGTAGTAACGCACAGCGATCGCCAAATATCACACTATATTGAGGGTATTTTCCTGTTTACACGCAACGTTCCAGTGGAATGTCTTTTTTTTTTTTTTGACAGTGTTCTCACTTTACTCGGTTGCTGAGACCGAGCCCGGCCTTCATTTAGTTTAGAGTTGAATATAATATTTCACGTAGAGGGCGGGAGCTAAGATTAACTGCGCATACTCATACAAATGAGCGGGTGGGTTGCTAATACCTTCGGACGAAGCCTTCGTATAATTATGATAGAACTTCACTTACAGGTAAGTTCGTTTAATCACTAATTATACTTCGGCTTCGTCCTCGGTATTAGCAAAAATATAAACACTCCTTTAGAGATCTTCGGTACCTATTGAGAAATATTTATTAATAAAGCTGAGGTTAAAAATATTTTTGGTTTATTTTAATTAGACTTTTATTTAGAAACACAGTAAACATAATCAAATTATTAAACCCCCTTATTATAATTGTTAATTATTGTACAAGCAAACGATCTGTTGCTAGATTCAACAGTATGCAAGGGTCTATTATAGAACTTAAAGAACTATCAGAACCGGCACTCCAGCCAGCAGTCTTTCTGATAACGTCAAGATTAACACCAAGGCGGTGTGCTAGTGAGGTAGCGGCGTATCGCGTGCTGTGCGCCGAGAACGCGCCGCTGGCACGCCACTATCGCACAGCGTGCTGCGGATCTAGCGGCTCAATGTTTGGCTGGATACGCCACGATGCGGTCTTTTGAGTCCTATGAACAGATTTCTAATGTTCCCACGCAAGGGTTCTGTTCGACTTAAATAGTATTGCAACGTTTTTCCAGGGCAATATTTCCGGTTTTTCATCGAAAAAAGGTAATACTAAAACGGGCTGTGGGCAACCGACACGTGAGGTTTTGATTAATTCTGTAATTTTAATAGAAATACTAGATGTTGAAATCGTTATGTTGTCTATATTAATTTTAGAAAATGTTTGCACCTGTGAGCGGTTATTAAAGCCAGCAGAGTAACAAGTTTTTTTTTTGATAAAACTTCAAGTGTTAAGCTATCGTGTGGAAAGCATTTTTCTAAAAATGTTAATACTATGGATGGGTCCCACGTTGTATCATACTTAGGCACAGGAGGACGTGACCTAAATATGCCTTTGAAAAAACGTTTTATGTTTTGATCGGATCCAACATGATCTGGATCTCTGACTGCGATTGCTGGAATGAGTGGTATTAATTAGGTTTCCGTTAGGTCTAAAAGTTAGGATCTGCGATGAGATTAAACTTCTAAAATAGCATACCACGGCTGAGTAGGCCACAGTAGCGACTACGATACCCTTCGCTTTATCCGTTATTATTTTTCGTAACACCTTCAGAATTACTGAAAACGGGGGGAACGCATAAAAGTAGAACCGACTCCAGTTTATAGTAAAAGCATTAACAGCGTGAGCCTCTGGATCAAGGTGCCAGGAAATGTAGATATCACACTTCTTGTTTATTCTACTTGCAAAGAGATCAATATTAGGGGAGCCAAATTTTCCTAAGATTTTTGCAAAAGCATCACTAGACAACTCCCATTCAATGTCTGGGTGAATCCGCCTGGATTCTGCGTCAGCTTCTGTGTAATCCACAGACCGAATATATGAAGCATAAACATACAAGTGACGCTTCTCACACCATTGCCGCAATGCTTTTGTAACCTCCGTAAGGTGTGGGTACTGGATACCTCCCATGCGGTTTACATATGAGATAGCGGTCGTGTTATCGATTCTCAATAGAATTTGACGGTTAGACAAGTCTTTAGGGAATATTTTTAAGCCAACATAAGCTGCTTAAATATCTAAATAATTGATGTGCATAGCACGTTCCTGGTTGTTCCACAGACCGCTAGCTCTCTGTTCTCCACAGGCTACCCCCAACCCGTGTTTGAGGCATCTGAAAAAATGTCTAAATCGTAGCTGTCAAGTTTTATCTTGCTAACAGAATTCGGTACGGCTTGTTTCCACCAGCTAAGGTCTGGTAGTATTGACTTTGGAATGTTCATGAATCTATCATAGTTATCATCCTGTTGCAAGTTAAGATACTTGATTCGGTCAAATAATTTTGTATAAAGCCATCCATATTCAATGGCTGGACATGCAGAAACTAATAAACCAACAAAACTTGCAAATTCTCTATTTTGCATCTTTTCAAGGAAATAAACTTAGCTACTTGCTTTTCGATACGATCTACTTTTTCGGCAGGTAGATTGACATGAAAATGTTTCAAGTCAATGTTATAACCAAGAAACAAGCAACACTTGCTTGGTATTGGGCTTATTTTAATATCATTTATGATAAAACCTAGAGATGTTAGTAACATCTTAGTCTGTGAAAAATTTTCTAAGCATTTTCGTAAGTTGATGCTGTTAGAAACCAATCGTCTAAGTACACGGTCGACAGGTAGCCTGCAGAGTGCAGAAGTTTGGATACAGTTTTTAAAATCTTTGTAAAAACATATGGTGAAGTACTAAGACCGAAAGGTAAACAATAAAACTGAAAAAGTTGATCATTCCATATGAAACGTAGATATTTTCTACTGTCAGCATGAATTATAACAAAATAATATGCATCTTTCAGGTCGAGTTTTGCCATGAAGTAATCTTTGGAAATCAACTTAAGTGCACCAAGTGTACCAAATCTTCAATTTGGAAATGATTGGTATCAATAAACTTTAGAAATGGCACCAATTAATAAAAGTTCATTTAAAGCCGTCTTATAATGAGATTCTTCTTCGCTAGAACATGATCTAGAAAGAGGGATTTCTCTTTGGAAAACAGGCCT
The DNA here is from genome assembly GCA_947578425.1 of Eugnorisma glareosa. Lineage (NCBI taxonomy): Eukaryota > Metazoa > Arthropoda > Insecta > Lepidoptera > Noctuidae > Eugnorisma > Eugnorisma glareosa. The sequence goes on from OX387979.1 coordinate 18,489,761, forward strand.
TGAAAATGGAATCTCATAGCCTTTAATATATGAGAGGACCAGTGGATCATGTGTGATCAGACACCATTGGTCGTAGAATAGTTCTAGTCTACCAGAATAATTTACCGCAGATCCTAATAGCGGCGCTTGTATGCCGGCTGCTGATTCTGCGACTGCCTGTTAGAGTTGGGGCGCGAACTCCTCGTCATTGTTGTTGTCCATGATGTCGCTGGAGTCGATATTGTCGAATCCTTCTTCATCGCAGCATTCTTGCGAGCCGGATTGTAGCCCTTCCCTTCTTTTTGCCGGCGTGTTCCGTGCAAATGTGGTAGGTTTAGGCGGTGGCGGCGCTTTTAAGTCCGCGCCTGACTTGCTTATGGCTTTAGCGGCTTTTAAAGTATCCGATAATTGCTCTCCAAAAAGGAAGTTATCCACCTTAGCGTTTTGAAGGGACTCCTTCATATCCTTCTAGTAAAGAAGGATAAGTACAAGATGAAGTTACGTCTAGTCACTGTATCGTTGTGTTGACAATCACTAAGGGTGCGCCCTGTGTCCATAAGCAGCCTTAAGAGATCGGTATTTTTCTCTTTAGACGAAAGCAGAACAGTCATCGCCTGCCCAAGGCTGGAAATGGCAGCAGCCATTATTGACTGCTTTGTTTCGATTACCTGGTCGCGTTTTACCACCATTTCCGACAAAGCAGCCTTAATCTCTGGGTTAAGGGCTGGAGCTGCAACGAGTTTACAATTTTCGGGTACCAGATATTTATCTGTAAGCTCCTTACGGTCTTCGTTTGTTAGGCCTGTAGTGGCAATGTGTTCAAATCGAACCGCCACATCGTTCTGTATGTGTTTTCCAAAAACACTGGGCTTAGTCGGATCTACGCCAAGGATTTGAAGTATTTCTGCATCTAACTCAGGTGGTGTGGCGTTCTCTAAAACGGCTGGAGCAGGATGAGAGTCCGGTTCATTGGCAGGTGTGGAGAGAGCAACATCTTGTGGATCACCATCCCCCTGACCTGACGCGCATGGTGGAACCATGTCTTGCGGCAGGTCCTCGACTTGGGTAGGACTCGGTGAGGCGCTGTCTTAAAATAACGTTACAGACCGTATTTCAAAGGGTCAATCATTTATCTACCTTTAAAATTAAACATTTGTGAATAGACAGCCCTTTATGCTATCTGCAATACGCGTTGTATGTTTTTAGTATTTATCTAAAAACAGTGAAGAAATAGCCCCGGAAGCTATCCGCAACACAAGTCGCGTTTATAGTATACTAGCGACCCGCCCCGGCTTCGCACGGGTGCAATGTTATACATATAAACCTTCCTCTTGAATCACTCTATCTATTAAAAAAAACCGCATCAAAATCCGTTGCGTAGTTTCAAAGATTTAAGCATACAAAGGGACATAGGGACAGAGAAAGCGACTTTGTTTTATACTATGTAGTGAAGTGGGTAGGTATATATTATGTTCAATAAACGAAGAGATAGCCCCATAAGCTATCCGCAACGCCATGACGTGATATTGCTTGCCCACGAAGTGAGCCTTGACAGTGAAGAGGTAGCCCCAAAAGCTACCCGCGACACATTTTTTGTGGTACGAGACAGCCCCCTAAGCTGCCCGCGATACCAATGCAATATCTTCTTATTTTCACTTGTATAATATTGAAACTTGTAGGTACTAACCTCTAGGTTCCGACTGTCTGGCAGCAGAAGAGTCCTGCGACGATGATGACGATGAAGACGAACTTGACAAAACACGAACTCTGCGGCGACGACATTTTTTGTCTCGATGAATCTTCTTCTCGATCTTTCTCAGTTTTTTACACAAATCATCATACTGATGATCGTCATTTCTTCGTTTCGACATTTTTTATACTCATAAAAAACGAAACCGAAATAAATAATAATAATAATTTAATTTAATAATAATAATAATAATTTAATTCTTACATCCATTTTGAGAGCGAAAATTAATACACACATTGACAAAAACTCCATTATGTCTGCTTCTCAAAATGGATGCAGGAACGGGTCCCGCGGTACAAAGGAGCTACTCCTCATCGACATGGCCATTAGCCAACAGGTTCGTCGATCCCGCAAGGATCTGTCGACATGTTGGATAGATTATAAGAAGGCCTACGACTCGATTCCACATACATGGCTCATGAGGGTGCTGGAGTTGTACAAGATCAGTGGCGTGCAGTGGTCCTCCACAGAGGGTAGGCCAGGCATAATGACACAAAAAAAAATCGCGCAACATCACAGCGACGCTCTACATATTATGATGACCCTCAAAGAAGTAACATTTATTAATTTATAATATTTTGAAAGAAAAAAACATTGAAAATAATCCTGTAAAAACAAAAGTTATAAATACAAGAACTCACCAAATTATTCAAGGTTCAAAAACACGATTTTCTGGCGATGCAAACAGAAGAAAGATTCGGCCACCTCAAATATCTTATACAAGCGAGTGGGTGATAATTACAGAACACGTCACTTGCAAGATATCCGAAGCGGCCTATAAAGGCCCTATTTCATGTGATTCGCATGTATAAATATATTTAATAAGTTAACTACGGGTTTGAAATTAGTGAAAAAATCAACTCATTTATAAATTAAATCTACGCGCCTATCCTTTTTCAAATATGATTTTAAGACTTCGTCATAAAAAGTAGGCTTGCGTCGTAGGTCGACCATTAATTCTTTTTCTATAGAAATTAAAGATAGATTTGTGAGTCGTTGCTGACTTTGTGTGTTTCTTAGATAGGTGTGGATACGTTTTAAGGACGAAAATGAACGTTCTGCCGATGCGCTGCTTGCTGGGATAGTAACAATAAACTTCGCCAAACGTAAAACTTCTGAAAAAACTTTATCTAAATTATTTTTATACAAATTTTGAATGATACTATATATGCTACAATTCGCAAATTCAGGCGATCTATAAATACAGCGCAATTCATTTTTTAATCTATCAAAATTAAAGTTTGCCTGATAAGTATTAGTGAACTCTCTGATTTCCTTTTCAGGGAATTGTTCACTATATTTACTAAAATTCTCACAAGAAAGTAACTCAAAGAATTTCAAATTTTTAATATTAAGATAACGATCTCTTAATTCGCTAAGTACATTATCAATTATTTCGGTAAAAATTCGCCGATAGTGTATTTTTACATCATCGACATTGCGCTTTCTTTTGGGTGGCCCGGTTATGAGAGCAGTTGCATCATAATTGATCTCGAACCTGTCTCTGTAACGAGCTAAAAATAACTCGAATTGTTTTATCTTTTTAACACAATACGCGATGTCACAAGTTTTTTTCTGTATGATGTTGTATAAAATATCAGTTTCAGCAAAAATATCCGCGAATGTTTTTAAAAAAAAATTAAATTCAAATTCTTTCATGTTAAATAAAAATGAAGTGACTTGTGACAGTGTATCACCATCCCAGTGTTGAGTATTTTCATTCATTTCTTCAAACAACTGCAGGAGGAGTGTGGACTCGTTATTAATTATATTTAACGTGCGCGAGTGATATGTCCACCTTGTTTCAGCGACACGAGGCAGCTTTTTCATAACGGCAAAGTCGTTATAATACGCCATTCGTTTCGTACTAGTGTGAAAAAAAACCGCAATTGATTTTATTATACTAAAAAAGCGTTTTGTTTCAGGAACCCGTTCAAAAGATTTCGATAAAACTAAGTTTAATACATGTGCGGAACACCAAACATACATAGCTTGCGGACATTTTTGCCTCACCAAAGCCTGCACGCCGTTAATTTGAGAGGATAAAACTGCTGCCCCGTCATAAGTTTGTGCAATTAATTTAGAATGGCAATCTAAATCTCCTAAAGTTTCCAAAATGATAGAACTTAAAGCTACAGCGGTCCGATCCGCGCTGACATCTACGTATTTAATAAATCGATCCACTACTTCGGAATCATGAAAATATCTTAAAATCAGAACTAATTGTTCTCGGCCGCTTATGTCAGGTGTTTCATCCACCATGACAGCAACATAATCGGACTGTTTAATTTCGTCTTTAACGTGATCAGTCATCACAGATGCAACGCTCGAGATCAAATCATTTTGCGTTCTGTTCGACATGCCCGTGAATGAGGTACTTGCATTTTGTAAGTGGGTTTCTAAAACTCCATCATACTTTGCTAATAAATCTACTGTTTCTAAATAATTACCTCTATTCAGTGATGATAATGATTCATCGTGGCCGCGAAAAGCTAATTCTTGTTTTCCCAGAAAGCATACGACATCGATCAGTCTTTGAAAAATATTTCTATTCCTATCTACTTTAGAATTATGCCTTTCTATATCTAATCTTAACTGGCTGTTAATACTAGTGTCAATACGTGATTTACCAAATGTATTTAACTTTAAGCAAGCCTCTAGATGTTTTTCTGATACGTCATGCTTTTTTGCCGAGGAATGAAAATTATGCAAATCAATATATCCCTCACTCCACTTACTGGAAGTATTAAACAAAATGCACGGAAAACAAAATAATTTATTTGTGTGTATACAGCCACACAGCCAGTTATATGTTGCATAATTTTGAGGATTGAAATGACGAGTACGAGATGAATTATCATATTTTTGGATTAATTCTCGTAATTCGGGCACACATCTACCTTTAGACACAACTTGAATCTTATCATTAAACGATAATTGCGCAAACTTACTGCTTTTAACTTCTAACAAACACACATTATCGGCGCAAACTTCACAACAGAACACCATTCTTATGTAAATAAACAAATAATAAACACAACAAATAATATTTACTCTACTGTACGTTTCAAAACGAATTACTTATAACTTAGAAGATATAAAAAAGTAAAACAATCAAGATCGGATGTAAATTGCTTGTCACATGAAACAATATGGCTTCTCTAAGAAAGATGTCATTTCTAATTTGTCGATAAAAAAACACTACCAATTAAAATTGCATCATTGTCATACCCTGTTTTCCTACAAAAGGGATTAGCAAAAATTTGGGCGGATAATACAGTCCAGGGTTGCCGATACTTATTTTCCTAACTCCTCAAAAATCAAAGCGAAATTTCCCAAATATGAGGAGAAAAATAAAAATTATGAAGTTTTTAATTATTTTTATAGGTCTTTTGCTATTATTTACAATTTATAATGTTTTGGAAGGTTTAAAGTCAACAATACCACCCTGTTATTTAATTGTCTCTAGTAATCATTAAGGAAACTATCGTGTCTGTGTGAAGTCTGTTTCTCAAATTGCCCGCAATTCGGGGAATTGTCAAAAAATTGGGAACCCTGGTCTTCAATACTTTTCATTCATTAAATCTTGACTTTACACACAGCCAATCACAACACGCGGTACCAGCTACAGTCGCAGTAGTTACGCCCCTAATTTCAACCATGTGTGCCGTTCATACACAAGAAGAATATACCAGTGTGCCTAAATTTATCAATGGGAATTAGGCTGGGCGAGTTCGAGCCTAAGGTTCGTACCGAGCTCCGTCGAACTGTGAGATACGTCACTCGGGCGCGACAAGTTACTATAAGTATTTTAACAGGTGTTTTAACTGTTTTTTTAATCTTTCGTATTATTTTATTACATACTTAAAATAAATGCATTGGGCGTTGTTGGTAGGGTAGGCTAGGCCTAATTGCCTCTATGGACGGCACGCCACTGTACAAGATAGATGCAACTCTACGCACCTTCCTTGAGTCGTGTATGGGGCAATGGAGGACGGTCCTTCGATATCCAGGATGTCGACAGATTCAGGGGAACGATGAGCCTGTATGGATTAAACGGGGAATATTCCAGGGCGACAGTTTGAGTCCACTTTGGTTCTGTCTAGCCCTGAATCCTCTAAGTACATTGCTGGAGGATTCAGGTCTAGGCTATCGGTTGAGAAGAGGTGGTCAGGTCATATCTCACCTTCTTTACATGGATGATCTGAAACTCTTTGCCCCCAACAAATTGCAACTGATGAAGCTACTGAAAGTAACTGAAACTTTTAGTAGCGCCATCAGGATGGAATTTGGTGTGGACAAATGTGCAGTCATGTATGTAAAGCGAGGGGAGATTATGGAATCCGAAGGAATTCAACTCTCGGATTCCATACACCTGAGATCCCTCTCCTCATCCGAAAGCTATAAATATTTGGGTATGTCGGAAGCGTTAGGCATTAACGTAACTGACATGAAGCAATCGTTGAAGGAGCGCTTCTTCGGTCGCCTGAAGAAGGTATTAAATAGCCTTCTTTCGGGCGGGAATAAGGTGCGCGCCTTCAACGGTTGGGTCATGCCGGTTTTAATGTACTCTTTCGGCATACTCAAATGGACTCAGACCGAACTCGATACCCTGGATAGGAGAGTCCGTACACTGCTGACTGCAAACCGGATGCATCACCCACGATCATCGGTGATGAGACTGTATATCCCGCGGAAAAGCGGGGGTCGAGGCTTTTTAAACGCGAAGACGCTCCACAACCGCGAGGTATGCAGTCTCAGAGAATATTTTTTAAAAGCCGAGGTGGGTATGCACCGAGATGTGGTCGCAGTGGACAAGGGCCTCACCCCGCTGTCCATGGCTAAAGAGAACTGGCGCAAACCTGTAGTACTTACTACCGATGACCGCAAGGAAGTATGGCAAGGCAAGGAGCTTCACGGACGCTTCTACCGGGCTCTTCATGGGCCCGATGTACATTTTCTAGCATCCGTGTCCTGGCTACGTTTCGGTGACCTCTTTGGGGAAACTGAAGGTTTTGTCTGTGCAATTATGGACGAAGTTATGTTGACGAACAACTACCGGAAATATATTATGAAGGACGGGACGGTTGACGTGTGTCGGGCATGCCACCGTCCGGGTGAGTCCATCAGACATATTATTTCTGGTTGTTCTCGTCTGGCTAACGCCGAGTACTTGCAAAGGCATAACCAAGTAGCCAGCATTATTCACCAGCAACTTGCCTTGAAATATAAACTTGTGGAATCTGAGGTACCGTACTACAAGTATGTGCCCGACCCAGTTCTCGAGAAAGACCATGTCACGCTGTACTGGGATCGGTCTATCATCACTGACAGGACTATTGTCGCCAATAAGCCTGACATAGTGGTGATAGACCGATCAGCGCGCCGCGTAATGATAATCGATGTTACCATCCCACATGACGAGAACCTCGTGAAAGCTGAGAAAGAGAAACAAATGAAATATCTCGACTTGGCACACGAGGTTGTCGACATGTGGAATGTGAACTCGGAACTATCATTGTGCCGATTGTTGTGACGGCCAATGGCCTTACAGCCAAAAGCCTCGACGAACATCTCTCCAGGCTCTCCTTAGGCGGTTGGATCAAGGGCCTGATTCAGAAGGCAGTACTCCTCGATACGGCTCGCATTGTGAGGAGGTTCCTGTCTCTGGAGCCCTAACCACCGGTAGCTTGGACCCTGCTCCCGATACCGGCGGACCACTATTTTTTATATTTTTAAATGTTTTTTTTAATATTAATTTGTTTACAAATATTTAAAAATGTAATTTATATGTATATAATTGAATAAAGGAAATAATAATAATAATATTTTATTGTCACAAAGAAACATACATTAGTATACACTGATTAACAGGTTCTAACTACGCTGCAGAAGTCTGTATACAGATATCGTGAGCCCTGCCTCTTAAACTAGGATAACCTGTATCTTAAGAGACAGTGTTCAGCTGTGAGGTTACTTAAAAATAGGATTATGCAACTGCGGACTGCGCCAACTTATTGTTCGTGTTAACAATTAGTTTTACTTTTAAACATGTTATGTTTGAGGAAAAAGAGGAAAACAAAAAAAATAAAAATAATGAAACGAAAAATTGTATAAAGCAGCAGTATGTGTATACCTGTGTAGTATGAGTGGGTGAAATGTGTGTTTATGTTGTATGTATGTGTGGTGAGTTATGAGAGTAGTGAGTGTAAGGTGTTCTAAGTGAAGCACTAAAGGCAAAAAAAAGCACTATTAGACAATGTATTTTAGTAGTGATTCAGTTTGTGTATAGTCCTGTTGAAGTAGCCATTCCATCACCTTAGCTTTTAATTTAAACTTATTGCAATCAAGTATATCTAGCTCTTTATGAATTTTCTTGTAGATTAGTGCACTTAATGCGAAGTATTGGTGTTTGGCAAAAGCGGTTTTGTGTCGTGTACCTGGGGGAATATTGGTTCGTTTTTTGGGATCAGACGGTGGGACACTGGAGTGTCTTCTGAGAACGGATTGCAACACGAAGAGCTGACGAACTGTTAGTACCTTAGAGTCTGAGTAGAGTTGAGTTGTTGGATAGCGATAGGGTTTTCGTAGCATCACTTTTAGTATTGCTCTCTGGGCTCTCTCCACTTTAAGAAAACTAGTTTTAGCTGCACCGCCCCATACATTGATGCAGTACCCAAGAACGGACTGACACAGAGCATAGAAAACCATTTTCAGAGTATCAAGGTTTGCAGAGGCTCTAAGTGACTTGAAGATATGTATCAGTCTCAGCGTTCTCGAGGTTAGAGCATCAATGTGTTTATTCCAGCGTAACCCAGCATCTATTTGAACACCAAGGTACTTCACATGATCGGTACGTGTGAGTGTTGGACACTGGCATGAAGATGTCCGTTGTTGTTGACAAGTGTGCGCTGTTATCGAAAGAGTGTGGTCCGGTGCGGTGCTCTGACGGATGGCGAATGGAATATATAATGTCTTGTTACAGTTGAGGGTCAGCAGGTTTAAGTTTAACCATTTTAATATTTTACGTAGTGCCAATTCTGCGCTACTTTTAACACTATCCCATGTTGGCCCGTTAACTATAACCACGGTGTCATCGGCATATGCAAATATCGTCGAGTTGGGGAGGGACATTCTGCATAGGTCATTTACATATATTTGAAACAAAATAGGCCCCAAGATGCTACCTTGGGGCACTCCGTAGGACAAGGTTTCTGCATCACTGAAGTGATTATCAATTTTGGTTCTTTGGGTACGGTTGCTCAGATAATCTTTGAAGATTTGGAGTGCTATACCCCTAACACCAAGTAGCTCCAATTTGGCAATAAGTATGGGAACAGAAACTGTGTCGAATGCCTTCGAAAGATCTAGAAATATGCCAAGACATTTGGTTTTGATATCGAGATTCCCAGCAACCAACTGCGTCAAATCAAGTACTGCGTCCTCAGTCGAGACACCGGAACGGAAACCATACTGATTATCTGCTATGATTTCGTATCTATCCAAGAAGTTCTTAAGCCGGTTACTAAGAATCCTTTCCAAAACCTTGGAAAGAGCAGTCAGTACCGAGATGGGTCTGTAATTGTTGACACAGCTTTTGCTCCCACCTTTGTGAATTGGGTGCACAATTGATCTTTTAAGTGCGTCCGGAAATACACCCTCTCGGAGACAGCTATTAAAGATGTAAGTCAAAGGTTTTATTATTGTTTGACTGCTCATTTTTAGCATTATAGGCGATATGCCATCCCAACCCAATGCACAGTCATTACGTAGTTGCGAAACAAGAGACTCAACTTCAGATTCGTCTATATCTAGCAGCACGAGGGAGTTCGCGGGAGATAGTGGGGTTTTATCACCGATATGCAGAAACTGACTGCTCATATTTGCGGGACACTGACCCTGTGATAGAATTTTATCCGCTAAGTTTTTCCCTACACTACTGAAAAATTTACCAACTTCATTTATGGACGCTTTAGGACTGTCACATATTTTCAGTAATTCCACAGGACTGGTTTTTATTGTAGCTGTGTTTGTAACAGTTTTAATAGTGTTCCAAAGGGCTTTGGGGTTATTTTTTGCTTTCTCAAATTCGTTCCTTTCGTGGGCAATTCTTAGTTTCCTAAGAAAGAAAAGAAAGAAAGAAAAATCATTTATTTTGCACCGACTAGAAACGCGCAATAATAAAACATAACCATAAAAAAATTGAAAAAGAACATCAAAGCAAAAAACAAATAAAATGAAATCTAATATAATCTAAGCAACTCATTGCAAAAATTGCGATAACGTGTATAAGTTTTTTTAAGAATTAAATTATCTGGTTCATTATTTGATCGAATGTGCATTTTGTCTCGATTTTGGATACACTTCAATAGGCCTGCGTTTATCCAGGGTTTGATGGTCCTTTTTTTTCTTGGTATCTTGGAATACTTGGTGTGTTTAGCGATCACCGATGTTAACAAAGTTATAAAAGTGTTCATCATTGTGTTCGGGTCGCCTAATTGATAAATAGCCGTAAAATTTACGTTTTCTAGCTCTAGCTTAATTGCCTCATAATTTACGGAAGTAGAATAGTGACATGTTTTGCGACTGAGATTTGCGCTGGCGATAATAAGGACAAGAGGTTTATGGTCTGTGATTCAAGAACTAGTGTGGTGGTAGGCAAGGTAGATTTTAGGAACGTGATCAAGACAATTTTCAAGCCTAGTAGGTAAAAGGTGGGATGGTAGCAGTCCATGCGATGAATTAAGGATAAGGTAATCTAGACTTCGATCATTTCTACTGCTCATGCTAAAAAAAATATTATTAAATTATTTTATTTGTGCGAACTGGCGGAGCACTGAATCGCGAAATGAAGGCCGGGCTCGGTCTCAGCAACCGAGTAAAGTGAGAATACCGTCAAAAAAAAAAAGACATTCCACTGGAAAGTTGCGTGTAAACAGGAAAATACCCTCAATATAGTGCGATATTTGGCGATCTCTGTGCGTTACTACAAGTGTTTATATTTTTGCTAATACCGAGGACGGAGCCGAAGTATAACATAATTATAATTATAACGAAGCTAAAAGATAAACTATCACAGCTAAGTAGACTTTACAAGTTTACAAGTAATAGTAGACCAACTTATAAAATGTACTTGGATAACATATTTTTCTAAACATATTGTATGGGAGCACAGATTTTTTAACTGCAAATGTAGGTTTATTTTTTACTATTACAATAAAAATCATCGTTCGGAGGCAAATCGGAGCGTATGAAGTGTCCGCATATTTTGATGGGCAACTACGGAACCCTACATTGTGCGTGATCCGACACGCACTTGACCGGTTTTTATAATTTACATTCTTTAAATTCTACGAAATTAAACGTTTATATTAAGTGATGAATCTGGATTTTATTTCTCTACAAATCTACAGCAGGTACTTTATTCTAACAGACGGAACAGTGTTGTCTTTAGTATTTACCAACATGAATGTGCGATTTTTATAAAGAAGAGACGATTTTCGGGCTTGTACCATTAGATTTTGGACCATAACTACTGGTAATGTTCGTTTTGGGAGTAAAACAGTGACTAGTTCCTAAATATCTGGCGACTGAAACAAATATGTACCTACTGGGATTAACCTGGAACGCAGGCATAATGGCCGGCAGGATAAAATACTGTAATGCTAAGCTGACTGACCACATGGGTTAGGTTAGGTTAGAATTGTGCCGCGGCAGAGGCCGTCGAGCGTTAGGTACGACCTAGTTGGATGCATATTTTCAAGTCTTCTTTACGATTGTGTAGTCCCTCACAGTCATTCGCCCACGACATTAACCGTGTCTCAGACACTACTACTAGTAAAAAATTAATCCTGAGTAATCAAAACGCATTCATGGCTTACTAAAAAAATCTTGAAAAAAGTTAAGGTCGCTTTTCAATTCTACGATATTTAAAAAATCAGTTACCGAAGTTATTGCGGTGCAAACATTTTGATTCAGCTGGTTCTTTTATCTGATTGAGAGGTAACCGATTGATGATGATGTGACAATAAAAATCTCGGAAAATTGTATGTACCTATTCTAGTTTTTTTTTTGTTGGATTTACTCCAAGTTGACTGACTCCGATGATGGTGAAAGAAAAACTGCAGCATGTTTTTACAAAATAATTATTTTAAATTTAAAAGTACCCAAGGCATTTGGTTAGTATTTACATTTACTATCATGACGTAGACAAATTGATAACAGTCGTGTTACAGCCGTTTTCAGCGTTGCTTTATACAAACTAGTTATATACATTAAATGAAATATTTATAGACTCAAGAAGAGCTCAACTCTTTAAAATATCTGCATTGGTGATTCTTGAGAGTCCTAATAGTGACAAAAACCAGAAAAGTGTGGTCATAGTTAAGGTAGTGGTACAGATCGTCAAACCGAATGACATTCTTCATGAGACCAAAATCGAAATCGCGAGAAAAAAAGATAATATTTGGGTCGAGTAGGTTTTCAAGTTTTTGTATGGAACAGCTTAATATTTGTGACTGCGATGTTGGTCACATGGCAAAAATTGTTTAGTTGGATGGTCATTACCATATCCTCAAATATGACCATAGTTTTCCGATAAATGCTGTAAAGAGAAACTCGCTGTATTAGAGATCGCATGTCGCATGTCAACGTCTCATGAGGATACCAAGAGGTTTACACACGACCTCGTCCAGAGCTTTCTAAATTTCGCACTTCCTGCATGTGCATACTTTTGCAGGCGGTGCTGCTGCCCGCATCTAAACCTAATTCTATGTACGGTATTTTAAAAAATCTAATACTTTGCAAATATCTGAATCTGGATTAGCCCATGTACAAGATATTACGTCCTTCGTTCTATACTGATCTCGTGTCCTGATACCGGTCTCACTATGAACTCATATTTCATTTTCAACTTGCTCAAGTCTGCTGTCACTCGGTACTGTCTTATGAAGTGCGCTAGAGTCACCTTCATCGACATCATGGCGTATGTTCTACCTGCAAGAGAAACGATATTGTTTTGCATTTTCAACAGTCCATCACTGTGAATTCTATAAATGCTATTTTTGTTTTATTACCTATACAAGCTCGCTTCCCCAATCCAAAAGCTGCGAATTCCTTTTTGTTTGTCAAATCACCATCCAGCCATCTCTCTGGTCTAAACTGATCACTCTCAGCTCCCCAAGATGGGTCGAGATGAGTCGCTAGCGGAAAAATTACACAATAACTGCCAGCTCGCATCGTGTAGTTTCCTGAAATAAATAAACATTATTCTAATTACGAGGAAATCGTTGCGGGGTAGACCGCGGCCTAGGTGGTGTGACGATCTGATCTCGTTAGCGAGGCGAACAACGCCAGATTTTGCACAGGATAGAGAGGTTTGGAAGGAGAATGGGAAGGCCTTTGCCCAACAGTGGCACACTCGAAAAGGCTAACAGAAAAAAAAAACAAAAAATACGTCACGTTAACAATCTCCTGCCCAACTACAGTTACTGCTGAAAATGCTATGCTGCTATGGATAAACTAAACAGTAATTTGTCCTACCTGGGGTTCAATAGGATCTTGCAGTCACGCTTCCAAATAAAATCACGATTATCCGTCGGGCCTTTTGCAACTATATTTATGTCGGCTTTTAGGCTAATCGGATGCAACTAAACCACTAGATTTTATTTGCTAACGCTGTTCTCTGCTGCGCAAAGGCGTCCCCCAGTTTTTTGCAGCTATCCAGTTCCTACTGGTCCTGGTTGTCTGAGCACCTCCTCCAACCCTGCCTCGGCTGTGCTGTCCATTCTCAGATTTCCACCGTGGGAACTTAAATATCATGAAACTCAGTAAAAACTTACTTAGTCTAACATCCTTATCCACATCTCTAAACATTACAGGAACTGAAGGAAGTGTTCGAAGAGATTCCATTAAGACAGCATTTGTATAAACCAACTTGTTCACATCATCCTTTTCTACGTCTCTGTTTGGTCCCAGTACTTCTAGTAATCTGCAAATAGCAAACAGATTTATCATTATTTAGACACGATAGGCCTTCGCCCAGCAGTGGCACAATAGAGGCAAAAAAAACACCCACTGCTGAGTATAATAGGCCTCGTTTTCTATTTGCGACTAGGTTGGGTTCCCTTCGTCCTGAAGCCCTAGATAAGTGACAATCACTTTCAAACGCCTCGTATTTTTTTTTCCTCAGTTTTTCATTAGCTTGTGGCAGGTCCAAACATGTTAGAGTTTTCCGTCATCAATGTTACCCTCGATTTTGATTTTGTTGTCAACCCAATGAACATTCGGACGTGCCAGAGTTACCATAAATATCTAAATTGGCTAAATGCTTGTCACTATAAAACTAGACATTTGATGTACCAAATATAAAAATACAGTACTTTCTCAAGTTATTATGCCTTGTGACCATGACTGTAGCTTAGGTTCTTTTTTGTTTGACATTCAAAAGTGCCTGTAATAGTCTAATTGAAATAAATGCTCTGAGTTTGAGTATGACGTTATTAAAGTCACTTATCAAACGTATTATTATTTTTTGTAATATAATCTATCAAGACCAGCAGTACAATTCCGAAGGATTTAAAGTATCACTTTGCCCGAAAACTGTAGCTAGTTATAAATGTTAGCGCAAATAGTGCTCAGACTGGATATTCCATTTCCAACATTATATTAAATCCAGGCTAGATACATGGACTTCTGAGCCCACGGGTTCTGGGTTCGAATCCCGGGTCTAACAAAAAACTTAAAAAAATATTATTCATGACAAGAATTTTTAATTTGGTATGTTTGAATTTTTGGTATACTGTATACCACACACATTCTTGTCATGAATAATATCCGGACGAGGCCGTCAATCGACCGCAGCCACTATGGACACACTACACATGGACAGGTAGTGTTTTCTTTGGACACTTTTTAGGTGGTTTTACTCAGGTAATTCATTGATTAATGTAGGTGTTATCCATCGTCTCGTAGGCTTACTGTAATAGTTATTACATTTGGCACATGCAGTTTCTTTTTCTTAGCAAGTCGGGTTGGGTAAATGTACTTTTTCTTTTATGTGTTTTTTAATATTACGTTGTTCAAGAATCATTGTCATTTTTACTTTCATGTCAACTGGTAATATATTGCACTTCTGAAATAATTTTTCATATTCCTTGTTCAAGATTTGTTTAGTTTTTTTGCTCACCTACATTTTTAGCAGTCGAATTTATAGTATTTTAATTTTGTCTAGATATGTTTTAAAAGAAAGTCCATAACCACACAACCCTTAACTGATAATCGAGTCGAGTCCGCAAGTGCGTGGTACAGTGCATACAATAATAGTCCTCTCTTGACTACAGGCTTCAGGGTATACAATTTACCCAGAACCGACCGAAGTTTATTGTATGTTCCATGCAAATTTAGTATCAATAGTCAGTCCTAAGTACCTGTATGTTTTTACCTGCTCTAAATGAATACATTGACAACTTGATTATCCGCTGTGAAGACATTCATAACTATGACCTTTAATAATCAAGTCAATGTTTAAAAAAAGTGAATATGGCGAATGTATTGTTACACACTTAGTTTTGCTTACATTATTATTATCCTCTAATTTGCATACATATTCTTTATATTTTTTTTTTTTTCAAAAAACAAATAAAAAAACATTTAAAAATATAAAAAAATAGGTTTCCGCCGGTGTAGGGAGCAGGGTCCAAGCTACCGATGGTTAGGGCTCCAGAGACAGGAACCTCCTCACAATGCGAGCCGTATCGAGGAGTACTGCCTTCTGAATCAGGCCCTTGATCTAACCGCCTAAGGAGAGCCTCGAAAGATGTTAGTCGAGGCAGTTGGCTATAACGCCATTGGCCGTCACGACAATCGGCACAATGATAGCTGAGTTCACATTCCACATGTTGACAACATCGTGTGCCAAGTCGAGATATTTAATTTGTTTCTCTTTCTCAGCTTTCACGGGGTTCTTGTCATGAGGGATGGTCACATCAATTATCATTACGCGGCGCGCTGATCGGTCTATCACCACTATGTCAGGCTTATTGGCGACAATTGTCCTGGAAGTGATGATAGACTAATCCCAGTACAGCGTGACATAATCTTTCTCGAGAACTGGGTCGGGCACATACTTATAGTACGGTACCTCAGATTCCACAAGTTTATATTTCAAGGCAAGTTGCTGTTGAATAATCCTGGCTACTTGGTTGTGTCTGTGCAAGTACTCGCCTTTAGCCAGACGAGAACAACCAGAAATAATATGTCTGATGGATTCACCCGGACGGTGGCATGCCCGACACACGTCAACCGTCCCGTCCTTCATAATATATTTCCGGTAGTTGTTCATCAACATAACTTCGTCCATAATCGCACAGACAAAATCTTCAGTTTCCCCAAAGAGGTCACCGAAACGTAGCCAGGACACGGACGCTAGAAAATCTACATCGGGCCCTTGAAGAGCCCGGTAGAAGCGCCCGTGAAGCTCCTTTCCTTGCCATACTTCTTTGCGGTCATCGGTAGTAAGTACTACAGGTTTGCGCCAGTTCTCTTTAGCCATGGACAGCGGGGTGCGTCCTTTGTCCCCTGCGACCACATCTCGGTGCATACCCACCTCGGCTATTAAAAAATATTCTCTGAGACTGCACACCTCGCGGTTCTTCGCGTTTAAAAACCCTCGACCCCCGCACTACGGCGGGATATACAGTCTCATCACCGATGATCGTGGGTGATGCATCCGGTTTGCGGTCAGCAGTGTACGGACTCTCCTGTCCAGGGCATCGAGTTCGGTCTGAGTCCATTTGATTATGCCGAAAGAGTACATTAAAACCAGCATGACCCCCGTTAAAGGCGCACACATTTATTATTATGCCATTGTCGTGTGCCCATTTAATTACATTATCCAAATCGTCTTGTATTGCTCCTTGTGTGGAGGTTTGGTCCGTACCCCTGAATAGGAGACACATTACACATACTATTTACGTGAACAATATAACCCACAGGCCCATATACAGATCTGGTAGGAACACCATATTTCTCAACGCCCACCATACTTTCCGCATTAGCAACTCGAACTTTAATAGTTCTTCGCTCTAAGTACTGACCAAACCATCTATTTATTGGTCCAATTGTTGCAATAAATAAAAACTGTTGGCACCATATAAACAAATGATCCCACACTCATTCATAGCCTGCAACAAGCCGTCGTGATCCAGGGTATCGAAAGCTTTTTGAAGTCTATAAATACTGCTAGCACTATGTTTTTATCATTTAGGTAATTATTTACGTCGTCTGTAAATCTTGCCAGCACCGTTGCCGTACTTCTGTTTGGTCTAAAACCATGTTGTGTATCGGTAATCATTTCATGTTGGTCTAAGTAAGTTGTGATTTGATTAACTATTAACTTTTACATAATTTTATTAATTGTATTTAGTATATCTATTGGTCGTTAATTTGTATATTAGCAGCGCAAACATTGTTGCTCAGTAATTTATAAAGGCGGCACGCGTTCGCGTGCGCGCTCGCTCAGTCCCACCACTGGTTGCGTCCTGGATGTCGTATCGCAAAAGTAGTGCTCACTTCTTCTTCTTCACTTGGTCCCGCATTACTGAGGATCGTGTTCACTGGACCCCTTTAAACGGACGTCGGACAATCTGCCTCCGTCGACTCCGGTCGAAAGTTGCCATCACCACCTGCTGAAATTCGCTTGAAGACACAGCCTCTTTTACTTGGTCGGATCATCATGTTGGCGACTGGCCTCGTGCTCTCTTGCCTGCGGTATTGCCAACAATAACCAGCTTTTCAAGGCTGCTATCTCCCCTTCGCATAATGTGGCCGAAATAAATTAATGTACGCTGTAGGCAAACTGTAGACAATCGGGTCTTGATATTGATTTGGGATAGGATAGGCACATTTGTGCGTTTGACTGACCATGGTATTCGGAGCATCCGCCTCCAGCACTACATTTCGAATGCGTCTATCCTCTGTCTTTCTCCTGCTCGGATTGTCCACGTCTCAACTCCATATAGGAAAATCGGGAAAACTAGTGCTCTGACCAAGCGGGCCTTCGTTTTAAAGCTAATACCACGATTTTTCCAGATATTCTGGAGGCGTGTCATAGCATCTTTAGCCATGGCTATCCGCCGTTTTATTTCTGAGACGCAGCTACCTTCGTTATTGATATTAGAACCCAGATAAACGAAACTATCCACAGTATCGATGCCTTGGATGTTATAGGCGCCCACTTACTTTGTCCTATAACTTTAACTTTTTCTATTATTATTTAAATAACTTAAACTTAGCTACTCCACAATTAATGCGAGGAAAACAACCAAATTCCTAAATATGGGGCCAATCAGAAAGCATATACTTTCAGATGAAAAAATAATTTTTCAAATCGGTTTACAAATGACGGAGTTATGAAGGAACAAACACAAAAAAAGGTAAAAAAAACAACCGTATTGAGAACCTCCTCCTTTTTGAAGAAAGTCGGTTAAAAAAGTGAGAATGGGTTTTTATATTATCCTATAAGCACTATCTAAGATACTAGAAAGGGTCCTGACTAATGGCTTAAAATCCTCAGCAAACATCAGCTCATAGCTGATAATCAGTACTGTTTTCGCACAGGAGTCTTAACTGATGACGCAGTTCTTGAGCTGACGCAATTGGTTGCTAGGAATCTTGACAGTATACTTAAAAGTCTAGGGATCTTCCTAGATATTTCTAAAGCATTTGACACAGTCTCTGAACTCCTAGGGGTACGAGGAAACACCCTCGAAATTTTCAAAGACTATCTTTACAACCGGACCCAACGAGTAAAAATTGGTGGTACCTTGGGGAAGCATTTTAGGCCCCACCCACTTCCTGAGATACGTCAATGAGTTGTGCAGAATGACCATCCCCAGCTCCAAGATCATTGTCTATGCAGACGACACCGCAGTCTTAGTTCACAGACCAACTTGGGATAGCGTTAAACACTACGCAGAAGCGGCAATCTCAATAACAGCGCACACCTGCTTCAAACAATCCCCACAATGCTTATGTCCGACACTTACAAGAATAGATAATGTAAATCTGGGTATCTGTAAAATGTAAATCAAATAGACTGAGGATTGCGATGGGACAAACAGGTTGACGCCATTACCACTCAATCTACGAAACTTTTACATATTTTAAAATCCCTTAGAGACTCGGCTGCGCCTAAAACCCTGAAGATGGTATACTATGCATTTTGTCAATCCAATCAATCAATCAATTTGTCAATCAATTTGGATATTGCATCACAGTATGAGGAGGTGCAAATAAAACAAGTCTTCTGAGGATTGAAAGAGCGCAGAGAGCCGAACTGAAGGTGATGTCGCGCAAACCTTATCGCTATCCCACTACGTAGCTATACGCTGATTCCAAGGAACTTTCAGTGCGCCAGCTTTATGTAGTGCAATCTACTGCTAGCGTAAACACGCGTAAACACGCAAGCGTTTCCCCAACTGATCCTAAAAAAAGGAAGAAGCTACCTTTAAGTTCCCTAACAAAACCACCTTCGCTCAACACCAATACTACATATTAACTACGTACGTCTATAAACAAATTCACCAAAACTTATACATTGTCGATCTAAATAAAAATGAAATAAAATCAAAATTAACGGATTGGCTACTGGAACAGGACTATCTACAAACAGAATCCTTACTTAAGTACGTCGTCTGACTACCTACATATCTCCAATAACACACGACACGCCCACACACATCCACATACACACACACACACGCAAACACACACACACACATCATGTATGAAATACATCTTAAATTAACTTTATCATCTTCAATCACTCAGGTAGATCGACACAGTCTACTATTATTCTTAAAGCATCACATTTTAAGCTGAATCACCGTCTCTCAAGATACAGGTTACCTAGTTTGAGTGAGTACAGTGTGAGTCTTCATAATGTGCACATATCAAAATGAGGGAAACTAAAAAATAGATATACTTTTTTAATCTTGAATTTTTATTTGTAATATTGTACGTAGCCGTGTGCAATGCCTTTCTTTAACAGCTGATAGGAAATGTTGTGATTGAGTTATAAACATGCAATTTTTACTAATAGGTAGCTAATACAATGAATAATAATTTAAAGTAATAAACAAGGTAGGTAACGGGGGCGTCTTATTGGTTATTGTAAAAATTTATGAAAAAAAATAAGATTTTTGTTTTAAAAAAAACATGTTTATTTTCAATTGAGAGTCGTTTTTTTTTCTCAATCATTTTATGAGGACGCCTATATATTTTCAATCATTATAGAGTTTGTTTCATCGCGATAGATCATTAAGTTTTAAAGTTACACCGTTTTGTTTACATTGAAGTCACAGTAGCGAAAAATGAAAAAAAAAAAAATATTAAGATTTTTTTTAAATATTTTTTCCATCGATTACATTAAGCATAGATTCACTAATTTCCATATGTGCACATTATAAAGACTCACTCTGTATTGTATTGCATTGTGTTACTAGCAAAGCTCATTTAAATTGTCTTTCTAGAAATCATGATTGATTGATATCTGTGTTTTTATTAAATAAAGTTATTTTATTTATTATTTACCGCTAGTAGATAATTAAACATATGACTGATTCCATCTTACTCTTTATATAATTTCTCTTGAACCTCAGGATGTGCTCCAAGCTGCAGCAAAGCGTAGGTTAGTTGGGTAGATGTCGTTTCAAATCCAGCTGCTATAATTGTGTCCATTTCTTCTCTGATTTCCGTATCTGTCAAGGCACCGTTTTTCGATAGATCTATTAGTAGATCTAGAAAAGGTTTATATTTGGTCCCTGTAAAATAAAAGGAATAAGATTTATAAGGTTATTATATTCAAGAGATTTATATTTAATCATCACTAACTAGCTCGAGTGTCTTATCAGTTCACTGACAGACACAGTTGGCTATAAACTTCGGACTTCTAACCTCAGGGCGTCCGTCTTCCGGGGCTGCTGGACTATTCGAAAGAGATACCGTCGCCCCGGAACACAAAGGGCGGTGAAGGAACATGGATGGGTTTTAGTCAATAAAAGTCTGACACTCCCTCCTGCTCAGCCCAGAGCGGGAGGGGTCATTTGATGATTTCCTATCCGAAAAAGAAAAAAAAAGGGCGTCCGTCTTACGTTTGCTGATATAACAAATCAAATAAAAATCCAGGTGATCTGGATCCCGGTTGTACGCTCCCGTGGGATAATTATCGAATTGGAGTAGGTATAAACTGGTACATATCATATATATCATCTTCATTATCATCAGCCTACGGCAGTCCACTGCTGGACATAGGCCTCTTCAATCGCCCGCCACTCAACTCGATTCTCAGCAACTCTTATCCAGTTGCTACCGGCAACCTTGCGAAGATCGTCGCTCCACCGAGCGTGAGGGCGATATCCCACGTTACGCTTACCGATTCGCGGTCTCCACTCAAGAACACAACCCCAACGGTCATCGGTTCTGAGGCTAATATGGCCCAGTTCCTCTTCAGCTTACTTTTTCTGCAAGCTATGTCGACAACTCTGGTTCTCTGTCGGATCATCTCGTTCCGGATACGATCCCTCAGAGAGACATTATAAATATTATAGTTTTAGTCTTCTTTTTAGCATTATTTTAGTTATATATGTAGTCTGTATATAATGTACATAAGAATTGTAATTGAACATAATTATACATGATAACATTTTAAAATTTAAAATTGACATACCTGTAATATCAAACTCAGGGTTTTTGTTCAAAGCTTCGTTTTTAATGGAAGCTTTTTTCTCTTGTAAAACCTGTAAAATCATAACTATTAGTTTCAAACTGTCATAATTTACCAATATTTCAGTCAGCAACTCGCTGTTTGCTATTTAAGCTATATTACTTACTTTGATGGCCATTGCATGTAAATTCCCCACCGCTTCTTCTTCCTTCTTCTTCAGTCCAACCAGCCTGTATATGAAATCATTCTGCAACCAAAACTGGATTGCTCTTGTGATACCAAGGTTTATCATTTCTTCCACTGATTCCATATATTTTTGCGTAAACTCCGCGTCTTTAATAGGGTCTATTCCAAATGTACCAACTGAAAGTGGAAAATAAATGATTTCCGTCATTTGGAGACGATCGACCAATTACTAAGTATTTTGTTTTATACCATTGTTTAAAATGCTGTCTTTACAATCGGTGAAATTTGCACGGAAGGAAAAACAATACCATAAAGTACCTAACTGAAAATATAAATATCAGTCATTGTTAGATCACATAAATCTTGTCACATTGTTTGTATGGTCTCTCTTATTTATCATAATACCCGCCTATCACATGCATTGTCCATGTCCACCTACAGAGTAATTTTATTTTTATCTGGATATTTTTTATACTTGTAGATAACAAGTATAAAAAATATCCAGATAAAAATATATACCATAAAGTACCTAACTGAAAACATAAATATCAGTCATTGTTAGATCACATAAATCTTGTCACATTGTTTGTATGGTCTCTCTAAGTTGTTTTTTTGCATTGTTATATATAGTTCAGGCTTTCTCATAATATTTTCTTTTATCAGTATTCTAATGAAGTTTAAGAAATACCAACCGTCTCTGGGCATAGTAAAGAAAAATAAAATAACCCTTACCACAAAGCGTTTCCAAAGCATTTTTTTTCAAATATGGAAAATTATCGAATTGTCCTTTTCCAACATGAGGTTCCATAGAACTAGCCAGCTTCCTGGACATGCTATTAAACACATCGAGGAACCCTTGAATCACTCGCAGAGTAAAAGCTGGAGTCAGCAACTTGCGGTGACGCTTCCAAATGTCTCCTGCGAAAGAAATATTGCATTGTCGTTAGTGGCGTAGCGTGAGGGTATCTGGGGGGCATGGCCCCGGCGCATCATCATCATCAGGTCATCAGTTCGGTTAAAATTGTCATCGGGACTATGTACTAAATACAAGGAAATATTTATTACTACACGCCAATAGCAATGGCCAGGGACGACAGACTGCGAACACTGGAAGGAGTGCGTGCACACGTGTTTTCTTGCTTGAAGCACAAAATGTAGCGCACGCCTCCAAGCATAAACTGATACGAGCTTATACGCGCTAAAAACTACGCTAGTCTGAAACGCTCTTAGGCGTTCCTGAAAAAAAAGGTCTTGACACAGAGGAAAGACCTCGCCGATACCCACTCAATATTGTACTGTGCAGCTGTAGCGGCATGTCGTGTAGCTCATGTCAAATTTACAACGACAGAGCTACACGACCAAAATTAGCTGTTCCAGCTTGGCAGAGGAGGATTGAGCGGCGTATCGGTAAGGCTAGAGCACTAATCGGCAAGTTAATCTGCTTCAGGGAGGGCAATACTCGCCCTAGAGATCAAGCGTTTTGTGAGGTGGGCATTCATGGGAACTGATATTAGTTATCGAGATTACTTGGCCTAAGTCACAGAGCGTATCGACTTCCTGAAGCAGAAGATCTGTGCGTGACTCAGACGGAACTTGATGCCCTGGATAGGAGGGTCCGCGCACTGCTGACCGCAAATCGAATGCATCACCCACGGTCATCGGTGATGAGACTGTATATCCCGCGGAAGTGCGGGGGTCGTGGCTTCTTAAATGCTAAAACCCTGCACAACCGTGAGATGTGCAGTCTCAGAGAATATTTCCTAGAGGCCGACGTGGGGATGCACCCTGGGTGGTCTCAGTGGACAAGGGCCTCACCCCGCTCTCCCTGGCTAACAAGTACTGGCGCAAGCCTAGAGTATTAGACACTAATGATCGCAAGGAGGTATGGCAGAGCAAGGAGCTTCACGGACGGTTTTGAGCCCTGAACATCGGTAGCTCGGAACCTGTTCCCAATGCCGGTGGGCTCCTATTGTTTATATTTTTAAATGTTTTTCGTTGATTTTTATTAGAATATTAAAAAATGTAACAAATATGTGTCAAAACGAATAAAGGAAACAATAATAATAATTTATTCAATTCAATACAAGACCCTGGTGAAGGTTGCGGGGATCCGCTGGATGCGAGTCGCACGGGACCGCTTAATGTGGCGACACTTGGGGGAGGCCTATGTCCAGCAGTGGAAGTCTTTCGGCTGAAATGATGATGATGATGATTCAGTTCAAGTGCGTGACATTACATAATTAAAAACTATCATAGATGAGCTTATACAGGATCAATTTTTATTCAGTGCGCAAACTTTAACAAATTAAACTTAAATGAGTTTTATTAAATACCTATTTTTTATTTTGATAAGTCTTAGTACAAAAAAAAAATGTTATTCATTAACGAAAAATGTTTATTTTGAAATTGATTTTATGGCCACCAACTCGCGGACGGCGGCGCTCCACGCTTGTTTGTTTATCATGCACAGACATCATTTACGTGGGTTACAAATTTACAATGTACTGATCGCCGATTTTATCTGGTTCCAACTAGACTTTTTTAAGATTTGGCCGTGATCTGAAGTTATTTGAAGAGGAATTCCAATTTTTCCTCCATACTTTCGTGGGCTTAGGACCATCAAAATGCAGAAAATAAAGCATACTGACCGTGATCAAGCAGCCTTTGAGTGACTGCTAAAATGGTCCTTTCATTAGGGGCTGCGGGGTTAGGGATACCTTGGGCTCGCATTCGGGGTATACTCTCCGTTGCATACATTCTGCGTGCTGCTTGTTAACTTTCACCACTTAATAAATACACCCGCACCATTTGATAAAACTCGCGGTTACTTAAGTCCGACATCGTGACCTGTCGGTACGAGTACGACACACGTGTGAGTGTATCTCAGACAACAGCGCTCTTCCTTCAAAATATACATTTATAAGCAGAGGAAGGCACACAAACGGGCACAGAGATTTTATACGGGTTTTATTTCCTTTGGAGGTACGGAACCCTATAAATTGAAGACGTATGACATCCACCATCCCGCGCTTGAGTAGCTTGATTCCCATCATACCATATCAGTGATGATATGGTATGATGGGAATCAAGCTACTCAAGCGAGGGTTATAAGAGTTTAGAGGTTTATGAGAGTGATCTCATAGGCGCGAATTACACAGAAATGGCGTAAGGTGGCGGTGCGGCGCACGCGCAGTGCAAGTGCATCGCAAGCTGAAATTTATGTAAAAAAAGAACGGCGTGCCTGCGTCGCGCCGCTTGAGTGTACTTACACGCCGGCGCACATTTTGTGTGAAAACGTTTTGAAGCGGCATCAAACCTGCGCCGCGCCGCGCCGTCACCTTCCGCCGTTTGTGTATAATTCGCGCCCTAGAGTGAAGGCCTAGGTCCCAGCTGGGCAAACAACGTAGGCTGGTTATGTATGAAGTATAACAGCCAACATTTTTTAGGAGGCCTGAGTTTGTGGTTCAGTGTTGCCAACAGTATAAACAGATTATGTTCTTACTAACCTGATGATATTAATAGGCCATCTCCCATCCAAACTTTACCAAGATCAAAAACATAATGTTTTTTTATGCAAACATTTGCTGCAGTGAACGCATCTTGAGGATCGTTTATCACTGAAAAAATAAGGAAACGTTCTGATTATTTTATTTATTCGGGAAAATAAACAGTTATACTTAAAATCTAATATTAAGTTATAAAATATACAAGAGTTATAAATGTATAACCTACGACATTTTCCACAACATATTAAAAGTTATATCTAACAGTGCGCTATATAAACATAAGCAGGCATGCAAAAATAGAGAAAGAGAGAGGGAGGGAGAGAAAGTAAATACTAAACTAACTATTATAATCTAAATTTGTTTTGTGGATAAGACTCCTAAATTTTTTACCAGAGACAGATTAATACTTGCTTTAGATTTCTATTCGTAGTATATAATGGAGAAAGGAGCCACCATATAGAGTTCTGTATTGCCATATGTACGTGTATTCAAAGGAACAGTATAGATTATCTGGCCAATTAATGTGGGTGTACTACTAGGTACACCTCTGCACTAGATACACCTCATAGTCAATCCGACATGACGTTATGTTTGTATAGTAGTTACGCAAAATATATAATTATTACGGAATGCACCCGCTGTATATTTGACATATTTGGCAAAGAAACATGGCAAAAATAGTAACTGCGTATACTAGGTATTAAATATTACTTACAATAATAAAGCTCACTCCCAAAATAAAAATGAGTAACTCCTCCCTGCTTTGCGCAGTGTTCAGCTACGGGCGTCAGTAACTCCTGAAGATCTGGTTAGAGAAAATCAACGTTTAATGTCACCCATGTCTTTGCCCGATCTTGAACGATCGGCTTATTTATTTTTAAAGTCAGATTTTTATAACTATTTTATATTTATTTATTTGACAAAACCTTTTAAAATGTGACCGCAAAGTTGGATTCAAATCGAATCACAGTTCTGCTGGATACTACAAATATAACACCGATGTACGTTGAAGTTCGTAAAAAGTCGATCAATAAAAATAAACAATGGATAGCATCCGGTTAATTGAAAGTCGATCCCAACATAGTTGACAAAGGGCTTGTGGTGATGATTAAAAAGTAACAATATTTGAAACGGAGATTGTGCATAACAAGTAATAAACATTAACATCCCGTCATCGGGCAATCGCGTAAAAAAACGGTAATTTAAAAAATTAAAAAACCCGACTGCGTTAAAAATAAATAAAAAGCATACAACATTGCGACTTAAACAGTCGGGACCCATTATTGGGACGATTTAAGCCGGTCTATATGTGTTAATGGGTACCGACTGTAAAGTCGCTATGTTCTAAGCTTTCTTTTTTTTTTTACGAAGTCGGGTTTTTTAATTTTTTTAATTACCGTTTTTTTTTGTTTTATTATTGAATAATTTTTATTTTGATATACCCAGTGTCACTCTCACAGTAAATTCGAATCTAACGACACCTCTCAAGCTAAAATCCATCGAGCCGTTCAGGCCACAGAGCGTGCCAAACAATTTATACATACATACAAACATACTCTCGAAAAACATAAACCTCCTTCTGGCGCAGTCGGGTAAAAAGCCAGTCTGAGATGCACCGACAATCTAAAACGATAACAAATGACTTCGCATTAAGGTGACTTCGCGTGAAACTCTAACCCCAAATTGTGATTTTTGAATGATTTTCGTTTTAACATTACTGAAGCATTCACTTGTGATTAATATATAGCAAAGTCGAGGACTACTTATAAGTTGTATCTGTTGTGCTGTTGTGTGTGTGTCAAAAACATTAAATTAGGTCATGAAACTTATGCTTTTATTTGTTGAAAACAAATCTTAATCGATGGGCCTTGCCACGAATCCCCGTGCGTAAACTGCTTCCAAATCTTTATTGTTTGTCCTTAACTGACTATCAGCGCACAGCTCAAAGCACTTGACGGACCGCGGTTAATAAGTATAATATAAAGATCGCACATTACTTAAATAACATGTAGGTCTAATGTATCGTCCAAACGATTAGTTTGATTGTTAACCAGAAATAAGTATCCACCTTACCTAGCAATTTCCTGTATGAGGTATACTTATCGCAGGTCGCCGACTGACATAACTAGTGCTCTTAGTGAAGTAGCTCGTCCGGGGCAATCATCACCATCATTAGCAGCATTGTTCCTTCCACTGCTGAATAATAGGCCTCTCAACTAGGTCCAACCCTAGTTGATATGTTCGGCAAAATTATTATAACGTTATTGCGGCATTCAAACAAAGTTAGTGAAAAATAATATAATTAGGTGACATCTACGATGATGAGTGTGAACTTCGATGGCTATAGAAGTAGGAGAAGATCAAAGAAACGATGGATAAACTTTGTGAAGGACGATATGGCTAGAAAGGAGGTGACTGATGAAATGACGGTTGGGCGCTACGGCGCGAGGACTTACTATTTTTTTTAATTTTTTTTTTTCGGAAATTTTCCTTTTTTATTGCAATATCGGGTTGACCTTGACCATAGAAACTATTTAAGTTCTGAGAAGGATATCCCTACGACGCACCGTTTCCGAATTATGGGCCCCCGAATTTTATTTAATTTTATATAAAACGCTCTATATTTCCAAAATGGTAGTTCGGATGAAAAACTTTTCGGGAAAGAAATTGTTGCTCTGCTTGCAATCCGTGAGATGATGTAAAAGAACCCGCGAATTATAGAAAAAAAAAGTTCGAAAATTTGGCTAAAGTTAACCTGACACTGCAAAATAAATAGATTTTCGTAAAAAAATAATAATTAGAAAATTGATTATGTCCCAAAAAATGTTTTTAACCAAAATTTTCTTTTTGATTCCGTTTGCTGTTCATAGTGCCCTTAAGCGTATACTCCAACTTCTTCTTCTTCTTTCTTTGACTTATTTGAACTCACAATCAACTCGTACTGAGTCGAAAAAAAAACAAAACAATCGCTTTTCTCAGCTAGACATTCTCGTAGAATGGGGTCATCCTGTAAAGATAGTGTTTGTAAGTTTAATAAATAAATAAATAAATGTTTCCAAGTTATGTCGCAACACTTTTCTTTCCGCCTCCCGCATCTAGTCTAACACAGACACATTTTCAGGTTGTTGGTCCTTGGAGACGTCACACGCTATGCTTGTATAATATGATGTTATAAAGTCTAACATAGCCTACTTTAATTTTAGAAAAATAATTAGGATTCCGTGCAAATAAAAATTTTATTTTTACAAAATCCGATTTGAAAAGAGTAATTTTTTTTATAATAATATCACGTGAACGAAGAAGTCGCGGGCAACAGCTATATATTAAATAAAAAAAAAAAAAAAAAAAAAAAAAAAAAAAAAGTTAAAAAGGTTAAGGGTAAGGTTATTTAAAGGTTAAATATATATATATATTTATTTAACCCGAAAACAAATAGCCATCCCCGGAAGGCGAATATATATATATATATATATAATACGCGGTCTCAACTCCGGGACTTGTTTGTTCCATCGGCCATAGTTCCTTCGGCACTTGGTCTGCACATTTTCACTTCAGCTTGCTTCGGCTTATCTTCCATTCAAAAACAACAGAAAAATACTAACTTGTGCAGTACTTAAACAGCATGAGGGTGTGTCCAATGACCGGCAGCTTTCCTGGCACAGCCGGTGGTAATGCATGCGAGCTGGACTCGACGCGAGCATACCTCAACCACAGATACACAGAACATAGCACACATACTACTAACACTAAGCTCAACATTGTACGACTGCAGTATTAGGTCTAACCGACGCCTAGATGCTGACAGTAATATATACATATTTGAGGCATCATTAATGTGTAGGTAAGATTCTGTTCAATGAAATACACACTAACTTATTAGCTAATATAATGGCGTCGCTTCGGTTCAGAATCAGCTAGACAACAGCAATCACCGAATTTACGGTAGGTTTTTACTTTCGTAGAGTCGTTCATGGAAATTAACACTTTTACTAAATTAACACTAAAACATTAATTAATTAAAAAAAAAAAAACTTTCTTTTCTTTCTCCTTTGTGTTTTTGTTTCCTTTTTTTGAGCCGATACGGTCACGTGCTTACGTTGGCTGGATACCTGTTTGACAACAAGCCGATGAACTGAGGTTATGCTGCTCCAATGCAGTGTAATAATAATATAATAATGCGTTGGTCGTTATTCCACCTCGAAAACGTACGTCATTACTAACATATAGATGCTACTTTTGGCTAAATGAGTTAGTTGCCTTGCGATATTATTGAATCTGTGAAAAGAATAAATTGTGTTGTTGCAAAAAAACTTTTGGTAGAAACATAATACGACCACTCTATGTCGTTAGTGAACATTATAATGATGGGTTTTCCAGCAATTTGGGTGTAGCACTTTAGAGCTCAGTGAAAGAAAGAATGGATGGTCTGCGTGAAATATGGCAAGAAAGAGGGTGGTTACTGACACGCTCTAGAGGGACATCTGAAACATAGTAGTTAATGCTTAATGGGCGTGTTCGAGTACGCCCGTACGGGTAAAAGGAATAGTCTTGCACTTAGAAGTGTTAAATTCTAACTGATTGAGTTCACTCCATTTCACCACCATATCGGTGTCCCTCTGCAGCGCCTCACAGTCCTGTGCACTATTATACCCAAAAATGCTTCAGATCATCCGCAAACGTGAGACAGCGCGCCGTCCTGAAGACCTTCGGTAGGTCTTCCAGTATTAACTGGGATATGGAGGTCAGATATAGTCCCCCTGACCGTTTTCGGTCACGGCGGCCAATCTAAATAAATATCGCTTGACATTACATACAGCGCCATCTAGGTGCCACACTAAGCAACGAGGCTTGTGTCGTGGACACCAGATAGTTGATAATACCATACTGCCAACTTCCGAGTTCCGGGCTACTACTGAGAAATTTCGAATGAAAAACCCAATAGCACCTTTTGCCCGACCCGAGAATCGAACCCAGAACCCCACGCTCAGCAGTCTCGCTTGCGACCACGAGACCAACGGGGGAGGTCAGATAGACAGTCGTCATGTATAACATACTCCATGTAAACAACGCAGCTGGGAAAAAGCTAGGCAGATGCAGATGATGAATTAAACAAGAACTAACAGCAAGAGCTAAGAACTAGCACTTGTTCAGGTTTGGTGGCTAACAATAGTTACTGTGAGCATGGCAAGCGTGTGCCAAGTTAAAGTTCTACATCATGTATAATAATATTAATAATTGCTGGTTTTCCACTGAGAAAAAAATCAGGCAAGTGTGACAAGGACCCACGTCATGCGGGTTCCGGTTTGAAGCCGTTTTCTTGGTTTCGCTAAACGCGGCCTAACTTTAAATTGCAGATTGAATGATCAAATCATATAATATCAAACAAGAGGCTACAATAATCTTCTACAATTCTTCTACAATAATTATTAACCGACTTCAAAAAAGAAGGAGGTTATATGTTCGTGTGTATGTATTTTTTTTGTGTATGTTACCTGATTTCTCCCCCATTTGTGGACCGATTCTCAAAATTATTTTTTATTTCAAAGATTATACTTCTGAGGTGGTCCAATTTTAATTTGATGAAGATCTGATGCTGATCTTCGGAGATATACTATGGAACTCAACGTATTGTTCATCATCGGCATCATTTTCCCAACTAATTTGTGGTCGGCTTCCAGTCTTACTGGATGCAGCTGAATACCAATATTTTATACACACAATAGCCACGACATAAATGTTAGTAAAAAATAATTTCTAAATCCATTGAGCCATTCGCGTATACGTATACGCTGAGCTGATGAAGGAAGGTACAACTCTTTAACGGTTAGGAGTTAGGTGACTTCTTGTTCTAGAATAATGTATAGATAATGCGACTTGTCAATATCGGTAGTTGATTTCTGTAGAGACAACAGAGTGAATGCTAGAAACTAGAAGTATTAATCATTTTAACCGACTTTAAGAAAATAACTGTTGTTGTCATTTAGACGCGTATTTAATAATGCAAAATAAATTCATGGCGACATGGGAACAACTAAAAATGGAAAAATAAAAACTTTTTTGCATAAAATAAAACCGACTTCAAAAAAACCAAAAAGAAAAACAAAAATAACAAACCAAAACACAAAAAAGTGAAAAATAACTTTAGCTTCAGAAGCCGGTGACATAAACACCAAAACAATCATTTTGG
Organism: Eugnorisma glareosa; assembly: GCA_947578425.1. Lineage (NCBI taxonomy): Eukaryota > Metazoa > Arthropoda > Insecta > Lepidoptera > Noctuidae > Eugnorisma > Eugnorisma glareosa. The sequence goes on from OX387979.1 coordinate 18,521,092, forward strand.
TTTGTTATTGTTGTTTTTCTTTTTGGTTTTTTCAATTTAATAACATACAGCAACCACTACCGACCTTTACCGACTTTCAACTGAAAGCGCTATTTTAAGTCTCAAGCGTACAGTTCAATACTATGTAGATCGCGGGACGCCGGTTTACGCCTGCTTCAGATCAAAGGCTCTGGAGAGATCAAGGCTCTCCAGAGCCTTTGATCTTGTCTCGTACGATGTGCTCTGGGAAAAAATGGCAGGCAGGGGTATACCTGCGGAAATGTGTGGGCTGTTCCAGTATTGGTATGGCAATCAGACCAATCATGTGAAATGGGACGGGACGCTCTCTGAGCCGTATAGGTTGGAGTGTGGGGTGAGACAAGGAGGTCTGACGTCTCCCAGGCTCTTCAACCTCTACGTGGATGACCTCATAGAGGGACTCAGCAGCATGCGTGTCGGATGCAGTGTTGGTGGTGTTAGCATTAACAGCATCAGCTATGCGGACGATATGGTGCTGCTGGGTCCGTCTGCGGGGGCAGTAGGGAAACTGCTTGGGACTTGTGAAGCCTACGCTGCCGCACATGGTTTAATTTATAATGTTAAAAAGTGTCAATCATTTCTCTCTTGAACTACGTCTCCGCTGCTAAGACGACCCACTGACCCGTATCTTTACTTTATTTAGATATTATTCATCTGAACTCAGGTATAACCTGATCACTATTTTTTGGAATCCTCGTGGATGTACGTGGTGGACTATCTATTATTTTCGGTTGTATTTCTTTTGAACAATTATTCTAAAGCAGCTATACTCTAAGTGTGTTCCGCGGAACCCTAGGGTTCCGCGATACCTCTGTAGGGGTTCCTCAAGAATTTATAAAAAAAAACAAAACACCTCTCTCTGGTCGAACGTTTTGACTCCGCGGCCGCGCGTAGGTATATTTATTTGTATTTGTATAAACATGTGTTACAATAGCTGGTACATAAGTATATCTCATAAGTTTGGTATCAACATGTATACTTGTGAGCGCGCAGTCCCTTTGATAAAAGCCGCCTCTGAATTAGACGCTATAGTTGTCAACAAGCGACTTTGGAATCTAAGTTCAAAAAATAAAGTCGAGATTGTTTATAACGCAATTTTTATATTGCTCTTTTTATTTTTGCTTTTTGTTTATCAAAGGCGCCAACTCGAGTATTTTCGAGAATATTCGAGATCGAGTCTAGGACTAACTATAAAAGCGGCGATCGCGCGTCGCGCCTCGTCAAGACGCACCTGGGAGAAGAAAACAAGCTGCGTGTCTCGGGTTATCTCGCTTATAGGAAGGATGAAAAGTCAGCATTCAACGCTCGCTACCGTGGTCTGGCGGTACTAGTGAAGCGAAAAATCGTACATCAAGAACTCCCCGTGCCGTCGACCGGCACGTTCTACGCGCTGGGTGTGCAGTTGCATGTCGCCGGCGAGGTCTCGCCATTTACGCCTGCTACAGGGCGCCCTCGGTTCAACTCGACCCGTCGGAACTGAGGGCCCTCTTGGAGGCCAGCGGCGGTGCGACGATCCTAGCTGGCGACCTTAACTGTAAGCACCCAGCGTGGAACTCAGCCGTCACCAACACGGGAGGGAGACGGCTCTTCGCGGACGCGGAGGCCTTCGGCTACACGGTGTCCGGCCCAGAGTCGCCTACCCACTACCCGGACTTCAGCAACCACATGCCGGACGTGCTGGACATCGTGGCCTTCCGAGGGCTACACTGCCAGATCACGCAGCAAGTGTTGGACGACGAGATGCAGTCGGATCATCACCCTGTTCTCGTCGTTCTCTCGGGGATGCCGACCCGACTGATGCCCGCAGCGCCACGTCGAGAAATCGACTGGGACCGCTTTGCAGAAAGGATTGAGACCACCACCCCGTCTCGGCCCATCGTCACTTCCACGGACGTTGACCAGATGGCGGTAGATGTCACTGCTTGCATACGGAGCGCCTTGGAAGCGGCGACGTCAACCGTATCGCAGGAGAGAGCCGCGGAGCGGCAGCCACCTCTACCTGCGTACCTGCAGAAGATGATCGCCGACAAGAGGCGCCTTCGCAAGCAGTGGCAACAGCTGAGATGCCCCACTCTCAAGAAGAAGCTGAACTGTCTCGTGGAATGGATCAAGGCCGAGATGCGGGACCGGGAAGCCGCGAGCTGGGAGGAGAGAATAGAGGCGACGGCCGCCAGCTGGCCATCCGTCCACAAACTCTGCCGCCAGCTCACGAATACCCCAGCTCCGGTGCGCCCGCTACGAGATAGCGGAGGGGCGCTGAAGTACAGAGCAGAGGACCGGGCGGAGGTCTTCGCCCAGCACCTGGAGCGTCAGTTCCGACCGAATCCGACTACCGACGTGGAACATGTCGCGACAGTCGAGAAACACCTTGGGGACTACTTCGCCACGCCGATAGCTCCCGAGGAAGATGCCATTTTTTTCTCGCCTGGGGCAGTTATACGCGCCATCTTAAGGACGAAGCTGAGGAAGGCCCCTCGTGCCGACGGTATCACCAATACAGCGCTGCGCCGGCTGCCTTTCCGTATGGTAGTGGCGCTGGCGCGCCTGTACACGGCGATACTGCGCACCGGGGCCTTTCCGGCTGCGTGGAAGGAAGGGCGCGTCATTATGCTGCCCAAGGCGGGGAAAAACACACTGAAGCCGGAGAGCTATCGGCCCATAACGCTGCTGTCGACCATCTCCAAGGTGTTCGAAGGACTCCTGTTGCGGCATCTCCAGCCGCACATTACTCCTCGGCCGGAACAATTCGGGTTTCGGTCGGAACATAGCACGACGCTCCAGCTGTCGAGGGTACTGCACCACTTGACAGCTGCGCTGAACAAAAAGGAATGCTCGGTCGCAGTACTCCTCGACATGGAGATGGCCTTCGACCGTGTATGCCATGACGGCCTGATTTATAAGCTGGCCCACTCTGAAGCGCCCCGTCGCGTGGTCAAGGTGGTCCAGTCCTTTCTGTCCCACAGGAGCTTCCGCGTGGTGGTGGAGGGAGCGCTCTCTGGCGCCTACCCGGTGCTGGCCGGCGTCCCGCAGGGCAGCTGCGTGTCGCCGGCGTGTTACTCACGTTTCACTGACGACATCCCCACTACACCTCAGGTGATGCTCGCGCTGTATGCTGACGACGCTGCGTACATCGCTACCTCGCTTAACGCGAGGCACACGGCGGTCAAAATGCAGCGCGCGCTCGATTTCCTCCCCGAGTGGCTGTCAAAATCGCGGCTCTCGGTGAACGTGAGTAAAACGCAGGCGATAGTTACAGGCTCTGCGCACCACCCACCACCACTGACTCTCCAGGACGCCGACGTCGAGTGGTTGCCCCAGGTCAAGTACTTGGGAATGACCATCGACCGTCGGCTCACCACACGTCCGCCATGGGTCATGGGTCCACACGTCCGCCAGGTCGCGGGACGGACTAGGGTTGCCCGCGGCCTTCTGCGTCCAGCGCTCTCGTCCCGCCTCCCGGTGCGCGTCAAGTTGAGCGTATATAAGACGTATATACGCTCAATATTGACGTACGCCGCCGCCGCCTCCACCTGGTTAGCCCTCACTAGCGAGGGAAACAAGAAAACTCTCCGCGCGCAGTAGAATCTAACGCTGCGGACCATAGTTGGTGCCCCTCGCTATATGAGGAACGATGTCATCCGGCGGGATCTCGGGATTGAGAGCCTGGACGACTTCATCCGGCGCCTTGCGATGGTAATGTTCGCGCGTGCCGACGCATCTGCTTGGCCACATGTCAAGCACATTGCGCCCTAGCATGCGCGCCCCCCCGACGCGAGGCGCCGCCTCCCCCGCGACCTGGCTGCGGACGATGACCCCACCACCGGATTGACGCCCGGGTAAGCTGTACCAGGTTACACGCAGCTTACCTGCACATAATGACTCCACACACTACACACGCCCTGCTACGCGACGTGTTCTAAGTTAATATAGGCATGTCGCGTAGCAACACCACACATGCACTTCTGCACATGCGACCAGATACACGCGTGGACACATGGCGCGGGCCTGTGTCTACGCAGCCACTGGGCGGTGTTACACAGCACAATACCGCCCACACACACGACGGCTCTCTAGTCCGGGTCATCACCGGCTAGTTCTGGTGGCGGGACGGGCGGGAGCCGCATACCCACTGTGGGTGCGTCGGAGTCGGCACCTCTGTCGCTGGTTGTCCTCCGCCGGGCCTCCTCCGGGCAACCGGAGGTCTCACCTGGCGGGGACGGTCCGCCGAGGTGTCGTGAAGAAATCAGCGCTGTATTGACAGCGCTGTGGCGCGCTTACAGTTACTCGCATAGCAACCACACACATGGGCGCGCGTTGTACACGCGCGCTCACAAGGTTCTAGCCTATATAAGGCTACCCAACGACGGGTCCCGTATTGACGGGCCACGGTATGGCCTCCGCGGCCAGGGGGCATAGCCCCGTGACCGCCTGCCGCGCCCCCTTGCGGGGGCGCAGCGACATCAACGACGCGCCTCGTCAGTCAGTTGACGATTAGCGTTCGGAGCGATAAGTTCCTACCTACCTACTTATAAGCTCGCTAGCGAGAAACTAGTATTCATTGTTCTACTGCCTGCTGTATTCCGTTGTCTCAGTTTTATACATTTCTTCATTGTACTAAACTTAGTCTCCTATACGCAGTAACGATTGTGCATTATTTAGAGCCCACCATCCTGACGTGTAACTTTATAAAAAAAGAAGAATGGAACGTAGTTAGATTTCGGGAGCGGAGCGGCGCAAATAAAACGTTAGGGCCCGTTATAACTAAGAGTTTTATTAGAAACGACCCGAGCTTACAGATTTTGATGCAAGACTGCTTATCCTACCTAGCCTAATACATACTTAGAACTTAAGACTAAGCTGGTGGTCGCTGGCGCCTGCACATCCCGTCATGTCTGGCTGATAAAGACAAAAGTGCAGCGTACGAACTTATGGCTCTACCACAGCGACAGATAAGGTGAGTTCAGAGGATGTAACTCCTCCCTCCTTGGACCGAAGTTATCGGAAAAACAGAGATTTTCCTAGAACTTCGAAAAAAATAATAAACTATAAAATGACAAAACTTAAAGTAGTTAAAACGACTCTAGGATAACGTGAAAATAACATTCACATATTTTATAACTAATGTAAGAGGAGTAGAGATAGAGTCATAGAGTTATGACACTAATAGTACAGGTCTCTGAATAACTCTATTTTCCTCAAGTTGAGTAGGATTGTCTTCAACACCATTCGAACGACGATCCTGCCTTTTACATATTTTCCTTATAATATACTTATACATAACTACAGCTATTAACAATAAAAAGACGATCGCGTACAGAGAGTAAAGAGCGGCACTGACACTATCACTGTTAATTTCACTGAAGGCACTGATTTCACTATTCGCACTATTCTTCAGAAGGTAATTTAGTTGGCGTATATCATCCAGGTTAACTCCTTTCAGGTACAGGTTCCATTTTCACGGCGTTAGAGGTGAGTTCTCGTAGATCAGGTAAGTTTATCACAGGAACAGGCTTATACTCTGTTTGCAGAAAGTAAGAACGCTGTCCATGAAGTTGGATATTTTCTATAGAAACATCACATTGCGGTTCTATGGTTATAATGTATGTTCCTTGTATGCGTTCCTTGGTGTCATCATTACCACAAGTTTGCGACATAATTTGTTTGTGTTTGGTATAAACTATCCAACTATTTAAACTAATCTTCTGTAGTTTCAGATGTTCAAACTTTATCTGACGGGGAAGACATCGCGATAGATTATGTTGATATTTCATTAGTTGTTCGATACAGGTTTCTTCCACATATTGAATGAGGTTATTTTCAGAGCAGAGGTATTCCTTGACTGGTATCTCTTGGCATGGTTGATCAATTGGACGATATTTCGTCTTTTCTACTAAAAGGTAGGGGAATTCAGGAAAAACAACAAAGGTTTGGTTCATGGAATCCATAGGAAGGGAATACAATTTATAATAATTATAAGTAACATTTAAAATTAACGGAACTTCAATAATAAAGGTTATTTCTTCATTTTTAAGGTAAACTTTTACAGACAATGACTCTTCTATATTAATTAAATTTCTGACCTGGAAAAACGGCTGTATGACGGTTACATCCAGGAGAAAACCGATAGAGAAAACCTGCAACTAATGGTACGTAATCTAAATGATCACATTAATAGTTTGCAGGAACAAGTACTAGCCCTTCAAGGAGAATTGAATTGCTTGAAGGAAAAAAAAGAACCTAGAGAACAGGAAAGTCAAACAATATCTTTTGCCCAGCGTCCTAAAAGTGACGTTGAATTTTGCACAGACGAGGATGAGCTCGCTAAAGAGACTGAGTGGATTAGGGCCAAGAGCAGGAAGAAGAGGAAGCTTAACACCTCGCAATCTCCAAAACAACAACCCGGAACAAGTGCCCAACAGGAAAATCTCCGAAAAACTGAGAAAGAGACTCCCGTAAAAAAAGTGCCCCCGCCACCGCCAATCATAATAGACGAAGTTAAGAACTACCAAAAGTTCTATGACTCTCTAATTGAAACTACACCAGCGGAATCATTTACTGCAAATATGTTAAATGGCGATTGTGTGAAAATTAACGCCAAAACAGAGGACTCATATAGAGTAATTTCCCGGCTTTTAGCAGAAAAAGATCACCATTGGCACTCGTACGAGGATAAGCAGGCTAGACCAATTAGAGTTGTTGTGAAGAAGTTACATTCTTCTTGCCAACCTGATCGAATCAAAGACGACCTAACAACACAAGGTCTGAAAATTGAAAAAGTAGACAGCAAATTGAGCTGGAAGAGTAAAGAACCACTCAACATGTTCGTTCTATCATTTAATAATGAAGAAGATGTAAATAAAATCTATGGCATAAAATACATTTTAGGGTGTAAAATTGAAATACACCCACTCAAACATCCCAAATTAATTCCCCAATGCAAGAGGTGCCAGGCATATGGGCATACTCATAAATACTGCAGAAAAGAGCCCAGGTGTGTAAAATGCACTGGCAAACACCTTACAGCCAACTGTACGAAATCTCCGCAAGAGAAGCCAAAATGTGTTCACTGTGGTCTGCCTCACCCTGCCAACTATAGAGGGTGTGAAGTAGCTAAACAGATGCAGAATTTGAAGAACAAAAATATTAAAAAGAAAATTGTGGCACCAACTACCCAGCAGTCTTTGCAACTAAGAAATTCAGACAGAAACAACACACAAACACAGGCACAGAAAACGAGTCTCCAGTCATTTGCAAAACCCATGCAAGTAAACAAAACTGGTTCCTATGCGGAAGCTGCAAAATCAAGATCTCAGCCTGCAAATCTAGAGGATAAGATTAACCAGATTTTAAAATGTATTACTTCATTTGACAAGAGATTAGAGAAACTAGAGTCCAGCACTAAAACAGCTGTTTTAAGTCATCAAAAATGAATAACACCCTTAAAATAATGGCGTGGAACTCTAATGGGCTCCTCAAACATCAAAATGAGTTGCAGGCGGTCCTGGACACAGAAAACATTGACGTGTGTTTGGTCTCCGAAACGCACTTCACTAAACAATCTTTTGTGAAATTTAGAGGATACATGGTATACAATTCGCTGCACCCTGACAACTCTGCCAGGGGAGGCAGCGCGGTTATAATCAAACACACCATAAGTCACTACGTGCAATGTAAATATGAAGAACAAGACATTCAAGCCGTGGCAGTATCTGTTAAAAACAAATCTTGTTCCATGTCCATTGCAGCCATTTACTGTCCCCCACGGCACATGATAAGAAAAGAGCGGTATTTACATCTCTTTGAATTGTTAGGCCAGAGATTTATCCTAGGCGGCGATTTTAATGCTAAGCATACGCATTGGGGATCAAGACTTACAACGACTAAGGGAAGGCAGCTCTTAAGCGCAGTAAAAGATACCGGTTCTGAAGTTATGAGTACAGGAAAACCAACATACTGGCCCACTGACCACCAGAAAATACCGGATCTTATAGATTTTTTCATATGCAAAAACATATCCGCAAATTATGTCAGCGTGGACGAAGGTTTTCATATGAACTCGGACCACTCTTCGCTTATACTAATGCTAAGTCAAAAAATCCTACTGAAAGAAAGCCACTTAACCCTGGTTAATAAGTTCACAGATTGGGAAAGCTTTTCTTTTGATCTAGAAAATATTATCGACCTTAAAACTCCGATAAAAAAGCAAGATCAGCTTGACTCAGAAGTAAACAAGTATATTGTCAATATACAACAATGTGCGTGGAACAACACACCACAATTAAAACGTAAATATAAGGGATTTACCTATCCTAAGGAAATTGTGGATTTACTTACTGAGAAAAGGAAACAAAGGAAACAGTGGCAGCAAACACGATGCCCGCGAGATAAAACATCACTAAATAATCTATCTAAAAAATTAAAGAGAAAAATTCTACAATTTGAGGATACAGCTCTGAACACCAACCTTCTGCAGCTAACCAATGACAAATCAACAGATTACTCCCTCTGGAAGGCAACAAAAAATCTAAAAAGGCCAATTAAACAAATACCGCCCATCAGAGATAGCGACGGAAAATGGGCCATAAGCAATGATCAGAAAGCTGTAAGGTTTGCTCAGCACCTAGAAGAAACTTTTAAGCCCAATGAAAACCTGGTAGAATTACTTGAGAGTGAAAACTTAGCAGAAAACCAGAGAATTAAGCTTGTGACTCCTAAAGAAGTAATGAGAGAAATTCAAAATAACATTAGTGCCAAAAAGTCTCCGGGTTACGACCTCATTACAGGTGAGATTCTAAAACACCTCCCGCGTAAGGCTGTAGTTAAGCTGACCAAACTTATTAATGCTGCATTTATTTTAAAACACGTACCTGCGCCATGGAAGGTCGCTGAAGTCATTATGATTGCGAAGCCTGGGAAACCACCACATGAAGCATCATCATACAGACCTATTTCTCTGTTGCCCGTGCTATCAAAGTTATTCGAAAAACTATTATTGAAGCGATTAAAACCAGTAATAGAAGATAAAGACCTTATTCCAAATCATCAATTTGGCTTTAGGGAGAAACATTCTACAATAGACCAGGTTCATAGAATAACTAACATCATTGAAAAAACACTAGAAAATAAAGAAGTCTGCGCCACTGTATTTTTAGATGTGGCGCAAGCTTTTGATAAAGTTTGGCATAAGGGTCTAATATTCAAACTCAGGCGCATGCTCCCAGAATTTGCAGATATACTAGAGTCGTATATAAGTAATAGAATGTTCAGAATACGGCAAGAGGATGCATATTCCGAACTAAAACATATAAAAGCTGGGGTACCACAAGGAAGTGTGCTAGGCCCGATTTTGTACTTGTTATACACATGTGACATTCCAGAACTGGAAAACAACACCATTGCGACCTTTGCAGATGATACTGCAATTATGGCTACCGGTTCAACCCACAGAGAAGCAGTAGAAAAAGTTCAACTAGCTGTGAACAAAGTTTATGACTGGACACAAAAATGGAAGATCAAACTGAATGAATCTAAATCAATTCACATTGACTTCACAAACAAACACCTGGACTATCACCCAATCTATATAAATGGCATGCAAGTGCCTTACGCTAATACAGCCAAATACCTTGGCATGACTCTCGATACCAAGTTGCGTTGGAAAGCTCATGTCAAAAAGAAAAGACAGGAACTCGACATACGTTATAAAAGTATGTATTGGTTACTTGGAAGGAAATCCTGTCTATCAATACATAATAAAATAACCATATACAAGCATATACTGATGCCAATTTGGACGTATGGTATCCAACTTTGGGGCTGTACTAAACCAAGCAACATCAAAATTATCCAACAATTCCAAAATAAAGTACTCAGGGATGCTGTGAATGCACCCTGGTACATAAGAAACGACGACCTTCACCGTGACCTTAAAATGGAATTCGTCACCACAATCATCAAAAAATTTGCTGAAGCCCACGAACACAGACTACACCGACATGTGAATGTTGAGGCTATCCAGTTGCTAGACAACACAGACTTAGTGCGTAGGCTAAAAAGAACTAAACCATTTGAATTAATGTAGTGTAAGTAAGTACTAACAAAGTGAGTGAATATAGTAACATTGTTGTGCTATAGATATAACACATGAACATAGTGTTTTAATATAATATATCAGACTCTAAGAAAGTGCTACGGACTTGTGTAAAAGTGCAAATAGACACTATATCTTAGTATTAACATTATTTATAACGTAGCATATTAAGTTAGAGTTAAATTACTTATTAGTCTTTTTAGGCTAGATTGTAATTAATTTATTAAGAATTCTGTTCTTAATAACAAAGGGAAAAAAAAAAAAAAAAAAAAAAAATTAAATTTCTATCATTTACAGGATACATTAAGTTATCATGTTCATTAATATGTTTTAATAGATTTAACAATTCATTAGAATTTATTACGGCTTTGTGTAAAACTGATACCTTACAAAATGCAACAGCAGTTTCTAATTCGCTAAGTTCCATAAAAATAGTCCTAAAGTTTACAATACATTGATTGAGTAATCCAAATACATAGGTCATATAAACTGAATGCTTATCTTTTGTGTTAAGATTAGCTACAAGGCCTTCAAGTAATTTAATGCGCTTGTTTATTTTATTTGTATTTTCATTCATTATTTCAGTAGTGTTCAGAAAGTGATCCAAAATTTCAGAAACCACAGTGAATTTATGCGCTATTGCCTGTTCTTTAGTCTGAACATTATAAATTAAATTATCATATCTAATCGCATCTTCATGATCAAGGTTACCAGTTATAATTTTGACTATAGAGCCTAAAGGATTTACAATACCACGTTTAAATCTTTTGGATGGAATTAATTGCTGTAATTTCTCTACAGTCTGATTTCGAATGTACTCGACTTGTGTTTTTTATGTGCCATAAATTCATCTGTATAGAATTTGTTTAAGTGTAAGATTTGGCAGAATTCCGAATATTTTTGAATATTAAAGGAAAGGTCAGTGCTTATGCCCTGAAGATTGATTATTTTAACAATAGACCACTTATCATATTGAATAAACGCTTGGCCTATCTTGACCGGAAGAATACCAGGGTTTTGACTAATCTTTACTGCTTGAAGGGCCTGGCTTGGGAGAGTCCAATTTGTTGATGTCCATATCACCAGGATCAAACTCCACCTGTGGAGGACGTTTTATGTTTTTGAGAGGTACTTTGGTATCCCTATTTTTTAATTTAATTGGTATAATATTGCGTTCTATTGGCCCTGTGACAACGGCTTTTTGGTACCTAGGCTTATCTTTTGCTTGTCTCTTATTAACTGTCTTAGCGAAAACAGGATTACCTATTTCTAATGCTGGTTCTAATTCCCCTCCTCGTTTCGTTAAAATGTTTTCTTTGTGACCTTTTCCGAAATATACTTATAGAGTGCCTGAGTTATCTTCTTATGATCCCTAATCAATTGCTGTTTGTAAGCTTTATCAAATTCAGAGTTAAATGTAGAGTTTAATTCGGTATGACCAAACGCAGCTTAAATCTGTGGTGCTATGAATAGTGCTATTATAGGCCATAACGGCATAAGTCATTACAGAGGCTGCGTCCGTAAACTTCTTTTCATATTTTGCCAATCTGTAAATTTCTATAATTGTGGAATGAAAACGTTCTATGAGGCCCATAGAATTTGATTGTTTGGGGTCCCTATGTGTAATTTTATTTTATGTTAATCTGTTAGTTCTTTTAGTTTTTAGGGCGTTGCTGGGGTTGCCACGACACTGTAGCGCATCAGGGATGTTCGCAGAGGCACGTATAGACGACTTTTACGCAATCATGCGAAAGCGTGTTGCCTCCTTGATGCGGAGGGTGCGGGGCAGCGCCAACAGCCTCTTGGTCACTGTGGCCGATAGGGCGGAAGGTCTCATTCTCAGACACTGGACCACAACACTGGTACTACCTTCAAATCGTGCCTTGAAATAAATAGTGTTTCTTTGAATTCTTGCCTAGTTGATCATAATTGCCCTTTATTTATTATTTATTTCCTTGTATTTCCTGAATATTGTATAATTATTAATGATTTTGACATGATTAATGGTGATTTTGACATATTTTTAATGATTTTGACATTATTATTATTAATTATTTTGACATTATTAATACCTAAATTATTACCAAAATTTTATGTACCAAATATTATATACTAACACTAGTGTTTAAGATGTGTGTGTATTACTAACATATTGGATTGAATGATCTGACAATAAATGATTTATTTATTTTTAATTCACTGTTAAATTCAGTTCCAGGGTCAGAACTTATTTTCTGTGGTATACCGTAAAATGAAAAATATTTCATCAACGCTCTAACCACTTCAGGTGATGAACGAGATGGAATTTCTATGGCTTGACCTAACTTACTAAAGGCATCAATTAAAGTTAAATAGTATTTCGATTCTATGCTAAACAGGTCTATAAATATCTCTTGAAAAGGTGCATGTTGAGTTTGTGTAAGTTGCAATAAGGGTTTAATGAGTTTCCTATCATATTTAGAAGTTTTACAACGCTCACATGAGTTAATAATGGCGGAAACGGCCGAATGAACTGTCTGTATGGAAGAAGACTCAGACGGCCGTCCGTACTTTGTCTGATCATGTCTTTCTGTTCGTCTACATTAACAATCATTGAACTGTTGTCTAAATCGTCGCCTTTTAGAGCATTTAGGCGGATGCGAGATAGCGCATTGTGTAATTTTAGAAAAGTCTTCACAACCCTAGGAATCGTTTGATTTTGGTCTGTGTTCGTGGTAATGGATAGTTAAGAACTGCCTGTATTTTGTCGTTATTTGGTCGAAGTCCATCTTTAGTCAATGTATGTCCTAAGTACTGCACTTCCTTGCGTAAAAATTCAGACTTATCTAATTGAACTTTAAGATTGGTCTGACGTAATCTATCAAAGACAGATCGTAATCTTTGAATATGTTCTAAAATACCAGTAGAGTAAATAAGAATATCATCTAAATAGACCATGCAATGTATACCCTGCAACCCTCTTAAGACATTGTCCATTGTCCTTTGAAAGGTCGCTGGAGCGGTTTTGAGGCCAAATGGCATACGAAGGAATTCGTAATGCCCATTTTGTGTTGAAAAAGCTGTTTTCTCAGTGTCAGAAATCTCTATTTGGTGATAACCGGAAGCTAAATCTAGGGTTGTAAAATAATTGCTTTTGCCAAGTTTGTCAAGTAAGTCAATAATGTTGGGAAGTGGATATTTGTCATCGATTGTTATGTCGTTGAGTCGGCGATAATCTACAACCATTCTATATTTTACTTGACCGGAAGCATCTGCCTTTTTGGGAACCAAATGCACAGGTGCACTCCAGGGTGAGTGTGATTCGCGGATCACATTATCTTGGAGAAGTTTATCAACTTGTCTTTTGATTTCTTCAGCTTGTGCTGGATCCTGTCGATATGGTTTGATATAAATGGGATCTTCATTAGTGGTTCTTATATGATGTTTAACTTGATTTGTAAAGGTCAAAGGCAGCTCTTCACAGTAAAATATATCTTTGTACTCGTGACATAATTCACTAATAAGATCACATTCTTCTTGATTAAGGTGGTCAAGTCGCAATTTATTTAAATTGTCTGTCAGTAGTGAGTCTATCTCTACGTCAGTTAAATCAGTTAAATTATTTACTATACACTCGTTAGAAAAATAAGTAACCTTGAACGGAGAAGTTATAATTAAAATCATTTCAAGGTTAGTTGCGTTCTGAATAACAGTAGAGGCTAAATAATTTTCACATTTTACAATTGCAGCTGGCATTCGAATGCCTTCATGAAACTCCTTGTAATCTAATATGCCATAGCCATCCTTTTGATTAACAGGTAATTTCACTCGATGTTCGGTCCGAGGTTCTAGTCTAAATTCAGGGTAAGTTGAGTAGATTATAGGAATGTTGACGCCGTTTGTCTTTAATATATTTTCCTTAAACGATAAATTAAGTCGAGTTATAAGATCCATTCCAATTAAACCGTCATATCTGTTATCCACATCATAAACATAAAATTTTTGGAACCCATCGTTATTAAAAATGGAAAATAGAGGAATAACAGCCACTTCATGATGTTCACTAGTCGCATGTATGCTTGTAACTGTAAATGGTTCATAGAATTTTAATTGAGAAAAATACTCATCAGCTTTTCTGGGACTTATAAAAGACCGTGTGCTTTCTGTGTCCAACATAAATTTACCGTTTATCTCAGGGATGTATATGTATGGATGTTTTAGATTGGCGTTAAAATTAAGTTCTATCATTTTCGGGCGGGTTTGTATTGAATGTATTTGAAAATTTTGAACAGCTTCCGGGTCATTATTATTTTCAGTTGAATGTAAATTTTCCGCAGTTTTGGTAAATTCTACACTAGGCCTCTCATCTACGCAACCATCTTCAGTATTCATATTTTTGTAGTCGTAGTCACAGTGATCGTCATGAATGACGTCGTAGTAGTATTGTTCGCCATCCGTATAAAGTTCATTTATAGGAAAACCTTGTGGTTTAACCGCTGCTGGAGCAGTTCTCATTGTCACGTCACTATCGTGGAAATTATTAGTTGGACGATAGGCCGAAGCTTGAACGGGCCTATAGCCAAATTGTCCTACTTCGGGTCTATAACCAGGTTGTACTGTAGGCAAATATTCCTTGAGGTCGGAAGCCTAATTGCTGGGGGTTTTTCTTATCAACGACTGGTGGTCCAAATTGAGCCATTTGCGGTCAACCAATTTGTTGATACGAAATTTTGATTAGGTATACCAAATTTGAATTGAGTTGGGTTTGTAAAAGGTCTGAAATTATTATTTTGCAAGGGTTTCAGATTGGGTGAATTAAAAACAATTCCTCCATCGCGTGATGGTAACATATGACCTTGCGGTCGGTGTTGTAACATTTTACTACGTAAATTATATTGTTCCTGAAAGTTAACTTCTTCAAGGACATATTTTAAAGCTTCTTCCAACGTAGTAGGGTTTTTAATTCGAACAATCCGCACCATGTGTTCTGGTAAATTATACAGAAATACATTAAGAGAAGTATTGTTATAAATTAATTTTTTAGCTTCTTTTAACATTGTAGAGCTGTTCTGATTCACTTTTGAAATTAATATAGCACGAATGTCTTGAATTCGGCTACAAAACTGTAAGTATGACTCGCCTTGTTTCATTTTTAGGGTTTCCAGTTCAATAGCAACGCATTCCTCACTCCTGGGATCCCCAAAATGTTGGATCAATAAAGATTTTAATTCGCTATACGTCTCAAAATCACCTCTTTCACTAATTAAGGCTGCCGCTTTACCTTTTAATTTACTCGTAATATTCTGCATTAAAAATTCATTTCGATCCGTAGTCCCTTGATACTTTTCAATAACATATTCGCACTTTCTTAAAAATAAACTAAGTAAATTAGTTTCGCCACTAAATTCTGGAATTAAATTTAAAACATCCCGAGGTATCAACGATTCAGCAAGTTGCATAGAAAATTGTGTTTCGGTACGAGCCGACGGGGCTGCACCGGTTGCCGCGGTTACAGGAATCTGACCTTGATTCATTTTAAATGAAATCGTAAAAAAAAACAAACAAAAGATAAGCAACAATTTAAAATAAAAATTAATTAAAAGTTAAAATTTTATTCTACAGTTATCAAACTTAAGTAATTAAAATTTCTATTAAAAAAAAAACTAACTATTACAAAGAAAAGAAAATCTTATGAAAAATCTTATCGTTAAAATAACGTGAAAATAATATTCACTTATTTTATAAATCACTAATTATAAAGAAATTAATTTCTACCATAAAAGGTTTTTCACTCGATTTTCCAGAATTAATGAAATAATCAATACAATAATTTATTTCATATTAACATTACTAGTATGGGGAAATATGAAGGAAGTAGAAGGTTACTCACAGTCCAACCGCCTTATAAACTTTCAACATCTCTGCTCACCCACGTTATCGTTACGCTTTATCTAACTTATTTATTTGGTTCGAAGATTGCCAAGAACGTCTCACTGATTTTAAGTTACGACGACTCTACGTTATCACTCGCGATAAAGTTCTTTAGTGTTCTTTTCGACTTTTCCGTGTTTCACACTTGACTTTCCGCGAAAGCAACGGTTTACGGCAATCCTACCGGCTCACTATGATTCGTTTAGAACAAGCTAGCTAGACAAAAACGACCCTTAAATTCCTATTAGTTACTTATTAATATGAACTCATTAGATCTATACATTAAGGAATACACCTATTATTTTTCATAATTACCCTCATTTGGAGCATCATTAGGTTAAGTACATAAAATGTTGGCAATTCAAAGTGCATTCATTTGCATTTTTACATCATAAGTGATAATATTGTTTAAGTCGCTAAAAGAAATTTGTGATAGTAATTCTGTGATGGATTGTGTACGTAAGGGCAGTGGCGTGCAGTGGTCCTCCACAGAGGGTAGGCCAGGCATAATGACACAAAAAAAAATCGCGCAACATCACAGCGACGCTCTACATATTATGATGACCCTCAAAGAAGTAACATTTATTAATTTATAATATTTTGAAAGAAAAAAACATTGAAAATAATCCTGTAAAAACAAAAGTTATAAATACAAGAACTCACCAAATTATTCAAGGTTCAAAAACACGATTTTCTGGCGATGCAAACAGAAGAAAGATTCGGCCACCTCAAATATCTTATACAAGCGAGTGGGTGATAATTACAGAACACGTCACTTGCAAGATATCCGAAGCGGCCTATAAAGGCCCTATTTCATGTGATTCGCATGTATAAATATATTTAATAAGTTAACTACGGGTTTGAAATTAGTGAAAAAATCAACTCATTTATAAATTAAATCTACGCGCCTATCCTTTTTCAAATATGATTTTAAGACTTCGTCATAAAAAGTAGGCTTGCGTCGTAGGTCGACCATTAATTCTTTTTCTATAGAAATTAAAGATAGATTTGTGAGTCGTTGCTGACTTTGTGTGTTTCTTAGATAGGTGTGGATACGTTTTAAGGACGAAAATGAACGTTCTGCCGATGCGCTGCTTGCTGGGATAGTAACAATAAACTTCGCCAAACGTAAAACTTCTGAAAAAACTTTATCTAAATTATTTTTATACAAATTTTGAATGATACTATATATGCTACAATTCGCAAATTCAGGCGATCTATAAATACAGCGCAATTCATTTTTTAATCTATCAAAATTAAAGTTTGCCTGATAAGTATTAGTGAACTCTCTGATTTCCTTTTCAGGGAATTGTTCACTATATTTACTAAAATTCTCACAAGAAAGTAACTCAAAGAATTTCAAATTTTTAATATTAAGATAACGATCTCTTAATTCGCTAAGTACATTATCAATTATTTCGGTAAAAATTCGCCGATAGTGTATTTTTACATCATCGACATTGCGCTTTCTTTTGGGTGGCCCGGTTATGAGAGCAGTTGCATCATAATTGATCTCGAACCTGTCTCTGTAACGAGCTAAAAATAACTCGAATTGTTTTATCTTTTTAACACAATACGCGATGTCACAAGTTTTTTTCTGTATGATGTTGTATAAAATATCAGTTTCAGCAAAAATATCCGCGAATGTTTTTAAAAAAAAATTAAATTCAAATTCTTTCATGTTAAATAAAAATGAAGTGACTTGTGACAGTGTATCACCATCCCAGTGTTGAGTATTTTCATTCATTTCTTCAAACAACTGAAGGAGGAGTGTGGACTCGTTATTAATTATATTTAACGTGCGCGAGTGATATGTCCACCTTGTTTCAGCGACACGAGGCAGCTTTTTCATAACGGCAAAGTCGTTATAATACGCCATTCGTTTCGTACTAGTGTGAAAAAAAACCGCAATTGATTTTATTATACTAAAAAAGCGTTTTGTTTCAGGAACCCGTTCAAAAGATTTCGATAAAACTAAGTTTAATACATGTGCGGAACACCAAACATACATAGCTTGCGGACATTTTTGCCTCACCAAAGCCTGCACGCCGTTAATTTGAGAGGATAAAACTGCTGCCCCGTCATAAGTTTGTGCAATTAATTTAGAATGGCAATCTAAATCTCCTAAAGTTTCCAAAATGATAGAACTTAAAGCTACAGCGGTCCGATCCGCGCTGACATCTACGTATTTAATAAATCGATCCACTACTTCGGAATCATGAAAATATCTTAAAATCAGAACTAATTGTTCTCGGCCGCTTATGTCAGGTGTTTCATCCACCATGACAGCAACATAATCGGACTGTTTAATTTCGTCTTTAACGTGATCAGTCATCACAGATGCAACGCTCGAGATCAAATCATTTTGCGTTCTGTTCGACATGCCCGTGAATGAGGTACTTGCATTTTGTAAGTGGGTTTCTAAAACTCCATCATACTTTGCTAATAAATCTACTGTTTCTAAATAATTACCTCTATTCAGTGATGATAATGATTCATCGTGGCCGCGAAAAGCTAATTCTTGTTTTCCCAGAAAGCATACGACATCGATCAGTCTTTGAAAAATATTTCTATTCCTATCTACTTTAGAATTATGCCTTTCTATATCTAATCTTAACTGGCTGTTAATACTAGTGTCAATACGTGATTTACCAAATGTATTTAACTTTAAGCAAGCCTCTAGATGTTTTTCTGATACGTCATGCTTTTTTGCCGAGGAATGAAAATTATGCAAATCAATATATCCCTCACTCCACTTACTGGAAGTATTAAACAAAATGCACGGAAAACAAAATAATTTATTTGTGTGTATACAGCCACACAGCCAGTTATATGTTGCATAATTTTGAGGATTGAAATGACGAGTACGAGATGAATTATCATATTTTTGGATTAATTCTCGTAATTCGGGCACACATCTACCTTTAGACACAACTTGAATCTTATCATTAAACGATAATTGCGCAAACTTACTGCTTTTAACTTCTAACAAACACACATTATCGGCGCAAACTTCACAACAGAACACCATTCTTATGTAAATAAACAAATAATAAACACAACAAATAATATTTACTCTACTGTACGTTTCAAAACGAATTACTTATAACTTAGAAGATATAAAAAAGTAAAACAATCAAGATCGGATGTAAATTGCTTGTCACATGAAACAATATGGCTTCTCTAAGAAAGATGTCATTTCTAATTTGTCGATAAAAAAACACTACCAATTAAAATTGCATCATTGTCATACCCTGTTTTCCTACAAAAGGGATTAGCAAAAATTTGGGCGGATAATACAGTCCAGGGTTGCCGATACTTATTTTCCTAACTCCTCAAAAATCAAAGCGAAATTTCCCAAATATGAGGAGAAAAATAAAAATTATGAAGTTTTTAATTATTTTTATAGGTCTTTTGCTATTATTTACAATTTATAATGTTTTGGAAGGTTTAAAGTCGACAATACCACCCTGTTATTTAATTGTCTCTAGTAATCATTAAGGAAACTATCGTGTCTGTGTGAAGTCTGTTTCTCAAATTGCCCGCAATTCGGGGAATTGTCAAAAAATTGGGAACCCTGGTCTTCAATACTTTTCATTCATTAAATCTTGACTTTACACACAGCCAATCACAACACGCGGTACCAGCTACAGTCGCAGTAGTTACGCCCCTAATTTCAACCATGTGTGCCGTTCATACACAAGAAGAATATACCAGTGTGCCTAAATTTATCAATGGGAATTAGGCTGGGCGAGTTCGAGCCTAAGGCGTTCGTACCGAGCTCCGTCGAACTGTGAGATACGTCACTCGGGCGCGACAAGTTACTATAAGTATTTTAACAGGTGTTTTAACTGTTTTTTTAATCTTTCGTATTATTTTATTACATACTTAAAATAAATGCATTGGGCGTTGTTGGTAGGGTAGGCTAGGCCTAATTGCCTCTATGGACGGCACGCCACTGCGTAAGGGTAAGTAATTCTTTTTAAATTGATTTTTATAACAGGAACTTCATTCTATAATTTTATTGAATTAAAGGTTTAGAAAGTAATGGTGTTTTGACCCACTTTATTAATTCAATGGTCAAAAAATCACATGTCCACTCATGTCCACTCTTTAGAATCTATCATTATGATTTTCATAAGTGTCTAGTAGTAATTCGTAGAAAAAACTATAGCGAAATATTTGCACAACTATTTTTTTTTCTTTTTTTTTTTAACAGTTTTCATCGTCTCAAAAATTGACTTTTTCGGAGAATGGCTGAAATACCCGAAAAATACGCGGAATGAGGGGCTCTTCGGTTTTTATCTTTGAGGCGTGATTTTGATGGTGTTACGGAGCAGTCTTTAAGAGACGTCAAGGTCGTCATCTCCAAACATTCGTCAAAATTAGCTGAAAAGTGGAGCAGCAGTGGAAGAAGCTGAGAGCGATTCTTAGAGAAGAATTCGACGTGGCTGGAGAGTGTCGACATATCTTTCGATGTGTCCGTTTATTTATCCATGCCAAGTACGAGTATGTTTTGGACCATTGTCGGGAAAGTTTGCAACACTCTGACCGAAATTTCTTCTTCACAAAGTTTTTTTCAAAATCCCAAGGCCAGTGCTGATATTACAGGGTTAGATGTTTCACTTTACAAAGGTTTGGCATACTACTTCGTACTTTATCATCGGGATATGATATAAATATAGAAAAATTTCAAAACTTAACTCAGGAAACCAGACAACTTTACGTAAATCTCTATCTGTGGTATTACATGCCCGCGACTGTTCACAAAATACTTCTGCATAGTGGCGAGGTAATTAAATCATCACTTCTACCTATAGGCCAGCTATCCGAGGAAGCACAGGAGGCTCGGAATAAGGACTGCAGAACATTTCGTGAACACAACACACAAAAGCGGTCGCGAGTAGCTACGAATACAGATTTACTTAAAATGTTGTTGATAACATCTAACCCTGTCATAAACGGTTTAAGAGAAGTTCCCCGGAAGAAAACGAGTACGTTCTCTTCTGAAGTCCTAGATTTATTAGTTCAACCTAGCTGTAAGGAGCAAAATGTTAATATAGTTTCTAGTTTTCATAGTTCTTCCATTCATGATCATGACTATTCAATGGATGATTCATCTGATGATAGTGATGATAATGAGTGACAGATGTAGTATTTAAGCGTTTTATTAGTAATAAGTTAGAGTTTAATTATTTTATAACTTAAAAAAATACATTAAGTAAATATTACTGAACACTGTTTTTTTTCACAATACCCGCTCAAATTACAAATCGTTCCTCAAAAAAGTTATACATATATGATTATTAACCTCATTTATAAATAAAAATCAAAGCAAATAATTTTGTCTAGCTAGCTTGTTCTAGACGAACCATAGTGCGACTTCTAAAAAAACACTAAAAACGTCTAAAATAACTTTACTTTCGGAAGTCGGTATCTTTATTTGTATCTTTTTTGCCACCGACTTCGGAAAGAGCTACCGATTTTAAAACTGCTCTAACAGCATACTATGCCTACGCATACTCGTGGCTAAGTTATGGAATCGTTGTGTGGGGAAATGTTGTAGACAAAGATAGACTTTTTATTCTACAAAAGAGATGTGTGCGAATTCTTGCCAATATAGATAGCACAGAAAGCTGCAAGCCATTCTTTGTAAAATACAAAGTCCTTACACTAACTGGTCACTCTTCCCACTCACTCAGGACCTTCGCCCACAGCAGCGTAGTGTTAGACGACAAAACAAACATGAGTTAGCCTTACCAAGCTCAAAATTAAGTATGTTCCATTCAGGACCTTTAGCCATGTGCGTGAGAATTAATAATAAGCTTCCAAATTCAATTAAGGACATAGAATACGAAAATAAATTTAAAAACAGTCTCCAAAAATACCTTGTATCAAAATCGTATTATACTCTAAAGGAATTCTTTGACGATAAGTAAATTTCGACATTGAAATTCAACTAAATTTTGACTTACGTATTATTATGTTATTTTATGATTATTTCTATGGGACCAATCGGGAAGCATATCCTTTCAGCTGAAAAAAGAATTTTTTAAATCGGTTTACAAATGACGAAGTTCTGAGGTAACAAAAATAAAAAAAATAAAAAATACAACCGAATTGAGAACCTCCTCCTTTTTGAAGAAAGTCGGTTAAAAATGTGTACAGGTCATTGACTTTGAAATTCTCTCGAAAATAGAAATATACGTTCCCCCAAGGTAAAACATGGTTGCAAATACTTTCACAATAAATAAACAGACACAAATAACACAATGAACACTGACAAATAGTAAAAATATCCGAAAAATAATGAATCTAACGAGAGGTAAACAAATCGTCGCACGCGGGACCACAGACTGACTTTGACATTCTTTTTTTATCATACGAAGCTCTTTACGTATTTTTAACATGAAGAAATTCACTATGGTTCAAGTAGTAAAGGAAAAAGGATTTAAAACATCATGTAATAGAAAGAAATAGCTATACTACGACGACGTTTCTTAAAGGGATTTAAGGAAGTTTAGTTCCTTGTAGCCGTCATCCGAATCCATTATAGACACCGGGAGAGTTTAAACTTTAGCAATTTTTATGAAAATAATTTTGGGATGATTAATTTTGGTCAAGTGTAAGTTGTCCTTAAAACGAATAAAAGTGAAAGACAATAACACAATAACATTTCATGTAAATGTAATTTGTTTTTGGGATAAAATATTTAACTATACAACCCGAGTACGCAACCACAGTATAAATATGGAACAGTACGGAAACTAGGCCTAGTTGTTAAAATAATTACCTACGCTCCATTGGAGCATTAGGGTTGTCACTCATAAAGTTTTTGAAATTTAAGTTTATTTATGAAAATATTGTGTTGTGTATTGATCAAACAATCGAGTTGAAGTAGTTTATAACACGGAACAGTTTATTATTAATACACAATAACTTGTAGAAGTATATAAATGACACTTGGCTTTGTCAATATGGCGTAACCTTTTACATGTTTTGGAGTGACCGCGTGAGCCGCGGAAAGGCGAAAACGTTTCGTGCGCTCCTCCGTTGAAACTGCAGTTGGTCTTTAATAGATTTTCAACTTTATGCTCTAGGGTATAAAGTTGAAAATCTATTAAAAGTCAAACTGTACCTCGTCGACGACGACTTAGAGAATGGCATAACAGGGCGCATGTGCGGCGCCGATGCCTGGTTAACCCAGCGGGTGCACACCGTACCGCGTTACAACCCGAAAATGCATGTGACAGTAATTAAAAAACCATAACATTAAAAATAATACCTTTATTCTCCATACTTACAAATTAGTAACTGAAAAATACTTACGTCTGCTACGACACGTTCGAAATGCTTTATTATTATATTTTATGGTGTAATAAATTCTCATTTCTTCGTAAATTAATGCAGATATTTTGCAGTTAATGTGTTTTCTTTTAAAGCAGTAACAAATCAAATCAAATCAAAGCATTTATTTCAAGTAGGCCAGTTACAGGCACTTTTGAATTGTCGAAACAAAGATAACAATTAAATGTAGCTACAGTCCCAGTCACAAGGCATAAAAACTGTGAAAGTACTGTAGTTGCCCATTCCCTATCGTAGATCTCTATGGAGAAGAACGGGCAAGAAACTCCATGGACACTCTTTTAAATCAGCAAATTGTTACAAAATCTTGGTTACATCATTCATGTTGAGATGGTACACTATGTGAGAACGATGTAGCAAGATGTGCACATTAAAAGTGTCCACAGTAAAAACAAAAAAGACAATTAAAAAAATAAAAATAATTAATTCAAATAAGCCGTGGCAACTAAGAGATGACCAGTCACACTGACAGCGCCCGTTCACGAACATGACGCATAGATCAGCACCATTCAACTCAACCATTTTGAAGGGAACTAAATGATCCGACACACGCGCCACCATCAGCGAGACATTTGAGTGAGCATGACATACTCTCAACCGCCAGGGCACATTCAGGTCAAGAAAGGACGTAGGTTTCCAGTGAACGATAGCTTTTTAACACATAGTTCTCACACAATATCGGCTTTATATAATACTAAAGAGATTGATTCTATACAATGCAAAGATAGTTGTACAATCTTCAGCAGCTCCAACAATACTATTTAGTGTTATCAATTTGTGCGTCCCTGTCCTTGTGGAGCAGGACCGGCATTGAGCCAAGCATTTTTATCAACGATATAATCGTTCAACTTGTAATATGCTTGCTTGCAAAGTGTGCGTTTAATGCATGTTTTAAATTTCGTCTCATTGAGTTCAAGAATACTTTGTGGAATTTTATTATAGCATCTCAAACAGTACCCCGTGAAAGATGAGTCTACTTTAGCGAGTCTGAAGCCTGGCTGAACTAATTGGTTTCTATTTCTAGTACTGTAACTGTGTCTGTCACCTCCTTTACTAAAAAGATGCAGATTTTTTCTTACGTACATTATGTTTTCATAGATGTATTGACAATGTACCGTCATGATGTTAATGTCCTTAAACAGTTCCCTTAGAGAGTCGCACCTACGAAGATTATATATGGCTCTGATGGCTCTTTTTTGCAGAATAAATATAGACTGAATGTCTGCAGCCCGTCCCCATAACAAAATGCCATAAGACATTATACTATGAAAATAACTAAAATAGACCAGTCTAGCGGTATCTACATCAGTAAATTGACGGATTTTTCTAATGGCATATGCTGCTGAACTTAGCCGCCCCGCAAGAGATGTTAAATGAGAACTCCATTGTAGCCTTGAATCAAGCGTTATCCCCAGGAAAACCGTTTTATCTACATATTCTAGTTTCTCTTTATTCAATATTATATCACAATCACTACTTTTAACATTCGGTAAAGCAAATCTTATGCATTTAGTCTTTTTTTCGTTTAATACTAAATTGTTTGCTGTGAACCAATTATGGACCTGAATTAGCGCATTATTCACGTCATCTAGATTTTGGACCCGTCTATTTATCTTAAAAATTAGGGAAGTGTCATCAGCAAATAACACCATATTTTGAGGCTGGTTTTTCAATAAATAGGGTAGATCATTTATATATACTAGAAAGAGAAAAGGACCCAATATTGAGCCTTGTGGAACCCCCATTTTTACTTTTAAACCCTGCGAATTGACACCATTTATTTGAACATGTTGTTGTCTATCACTCAAATAAGATTTTACAAAACTAAGTGCAAGTTTACCTAGTCCGTAGTGCTCAAGTTTCAAGAGTAATGTCTCGTGATTTACGCAATCAAATGCTTTGGAGAGATCACAAAAAATTCCTATGGCGTCTTGGGACTCTTCCCACGCAGTAAATATGTGCTTTAATAAGGTTACACCAGCGTCAGTCGTACAACGTCCCCTGGTGAAACCATACTGCTGATCGTGTAGGATTTTGTTGGTGTTAAAATGATTGAGCATTTGATTCAGCATCACTTTTTCAAAAACTTTGCTAAAAACTGGCAACACGGATACAGGCCTATAATTATTAGTATCTTTACTGTCCCCGGATTTGAAAAGAGGTATGACTTTACTGTATTTCATTAAATCTGGGAAAACTCCTTGGTCTACACACAAATTAAAAATTAACGCCAAGTATGGTGCTATAGTCTCAACTATGGATGTACAAACTTTGATAGACATTCCCCAAAGATCTTCGGTCAGTTTGATTTTTATTTGCCGGAAAGCTTTAATAACTATCATAGGGTTTATGTGTTTAAATTTAAATTCAGCCGGGCATCCAGACACGTTTGCCTTTAATAAACCAATTGAGACTTCAGCTGAGGAATTTAGAGCCTCCGTAGTTTTTAACGGTATATCGGTAAAGAAATTTACAAATTCTTGAGCTACTTCCTGATTAGAGGTTTTAGGACCACATGCTGTATCTAATGTATAGCTAGTGTTACGTATTTTCTTCCTGTTGGTCTCATCATTTATGACTTTCCAAACTGTCTTTATTTTATTTTCAGCAGTTTTGATCTTGTTGCTAATGTGCAGGGCTTTAGCAACCTTGCATATATTTCTAAAGATTTTTGAATACTTAGCAACATACTTGTTGAAAGTTTCAGTGTTTATATAAGGCTTAAGGCCATAAAGCTCAAACAGTCTTTCCCTACTTTTCCTGATACCTCTAGTTGCCCAATCACTAAATATAAATTTAGGGCAAATACTTTTTGTCTTCTTTTCAAATGTTTTATTGAATTCAGTGTGAACTATTGAAAAGAAATTATCATACAATTGATTTATATTATTTTCGTCTATATGATGACTCATGACACTTAATTTGTTCTGTAGGGAAGTATTATACCTATTTAATTTGCTAGTAGTTATAGGTCTAAATTTAATCTCAACTTTTTGCAATGGTGTGTTACACCTGAAAGTTACAGTTTGTCCGCTGTGGTCAGACGGGAGACAATTTAATATGGCTTTATCTAAGTAATCACAATCGCAGAAAACATTATCTATACAAGTAGCAGAAGATGGAGTGACTCTAGTAGGTTCTATAAAAATATTGGTCAAGGCAAATGATTTAAAAAGATTTAATAACCGATTGCTATTTAAATTTTCTTCTAAAATATTGATATTGAAATCACCACAAACAATTGCAGATTTATTACTGGCTGAAAGTTTTGCCAGGACATCTTCCATTATTGATTCAAATAAGGAAAAGTTTTGATAATTTGGGGGTCTGTACACACACACAATTACATGCCTATCCAGCTCAACACAGGACAGTTCGACGCAATGTTCAACCGAGAGACCTACTATGTCATTACGTTGCTTATATTTAACACAATTTTTTATTAATATTAGGGAACCTCCACGCAGCATCGATTTACGGTTAAAGCAGCTACCCACCTTGTAGTTATCATAATTAATAAGCATTTGGTAATCCTTTAGCCAATGTTCAGTAAAACAAATAATATCAAACATACTTTTTTCTAAAAATAATTCAATTTCTAATAATTTGGAAGAAATGCCTTGGATATTTTGGTGGAATAATTTTAAGGTGTTCTGCTGAGGCCCTTTTTTACTAAATAATTGAGTGCAAGAAGGTACCTTGCTGTTGGTAGGATTAACAATATTGTTAATGGTACCTTCTGTTGTCTCACTTCCTAGTTTAAATTACTATTAATATCTGGAGTGAGGCCAGAGACTCCAGTGCCATCCCCAGACAACAAGACCCTATCACTACTACACCCTAATTGAGAATTTTCCACGGTGACACATGGATCCTCCTCAGTAAAACGTTTGTAAACATTTATAGCACTAATGCTATACTCATTTAAAGTCACCTGTACATTAGTATTATTACTAATAGTCGCAGTATTAATAATATATCTAAACTTCGACATACTACATATGTCTGAGTGAATATTAAAAGCTAATAGCCTAGCTATTTTGTGTCTACATCTAATAGGTAGAAACACGTTACCCCGGGTCGACTTAAGTTTATCAACTAAAGTGTTGATATAAGATATATAAGTTTGTCACTATAGTGACCTACTAAGAAATGTACATGTTTATTTAACATGTGTATATAATTGTTTTTTCTAGTACCTAAATTTTCAAAATATGGAAAAGCACACAATATGATTTTATTACAATTCAACTTTAACAACTCTGAAACAAATTCAGTGATGTCTTCCTTTTTAATCTTAGAACTATTACCAACACATATAGTTATGGTAGTATTACGATGACAAATACTTTTTGTTACTGATGCTATAACCTGTTTGTAGGTCAACCCTGGCGTACAATAATTTTGGGTACAATAACTCAGGTTATTACTGATTAATTTCCCTAGCCCTCTGCCTATACTATCAGAGAACATAACTGAAAGATTACAATCAAAATTATTAGGTGAGACAAAATTACCAACCTCAGGCAGTAAATTATGATGAACAATGTCAGGTATTGTATCTTGGCTGATAATACATGCCTGAGCACTCACAGCTAGGGACGGGTCCTCCATTACCTCAGGCTGGAGGGCATCAAGGCCGGATTCCCTCTGACAGGTACACCGAGTGTTGCTGAGAGTCAGCAAGTCCACTTGGTCCACCAGTTCATTTGTAGCAAGAATATGCTCTTTAATTTGATTTTCAGAGCTTTCATATTTATTATATAATGACTTTAGTGACTTGTTCAGAGCCTGTATTTCTGATTGTAAGCGCTGAGTGTCAATTTCATAAATATTTATACTATCTTCCAATTTAATCTGATAGTTATTTAATTTATTAACAAGAGAAACACGTTCTTTCCTTAATTGTATATTTTTGGAATAGTGTTTTTGTTGTTTCTTGAATTTATTACATTTTTTAATGATTTTATTTAATCGTGCATATTTCTTAATTTTATTTTGACTAATTGTATGGCTGTTGGTATTTTTTATTAAGGAGTCCTCTGTAAGGTCTATTGTTATAATAGATTGAGGGTTACAATTTGTATTTATGAGTTCATTATACAAATTGTCAGTTTCTGTTGCCTGAGATTGATCCTTTTCTTTTTCCAAATTTAAAAGCTTAACATTAGCATGGATTAATTCATCCTCTAGGTGACTAATTTTACATAAAGCCTCCTCATATAAATTGCTACAGTTATTGAACCCATCCGTGACCACCCTTAGCTGATCCCGTTCATTGACAGCATTCAAGAATTCCTGATGAAGGTCTACTAGCTCTCGTTTTAAGCTTGAGTTTTTGCTATTTATGTTAATGACCTCCTCCTCACTGTCTTCTCTCTCCTGTAACAGTTGTTGGCATTGGAGTTTAGAGTCCTTAAGTTCTTGGAGGGCCGTTCTCAATTTTAGCTCCATATCCTGAGCAGTAGCCTTACGGGTCATCACAGGCATGGTTTCTGGATTGGTTACTGAAAATTGGAAATAAAGAAACGGTGAGAACTACTAGGATAGACAAATGAAGAAAATTTAGATATGATAGGGAAAAAACAGGGATGTTTTTTAGCGATAAACAAAGAAATGAGGTAGGCTGCTATATTAGCCTGAAAATATTGATATTATTAAGCTAAATATTCAATTTTATTGGTTTATTAAGATTTTTATCAACTTAGGATTTCACTTTTGCTAATGTGGGTAGGTTGCCTAGAATTAAAATTTATATTATTACAAGATTATTTCAAGACATTAATAAAATAATGATTAGGGACTTCATATTTAATTAATATTATTACTGAAAAGAATGATTTAAACAATGTTCAAATAGTGAAATGAAAATTATTTTTTACGAACATACATTTCTCTTCAAAGCGATTTAGAAACAATACAGGGTACTAAATACGCAAAAAATAACAAAAAAAATAAAAACTACTATAATACAATTGGCTTGGACATGTTATAGAGTTGCAAGGGACGATTGTGTGCTATTATAAAATAAAAGTAAACAAATACTCCCCGTTTATATCCGTCTATTTCTGTAGTTAGAACGTCAGCTGTTGTTCCAGGTTACCGGTAACGTCGTTACGTCGTATATCCAAATCCTTTATTCATTCATCAGGAAACAATTATCCTGAGTATTTACACATTGAAAATACGATATCACATATAATTACAACTTATTATAACTTAATTACTGATTAAATTTAATTTTAAAATACGGAACAAAAATTTGACATGTCACTCGGGCAGTGTTGCCCTTATCCTCCTCGACGAACGAAAAATTTCATCCATTTTTTCGACATATTGAACAAAATCATCTGGTGGTACAACTAGTAAGCTTCGGTTAGTATCTTTGCTGTATTAATAATAAGCCGCCATTTTGTATTGACATTTTGACAGCACTATCGGCTTCACTACCCTCGAAAATCACGAAAACGACACCCATGACGAAAAACTTGTCATTTTTTGCAGCCACCACCTTGGATTTACATTTCGACAGCACTATCGGCTTCAACACCCTCGAAAACCATGAAAACGACACCCATGACGAAAAACTTGTCATTTTTTGCAGCCACCATCTTGGATTGACATTTTGACAGCACTATCGGCTTCAACACCCTCGAAAACCATGAAAACGACACCCATGACAAAAAACTTGAATTTTTTTGCAGCCGCCGTCTTGGATTGACATTTTGACAGCACTATCGGCTTCAACACTCTGGAAAACCATGAAAACGACACCCATGACGAAAAACTTGACATTTTTTGCAGCCGCCATCTTGGATTGACATTTTGACAGCACTATCGGCTTCAACACCCTCGAAAACCATGAAAACGACACCCATGACAAAAAACTTGTTTTTTTTTTGCAGCCGCCATCTTGGATTGACATTTTGACAGCACTATCGGCTTCAACACTCTCGAAAACCATGAAAATGACACCCATGACGAAAAACTTGACATTTTTTGCAACCGCCATTCCGCCGTTTGTGTGAGTGTGCCGATTCGACCGTTAGTACGTAGTTTCCGTACTGTTCCATATTTATATTGCGTCGCAACCCTTCACTGTACGTGGTTTTCCTGATGCAATGAATGTTCCTTGCATCAAACGGAGTCAATTGACATTTAAAAAAATCTGGCAAAGTGCGAGTCTGACTCGCGTACGAAGGGTTCCGTACTATTATCAAAAAAATTGAAGAATTTCCATAGATATTATCTGTCTCACCGAAAATGTTATCAAAATGGGTGACGAACACAACATTTATATAAAGATTTTAATCTAGTAAGTAACTTTTCAAGAAAAAATGAAAAACGCGGTGGGACTTGCATATTAACTAGGAAACCCATAGTTTTTGAACAATTAACAATCTGTGAAAGTATGTCAACTGAAAAACAATTTGAATGTTGCGGTATTGAAATTATGAAATGCATAATAGTACTTATGTTTATATAGGATCCCAAACTCGAGCACAAAAACCTTCTTAAACCAATTGGAAATTTTGCTACATAAACTTACATCACACAGGAACAAAAAAAATATTATAGCGGGGGACATAAATATCGACACTCTTATGTCATGTGTATTTTCAAAAGATTTAAAAGGTATACTATCGAATGATAACTTACAATTACACATAAACACACCAACACGTACAGATTCATGCATAAATCATATATTTAGTAACATCAAAAATGCACAAGGTGTAGTTCACCCACTTTTCCTATCAGACCACAACACTGGTCAAACTTTATCTTTACCGATCAACCAAGAACAAAGATTACCGTTCTGGTATTAGATGAAAAGAGACTTCAGCACAGATAATAATTATCTTGCAGTTCAAAGACGTCATGTCTAAATTATCCTGGTCTGAAGTACTTGATCAAGAAAATATTAAAAATTCCTTTGAAATATTTTATGAAACTTTACAACTATACTACAATCTTAATCACTCCAATATTAATACTCCCAAATGGATCACAAAAGGATTGAAAGTCGCAGCCGGTCGTAAAAGAACAATGAGATATCTCTACTACAAAAAATCCACACGAGACAACAAAAAAGCCTACCTAAAATATGATAAATTATTTAAAAAATGTATATCCGATTCTAAAAAACACCACAATAATAAATATCTAATAAATGCAAAAAGCAAATACAAAGCCACTTGGGACATAAAAAAAAACAGATGATACAAAAACATTTGAAACTATAAAATCTATGGATTGCAAATTTGTAATAGTAAAAATGTTGATTATACAATGAAAATTGCAACAGCTTTCAACGTTTTTTTCATCTCTATAACAAACAAGGAGAATCTCACTCATCCCAATTACAAGTTAATAGATTTATTAAGTTCAACTACCTATTTACTTAAGACCCTCCTCATGTGAAGAAGTCTAAAGAACTATAAATTCGCTAAACGATACAAGAGCCGTTGGTTATGACTGCATCTCTATTTATTTTATTCCTTATATAAATAAACTATGTCCCTCTAGTAACAAAACATCAATGTATTTTATTTGCGGATGATATATCTGTTGTCGTACCAGATGAGGCAAATATAAAGTACGGAGATTCACTTAAAACCCCATTGATACAATAATGATTGGCTCAAAGACCTTACAGCTAACATTTCTAAAACAGAAATTTTGCAATTTTCAAACTATAATAACACATCCATCATACCCTTAGATTTACATTATAACAACATTAAAATTGAAGAAGTCTTGGACACTAAGTTCTTAGGTATAACCTTAGACAAACACTGTAACCGGAAAGCACACATAAATCGTATCTGCACTAATTTAAATAAATTTGTATTCGCATTAAAAAGGCTTACGAAATTGTCAAGCATAAAAAAAGCTATGGCTACGTACCATGGCTACGTTGAGTCTATCATCAGATACGGTCTGCTCATATGGGGTAACTCCTCGTTCGCTAACAGAATTTTTATAACCCAAAAAAAAATGTTTATGAGACATCTGTGGAGTTGGGCCGTTCGAATCATGCAGACCTCTGATTACTCACTCTCCATATTCTTTAAAAAGTAGAAGTGGGAATATTTCTAAGAAAACTTCTAGATCTCTATACTAAAGCTTCAGAAAATAAAAGATTTATCTCTAGAGATCCCACTTGTCTTGCTGTTACATGATGCAGGAGCACACTTTTTCAAAACAACTGCTATAGCATGTTTGTCAAAGTCTACAACAAAATACCTAAACAAATAAGAACTCCCATTTAATTATTTTAAAAAACAACTTAAAAGATGGCTGTATAAAAATGTATTTTTTACCATTGCCACTCGAAAAAGGACATTTTATTCATCGATAACAGTGAATAAAACGCTCTTTTACTGACTGAGTGAATTAAAACATTTTGAATTTGGAACAAGCACAATTATGATAAAAAAATAAATAAAACGTGCTGAACAAGAACATCTGAATTTCGAAAACTGTTCTAATTTTACTATACATTTTTAATGTTTATATTTAATCCTTTTCTCTCTTATTTTATTACCGATTATATAATAAAATGTGATAAATACTCATCTGACGCTAGACTTATCCCAACTTTATTGAGGTCGGCTTCCAGTCTAATCGGATGCAGCTGAATATCAGTATTTTACATGGAGCGACTGCCTATCTGACCCAGAACAAAACCCTGTTAGTACTGGGTGGGTAATACGGTACCCCTTGGTAAGACTGGTTGTCAGATTTTCGAGCCCCTGATTACCTGTAACGACTATCAAAGAACTACAAATTACTGCTGATTTAATGGCTTTACGTACTTTCCGAGGCACGGAGGAAACTCATCCAGAGACCAACCTTGGTATGCCCGGCTTAACCTTGAAGATCGACCCGAGTGGTTGTTATATTAACCCACGAGAAATATAAATACTATACTTCTGTTTATTTTCTCGCAGTCAATGGTAAAAAGTAGAGTACACAATTCGTAAAAAAAAAAATATCTCGGTTCTTGTATCCCTCGCTCCGCTCAGAATTCTACTCTAGAATCCCTTGCTTCGCTCGGGATTCTACTCTAGAATTCTTCGCTGCTCTCGGGATCCAACTTTGTCTCTCGAATTAAATTCCCTTTTTTTTTTCACTTGTTGTATAATCTACTATTACACAATAAGTGAATTTTTAGCATTTAAGCCCAACTACGAGTATACGTAATGGTTGCACTGCATGTAGTACGTACTAACATAACATATGTTTTTCTTTTTGTGTAAAATCACAAATAATTTAAATATTTGAATAGTTAAGAACTTATTTTTTTTTTTGTTAAATTTATATTTATAACTTACTTTTCTAAACTTTAATTGTTAGCTTAGTTTTTATAAAACAATTTACATGCTGATTTTTTTTACAATGCACAATAAGTGAGTTTTTAGCCTTTAAGCCCAGCAGTACCCACTAGTTTTACTGTACGTACTATCCTAACATATTTATTTAAATGTTTGTCTTTTTTGCTTTGTGTAACATCACTCCATAATTTAGTTATTATAATAGGTACTTATTATTATTTTTTAGTTGAATTTGTAACTATTGCTTGTCTAAACATTATTTGTTAACTTTATTTTTATTTAATAATATTTGCGTGCTGAATATTTAACACCTTATTTCACGCAAATAAAGGTTTTTATTATTCCCTTTAAAAGAATCACTCTGTGTACCAATCCATCTAAATAGTTCGTTTTAATTCCGTGTCATCACTGTTTAATACAATAATATTATATTGATTGTACCTCTAATAAAATTATAACTTTTTTCAGCATTGGTTCGAAGTATAATTTCATTTGGAGATTATGCTTTAAAAGTTGGAGGTGTGACGAAGTTCTTTATGGGACCGCTGCCTATTTATGGTTAGTTAAAACTTTTAAT
Source organism: Eugnorisma glareosa (assembly GCA_947578425.1). Taxonomy (NCBI): domain Eukaryota; kingdom Metazoa; phylum Arthropoda; class Insecta; order Lepidoptera; family Noctuidae; genus Eugnorisma; species Eugnorisma glareosa. The sequence continues at coordinate 18,555,392 of OX387979.1, forward strand.
TATATTATTTCTTAAAGCAATTAGAGCAAATGTCTGGTTCTGTGTCAGTTTATAAAAATAATGATTACGTAGATAGTCAAGTTTATTAATCAATATTATATTTGTCAAATCCTTTAGCCCCACCCTGTTTATTTCCAAAATCAAAGATAAGCTCTAGTAGCAGTGGAAATTATATGATTTTAGTTTTTGGTATTTTACAGTTGTAGCAGATCCCGTAGACGTGACCACAGTCCTTAACAAATGCCTGAAGAAAATGTTTGTGTATAGATTCATGGACCCAGTGGTGGGCAATACGTTGATAGGTGCTGATGGTAACTTACCCATTTACCTTTCTTATTCAAAATTATTAATTTTGTTTGTTCAGAAGGTCTTCCGAATTATAAAAGTGATCTATTCAATTTTTTTGAGAATCAGTACTTCATCAAAGTCAAAATAAATAAGACAGTCCCCAAGAATGCTCCGCCTTTTTTTCGGATGGGAATTCGTCAAATGCCCCCATTTGATGAATTCCCATCCGAAAAAAAAAGGCCGAGCATTCTTGGGGACTGTCCCACTCTGGCCGGACCGGAAGGGAGTGTCACACTTGCACTGACTAAAACTCATCCATATTCCTTCTTTTGCCCTTGTATTCCAGGGCCGCGGTATCTCTTTCGAACAGCACCGCAGCCCTGGCAGGCATCGGCCCTTTCGGACCCTTTCCCTTTGAGGCACGCGTAGAACACGAACGAACCGTCGACACGGCCTGTCGTCATAAGACCATTAGTCACCGTCCCGACGCCCAGGGCGTCTTCCGCGGCGGCTGGGACGTGAGACTCTCTGCCTATCACGTTCCGCCACCTCCTTCGCTAGCATGACTGCATCGCAGCAGGAGGCGACAGCGTCCCATTCGCTCTCGCTCCGGACCATGGATTGGACCAGGGCCGGACGCGAAAGGTCGCTGCCTTCGATCGCCGCTACGACGTCATGGCAGTGCTCCGCCCAAGCAGAGCAAACCTCCACGGTGTGCTCCACCGTGTTCTCCGGTCGATCCTTGCATTGGTAACACCCGGGCGTATCCTCCCGCCCGATCGGTGCAGGAATCTCCCGAAACAACCATGTCAGGTGATGACCTGCTACTTACTTACTTATCACCACAATTGTGGCGTGCCCTGCACGGGGTTGTGACAATCGCTCTCTCCATGTCGCCATGAGATCGCACCGGAAGTCTGTCAGCTAATCGGCGATTTACCCCCCGGCGGAGTCCCTCCACGCGCCACTCGTGCAGGGGCGCGAGTACTATTGCCTTCAGATCCCATGGCGGCAGTCCGGTAAGGAGGCTCGCCGGAGATCATTCGGTACCCCCGGACTAGCATTACGGCGGCTTATGCCCGACTTGTCACGCTACCACCTTTTGGGGCGCGTTCAGGTAGCGGGCGGCTCGCCACCTCAAGGAACGCGAACACCGGAGCCCCGCAGAGGGCCATGGACCGCACGGCCCCGCGTTGAGCCTCCGGCAGGAGGTGCTTGGAACCCCCAGTTGCTCGCCCTTCAACTCTTCTTCCTTGTGATAGCTGAGAAGCAGAAGTGGCGGAATAACTTCCCAGCTGTTAAGCTGATTTATTATGAGTATTATTACTTTTGTGAGATGTGATAAGCAAATCACACCATTCTATAGAACCAAATTCTTCTAAAATAAACAGAGGCACAAATTTTCAGAATATAATCTAATGAGGATCTTAATTTATTAATATAATTAATATTTAAAAAGTTTATTCACATTCATAATATAATATGACCTGAATCCACACACACTGCCATCCATTCTTACTTTTTCCCGATCTTACACACATTCAAAGGTGCGAACATAACCAGACACTCACTCACTCCTATATACACACACACAGCACACTGCCACCACATGCACTATGGCCGAACGCTGACCCCTAAAATCCAGGTCTAGGCCTAGTTTGAGGGTTAGAATCTGAGTTGTGGCAATACAATCGTGTACTTTCTTATTGTAACTGGCCTGTAACATGTATTTTTATTCAAGCTATATAAAGCTTAATGGCTATCGCTGATATCTAGTACAATTATGCAACACAAACCTATTAAATACTTGTCGCACGTTTCATCCCTCCACGGGACATTCTCAGGTGTTGACGCATCGATCATATTCAACGATACAATTTATTGGTTCACCGCCTAAAGAGGTTCCATGGTATTCCAAATGTTTCAGTACCAACATGGAAGCGTAATCGTCGGATACTGGACCTATCTTTCAAGCAGCACATCTTGGACGACTTTCTGAAGTTGTTCACTGATCGAGCTGAACGATTAGTTGAGCAGCTAGCCGAGGATGCTGGTAAAGGTGAAGTGGACCTCAATGAGAAGATTACTACGACTGTTGTGGAAACCGCTTGCCGTGAGTAGTTCTTCCTCTTTTGATACCTCTCCGACAACTGAAGGTTGGCCGCCCACTGGGAATATTTTTGCTTTTCCTTTGCGACGTGCATCAGCTCAGTAGCGCTCATGACTTCAGTCCATTTACGAATGTTTCAGATATTACTCTATGAGGCGAAATTTAAAACATGCATCAAACGCACACTATGTAAGCAAGCATATTACAAGTTGATCGCTGATAAAAATGCTTGGCTCAATACCGGTCATGCATCTCAAGGAGAGGGACGCATAAAGTGATAACATTAAAAGTATTGTTAGTGCTGCTGAAGATTGTACAACTATCTTTACATTGTATAGATTCAATCTCTATAATATTATATCGCTTAGCCCATATTTGACTGATAGATTTCTAGTACATAGTACTCACGTACTATGTACTAGAAATCTATCAGTCACTAGAAACCTACGTCCTTTCTCGATTTGAATGGGCCCTGGCGGTTGAGACTTGAGAGTATGTCATACTCACTCAAATGTCTCGCTGATGGTGGCGCGTGTATCGGATCATTTAGTTCCCTTCAAAATGGTTGAGTGGAATGGTGCTGATTTATGCGTCATGTTCGTAAACGGGCGCTGTCAGTTGTGACTGGTCATCTCTTAGTTGCTACAGCTTATTTAAATTAATTATTTTTATTTTTTGAATTGTCTTTTTTGTTTTTACTATGAACAATTTTAACGTGTTCATCTTGCTACATCGTTCTCACATAGTGTAGTGTCAACATTAATGATGTAACCAATGTTGTGTAACAATATGCTGATTTAAAAGAGTGTCCATGGAGTTTCATGTCCGTTCTTCTCCATAGAGATCTACGCTAGGGAATGGGCAACTACAGTACTTTCACAGTTTTTATGCCTTGTGACTGGGACTGTAGTTACATTTCATTGTTATCTTTGTTTCGACTGTTCAAAAGTGCCTGTAACTGGCCTACTTGAAATAAATGCTTTTATTGATTGATTGATTTCCCTATACAAAATAATGGGAAGGGTCGGAAAGAGAGAGGAGGATCTGTTCCTCCAGATGAGAGGAGAACCATAGGAAGCAAATAGCATAGGTATTGGTCGAAACGTTCTATCCCAAGGACTGAGAGGAAGACGATAACGTAGACCATCGCCAAATCAGAGAACAGGCAGAAATGGTAAACGCGTGGAGCCATGATGAACGACATGACCCACCAGTTACCCTAAGCGTACTCCTAGCTCCATAGGTCTATGGGATCGTCAACCCATAAAAGACCTCGGGAGCCGACGGCTTCACTACTGAAATCTGCTTTCAGGCGGTTCACTGTGACCCTAACTTATTCCTAGCACTGCTACACATGTGTCTGGTGGTGGAGGTTGTGCTCAGATAACCGGGTAAAGACTCGACCACTGTACTCACCTCCCGCTATATACCCTTGTGCAGCACATCCGCACAAAGCTGGCACAGAAGAAAATCATCACGGTTGTGTCACTAGATATCGAAGGAGCATTCGACTAAGCGTCGTGGGCGGCTATCAAAGAACTATTGACTGAGGAATACTGTAAATCCGAGAAACCCGTCTCAGTTTTTTTTGAGCATGGGTGAGAGTCCTAAGATGTCAAATATACGCTAACCTCACTTATAGTCAACACGTAGCTATTGTCTGTAAAAAGGCAATAGCTATGTACAAGCAGCTGAACGGAGCGGCCCGGGTCAGTTGGGGTCTGCACCGTACTACAAGAAAGTGTCACGGTGTACATTACTGACATAGTGGTGATAGACTGATCAGCGCGCCGAGTAATGATGGTCGATGTTACCACCTCACGTGACGAGAACCTCGTGAAAGCCGAGAAAGAGAAGCAAATAAAATATTATTATTTCGACTTGGCACACGCGGTTGGCGAATTATGGAATGTTAACTCTGCTATCATTGTGAGTATTGTCGTTACGGCTAATGGCCTGACGGCCAAGAGCCTCGAACATCTTTCGAGACTCTCGCTTGAAGGTTGGATCAAGGGCCTGATTCAGAAGGCTCCATGAAGGCTCGATATGACTCACAGCACAGCTACCAACAGCTTTACAGACCATGAGTTCCGACTTTTTCACATGATATACCCACGATTAGTGGCATTGTTCTCACAAATCTTAACCAATTTTATGAGTGCAGTGACCGAGGGAGCCAGCAGCACCATATCATCAGCGTAGCTGAAGTTGTTGAAATACAACCTGCCATTAGAGCAGCCCACATGCGCATTGCTTAGTTCTTCGAGCAATGCATTCATTAAGCTCCCTAAAAGTTTTTTTTTTCAGTAAAATTAATTGTACCTATTATTTCAGGAACTTCACTTGGACTTAGAATTGACGGCAAGGACCTTGTAGACAACAATTACTTGAAGGCTGTGAATGAAGTGCTACACATACCCGTAACCAGGATTAATAAGCCTTGGCTTATGTTTGATTTTATCTTCAATTTGTCTAGTTGCAAAGTGAAAATGTCCAAAGCAATGGCAATCGCTTCGAGACTTACAGAACAAGTGAGTATTAATTTACGACTTATGGCATTACATACTAACTTTCAAGTCCTTATTTTTCGAAATGACTGAACCGATTTTAATGTAACTTCATACGCGCAAGCAGGATACATAGGTCTAAGTAGTTTATAGAGACCATTTTTAAAATATCTTTAAAAACCAAAAGATAATTGGAAATTTCTGTTTCTATGGAAATGGCTATCGTTTTTCAGCTTACCAGATGGCGCCACTGTTGGTTAAGGTCCTGTCAATAATTCTATTTTTTACTTTAAAGTACCAATAACTTCTTAAAAAGGTTTTTTATTACGTTTAACAACATAGTGTAAACTTCAGATACATATTTACAATATTCTCCCTAAAATTAGCAAGCATAAAACATTTAAAAATCATTTTACCTCCAACTACTAAGAAATAAGATCCTAAGTTGCTACTCAAAATCTTCAAGTCATTATTAATCAGGAATAATTGATTGATAATGACAATCGTGAATAGTATTAAAAATACGTTACAAAAAAGCACGCAACGCGCTAACATTGTATGGCACATTTCGGTGCCCTCGCGCTACACTAGCGCTTCTAGCGTCGAATCCATACCCGATAGCCCCCATTTAGCAGTAACACTATTTTTCGAAAAGGTTCTTAAAATAAGGTTAAGGTCCTGCCAGGGCTGCGGGACTGCTCGGAAGAGATACCGCGGCCCTGGAACGCAAAGGGCAAAAGAAGGAACATGAACAAGGGTTTTAGTCAGTAGAAGTCTGACACTCCCTTCCGCTCCGCTCGGAGGGGGATTGATGATTTCCAATCCGAAAAAAAAAGGTTAAGGTTATGGTTCGTAAACGCTCTTACATTAAGTCGAAAAATAATTCTCTGTTTTAAGTTTTGAGACAATGAAAAATTTAATTGAAATGATCATCTACAAAGCTGTGAGTAAAGTACACAATTCGTGTTGTTATATGTGCTGGTAAAGAAACGATAATATTATAATTAATGTTATTCTTTATTTTTTGTATCCATAACATTCAAATAACGTCGTTTTGTAGATGCTGGAACTACGAAAATCAGAACATTTACAACGGTTGAAAACCAAAGGAGACTTTGAAGCCGAACGTAAGAATTAAGTCTATTATTAACACCAGCATGTAGCACCTACCCTAACCACCTGCCCTAGCCTACTGCTGGAATGATGTTGCCGTTCGATGGCCAAGTCATTCTCATTTCAAGTTTTTAAAGGAAACATCGTCTGTGACTTACCATCCCTGCCATATTCACTATTTCCCTACCTATCGATAGCTATAAAACGAGACTAACATTGCAGCATGTTTTAGTTTTTCCTTGTTTTATAAGCTAAACACTAATTGTTATGAAATTTGAAGAAGTACAGTGTGAGAGTGTGTTTGCTAGAAGTAGGTATCTTGGAATTTTCATGAGTGTGACATTGAGTGTATTTAGTGACATAATTAGAGAATTTGACTTGCAATACCTTAATACTACAGGTTCAAATTGAATGTAATTTGGAAATATACCTAGCATAGATATCTAGTTATATTACGTAGTACGAATGCCTCGTTAGTTTAGTGGTCGCAGGCGCGACTGCTGACTGCTGAGCATGAGGTCCTGGGTTCGATTCCCAGGTCGGGCAAAGTGATATTGGGTTTTCCATCAGGAATTTCTCAGTAGCAGCCACAGAGTCTGGATTTGCACCCGGTTGATGGCAATAGGCTCGCCCCCTATACTGGTGAAGTGCGGGTGAACCATTAGGTACACCTCTGCCTAACCCTTCGGGGCTTGCTGGCGTAATGTTATGTTACATTACGCATCAGTGTACCTCATCAGTGGGTTTGGTCGAGACGTGCTCTAATTTTGGGTACCGACCGAGCCCATTCGCGACGGGCGCATCTCGCCGGTATCCCGAGGCGAATAAATAGATTTTTCACAGGGACTGAATTACCCAAAAATTAAGGTACCATTAAATTTCAGTATGACGTCATACCGTTAAATAAGGGTTACCGAAATATTTCAGTACCGTTTTTTTTTTCAGTAGCGGAATTTGTGAGGTTGAGAATACTTAACGGTATTTTTCGGTAGCAGTACCTTAACCTCTAAATATCGGTTGCAAAACCTAAACTTTAATAAATAGGGGTTTTCTTTGACGCACCGCCTCGCCACTGACGTTCACTGGAGGCGCTGTTTGCACATTATTATGACTCAGTTTTGGTTTTTATTTCCTATCGGAAGGACGCGACGATAAAAGCCGGACTAAGCCGAGTGCCTACCTAAGCTTTTCTTATCTTTCTTCTTTAGGGTTCTCTATCGTTCTTCTTATCGGTCTGGTGTTATAGAAAAATGTTTCCTCGTAAACGTAAGTACCTAAAAGTCTGTGAAGTTTGATAACAGCTGAACATCCAATCACTAGGCAAGTAGAGGCATTATTTTCCTTTGAAAATGAAAAAAATGCGTAAACTGCGTTTCTACGCTTTCTTCCCATTTTAATATTAATAACTATAATATTTATATGAACGATCAGTGGTCGACAAAATAAAAACGTTTTGCGCTGTCGCTAGTCGGCACGGAACAAAGAGAAGTAAAGAGTACAACAAACAAAATGTACAAAATAGGTAAACAAGTACACAAGTTCTAACGTGTTCTAGCCCACGCCGCGCCGCCTCGCATATTTTTCGGTACCGAAATCGTTTATGGGTTAAATAACGGTATAGCCCAACCTTTATTTATAAAGGTATCGGTATAGCTCAACCTTTATTTTAAAGCGGTACCGTAAATTTTTTTGAGGTATTTTAACCTCTAACCGTAACCGCTTTCAGTCCCTGGATTTTTCAGCTGTCCTTCGCGCTTAGAATATTGTCGGACGAGCTGTTGCTGAAGCTCCATAAGCTGTTGTAAAAATTTTGTAGGCCAAAAGTACAGTAATACTTGTACTACTCTACACTTGTACAGTGATAACTCGGTTTCACCACGCCACTCAATGTCTGAAAGTGTGCTTAAATCAGTCAATCAGCTGCGAATGAATCTCGTTTAAAGTGCGTTAAACGCGCGTCATCAAAAAATACGACGTGTGAATACTGTTGCTAAAGAATTGCTATCTGGGAACAGTCATGTTCAACTCGTAAGTCGCTGTCACTGAATATTTACACTACATAAAAGGCGGGCATGGCAACAAGCGACGACACGGTTAGCGCACTGGCTGAGCGATTGACTGCCGCGCTGCGTGTCGCAGGTTCGATCCCCGCACGAAACCATTATTTGTATGGCCTACAGATAATTGTTCCTGGTCTGGATTTTTGTGTTTGTGAGTTTAAATGTTTGTTAACGCACCCACGATACAGGATAAATTCCTAGTGTGGGGCAACGCTTTTGAGCATCATACGAGCGTGGTCGCGTCGCGTTCTTTGAATTAATTTTATGCATTAGTTCGTAGTAAGTAGTAGGTCTGTACTGGACATTTTTAGAATATTTTGATTAATTTCATTTTTAACCTTGAATTCTCCGATCTGCAAAAAAATGTTCTGACAGTTAGGTCCACTTTACAGTGCTTTCGATTAATAAGAACTTTTGGTTGTGCAAATTGGCTAAAAGTGCGAACATTTTGTGAGGCTAAACAGATAATATTGCTGGCTAACTGTGGCCATATTAGTTGTATCATTTGCGCTGTGATTTTTATTACGATTACCCTCAATTAATCGGCCTTGAGTCAAAAACGCCTGAAGCAGTTGTGTGGGCAAACTGTTAAAACATGTATTGCTATCAAAATCTGTCAGGCGTTAAAAAAAAGTACTGAATAGAAATGCTTTTAAATCATACAAGGTGTTTACGGAACCTTCACGAAACCGTCAACCAAGCGTTCTGTACATCAAACAAAGCAACGCTACGCAAAAAATATTGCTGGGAATCGAGTTTTTATTAGGGGTGAAAATCACGTTTTACGGTAGGACTCAGTGTAGCGCACTCAAAACATTGTTCTGATGAATGTATTGAATAGTACGGGAGGTCGTCGTGGTATTTTAAGTAAAGTTATAAAATAAAAAGACTATTTAAAAATAAAAAGTGAAAATGTTGGTGGCGGTGTCGGATCCTATCATTTAGTTCCCTTCGAAATGGTTGAGTTGAATGGTGCTGATCTATGCGTCATGTTCGTGAACGGGCGCTGTCAGTGTGACTAGTCATCTCTTAGTTGCCACGGCTTATTTGAATTAATTATTTTTAGTTTTTGAATTATCTTTTTTGTTTTTACTGTGGACACTTTTAATGTACATCTTGCTACATCGTTCTCACATAGTGTACCATCTAAATCAGGGATTCCCAAAGTGGTCGATATCGACCCCTTGGGGTCGATATCGGTTTCCTAGGGGTCGACATAAACGAAAACTGATTATGGGGGTCGACGAGGTCTAAAAATCGACCCCTATTAAATTAACACAAGTTCTTATTTAAAACTTTCAAGATAGGTAGGTAGGTACTGTATTGTTTATGTTGTGTTACGTGTACTAAGAATAATTAATATTTATGTAGGAAATAGCATTGTTGTAGTAATATAAAGCCTCAAGTTCGTACAAGATGAAAAACTCGGCAAGTCAGTGTGGACAAGTTTGTGCAAGATAATGAGTTCGAGCGTACGTCTTTCAGGCGCGTTTTGACTTGCTCTCTATTTGACGCTTGCGCGATTTAACACGAACGAATTCATGATCAAGTTGCAAGTCCAAACATGTTCCTGATATTTTACTATTTAACGAGGTTGCACTTAGGTTGAAAGTTCATTTGCGTTTTGAAATTCGTTGGAGCTTGAACGATAATAACTCATATAAGTACTCATTTATTTCAAGAGATTACAAAGTTATTACATAGCTAAATTAAGTGAAGTAAAGTGACTGAAAAAGAATTTACAAAATGCTGAGCTCCCTACGCGAGTTAATAGCGTAACCACACAATATCTGCAGTTTATGAAAAATTAACAGGGTAAGTACCAAACAGTTTTTATCCGGCACAGCGCATCAGCATTGCCCCACTGCACACTGTGTGATAGTGATCAGTTGAGCTATCTGTAGATTGTTTGCAACAGTTTGCAGTTGCCTCAGTTGTTTCAATTGTAAAAATTTACCAGTAAATTTAACAGTTTATTAGGTATTGTTTTTAATTTAGGTACTTAGTTTCTTATTTTTTTATTTGCAGGATTACTGAGAGTTTTATGATGGCGGACACGAAAAAAAAATGCAGACAATACAGTTTGGACTACTTGAAGTTCGGATTTATTGCATCTCCATCAAATCAACACTTGCCGATGTGTCTCATATGTGAAAAAGTATTCAGTAACGATGCCATGAAGCCTTCAAAAATGGATGACCACTTATCGAGAGTACATGCTGACAAAAAAAGTAAGCTCTTGACATTTTTTCAAGCACTTAAAGAAAAACTAGACAAAAGGCCATCCATAAGATCGATGTTTGCGTCATCATCTATTAAAGACGATGATGGTTTACGAGCGTCCTATAATATATCTTTACTAATAGCGAAGTCGGGGAAACCCCACACAATTGGAGAGCAGCTTATCTTACCAGCCATTGCGGAGGTCCTTAACAATGTATTGCACAAACCCGCACATGATATTTTAAAGAGAATACCTTTGAGCAATAACACCGTTCAGAGACGCATAGACGAGATGGGACGCGATGTGGAAAACATTTTATGCAAGTTCTTACAGACCAACAGATTCTCTCTCCAGTTGGACGAGTCTACATTACCCGGCAATGAAGCTCTGTTGTTAGGATATGTTCGATATATCAAAGATGAAAATATGTGCCAAGAACTGCTTTTTGCTACATATTTAGAGACTGATACCAGAGGAGAATCAATTTTTCAGGCCGTGGAACATTTTTTTACTGACAAAGCTATTCCATGGAAGAACATTGTTTCTGTTGCGACTGATGGTGCACCGTCTATGGTTGGTCGTCATCGTGGTTTTATAGCTCACTTAAAGCGACAACTGCCTGATGTACTGGTCATTCACTGCGTGATTCACAGGCAGCATTTAGTAGCAAAAAAGCTGAGTCCTAGATTGCATAAGTCTTTACAATATGTAATAAATGCTATCAACAAGATTCGAAGCAATTCTTTGAACTCTCGGTTATTTGCTCAGCTATGTGAGGAAAACGACGAAGTCTTTACTCGATTACTTCTTCACACTGAAGTTCGCTGGCTATCAAAAGGCTCTTGCTTAGAAAGATTTTCAGCCGTTTTTGAATCTGTGTTGGAGTTTTTACAAGAAAAAGATCCGAATTTGAAAGAAAATCTGAACAATTGTAAAACAGATATTTATTACTTGACTGATATCTTTGGAATGTTCAACAAAGTTAATTTGCAGCTGCAGGGTGACGATCTTAACTTGATTAAAACAAAATCAATAATATCGGCCTTCGTGGGTAAACTAATCCTTTATAAACAAAATTTAGGCAGAAAAGAATATTCGCAGTTTCTGCATTTGTCAAAATTACCAGAAACGCTTCAAGATGATGACATTTTATTATATGTCACTCACTTGGACGCATTACACAAGGATTTTACGGAGAGGTTTGAGGATCTTTTAAATTTACAAATTCCTCAATGGATAATAAATCCGTACAATACCACAGCCATAGAAGAAGCCAATGTGATAATGCAAGAAGAGTTGATTACCATCAGCACAGACGAAGAGCTTAAGCAGAAGTTCAACCAAGGCTATCAGAAGTTCTGGTTGCAACGCAACATTGAAACACAGTATCCTACATTGTGGAACATTGCTGAAAAATACCTTATCGCTTTTCCATCATCATACCTAGTTGAAAAAAGCTTCAGTGTGGTAACAAACATTTTGACGAAACAAAGAAACCGTTTGAAAATCAACGAACGTGGAGATTTAAGGCTGCAACTCACCAATATTGAACCGGATGTAGCTAGATTGGTAGATAGTCACCAGGTTCATCCATCACACTGAATGTTTTATTTTCTCTTTGCGAATTAATACTTTTTTAAATATAATTTCCTACCTACTTAAAATTCTTTAAGTACCTAATTTGTATTATTCGTTATAAATTAAACTTGATATTTACTGAATTGTATGTCTTTTTATTTTGTTAAATTTTGATACGAAAATGAAGTCAATTTTACTCACTTAACCAAGTGCAAAGTTTTCCAATTGGTACCTTAGTACCTAGGTATTTTGTGTCAATAGGAAAAAACTAAAGATAGGCCCCCTTATTCATAATAGTCTGCTAACTTAAAGCATTGCTAATTCTCACTCTGTCTTCTTCTATTGACCTAAGTCAGAATGAAAAATAACACACTGTAGCAGCTGTTTTAAGTTAGCGGACCATTATGAATAAGGGGGTTGATCTTAAAAGTAGGTAATTTGGCCATGGGGGTCTGAGGTAACAGTTCATTTTGGAAAAGGGGTCACTTGTCCAAAATAGTTTGGGGATCCCTGATCTAAATGATAAATGATGTTTATTTTGCAAATAGGTTTTTAAAAACACTTTTACACGTCTCTTTTTTAAACTAGATGGGGCCGGTGTTTCGTACCTGACTACTCTGAGAAGAAACAGCCGAAACAAACTCAGAGATCATAGTCTCTTTTAAAGTCCAGACATAATATTGGTTAACTGACATGAGGACTATGCAGATTAGTGTCTGAGATGGTCTCTTGAAGAAAGAACCACACAGATTTGAGTGGACCTGTCCAGTCAGTGCAAGCATTTGTCAGTTATCGTGTAGCTCGACTTATAACTCAAGGAGCTCAACGACACGACGAACAATACCAAAGAAAGGACATTTGGGTAGGTCGCTTATAGTTCTCAAACTGCCAGACAATCGTGGAAAAAGATGCACATGGTCCTCACATTCACAATAATCAAATAAAATTAATACAAAATACTCTACAAAATAAATGTCATTAAATGTGACCATTAACAATAAAAAATAAAAGTAAAATACTTAGCAAAGTAAGTACTCATGTCAAATCATTAAATATAACAATAAGAAAAATATAAAACAAAATAATAATTAAAAAAAAATAAAAATAATAAAATACTAAAAGTATTCATATCAAATAAATTAAATGTCACAGTGTATATGAGAAAGGAATCAATAATAAACAAGCGAAGTCCGAAATTTCGACATTCACAGAGTAAATTTAATTGGAGCAGATTAATGTTATAGTAGCCTTTCAGACATAGCTTCCGTTTTAATTTGAATTTTATTTGAATTTATTTAGTCTTAGTTATTTTAATTTGATTTGAATTTATTTAAGCTTAGTAATTGAATATGACTCGGAAGTTTATTGTAAAAACGTATACATTGGCATCTGAACGTACCCCCTATTTTTTTAGCCTCGTGGCAGGAACAACATATTTGTGTTTATTCTTCGTATTTACGTTGTGGATATCACTGTATTTAAAAAAAAAAAAAAAAATGTGCGTACAAAAGGTTTTCATAAATAAATTGAGAGGGGACAGTAAGTATATTAATCTCTTTAAATTTTTCTCTGAGGGTGTGTCTAGGACTTAATTTATAAATTGAACGAATTGCCCTTTTTTGCAAAACAAATATTGTCTGAATATCGGCGGCATTGCCCCACGAGAGAATACCGTACGACATCACACTGTGGAAATAACTAAAGTAAACTAAACGGGCTGTCTCTAAATCAGTTAAATCACGAAATTTTCTAACGGCGTATGCTGCAGAGCTAAGTTTTTTTGACAATTTGTCTATATGGGGGCCCCACTGAAGCTTGGCATCCAAAGTTATGCCTAAGAACACTGTGTTATCTTCCGGTTTCAACTCTTCATTCTTGATTAGTACACTAGTTTCCACTTGTCTTACATGGGGTATCGTAAACTTAATACATTTAGTTTTTTTCTCATTTCGGAGTAGATTGTTAACATTAAACCAATTAACGACTTTTGCCAGGGCGCTATTAACATCGTCCGTAACTAGCTGCTGACGTTTGAGTTTAAATAAAAGAGAGGTATCGTCTGCAAACAACACTATGTCATGATTATCATTTAGGAGGTAAGGCAAGTCATTTATATAAATAAGAAACAAAAATGGGCCAAGAATTGAGCCCTGGGGTACCCCCATTCTTACTACGGATCTAGGGGATCTTTTCCCGTTAACATCAACTCTCTGAATCCTATCGCTCAAATAAGAAGATCCAGAGAGGCGTTCCGGATTCCGTAGTGGTGTAGTTTCCTGATTAATGTTTCATGAAGAACGCAATCGAAAGCCTTACACAAATCGCAAAAAATGCCCAAAGCATCGCATTTATCTTCCCATGCATTATAAATGTGCCCTAAAAGTTCAACACCGGGCATCAGTAGTTGAACGACCCCTTGTAAAACAGAACTGTTTCTTATGCAATAACTTATGTTTATTGAAAAATCTTTGCATTTGTTCTAAAATTAGTTTTTCAAAAATTTTACTGAAGGTGGGTAGTACAGAAATGGGTCTATAATTAGTGGGGTCTGATTTACTACCCGATTTAAACAATGGTATTATTTTACTATTTTTCATTAGATCAGGAAACTCACCACGGTCAATACAATCGTTAAATATTACAGCTAAAGAAGGAGCTACAATGGTTATAATGGACTTAGCAACGTCCACAGAATGACCCCATAGATCGGCGGTCTTCTTAACATTTAATGTGTGAAAAGTTTTAATTATATCTTTACAGGTGACATATTGAAAATTAAATTCGGAATCACAGACTGAAACGTTTTCCCTTAATAAAGACTCGGCAGCAGCAGGTGACGAGTTTAGCGATTTAGTAGTCGATACGGGAATATCCGCAAAGAAATTTTCAAATGCTGTGGCAACTTGAGTGTTTGAATACAAAATATTATCGCCAATAGCAAGGCTGTAGTCACTATTTCGATTGCAAGACTTTTCCGTTTCGCTATTAATAATGTTCCATGTCATTTTAATTACATTACTACTGTTTTTAATTTTTGGACTCTTATAACGTGACTTTGCAATAAAACAAACTTTTTTAAATACCATAGAAGAATTCTTAATATATAACTTAAATTCTACAGTGTTTATATACGTCCGTTCTTCATACAGCTCATAAAGTCGTTTTAGACTCTTATGAATACCAATGGTGGCCCAGTCGTTGAAAGAAGCGTTACTATTAACCGAGATTGCCTTAGGAACAAACGTGGTTTTAAATTGTGTGCAATACATACTAAAAAAATTGTTATATTGTTGGTTGGGATCACCGTTATTTGACAAAGGTGGTAATTTAGACAAAAGTTTAGGTTTAAAAGTTTCTAGGCGATTTTTAGTTTTTGGATTAACAATGATATCCTTCTTACTGACTTTCTTGTTTACATTAGGAATTGTGATCAATTGCCCACTATGATCTGAATCTATTAAGTTAATAATTACTGTGTGGGTAGGTATAACATCTGTGTAAATATTATCGAGGCAAGTGGCACTAGTGGGGGTTATTCTAGTGGGCACCAGAAATTTGTTTTCAAGATTGTATGACTGAAACAGGCTTATAATTTTTATACTTAGCCCAGATTTTTCTAACAAATTAATATTAAAATCACCACAAGTGATTATGGACTTCTTAGAATTACAGATTTTATGCAACACTTCATCCATTACCTTTTCAAAACTATCATACAACCCTGAAGGAGGTCTATATACACTTAATATGATAAACTGCTCCAATTCTATACAGGCTATTTCAACTGTTCGCTCAACAGATAGGCTTACAATATCCTTGGGGTCTTTAAATTTAAGCTGATTATTTACTAAGATTAATGCGCCGCCATGTATAGCATTTTCCCTGCAGAATGAACTACCAACCTGGTGATTACTAAAATTGAAAATTAATTGGTGACACTTAAGCCAATGCTCCGTTATACAAAGAATATCTATGTTGTTACAATTCAGGGAAAGTTCTACTTCTAATTCTTTGTTCAAAAATCCTTCAATATAATGATGCACCAGGTTGATACTATTGAAATCCTCTAAACATTCTCTTGGTTTATTATTATCTGGCTTCCTTAAAATATTGCAAGAGGTTGCCTCTGTTGTCTCATTTTCTAATTTAAATGATTGACTGATTCATTAATTGTGATCAAACTATTGGCAGAGTAATTTAACTGAATATTGCATTGGTCAACAGAGGCAACTCGATTAGCCAAGTTCTTGGCTGTAATAGAGAAATAATATGATAGCGATACAGCTACCTGTCTTCTACAATAGTTTGTTAGATAGCACCGATCCACAAGATATCTATCTTTTGTCAAATAAAAATTATTACCAATATAATTGTTAATGTCAATCAAATGAAAAACATTACTATTAGATGTCAAATTATGCAACGTGTTATTAATATTATATCTAAGGAAATTTTCTTCCTGTGGCCAACTTTTACTATATGGAAATGTAAACAACACAATTTTTCTTAAATTTAAGTTTGACAATGTCCTATGATACTGGAGCAACTCTCCTTTGTTCACATTTCCTCTGTTACCTATCAAAATTAATAATATGGTGTCCTGGTTAAAGTTACACTTAATTATTTTTTTCATTATATGATATACAGAACATCCATACAGTTGTTTATCACTGAGTGTCCTGGGTTCTCATCTGATAACAAATTACCTAGGTCTTTTCCAATCTCATCACAAAATATTACTATGTCATTATTTACTTTTTGTTTATATTGTTTAGGGGAACTATTCGTAGGAATATGCAAATCAACACATGGCTGCGGTAAGGTGATATTACATGTTGCCAATGAATGGTCTGGTGTATTTATATGGGAAGCTGTTTGACAGTGGTCACAGTTGTTTGATTGTGAGTTGACCAAATCATTCATCGCCAACACATATTCCCTCATAAGATGTTCAGAGGTATTATATTTGCTAGTCATTGAACTTAGCTTCTCCTGTAGGTGATCAAGTTTAGATTGCAGGTGTTCTGCGTCAATTTTGTACCTCGTAGTGCTTTGCTCCAAATTAAATGAATATATATCTAATTGTTTTAATACATTTAGTCTTTCTCTATTTAATTTAACATTTTTAATGAAATACTTTTGCCTTTTAACCATCTTTTGTGTTTTGAAAATGTATTTATTGATTTTAATGTATTTTTTTAGCTTGTTTTTACCGGTGACTGCCCTCACTGAATTACATAAGTTGGAATCATCCTCACCTGTCAAATCTATTGTGAAGGAGGGATTGGTGGCAGAAACCATTGACGGGGCAATAGGCACCAATTCACTGAACAGACTTTGGTTCAGCGAGGCAGTGATGTTATGATTGTTAGTCTCAAGTTCTGTTATATGACTTCTAGCCTCATGTAGCTGCTGTTCTAATAAGTGTTTATGATCAAGAGTTTGCTCATATTCTGCGCTACAAATCAAATCAAATCAAATCATTTAATACTTTGCAAACATGGGTAATAGGCACATAGATGTTCTTATTATATAAGTTTCTCCACATTTTGCCGTCACATGGGCATGCAAATATATGGTATACAATTATAAATTTGTGAAATTAAAATAAGTGGCATGTCATTGCAATTACAAACACGTACAATAAAAGAGTCAAAAAATAATAGTCAACATGGTCAAGTAATAAAAAAATAAAATAAAATATGATCAACAATGTCAAACGGAATAAAATACACACAGACAGTAACAAAAAATACCTACCTGACTATTACAAAATATAATAAGGATTACATTCAAAATATTCTCTCATGTCAAACTCAATAAGATAACAATTCAGTGTCATTCAGATAGTCGTTTAAATTATAATAACATTTCTTGCATAGTAATTCTTTCAATTCCTTTTTAAACGCATTTAAATTTAACTCTTTGATTTGTCTTGGGATTTTGTTAAAGACTTGCGGTGCTATACAGAATATGCTTTTCCACATTAAAGCGGTTTTGGCTCTACGTCCGCGCAGCACATCATACCGCCTGTTTCGTTTAACAGTATCTGACAAGTTAGGAAACAGGTGTGAATAATTAGACTTAACAAACAAGGCAGTTTCGTAAATATACAAAGACGGTAGTGTTAAAATTTTAAACTTTTTGAAGAAAGGTTCACAACTGTCTGTCACTTGTAGCCTAAACATGGCTCTGATGGACCGTTTTTGCGCTTTAAAAGCGACTTCTCTATTTGTGGAGTTACCCCAGAATATAATTCCATATCTAAGTACAGATGCTACAAGACCATGATAAGCGGTAACTAGTGCATCTGTGTTAACTGTTGGGGCAAGTTTATATAAGGCATAGGATGAACTACTAATTTTCTTACATAGCGCCTCAATGTGATCTTTCCAATTGAGCTGCCTGTCAATTATCAGGCCTAGAAATTTTGCGCTATCTACATCGCTAATTTTATTATTTTGGTACTGGACCTTCATTTTCGAAATTGGTTTCTTATGTCCAAAGTGCATTATTTGTGTTTTATCTAGATTAATTCGAAGATTATTATTATTAAGCCAAGAGATAATTGAATGTAACGCTCTATTGACATCAGCTTCATATGACACCGGTTTATCACATGCTATAGTTATCGTACTATCGTCAGCAAAGAGCGTTGTTGGAAAGTCTAATGCTTTGGGCAGGTCATTAATATAAATTAGGAACATTGGAGGACCCAAAACACTGCCCTGTGGAACACCAAAATAAACTGTGCGTTCTTTAGACAGGTATGTTACTTCTTCTTTAGTCTTGAAATTTAAGTTTGTTATTGCCGTAAATTGTTTTCTTTCTGAGAGGTAAGTACTTAGTAACTCCAGAATGTTACCTCTTATACCATAGGACTCAAGTTTATTCCTTAAGATAGTATGGTCAACGCAGTCAAAAGCTTGGGTCATATCACAATACACAGCACACACAGGTGTCTTATTATCGATGTTAGTCATAATTTTGTTTAAAAAGTCATAAATAGCCATGTTTATTGTCATATTCTTCCGGAAACCTTTTTGTTCGTTACAGAGTATCTTTTGTTTTTCTAAGTATGCGTATAGCTCAGTATAGATATATTTCTCATATATTTTGGAAAAAACTGACAAAAGTGCAACAGGCCTATAATTTTGCATTAGTTGTTTATTACCCTTTTTAAATATTGGTTTCACTATGGAGACTTTAAGACGGTCCGGAAAAACACCATGGCTGATACACAAGTTAAGAATATGGCTCAAATGTTTAGAAATTAAGTCGGCAACTTGTTTTATAATTTTAGTTGAAATTTCATCATACCCCATGCTATTAGTATTTTTTAAGCATTTTATAATGTTGAATACTTGTATCGGTTGACATGGAGCCATAAACATTGATTTTTGTTTATTTGTGATATACGCACTCGATCTTACACCTGCTCCGGTTATGGGTCTAATTTTTTCTATGAAATAGTTGTTGAATTGGTCAGCAATTAGTTGAGGTTTGTTGATCGTTTTATTGTCAATTTGAATTGTATTTATTGAGTCATTAGGTAAGTTTAATTTAGAGTTCTTTATTATTTTCCATGTCATTTTGTTTTTATTGTCAGAAGTTTTAATGTTGTGATTATTTTGTGACTGTTTTGTTAGATTAATTATTTTTTTAAAAATCTTTGTGTAGTTTGAATATTTTGTTTTATTTATTTGAGTAGGTGTATGTCTAGACGTCCATAATAATTGTCTTTTTTTAAGGCTGCATATTTTGAGTCCTCGCGATATCCATTTTGGTTTAAGGGTTATTGGAATTTTAATACGTCTACGGGGGAAGCATAAATCATAAAATAATTTAAATTGCTCAATAAACTTGTTGAATGCATCATTTGGATCATCATTGTCATATATTTCAGAGAACGTTAGCTTTTTAAGGCATGTTCTAAATTTAATAATATTCTCTGGACTAAGGTCCCGTTGCGATTTATACCAATATTTTAAAACACAGTTTATACGTACGGGGCACTTCAGCAGTTGCGCAGTGTGATCCGATAGAGCAAATTCTATCACTTCCGCCTTGCATTTTTTCTCGAAATTGTGGGCAAAATTATCAATGCAGGTCTGGCTTTGCATCCTTGTTGGTTTATCTATTGCTAATGTCATGTTGAAACTCGTTAAGAGACATCTTAGTTCGGATGTCATATTATTATTTTTCAATACGTCGATATTTATATCACCCGCTATAATAATGTTCCCACACTTTCTTCTTGTTAGTATTCTTAATAGTTGCTCTAATTTGGTAAAAAATACATTTAAATTGCCTGTCTTTGGTACTCTATAAATACATATTATTACTACTTTATAACTTGTCAGTTCAATTGCACAGCATTCTATTACATTAGAAATTGAAAGTTCAGAAGCCTCCAGTAGCTCCCTCCATGAATGTCCAGATCGAACCAGAATGCAAGATCCACCTCTTTTACTATTTTGCCTACTGAAACATGCAGCCAATTTATAATTCGGTACGACAAGGCGGTCTTCATGACCTGACATCATAAAATGCTCCGTTATGCACAGTACATCAACAGACTGGTTTTTTTCTGACAGCTCATTAAGACAGATAGAGAGGGTGTCTGCTTTGTTAAATAGACCCGCTATATTTTGGTGTAGAACATATAAATGTTTATTCACGAAAAAGATCATTACGAACAATAATATCCTCAGGCTGGTTATTATTACTAGATGACTTATTTTCACATAGGATATTTTTTTGGAAATTTTCGATCTCTATTTTATAATTATGATATGTAATGTCAGTTTGTACAGATTTATCTACATATTCTTTTTTATTTTGTGCAGATAATGAGTTTTGATATTCCTTTGATTTGAATGTATAGTCCAATTGCAAGATTTCCCTTAATAAAGATCTCGATAATTTAATTATAAAGTGTAATTTCCGAGGCCGATACCTAGAGTAGTCCATGTCCATAAAAATAACATTGTCATACTTTCCACAGATAAATCTTAGCATGTAATTTAGTTTAGCTTCATTAAGATACCTATTTGATGGAACCTCGCTTATAATTATATTAGTGTTCTTAATGGATGACAACCATGTATGTAAGAACATTTCCGTATCATATGGGTTACGATCATGGCGACCTCCAACAACAATAACATAGTCGTTCATATTGAATTTAGCTATTTCACTATTTGATGAATTGATGAGGTTTCTTAGTGTAGTACCAGATTTTATAAACGAAAATACTGTATAGTCTGCTCCCAATAGCTCAGTGAGCGATTGACGTAGTCCATTTCCTTGTTCATTACATAATATCAATACACGTTTTTTTCTTTTATTATTATTAATATCGCGAGAGAAACTGTTTCTAGTAACTGGAGCGTCGTCAGTCAGTTCATCAACAGGTGTGTGCAAAATATTAACGCTTTCATCATTTTCACAACTGTTGCTATTGGAGAGATTTAGGAAGCTTTTATCCTGTAGGTTTTCCTCTATACGTGTGACAGATATGAAATCTTGATGCTCATCGTCACAAGGTAACTTATTTTTGAGAGCCACTGACTTGTTCAATACATCAGCTTTAGGGCTTATCAAGTTTAATGCCTGTATTGTGTACTCTCTTGAAGAAGCCCTAGGTAACCCAGGTTTAGTCAATAGTGTCCGTACCCTCCGTTGATATTGAGGCGAGTAGAACTGCCTAGGCAGGTTTCCTTTGTTTGAACTTTCTTGTATTCCTATTGATTTTAGTAGTTTTATCTTATTTCCGCAGTCAAGTAAGTTACTTTTAAGAGTGTTGTTTTCAAGGTTTAAGTTGTCAATTTCTAAGTTAGCAGTTTGCAACTCCAATTTTAGTTTTTCAATCTCCTCCTTCATTCTTACAGCGTCATTATTATTTACTACAACATTAGGTAGACTTTGGTATGAAACATCCATATCAAATTCGCTGTCACTGGATGACATGTTTCTACACTGGCTGAACCCGTCCACAATAACTTGGAGCCTATCCCGGTCTTCTATGGCGTCAGTGTATTGATTGTATAACTGACCCATTTCCTTTTTTAACTTCCTATTTATTTCGTGGGCTTCAAAGAGAACCCTTTCATTGTCATCCAATTCCCTACTTAGTTGGTCACAGGACTGCTTAGACGCCTTTAATTCGCTCAGAGCCAGTTTAAGTTCTTCTTGGCGAGCGTGGGCGCAACGAGTCATGGTCATGATTGTAGTTAGGAAAAGGATCTCAACATGAATGATGTAACCAAGGTTGTGTAACAATATGCTGATTTAAAAGAGTGTCCATGGAGTTTCTAGTCCGTTCTTCTCCATGGAGATCTACGCTAAGGAATCATGGGCAACTACAGTACTTTCACAGTTTTTATGCCTTGTGACTGGGACTGTAGTTACATTTCATTGTTCTCTTTGTTTCGACAGTTCAAAAGTGCCTGTAACTGGCCTACTTGAAATAAATGCTTTGATTTTGATTTTGGATTTTGATAACTTGAGCGGTATGAATTTGAGTAAGCGAAAAATTAACTAAACTAACGACGAATATTGATTAGTTACTTTATAGCAACTGGTCCTCTACCCACTGGTTAATGTCATTTTGAAACAAACACAAAGGAACTTTACTCATCCTGACTGACTGTTTTTTTTAACAATTTTACTACATGAACTAACATAATATGTAGTAAGAATACACATTCGTTATTCGTAATTTCATCGGGCAACCATGCCTGATGTTTTCGATCAATATTGATTTCGTTTGATTAAAAAATGAAAAGGTTACGAAAACTAATTATTTTTTTAAATAAAAAGTAGGCTTTACAATTTCATCGGACAACCTATTATTGAAATGAATAATAGTTTTAATAAGACAATAATCTGCTGATAACCTCTCAATACTATTTTAAACCTATTTGCTATTCGTGCTATGCTCAGTAAAAAATATATTTTTGTAGCTACAGGTGGTGAATTCCAAAGCATCATAGATGTCCTCCTTGAGAACACTGTGACTGAGACCAGTAGCATCTTCACTGATGCTGACCTAAGGAAAATTATGGACAACGTGCTGGTAGGTGGCTTTGACACCACCATCGGTCAGACGCTGTTCATGTTTGCCTGCATCGGCAGCTACCCTGAGGTACAGGAGAAGATTTATCAGGAGTAAGTACATATTTTGAGAATCTGCAAGTTGTTGGGTCAGATGCAAAAGGCTACTTAATTAGGTTTCGTTACCGGTATAAACAATAGTTGCAAAACACACCCAGAAATAGAAATAAACTAACTGCTCAAAGTATAAGCTTGATAGATAAATGAACATCGTAAGAAATTGGGACTTAAGAATACAGAACAATTAGGGTTCCATCGAAAGTCGGAGCGAAGGAGCGAAGGAGGAGCGCGTAGCTAAATAATAATAGCCGCTCGGGTTCACCTTTCGGTTAAGCCGTGCTTGCCTAGGTTGGTCTGTGGATGGGTGACCACCCAATAGGTACATACCGAGTTTCCTCCGTGCCTAGGAAATCAGGTTAAGCTGTTGGTCCCGGCTGTCATCTGTAGATCTTTGACAGTCGTTACAGGTAGTCAGTGGCCAAAAAAGTCTGACAACCGGTCTTACCAAGGGGTATCGTATTACCCAGTACTAATTGGGTTGCGGAGGTCAGTTATGCAGTCTCTCCGTGTAAAATACTGGTATTCAGCTGCATCCGGTTAGACTGGAAGCCGACCCAAACATAGTTGGGAAAAGGCTAGGCAGATGATGATGGAAAGTCGAAGCGAGACGAGAAAAAAGTGTTCGAGAAATCGCGTCTTGATAGCCAGACGCTACTTACACACTAGATATGTATCGTGATATTGGGATTGAATAAGTTGGTAGCCCTTAAATAAACTAAAAATAGTAAACCAAAATATCGATCATGTATCATTTATACCTATGGGGTAACCACATAGATAAAACATTAAAAAAATCAAATAAAAATCATTAGATATTATTATTATCATTAGAAATTATTAGATAAATCATTTATTTAGTGCACACAAAAGACACAACACACGGAAGTACAATTAAATTATACAATTTACATGAATATTCTTCAAATACTTACCTATAAAAAAACAAGGTACCAATACAACGTGTAACAGAAAGGGTATAATCATATGGAATACTGTGGTACGGACCATCAAACTGAACAACTTTCTCTATGGGACCACCATCGAAATCGTAAAAAAATAATCAGCTGTCCTATACAAAATTTCAATACCTACTCGACCCAAATGTATGGGACAGCTGATTATTTTTTTACGATTTCGATGGTGGTCCCATAGAGAAAGTTGTTCAGTTTGATGGTCCGTACCACAGTATTCCATATGATTATACCCTTTCTGTTACAGGCTGTATACAAAAAGGAAAACATAATTTATGAAATAAGTATGGTAACACCATAACAAACTTCAACTAAAATAACGAGTATTTAAACAAGGTGCGGTGTGCGCCTCAAGGTTGCACTTAATGGGAGTCCAGCTCAGCATGTGTCAGGCATGCACCTGACGCTGGTATTCTGCTGGATCCCTGTAGTGACATACGGACGTCGAGCACACGAGATAAATCGGTGTTGTGATAAAGTGTTGTTCATGCGCGGAGTGAAATTGTGTAATTAAACCCTCAACTTAAATCAAGTACTTTACAGTAACTTTAGTGTATTGGAAACGTTCTTGTTAATTAATGTGTGTTTTAATACTTGAGTATTTATTAGGTTAAATGTATATTGTTTATACGAGTAATTAAAAGTTTATAAATAAGTGTTTAATACTAATATTATAGCAGCGTAAGTGCGTATAACAAAAATAAACGATTTGGCTAGATTAAATTGATGTTAAAATATATAAATATAGGTTTATAACATGTGAAGGTATTATACCTAATTATAATGGTTGACCAACAAAAGATTCACAAACTATTAAATTACTAAGTAATAGTACCCCTTGTTCACAGGTTTGTGACATACTCAGTACATCATTCTTTAGGTGGAAGCGCAAGGGTAGCCCACGAAATTTAAATTTTCTTAAGTTTATTGGAATTTGCAGGTCAGTGTCAGGTTGGATGTTGATGAAAATATGAATCGCGCCAGTAACACGTAAAGAGTTACAGAATTATAATCATTCAAATTATCAATACAGCCCTCCAAGTTCATATAACCCCATTCAATAGCTATTTCATGAAAAAGTCACTCTTTGGGATTATATGAACTTGGAGGGTTGTATTAATATTTTGAATGATTATAATTCTGTAACTCTATAAGTGTTATTGGCGCGATTCATATTTTCATCAACATATAACCTGACACTGACCTGCAAATTGCAATAAACGTAAGAAAATTTAAATTTCGCGGGCTACCCTTGCGCAACCACCTTAATGTACTGAGAATGCTAAAACAAGTCAGCTGTTCCGTACATTTTGACCGTATAGGTAGGTACTTTCATGAATTGTGATCCAATTACGCGATCGATAGCAAAAAAATATGACTTGTTAAAATTCACGCCAGTCAGTACAGGCTACAGGCTGACAAAATAAAAAAAAACATTAATCTCGACTTATAAAAAAAAACGTTTATTCTTTGTTCTGTGATGTAATGCGTGCAGTAAAGTCTAGTTACTTAGTTAAACGAAAAATATTTTGTAGGTGATGTTTACTATAAGTCTTTATTTTTAGGGTTCCGTAACCGAAGGGCTACAACGGAACCTTTATAGATTCGCCCTGTCGTTCGTCCGTCTGCCACAGCCATTTTACTCCGAGACTGTTTTCACCACACAGTTGAAATTTAGTTTTGCTGTTGAGAGTTTTACATATTAATGAGCGTCAAAAAATATTTTATATTATTTGGTGCTACGGAGCTCTGCGTGTGAAGTCCGACACGCACTTGGCCTTTTTTTTAACTTCCCTTTTGTTGTACGTACTGGTCAAATCTTGCAACTGAATTTAAAACCAGTTCCTCCCAACCGATTGAGCTGATATTTTCACACCTTTGGTTCTGGTGACAATATGTCTATGTTTATGACAGACACGACTTAGTCCTACAGCCAGGAACGTGATCTCGCGATAGAACTCGTAGAACTCGAATAGAATGAACATTCCAACAGTATTGTGAGCTATGCCAAAATATGATAAACACACAAAATAAACTACCTTAAATTGCGCTTGATTTCGACTTGATACCCGAAACACGACATGGAGGGCGTATCCACAGAGAACTTTTATTATATGGGGCATCGTACGCTTTCATTTGGCATAGCTCACAATAAAATATATAACTGTTAAATTTTCTTTCTGCCCAAAAGTGACAGTGGATCACGCCGTGGTATATTTGGGAGCTGTCGACAGACACCCCACACAGTTATATACATTAATTTTTATTTTTCAACCCACTGCTACATGTATGAGGTGGGGAGCAAACCCTATTTTTAATGTTTCCATAATTTCACATCACGTTTGTATGACATATGTTCATAGAAGACACTTACTCTTCAAGTTTCAACTGTGTGGTGCCAACAGTCTCGGAGTAAAATGGCTGTGATATACGGACGGACAAACGGACAGGGCGAATATAAAAAGGGTTCCGTTTTAGCCATTTGGTTACGGAACCCTAAAAACGGTAAGTTTAAAAAAAACTTTAAATTCCTAGAATAACTCAAGTTTTGGGTGAAGACGGAAGAGTAACAAAACAGAATATATCTCAACTGGTATATTTAGAAGCAGCAATCAAGGAATCCCTGAGGCTGTACCCAACTGTAGCGATGGTGGCTCGCGAAGCTACAGTGGATACAAAGTTACGTAAGTATAATAACAAATCTAACGACTGCCTAAAGTAATCCTTGTTTATGAAATTATAAAAAAAAATAAACACTAAACGTTTTATTTCTTTAGGTAATGTGACAATTCCCGCCGGCAGCAGCGTACTAGTCCATATATGGAGTGTTAACAGAAACCCTGAATATTGGGGTGCCGATGCCGATGAGTTTAAACCAGAGAGATGGCTCAGTCCTGATACTCCGAAACATAAAGGCGCTTTTGCAAGTTTTTCACCGGGACTGAGAGGGTGTATTGGTAAGCTTCGCTAGAATAGAATAGAATAGAATAATTTTTATTTGTGTAAAAACATGGTACATTATGGTCTTATAAATAGGGTTGTAACGTTAAAATGTTTCGCCATAGAATGGCATACAAATATTAGTACATCTTATACGTAGAATTTTAATACGAAACATCAATTTGTTTAAATATTAATACAATAATATGTCTTGGTAATAAGAACACCACTTAACAATTTAGGATTCGTATCTATTCGAAATCTTAACATTAACAGATGCTTAAATTTAAAGAAAACATTAAAAAATAAAACATTTTAAAACACTGTAAAACTCAGCAGCCATATCTATCGGTTACTTTTTTTTTCAAGAAATTCTTTTACACTATAGAAACAATTATCAATAAGCCATTTATGTCATTTGGATTTAAAATATTTTAAGGGGAGTTCTCTCAATTCTTTTGGTATGTTGTTAAAAAAATTTATTGCAGTGATTAAGCTATTTTTTTGGCATAATGTGCTTTGATGTGATTGGTATTCTTAATCTTGTAGGATCCCGACGAGTGTATTTCGAATGCAGGTCACATGCTATAAAAAATTTAGAGTGTTCCTTCACAAAAAGACCAGCTTGCATAATGAAAAGACCTGTTAGGGTTAATAGTTTTAATTTTTTAAACAGTGGTCTACAGGATGTTAATGGGCTGATACCGAAAATAGCTCTTAGGCATTTTTTTTGAACAATGAATGCTTCACTTACATTTGTGGAGTTCCCCCAGAGTAGGAGTCCATACCTGAGTAAAGAGGATACATACCCGTGGTAAGCAGTAAGGGCGACTGCCTCACTAGCGATACGTCTAATACGTTTTAGAGCAAACACAAATTGGTTGAGTTTTTTGCAAACGTGTTCCATATGTAATTTCCAGTTACAATGCTGGTCAAGAATGAGCCCAAGAAATTTGTAATCATTAACTTCGTTAATTTGTTGTCGTCAAGGACATTTAACTTCATATTTTTTTGGTTTTGAGCTGTAATTTCGAAAATTTATGTATTTGGTTTTACTTAGGTTTGCACAGAGATAATTATTTTTTAGCCATTTTAAAACTTGATTAACTATTGTATTGAGTTTTTTTTCGTGATTTATGTCTGATTTATCATCATTAGTAACAATTACAGAAATATCGTCAGCAAAAAGTATGCACTGTTGTTGTAAAGCAGTGGGCAAATCATTGATATAAATAAGGAAAAGTAATGGGCCCAGTATGCTTCCTTGTGGTACACCTGTTTTGGTTTGATTATATTCAGAACTGAATGATGTGGATTCGTTATTTTCGTTTATTGAGCTTATTTCTACTCTTTGCTGACGGTTGGATAAGTAGCTAGTGATCCAGTCAATTACTATCCCTCTGATTCCGGAGTTATTGCATTTTTTTAAGAGCAAATCGTGGTTGAGAAAGTCGAAAGCTTTGCTCATGTCAAAGAAGACACTGGAATTTTTTGATCTAATTTTTCTATAACATTTTTTATTAGAGTAAATGCTGCTAACGTTGTCGATTTACCCCTTTGAAAGCCGTTTTGTTCTTCTTTTATAATTTGGAATTTTTCTAGATAATTTGTTAGTCTACGATGCATGACTTTCTCAAAGATTTTTGATAAGTTTGATATTAGTGTAATAGGCCGGTAATTAGCCAAATCTTTTGTATCACCTTTTTTAAATAAAGGTTTCACAATTGATTGCTTAAGTTTTTTGGAAACATCCCTTGCCAGAATGAGAGATTGACCAAGTATTCAATAATTGGAGATATAATGGTGGCACAGGATTTAAGAATATGAGTCGCTATACCTTCAAATCCAACCGATTTAGTGTTGTTGAGGGACATTATGGTATTTCTTACTTCGTTCTCATAACATGGATGTAAAAACATGGTTTGAGCCATATTCGGTACATCTATTGTAGGTTTATTATCTAGTGAACGCTTATTATTGATATTATGGAATTCGTTGGCAACATTAATGAAAAAGTAATTGAAAGTTCTTGCAATTTCTAGAGGTTTGTCTATAAGGTTATTGTTGATTTTAATAGTTTCTATATTTGTTTTAGTGTTAACATAATCCGTTTTGTTTTTGATAATCTGCCATGCTGCTACCTTTGTTTTTTACATACCTTTTTCATACCTTTGTTTTTTGCTGCTGACATTATTTTAGAATTAATGAGGTGTTTTGATCGACTAACGCATCCTTTGAAGACAAACTATATTTTTTTAAATTTGATTTATCATTTTCAGATTTTGATATGTATTGGCGATATCTTAACTTTCTTTTTTGTCTGCTTGATTTCCTGATTCCTGTTGTGATTCACCTTGGTGACTTACAGTTTGAACTTATTCTTATTTTATTGATCGGAAAGCAGAGGTTGTAAAATAAACAAAAAGTTTCGTGAAATATATTAAAAGCTAAATTTAAGTTTTCTTGGTCATGCACTTCTGACCAACTTAGGGCTGATAAACAATTTATAAATTTGTCTAAGTTATCTTTACTGTAGTCTCTTTTGTATATATACCAACTTTTTAGCCTCATTGGTTTACTAGTTATAGGAAATTTTAACGTTTGCCCTGTGTTGTGGTCAGAGAGGAATAATTCGTGAACTTTGCCATTCGCGTCTTTGATGTTACTTATAAAGTGATCAATGCATGCCTTTTGTCTCGTTGGTTGATCTATGTGTAAGAAGAGACCAAAATTGACTAGAATGTCTTTAAGACGTAAAGCTATTTTATTGCTTTTAAGTGTGTCTATATTTAGATCGCCTGTTAGAATATTTTTTTTGTTGGGTTTATTACAAATCTTATGCAGAAGTAATTCAAGTTTGTCAAAGAATGAGTTTATGTGGCTGTCTGGGGTTCTATATAAGCAAATAGTAATGCAGTTTAGAGCGGGAAATTCTACTCCGCAACATTCAAATACTTTGTCCATGGACAAAGTGCTACAAATAGCCAAAGTTTTAAAGTCTATAGAATCTCTTGCAAGAATACAAACACCACCTCTTTTTTCTTTTGTTCTAGAGTATGAGGTAATTAGCTTAAAGTTTTTTAAAGTTACGTTGTTTTCATTACCTCTTTTAATAAAAGTTTCCGAGAGACAAATCACATCTATATAATTACTTTTTCTATCAAAATCGTCTATGCATAACTCTAAATTATCTTGTTTGTTTAAAAGACATGCTATATTCTGATGAAACAGTGTAATTGACTCTGTTGTTGTATCTTTGTCGTTTTTGAGATATTTTTTTGATTTGATACTATAGAAAAAACGTGCTTTCTTGTTTAAGTGATTTGTTTTTATCCATTTCTAAAGCTTTTTTTCGCATTAGATCGAAATAATAAGGAATCGTTCCTTTAGCATGGTTACTACTACTGGTGCATTTGTTATTTATTTCAATTCGGACTCTTTTCGGGGTGTTTTCATGATCAGATAATGTTTTTTTTTTTATGTGTAGGAGCATATTCTTTCGATTCAATCTTAGTATTAATGTTTGTTTCAGTTTTTTTTGACGTGAAATTTAAATATTTTGCATTATAATCTAAAATGTCTATAGTAGAATTAATTTTCTTACATAGGGTACTTACAGATAACTTATAACAATTTATAAAAGTACAGTTAACAATATTATTACAAAAGTTTTTTAAAGTTTCATTCAGTGTCTTTTCCTTCAGATGATAAGTTTTATTTACACCAAGAACGATGACATTGGTATCTTCAAATTTTTTGAGTACATACGATAAATTGTATTACAGTTTAATGGGATTGTTGTCGTTTTCACCAACGCTTATAATTATTTTATCTCCGCGAGTTATTTTCATGCGTTCGCAACTGCTAAGCACGTCATTTGCTGACGCTTGCGGTTTAGTAGTAGATTCAATTTTATATTTTTCATACCTAGTGTTAGTTCTGGAATGAGCTAACTTAGATGCTAATCCTACACATTGTTGAGCACCAAATATGTAGATGGATTTCTGTTTATTATCCATCCCACCTTTTTCTTCTTCACATTTCAGGTTTGGTGTATTATTTTGTGTAATATTATCCTCGTCTACCTTTACTTCATCTGGAGGTGGAGAGCTGATAGTTGTGATTGGGAGTACTTGCGAGTAATGTTCAGTAGTACAGTTGTTGGTTTCTCTAGGTGGTAGACTTCCTGACTCTTTTGTTTTATTCGCTGTTGTGGTATTTATGGTCTCGGTAGATATTGTTTCATGTAGTAACTTAGACGTAGATAGTTCTTGAATTTCCTTGCGTAGTTGAATGTTTTATCTAGATATCTCTTTTCATCACGACATTAGCCAGTTAGAATTATAGAATTAGACCATAACAGGCATTTCTGAATGTCAACAAAACAACAAAACGCGAAGCTACAGTCCCAGTCACAAGGCTAAAGTACTGTAGAGTACTGTTGTGAAAGTACTGTAGTTACCCATTCCAAAGCTCTCTCTCACTTCTCTCTTCCCTCTCTATGGAGAAGAATGGGCAAGAAACCCAATGGACACTCTTTTAGTTGTAATAACTTTTTATGGAGTGGCTGTAAATGAATAACATCTTTAGGTTGTACAGCAAAAAAAATGGGGCATTGTAGTACTTGATGGAAATTATACATATTTAGATGTTTAAAATTACATTTTTTTTTTTCAGGTAGAACGTATGCACTTATGTTTTTGAAGGCAACCATGGCCCCGGTACTGCGCAGGTTCAAACTTACAGCCGACCATACGAAGATAAAACTAGTATGCCACATAATGTTAAAACCTGAATCAGGACATTTAGTGAGAATTGAGGAGAGGCGATGAAATAAATGATAACAAAAGATTGTTATTTTATTTTAAGTGTTGACAAACCTTGTTCATGAGCCTTTTATAACAAGACAAAACAGTGGGTGTAGATTGACACAATATACATTTTCAGAATACAAAAAAACCAAGATATCGTTCTTATTATTTTCATGCTTCGAAACACATTCAGTCGATATTTTCACAAATGGATTGAATCAAAATAAAGAAAAGTTTATTGTTCTCAGAAGCGTAGTTACAAAAAAAAATGTTATTTATTTCAATATCACAAAGGAAACAAAATAGAATACTGGGCGTCCTACCACCGCTACGCCCGCCGCCGTACGGAAGAAAAGTACTATGTGGAAACCGAAACGTGTTACTAACAGTCGTTTGTACCATGAACCGTTGGTCAACATTACCTTTTAACCATTAACTTTTCCATTTTCCGTTGACGTTTATGTTACGGAACCCATCGTGCGCGAGTCCGACTCGCACTTTAACGGAATTCAACGGTGTGTCCGTTGAATTCCGTTGAGGTGTGCTGGTGTCCTAACGATGTTTTCCTTATCTGTTTTTACCAAGTGATTATTAAAAAACAATCTTATTTGTTTAGTCAACTACTAACGTTTAAACTAACTTATAAACTAACTTAAAAATATTATTACAATTATTAAAAAATACAATTATATACGTATACCCTCAGCTTTAATAAAAATGTCCAAGTGCGATATTTGTAAAAAGAAAAGAACTAAAACTTCACCGGGGTTAGAGTGCAGCGAGTGCGAGCGGGCAGTGCACTTGAACCCAAAACGTACGGGATTCACTAATAAAGCTACATCCAGCCTGGAGTGGACATGCCACGAATATCAGCAGGCAGGAATCCCCGAGACGTAACTCATCCATCATTGTACCGGAAGATGACGGTGAAGAGGACGACACCCTAGACCAAATAAATGTAAAAAGTTTATTATGCAATATCACTAAAGAGGTTGAAAAAGCAATTAAAAGCAAAATGGCACAACTAAGTGATTCTTTGCAGTTCCACAGTGGCAAACATGATGAAGCAATTGTGACTGTCTGTCACGTACTCCTACTATTGATTAAGCAAATATCTCAGACTTGTATGTTATTTCAAAAATCACCACACGATATCGGCCACGTGCAAAACATTAAACCTCTATCTTATGAGTTGACAAGTTATCGTAATTAATGGAGAAACGTCTTTCTCCCTTTGAATTGTAAAACAATATTGGGTTTCTTAGGAACGCATAAATCCAATAGTCGGCCGACAGGCCTAATGTCGAAGACAAAGAAGTTTGGCTTTAATTCCTTCTGCGCATGCGGCTTCCCTGGTAGCTCATAAACGGCACAAATATGTGGATGTCTCTAACTATTCTCAAGCTCATTTTTTTCTCATCTATCTAACCAGATTCTTTACGATAGTTTTCAAATCATTTATACATCTTTTGCTCAGAATAGTTACAGCACTGATGACAATATTTGTGTCACTTGTTTAATTCACTATTTTACAATATTTTCTTACCTTTGTATAGATTCTTTTTTACCGATTGTTTGTGAATGTTTGAACATTATAGGCTTTGTAGATTCCCAGATGCTCGTTAACTTTTGTTAACTTTTCATCTTGTCTTAATTTTTTTTTGTGTAGTAAGCAACGACCTATTGTCGGGCCTATGCTGTTCCCCCATACTTAAGTACTAATGCTGTAACATGATAATATTGTAACACCAAATGATTTGAAAAGAGTAACCATGGAGTTTCTTGCCGGTTCTTCTCCATAGGAAACGACCAACCCGAACCGTGCACCTTTTTGTCGACGTTTTATAAGTGCCCATCTAGGCCTATGTGAAATAAAAATATTTTGATTTTGATTTTGAATGTAATATTTTAACAAACTCCTAGGGTGGGAGCGCAAGTGTAACCAGCGAAATTTAAATTTTCTTAGGTTAATTACAATTTGCAGGTCAGTGTCAGGTTGTATGTTGATGAAAATATGAATCGCGCCAGTAACACGTATGGAGTTACAGAATTAGAATCATTCAAATAATCATAAAACCCTCCAAGTTCATTTAACTCCATTGAGTGACTTTTTCATGAAATAGCTATTGAATGGGATGGCACAGTTATATATCACCTATGTATCTAATAAATGTAGGAATTATAATTTTGATAACCACTCAACATAAATTAGAAAAAATAAAAATCAAACGATCAATACGTTTTTACGAAAGCACGAAACACCAGGTTTTTCAATAGCTTTTTCGGCTAACTGGTAATGAACAAAAATCTGAAAAAAAATCGTACATACTGGGCATATATGTAGTATATTCGTAAGTGTATGATTTTTTATTTTAAAATTAATTTAATTAGTACTTTGAAAAAAATGTGGTTCACACCGAAAAGTCGACCCGATAAAATAATGCGCATAACCGTCGTCTACTCGTAAGAATATGTTGAAAATATCAATAAATATGAAATATTATAAAACTTAAGGTGTTTATCTATCCAATTCAATTTTTTTGACTACTTATTTAATTGTAATAAAATATTTAAATAATGCCATAAAAGCCCATGCGCTCACTCGTTGCATTTAGTCCCCTGGTTGGAGGCCTTAGATTCATTTTTAAGGCATCCACAGGGATTTTCCCGGTTAAGCAGTAGCCAGCCTCAGAAGCTGAACTGCGACTGGTTGCCATCTCCAAAAAAAAAAATCGTTGCGTTTAGTCGCGCCCGAGGGCGGACCTGTGTCGCTGCGACTGCCGCTCCCGTCTCGTAAAGTACTTGCGAATCGCGCGTGATTTTGTAATACGTCTGACTAGTTTTGATACTGTGAGAATTTTTTTTTTTTGTTCTACTATGTTTGTTTGCTGTGTGGATTGGACCGGATAAGCCTCTTGAAGGATATGGGAACTGCTGGGACTACCGGAAGCACAATTAAACATGGACTTCGCTAATAGACGTATATTCGTAGACTGGCGCGCTCCTAGCAATGTACAAAATACTTAATACTGACTACCCACTATTACAAATATATCACACCTCCACCACAATACAACAGTATCTCTATATTATAACCAATAATAAAACACGAGATAAACAACAATATCAACCTCATTAGGTTCTGGTAGGTAGATTCTTAACTAGTTAAACAATTTTACATCTGTCTACTGGTTTACGTGTTCGCTTAGGGGAATGGTTCTCCGGCAGCGGAGGTTAACCAGCGAATCTTCAGGAGGACTAATGCCCGGATTTGAACTTCCGTCCTTATTCCTGGTAGTCGCCTCTGGTGAGGCTACCTTTACTGCCCGTTCTAACCCCTCGCTGAGAGGCTCGACCACGCTCTCTCCCCCATGATCCATATCGTCCACAGTCTCTAGACAGGTAACATCAGATAAGCGTGACCTGCGGCGCATTTGATCTACATGTCTTTTTAGTAGTTGACCATTATCCTTTACCACTGAGTATCTACGGGCACTGTCTACCCGTTTCACGGTACCTTTCACCCACCTATCACTAACACCATACTCACGAGCCCAAACTGAATCAACCTCTTTGAAACTGCGGTCTGTTCCCCCCGCGAATTCCATTTGTCGTTTCTGGGCTTGATGGACTCTGTCTTTGGTGACCGGGTTGGTACGCAGTAAATCAAGTCTGGAGCGTAATGGACGTCTCTGCAACAGCATAGCCGGGGTTTCCCCGGTAGTGCTGTGCACGGTGTTTCGATGTGCTAACAGAAACGTTTGTAGTGCGGTGTCGACATCTACACAATCCCTATGCGCTTTATTAATAGCCCGCTTGCAAAGCTTGACTGCATTCTCCGTTGCCCCGTTAGATGATGGGTGGTAGGCTGGTGAAAAAAACTGTTTAATGCCGTTGTTTTTTAAGAAAGTTTTAAACTCTATACTAGTGAATGGTGGGCCTTGATCCGATACTAATTCCACCGGCAACCCAAACCTTGCAAATGTAGCTCTTAAAACCTTAATAACATTTAATGCATTAGTTCGTATCATCTCAAAAACTTCTAACCATTTTGAAGAAGAATCAATAATAACTAATATTAACAAAACACTTACCCAGATTTTCTTGGAGTCCTGGATTGAGCACTGTTCCGCTTTTCTTTTTTTGATTTTATTTTGACCTAAAATAATAAATTGCCGGCGGCACTATAGAATAAACACATCCATTAGGGTCAAAATAAAATCACTTTAATCAGTGTTTGTTTTGCTTGGGTATCTTTGGTTAGACGTACTGAACGCTGTGTTAAAATTTGTCCATCTATTTTAATGGGACCTTATATATGTTTACAATTTATTAAATATGATCGCTTTTGAATTAAAATAATATCGTGATTAACCGGATGTTAACACTAAGAAGGTAAGACCTTTATATGGCCCTAGGAAATCTATATGAACCCTTGTCCAGGGGCGCTCGTGATACTGCCACGGTTGTATCGGGGCCCGCGGCGGCGCGTCCGCTTCCGCTGCACAAGTCTAACATTGTTTACATAACGCTTCCACGGCTGCGTCAATATTAGGCCACCATACGTAGCTACGTGCCAAGCTTTTGGTTTTTACGATCCCATACAAAACTTTCTTTTACTTGGGAGAATGCTAGGGAGTCATTGGAATATATGAACACCCTCCGTGTTCATATATTCCAATGAAGCAACTCATATAAATGATAGAACTTCACTTAGAAGTTCGTTTAATCATATATTATATATTCCTTGCTTCATTATTCATATATGAATTATTACACCGTAGATGTTAAGAGCGAAAGTTTTTCAAATTAAAATCATTATTACTCATTAAAGTTTTAATCATAATATAGTATAATAATTGTATTATTACTACCTTAAGTACCTACTTAGGTAAGTTTATTTCTAAAGTTATGCAGAAGGAATTAAAGCCAAACTTCTTTGTCTTCGACGTAGTCCTTGATTTTGTAATATGCTTTTTTAATAAGGACACGTTTGATGTAATTTTTGAACTTTCCATCGGTCAGTTCTATAACTGACTTTGGCAACTTGTTATAAAAGCGTATACTGTTTATAAGAAAAGACTTGCTAGTTTTAGTTAATCTGAATTTATGTATTACAATTTCGTGTTATTAGATGACCTGGTCCAGCCAGCTGTTTTGCGAATGGTTTCGATATTGACGCCAGCAGAGCTCGCAGCGGAGGTCGACGCGTGGCGCGTACTACGAGCACCAAATACACTTATGTTAACCCCGCTCTCTGCCAGGACTTGTTTAATCCATCTGCTGATGGACTGCGTCGTAGCTGCTTTGTGTGGACGTTTGTGCGTCAGAAGCAGCCTTTTTGTTCCTTCAGGTCTGATGTTTCTAGTTTTAGAAATATAGTCTGAGAGAACTGTCGCTGGGCAAATACTGGTATTTTCCCTAAAGTATGGGAGGAATAAAACGGGTTGGTCTCTGCCGGGTGCTGATGTTTTTATAATATCGGTTATGAGGATTTTAATACCATTATCTGAGAATGAAATATTATCAAGCTTAATCAGAGAAAGCGTCTGCACCCTGTGAGCAGTGCAAATAACTAAAGAGATTACAAGTTTCTTAGTGATCTTTTCAAGCGAGAGATCCGTGTTGGGAATCCATGTCGAAATTAGATTTAAAACTAACTGAGGATCCCAGGTGCGGGAATATTTAGCTTTTACGGGTTTTATTTTGTATGCTCCCTTAAGAAATCGTCTGAACCAACATCATTGCCAATGAAAACTGACAAAGCAGATCGGTGGGAATTGAGACTGCCGTATGCACAACCATTATTAAATTGTGTTGCTAGAAATGTAAGAATTGATGTTTTCGACGGCTTATATACATCAATGTTTTTCATGATGCAATATTCCCACCATAATTTGAGTGAAGTATTATATTGTTTAATAGTACTGTCCGAGAGCGAGGATAACATAAGAGTTGATGATTCCGTGCAGGCAACCTTTCTCAAGAACGACGCCCGGAGAGCCTCGCGACAGCCAGGGTAAGGTTCTTGTGTAAGGGGTGGTGATCTCTGAAATGAGATTGCAAAAGATTTTTATTGGGATTTAAATAAAGTACATCCGAAACTAAAATTTTTTGAAGGAGCGGAAACCGTGGCTGTGAGGGCCAGTAAGGATACACCAGTATACCATGGGCCTCATCTTCAATAATCTTTCTAAGGCATTTTAGTACCAACGAGAATGGTGGAAAGGCGTGAAAGTAGTCAGTATGCCAACTTATAGTGAATGCGTCTACGGTTTCCGCGTCCAGATCCTGTTTCCATGAAACAAATCGGGTACACGGCGTTATCGCGTGAAGCAAAAAAATCTATTTCTGGTTTACCAAAATATCGTGTGATTTCTAAATAGGCCTCATTAGAAAGTGACAATTCAGTGTCCGGATTGACTATTCTGGAACCACGCAGACTCCGCGTCTGCGTGGTTTTGCTTGGTATTCACATATGACACGAATATCCAAAGGCCGCGCTGCTCACACCACTTCCAAAGTGACCGAGATTAGTCGTTAAGGTATAGGGAGGTAGGGGGTATTATATACCTCCCATACAATTCACATAACTTATCGCGGTTGTGTTATCTATACGTAGTAATATTGCACAGTTAGTTACATTATTGGCAAATGATTTCAAGCCCAGAAAAACAGCCATTAACTCTAAGTAATTAATATGGTTTGCTTTTTCTGTGACCTTCCATTTACCGTTTACTTCCTGGTTCTTACAGACAGCGCCCCATCCTGTTCTAAAAGCATCAGAATATAATAATTTTGCAATTTTACTTCGTTTATCGGAGGGTAGACATATGCTTAGGTTTCGCGTGTTGTAAACAAACCCTAAACACTTACAGGATTGTGTGTTGTTGTCAAACTACTTTTGTCGTAATTGATGACAAAACCAAGACAACGGAGTAATTTCAACGTTTCTTTAACGTTCTTTACGCATTGAGCATAAGTATTGCCGATACATAAAATATCGTCTAAATAACACACGGATTGAAACACGCGAAATCTAAGAGCAGCTATTACTTCCCATCATAACCTTAGTAAATATCCGTGGGGCCACAGATAAACCGAAAGGTAAGGCATTACAAGCATATGTGTATGTTTTGATAGAATTACTAGGTTGAAACTTCAATTTCAAACATCTGCGATCAGAAGGTCGAATAGGCAAGAGAATGTATGCATCCTTCAGATCAATGGTGGCCAAGTATCCATCACGCGGTATTAATTTACAAGCCGTCCGGTAATCCTCCATCTTAAAATGCTCATTACGTATTAATTTGTTCAAAGGTTTTAAATTCAATATAAAACGTTTGTCGCCGTTAGGTTTTGGAGTGAGAAATATTTTGGAAATGAATTGATCATTTGTGAAACTGCATTCAGAAATGGCTCCTATGTTTATCAATTTATTAATGGCCTCCAGCATAGCCAAGTTTTCATGCATGATAAGTTATTTTGCGGTATTGTTGACTGACTTACAGCTTCGTGACTACAGTTCGAAATGGTATGGAATAACCATATTTTATCCAATCAAGAACAACATTATTGTTTGTTATTTGTAACCAACAATCGTAAAAGTGGGTATAGCCGCATGTACCTGAGCTAGTGGTGACTCTGCGCGGGCGCACGTGATTTGTCCTGAGTCGTACTCCGGTGCGGCTGCTGCGCTGGTGTTGTGTAAGGTCGGCGAGCTCCTGAGGTCGCTGCTGGTCTCCTGTGGTAACCTCCTCGCCCCCCCTGTTCGCCGGGTACCGAGGAGCCGCGTTCCAGTTTCCCTGGTAGGAAGACCGATTGCCGGAAGTCGAAGCCGTGGATTTTTGAGGCTTAGCTTGCTTTTTGATAGAGAGGCCCTGCTTCTCGATGGCCTTCGCGGCCTTTATCTTCTCTGAAAGTGACGATCCAAACAACGATTCGTCACGCTCGGATTCGCTAACCATGTGTAAAAATGATTTGTCTAAACTGGGTATAACAAGCTTCATTCGACTTTGCGTTGCCGCGTTGCTAAGAAATGTGAATCACATAACAATCGGCAACCATTGCTTAGATGTTTAATCGCTTGGACTTTGTTGTCGTTTTTTACCTCTGTTAATGGCCGCTATACCCGCACCAAGTTGTTGCTGTGATGCTGTCACTGTTTTGTCACGATTGCGAACCATGTCCGGTACCGCGGCCGAGATCTCTGCGTTCAACTTCGGCGCTTGTAAGAGCTTACAGTTATCCGGTATTAAATAGTCTTTCAGCAACTTATCCTTGCTTTCTTTGGCCATATCTTTCTTGAGTAAAGGTGGCCACAATTTTGACAAATTTTCATGAATGTTTTCACCATACTCGGGTGAATCGGACGTGGATTCTCTACATTACATTATTGAGCATTGAAGCCATGTTGCCGATCTGTTTGACGTTAAAATAGTATTTTTCCTACCGTTTTCCAGCATTCCGATGTCTATCAGAGAAAGAAAATCCCTAATCCATTGCTTTACCATGTTCAAAAAATTCGAGGAGGAGAAATAATGAAACGTGAACGGAAGAAATACATAGATTTCTGAAACTTTTATTAAATAGGTATACACAATTAATAGAATTCCTATGCCTATAGTTTGAGTCTCAATTCAACAAAGCAAAGACTCTGTAATGTGCGTGAATACTCAATGTACAAAATAGTTTCAATCCTAAACAATATTAAACAATAGGTAAAAAAAAAAAAAAAAAAAATGGCAAAATGTTAATTAGCTATTTAAATAATTTTTATATTTAATGAGATAAAATCATCTACCGGCTACAATCGTCTTCCCTCGGCTGCCGGAGTCAACATATGACGTCATTAGTACGTATACCTACATCTTACGGACTTATTGAGATTATTGTTAGAACTACATGCTATATTAAAACACTAACCTGTATACTTATTATAGGTAGAAATTAATATGTATGAACCCCTCATCTACTTCAGCAATTCAACTATTAACTAGTTAACAAATGATACAACATCACTTGACACTTTTCCAAGGTTTAATATTGACCTGTTACAACTATGTATCAGCAGGGAAAGGGGCTTGTGGCTAAAGGTATGATTCCGAACCACGCTGCACGCAGCAGTGCTGTCGCGGCACTACTGCTCCCCTCTATAAGCTTATATGAGATTACGTTCCGAGCTAGGCAGCAATGTCGCGGCAGCAATTATAGGGACCAGTAGTGGCTCGACAGTACTGCTGCGGCAGCACTGCTGCGTACAGCGTGGTTCGAAATCATACCTTCAAGCTTTGGCAATGACTGCTAATGGATAGGTGAGCGTCCTTTACATATCGAGATCCCTCATCTCTTCATCTGCTGGCTGTCATTTGCAGATTTTGACTTTGACAGTCATTACCAATAGTCAGAAGCCCCAACACGTGACAACCAGTGTTACGAAGGGGTCTCGTATTACCCAGTAATTGGGTTGTGGAGGTCAGTTAGGCGGTCTTTCTATGTAAAGTACCGGTATTAAGCTGCATCTGGTTAAACTGGAAGCCGAGTCCTACATTGCTGGACTTGCTCCTAACTTTGCTGGTGTGGAGGTCGAAAATTATCCCACCGGGTTGTGATCCTGAGAATAAATATCCCATGGCAAAACCTAACCCGGGTATAGACCCGGGTTAGGTTTTGCAACGCGGGAAAAACGAATTTGGATAAATAGGCAAACGGCTATCCGTTTGCCTATTTATCCAAATTCGTTTTGCCCGAAGATAAGAGACGAGCATTTTAGCATTTATAATGTTATAGTATGGATTAAGGGTAAGCCAATTTGTATTTTTCTTGTCAGACATAATCTCTCAACAGCATCCAACGTCCTATGCTACTCTACGTCCTCCTCTCAATGCTGACGTAATGTCCAGCGTCTGGCTTCAGCATGACATCGATCTTCAGCCGGACCTTGGTGTGGTCACACTTGATTCTGTAGCTTCGCACCACGTGGGCCAAGGTCGTCTTCATCGACATCAGGGCATAAGCTTTACCTGGAAAGGCAAAGTAGAAAGTTATAAGAAATATTTTAAAAAGAACTAGCGATGTTTCAGGCCTACCGCTGAGCTGGGACGGTGCCTGAGGTAGCTGCGGTGTGAGGGGTGAGGTGTCGAGGAAGCTCAGTCTTTCACCCGCGGACGGACGTCAACACCCTTCCCACAAGGCGCTGCTACCTAAAGCACCATCTCGGTGAAGCGGTAGACCTGTAATAGCAAACTATTACAAGAATACCGTTTCATAACCATCATTCGTATCCGATTTGAACAGAGTCAAACCAGCAGGCCTAGCCAAGTTACAATCGTTTCGTATCTATTCTCTTTCTACAATTGTTAACGCCTCGGCATAAGCGATTGTAGAAAACGCTAACTTGCTAGCCAACTTGACACGACTGAGTCGATCGCTCGTTCTACAATGAACTTCGATAAAAACCTATACGTTAGTCTATGGCGAGCGTTCCAACAAACGTCAAACTAACGTCAAGGTCACAGTTGTGTACTTAGTGCGCGAGCTCACGTTTTGTTTTGGATTGTTAAGAAAGGAATAATTGTCTAATAATTCTCTAACGTGTTAAAAAAGCAAGCGAAATAAGGTGCGAGTTCTACTTATAATTGGTTGATTATAATATATCAAGTGCGGAATGTAATTTTAAACAATACTGTCACTCGAAATAATATGATATCGTGCATTTGAATGAAAGATACCTTAAATGAACAACTTTTGTAGGATGGAATCTAGAGAAATAGGGAACAATTCGTAGAGATAGAACATAGCGACCCACACACTGGCCAAATAACACGAGTAAGATCAAATAAAGCAAAAATATCTATGTCAATACCACAAGGCAGTGTTTTGGGATGCTTATTATTTCTGGTTTATATTAATGACCTCCATAAAGAAATTGACGCTCAAAGTATTTTATTTGCTGACGATATTTCTATAATTTTTCCTTACACCAATAAAGAAAACCTAAACTTAAGTCTAGACGATAAGCTCTCCAAAATAATAGCATGGTTAAAAGATCATAACTTAGAAATAAATTTTGACAAAACAAAGTTAATGCAATATAGACCATACCAAAAACGCAAATT
This sequence comes from Eugnorisma glareosa, assembly GCA_947578425.1. Taxonomy (NCBI): domain Eukaryota; kingdom Metazoa; phylum Arthropoda; class Insecta; order Lepidoptera; family Noctuidae; genus Eugnorisma; species Eugnorisma glareosa. The sequence goes on from OX387979.1 coordinate 18,598,289, forward strand.
GGACATAAACTACTCATACAACAACATAAAGCTACAATGCATAAACGAGTTTAAACTGTTAGGTTAATTGACAATAGATACAAATATAAACTGGAAAGCCCATGTAGATACTTTGGCAAACAAACTAGCCAGCTTTATATATGCCTTGGGGGAGCTTAAGAGAGCTACCGATTTTAAAACTACTCTAACAGCATACTATGCCTACGCATACTCGTGGCTAAGTTATGGAATCGTTGTGTGGGGAAATGGTGTAGACAAAGATAGACTTTTTATTCTACAAAAGAGATGTGTGCGAATTCTTGCCAATATAGATAGCACAAATACAGAGTCCTTACACTCACTGGTCACTCTTCCCACTCACTCAGGACCGTCGCCCACAGCAGCGTAGTGTTAGACGACAAAACAAACATGAGTTAGCCTTACCAAGCTCAAAATTAACTATGTTCCATTCAGGACCTTTAGCCATGTGCGTGAAAATTTATAATAAGCTTCCAAATTCAATTAAGGACATAGAATACGAAAATAAATTTAAAAACAGTCTCCAAAAATACCTTGTTTCAAAATCGTATTACACTCTAAAGGAATTCTTTGACGATAAGTAAATTTTGACATTGAAATTCAACTACATAAATTTTGACTTACGTATTATTATGTTATTTTATGATTATTTCCTTTATTCCTTTCTATACAAATTCATTTTTTCATTATTATTGTTATCGCTATTTGCTTTGTTTAAATTTTTTATTTTATTTTAATTTGTGAATGTAAATAATGACAATAAATTGTTGTGACCCTATTTATTAATATGACAGATACTTATTAAAATTACAAATGTTGGCACCTGTTAGACATGTTAAAATTAGTATTTTTGTTTAGTGGATTGTTATTGTTGTGACACTGTAGCACTTTAAACTATTTATATTGCTGTGCCCTAGCAGGGTTCATGTATGAAACCTATATAATTATGCTTTGTAACAACTTGTAAACTACATGAATGCAATAAATGATGATTATGATTATGGATGATTATGGATCTCGAGCAAGCCCGGAACAGTTCGCAGCTTTATTAGAATTTATGGAAAGGTGCTTACGTAAGTTAGTTATTTCGTAATCTTCCTTTGTAAAAATCTATCATAATTGAGCACTTGAAAGTTAGAAACGTAACACTAATAAATACTACTACACGACACAATCAAAACAATCGTGTTTGACCCTTTACTTATCAATAGACCCTTTGTTTCTCTGAAATGATAAATACAGTCCAAAATTATGGTAAATAAACAAAACACTTCTCGGTCTCAACACGGCTGGCTCATATAGGCACCATTTTTTTAACGTTTTCTCTTGGGTCTCGGCGATCGCTCGGCTGGCGTTCATAAACTTCGACATCGTTTCGTTAGCGCTTGTCAAAACTGTGACTTGGCTACGATTTATATGGGATGTAGCGTTCAACGTTGTAGAAAGGATCACATTTCATTCTATCATTTCGAACGATGTAAACTTGTCTACGAATTTTCTATTCGTTTGTTTAGACCACGTGACTTAACGCTGAGATGACGTCATTCCCATACATTTGATTAGTTTTCTATTAGCGTTAATGATTGTAGATTGTCAACTTGGCTAAGCCTGCAGTTCATTTGATGGATACGACAATTTAATTGATTCTGGAACAAGTAACATTTTAAACTCGATGCTCAAAAGAGGTAATCAGCTCAAAGAACCAAGTCCAGCATCTCATGAACTCGTTTACAGATTAATACAACTCAGCGAAAATACTGCAAGACAAATTCTTCAAAAGGGGTATATGAAGAATTGCCACAAGCTCAAGCTAGCTGAAATATTTAAACTAGCTTTTGGTGACTGGACTTGACGGGACTCCCATGAATATTTTCAAGGATCTTTGGTACATGTACAAGCGGTGTTAACCTGTAAGTGATTGTTGCACTTACAAATGTATTTCTGGTAATTGCAATGTAAATGCCAAGTGTAAACAATTGTTGGTTAACCTAAATAAATAAATACATATTTGTCAGGAATTATGCTCCGTTCATCACGAGTTCAGGCGATGCGACGGTTTAGGCGCAGAAGGCCTAATTCTCAAAATGGCAAACGAGTCGCAAAAGGACTAGTTCTCAAAATGGCAAATTCTCTAAAAGCCTAATTCTCTGAATGTCTCTGAAAGCTTAATTCTCTCAATGGCCACTTCTCTAAAAGCCTAATTCTCAGATCGGAATTAGCCATTCCGAGAATTAGTCTTTTAGAGAATTTGCCATTTTGAGAACTAATCCTTTTGCGACTCGGTTGCCATTTTGAGAATTAGGCATTCTGTGCCTAAACTGATGCGACCTGTGTCCTTCACATAGCAATCAACGCATCGTGGGGTCTCGTAGCATACACTAAGCATATTTTTTTTTTTGATTTCTCCATCGTCGCTGTCGCAACAAGCGTGTAACTCGTGGCTCTGTTATGCACACTGTAGTATAAAGTGTAAGTATAGCATATACTATTTGGTTTATCTAATCTAAATTATATTTTTCAATGTTTAGCTGAAATATTGTATTTTATAGATAACAATGATTGTTTACTAATAACTTAATTTTAAATTATATTTATAAATTATTTACGCATTCATGGTTTTATGAAGTAAGTCTGCTATGTCCTGGCCGACTACACTTGTCAGATGAGATGATTTTATGGCCGCAAGAAGAAAATCTGAGATTCAAAAATGGAAGGAGACTACTGTGGAAACGAGCTGACGAGGCAAGTCGAGACGAGACTAGACGAGAGAGCGTTTCTTGAATGTGAGACTGAAGAATTCTTAAAATTGGAGACAAGACAGATTCTTGAAGGTGATCCATCTAAAGATACACCTGGGACTACTACTCCCAATCTTATTATTAAAAACTGTCGTTGTGCCATCCCTGCTGATCATCTCGCGGAGCTGCCCTGGGTCTAAAAGCTGGTGATCCAACTCTAAAGATCTACCAGGACCTCAACTCCTGTTCTTACAAACGCCGCCTTCCTGTGGAGCAGACCTGATTCATCGTCCTACATCTCCACCTCTACATTTCATCGTGCTTCAACAGTGCTACTTAATCGTGTAAATATACTCAAAAACTGCTTCCAGAGTGCGGGTTTGATACGTCTTTTTTATAAACACTTGTATTTTTTATCTCATTTGTAAAACCATCCATATCTCTATTTAATTTTTAAATGTACAAGTCTACTCTTATCCTTTAATTCTTAACAGGATCTAGTAGATTTGTTACAGTTTGGCGCCCAACGTGGGCCTTGTAAGTGTTCTTAAAACCACTCGTGGTCACTTATAAGTTGGGGGCTGGGATACTCTACGATGGCTGCAGGACAATATCTTGTGGTCGTTTATACAACTATAACTAAACATTTACGTAATTATTCATCATATTATTTTAATTTTGGCATCATAATTTGTCAGATTTGTTATTTAAGTGTTGCTAGGTAACTTGAACAGTGCGACGCGGATCTTTTTACGATTTGCAGTGGCGCTGCTTGTCGAGAAAACATACATAAATCTGGTACATTTTTCTTAGTTCCTATTTTTCCCGTAAATACATTTATTTGTGCTAGAAACTTTTTCGTTTTTAACAATAACACCAGCTTTAAGACCCAGGGCAGCTCCGCGAGATGAACAGCAGGGATGGCACAACGTCAGTTTTTAAAAATAAGATTGGGAGTAGTAGTCCCAGGTGTATCTTTAGATGGATCACCTTCAAGAATCTGTCTTGTCTCCAATTTTAAGAATTCTTCAGTCTCACATTTAAGAAAACGCTCTCTCGTCTAGTCTCCTCTCGACTGCCTCGTCAGCTCGTTTCCACAGTAGTCTCCTTCCATTTTTGAATCTCAGATTTTCTTCTTGCGGCCATAAAATCATCTCATCTGACAAGTGTAGTCGGCCAGGACATAGCAGACTTACTTCATAAAACCATCAATGCGTAAATAATGTATAAATATAATTTAAAATTAAGTTATTAGTAAACAATCATTATTATCTATAAAATACAATATTTCAGCTAAACATTGAAAAATATAATTTAGATTAGATAAACCAAAAAGTATTCATCATAGACTAAGCTAGTAAGAAACTCTATGACAGAAAGAATGTACGTCAGTTTGGCAAATCTGACGTACATGTCACAACATTGAAAATTATGAAAATTTATATTTTATTTCAGCAAATATAATGAAAACGAATCGTATTTAGATCGATTCGCTGAGTATAAATAAACAAATTAATAAAAGAGGATGATAAATGGTATATGGTATGACAATTGTAAGTGTAGTATAAAGTGTAAGTATAGCATATACTACAACACTACTCAACAATCCTTACCAATGCACTGCCTTCTGCCCACACTGAAGGCAGCAAACGCGTTAGGGTTGTCGGGCAGTCTGCCAGGTTCCAACCAGCGTTCAGGCTTGAACTCGTGCACGTCTGGACCCCAGGTGGGATGCTTGTGGAGCCCGAACACGAATAGGAAGCAGGTCCGACCCGCGGAGAGGGTGTAGTTTTCTGAAACACGGCGGGTACTTAGAGGGCCCTTCCCGGTCCGTCTATCATCAACGCGAGCGTGGTCGAAAAGCTTGTTGTTTCATCCAGAGCCTCAGCGGCGATTTTCTTTCGATTCCCCCGTCTTACCCCGCCCCGACGCCGCACATCTCGTCTCCCGCGCACCTCATACCGCCTATCGCGCTGACATTGAACGAAAAATAATGTTCGAAAATTTCTTAAACTTGTTCCAGGAATTACGTGTTTTTGAATAAGTCTTACAAGTGTGTGAAATAAATATTTGTCATTAAGAATCTCCATTACATGTGCAAGGTTTCTATCGAGATGTTTTCTTTACTTTTACAGTTTATGAGTACATTAGGAACGGCCAAAGTTCAGTTAAAATTTGTGGAAAACAGCAATTATTGGAGGTTTATACTGAATTTGTTTCTACAATTTTTTATTTTTTGATACTATATAGAAATCTAGATGTAGTGCACAAAATACCTATTAGTTCAAAAAAATCAAAGATAGATGTGTAACAACTGCATAATCACGTACGAGCGTTTGTATGAAAAGTATGACGGGTTGGCCGCTCTTAAGATTGGGATCTTGGGTAATATTGGGCTAAGATGAATGTAGATATGCTACAGAAAATTAATGCGTTATTGATGAATTTGAATTACAGGCTGCAAATGAAAATAAAACGGTACAGTCGACTGTTTTAGGTACCCGAACATTTGTCTTAATTAAGAGGAATGCCCGATCCTGTAAGATATTATATAATTATAATTCTAGTCCCCAGAGCATCAAAAATCTGCTGTTCAACTAGGTTAAAATAGGTGGAACGGCCAATTTTTTTTTAATTAAGGACGAAATTATTTAACCCTTTGGTTTGTCTAAAATTGCGCATTCTCACTGAATCTCTTGTAAAACTATAACAGAGTTTCCCTTCTACCTTTTTGGACTCACTTAGTTTAACATCTCTATCAAGTTTCCTTGCCAGGACAGGCACGATCGTGAAGACCCTCATGCTCTCTTTCAGAACAGCCTCCAAGTACACCAGCTTCGACAAGTCCGTCTTCTCCACGTCTCTATCTCCTCCCAGGACCTCTTGTATCCTAAAACAATAAAATAAAACTGTCAATAAAAGCTCGAGCTCATTAGATCTATTTTTTTTAAACAAATGTAATAAAGGGAAATTGTGAAACAAGGCTAAGGTCAATTTAGAATAATAATAATAGTTCCATAGACTCCTATTTGTTTCGGTAGTTATGAAACGAATCAAAAATCTTACAGAAATTGCCAGACATTGCTCCTAAGATTGTTCCCAGAATATTTGGAAAAAAAAACTTACTCAGCATACACCTTCTCTTGAGCCTCAGGGTGTGATCCCAACAATATCATGGTAAACATAAGTACATTCGCCGAGGTGTCATGGCCGCCAACGATCATAGTGTCCACATGCTCTCTGATCTCCCTATCGTTGAAAACACCTTTTTCTACCGATAATTCTAGCAGAAGGTCCATGAAAGTTTTGAATTTAGTTCCTGAAAATAATTGAAGATTATTAAGTTAGCTGAATCCTGTAAATGGGCTTATTAAAAAAGCAGCAGGACGGACATTACCTGGTATTATACTTCTCTCAGCGCAAATATTGCCATTGAACTCAGATTTTCTTTTTTGTAGCACCTGCAACATATTTATAATCTCTTTTGTATAAAGAAGATATAGATAGATAGTACTATACTATGCCGAATGGCCTTTACGACCCTTCTTTTTTTGGAAGTAGCTAAAATCTTTTTCTATAGTTAGGATGTCACTGACCCAACCAAACAAATATATCCTTACCGTGTACGACATATTATGCAGAATCTTCAAACAAGCATCCTGCTTCTTCTTGACATTGCTCCAGGCGAAAGAGTAGGGGCTGTGCCACCAGAACTTCATGAACCGTTCTACCATCGTGTTGAGGATCAGTTCCGTCGCTTCCACGTAATTGCTGTTGAGGTTCGAGTCAGTGAAGTCTACACCCAGCGCCGTCACTGTCAATGAAAAGGTTCCGATTGTAGAGGTTTTGTGGGACATAGTTAAGTCACAAGCCTATAATATGGTATTGTTATCATCCCAACAGGTTGCTACCGCCTCCTAACAGCTGGGGAGTGCGTCCCGACATTTTTTCTCCCCAGATATAAGACTTGGTAAGTTTTGAATGGCGAGCGTTTTGGGGAATTTAAGTAACATTGGTGATGAGAATATGGGGATTCTAAACCTATTCTGTGACTTTTCATTTCGAACCAGCTGAGCTAGCTGGCATATCTGCCATAGTAAACGTTTAGTGACTCAGCAAGGTTAATAAGAAGTTATTTTTAGTCCCCCAACATTTGCTAAACTTACAGCAAATAGTCTCCAAAGCGTTGTGTCGCGTGTATGTCCAGTGGTCAAACAGTCCTTTCCCAACCTCTTTCTCGAGGTCTTTCACCAGCTTCCTGGACTGACTGTTGAAGACGCCTATGAATGTGTCCAGGAGTGTCTGGCTAAATGCTGGGTTCAGGAACTTGCGATGATTCTTCCATATGGAATCTGAGGGATATTTCATTAGTTACTATATTCATTTCTCCATTTTCCTTGTTTTTAGCTTGTAAATTTCAGTTAGTATCGACTTTTATGAAAAATCGGTTTAGGCCATACACCAATTTTGTAAAAAAAAAAAACGAAATTTGAATCTAAACTTTAGGGTAATAGAAGGAACATAATATTAATTACACCCCATGGACAATCTCTGGCGATATGAGTAATGTCAAGCAACACTTGCGTGTGACAGGCACTGGCGTGAGTACCATCACGTCACCAGTCGCGTCGCGCGTCGGGGTCACCCGTGGCACCTACAAACCATTTTCTTTCATGTGATCTGTGTGCATTCGACGTCGCAACACGATTGTCACATGTTACTTGAGCATGTAGCTCGTGATGATGTAAAAAGCAGCATAAAATCTTCTTGATGAATGCAGAGATGATTTGCTTTTTTTCTGATTTTAACAGCCGACAAAATTGGTACTTGATATGTTTTGAATGAAGGTGATAGAAAACGTTCAACTCACATTTGCCAGTGACTAAGCCTTCGCCTAGCCATGGTTTAGCGAAATCGTAGAACCCATCTTTTTCGAGACATGTGTTAGCTACCGTGAAGATGTCGTCCGGGTCGGTTACAACTGGAAAATAGTCATTATAATATTACAAATTATGTTCAAACGTTTGAATGAAGCTGGCTACAGTTAGGCGAACATTAATCATGTTTTAATTTTATTTTATCACTTAAGGGAAACTAAGCTAAGTTATAATATAATATACTAATGATAAGTTACAAGCATTATTGTGAGATTTCTATTTAGTTGAGGGTGTGGAAGCACGTGAAGCCGCTGGTCATACTGAAGCATGTCGGATTTCCTTCGTATCGGCCAAAGCGCAGGCGTCTCTGACATATATTCGTTTATCTTCGCTCATGTCGTCCAACTATGAGAGTTAATCGAAGCTAAGCGATTTTAACGAAGTTCTAGAATTGCAACTAACTTTGCACTCTATTTCTCAAACTTCCAAGGTTTTTTGCCTCCGCCGTCGATGTTGGGGTTGGCTTTCATAATGAAGGTACTTACTATATACAGTCCGCGGTCCGATGCCGGCAGACACGACTCCTCCAAGGTCGTAGCTCTGTCTAGCCAGGTCGTTGATGACATCCCATAGTTCTACAAATAAGGATAAGGTTCAGTACCATCGCAGTTACTTTATCTCATTTCACATCACGGTTAAATCATAGTGATCTTTGTTCTCGGTGATTGACTTATGCTACCAAAAAGCTTAAATAAAGATGCTGTATTGACTTATCCTACCAAAAAGCTTTTCATAATGCTGTTGAAAGTCCTTGTAGAAATGCGGAATACATTGAAAGGGTCTCACTTGACTAGGCGTACAGAACATGCATTGGAGACGATTAATTTGAAAAGATCCTTGATCCTCCCACTTTCAGAAACTCATTCGCGAAATACATACATACACAAATACACGCCATATTCTCATATGTTCCCATCCACGTTCATACACCTGCAAACACTGTTGCGAGTACTAACCTTCGCTACTAACCTTTCTGAAGAACTTCGCCCATAAGGTCTATCTATGGAGACATGTCCTTCTAAGGTGTCCCCTCGTGGTGCTTCCTCTTACAGTCGCAACACTTTTTGTTAGTCCTCATTTCTAGCAGCTAGCAAATAATATACTTACTGCAGCTATCCCCAATAAGGTTGGGTGCATGACCCACGATGGGCCAGCCCCCCGGAAAGAATGGTGGCTCAGTCGTCTTCGTGTTTTTCCGTCGCCATGCCCAGTACGCTGCGCACGCGATGCAGAACAGTGCTACAGCGAACATCGTTGCTTTCTTGTTATGTTACTGAAAGAAGGGCTTCACCCTTAGATATAAGAAAAAAGGTTTCACCGATGAATAGCCCAAGATCATGAATATGATCCCACCCAATGCTATAGTACAAGACACTAATCTGTGTTAGGTTGAACTAAGCTTATAATATTTTATTTAAGCTTAGTTTGGATTGTGCTCGAGTATGAGTACCCGCAGACTGCAGGCTTTCTATCTCCGGATAGTTTAGTCGAGCTCTAAATCAGTATGAACATTTCCGCTAGTTCGCACATTGTTTCATGGGCTATACAATTGCCTTCAAACTATACTATCGGCCAACTGCAAGATCAGGTTAGCGCTCTTATCGCATGCACACACTTGGCGATTGTTTAATCCGCCGATTCTGCGAGCGCTCTTTTCAAAAGCCGCCTACCAACGAGCAACTTGTTCAAGAACAATTGACCGACTGTTCGTCTGGTTTGCGCATTCGCCACCAACCGACTGTTTAGTCTGCCTGGTGTGCGCGCTAACAGCCCAACCCGACGAAACTATCAACCGATAGAAAGACCTCATGCTCAGCAAGCTCACTAGCGAAAACCAGGCCGATGCGACAGTCAAGAATAGTCCAACTTGCCACTAAATAAATACAGGTAACCGTCATAATATCTAACGATTTAAACTGGAGTTATTTGGACTAACGTTTATAGAAATATCAAGTAATAACCGAACGTGTGTGAGTATAGTTACACTCCAATACACAATATAGATCAGCCTTGGTCCAATAACCGTGAATAAACTGAATTAAAAAGACTTCTCAAGCGAGCATTGCGATACTTTTCTCCGATAAACTCGGGGTAGTTTACAGAAGTCCCGTTATATTTTTTTTCGGTTTATCACGCTTATCGCAATGAGTTCACTGTTCAGAATCAGATATTTATTTGCTTTGAATATAGATACAGGTGTATGTTAAGTACAAAAAGTAAGAGATCGGCTACAGTCAGTCAGTCTGTTTTAATTGATTGATGTTTATCAGTCGCTGTAAAATAACTGGTATGCAGCTGCACCCGGTTAGACTGGAAGGTAACGCTAAGATAGTTTAGAAAAAGGCTGGTAGTTGATCATGATTTGGTTGGCATGGTTGGTCTTAATATATTTTTTACAGAATTTATTGGGGTCATCGTCCTTATAAATATGTATTTTAGTTCTTATACGAATCTGATCTTCAGTTCCTAAAGTTCTAGTCTTGAAGGATTAATGTGTGGTGTCTTGGCCTTTTTTTATTTTACACTTAGATATACTTCACTTCACATTTTGGCCCACAGCACATTAGTGTTTCCAACACGCTCCATTAATTCATAAACACTGCACGAACTAACATTCCCTAAACAATCACAAATTCACTTTTCATATAACAGTCCAATAGTATTGCTGACACCTACCTACCAATATCTTAATGTAGGTAAGAAAGCCGCTGCTCATCAATACAATACCAGTGTGCTTGATAAGAAAAAAACAACTGAAAAATCTAGAACTGATTGCCAATTGTTTTCCACGACTTCCCTTGCGATATTTGCATCACTGACTTCGGAAACTTGCTTACCTCCTAATCCTGTATTTCTTAACTTTCCCAATTGCTTTTCAATTATATTATCCCTAGTTCACCGACAAGAACTATCCGACTGCACACGCATTGCCTAAGCCCTGCTATATATCCGAAGGGCAACCATTACTGTAGGGTTGTCGAAAGTGGATAAACCAACAACATTCAGACCACGTGGTTCTATTCATGAAAGAGACAAACGCCTCAGAGTTTCCCAGATTACAAGAAGGTCTGCCTGAGGAAATAGAACACGTTGGTCGTGCCTTTTTACGTGACCTTTCTGGGAATTTCTCCCAAAAACGACTCATCTTCCTGTCCTTGTCCCATGTCACTTGGGGTCGGCGCAACACGTTTTGTTTCTTCCATTCTGCTCTGTCAATCGTCATGCTATCACTTACTCCTCTCCCCAAATGGACAATCCTACATCAAATTCTATCTAATTTAAAATCGATTGAATCATCAGGTTTGTTTCTATTGTATTTTTATACTGTCCTGTTTCTTCTGAATAAACATGTAACCCGGGAGGAAAATTGCATAAATTTGTAGTAATGACATGATTAACGATGACTAAAGTTTTGAAAGATGAAGCAGATTTGGATGTGATTTGAATCAGCTCATCTGGCTCTTCTGGTTCTTTACAGTAAGTACTTAGCTGTTTTCCTTACCTTACTACGTACTTGTTTAAATTTTTCTACTGTGGTTATTTCGCCTATCGTTATTTACGAAACATGCGACAAAATTTTCCTCTATGTAAATTGTCCCATGCCCCGTATCTCATGATGTATTGTCTCCAAAAAGTATTTGACGAGGTAATAGACTAGCTATGTGTTTTTCATAAAAAAACGCTAGAAAAAGAATTTGAAATAATGTCTTTGATATCAATTTAAAACAATGTTTTAATTAAGTACTAACTTATATTGTTACAACACAGGGGACCTATTTGTAGCCTGGATAATTAAACAAATTATTATAAATTGTTACAAATTGTGTCAATGGCTATTTTATTCTAGTTTATTATAAAAGAGACAAATCAAACTTGCAGAGGCCTTCCCATATCCTAAACCATTTTTCATCCACTTATGTTACTTACACGCACGCGCGAATAGAACTACGAGTACGAGTCAGTACAGTGTACGACAAACATCTTTCTAGTATTGCACTAATAAAACCTATTTTTCATCACATAAGTGACATCAATAAAAAAAACTGCCTAAATAAAAGTGAGCTGTTGGATTTTGAACGCACAGCCCAGCGACGAGAGTTCATATTCCACAGTGCAACATTTAACGATTTCGTATCACGATGCCTACTTTCGCACTATGACTACTTTATTGTACTTTCAAGTAATCGGTAGCACGATGCCAACATTTTGAAACCACCATATATTAGATCGCACAATGCCTACGTTTTTTAATTTTTGTCCCAGTTAAATCGCAGTTGGCCAATTTTATGAAAATATTAAACTGACGATATCATTATGTCTATTTTAGTACAGTCTAACAAAAAATATTTCTTACCAATTAGTTTTTCCACCTAAAGTGACGTGAGTAGTAAATTGAGGTAACGTTAACACTGGAATTAAAACGAATGATGAATGAATGAATTTAAAACATTCAATCACGGAGTCACAAAATTTCATTTTATTTCCTTTATTTATCACTTTTCTTATTCTATATATTTTTAAACACATCTTTTAACAAAAACCTATAAAAAAACATTAAAAAATATAAAAAATAGATGGCCCATCGGCTTATGGAACAAGGTCCAGGCGAAGTAGGCATGCTGCGATTAGAACGATGTGTTAAGATTTTTTTTGTCATAATGCGATTGTTGGTATCACGCGATCAAATGTATGGTGGTTTCAAAATGTTGGCATTGTGCTACCCATTACTAGAAAGTCCAAAAAAGTAGTCATAGTGTAAAAGTAGGCATCGTGCTACGAAATCCATGTAACAATGCAATAATATTTAAGCATTTACTTAAGCGTCACCTAAATCAATCAACTCAGCCTATCGCAGTCTAAAAGCTAGACTTAGGCCTCTCCTAATGCTAGGGCGACATTAGCGGTATTCGGTGAATCACTTCTGTGTGAGAAAGAGATGGAGCTATAGAGGTCGACTAGCGCCATCTCTTTCCCACACAGATACAGTTCGCCCCCGCCAATGTGGCCCTAGCAAAAGGGACCCCATCGAAGCGGAGACTAGACGAAAGGAGAGGACATGTTTTGTAAACTACCAATAGTATTTGTCATCTCCGCTTCCCTTTAGTGGAAACGGTGGTTCAGAGAGGAGAGGAGATGTCTCGTAATTTTTTAGGTCGACTCAGCACTCGGCGACGAGAAGAGACGTAAGCGGCGTGCTGCGAGCGGCGAGCGGTGAGCGGTATCCGGTGGACGGTGCACATCGCCTCTCCTCTTCGCTTTACTAGGATACATCCTAGCCCTTGCGCATCTCCTCTCCTCTCCGCTTTACTAGGATACACCCCAGCCCTTACGCATCTCCGCTCCTCTCCGCTTTACTAGCATACATCCTAGCCCTTACGCAACTCCTCTCCTCTCCGCTTTATTAGGATACATCCTAGCCCTTACGTATCGCCTCTCCTCTCCGCTTTACTAGGATACACCCTAGCCCTTACGCATCTCCGCTCCTCTCCGCTTTACTAGCATACATCCTAGCCCTTACGCAACTCCTCTCCTCTCCGCTTTACTAGGATACATTCTAGCCCATACGCATGTCCTCTCCTCTCCGCTTCGGATATCTCCACTTGTCTCAGATTTGATGGAGTCCAGTCCGGGCCCTAGATGTCTACCACCTATAAGACTGGAAACCTCTAGAACATTCAATACTATCATTCTGCCTTCGATTCCTAACATTTTCGCCAACCCTGCCTCAGCCAGTACTGCACTTGCGACACTTATACTTACTCCAATATTTTTTCAGTTTCCTAAAGTTAATTAAAACAATGTTCACACTTCCGTTTATAGTACAGTCACGTGCACTGATACGTAAACACTTGGCAAGTAATTTATCCTACTATTTTTATTGTAATTGTAGATGGTTACTAATATAGTAATTTGGAAACTTTTACTACTATGAACTAATTTTTATCTCAAAGTTGTAATTGTTTTTCCACGAGCTCGCTGAAATCGCACTCGCAATCGCACTCAATCACTGATTTTCCCACGAAATCGCTGCTGAATTTTGTTATGTGTATATATATTAGTGCGCGTGACTGTACCTGTGTGTTTGTTTCTAGTGTGTTTCAGTGCATGTCATGTGGCGTGCTATGATAATGTACGACGTCATGGGTTTAAATAATAATGCTACTATACTAATATAGTGAATGTTAAAGTAACTCAGTCTGTCTCGGTGTTACTTTTTCAGGCACTAACCAAAGAACTATCTGAAAAAAATTGAGGGCTCTAGAGAGACACCCAGGCTACTTTTCAGCCTATATCACAGACAATCTAGCGAGCAACAGCTAGATTTTTTCATTATGTAATTTGGATTTATGCCAATTGGATGTTGATTATACAGCGTGTAACAGAAAGGGTATAATCATATGGAATACTATATAATAAAAATCGTAAAAAAAATAATCAGCTTTCCCATACATTTGGGTCGAGTCGGTAATTGAAATTTTATAGGACTGATTATTTTTTTATGGTGGTGATTTCGATGGTGGTAGCATAGAGAAAGTTGTTCAGTTTGATGGTCCGTACCATAGTATTCCATATGATTATACCCTTTCTGTTACACGCTGTATAATACAGGAAAAAAATCCGCGTCGGTAGGTCGTCAGCTAGGTATGTTCTGAGTAGCGTAGCACGCCAAAGTCAGGTCAAGGTCCCATTAAAATATATGGACACATTTTAACACAGCAAATGTTTTTTTTTGCTTAGATATCATTAGTTTGACGTACTGAACGCTGTGTTAAAATTTGTCCACCTATTTTAATGGGACCTTATATTGTAGAGGCAAAGACCATTGTTTTTGATGTGATTTTCTCCTTCAATGACAAGATCTAAGATCAGATCTTTTTACCCTCCTAGGGTATCGGTTTACCCATTAGTTTCACTTCGATGACGAAATCCCTGAAACGGTACTACGCAATACGAAAGGGTGCGTTTAGCAATGTAGCAGGCAGTTACACGAATTAGGAAACAATTGTTGTTTGTGTCTGATTGGTGCACGCACATAGTATTGGGTACGAGCCGTAATATCCTCATGTCTTCACTAGATTTCGGCTGACGTGGTCCGCGTTGTGTATGGTGCAATTTTTTGACGACCCGAATAGCGCAGCGGTAGTGAGGCTGCCTTAAGTTCTTAGGGTCCCGGGTTCGAATCCCGGTAGGAGCAAATGTTTGTGTGATGAGCATGGACATCTGTTTCCGAGTCATGGATGTTTATATGTATAATAAGTATGTATTTACAAACAAAAAGTATCTATGCAGTATTATCAACTATCTGGTGTCCACGACACAAGCCTCGTTGCTCAGTGTGGCACCTAGATGGCGCTGTGTGTAATGTCCAGCGATATTTATTTATTATTTATTTATTTAATTGTAAAGGAAAAAGTCTAGTTGTTGGCTTCCTGTTGATCATTGATTCAACTAATATCGCATGGTAGTCGTGTATGACCCACGCATAGTGAAATGGTAGCAGTCATTCGGTAAAAGTGCGGCATTGTATAGCGCAGTCTTACCATGTTATACCGTGGGGTGGGTGCCACATAAGCCACGCACAAGCCACGTAAAATACTAGGTTTAACTTGCATCCGGTTAGACTGGAAGCCGACTCTGACGTGGTTGGGAAAACACAGGCAGAGGATCAGCTTCTCTGTCTCTCATAAACTCTTCTCTAATCTCGATGCGACATAAAGAGTGTAAAAGTTAGTATCCGTAGCGAAGCCGAAAGGCACTAGTTCCCTCGTCATTGCGATCATTTTTCTTCTAGACCATACCTAGGAACCTTCTCGTAACGGCGATATTGTGGGTCAAAGTTCCAACTTTTTCACAAGTTTTTGATGTTATAACTTTACTTCATCGGCACAATGTTTTGAGTAAAAATACACTATTTACGGTACGACTAAAAGTAACATTGAGTCGTACTGTAAAAAGTGATGTTTAACTTGCAAAAAAAAGTCGTTACCTAGCAATACTTTTTGCGTAGTTTTGACAGCTTCGGGAAGGGTCCGTTTACACCCTGTATTATTTCCTGCTAGGTTCACACTGTAGTTATTGTTCTTACTTAATTCCTAGGGTCTGCCTCCGATAGTATCAACATTGCGTAATTAAATACGAATGGAAATCTAGTGAAGGCTATATAAGCAAACTAATAGCAGTTAGGATTCTAGAATGAAGTTATTGTTATATAACAGCAATATTAAACGGTTTCACCGAGTGCTTTAACGTGTCGAAACTTACAACATGTATTGTAACGATCAGGCCCTGCAATCTCAACAACCGAATCGGTCGCAAACTTATAACGATGCGGATTTAAGGTGGAAGCCGACATCGGCGGGTCGCGTCAGGCTCGCGTCCACCTTAAATCCGCATCGTAATAGCTTTTCGACCGAATTCGGTTGTTTTGCGATCGCTGTCTATGTCGAGACTGCAAGGCCTAGAAAAGAGAGTTTAAATTGTATCGGAAAATATATTCTCTTTCTTCACTAATTTTAGTATTTGTTGATTAACAGCATTTGATCTTGACGGTAAGAACACTATTACTAAGAGAACTATTTGGAGTATTTTACTAACTAGAACTAAATCGCTTTAGTTTTTAGTGTTATACTTTTATATATTTTTTTTTTATCGTTGATCCGCCTAGGATTTTTCCTGTATCGAGGGTCCGTTTACAAATATTTGAACTCACATACACAAACAGCCAGACCGGGAACAAATATTTATATGTCATATAGGAAGTAAGTAGGTCATACAAAAATTTGTTCCGTTTGTTCGGGGACCGAACCCGCAACACGCAGCGCTTCAGCCAATCGCTCAGCCACTGCGCCAACCGTGCCGTCAGTCATTTCCAAACAATTTTTAATTACAAGGTTCAAAGTTTATATTTCTATTCATACATAATTAAACATTTCAATGGTAGGAAACTTGTATATTTATAACATTATTTTATTATTCTTGAACCTAATTTTATAATATTACTGCGTTTAAGAAGTTAAAAATAAAACATTAAAACAAAGAATACCTACATACATACATCATACTCTGGCTTAGTCTAATTTTTGCGTTAAAACCTAATGTTCTGCTTAATTTGACCAAATATTTTTTTATTCTGATTTTGATGATTACATCTAATACAAAACTTCAATCAAATAAATACCAAAAAACTTTGACATTACTTATAATAGCGCAAATTGAAAATCTCAAGTTGTATTGTATGAAATACTTAATTACTTGCAAAATATTCTTTGGCATAATACGTTTCGAGTATTTTTCTTAATTTACATTTAAATGCTGCGTAGGCCTTATTTTAGGTAAAGACTTACATAATCTAGGTAAGGTCGTGTTGTAACCGCAAATGACCACTGCGCGAGTACGCGATTATTTATATCCACATATCCTAGCTCTTTCAACCAGTCTTACCAAGGGGTATCGTATTACCCTCCTCCCTTGGGTTGTGGAGGTCAGATAGGCGGCCGCTCCATGTAAACTACTGGTATTCAGCTGCATCCAGTTAGACTGGAAACCGACCCGACATAGATGGGTAATGGCAGGCGATCCTAGCACTGGTAAGATTGTTGGATGATAGCTATTGCCGACCACAAACTTATCTCTGAGCCGAGTTACTTTTTAAAGAAAAAAAAGCCGGCCAAGTGCGATTCGTACTCACGCGCACACAGGGTTCCGTAGCACCAAATAATATAATAAACATATTTGAAAGGCTCTTTTATATGTTATATTGTTTTATATTCAACAAAGTTATTGCTGCACTTTGATGAAAAAGTCCCATATCTCAAAAACTAAACATCAAACCTTATTCAAACCAATTTATTTACGTTCTATAATAATCCTACATTTTTTCAGAATTTTCCTCCTCTTACTTTAGAAATTAGAGGGAGGGGGGACACATTTTACCACTTTGGAAGTGTTTATCTTTCAAACGATTGACTTTGAGAAAAAATAGTTTTAGGAGCTTTTTTTTTGTGTAAAAATCGTAAAGCGGTTCAGAGAATACATCTACCTACTGAGTTTCAACTGTGTAGTCTTAATAGTTTCGGAATAAAGTGGCTGTGGCGTGACATACACGGACAGACAGACATGGCGAATCTGTAAGGGTTCCGTTTTTTGCCATTCGGCTACGGAACCCTAAAAAGACCGTAGATAACTAACTAAAAAACCAGTCTAATCGATTATCGTCTTTCCCAGCAAATGGGTTGTGTAGGTCAGATAGACAGTCCCTCCAAGTAATATGTTAGTATTCAGCAGCATCCGGTTACCCTGGAAGCCATCGCCAGCCTGGGAAAAAGCAAGGCTGATGATAATGATCATCATTCTTTATAGTGTAGTAGTGTGTAGTTCCTCATCCTTCATAGGAATGGGAGGATCTTCCAACCAGACGAGTGTTGTATCTGGTCGGCTGCTGCCCGACGGGTTAACAACCGTCGACGACTAACGTCGGAGTTCTGTATACGTCTGACCTAAAATCTTGTGTTCCCTAGATAATGGCAGAGAGCGGCCACGGTAGTTCTCCATCGTGAACGGTCTTGAGCTTGGCGTTTCATTTCGCTCCACGTCTAATAGGACACTGCTATAATAAGGGATCTCATTTAACGTCGTGGCGCCGATGACGTCACCTGTAGCGATAGCAGCAGCCTGCGCTTGCCATGATGACGTAGCGTTGACGTGTAGACATCCTCCTAACTATCGACTAGTTCGTCATCGCCAAGAACATCCTGTTACCGAATAACTGGTTTGCGGAAGACAGATTACAATAACAGAGTGAGGACAAAGCTCGGCAGATGATGACGACCGTTCTAACTAAATAGCAACCGGCACAGGGATACTACTAGGGCTCTGATAGTAATGAGGAGTCTCGTTCAACGTCGTGGCGCCGATGACTTCACCGGCAGCGACGAGCAGCAGCCTGCGCTTGCGGTGGTGACGCAGGAGTGACGTGACGCTGGGGAAGCTCTGCTCGCCGCGCCGAGGGAAGCCGAGTGCGAGCCGACCGTCCGGCCGCCGGCGCACGCCCACGTTGTGCACTGCGTTGGCGCAGGACACGCTGAGGGTGTAGGCATGATCGGGCTGGAACGTGGAGGAAAAGTCAAGATAACTAGAGTTACACTGTAGTTCCCTGGATCCTGAAAAAAAACAAAGAAAAATGGCGGATTTTAAGCGCCATATTGTGGTGTTCGATGTTTTTTTTCTAAGCCCTGCGCATACCCCACTGTACCAAAATGAAAGGTTTTAAAAGGTGATTAAAAATATATGCTTCAAAGAATCGTACCTATTTACTCTCTATACGGAATCTTTCACATTAATAAACTAAAAATAAATCAAAAAACCTACTCAAAAGCAAAAACAAGCACATAATCAGAATCATCAAAATTGGCCCAAGCGTTTGTTCTCTGGAGCACCACTAAGGAGCAAACATACATACATAGGGTGATAAACACATAACTCGCGCAATCGGGTAAAAAGACTCGGAAGATGACGGGACATCCATAATTTATAGTGCTATGAAAAAATGATGCGAGCCTTACCTGACTCGACGGCCTCAATATAAACGTGCCATCCGGCTGCCCCCTCAGCAAGTTCTGCGCCTCCGCTCTGTCCACGTTCATGTAATAGGGTTCGTTCTCCACCGGCACGGGCAGCGGCCGGTCGGCCATGTTGGTGCTTGACTTGCGGCCCTCCGGCCACTTGCGGCCCGCCTCATCGCTCGGCGCGGCCGCAGCCTTGTGGGAATCTGCTTCTGAGTCGTCGGATGGCTGATCGTCGTTTGTTTCTGGAAAATAAGAAAAGGAAATGGTGAGCTCCACATGGCTAATAAAGGAACGCAATTTAAGTTATTTTACACGCAATCAATCAAGCTTATTTGCTTCCCACCTAGATTTCCAACAAATCACTCTACTGGAGTAGAGCGGCTGAATTTTTGACTGACTTTTAGAGTGAGCACATTGCTGTGTGGTATATTTGACGTTGTAACCTTAGAGTCGAAACTAAAGCCGACCACTTGTTATACAATACAAATTCACAAACGATTACAAATAGCGCCCGCTGTTTACACCATTGTTGCCGGAAATGGTTGTTAATTATAACACAATTAGGCAATAAAGAGCATACACAAATATACACATGGAATCACAGATAGGCGTGCAGGTCCCACCACCCGGCCGTTCTATGGGGACAAAATTGATCACTCGGTTTGTTCCATGTGTTTGGTTTAGACCGCTCCAATTCAGGCAAAAATAAAAACAAAGTATACTTATATTGTAAGCGACCTACCCCTGCCCTACCCCAACAAACAAAAATTGCTCTTGTAGTAGCTTATATAGCCAAAAATAATATTCTTATAGGAGCCGCATTATCGCTAATAAGGGTGCATTTGGGCACAAATTATAAAGACAATAACCTTATACCCCTCTTATAGTTGCTTTATTGTCCACTTTTTTTTCCTTATACGTGTTATATTATGACAAGTAACAAGGAAGTTACACTTATAATGGCAAGAAAAAATGCTCCTCAAATGCAAACACACTTGAAAGAAACATATAGAAAGCGTTAATACGGGGGATCACCCATATACGTGTTTTATTATGGTCCGATACAAGGGAGTTAAACTCATTGCTTCAAATCATAGGCTCTTAAAAAGCCGTAGGCCCTTATAGCCGTCTGTTTATGATTCTGCAATAAGTTTTTTTCTTAGTGATTATTACATTTTCGTAACAGTTTGGGTAACAAAAAGAGAAACGTCAACCATTTTACTGAAAAGTGAACGGTAAGTTATTATTATAGTTATGTGCTCGTTTATAGTGAAAAGTGTATGGGAATTCAAATGCATGATAAAATGTGGTACGCTGTGTGTTGTAGTATCAACTCGCCCTTGAATTTAAGCTGTTTTGTGCTACAAACGTTATAAATTATTTAGTCATGTTATAAATAGTGCTTTTTTATGAGAGCAAAACGATTCGCACATCGTCTACAAGGAGTTTATGAGACTGAAGACTTTGTAATGGCCACATTTGTTGCTTATGCTATCGCCATTTTACATACTTTCAGGGTTCCTTTCTCACGAACAAAATCCTGTACCTAGCAAGTCTTGTTCCAATAAAATTATAAAATTTATGTGTCTATGGTTGGCTGAAAGAGATCTCTTTATAGGGATAAGCTTGCTTTTGTGCACTATTTTAATTATGAAATATAATTATAATTGTAAGTACACAATAAAGAATATAATTGTAATATAAAATGTTTGTCCGCAGATATTGCAATGGTAGTATCCATATTGGCAGATGTTGACAAATTCCTACAAAGAAAAGATCTTAATTTACATAATAAGCGATGGCCATGGAAGTGGACACATTTTGTTCTAAGAAAGAAATGTTTTAATTGTACATATCCGACTCTTTCTAGTTTACCTTTACACTTTGTGATTAGTCGTGAAAACATAAAGGATTTGCAACAATTCACTTTCATTTTATGCCAAAATTGTAAAGAGTATTTGATTTACGACCACTTTATTGAAGATGAATGCAAGTATTGTAATCCTTAATTAATTGTTAATAATTAATAATAAATTAATTACTAGGTAAGTGTAAGTTGGTAAACCTTTCTATAAGTTTAGTAGCTTGTACTTTGTGCAAAACCAGTTGAGATATATCCATCTCTTTCCCCCTACGGTACGAAATCAGTCATTGGTCCATAGATTAATATACATTGGTCAGCGTGTGTTTGTCTTTTGTTTATGTAGTGTCGCTTCCGAGCTCGCGCCAGACAATAAAAAACACATTGGAAGAGGGTATTCTACTTGTAAAAACTGAATCAATCTATCTATTGATGATGGTTGATCATTTTCCTACTAGTATATAAGACAAACTATATTCTAATTACTTTGTCACAACATGCTAAGTTACTCTACTGTTTTATTATTAAACTAGCTGTTTCCCGCGACCTTTTTCGCTTATGTTAATTACTAAGATAATATTTATTTTTAGTTTTGAATTGTTGTTAAAAAGACTGATGATTGAAGTCCTGTCTTAAGTAAGGCTTAAAAAACGAGTTTTAATAAGAAAAGACCAAGAGATAGCTCCCAAATCAGGCATAATTCACAGGTTATGTTCAAACAGCGATTTCTATTGTGAACCCACCAACTGCGAGCTAACTGAGAGAGAGAGCATTGAGGTCAGTTCTTAAACCAACAAATACAAAATTAGCCTTCCTTTAAACAATGCCCGATTTGAGAGCCACTCTTCCTCTGGATTTTGATATACGGCGGCATGATAGCTTATGAAAAATGATAACTTTAATAAAAATACGTGATTTTCCAATTAGTTGTTTTATTTTACAAAGTATGGATGAATGGTGTAAAATACAATACCGAATTATATTCTACACTAGCTGACCCGCGCAACTTCGTCTGCGTGCGTGAGTACATAAAAGAGAGTAGAGGGGAGGGAGAGGGAGTAGAGTGTGTCAACCTTTAAAGTTAGACATATGGCCTTAGCGGACATTTTTTTAGATCTTTTTAAGAGGGACAATTCCGACATACATGATAATTGCGTAACTTTAACCGTTCACGCACAACGGAAGCTCTCAAAAGGAATAAATCCCTGTTTTTGAAATATTTTTTATTGATGCTCCGCTTCTCGATAAATGGGCTATCCAACACTAAACTAATTTATCATTTCAAACCAGTAGTTCCAGAAATTAGCGCGTTCAATCAACGAAATAAACAAACTCTTCAGCTTTATAATATTGGTACAGATTCAAGTAGTTAACAATTTAATTTCTCGGAAATATTTGCATTAATCGCAAAAATATTCTACTTATGTTTTTCCAAATCAGGCGTTCCTTTTTTTTACCGATGGGAAATCATCATCACTCTGGACGGAGCGGAAGGGAGTGTCAGACTTGTACTGACTAAACCCATCCACTTTTCTTCTTTTGCCCTTTGCGTTCCAGGGCCGCGGTATCTCTTTCAAACAGTCCCGCAACCCTGACAGGCATCGGTCCTCTCAAACCCCTTCTCGTTTGCTGACATCTCTTTGAGGCGGGCGTAGAACACGAACGCGCCGTTGATACGGCCTGTCTTTATAAGACGAACGGATGGCAAGCTAGCTCATTACTCAACGTCCACAGACCCGCGACTCTCGACAATCTTAGGTCTTCATCTTTAGACACTGGATGACAGTCATACACCAGGTAGGACGAAAGTTCTCATCAAAATTCTTGAAATGAGCCGAGACACGATAAAACTGCTGTAAACTGTTTCGGACCTTTTGCAACTGCCTTGCGTCTCCATCGTCAGATCTTTGATGATAGACATACTCCAGGCAGGTCTAAAGTTCTCATCAAGGTGCATGAAATCAGCCCAAACACGATATAGATGCTGTAAACTCTTGAGGACCTCTTGCAACTACCTTCCGTCTCCATCGTCAGACCTTCCATGACAGTCATACTCGAGCTAGGTCTAAAGTTCTCATCAAGGAGCATGAAATGAGCCCAAACACGATTTCTCAATTTAAAGAAAAAGGATCATGCATATCATTCATAAAATAAAAAAAATATAGACGCGTCGAATTGAGAACCTCCTCTTTTTGTTTCGTCGGTGAAAAAACCAAAAGGTTTAAAAGTTATCTTGTGAGCACATTTTTATTAATTAGTACCATTTTGGTGCAATAGATAGTTACATGTATCTTACACAATGTTGATAAGTTCTTCTTGAACACTTTAAATTCATAAATCTTTTGATAGAGAGCACTGATTACAATGAAACAAAAACTAAAACCTTCTCTAAGTTACGCAGAATATTTGTGCATTGAATCTAATCACATTGGTTTTCCCAACAACATGAACCGCCCGCCTCGCAGCGCACGCGGGTCATTATTTTGATGCGGAGTTATTTTAAAACTGTGATATCTCCTAAGTTATTCACCTAAATTGAATGGTGTAAAGGGCAATTTTGGTTCCAATTGAACGTTTAAGATGACTAATATATTTATTTTGATAAGGATTAATACTATGTCGGTAAAAACACCTTTGCAAATAAGGCATTATTTTTGACCAAATATTAAAATCATAAAAATGGTTATTGTTAGTCAACCTTAAAAGATAGGTATGTGCTGTCGCGGACTTTTTTTTAGACATTTTTAAGGGGAATAATTCCCTAATACATTATTTTTGTGCAACTTTAACCGTTTAACCAGCGCACGCAACGGAAGCTCTCAAAAATAATAAATTTTCCCCGTTTTTGCAACATTTTTCATTGATGCTCCGCTTCTATTGATTGTAGCGTGATGATATATAGCCTATAGCCTTTCTCGATAGATGAGCTACCCAACACTAAAAGAATATTTCAATTCGAACCATTAGTTCCTGAGATTAGCGCGTTCAAACAAACAAACAAACAAACTCTTCAGCTTTATAATATTAGTATAGATTTAATAATTTGCATTTAATGTCAGCACATGAAAACTCATATATATTTATTGATTTACTAGAGATGTAATCATCACATTTATAAATATTAATTAATGAAGACTTTAAGGGGTAGTCAAAGGCGTCAACTAAATTACCCATGCGGTATCCTTCTAGTCGTACGTCTTCAGCTTCATTAATGTGTATTGCTCTTATTTCTATAACTTGTTCGTCCGTTGTTAAAAACCATTTATTGTGTTTTTGGGAAGATAAAATAAAAGATTCAAGATACAGTACCATTATAGATCCATTTTTGCTGTTGCATTGTTTTGCAAACGGATATTTCATTTTATTTTTACTGTAAGTCTCAATCTCGACTTCACTTCTTTCGTATAACCTTCGAGCTACTTGTGCTAGAGCCTTATTTCCCTGTCTTAACATATGTTTGATAATTTGGAGTTTATTCTCAAAAGGGTAAGCATTAAAACTTTGTAAAGTGCCAAATTTTCGAACCTCATCAACGAGGTGTGATAAATTATGCACATTACTTGTAATATAATCCTTTCCATAATATCTTGCATAATTTTTTATAAATGAATTTAATAACGCCTGTGCTAGACGTAAAAACTTAAAATGATTTTCGTTAGAACAAATTGTGATGGCACAGAATAAACAAAGGAAGTGTTTGTATGCGTCAGAATCTAAAACATGCTTCAGTATTACCCAACTCAGGTATAATACAAAAGTACGGTATTCAGAAGCTTTCCAATATAATAGAACATCAACAGTCCGAACAGATCTGTGTATTTCTTTGGGTAACTTAATAGTTACTAAAAACGCGTTCACTTTTTCAATATCACGATTACACCACTTAGTACGTTTATTAATAAAATTTCCATCTCGCTATCCTATTAATAAACGTTCCATAACTCCGAGGTCTATAAGATGCAGTGAATCACCAACCGGAAAATTTTCGATCATATCAATTTTCAATTGAAGTAGAAGTGAATCAACTTTATGATGTAGTCCATATTTTTTATATGTAAGTAATCCATTATGCCAATAATGTCCCGTACCAATTTCAGTATTGCATATTTCAACTTTATTTGTTTTGAGGAATGTACGCGCATCCAATGACATTTTGTTTGGCATTACATGATGTAATATTTTTAATAAGTCACTTAGAGCGATATGGGAAATGTTAAATTTCACCGCCCATTCTCTGATGTCACTACAAATTTCAATATTCTTTAACTCTTCATTTAAAAATACGCCTATATCACTATCCCTGTCGCTACAATTATATTCTTCCTCACTGGTTTCCTTTTCGGTCAAATATTCTATAAAATAATCCTCTGCGGAACCACTAGCTGATTCGTTGGTATCGGCTTGGTCATTTTGTAGCATCATAGGAGTAGAGGTGGTGGGTGTAATGCTCCCAACCATGTTTTCGTAGACTTTTTTTACTTTTCTTCTGTAACCACCGCTCCTTTTAAACTTCTTCCAGTGTTTTGAATCCATTTTTTAAATGTTAATTCCACTCCGTAATAAATTCACACAATCTGCTGTACTTTCAATGGCGAATCTAGTTATGTAAAACATTTTAATGTTATCATGTAGAGAATAATATCTTTATAATCACTGTTTATGGGAATACGGATTGCTTTCATCCTTGTAAAGATCATATACAATGTTAGAATTCATTTGTCGGATAGACGTCGTATCAAATGCTCCTATAAGTTAAAAAACATCATAGTTACCTTGTGCATTACTTTTCTAAGAATAATTAACCATATGAAAAGCCTTTATATGACTTTGAATATTATATGGCTAAAAAACAATGTAACTAGCCTCTATAAGAAGAACACATTTCAAACCCTTATTGTAGCCGTATTAATTGGATTTATTAACGTTTACTCAGCCAAATTATAAGAATAAAGGTAATATTAGCCAAATCTTCTAATAATGTGCCACTTTAAGGAACATTAACATAATAAATGCTCTTTTATAACAAGTATAAGAGTTTAGACCTTATAGACTTAATTTTATAAGCTTAGTTTGTTTGTTGGGACACAGGCGCAGTGACGCAAGTCAAAATACTGAGTTTCCTGTTTTTTTTTTAGAAGTTTTACCCACATAAACCTTTTAGAATAAATGTTCTAAATGAGAGTAAGGACCGAATCAGTCTTATCGGTCTTATCAGTCTTATCAAAACCTATCATGCAGTTCCTAAAATCGAAATGTTCACACGGACTGACACGAAAAGCTAAACTTTTTATCGACGTTGTACTGTACCTGCAACCACATCAGTAAAACAGTGCACTCCGTCATAGAACAGATCCACAACGCTGGTCCCGATCCTGGCGCCCAGGTTGTACATCAGAGGCACGCTCACTTTGATCCACCAGCACATTTTCACAACACTAACACTTTTATTATGTGAGGCTTTCACCTCGCCTAATTTCACGGTATCATTGTTATCACCTAACAACGTTTTCGTATAAATTATAGGTAGATAGAGTATACTTTATTGTACACAGCTCTTTGACAATGTTGCTAATAATGCTGCTTTGTCTATGGTTACAATGGCGGTGTTATCACTTTGATTATTGCCTATTAGTATGTCAATAGTTCGGGCAATAGGCAATTATTCAGCACTATCCTAACCGGCATTGTGTTCATAATTATGATCACAGTTAGTTATCTATACCAGTTTTAATTCAAATTGTTATGATCTTTACATCAGTTAAGGCTATAACAAAAGAGATACGTCATGGAGCATATAAACCAAAGAAAAGGCATAACGGCGAAATGCCTGTAATTTCCGAAGGGTTAGGCAGGATTGCACCTGTTGATTGCACGCCAGTCGTGTTGTATACAGTACCATGTAAGGGGGGGTGAGCTAGCCAACCGCGTACAAATCCTGACTCCCAGACTACTACAGAAATTCTTGATGACAAAACCAATAACACTTGGCCCGACTCGACCTAAGAAGCTAATCATCAAAGAAGAACAATCATTTCTTCTTTGATGATTAGCTTCTTAGGTCGAGTCGGGCCAAGTGTGAAAGACGATATGATAGAATGGAGGAAAACACTGAGGGTGGGTGACAGAGATGATAAAAGAGGAACAGAAGAAGAAGAAATGTAGCTAATTAAGCCATGACAACAAAGTTACGACCATAACAACATGAACCAAGCAAGTTCACATTACTTGGTCACAAGCCTTCTTTCTTCAACAGGGAGTGAGCTGTTAATCCACCACGTAAAGATCAAATCTATACATAATATCTAAAATAGTGTATGACCTAACGTGTGAAATTAAATTAGAATCAATTGCAATGATACGGACAAGTGAATCAGAC
Organism: Eugnorisma glareosa; assembly: GCA_947578425.1. Lineage (NCBI taxonomy): Eukaryota > Metazoa > Arthropoda > Insecta > Lepidoptera > Noctuidae > Eugnorisma > Eugnorisma glareosa. Next base: position 18,625,783 of record OX387979.1, read on the forward strand.
GTGACTCACTGTCTTAAAACGTTTTAGAGCTACTTGTCGCTATTCAATTAGGAGTATCAAGTTATCTGAGTGCTCAGATCTATGGGAGTCGTAATTGATAATACAATTGGAAAGAATACCAATATACACTGTCATAGCTCTGACCATACGAAGAATGAATGATGGGTGTGTCAACCACATTATTCTAATGATGTGACAGTTAAAAGTTACATCAAGATTGTTAGGTTAGAAGTCTCATTGAATTTTAGTGCTCAGACTTAACCTCTAGCAACCCTACTGATTGTACATTTTATCAATATAGTACGCTTTTCTACAGATGTTTTGAATTTTCATGTTTGACTCCGGAGTCGAACCTACGATGTTAGCACATCACGGTGTTGCCAACCCGGCAACGGCAAACTAGCTATTTGCAAGCAGATCGTCTCGACACAACAGAAAAAGAAGCATCAAGACCAATATCCGTTTTCACACTGTGCCGCGTGGCAAGTACAACATTGTGCGCATTGATTGAAGCTTTCCCTTAGGTGTCACCTAGTTTTGGTGAAAACAGCCGTAAAAGAGAGAAAACGTTATTTTTGTAATGTGTGACATTACACATTGACACTTGGATGCAACCACAGTTTAAACATATTCCACCTTTATAACAACCACCATTACCTATTAAACAAGTGCACTTTAATTGACTTAATTTCAAAATATAACCAACAGAAAGTAAAGTAGCCCAACCCAACGCGAATGGGGGCGCCGGTCGGTCGGTGTCACTCCCGGCGCGCCGCGCACTAATAAGGAGTAAACAAATAATTGTTCCACGCCACCATCGGTTTTTTATTGTTTTTTGTCAAGACTAGCTTGCAGCCGCAGTGGCGCTTGTGTGAGAATTGTAGGATGTGGTTACTGGCTTTTTCTGTCAGCCTGGTATTTCAGTGAAATCTGGGTCAATCCTCGTAACACCCACCACACGGAGGGCCTACTAGATACAGTGTCGTTGTATCAGCGAAAATAATGATGGAAAGTTAGAAATACGAAGCGCTTTGAAAGCGTTTTTCAACCTTATTAGATAAAATATATTCATATACTTTTTTACTTTTACTCTACTGTTACTACGAGTATTGCAATCCAATCAATGGTTAAGTATGCATTCAACAAACAGACATTTTAATTGATTATTGTATTGTTTGTACACAATATATTATGCAAGTGGCACTTTGTGTTGGATGCATAATGATGTTATGGATCCTTCATCATTCATATCGATATATTTTTTATAAACTTTTATCTTATAGTCTATGCGGAAAATTAAATTTAATATAAATAAAATATTTGTGCAGTACATTCATTAAATTTCCCATATTTAATCATTTTTATCAACTATATCAACTACATTTATCGATCCAAGAATGATAGACTCCGTAACTAAAACGTATGTTTGTTCTATCTGTGCGGGTAATAAACACTACATAATAAGCATAATAATAGATTTTCCATTATCGCTATAAAACCACTGCGTCCCATCCTTACGTGTGTAAGGATGGGACGCAGTGGTTTGGCATGTGGGCACACATGTCACCCACACCACACGACACATGTTGTTCAGGAAATAAAAGATCAAAAAAGCGATGAGAAAGTACAAGCGAACAGTATTGTCATTAATGTGAATCGACTACCTACTGGCAATGATACTGTTACAAATATAGTGCATTCTGTGCACATTTTCAATGAGTTAGACTTTAATAAAGGCGAAACAAAGTCACATATTATTCATGTTGGTCAAGTGGTCGTAAGCGATACTGCTGAGCATGATGTCTTGGAGTTCAACTCCTAGATCGGGCTGTTCTGTGATTTTTTCCATTTGGAACGACTGAATAGCAACTAGCTGGATTTGTGCCCGATCAATAGACTAGTCCCGTATTTCATGAAACTTAAAAAAACTGGTGATATGTTGATGGGTGGATAGGTGAGGTACACATCTGCTTAATACTTCAGGAAAACAAGCGTGACGTTATGTAGTTCTGTCATCATCTGTCTAGTCGTTTCCCAACTATGTTGGGGTTGGCTTCCAGTCTAACTGGATGCAGCTAAATACATGGAGCAGTATTTTACATGGAGCGACTGCCTATCTGACCTCCGCAACCCAGTTAGTACTGGGTAATACGATACCCCTTGGTTACACTGGTTGTCAAAACTTCCAGCCACTCTTACACCTGTAACGACTGGCAAAGGTCTACAAATGACAGCTGGAACCAACAGCTTAACGTATGTAGTTCTGGGCACATCGTTAATAATGACAAAGGCGTAAAGACGAAATAATTTCACCCACGCAAGATGCAAGGCGCTTTCGCAATTTCATTTTAAATTAGGTCCTTCAATGTCCCAATTTTAACAACGCATGTTACAAAGAGGCAGCTGCATCCCTACACAAGGTCAATTAATGAATTGGCTGAATGAAATTATTATTGTTTGCTACTATCAGTCAGTGTTATGTGGAGGATTTCGTTATACGATTGTTTGTAAGCAATCTGGCTATTTGAATGTTCGCCAAATGCTTAAGGGTGAAATTACAGTTACACGCACGGATCAGCGATTTCGGGTATTTCTAACTTCTTCTGTCACGTAACGGCATCATTTGATGGAGCGAGAAGTCCGGTCGCAAGCATCCGCATTCATTCGCATCAGAAGCACTTTAACGTGCCTTTGCCTGCTCTCACTTTAATGAGTGGCAAGTCTCTGATGTATCTGTGTAAATGTAATTTCATCGTAAGCTGACTTCTAGACGTACTTGATGAACATTGGTGGTGCAGTGGTAACGTCCAATACGTTCGAAGACATGTGACCTCTATGATTACGCCAGGACTCATGTTTAAGCATCTATACTGCGTTCCATTACCGTGGATATGTTAAACCCCTTCATGCTTCACGGATCACATGCAACCGTCGCGTCGGTTCACGCAGTCAAACAACTCATATAAAATCAGGTAATAACGGATGGCCCGAAGGTCTAACTACCGTACGACATCGATATCCTGCAGCGATATAGCTATTGCTGAGAATAATGTAAGCTAAATCGTAATCACTAATCGGTACGTGTGGAATATTAAATTGAAGCATAATCACTCGATTATGCTTCAATTATTATTTGCTAGCCAATAATCTTGGTTACTTAGAAAAGAGAAGATAGCAAAACTCTCAAAAATAATTAGACAATTTGAGCGCAAAATAACATTTAACTCCTTTTATTATATTCTTCCAGGTTGTATAGGCACTATAAATTATAATACATCGACACGAGAAGCAGAAATCTTTAATAGCTTACCTCTTCGAATTCCGAATCTGTTTTCGAAGATGCTGAGGATGTATCCTAGAAGTGACTCCTCCTTCTCGCGCCTGTAGTTGACGTCACAGTAGTCTTTATTCAGCTGAACTGGCTCGAGGTACTCCTCCACTGGTAAGTTGGTTTGCTGTGGAGAAAAATTGATCATGAACATTTCATCAGGAATTTCTCAATACCAATTCGGAGTCTGGGTTTGTGCCCGATTGATGGCAATAGGCTTGCTCCTTATAACATGGGCGAAATGCTGGAGTATACTACACTATATAGGCGTAATGGTACCATATTATTAATTCTTCTTTTTATACGCAAATTCTTCATAAAATTATAAATCTTGAGGTGCGTTTTTCTTACTTGTTAATTTAATATCTTGCTAATCACACTTACTCGGAGACGTAGTAGAGAAATTTGCTTTAATAGCTCACACAGGCTAAAATAAATGAATAGTTTGAACTTACTTGATCTCTAACTTCGCTGCCATCGACAGATTGTCTGTTAACATTTACTGAGTCATACATATTAACGACACAGTCACTATTCTCATAAATATTTGATGACTTCTCACTCTCTACAGTTTCAATCTTCCTTTCTTCTATCATCTCATGTTTCTTGAAGAACGGGACTTTGAAGGATTGAAACAGTTCTTGAATCTTCACTATACAAGGTTTAACACTAGTCACTCTTGGTTCTACAGGTTTTTCTACTTCTTTTTCTACCTCATTGTAACACAAGTCTTCGTAAAAATGGTCCTCTGAATATTTCTCACTCAACTCTTCAGGAGTTGAAAGCGATTTATATTTGGGTTTAGATTCAGGTTTTTTGTATGTCCTAGCTATGTAGTATCTACTGTTTCTCTTCATGGCGTAGTATCCTCTGTCGTTTGAACTTTCCTGTCGCGAGAATCTGGCTCTTAAATCGAAGAACGGGTATTCGTATGAGCTCAGTCTGAATAGTTTCTTCTTCTTAGGAGCTCCACCGTCCATAGGCAAGTACGATGGTGTTCTTTCAGCTTTTTGTTGGTTTCTGTATAAAAAACTCTTTGCAGGTACTATCCTCCTAATCAAATCTTCTACTGTGCTCATTGAGTGTGCAGTTGTATATATATTTTCTTTCTCCTTTCGTCTATGAGTTACGGTTTGATACTGGCATTCAATGTCATTTTGGTCTGTAAGCGCAATTTCTGTTTGAATGTTGACTGTTGTTGTTTTTTCTTTGGAGTCATGTTTTTCCATTGTTGCGTTATTGTCTTTGTTTTCTAAATATTTCTTGGGATTCAATTTCATATCTTCAATGAATGTCATGAATTTTTTAGCGTTGACTTTCGGTCGCCATAGCTTTACGATTCCTTCGCTGACGTCCTGAAAATATGTAGGTATTGCGATTATTTTTTATAAGAAATGTGAGTAATTATATATATATATAATAACAGAATCAGCTTGATATAGTTATTGAAATATATTATTATAAATATAATATTACCCTTGGCATCAGTAGGTACATATTATTTCACATCATCATCATAGTCACGGTCATGTAAATGATTTAGGAGCCAAGCACAGTAAAGGTAGCTTGCGTAGTGCTATAGTACGTCTATTAAGCTAATGCAGATTAAGGCATTTAGTCTAGTCTGTATTAATTAAATTAGCGTACACTCGAGTGATAAGGTTAATTACTGTCCATTTCATATTCTATTACATGTGTCATGTCATGGCCGGTCAGCGCACACTTTTACATTCGTATTACTATCATTTACATGTAGAGGTACTACCGTTAACGACATTTCCTATTAGTTTTTATCATTTACAGTACCACAGAATACATATTAGTATAAGTACCACTGTCAATCAATAGTCGTAAAATACGAAAATGCACTGGAATGTTTTGAAGAATAAACATTCCAAAAGCCAATTAGTACAAGCTGAGACATCATCCGGATGGCACCTAACAACATCTACGTTTCAGCGCAGAAACAGCAACCGCTGGGTACAGTCCTCCCCTATCTTCTGACACCTACCATGAACATGAAAAACATTACCTTGGACAAAGAATGTCTCTAAGTCTCGAATCAATTTACTAATTATTTTTTGCATAAACTGGTTGATTGAGTTTAGCAGAAGTAGGCAATTCTGTACACAATGCTAGTGGAAAGATTGACTATTTAGCTAGCAAAAAATAATCTTACAAATATCCCAAGACCATATTTTTTTTCAGTTTTATATCACACCTATAGACACCTATAAGTGTGGATTTGGGCGCACTTTATAAGCATATTCACCTTTGCAATTGCCTTCTAAAGGTCTCGCGAAGTGTATTTTCAAACTTACAAAACTCTTGCTGATACCTTTATAATGACAAATAAACTTACAACTCACTTACAATGGCGCGCTGTAAGGGTAAATAACCTTAAAGTCCTCTTACAAATTAAATAAAATACTATTTTAAGTGTAATATCGCTTGTGTACCGCCGTGGGTTGAGAAGTCCTTGGACCTTTTGTAAAAAAAATAATAGTCGCATAAAAACATAATTATCATATTTAAAATTGACCTTTCCTACAAAACGCTAGTGTCTTAATTGTCACGCACTATATGCAATTATTTGGTTGCGAAGTAGATTTTCTCGATTACTTTGAAATTATAATAACAATATTTTCACGGGCCTTCTCAAAAATGTTTCTTTTACTACATTACTTTATTAGTTATTTGTAAAATAATATCAAAATGTCGCCATTACGACCAACCACGACTCATAAGTGCTTTATTAGAGCAATATAAGATCAGTACTCTTGTGTGAGGTTTATATCGCACTCGTAAAAGTCAAATTAAACCTAAAACCATTATCTACACGGCCATGTTGCTCATAATTTTAGGATTCCTTAATAAGTAAAAGGATTTAAGAGAAACTAAATGATAATAATTATGTACTAAATAATAAAATGTTTTACCTGATCTGGAGTCAACACAACAAAGAAAATAAACAACCCTTAATAGGGAATTCTATAAGACCCTTGTAGGGCTGTTTTAAGTGCTACTACTCTTTAAGATATCTTAGGTGGGATAAACCACACTTTTAAAATACTAGTTTTACGGAAGTCTTTTAAAACTCTTAGTATAGTCACTTCTAAGGTTGACTGTACTTATAAAATGTATTTATAAGTATGAATTAAGAATCAAAGGCAATTAGACTTGTAAAAGGCGCTTATAATGCCACTGCTCTTATTAATATTATATAACGTTTTCTTATATACGTCTATAAGAATATGTTACAATTATGAATACTCTTAAAACTTCACTATTGAAGTTTATAAGTCTATACTTATAAAATACCACTATTAGAGTTCCTGCCTTAATCAGAACACATATTATATGATATGAAACCATAGCTCTTACAAGCTTTTGTTTGTAAGGGTATTAAGAGTTTCTGACTTAATCAGAACACGTATAAACCTTGTATGAAACCATCGCTCTTAAAGCTTTTGTTTGTAAGGGTATTTTGCTAGCTGGGGCCGTTCTGGGCCTGTGTGGTGGGACTTGGCCCTCTCCCTCTCACAGAGCGGGGGCTTGTGTCCTCGCGGAGGGAACATCACACACTGATAATGCTTGTGCTACTCTTTGCTATCATCATCATCTGCCTAGCCTTTTTCCAAACTATGTTTTGGTCGAGTTCCAGTCTTACCTGATTCAGCTGAATATTAGTATTTTACATTTAGCTACTGCCTATCTGACCTCCACAACCCAGTTACAGTACTGGGTAATACGATACAACTTGGTAAGACTCGGCCACTAATCTTTCGGCCACTAACTACCTGTAACGACTGGACACCTGCTACGTTTACATAATACGAGTATATCAGGAATTATTTTAATTCACCCGGTACTTAATTAATTTGAAGTAGTGTTCGGTGCGATGATGAAGAAGGCTATTTAATAATCGGTAGTCTGAGGTACTCACAAATAACTTCCTCCCATCCACCTGCCTCTCCCTGGCGAACTCCACAAACTCGTCCAGGTCCCATCGTTCTAAAAGCGTCACCACTCCTTCTTCATCTAACTCTTCTAGTCTCTTGTACTTCTTCTCAGGTTTATCCATTATCTGCCAATTGTAAACGTCGTCTTAAAAACTTGAGTTTGTGTTAGGAATATCTTTGGTTTCTTTTTAGGGTTTCGTGTTGAGCTTTAAGTAAATTTTTTCAACACGATCTGCTTTAGAAACAAATGACTATTGTAGTCAAATCTTCAACAAAAAACAAGAAAATGACAACATTTTCAATTGGTTCTATCTCTGGTCACCGGCGACTTTGGCACATGGTGCTGTAGTATGCATTGGAGAGACTAATTAACAGCTACAATTTGAGATAAATTTCTACTCATTTTGACCGTGACTCTTTCAATCGCTGTTTCGTTGACAGAAACATCAAATCAAATCAAAGCATTTATTTGAAGTAGGCCAGTTACGGGCACTTTTGAACTGTCGAAACAAAGATAACTATTAAATGTAGCTACAGTCCCAGTCACAAGGCATAAAAACTGTGAAAGTACTGTAGTTGCCCATTCCCTAGCGTAGATCTCTATGGAGAAGAACGGGCAAGAAACTCCATGGACACTCTTTTAAATCAGCATATTCTCTTAACAACAAAGATGTTCAAAAATGTACGAGCAATAAATATATATTTTTTATCTCTTTGCTATACAAGCAGTAAAATGCACACCAAACTGTCATAATCATAAATATCTACAACTGAATACATCTACTCTACAAGGCAAATAGGTAATGCTTTAATACAACCTCAAGCAGAATGCCAAATGAGTGTTTACGCATTTGTTTCATTTATATGGTATCCTATAAATGTTTATAGATTTGACTTCAATTATTAGGCCTGAATAAAAAAAAACTACATACTCACAAAGAAAAAACAAAACACTGTGATTAACAAATTCCAATGCCACTGGTCCCTTCTCACTCACAGTCACAATAACATAAATAAATCTATCTCTATGGCAATTAAACTGGACGCAACCGACCTCTCTGCTGAGCCTTGTGCGACAGAGTCGTGAGTGAGACGATGGATTGCTCACAATTAGCTTGATTGGTCATCAGACATGGTCGAGGTGTAATGTGTCGCGAGATGGTGCCGTTCGATTCTGGGTAGGTCACTTAAGAGCCCATAGCGAAATATTAAATCTGTGTATTGATGAGATAATAGACGTTGGATTAAAAAATAGACCTCACCGTGACACAACATCACAATTGTAATAGTATACCAACATTTTGAGAGTTCTGCTTAAGGTCAATGTAATAGGGGGTGAGTCTATTTGCCATCAGCCGGGCACGAATGCTGACTCCTGAGAAATTCCTCATGTAATAACTCAATACCACTTCGACCGACTGATCATTGAATTAATTCAGAATTCGGGAGCACATGCTCACTGAGTAGGCTCACTCTGCTCAGCAGTGCTTGTGACAAGATCAAGGTAATACGTTATCCAGCTATGAGTGGAATAGTCAACACTTTTTCATTTAAAATCAATTTCTTACATTACAGTTTGGCTGAATTTTAATAAATACTGCTTCATTGAAAACCTGTTATTGACTTTTATTTTAATCTTTAGCCTGATTTCCATCATGTTTTTAAACTTTACCTTCAGGACATGCAATAAAATTATGATTTTCTTTTATTTCTAATAATACTTTCTAGTACTAATATGTTCTAATATTATATCTAGGCCATTAATCACTGGTGAATAATGGACAGATAAGCATAGATTAGATATATTTGTACTGCATGACATGAATTAATCGGGACATTCCTGGTGATAGAAAATATACTTACGTGTACTTGTGATATATTGCAGGGATATTATGATACATTTGAATATGACTTGCACGCTGGGCACCTCATACCATTTGTGGCATGCCTTCCTGGTTGGTTGTATGAAAATTGAAAATTAACATGCACATCACAGTCAAGGGCGGGGGCTCCCTTATTTCTAAAGTAAGAGGAGGAAAATTCTGATAAAATGTAAATGTAGGTTTGTAGAACGTTATAAAGAACTTTCAACGAAAATTGGTTTGAACAAGATTTCATGTTTAGTTTTTGAGATATGGGACTTTTTCGTCAAACTGTTTTGTTTTTATCTTTGTTTTCATTAACATACTATGCAAAAAAAATAGTTTAGTTGAGTGTTTTACATAAGAATGAGCGTTAAAAATATTATTATTATGTTCTTTGGTGTTACGGAACCCTTTGTGCGCGCTTCCGACTTGCACTTGGCCGGTATTTTTATTCAAATAAAGCATCACCATGGTCTTAAAATCCCTTTACTTATTATTAATGTTTCCTTTAATAATATCGGCTCGGCTTACTGACGTAGCTCCTAATGATGTGTCAGTCAGCTCGCGAGCTCAGTGGCACCTCACACAAACTCTCACATACTTGACGAGGTTAATAGAGTCATTAGACACTACATGTATACCTGCTCATAAACCATCATTCTTTCACCTTCTTTGCCTCTTAATCCAACGTTACATAGTCCACAATGCCCTGTCTAAAGTGTTTCATTAACATTGTGTACCTCCTGATCATATACCATCTCTTCTGCAGTTCCAGTAGCTCTTAATCTGTAGTTATAAAGCGGACTATCGGTTGTATCAATCGTATTAGTAATGTTGTGGTGAAGAATGAGAGTCAATTGGCAAGGTGATGTCATTATGTTTGATTGTTTCAGACTGCACCGGTTTTATTTTAATAGGTTGATAATCATCCCATATCTTTGTAAATAAATAAAAAATAGAGGAGCTTGTGGTCCAGTAATAACAGCCGCTTGGATCGATCTTTGGGTTAAGCCGCGCTTGCCTAGGTTGGTCTGTGGATGGGCGACCACCCATTACGTACCGAGTTTCCTCCGTGCCTCGGTAAGCCCGTCAAGCTGTTGGTCCCGGCTGTCATTTGTAGATCTTTAACAGTCGTTCCAGATAGTCAGTGGCCCGAAATCGTATCACCCAGTCAGTACTACCTGGGTTGTGGAGGTCAGACAGGCAGTCGCTCCATGTAAAATACTGGTACATCATAAGTTTAGCTACATCCGGTTAGACTGGAAGCCGACCCCAATATACATAGTTGGTAACAGCTAGGCAGATGATGATCTTTGTAAGTAAATAATTTAATCATCAACCATCAGAATGCTAGTAATCGATAGGTAGGTACCTACCCAGGTACATCCGGCGCAATCTAGATTATACATATTATCACACTATCGCCGATATTTTTATCTGGTCAGTCGGCTAAGTACCTACAAAATTCAGAATTCAGCGTTTTCTGGCTTGTTATTTTTTCCTTATACCTAGTATTACCGTAACCTACAAATTGGAAACAGTTGATCACTGTAAACTCGCGTTAAACTCTTTTTTTTTAACAGTGGTGTTTCCCAATATTGTCACCAGATGGTGCTTGTTCGGTTTCAGTGCAAATAAAAGTTTACGTCAACGAGACTGCCTCGTTGATCTAGTGGTCGCTAGCACGACTGCTGAGCATGAAGTCCTGGGTTCGATTCCCGGGTCGGGCAAAGTGTTATATGTTTTTTCCATCAGGAATTTCTCAGTAGCAGCCACGGATTCTGGATTTGCGCCCAGTTGATGGTAATAGGCTCACCCCCATTACATGGGACTTAAATTAAACATAACTGGCGAAATGTGGGTGTACTATAAGATACATCTCTGCCTAATCCTTCGAGGGTTACAGGCGTGATGGTATGTTATGTCAACGAGATCAAAAAGGTATTAATACTCGCACCACGGTCACACAGGTCTATGCAACATGCGGGATCGGAAAAGATACCGGTGCGGTGGGTGTGTTCCGTGGTATCCCCCACACAGCTCCACGCGATATAAAATATCAGCTGAAGACGATTTAAACCTGCAGTGAATAAATTGAACGCAAAAGAACCTGTGATTTGGCTCTCTTTTTATCATTGTTACTCTTGTTGGCACCTAATCTTTTAAAGCTAACTGATTAGATATCGAAATACCTCAGGGATAGAATACAAAGAAATCAACGATAATGGTATGAAAGATATCGCATATATTTTTAATAGTCCGTTATAATACATATTTTTATACATATTTTCCTCTTACATACAATCAGTCTTCAAGATCTACGAATTGATTTTGTATAGACGTAGAACAGTGATTACTTTAACCAATAATGGATTTGCACATACATAAATTCAACTATTGAAATATTTGATGAGAGCTGAATTTGTTTTAGATTATAACAAATTTCAATTAGATTTCAATATTAAAACCTTTGTCAATCACTATGTGGACATGGAGCTCAATATTTCAATAATCAACGAACCGACTCAATACTGGTGTCGACATTCCGAGTTATCAACATCGCCTGATCAGCATTAACGTCACAACGCTTCGATAAAAAATAAACCCCTGATAAACACAAGTACAAGTTCTCTTCACTTAGGTCTAAAATCACAATTTTCAAAACCACAATGGCTCAGCTGATCCTACAAAGCACATCGTACATCTTGTGAGCCACTTCCTGTCCAGCAAACGCGATGTAGCAGGAGTTGTGACTAGGATGGATCTTCCCAGGGGTCACTGACAGCTGGTACCTTGCTCTTCCAACGTACAGAGTCTCTCCAGACGCCGTTCTACCACCGGGGATAGCTCCCGGTGGAACATTGCCGTTTGAAGCAGGAACCCAACGGAGGTCATCAGGCTTGGCACACAAAACTTCAATGTTCTGTACTGAAATCTCCTTCCCTTCATAGACGATTGATGCGGAGTTGTGTCTCACAGACAACTTGCCCGGCATCAGGTCGCCGTTATGCCACGCACGGATCACCCATAGAGGACTGCCGTCCCAGCCTTCATGACCTCCTACAACTGCCCTTCCAGTCAAAGAGTTAGCCATCATAGCGGTTGTGGGCACCCAGTCGAACTCTCCAGAAGATTCCACAACTTGCACTTGATTACCAGTATCGGTGACTGTAGTCTCTCCATGGTAGATGTAGTTGGTGATGTACGTTGAGTTAGGTCCATTTTCGGGCGGTGGTGGTGGTTGCGCGGGGGGCACCGCCACGGGGACCATGATCGTACCAGGGACGTAGTAGGGTTGCGGGTACTGGGATGGAGGGTACCCGAAGTCTGGCGGCGGCGGGTACTGGGACGGCTGGTACGGGGGAGGCCAACCGCCGGGCGGTGGAGGTGGCCCGTAGTGTCCGTAAGGATTATTATTTCCAGAATAACTCATGTTTGCACTGAATTTCACACAATACTGAAGCGTTCGATCTAGTGATCGGTTTATATCAGATACTTGTGTATCTCGTATCTTATCGTACCTACTGATACCTCGGTGATTCATTTGTTAGCGTTAGTCACAATAAAACAAAATAACTTTCGCTTAAATTATTATTTATTGTTCAGTGTTAATGTTACATAATAATAATTTATTAAATCTAGTTTTATTACTATATTAACTATCGTTAAAGAAAATAGAAGACAATATTTTGTACAAGAGGAAATGTTGTTTATAAATATGATATGACGAATAAGATTTACATAGATAAGGAATCGTCTTACGCTGTTATTGATAAGAAACAAAGAATCTACATCGTTCGTCAATTTGGAATGATTTTCATACTAAATAGCATGACGTGTGTTTAAACATGTATTTATTTCTTCATGTGTCACTAACAAATCTACTAATTGTAATGCCCGCTACATAGTGTCCATTAACAATCAACACGGACTCATGAATAACGTCATGATATTTTAGATTATGTGCAGTGAATAGTGAATCATCAATATTTTTCCTGCTTCCGTTCTTACAGGGACAGATTAGATGTATTAAATAGAAGTCCTTGGAGACGTTAACATTCAACACAATATCAATTCTACTATATACTTGAATGATAATTACAGTCATCTGTAGATGATCATGATAGTTTCTCTCCCGAGAGATAGTGTGCACTATGTGACTCATGAAGAAGACGATATCGTTTTAGATTTGAACAAACCGTCTATCTATTCATACACGAAATCTCTAAAGGGGCATTATACTCATCATTATGAACAACTTTTACTATGGGACCATTTTTTACTATGATACATTTCTCTGCGCATAACTCGACAAAATGTACTGAACAGCTGATTTTTATTTCGCGATTTCGGGGTTGGCCCCATGGTGAAAGTTGTTCATAATGATGAGTACAATGACCCTTTAAGAGATTTCGTGTATGAATAGATAGACCTTAAATAGGTCTCCGGCCAGCATTGACTTTTGTAATTAAAGCTGACACAAGAGAAAACGCGATCGCTTCAAGCAAAGTACAGCTGCATCAGGTTGGACTGAAAGCCGACCCCAACATAGTTGACAAAAGGCAGACAGACTGTGACAAGAGAAGATAATAAATAATAGAGATAGCAGTTCAGACATGCTCTGGATCCTCCAGTTGAGCACCACGGTCCAGAAGACGCAGCTATTGATGAACGCAGTCCATCAGGTAAGAACCACTGCCCGGAAGACGCAGCGGTTGCCGTCCATGAGCGCGGGCCAGACGAAGGACTTGATGAGGTCAGAGCGCCGGTCGCGTCCGTCGCGGCTCTCCGTCGAGAAGCGCACGTGCTTCTCGGGGTTCATTACCACTGGAAAGAAAGAAAAGTGTTAAAGTTTTCTGTACATGTGCAACTACTAAGCTACATCTAAGATAAGATGTAGCTTAACAAGAAGTGGGGAGACTTTAAGTTCTTGTGAATAGATCATCTGCTCGCGTGACGCCGGCAATTTTATTTGTGTCAGTGGCGAACTGAGTCTGCTAATTTAACTTTGAGCACTAAGGGACTCTACAGGATGACATGTTTGTTATAGACATTTGGTGTTAATTTTTGGAATTTAGCCGGTTCAATTCCCGAGTGTGGCAAACGATTTTTCGAAAATCTTTGAATGAAGATTTATTTCTTTTTAAAAATAAAGGAATGTTACCTTTGAGTAAAATTTTCTATCTCCAGTATTTAGAGTACTTTCCCTACAGGTGGAGTTGAAAAATTCCACCCTGTATAAGATCGAACGGATCCCAAACGAAAGCAAAGAAAACAGTTTTTTTTTTTAACTTGTACGGTCGACTGCTTGCTACACACACCATAAAGTTTTTAAATCACAATCATCTCATATCTCTCTTTTGAAAGGAATCAGTGTAATGAGGTCAATATTAATTGTCCGGGTAGGAGACAGGCAATACGGATGATGATGATGATGATCTCACCTGGAGTGAAGTCGGTGTCGATCCTGAGCGGCGGCGAGTGCAGGCTCACGCTCCAGGCGGCGCGGCACGCGGCCGCCACCAGCGCGTGCAGCGCCGCGCACGCCGCCAGGCTGGGGTACTCGCGCAGGGTGCTCACTACCTGCGGTCAGACCTAACATTCGAGGTGCTGGACTAACTAACTATCAGGGACTGTTCTAAATCTGTTCGAAATCCACTAAGTGTAACCAGACCACGCCGCTGCTAATCAACCGCGATTTAGTTAGGGTGCAACTCTGGTTACCTGGTTGATAACAGTCCTCTCAGCTTCGCCCAGCGGGAAGCTGTGCGCCGTGGTGTGCAGCACCCGCGTGGCGGCCGCCACCAGCCGCGCCACGCTGGGGTCGCCGGCGCCGCCCTCGGCCTCCGCCACGCCCAGCAGCGCCTTCACCTCGTTCAGGCGGCGGTCGCGAAGACTGATGACTGCGCGGAACGAGAGCTAAGAGAGGATAGCAAAGATTTAGAATAAAATAGAAACAAAAGACAGCACAATGAAACAAGCAAAAGGACAACACGGTAATAACAAGGACACATGGTAATCACATTGCACCGAGCATGACCATACCAAAAGGGCAAACGTTGTTTTCAGTTGAAGTTGGAGTTTTCATTAACCGCGAAACAGATGCGAAACAACACTTATACTTTGGGTTACTGACTTGGTACAGGGTAAAATAAGTACGTCTTCAATTATGTGCACGATTTAGTGCATCCGTCATAAACGGATACGAGTAGCCAAACAATATGAATCACGCACTTGGCTTGATTACTCCTGCATTATAATTAGCATTTGCTATCAGTTTATCTATATAAATGTACCTACCGTGTATTTCGTGACAATAGGAAGAATTTGTTTGAAATTAGTCAAATCAACTGGTGAGTTTTGTGGACTCAAAAGTGAAAGAATATAATTATGCTGTTCAGCATACTTACAACAACGACAGAGAACACGATCTTATACTTCAAGTGTGGTGTGTGTCTTAGCTGCTCAAGCGCAGCTAGTGCTGGTATCGCCTCGTCTGCGGCTCGGGACCACACCGCCGCGTACTGGGATACCAGCTTACTTCTGGAAGCATTGGAGAGAAGAGTTAATAGCGGCACACGGTACAGGTCGTCGTACGTATTCGTAAGACTGGTTTAAAGAGCCAGATTCGGCCAAATCACAACTTTTATTAGCAGTAATTTTAGAACTAGAAGTGTGTAGAACTACGGTAGTGTAACACCTGATGCCGCGGACCCTGTGGCGTTCTATCAGTGACAACCATGATGGAAAAGTTCAAAATGTATTGGATTCACAAAAGCTAAAGCTACTCAGTCATAACGTAACATCACGCCAGTAATCACAGAAGGGTTAGGCAGACGTGTACCTAATAGTACACCCACATTTCACCAGTTATGTTTAAGCCTCATGTAATAGGGGGCGAGCCTATTGCCATCAACCGGCAAATCCAGGCTCTGTAACTGCTACTGAGTTATTCCTGTTGGAAAAATCCAATCACACTTTCTCCGATCTGGGAATCGAACCCAGGACATCATGCTCAGCAGTCGCTCTTGCGATCACTAGACCACCGACGAGGCATCCTACTAACAGTCGGCGTAGAAAGCGCTATTGCCACTTGACTAGGCCCTGCAGTTACCAATAGGATAATCGACACCAAACCTTACGACTCCAATCTCTCGACATGTGATGGATGTCCTCTGGTTTCAGAAACAGAGTGTTAATAGACAAAAGGTTAAGGTATACCTGTCAGGATGCTGCTGCGAGTCATCGCTGTCTGAATGGTAGCCGTCGCTGGCGGAGTCCGTGGACCTGGGAGTGGCCGCGTCGCTGTTACTGCTGCGCTCCTCCTCCGACATCTGGCCGAGGACTGCGGCGCACCCGCGGGAGTACGTCATCAGGACCCCGGCCACTGGCCTGGAAAAAAGGAAGGAATTGTTTGTATAACTTTTGTATTTATTTTGTTTTTTTTTTTGTTTAAACGATGGTAAACTGTCACTTACGGGATATCTTCCGTGATTGTCTGTACTTTTGAGCTCCCGATATTTCGACGCTGTTGCAAGCGCCATGATCGCGGGTTGGGGTATCGAGAGCTCAAAAGTACAGACAATCACGGAAGATATCCCGTAAGTGACAGTTTATGTGTAAGTGTAAACCGTGAAAGTTTAAAACAGTGTTATGCGATGGTAATTGCTACTAGTGTCAATGGCACACCATATGAATAGAAGAACGTCTGTCGTATGGCGGATTGTATAGCACTTTATTTGGAGTATAATATATGCAGTATAATAAGTAAGAATCTACTTTCGTTAATTTCTGTTAGCCCACCAACTTAGAATTTTTAGGATCTGTAATCATGAAGTCACTTTCTAGCTAAGATTACATATTGATGGTAGTAATAATAAAAAAAAAATTAAAAAAAAATAAGTTTATTGCGTATAAATTTGGGTTACATAGCATGTCAAGGAGTCTCCATTTAGGCATGGAAAATGCCTGTAGTTGAAGGCTCCGCTCTTCCCATACATCTTAAAGATACAAAATAAATAGGCAATTAACAAAAAGAGAAAAAAAAAAAGTAATAATAGTGGATTTTCTTAATATATCCTAGGTATCCAATATGCCTAGCGACCATTTTAGTACAATGTATGTTATTAGGGTTCCGTACCCAAGGAGTGAAAACGGAACCCTATTCTTTTGCCGCTATAACAACCAACACTAAAAACAGAATAAAATAAATATTTAAGGGGGGGCTCCCATACAACAAACGTGTTTTTTTGGTTGGTACGGAACCCTTCGTGCGCGAGTCGTCTCGCGCTTGCACGGTTTCTTTTTATAATGTGTGTCAATAGACTAGCCCCCATAAGTACACCTCA
This sequence comes from Eugnorisma glareosa, assembly GCA_947578425.1. NCBI lineage: Eukaryota > Metazoa > Arthropoda > Insecta > Lepidoptera > Noctuidae > Eugnorisma > Eugnorisma glareosa. The sequence goes on from OX387979.1 coordinate 18,643,286, forward strand.
GCAGAATCCTTTGCGGATTCCAGGCGAGCTGCTATGCATTGATTGTAACCTTCCCCGTTACAGCCCAACCTACCAGCCTCCTCATCATTTCCCATACTCCCACTGGCTCCAACTACATATAACCATAACTTACTGTTATGACATACTCAAACATTTCACAAGCCTTTTCTCCGAAACTCACATAACCCCAGTTCAACTGGGTTTAGCCCCAACATTAACCACGAGTATATAACTCCGATTCCCACGACTTCTGATCGTAAACTGGATCTGAACAATGGTTAGTTCGAGGCGAGTAAAAACTTACACAACGGAGAAATGTATGGGAAACTATTGTTAAAGAGCTAGTTTCATAAGAGATGAGGAATCTTAATTTGATTTTGTGGTTCCGTTGGTGGCAACGGGGTTTTATTCTTTAGTTTACTTGGACTGATTTACTATAATGAATACCGCCGTCAACTCATCTGACGGTTGGTAAAAAGGAAAGAAAATCTGATGGGTGACTTACATAAAGCAACAGATCAACTTACACCGACGTGTTGCATACGCGAGGCAGAGAGCCTACTACCTACTTGTCACCCGCCCCTTGCTTACTAGGTTTTATTTATACGTAGTACGTAACAAGTTTGTTAAAGATTATTTATTTTAATAATGGACCGTTGAATGGCACTCATTATTCCAAGGTCCAAAATCCTGCGACAACTAATTAATATAATATTCTGAAAGAATAGTAACCAACTACACTGGGTGTGTGATCCTTCGAGCCGGATATTGTAAAAAACAATTTTGTGCAAATAAACTTTAAAGGTTGGTTTCTCTCACTATTATTCTGCAAATCAAGTACAAATTATCCGGTAAAATATGTGAATCCTAAAAAACAAGAGCAATTAATTGTTTGCAGTGGTTTCAGCTCTGTTATAATGCGTAGGGTCCAATTATCGAATAACACTTACCTAAAAGCTGCTGTACGTGCTTGCAAATCTTTTTTAACAGACTAATTCAAACCTGTCTAGGAACCTTGTATGACTAACACCTGTATTCACTCAAACTACGAAACACCTAAATTAAAGCATTAATATTATTGCATTTTTGTATTTGATCCAACAAAGTGCATATCTGTACGCATCCATGGTGTCTCCTAATGTCAGTACAAAGGAGCATTACAGTTAGTTACCCGCTTAATTTTCAACTAATTGACAGTTCCCTCATTCGTTAAAAACGGAACTAACTCCATCTTTACGATCGACCTAACTCCGTTAACTGTCATTACAGAAACAAAAGACAGTTACTACATCGACAACAGTTTTCTCTGTGGTCTCACAGACCCTTAGGTTACGACATTCCCAAGTATAGTAACGATTGACTTGAACAAAAGGTTTTAAAATAAATTGACGGTTGTGTGAGCTTATCTAACTTCGCCGTTGGTTATATATGATTTCCTAACTAGTTTGGAAAGTGGAAACTGACTTTCCATGTTTCTGTTCGAACAATACCACAATACCACGTATGGCACTATAAATTCATCTTTAACTTTTCTATCCATGTCAGTTTTTATTGTGAATTCGACTCAAACATGTATAAGATAAGGTTCGGTTTCAAATCGGATGGTTTTCCGATAGTTCATCGTTTTTTATAGTGGAAAGTTTTCAAGGCAATTGACAATACTTTTAGTGAGATTTATTGCCAATTCATTTGTAAGTGATTCTTGAGTCTTGTGTCTTTCCGGCTTCTCGGATTGTGCCACACCTGACACTGGCACTTGCTGTGAAAATACAAGCCAGTTTCTCATCATTTTTAGGTTTAGATAGATCTATGCCTGTAATTGTAAATGTGACACTAGTCATGTCTCGTCACGTCACAACTAAATATAACAAACACTTAATTAATTTTAAAGTTACCTTAAATGCTTTTTGCAGGTAATTAAGGACCAATATATTGCACAAAACATAGAAGGACCGAATATAGTCGTGTCAATAGTCTTTTATTATTTTTACGCAGCACATGTATTTATCATGAGGCATACAAGAATTTGTAAGAGAAAGTTAAGCACATGTCTACAATACATTTATGTGTATAGTAAAGCACTAACTAATATATTGCAGGAAAAACTCTCACTTGCAAGAAAAGCTAATAGTAATAGACATGTACATAATCGTCTGTTTACTTTAAAATACATCATTTACGTGGAGTAAGGAAAGAGGGAGTGCACCTGTGCCTGCGCACACACTAAGCACTATTATATCTCCCGCGCCGATGGCTGAGTTCCGCTGAACGGTCAATAGGACTACTATTAGTATGAGTGCTGTGGTAGCTAACTGCAGACTTAGCGGATTTAAGTTCGATTCCTATGTAATATTACTTTTACTACTCCTCATACCACTTTTCTACTACTCAACCTCATAATTATCAATGGTAACACATGAAGAAGCGCTGACTGTACCACAACCAACTCGCTCAATTTTGAGACGGGACTTAACGTCGCACAGTTCTCACAGTATTAAGCTGGCAGATTTGCGTGAATGTGACGCTGTTTTCCCCATACTTTGTTATGCATCATGCCATAACGCAAATAAATGTTTTTTCTTTCTTTCTATAACTTGCCCAACAATGGGATAAACTCACCCCTCATCATAGTCACAGTTCACTACGGGCAACTTCCGTCTCCTCCTCAGTGTGGTGCCGCCCTTCGTGCCAGAGTCCGCCGAGCTGGGGCAAATAACTTCACATGAAAATATTGAATAGGACTGTATGCTCCAATAGGGGAGGACAGACTAAACAAGCAGTAACAAATAAGGTACTTCCAATAAAGAAGATAAAGGGATAACACAGTGAGATCACCGAAGTGATAAATGAATTATGACAACTTATGAAACAAGAAGAGTTAACAATAATGATACAAATGATGAGGGGTTCATGAAACATGTAAAGGAATGATCAAGCTGGGATTTTAATCCAGAAAGCCACTCGGCAGCCACGTTTGCACCAATGAAAACATGGATGGAATTTTCTAATTTTACCTATTTATAGAACAGGCACTTAAGACTGAAGACCAGACGTGCCTAATGGTTATACAGCAAAATAAAAACTATTTTCCCATTTGTTTGTACCGGTGAACTTAGAACCTGAAAACCACAAGCAACACATGCTACCACCGCACCCATGGGCCCTGGCTCATCTTCATAAGGTAAACATGCATAAGTTATTCAAAATAACCGGTCACAAGCATAACATTAACTAAATGCATCAATGATTTGCGTTTTTGAGAAAGATTTCACTAAACGCACAAAATACTTCACATAAATAAAGTGACGTAATGTGTCACACGGTACGCGAAAGTGAGCTTTCTCTCTTATGTCACTATTAAATTATATTTTTAGGGTTCAGTTGGTTAATGACGAACCCCTGGTAATTAGTCAGTCGTTTTGCCACCCAAATTAGTATTACCATCCAATAAACTTAAAAAACAAATTTGAAAAGCGTAAATCCTTATATCATTATGGGACATGGACATTCTATAGTATGTATTATTAAGCTATAGTTAATATGCTTCATTAAAAATTGAAACAACTTATGAAATTAGTTCAATAGGAAGCTTCAAAAAACAAATGAGTACATATGAAGTCGGAAAGTCCGGTGACCGAAAAGTAGTGTGGTGATGCGGAGGAATGAGGAAAATGTAGCGAGGAAAGTTTTATGTATGAATGTGGATATTGTGAATGGCTAAAGCCTCTTATAGCCATCCACGATATCCCTCGAAGACTAGGAAGGAAGTGAGTGCTGAGATGGCGAGTAATAGAGAAGTATGGAAGAAGCAGACACGCTGCACCAACCCCAAATAAATTGGGATAAGGGCAGGAGAATGATGACGATGATGAATAGGAAGTTTCAAGATTCTCGCACAAAAAGAAATAAATCAATATGAATACGGGACCCTTTTTTATTCAGATTGCACTTGCCGGATTACACTTGTCAGTTTTTATAACTACTAATGACAACATTACATTTATGATATCTGTGCATGCTGTGGTCTCTTAAAAGTGAATCTCTTAGTAAATATCAATCTCTATCATCAATTCAGTATATCCTTACTACAATAAAATACCTACTTTAAAACATTCTGAATTAAGTTGATTGTTCTATTACAGATGTAAAAGCCTTATTGCAATAAAAAGTCTACTTTAAATCATTAGAAAGAACGTTGATTGTCCAATGAAGGGTGTAAGTGGTAAATGCTGCGTTTAAAGTAATTACAGACAATTGCAGTGCAGGTGAATACAATTAAGTAGCTCTTGTTATATATATGCGAGAGTTTGTAATGAAGAACTATCGCTATTTCACGGACTTTGTATGGGAAGCACTTTGTATGTGAGACAATGATTTTCATGTAACGTTTCATGCAATTTGCACCTGTTGTGGTGGGTGATACGATAAGCAAATAAACTAACCATAATGTGTGTGAATCATGTATCTTGTTTTATTGTTTGGATGTACCTTAATAGCCTATTCACCAATGACTTTGGAGGTAAATGCCGCAAAACATCTAACAAAATAAATATGATAACGTGCCTGTATATCCGAAGGAGTGGGCAGAGGTATTTAAACATTTTAAGTACCTAAATAACGGCCGTACGTAAGCACGTAATAATCTTTTAGTATCTAACAACTGACTAACCAATATAACTACTAAGGAAAAAGTTACAAAAAATCAAACTTTCAATGCACAAGACGAAAACAATAACAAATATTACATAAAAAATCTCCATTCAATGCCAAACTACGTTATTCACATAAATCACACAGTTATTTAAAAATAACAGGTATTATACTCCAAATTAACAACTATTACTTTTCACGGCTATTACATTATTGTTTCCAATTCGGTGTTCTCACGGACAGCTGATTGTAAGTCGAATAGTTCTAGTAAATCTTCATCGCCCATCGTAATTAGAGGTTGATCGTAAAAGAGAAACTTTTTGGAGGAAAATGATTGTTACAAGTAATGCTTTAAGTTAGATGTAACCATCGAGGTTTTTTTTAAGATGACAGTTTTGTCAGTACCAGAATATAAATTACTTTTGGTCCTTCGAGCCGGATGATCAGGAAAAAAAAGAATAACGCAATAATGAACCTGCTGCAGTCTATCTTATTCTTTATCTGTCTAGCTAAATGCAGCGACTGCCTATCTGGTCTCCACAGCCCAGTTCCTGGGTAATACGATGCCCCTTGGCAGCCTATCTTATTTATAAAAATATTATTTATATTATTATATGATTTATAAAATTTCCGTTTACCATAATGACACCCTATCAACTTTAATAAGAATATGCATAGAAAAAAAAATGGATGTTGATGTTGAGTTGTTGTTGATGTTTGAACATCATGACGTGTAGATTCTTAAAGAGTATTATTGAGATGTCATAAAAGAATGTGTATCACTCTCTTTGACTATTCTAACAGTAGCATCAGCCATTAAACAAATATTTACAAATTACATAACCATATTTCAACGCACACACAATACATTTCTCTAAACCAAAATTGTTTATTACAAACACATAATGATTACGTATGTGCAGTTGTTAAACACACACATTCTAGATCACACGTTCACACACGACACACACACATATAACGGACGGAGTACGGACGTGTTTGCGCTGCTCGATACGAATATTATATTCACGTGTCGCGCGGCTTAGCCGTTGCCCGGTTGTCGTCGTTATGAGTTCACAACCACTCATAGCCAACGAAGTCTTGGCGTTTATCAAACATGCCATCGACTACATGGACGAAGTCAGCATCTTGCAGATCTGCAAGTCCAGTTTCAAGGAGGAGGAGATCAGCAGTGCCAAGCTGCTGCTGTTCCAGTCGCTTGGCAAAGTCGAGCAGATGCAGTCCCGCCGGAGGGATGGTGGCCAGAAGTGTGTGCAGGACATCATCACGTTGATGAAGAGCACCGACCCGGACGACGTGCCCGCTTTTGTGGCGAAGGAGCTTCATAAGCTGCCCCCCGTCACGTTTGACCACGTCGACGTCACCAGGTTGCTGAAGGACATCACAACTCTCAAGGCAAGCCTGGCCGAGGTGCAGTCCACGTTGGAGATGTCGAATAACACCATTGGTGAGCTACGTGCCGAAGTGGAGTTGTTGCGCAGCGCCGTTTCGGTAAATAGGTCACCTGATGCCTCCAACGTGAACACGCGTCGCGAAGCAAGTAACGCTAGCGTCGGCAGTTTCGAGTCGGCGAGCTCTACTACGTCACCCGCTGCTGATACTGCACGCGTTGCAACTTGCGCCGCCGCCGTCGCTGACTCTATGCCGGTCGAAACAGTGACTTGTGTGGGTACGTTGACCCCTAAACGTGCCTACGCTGATATCGTCGCCACGCACAAACCTGTGTCGCAGGCCAAGAAGGGGGAAAAGAAGAGTTGCTGTGAACCTGCCAGGCGTTCGAAACAGCAAGGCCCAGCTACGGGCACGTGTGACAAGGAGGGCTTCGTGAAGGTAGAGAGGAAGAAGAGGAAGAAGCCCCCTAGTCGGAACCAGTGCGGGACCGCACTGGCAGGACCCAATGGGCTGCGTCCGGCAATACCAACGACGCAGCTTTATGTATCCCGGCTACATCACACCACGAAGGTTGAGGAGATCGTGGAGTATGTCCGATCGAAGACCAGCTGGACCTTGAGGGTGGAGAAGTTGGAGTCGCGCCATAACACGAATTTCAAGTCGTTCGTGGTGCGAGTTCCGACTCATCATATTGAGACCTTCCTCAAGGAAGAGTTTTGGCCGAAGGGTGTCATGTATCGACGTTTCCGCGGAAGGCTACGTGACACCACGCAGCGCAACACGATGCCGTCACTTCGTGTACAATAGTTATATTTTCTGGTTTTTATATATATGTATGATAGTCTTTAAGGTATTTATGTTATGGGTCTTTGTAACCTGCAATAAATGATATATTATTATTATTTCCTTTATTCATATATATACATATAAATTACATTTTTAAATATTTCTAAACAAATTAATATTAAAAAAACATTTAAAAATATAAAAAATAGTGGTCCGCCGGTATCGGGAGCAGGGTCCAAGCTACCGGTGGTTAGGGCTCCAGAGACAGGAACCTCCTCACAATGCGAGCCGTATCGAGGAGTACTGCCTTCTGAATCAGGCCCTTGATCCAACCGCCTAAGGAGAGCCTCGAAAGGTGGTCGTCGAGGCTCTTGGCCATAAGGCCATTGGCCGTCACGACAATCGGCACAATGATAGCCGAGTTCACATTCCACATGTCGACAACCTCGTGTGCCAAGTCGAGATATTTTATTTGTTTCTCCTTCTCAGCTTTCACGAGGTTCTCGTCATGCGGAATGGTAACATCGATTATCATTACGCGGCGCGCTGATCGGTCTATCACCACTATGTCAGGCTTATTGGCGACAATAGTCCTGTCAGTGATGATAGACCGATCCCAGTACAGCGTGACATGGTCTTTCTCGAGAACTGGGTCGGGCACATACTTGTAGTACGGTACCTCTGATTCCACAAGTTTATATTTCAAGGCAAGTTGCTGGTGGATAATCCTGGCTACTTGGTTATGCCTGTGCAAGTACTCGCCGTTAGCCAGACGAGAACAACCAGAAATAATATGTCTGATGGACTCACCCGGACGGTGGCATGCCCGACACACGTCAACCGTCCCGTCCTTCATAATATATTTCCGGTAGTTGTTCGTCAACATAACTTCGTCCATAATCGCACAGACAAAACCTTCAGTTTCCCCAAAGAGGTCACCGAAACGTAGCCAGGACACGGATGCTAGAAAATCTACATCGGGCCCATGAAGAGCCCGGTAGAAGCGCCCGTGAAGCTCCTTGCCTTGCCATACTTCCTTGCGGTCATCGGTAGTAAGTACTACAGGTTTGCGCCAGTTCTCTTTAGCCATGGACAGCGGGGTGAGGCCCTTGTCCACTGCGACCACATCTCGGTGCATACCCACCTCGGCTTTTAAAAAATATTCTCTGAGACTGCATACCTCGCGGTTGTGGAGCGTCTTCGCGTTTAAAAAGCCTCGACCCCCGCACTTCCGCGGGATATACAGTCTCATCACCGATGATCGTGGGTGATGCATCCGGTTTGCAGTCAGCAGTGTACGGACTCTCCTATCCAGGGTATCGAGTTCGGTCTGAGTCCATTTGAGTATGCCGAAAGAGTACATTAAAACCGGCATGACCCAACCGTTGAAGGCGCGCACCTTGTTCCCGCCCGAAAGAAGGCTATTTAATACCTTCTTCAGGCGACCGAAGAAGCGCTCCTTCAACGATTGCTTCATGTCAGTTACGTTAATGCCTAACGCTTCCGACATACCCAAATATTTATAGCTTTCGGATGAGGAGAGGGATCTCAGGTGTATGGAATCCGAGAGCTGAATTCCTTCGGATTCCATAATCTCCCCTCGCTTTACATACATGACTGCATATTTGTCCACACCAAATTCCATCCTGATGGCGCTACTAAAAGTTTCAGTTACTTTCAGTAGCTTCATCAGTTGCAATTTGTTGGGGGCACAGAGTTTCAGATCATCCATGTAAAGAAGGTGAGATATGACCTGACCATCTCTCCTCAACCGATAGCCTAGACCTGAATCCTCCAGCAATGTACTTAGAGGATTCAGGGCTAGACAGAACCAAAGTGGACTCAAACTGTCGCCCTGGAATATTCCCCGTTTAATCCATACAGGCTCATCGTTCCCCTGAATCTGTCGACATCCTGGATATCGAAGGACCGTCCTCCATTGCCCCATACACGACTCAAGGAAGGCGCGTAGAGTTGCATCTATCTTGTACAACTCCAGCACCCTCATGAGCCATGTATGTGGAATCGAGTCGTAGGCCTTCTTATAATCTATCCAACATGTCGACAGATCCTTGCGGGATCGACGAACCTGTTGGCTAATGGCCATGTCGATGAGGAGTAGCTCCTTAGTACCGCGGGACCCGTTCCTACATCCATTTTGAGAGGCAGACATAATGGAGTTTTTGTCAATGTGTGTATTGATTTTCGCTCTCAAAATGGATGTAAGAAGCTTATAGACCGTCGACAAACACGTGATCGGTCTATAATTCTTGGGTTCCGCGGGACTACCTGACTTATGGAGCAGGTGGGTAACGCCTGTTGTTAAAAACTGCGGTAGAGACCCAGACTCTAAGGATGACTGAAATTGAGATGCCAGACAAGTGTGTGAACTACTAAACCATTTGAGCCAGAAATTGTGCAGTCCGTCCGGTCCCGGTGATTTCCAGTTCGGTAACGGACGAACTGCTCTGGCTACATCCAAAGGTGTTATTAATATTGGTTCCATTTCTGGGATAGGTTCACACACTTGCTCGACATCACGCATCCAGTCAGCCTCAGTATGACGGACGGGCACCGACCAGATGCTGTGCCAGAAAGAACTCGTGGTGGCATCATCCGGGCGGCATACGTCCGTCATACTTTGCTCGGGTCGCTCCCAAGCTCTGTACACCCACCTCTCATCGCTCTGGAACATGCGATTCTGCGAGTACCGATCAACCCGCCGCTTATACCGCCGAATACGGCTCGCCCATGCATAAACTTTCTGCTTCAGGAAGTCGATGCGCTCTGTAACACGAGACATGAATTCTTGAGGACTGATTTCAGTCCCCGAGAATGCCCGCCTCACAAAGCGCATCACACGTGGTCGTGTATTACCCTCCCTGAAGCAGTATAGTTTGCCAATGAGTACCCTGGCCCCGTCGATACGGCGCTCGATCCTGCGCTGCCAGGCCGGTACGGTTGGTTTTGGTCGAGTAGCTACGTCACAATTTAGGAACTTGACATTAGCTACACGACATGCCGCAACAGCCCCACAGTACAGGATCGAGTGTGCATCAACGAGGTTCTCGCTACTCTCGAAAAGATTCTTGAGTTGCGAGTCCAGGGCACACACCAACGCCCTATTTTTCTTATGCATGGGTAACCGTGGTAATCGGGGCCTAAGTTCGGTAGGAGTGGATCGATATTCGCGAAGCGCATCCTCCAGTGCGCTCCTCAATCGGTCGTTGCACTGGCTACTTACCGTGGCAACCCTATCATCCTCCTCTACAACAGCAGGGTTTGACCGCGGTGGGGTTGCGTCAATAGCTAACGCTTGCACCGCGGTTTGTGCCGGAGTTAAGACGATACGGTTGCTCAGTACTTCTGAGCGCAGCCTATCAAGTGCGGCGTCGTCCAACATGTGATTGCGTTGGATGACCCGCACCTGATCCGACAGTCGTTGGGCCGAGACGTTGACGGTTGGTTCCAGTTCCTGAAACAGAGACAGCATCCTAACACGGTACGCAGTGAGGTTAGTTCCCCCCTCTGTAGACCCGTAGTATGCGCGCATGACGTTCTCGTTTATTGATTGAGTCCATCTCATGCGCTGCACACAACCACCGGCAGCGGGGACCCGGCTCGGGGCCGGATGGCCCCTAAGTCCCAAGCTTCTCGGTGGCCGGCCTCTCCCCTGCCGACGTACAGGTGTTGGCGACGTCGGCGGAGAGAAATACTCGTCGCTCGAGCTCGACGCGACTGCCACGGCCGGTATCACAGCACTCACGACGGGGCTGGATTCCGGCGGCGGCGAGGCGGAGCTGAGCGACGGGTCCGGAGGTGGTAGGCGTGCACGTCGACCAGCTGATCTCGTCAACATTATTGTTTCATCTCATCCCATTTTTTATTAGTCCGATTTTAGATATGACATACGTCATTGTTGATCACAGTTTTTTTTCTATGGTGTTTATTGGTAAAAAAAGGCTTCATTTCACTGTGTACTATTTAGAAACGGAAAAAATATAATATATAAAAGGTAGATTAGGTTTCAGACTGTTTAAAATAATTATTTATCAACGAAAATTATGGAATGAAATTTACAAGACGTCTTGACGTTTAGTGTTGCCAGTTATTATTATTATTATTATAAGATAATTATTATCATGTGTGAAATAATCCTTCCTTTTCCTTGATGGTATCACTTTCATAATGAGGTCTTTCTACTCGCGGATAATGCAGAAATATATAACAATCATTAGACATGTGCAGCTAACCATTTTTATGGACTTTTGTTTTAAGTGCATTCAAAAGAAATGCACATAATTATAAGCCGTAATAGTCTAGGCGTGCAGTCAGTAAACAATCTTGTAGTCTAGAATATCCTTAGTGTGGCCCTATGAACCTAGGAGTACCGTAAAAACTGGACTCACACTAAGCGCGGACACCAACGTAAATAAACACAGATCTAAACCGCGTTCAGGAAATGTCAGTTTAATCATTGCTATGGAATATTGTCACCGTTAAACACCGTTTAGTTATTAGTACTAATACATACTTTCAACTCTTATGAACGTTGTTTCTATCAAAGAGCGGCTTCCAAGTCGATATTCCTAGTAAACGTGTTCATTTGTTTCTTGGATTAGTGGGTGGATAAAATACTTTAATGACTTTTTAAGATTTTATTTTCATTGTGCAATACAGGGTGGAAGCATGTACTCAGTATATAATTTTGAGCCCTCCCTACATGGAAATTTTTCATCGGTTATTAAAAAAGAAATCAGCTACACATAAACTGTCACTTACGGGATATCTTCCGTGATTGTCTTTATTTTGAGCTCCCGATATCCCGCATTCTCCAGTCAACCCGCGATCATGGCGCTTGCAACAGCGTCGAAATATCGGGAGCTCAAAATAATAGACAATCACGGAAGATATCCCGTAAGTGACAGTTTATGCGTAGTTGTAAACCGTGAAAGTTTAAAACGGTGTAAGAAATCTGCTGTTTCATACATTTTGACCATGTGCACTTTTTTATGAAACAGCAGTTTTATATTTTGAATAACCGATGACAAATTTCTGTGTAGGGTCAGAATGATTTACTGGTGATTACTACTACTAATGATTTACGTCGGTCCCTTCCACGTATATCCTGGTCTTGACACACTATAGTACACAGGACATCGTGATAAGTTTTGACACACTATAGTATACAGGACATCGTGATAAGTTTGGACACACTATAGTACACAGGACATCGTGATAAGTTTTGACACACTATAGTACACAGGACATCGTGATAAGTTTTGACACACTATAGTACACAGGACATCGTGATAAGTTTTGACACACTATAGTACACAGGACATCGTGATAAGTTTGGACACACTATAGTACACAGGACATCGTGATAAGTTTTGACACACTATAGTACACAGGACATCGTGATAAGTTTTGACACACTATAGTACACAGGACATCGTGATAAGTTTTGACACACTATAGTACACAGGACATCGTGATAACTTTTGACACACTATAGTACACAGGACATCGTGATAAGTTTTGACACACTATAGTACACAGGACATCGTGATAAGTCAACGAATCGTCACAATACTCGTAAACTCACACTTTTAAGCACTAAAATAAAATCCTTTTAACTCGAGTAATTAAATGTTCCGTAATCAGCCGAGCATTGCAATTGTTATGAACTCAAACAACGATTCATGTTGCTTTAATAAATTTAATAAAAAAGCACTTCGCTCTCATCATCATCATCAGCCTACGGCAGTCCACTGCTGGACATACAACCACTCAACTCGATTCTCAGTAACTCTCATCCAGTTGCTACCAGCCCTGCGAAGATCGTTGCTCCACCGAGCCTGAGGGCGTCCCACCGCGACGTTTGCCAATTCGCGGTCTCCACTCAAGAACACGTCTACCCCAACGGTCATCGGTTCTACGGCTAATATGACCAGCCCATTGCCACTTCAGCTAACTTATTCTGTGAGCTATGTCGACAACTCTGGTTCTCTGTCGGATCACCTCACCTCGTTCAGGTTTACTCTGGTTATCTTTATTATATCGGACGTAATCATTATTATGGTTGTAATACCCGTTAAAAAGAATTATTGAACAGTAAAACTATTTTGTTGGCTTTATGCGCGTGTTTTTAAAACAACAAATTAAGTAACTCTACGTAAAAAATATTGTTGGGAAACGACATTTTTTTGGGTTTTAATATCACTTTTTACGGAAGGATTCAATGTAACGCACTCAAAACTTTGTGCTAGTGGATAGTTTGGGGGTCATTGAGGTATTTAAAGTAAAGTTATAAGTAATTTTAAAAACATGTACTTAAATGTGTACTAATATGTACTAACATGTACTAATATTTCCGTAACTAGAAAGTTCCCATGGAAGGTCTAGAACAAAAAAGTGGTCACAATTACGGGGAGAACAAGTACGTTTCGGCTTCGTTAAGGATACACCCTTTATATTGTTGACCACATAATCATGAAGGGGAAGCAGTTTTTAGTTTAAATAGACACGTGCCCTTAAAGATTTCATACTCAATGAGATTTAAGATCGAAGAGATCGACACGAGGGAGAAAATAATCTACCTAATAAAGACAGGCAAGCAGAAGAAATATCAGAAAAACTATAATCCATACACTAACCAGCTGGTTTATGCAGTAGTTCACGATGGTATTCGTATTGTCCCATCCTTATACATTTTGTCTTTGCTACATACGATACAAGAACATCTCAATATTTTCTTTGAAGTTTGTCTGCACTACGATTATTTTGTTATGGTGTTCAGGCTATCTAATCAGTAAATAACAACAATCTAAAAGCATCAAGAAAACCAGTTTCCAATCAATCTGATTATGCATCCAGACTGACGTAACATCTATAACTGATGACACAACGCCATGAGAAGAAAGTAATCTAATGAACAATAAATCAATCGAATCTTAATCAAAAGTTAACAGCATTTAATTTAAGACTTCAATGATATACGGGAAGGAAAGTCGAGCGACCACTTTCTAAAATAATTATCTTTTAAGATTTAAATCAACTTTTGAGACTGATTTTGGGAATGTATTATTATTTGGCTATAACAGCAACCTCCTGTCACTGCGTCTTGAGTTATGGCTATCTCATTCCAACTGGCCATATGGTTCTGTTGTACAGTCGCCAGTAGGTACATCAAGTTAACACAAACTGTAAAATTTCTCCATATTATTTTCAACCATAAATAGTTGCTGGTTAAGTTCAAAATCGAATGAGATTTGACAGTTTGTAATAACTTGATGTGCTGGCGACTGTACCTACTTAATAATGTGCTAAGACTTTGTTGCTGTAAAATCAGTTTGGTTCCACTGCGAAATATACAGACGAATAAAATTCCTATTGAAGATCGATTCTGGGACCTGAGACGCTGAATCATTTGCAATGCTTAATCAAGTTTTTTTTTAAATTTATTTGATAGATTTTAGACATGATCAGACGAATGAAAAAGAAGTGGTTTTATGTACAAATATGAACCCCTGATGATTATGAAATCCATTCTCACCATACACGTTCTAGTAACAATGATTTGTATCTTCTCCTATAAAAAATTTTGCCCAGCACATGCTCCAAAAAGTCATAAATGCATGATCATATAAAATTAGCCAGCGAAATTCTATAGACGAGGTCAATACACGTCTAACACGATAAAAAATAAAAAAGAAAATGCCATGTCTGATATGTACGAATACAAAAAAATACGTTTTCTTTTATTTGTTTGGATATCGATACCATCACGTGCGTTAAGTCGCTAGCTAATTTAATTTGATCTTGCGTATACAACAACCACGATGAGCGATGAATTTCAAAACATCTTACCTCGTATCCGTCAAATCCAGACTCGGATCACTTCTCTTGATCTGCCCAATGCAAGCCAGCACCGCCTTATCGCTCTCGACCCTGGCTGCCAGTGCGTCTACCAGGGTCGGCAGCTGCCTCAAGGCGGGCTTGTCTACGATAGTGAGGAGGGACTTGTTATCTATGAGGCGCCTCTCCACATCCGCGTGCGAGAGCGCCAGGAGACGTTGGTGGGATGACGCTGCTGGGTCTTGGGTTATAGTGACTGGTGACTGCGGGAGAAAAGACAGATTAGAGATACAAACGCTAAAGGTGACTAAAACAAAATGTGTCAAGAGAATCGGAACAAACTTCGCCTAGGACTGATAAATGAGCGAGAGCGTAGTGATTTTAGTTACACCTGCATATTGAGAGGCGCACTCTGTGCCGAATCGTACTAAGTCCCGGTCAATATACAGCAACCCTATAATATGTAGTTTGTCCAACAACCGTTACGTTCCGAACGTCAAGTGAAGACATTGTAGTTTTACGGTATCACAATCTTCAAACTTCTAGTTACTAATAATTAAAAACGAAATGCTACGGTCTGCAGCGGGCTGTAATAAACTATTATCTTACCAGCTCTTCCAGCTTATGCAGCGCCTGCTTGTAGACGTCCACGTGTCTCTGCAGCTCGTTCTTCATGGCCACGTGCAGCGAGATTAGGGAGCCCGTCGCGTCGGCCGTCAGACCGTGGGTGCCCAGCCCTGGGGATGAAAGGAAATGTTAGATTATCGAGACTTAATAAGTCAAGTATGGGTGATGTAGTAACAGAAAGTCAGAGTCAGAGAAACTATCGCTCCGTGCAAAATACTGGTACTCAGCTACAGCCGGTTAGACTGGAAGCCGACACCGATATAGTTGGGATAAGCATAAGTAGATGATGAATAGATAAGTCTTATATAACCGATGGTCTACTGCCAGAAAATACGGCGTTGAATTTATTTTTATTTAAGAGAACAGAGGAGGATTTAATTCTAGTATTCAAATAGCCTTAGATGACCAATAAATTGTCCTAGAACTTCACTCAACATTTACAAAGTCAAACGCTAAAACAGTACATTACAATACCAAAACACTGCAGTACAGTCAACGTTCCGCACCAAAACCCACGGACGATAAGAAATCAAGCTAAGGTAAAGGAAACACAACGTAATTAGTGAATATTTCCTCGTTCGGCTAAATTATGGCATCCGCTGTAGGATGCCAGCAGCTATCCGGCCATCTTGTTACGCGTCTGATTCATCACTAATCTGTTTCGGATCGACCTTGTGGCATCCCTTAGCATTATCACATGGAAGTGATGGGTAAATATTATGATGGATATCTTTCACGGTTTGCTGGTTTATTTAGATAATTATGTACGCCTGGTTTTGATTTTTATGTGGATTTTGATTTGAGGATGTTTTGATGAGAATTCATCAAAGTTAGGCAATTTTATACGGTGTTTATATGAACTCTGTTTCTTTCTACTGTTTATTCCCGAATCTCTTCAAACACTGCCCTTCTTTTTCACTGCCTCAGTCTCAGTTTGAATTTGCCGATTAGGTTCCAACTTGACGATTAGGATTACTTGATTAATCTCTCATACCTCATATCCTGATTAAGCTCTATCACCTTAATTTGGTGGATTGAAATACAGTATATCTATATTAAATTAAAACTTAAAGAATTGTCTAAATATCTTACCCTGTACAGCAGCATCCAGCTGCCGCCTCCTCGCATCTATGGCATCCCTGGTGTCCGGTGTGTAGTGCACCAGCGAGGATGCCAGCCGTGCGGTCCGGGCCCTGAGGCCCGAGCCCTGGTCTACGCCCAGCAGGCCCACCAGGCGCCATGCTATCGCCTCGCACTGCACGTCTGGCCGGGGAGTCACCTCCAGGGAGACTAGTCTGTAGATGAAATCGGAATTAGATAAAGTTTAAATGCAACTTGAAGATTGAAGGCTCAGTGGATAAAATGTCTCCTCAACATATCAACCGAACGATGCCTACTGCTGGACATAGACTTGGACCAAGCGTCGCCACGTCGACAGGTCTTGTGCTCAATTCATTCAGCGGATTCCCGCGGTCTTCAGTAGGCTAAAAGTCCACATAGGTCCTCGATAATGTAAGGTGTTAGGTGGGCAGGAATTACTTTTTAAATGCAATTTTATAAGCTTCATGTATTGTAAAATATTTTTAGGTTTCGTTTTCGCGAAGTACTAAATAACATGACTCGGTTAAAAATCAATAAGACCCAGCTTTAAAATTCTCACACTAAAATCGATAACATGTTCATTATTTATAGCAAAGGCGATGCGATCGATACAGTTCACATTCAAACGATACGGTACTAAGTTTTCACAAGAAATAATGGATTTGTAGGGATATAATAAAACGATGTTAAAGCAACCATTGCATAAAATGCAATTACAAATAACGTAAGTATTAAGGGAATCCTTTAATTAAAAGATGGCCGATCGATACGACGACGGCAGCCATTACGTCTGCTTCATTAAAATTCTTCGTAATATAATTATAATAGCTGCTCCCATTCCTAGCATCTTAATTACTACATATTTTGCTATAAAAATACTTTAATGTTGCATATGCTACTGTTGCAAGGACGAACGCACCACTGACTTCGATAGCCTCGAATTTTGTTTTTATATCCTTTACTAAAATTATTATAGTCAGCATACTAGAAATACATGTTCTAGAAAAGATCACAAATAGGTTATTAATCACAAATAAGAATGTGGCAAACATTCTACACAACCACTTTAAGAGGGCCCTTCCCGGCCCATCTATCGTCAACGCGAGCATGGTCAAAAAGCTTGTTGTTTCATCCAGAGCCACAGCGGCGATTTTCTTTCTACTCCCCCATCTTACCCCGCCCCGACCCCGCACAAGTCGTCTCCCACGCACCTCATACCGCCTAACGCGATGACGTTGAACGAAACATAGTGTTCGAAAATTTCTTAAACTTGTTCCAGGAAATACGTGTTTTTGGATAAATCTTACAAGTGTGTGAAATAAATATTTGTCATTAAGAATCTCCATTACATGTGCAAGGTTTCTATCGAGATATTCTCTTTATTTTTACAAGTTATGAGTACATTATGAACGGCCAAAGTTCAGGTATAATTTGTGCAAAACAGCAACTTTTGGAGGCTTAAACTGAATCTGTTTCTACTTATTTTTTATTTTTAGCAACCACAGAAAACTAGATATAGTGCACAAAATACTGATTAGTTCAAAAAAAATTAAAGATAGATGTGTAACAATGGCATAATCACGTACGAGCGTTTGTATGAAAAGTATAACGGGTTGGCCAAGTAAAAAGTTTTAAAGGCACACATGTTATACATGATTTAATAGGGTTTACACTAAACTAAATGTTTACGACAAGCAACATACTATCCTTTTCATCTGAACTTTCAACTACAATTGGGTGTCTTCAAAACTTTGCAAAAGCCATCCTTGTACTTCTTTCATTATAATTATCTGTCTCCTATCCAACCAAGATTATGGTTTCGCTTCGCTACCATTTTAATAACGGTCTTTGTAACCACCCATGTCCACTTGCTATTTATTTTCATAACCACCATGGTCATTCTATCAACACCATTATAAACCATGACACCTATTGACCATACATCATCAAATGTGGCACCAGTAACTGCGCAAGAGCATAACGGTTCGCGAACCAGATGCACATCATTATGGTCGCTCCTATTCTCACATCATATTTTCCATGAATTAACAATGACAGTATACTATGACTCTCAAGCACCTGTCGCTGTGTCGGCGATTAGCGAGACGCGAATAGAGCTAGCAACTACGAGTTGTTTGTTTGCCTAGTTCTCGCCGGGTATCAAGAGTATCCCGTCAACTCCCGTGGTATAAAGACGTACAGTTTATAAGTTTGCATGTAGGGGGTAACCTTTAGAACTGGTCCGATTCCGAAAATTCTTTCCCTAAATGAAGGGTACTTTATCCCCAAGTACCATTGGCTATATTTATGTTGATGTTCCCATGGGATAATTTTCGACCGCGTTCAGTCATGTATCGTTTCTTGAGCGAGAAGACAGTCACAGCTACTCTTTTCCTCGACCACGATGAACGATGGGACAATGCCTTACAATGGCGGCGACGAGTCTTCAAGATAACCAACGAAATAAATTAATGAAACGGTTTTTATTTGCTTTTCTGATGATTGCTTGATTTAGTTCGGTTTGATTCTATTGTTTGTTTCTCGTTCGTGCGGTTCTTCTGTGGAAACCGTTTCTAAGATTGTGATGTGATGTACTGTTTGAACCATCGAGTTTTGTGGGAATGGAAAAAGAACATACGTAAATTCTCTTCAACGCAAAATATTCATTATAATTGTTGTTCCAGTCTTTAATTTAAACTGCTTGATATTTGCTACTACTTAATTACTTAGAGATTTATAATTATTTTGGAAAGGCCACTGGGACTCCTTGACCATTCGAAATTGTTTACAAATAGTTGAATTGAAATAAATCATACAAGTTTACCTGATTCTTCATGTTATTTTTTAGTTCGTTCAGCCCACCTTGTGGTAGTCAGGAAGATATCGAAGTCAACGATAAGGCAACCATTTTATCGATACAATTAACCATGTAGTTAAAGAGCAGATGTGCAACAATTTTGTTGTAAAATCATTTTCTACCGATCTATATATGTATTACTCTGTTGCGAATCATCGCCATATTTCTAACCTCATGTACTACTGACTTCACTGATAGTATGAGTATGAGTAGTGTATATGTTATTCTCACATTTACTGTAGTATTAGTAAATTACGTTTGCTCTCTAATTGAAACAATCGTCTAATTAGATTTTACTTTTTCAGCCTTACGTGCATACATTCGTAAATACCTTTCAGTATTAACAATATTGAGTGAAATTGTTTAATGTCAACGACACACGATGACACAATCATGCTTCACGCCAATGCCAATATTTTTAATGCTGTTCAAGCAACTATTATGATGTTTGTCTGTATGTTTACCCTTGTATGTTGACTCTGCTAATGATATTACATCTTCAGATTTTGAAATGTCGTAAGAGTCTATTATATCTTAAGTTGATGATATTTACTATACATTATGTACACGTTATGTGTTTCATTTGCATATGTTCATTCATCAAGATTAAGAATGCCCAGAATTTTACCCTTCTGTAATATATTCTCACGTCATTGGCCATCTATTAAAAACGTTAAGTACCGTCTAATCGACGGTGACGATGCTATAATGTAATGCTCATTATCAAATCACTCATTGGTGTCGGTTGCTTGCAATACTCACAAAAACATTAATATGTTCACCGAAAGCAAGATCTCATAAGTTTTATTACAAAATTACAGGCAAGTGGTAATCTCTTCACGCTTCAGATAACATTAAATTCACGTCGGAGATTATTGCGTGCTTGGTTGTAATATAACGTGGAGTGGAGTAAGACATTACAATAAAATATGAAAGTCATAAACTAACATTCGACATGACAAGAAGAGCTGCGGCTCTTGTATCAGTATTGTTAGTAGCTAAGGCAACTGGTTTCCTTTTTCGTCTTGTAGATTTCAGAAGGGATTCATAAAAGCAGTAGTTCCTTTTTGACAGGGTTTTTGAATTTAACGTAAAATGAAGTACAAAAATCAATTGTACTCACAGCTCTCTTGTTTGATAGCTCAGAAGTTCAGAAGGCCGATGTTGCAGTATCTCTCGATACGTATAATAATAATAAAGCCTTTTATTTCGGACTTTTACAATTGTTTCTTAGACTACAGCACTTTGACTTAAATATATTTTACTTAATTAAAATTGTTCGCGTATTTGGTACTTCTTTACTTTCTGTAAGTCCGTTTGCCAGTTGGCAAAGGCCTCCTCCAACCTACTCCATTCTATTCTCTCTCTGGCTACTCTACTCCATGTTATGCCTGCAACCTGCCTGATATCATCGTCCCATCTTTTTTTTTTTTTTTTGTTGTCTACCTCTTTTCCTTTTTCCTTCCCTTGGGTACCATTGTGTGACTATTTTGCTCCATTTATCCTTTCCTCTGATCATGTGCCCCGACCACTTCCATTTTAGCCTTTTTATTTTTTTTTAGGGTTACATCCTGTACCTTGGTCTTCCTCCTCATGTTGATGTTTCTTGTTTTTTTTTTTTTTTTTTTTTTTCGCTCTTCTTTATTCCTAGCATGCTTCTTTCCATTGCTCGTTGACAAATGGCAATTTTATTGGTTGTGTTTCTCTCTCGATACGTATAGTACTATTCAAATAGAATATGCAGATACTCTGTTATCATTACCATATAGCACACAATCTGTACAAATTGACCACCACCATCGGTGTTCTTCCATTTTTCGTACCTACAATATAATACTCCCACATTCTCAACACAGAATAAAGCAACATATTACAAGAACCAATCGATACAGGTTCATAAATTTCACCGTCCCCCAAATCCGAGGGTCTGGGCAACAGGTCTGACGGGTGCACTTTCACCCGGAGACCAGCGCCGGTGTATCATTATACGATTATGGTCGTAAAGACCATTCACGTAAGTTTCGGTAGACTCAAAGGCGGCATGCCTCGGTTCTTTTTTTTTAATGATTGGTATTTGCGGATGTTAGGTGTAATGTGGCCGTTTATTGGGTTTAGTTGATTGTTAGGTATTATAAGTGTTAGTGTTGGCTTTGATTAGCAGGTTGGGTATAATGGCATCGTCAGAAAGTTAAACTCAATCTTTTGGGTCTTTAGACACTTGGTCGAAGTGTTTGATTATCATTTAGCACCTCAATATTATTCTTTCGCTTAGAAGAATTTGACACAGGCATAAACCAAGAAAGAATTATTACAAAAGTTACGTAACAAAATAACAAAACAGACGATAAAAACATTCGACAGCGATATTCAAAGTTCGATACACCAATCAAACATTACATATTCATAAAACAAATCATGCAGAACTGACGCAAGCAATCAAGCATAACTGACAATTAACGTATCATCTGCATTAGGGACCTTTCACGAAAGTGAAACCTCATGAACTGTCAAAAATCTAGGCAGTAAAAGTGAATGCCTTGGTCAGTACAGACAGGTACAGAACAAGATGGCGGGTTTGGCGGGAGAAGTAATAAATTGTTATTGGTAATCCGACATCATCGGAGCGTAGCCATGTAATTAATCGTTGTCGCGAATATATTTGAGCTTTCCAATCCCATGTGTGAGCAATGTGGGCTATATTTTGGTAGTCTGTTATTAAATTAAATTATCCTTTCTATTCAGTGATTCGGCAGACGATACTTTGATTAATGAACCTTTCATAAAAACTACGCACGCAAATGCAATGCACTTCGCAGTATGAAGTTATTATAAATTTTAATAAATAATCTAAGCTCGTCCCTGTGAATCACAATTCAACGAAATTCAATCATAGTTACATGATTCTCGTTGAGAAAATGGGGTTTTCTGCTGAGCGCTCCCATAGATTCGATTCCCAAGCCGAGCTAAGCGGTATTAGTTTTCCATCAGGAATTTCTCAAAAGCAGCCCAGTTTTATATTTGTGTCCTGTTGATTGCAGTATATTCGCCCTCTATTACATGCGACTTAAATATAACTGGTGAAATGTTGGTGAACAGTAACCTCGCTGTGCACCTCCGCCTAATGATGTACCTATTTTTGCTCGATTGAAGACTCTACAAGAATTACGGTTTAATGCACGAACTTACAGCTTGCAGACACAAAAGCCTTTACAACTCATAACACATCATCGTACCTTTGTATGTAAGTCATTTACCTCTGACCTATGAACTCGCTGAATCATTTCGCGTAACTAATGTTATTCAATATCGACTGGAATAATAGAAGATTTTATGCTGTAATATTCACTATCTTATAAAGCGTGTAGCAAGTGTGAGTACTGATTACTTAATCATGCTCTATGTATATGTAATGTGTTATATCTTACCTAACCTTCTCATGTTTTGAAGCTGTATAGAATCCTAATAATCACGGCAAGAGTCATTCATAAAATCAGTATACGACTGGACTTTCGGTCCCTGACGTTCACGGCAAAATACCTGCTCTTTTCAAATTTAAATGTTGTAACTGATCATCATAATATTCTTGCCCCAAAAAAAAAACAGAAAAAAAAAACCTATTTTTTTTACGATTCGCGCAGCTTGTCTTCTTCTTCCAATCTTCTCTATTACCTACTCCTTATCTAAGTATAGTCACTTCTTTTCCAGTCGTATCATCCTTCACACAGACATGGGTATCAACAAGCCGGACATCTGTCTAACTGTCAGACTGTTATAGCCTCGAAAAACATTAACCCTGTGGAGTCACTAGTCTATATGTGCCTTCAACATCGTGGTGATTTTTAGAATATGCTCCCTAGAGTACTCAATTTAGCGATCTTTGATGACATGGCTGTTGTTTAACTATAAAATAGGAACACACAGTGGAGATGTAGCCATGTTTCTCATGACAACGTAATATCCTCCTTTGATTCTCATTTCTTACAACAGACCTAAAGAACCTAAAAAAGACCATGTTTACATTATGCTAATGAAGTTGTTGTATGCCGCTTTCATACTGCCTTTACTGAAATTTCGTTCAATTAGACATACAAAAACTGTCGGAAACCCATTGACTGTCTGCCATGATTCCTTCATGGATTGTAATTATCAAAAGTACAATAATATCAATGTAGCCACCGATTACTTTCTATTCCATTGCAGTTCATGTTAGCAGTTTTACCAACTTCGATCACCAGTTTGCTGTTTTCTGCGCAGTGGACTCAAAACCTGCTATAGAAGGCCTCAGCTTCAGGTTTCCTCATGACTCCATTTTGAAGGTCATTGTCGTTATAAATCATGTGAAAGTAGTCTGAACACTAAATACCGAGGGAACCGGTCACCTGGCACTTTCGTTGAGAATCCCGTAAATTAACTTGTATGACATCCTTGGCTCTTAACACAAGTATGTAAAGAATATTTTTGAATGGTACGATATGGGTTTAAAATTATATTGTAATGAACACGTTAAGTGGAAGATGATACTTATTATGGACTTTATTCTACAGTTTTAAGAGTTGATTATCGTTTGTGGTTTGTATAGCTTAAGTTAGCACGCCTGTAATCTTAGATCGAAGATAGTAGGTAAGCTGTATTGGCGACTTGGCGTATAATCTTACTGACATGAGGAATTTAGAAATTGTCGCGTTTTTGCGTTTTAGTTCATCGTGCAGAATTGGTGATAATCCATTAATGTGACAGATTTAATAATACTTATAAATATGTATCAGAAGACTAATGAAACCAAAGCTAAAGCTGTTAACTGGCCAAATTAAAAGATTAATTTCATCTCCTAATCTATCTTTTTAGTAATTTAATTGAATATGGGTGATTAATCCTATGACAGTTATAAATTGAACGTTTTGTTTTTAATGCATTTGCAAACAATTCTACAATGAATTATCGTGAAGTATTTGTAAATTGAAACCATAAAGAATTTAGATACCATAAACAATTCTTTGATTTCAATATTATAAAAATTGATTGTATTGTGAATCACAATACACATTTCACTGTCGAATTCATTTTTACCCGATTACGGCAAAGTCAAAAAGAAGTGTTATGATTTAATATAAATAAATAATAATATTTTAGCTGTCTATCGATATTTGTAACATTTTTATGTTCCATTGTAGCTCCTAAACTGCTGCGTCGATTTTTGAATTAAATAAATCTATTACGTCAACTAAATGTAATATCAATGTCATGCATAGCGTAGCGAAGGCTTAGTACTAAAGTCTTTCAATTAATTGGCTCTCGGTAATGATGATCGATACAATAATGAGGTGTTGCTATTGCCACCAATAGTGGTTTGACTATGGTATAACAATCGTGTGTCGCGGGTTCGATCCCTGCACGGAACAAAATATTTGTATGATACAGGTAGTTGTTCCGAGTCTGGCTGTTTGTGTATGTGAGTTTAAATGTTTATAAACGCACCCAACACGTTACAAGAGGAAAGCCTAGGGCGGGGCAACGTTTAAAAAAAAACAAACTTAAGGAAAATCAAATTAATCATTTGTCGCCTTTTCACACTTTCGATGAGAAAATCTTCGCTAACCATGTTTAAACCGATAAAATCTGGTCTAACCTCATTTGGGATCAATCCTGTCCAAAACGTTGTAAAAATTATTATTATATCTTCGTGCCCAGACGTTTTAACGTGGACGAAGCAAATAGAATGTGTAATGATCGTAGACGGTGATGTTCCGTAATTTCTGCCTATCCCCATGGGATGAAGGCGAGAGGTTATGAATTTATCGCATTTATATCTTTGAAAGATAAATTTGGATGCTACAACAACCCCATACATGGATGAGACACTACATTTACAGTAATCCCTCCGCAGTTGACCGCTGTCGGCCGTCAACCGAGACCTCAGATCAAACATAACGGACATCGGAAACGTAACATCGCGGTAACTACTCCAATGAATCACTTGGACTTGGATCACGACAACTCAGTAGACAGATACAGTAGGTTGACTGTTTTGGCGGTATCTGATGCAGAGACTTATTTCATTTGAGTTAAGTGACCAAGATGGATGATTGATTGGTGGCCGATATAGGGCTGAAAGATTCTGCAGTAGCAACCTGGTCAAGACCACGTTACCGCTCGAATTGGTGACTCTAGGGGCAGGCTTTGCCAGGGTTGCGGGACTGTTCGAAAGAGATACCGCGGCCCTGGAACACAAAGGGCAAAGGAAGAAACATGGATGGGTTTTAGTCAGTAAAAGTCTGACATCCTTCCTGCTCAGCCCAGAGCGGGAGGGATTATTTGATGATTTCCCACCGGTAAAAAAATAAAAAAGGGGCAGGCTTACGTCCAGCGGTGAACGTTTATATGCTAAGAAATTTTAAGAATCCCATCCTGACATTTTCACTCGTTGTATGTAGAAAACCTTCTATACTATACCTATTAATCGGCTCTGCACTACACAATACTGTTTTACAATTCGTTTTGTATCATATCACTCATATATGTGTGGTTGTAAACGTTACTTTCTAGTAGTAAGAGAATGGGAAGAAAGACCTTCGCTAATCGAAAAATGAGCAGTTAATTTACTTAATGAAGATTAGATATTTGATTGTGTAATTGTATAGGTATGCAAGAAAGTGTTAGGAGAAAACTATTAACACTTTCATACGTATTACACAAAAGACATTGATGGTGTTAATTATTTGAACCAACATTGTTGAAACTGATAGCTTTTATTTGCCGTGTTTGCACGCGGGACGATTATGTCACAAAGTTTAACTCGATAAACTTGGTCCAAATAAGTAGCACCAATGTGATTCTCTGGATTGTAAACATTTATAGCATTAGTGCTATAAATGTTTACAAACGTTTTACTGAGGAGGATCCATGTGTCACCGTGGAAAATTCTCAATTAGGGTGTAGTAGTGATAGGGTCTTGTTGTCTGGGGATGGCACTGGAGTCTCTGGCCTCACTCCAGATATTAATAGTAATTTAAACTAGGAAGTGAGACAACAGAAGGTACCATTAACAATATTGTTAATCCTACCAACAGCAAGGTACCTTCTTGCACTCAATTATTTAGTAAAAAAGGGCCTCAGCAGAACACCTTAAAATTATTCCACCAAAATATCCAAGGCATTTCTTCCAAATTATTAGAAATTGAATTATTTTTAGAAAAAAGTATGTTTGATATTATTTGTTTTACTGAACATTGGCTAAAGGATTACCAAATGCTTATTAATTATGATAACTACACGGTGGGTAGCTGCTTTAACCGTAAATCTATGCTGCGTGGAGGATCCCTAAAATTAATAAAAAATTGTGTTAAATATAAGCAACGTAATGACATAGTGGGTCTCTCGGTTGAACATTGCGTCGAACTGTCCTGTGTTGAGCTGGATAGGCATGTAATTGTGTGTGTGTACAGACCCCCAAATTATCAAAACTTTTCCTTATTTGAATCAATAATGGAAGATGTCCTGGCAAAACTTTCAGCCAGTAATAAATCTGCAATTGTTTGTGGTGATTTCAATATCAATATTTTAGAAGAAAATTTAAATAGCAATCGGTTATTAAATCTTTTTAAATCATTTGCCTTGACCAATATTTTTATAGAACCTACTAGAGTCACTCCATCTTCTGCTACTTGTATAGATAATGTTTTCTGCGATTGTGATTACTTAGATAAAGCAATATTAAATTGTCTCTCGTCTGACCACAGCGGACAAACTGTAACTTTCAGGTGTAACAAACCATTGCAAAAAGTTGAGATTAAATTTAGACCTATAATTACTAGCAAATTAAATAGGTATAATACTTCCCTACAGAACAAATTAAGTGTCATGAGTCATCATATAGACGAAAATAATATAAATCAATTGTATGATAATTTCTTTTCAATAGTTCACACTGAATTCAACAAAACATTTGAAAAGAAGACAAAAAGTATTTGCCCTAAATTTATATTTAGTGATTGGGCAACTAGAGGTATCAGGAAAAGTAGGGAAAGACTGTTTGAGCTTTATGGCCTTAAGCCTTATATAAACACTGAAACTTTCAACAAGTATGTTGCTAAGTATTCAAAAATCTTTAGAAATATGTGCAAGGTTGCTAAAGCCCTGCACATTAGCAACAAGATCAAAACTGCTGAAAATAAAATAAAGACAGTTTGGAAAGTCATAAATGATGAGACCAACAGGAAGAAAATACGTAACACTAGCTATACATTAGATACAGCATGTGGTCCTAAAACCTCTAATCAGGAAGTAGCTCAAGAATTTGTAAATTTCTTTACCGATATACCGTTAAAAACTACGGAGGCTCTAAATTCCTCAGCTGAAGTCTCAATTGGTTTATTAAAGGCAAACGTGTCTGGATGCCCGGCTGAATTTAAACACATAAACCCTATGATAGTTATTAAAGCTTTCCGGCAAATAAAAATCAAACTGACCGAAGATCTTTGGGGAATGTCTATCAATGTTTGTACATCCATAGTTGAGACTATAGCACCATACTTTGCGTTAATTTTTAATTTGTGTGTAGACCAAGGAGTTATCCCAGATTTAATGAAATACAGTAAAGTCATACCTCTTTTCAAATCCGGGGACAGTAAAGATACTAATAATTATAGGCCTGTATCCGTGTTGCCAGTTTTTAGCAAAGTTTTTGAAAAAGTGATGCTGAATCAAATGCTCAATCATTTTAACACCAACAAAATCCTACACGATCAGCAGTATGGTTTCACCAGGGGACGTTGTACGACTGACGCTGGTGTAACCTTATTAAAGCACATATTTACTGCGTGGGAAGAGTCCCAAGACGCCATAGGAGTTTTTTGTGATCTCTCCAAAGCATTTGATTGCGTAAATCACGAGACATTACTCTTGAAACTTGAGCACTACGGACTAGGTAAACTTGCACTTAGTTTTGTAAAATCTTATTTGAGTGATAGACAACAACATGTTCAAATAAATGGTGTCAATTCACAGGGTTTAAAAGTAAAAATGGGGGTTCCACAAGGCTCAATATTGGGTCCTTTTCTCTTTCTAGTATATATAAATGATCTACCCTATTTATTGAAAAACCAGCCTCAAAATATGGTGTTATTTGCTGATGACACTTCCCTAATTTTTAAGATAAATAGACGGGTCCAAAATCTAGATGACGTGAATAATGCGCTAATTCAGGTCCATAATTGGTTCACAGCAAACAATTTAGTATTAAACGAAAAAAAGACTAAATGCATAAGATTTGCTTTACCGAAAAAAGTTAAAAGTAGTGATTGTGATATAATATTGAATAAAGAGAAACTAGAATATGTAGATAAAACGGTTTTCCTGGGGATTACGCTTGATTCAAGGCTACAATGGAGTTCTCATTTAACATCTCTTGCGGGGCGGCTAAGTTCAGCAGCATATGCCATTAGAAAAATCCGTCAATTTACTGATGTAGATACCGCTAGACTGGTCTATTTTAGTTATTTTCATAGTATAATGTCTTATGGCATTTTGTTATGGGGACGGGCTGCAGACATTCAGTCTATATTTATTCTGCAAAAAAGAGCCATCAGAGCCATATATAATCTTCGTAGGTGCGACTCTCTAAGGGAACTGTTTAAGGACATTAACATCATGACGGTACATTGTCAATACATCTATGAAAACATAATGTACGTAAGAAAAAATCTGCATCTTTTTAGTAAAAGAGGTGACAGACACAGTTACGGTACTAGAAATAGGAACCAATTAGTTCAGCCAGGCTTCAGACTCGCTAAAGTAGACTCATCTTTCATGGGGTACTGTTTGAGATGCTATAATAAAATTCCACAAAGTATTCTTGAACTCAATGAGACGAAATTTAAAACATGCATTAAACGCACACTTTGCAAGCAAGCATATTACAAGTTGAACGATTATATCGTTGATAAAAATGCTTGGCTCAATGCCGGTCCTGCTCCACAAGGACAGGGACGCACAAATTGATAACACTAAATAGTATTGTTGGAGCTGCTGAAGATTGTACAACTATCTTTGCATTGTATAGAATCAATCTCTTTAGTATTATATAAAGCCCATATTGTGTGAGAACTATGTGTTAAAAAGCTATCGTTCACTGGAAACCTACGTCCTTTCTTGACCTGAATGTGCCCTGGCGGTTGAGAGTATGTCATGCTCACTCAAATGTCTCGCTGATGGTGGCGCGTGTGTCGGATCATTTAGTTCCCTTCAAAATGGTTGAGTTGAATGGTGCTGATCTATGCGTCATGTTCGTGAACGGGCGCTGTCAGTGTGACTGGTCATCTCTTAGTTGCCACGGCTTATTTGAATTAATTATTTTTATTTTTTTAATTGTCTTTTTTGTTTTTACTGTGGACACTTTTAATGTGCACATCTTGCTACATCGTTCTCACATAGTGTACCATCTCAACATGAATGATGTAACCAAGATTTTGTAACAATTTGCTGATTTAAAAGAGTGTCCATGGAGTTTCTTGCCCGTTCTTCTCCATAGAGATCTACGATAGGGAATGGAACTACAGTACTTACACAGTTTTTATGCCTTGTGACTGGGACTGTAGCTACATTTAATTGTTATCTTTGTTTCGACAATTCAAAAGTGCCTGTAACTGGCCTACTTGAAATAAATGCTTTGATTTGATTTGATTTGATTTGCCCGATAATGCGGTACTGGACTAGGCTGCATACTTAGCATTCCGGATCCAAACCTAAATTTAGGCTAAGGTGAATCTAGTTTTGTGTATTTTGTTTTTATTCATTTAGGCGCAAAAGTCTAATTTTTAATGTAATGTGTATCTATTAATTGTAATTAATTTTTCATGTATGTTTTTTTTTTATTATTGTTTTGTTTCACATGTAATATGTATGCTTAGGGACTGGTTCTGAAATAAATGAATTTAATTTAATTTATGTCAAGAAACTCCGTCATACCTTTATTACTTTAAAACAGTCATTTGAATTTGTTTTCTGTTGGCCTGAAGAATTAATCACACTGGTCATTTGGATACGTTGGCAAGGTATTTGTCAATGTTTTCGATTATGATTTAAAGTAAGGCTAAGATTTCACGACGCTATATATTCTAGTGGCGCATGCGCGTGAGGACGACGACCGCCAACATGCGCTAAGAGTTTCACCCGAAAGAGACTGACCACACTTGCCTTATCGACGCGGGAACAGCTTTTCTAGACTTCATTCGTCTTGTTTAGGTTCGGTCGACGCGACAACTACAACAACGACAACTAAATGCGACAAAAGTAATGAAACGTGATTGGCTGAAGCTCATCAAGCTCATCAATAAATGTGGTCACTTCCTAGAGTCAACCAAAACCGTATCACTCACCTGTTCAAAAGAGTTTCAATAAGGTGCGCTGAGTGTGGCAGCGCCTCCACTAGCAGGTCTATGGGCAGTTCCGAGGCTACGCTTTGCAGCACCCCAGGCCCCAACCTGGACAAGATGGCTGCTGCCTCGCGGAACTGGCGCCCCTCAGCCAATAGCAGCACGCGGCGCAGCGCGAGGCGAGGAGAGGTGTATGTGTTCTTCTCCCTCTCGCGCTCGCGGCGGATTCGCTCTCGACTTTCGTTCATGATTGCTTCGAGTTCCAGTGGTAGGGCGTCGTGCCCATTGTCTTTTTGTTTGAATTTTTTGAAGTTACGTCTCGATCTGTGAAAGAAGTGCTGCTTTGAGTACAATGTAATATTTATATTGATTTTCAAGACAATCTTTGATTTTCAAGACAATTTCCAAAAACAATATTTTACAAATATTTATCGGCAGCGGGCGCTGCCTGTTAAATTCTTGCAAACTAATCATCTTCGTTTTTATAGCAAGACTCTTAAAACACCTAAAGAATTGCAATTAGAATTTTCAATTCTTAAATTAGGATCATTTCGAAACGACCTTCAGACCTATCTAATATAATTAACCTTCTTTCTTCGAGTTACACGAGTATTTCCACAACTACCTACATTTGCAGGAGGTGACAAAAGCCATTGCGCCAAAATTAATTTTCATATGCCTACGCTTCAATTACGAACACACAGGCACATTACAATATGTCGCAACATCTCCAATTAAACACGAATTCGTCAATACGTAGGTGAGTGTGAACTAGCTCTTACCACCACCTGCCTAGCCTTTTCACAACTGTGATGGGGTCGGCTCCCAGTCTAACCAGATACAGCGACTGCCTACCTGACCTCCACAACCCTAACTGGGTTGGTGCTGGGTAATATATACCCGTGGTAAGACTTGTTGTCAGACTTTTGGGTCACTGACTACCTGTAACGACTGTAAAATATCTACAAATGAGAGCCGGGACCAACAGCTTAACGTGCTTTTCGAGGCACGGAGGAAACTCGCTCTTACCAAAGACAATAAATGGCATAACGGTAATTAGTAATTTTGCCATTCTAGTACCCATTTCCACAAACATTAGCACATTCAGCCGAGACACAGATCTCCTCTATTAGATGGCGCGGGCTGTACTCCACCACGTGGAACCAGAACGGGGTCGTAGATGTCACTATTGTGTTCTTATTTTTAGTTCTAGCAAATACCGTTTCCTCACAATGTTTTCCTTCACTGTTTTGAGAGTAGTGATGATGAAATAAATGAAACAAAGTAATGCGTTGCCTAGGTCCGAACCTACAACTATTGCTCAATTTTACAAACGCTAAGCAACACCTAAACATGATTGCATTGTTCCGCTCCAAGTCAAACCTTGAACACTTTAATTTATGTGTCGTCTAGGTTTGGTGAAAACGGGTATTTAAATGTACACTGAATGCAATACTACCGATTTGTAGCATTTTCACAAACTTTTTGAAAGTTCAATTTTTTCAGATAATTGTATTCAGGGAAATCTCAAGTTCCCTAAAAATAGAAAAAGTAAACACGCCTAGTGATGCGATGACCTACATAACGAGATACCAGTTTTTACCTATACCTAACAGTTGACGGAAAAACGTCGTAAACCCGTAATACCGTTGACCAGATTAAACTGAGCTGCGCAAACAGTTTGTTCGATTTGTGAGAAATTACAGAAATGTTAGTGCTGAGGTGACTAAACGCAATAGATGATAACTGGAATAGAGGGTGTAAAACAGAGACGATAGCGATTATAATATGGAGGGTAAGTCTTTCGTGGATGGATGCATACTTACAAAATAAATACTTACCTGTAATTTAATTTCATAAAATTGAAATACCTAATTCTGTTAACTTTACACAAGGCGAAACGGCCACTATATGTTTAGTATTATTTAATTAATGTTGTTGTTTATTTATTTCTGGTGTACAATAAAGTATATTAAAAAATAAAGTAAAAATCAATTATTAAGTTATACATACAAGTGAAACCTCGGTGCGGTCGGCTGAGTCCAACGCGTTTTAATTATCCGACCGATGATTTAAATAAATTACTTTAATCTTTTTTGCGTTACCTATGCGTCTGTACAGTTCAATGCACTGTGTTAGAAATGAAAGTATTGCGTAATAATTAATCTATTTTCGGTTTCGTTACGATGATACAACACAACAAAATAACTGAATAGTTTAGTTTAAGATACTTGTCCCGACTGCTCTCTGAGTGACTTGGTGTTTTATTGCTGTGGAATCATATGAATAAAAAGCTAAAGGTCTACTCGTCGTCATTATTACCATCATTTCAGACGAAAGGCGTCCTCTGCTGGACATAGGCCTCCCCCAAGTGTCGCCACATTGACCGGTCCCGTGCGTCTCGCATGTAGCCGATCCCCACAACCCTCACCAGGTCATCGGTCCACCCAGTGGGAGGCCTTCCAACGCAACGTCTGCCGCGGTTCACGGTCGCCACTCCAGAACTTTTCGGCCCTACCGGCCATCCGTTCTGCGAGCAACGTGCCCTGCCCACAGCACAGCGCAGCGGCAGTAATTTTATCAATAGCAGCAAATTGGATAGAGGTAAACCTTATTTTACGTTTATACGATAAAATCTTCAAACAACAATAACACTTTCATTTCCATTAAATCTCCCTTTTCTACAACTTGCACCACTCAACAATGCCATAACTGTACCTCACCTGTCCCCCAATGACAGCTGACAATCGGCCATCGAGTCGGCACCTCACTATTCTACGAATGTCTTTTATTTCTAGCGCCATTTTGATAATTTTTGGGTCAACGTCTGTAATTAACTTCGTTGAGATTAAAGTTACCGTCTAGCAGTATATTTAGCTTTTGGATTATTGTAGGTTAGTCAAATATTTATATTTCCATGTATTAGCCGTTAGTTATTGTTATTTTAATACGCGTTTAACATTGTTTTCTTTTTTATTTATTCACATTATTTTAATTGAACACGTAACAGGAGACTAAAGTTAGTAACAAATGAATTCTTTCATATAATGATGGAACTTATATTATGTAGATAAGTATTATTTTGGCCTTTCTTAGTTAAGCACTCGAAAATCTTGCGTGCGGTATTAGCGTGTTTGATGTCAATTACGTTAATTATGCTTAATTGATAATGTAATGTTGTAATACGTCAAATAATCACACGTAAGTTGTTAACCTCTCTGCGTTTATTCGCATTGGACCTGATCGAATCAAGCTTTAGACTCGGCAACAAAATCGCCTGTTTCTTTTTAAAAATAATATATAAAAATAAATAATGACATAAGAAGACTGGCGAAAGTGATTCTATTGAGGTAAATAGGTTACTATGCCCATAGATTATAGACTAACATCTAGTTTGTGGTCGAGCAGTATCTATGGGCTTGGCAAATTGTTACTGTACTACAAGGCTCGAAGCGATATGAAAGTATAAGAAAAACGTTATTGACTCTCTTTTTAAAGGACAGGTTGTGAGAACAAGTGTTTTATTATGGAAATTGTTGATTTTCCGGTTTTCTCGCAGTCTTTAACATGAAACAAGAAAAAACTTGGCTGTGTTGTTACACATGTCATGTTTGGATTCAGTTTATTTCGGTCTTTAGAAAAGCGTCCTAGACTATGCTGCTGGTCGAAACACATGAGTTGTGTTTGCTCCGATGAACTTTAATGCCGAAATGGACAAACGAACTTCGGAGCCTTATGACATGCAGTTCAGACCAAAGCCATAACATAGAAAGCATTTACAGTACTCTAAAAGGTCCCATTAAAATAGGTGGACAAATGTTAACACAGCGTTCAGTACGTCTAACCAAAGATTGAGAAGGATTTTATTTTGACCTTATGGATGTGTTTATTCTAGAGTGCCGTCGGCAATTTATTATTTTAGCTCAAAATAAAATCACTTTAATCAGTGTTTTTTTTTTGCTTAGATATCATTGGTTAGAAGTACTGAACGCTATGTTATTTGTCCATCTATTTTAATGGGACCTTATATATGAACTACACATGGGTATGTGATGTCTCACAAAAGCGGTATCAGAGTTGTTATCCACTCGCTGACTCGTCTGTCTATGCACCGTGCTTGCATGGAAGTAAGTCTCCATGAGCTATCTACTCTTTTCACCGGAATACCGTAAGCCAAACACACAATACCCCAACGGGCCCTAATCATCGTCGTATGCGCACTGTCTCATTGTTTGCTGGACGTTACGGTGCGACTTTTAGCGACAGAGCGACAAAAGACGTGCCGTTAGTAGCTAGGCTGCGCTATAATAACGGGATGAACCACAGGACTGTACTGACAAACTGTGGTGCCGAAACTTAAGATGTGATTTCATTACACGTTTAAA
This sequence comes from Eugnorisma glareosa, assembly GCA_947578425.1. Taxonomy (NCBI): domain Eukaryota; kingdom Metazoa; phylum Arthropoda; class Insecta; order Lepidoptera; family Noctuidae; genus Eugnorisma; species Eugnorisma glareosa. The sequence continues at coordinate 18,678,334 of OX387979.1, forward strand.
TAAATTAAAAAAAAAAAAAAAAAAACAATTCCTATTTTATTTTTTATTTGACTTTAGCATTGATTTGATTTTCATGATATTGTATTTCTGATTTGATGACATTGTATTTATTTTTATATTGTAAATTTTATTTGTTTCGTGTTTTTTTGTATTTATTTCGTGTTTCGTAACTTGTAATTGTGTTAAGGGAGAACCTGAAATAAATGGATTTAATTAATAAGGTATGAAGGAGGTAAGTATGACTTTTTGTTGAGGATTGTGCGTGTGCAATATGCCTGTACTATTTAAAATTATTATTTGTCTTTAATTCTTTAAAAAAAAAAACAAATATTGTAATTCAAAATCACCAGTTCTTAGTATCAAGTCGTGTGCCTGATGGCCTTTAAACGGGCAAATACGACGAACTTCCGTATAAACTTCCATCCCCTATTAAACCCTATGTGGGTTGAACTTTCAAAAATCCTTTCTGACTCCCACAGATATATACTGCATGCTTTGACTACTATAAACTCTCATGCAATATCAATATCATGCTCATGGAACCAGTACTTGTGGCTGTGCGTTGTTGTTTGTGAATTAAAGATTTTTATTGAGCAGGGAGACTTTTGAGTTTGGGCCGATAGATAAATCTAGAAAGAGCAAATGTGAGTGTCAATATTCTATTTAGTTTATTTACATTTCCGTCTTGTGAGGAAAAATAATTGTGAAAGTATTTGTGACGGATTTCCGTAAACGGAAGTCGCAATGATTGCTATGTAATAAGAACAGAAATAACAACACCACCTATTTAATCATTATTATTAGATGATAAATTAAACTTATTCCGGATTGTAATTATAATCTAGCTAATTTGGCTTGCGTAATAGATATCAGAACTCTTAAAATGCATCTATTTACCCACAATCCCACAATACATATCATTCATACTTCCATGCAAATATTAAAAACGCGACAGCCTGTCTGTTAACTTTCCATGCTCCTACGACTAAACGGATTTAGATATTCGGAACACACATGGGCCTGAACTGGGGTAGAACGTAGGATAATTTTATCCCGTAAGTGCGTCTCCGTGGGATAATGTACCGTACAAGTGAAGCCACCGGCTAAAAGCTATCACCTAATAATGTCAGATATATAAAAGAGATCGTTGTATCACATCATCATTCTCCTTCCCTTATCCCAATTTATTTGTGACTAGCTGTTACCCGCGGCTTCGCTCGCGTTTTGGTCGGAAATTATCACCACAGGCTCATTTAAAATATAGCCTATGGCAATCGGGGATAATGTAGCTTCCTATTAGTGAAAGAATTTTCAAAATCGGTTCATTAGATCCAGAGATTACCCCCTACATACAAACACCTCTTTATAATATTTGTATAGAAGTATAGATAAGCGCAGCATGTCTTCTTCTTTCATATAAATCTAGATAGTTGTATCACAATTAATTATAATTCTAACAGAATCCTGAAACATTAGTTATCCCGCCTGCGCCCATAAAGTCTCCGTGCTATTTGTGAAACTAGGTTTCTGTTTCAATCACGACTCGAACTCACGACTCGCTCGGTATGTTCAACAAGTTCAAGCTGCACTATAATCATGTGTTCTCTAGTTTTAATAATTTTAGTTTTGGAATAGGTGAATTGATTGAGTTGAATTTATAACAATTTCTAGTTACATTTTCAAATTCCAAATTAAGTATTTGATTTCATAAAGACGTAAGTACATGGGCTTATGAAACGTTAGAACAAGATGCACGCTTCTAATTTGTCCTTACATAATTATGGAGAAGCACCGGCAAGAATGCATCCCCCTGTAAATAATTGGTGTTTGGCAATGATTACTCTAAAAATTCGAATTTTATTCACTTTTGCATTATAATATTTACAGAAAACGCCTTCATTGGCTCTAAAAAAACTCAACTATTGCCACTGTTCATATTCAACAGAAACGCAATTAATGTTTTTACGAAATCGCAGCGAAAAATGCTAAAAAACACGTTTTGTTACACTTTATATCGTTAATTTAAATTATTGTATACAAATGAGAAAAACTCACGATTTTTCACGTGAATTTATTCTCATGTTTGTTTTATAATTACGTAACTGTAGTTTTAATTGTCTTACATTTTATGTTTTGTTTTAGATAATTAGGATTAATTGTACTTTGTTTGTGTGAAAAGTGTTATTAAAATTATAAGTAGGTATGAGATTTATGTGCTAATTAATTAAAACGTGACTTTTCTGTCTTGATGTGCTGAGTTGACTCAAATCTATGTAGCAAATGTGAGTGTAATATAGATTGACCTCTATCTTACTCGTTGAAGATTACTGGTGTGATATTATAAGTATCATGTCACGTGTGGTTCTCTTTTCACTATTACGATAAAATATCCAACGTTATTATTGTATCCTGGTTAATTGCATCTTGCATCGTTATGGCTCGAGCAGTTACACAATCAATATAATTTAGAACTTCCTTTTCCGAAGTTATCGAATAAGAATGTATCGAGAACGGAACTATAACAAACGATACTAAATAAACTCGATCACTTGTTTAAAGATAAATCATCGTGGTGTGATTGGAATATAATGTATAACGTTACTTCTTAGAGCATCATAAGTTTATAACGCAGTGTTTCAATATTAAACTGAGTATTATTTATCAATCATTTTATTATTATTTTTATTTTTTAATCATTTATGTGTTTTTGTGAAATAAATAGATAGGTATTTTATTTATTTTTGTCGTTAATATATTTGCTTGTGTTAAGCTTTCTAAGCATCTACAGCTACAATAGTGTTGTTTATTTAAGTATTGGATTGGATTCTATATTTATAAAAGTGACACAAAAACATTCGTCACTTAGCTGAAGTGAATTTCCAAAACAGTTTGTTTACCTTGACATAGAACAAAAAACATTTCGACCTACACTCATTATAATTCCTCACACTATCGGAACTAAGTATTCGAATTACCTTAATTCTCAAAATTCTCGCGTCGTCAAACGGAACATGAAACAATTTCCAGTGTTTGCGCGGATTTGATTCACTGTTCTCATTTCACAGTGACGCGGTGTGAACAGATTATGTAGATTGAGCTAGGTAACTCGCTTAAGTATGTAACTGGTACAGACAGACGATTTTCTTTTCCTTTATTTGAACTAAATGGTTTTAAAGCGTGTAGTTAATAAGTAACCCAGAAAGGGTTCCTACGGGCTAAAGAGGACTAGCTCGATTATATCTAACTCCAACTTTCCAGATAGCGAAACGCTTTGATATTGGCAGAATTGACGATTTTTACGAAATCGTATTTTTCATGTTCCGTCACATTTTGAGAGAAAAGTATGATCGATGCCCTTCCGGGGTTTTGCCAAACACAATAACGGAAATGTAAGGCAAATGCAAGCTGCCATGACCTTTAGCAATTTTAATACAGCTTCGGTCATTGACCACTTGTTGTCAGCGGTAACGCGTGATCTTCCGAAGTACGTGACAGGTGACAACGTGTATCAGTTACCAATATGTGGCGGTTGGTATTTAGGCGATGATCTAGGTGTCACTATAGACGCGCTAGTGAGACGCTGAGGTGACAGCCATGCATAATGCATGTGCGGCTTAGCATAATCTGTACTGTAAGCGTCAAATGAGACGCGTACAGTACTGAAGAGGACGGAATAAGTGTGAGGAGGCTCAAGACTACACAAAAGAAGAAATAAGCAGAGAAGAGTGGAAAGTGACTAATTAACACGTGTTTAACAAAGCATCTGGGCAATAAATTTTTCTCTGTGCTGATCATACGTTACTAGTTTGTATTTTGCTATAGGTATAAAAAAGGTAATCAAAAGTTAAATAGCTATGATAACAATTATTTTATCAGACGTGCAGACGAATATAATTAGCTTCTCATTTTAATGTATAACACAACTTGAACTGAAAAAACAAAAACAAAACTTCTTGTAGCTTTAAGATGAAAACAACAAACTTACAGTCATTAATCTCAGTAGGTACACCGAAGATTGCATAAAACACAGCCCTTCCTTGAAATGTAAACCAATTCAATGTAAATTAGTAAAAACCATAAAATTATGAGTGAATATAGGTTAACCACTTTCCTTCCCGTCCGAGTAAGAGTTAATTGAGGCTTGAGAGAAATATGAGGGAAATATCATGAAGATTATAGAGCGGGATGAAATAGATTATGATTGGAATATAATTATTCATAATGATGAGAGTATTGGAGTAGTTACTAAGGATATCCATAACGCGGACGTTGAAATTATATATCAGCTTAGAAAGTTATACCGTAGAGAGTGCTGAGACAGAGGCTTCTTCCCTGTGAGAGCGTGTGGCTCATAATTACATGAGAGGTTCTGAATAACCAAAATGATGTCGCAATATATTAAATAGTCTGTTATCAAATGGAGATGGGAGAACCATGCTAAACAAAGAAGGTACGGCAGCTAAGCTAAATATTTAATCTTATATGGGTTTAGTATGGTGTAAAGTTTATAAATCTTCGAGTAAATATCGTCTGGCCTTAGTGGCTGATAAGACTTCTTCGTAGTTCGTACCAAGGATAAACTTACTAGAAAATTTTCATGGAATTGCATTTTCGTAACGTTCCTTCTCTCTTATGACGTCATCTTCCTAATGCTTGCCCATTACTTGTTGATGTCTGCAGTCAGATTATGAATATGAGATCTATGCTTCGTCACATTGTCCAAGTTTAACTTCATACACATTTTCAATCTTGCTAGTTGATTAGGAAAAGTTCGTTAACTCCCACGACATTTTACATAGGTACGATTATGTCATAAATCATCGCATAAATAGTTTTCCTTTCGATCTTAGCCACCACACCGTTTAAATGAGCAATTTGAAGCGAATATCAACCACGAGCATTTTTATTTTTTTTTAAGTCGACTGTAAAACTCAAAAGGTTTATTGCAAAGTAATTGTAACAAAGGGCCAGGGGCCAGATGAAATAAAACATATACGGAACGGACTGGACAAAGCAAGCGAAGGAGAGAAACTCGTGGAAAAAGTTGGAGGAGGCATAAACCCAAACGGGGCCTTAACTGGTTTAAATACTAAATTAAATGAAATGTTAAATGTACAGTGCTAATGTTTTATGAAATGTTATAAATCGCATGAATTTGTTAAATGAAATGATAAAATGTAATAATGTTTGATGAAATGTTAAAATTGTGTTATTTAAATGTAATAATATTTAAATGAAGTGTTCCATAAAATGTTAAAAACTTTGTTAAATATTAAACAAATGTATTAATTAAATTATAAATGTATAGCACATTTATCATTTCATTAATACATTTGTTGTAATGTACTATTGTGTGATGAAATGATTTTTTTTTTTTTAAGAAATGAAGTACTACAATGAAGCCTTGCAAGTTTCTGGAAAATTACTCAGCTGTCCTGAAACCCACACGGAAATTAATCGAAATATAGATTTAATGTTAAATGTGACGAAATGTTAAATGTATTTTTACGTATCATCAATGAAATGTTAAAGGTAATGTCAAATGAAATGTTAATTCAGAAGTGTATTCTACGAAAAGTAATTGTTAAGGAAAATATCAGCATCTTACTGCCCTTGTCCCATGATCCTCGGGGTCGGCGCAACACGTTTGGTTCTTCCGATCTCCCCTGTCTACCGTCACGCTATCATTTACTTCTTTCTCTTTCATATCATTCCTCACACAACCCATCCATCGTTTCCTTGGTCTCCCTCTCCCTCTCCATCCATCAACAATTATTCATCACTCTTTTAGTCACATGCGATTAGTGAGATAATAATATGTTAGATCATTTATAACATAAACATATCATGTCAAATGCCATAAGTAGTTTAAGGACTTATTTCTTAATCTACTGTGTCCCCGCAGCCCACAGCATCAGGCAACTTTCTCGAAGCCTCCACCGGCTCAGCCCCTCATCAACTCGAATATAAATATAGCGGTGAAATGCAGTTACCTGCCCGACGGGACGGGCTTTCGTTTTGAGCCTTGAGTGTGGGACATTAATCGTTTCTAGTTAGCACATGGAAATCTAAATATGTTGGCGCGCTTTGACACGTACAGACGGCAGCACAACAAGCTACCGAAACTGTCAAATTTTGTCAATCAACCTTGAACCTAATGCTCTAACGATAAAGTTGAATATATATTAAAGAAATTTGACAGATTGTAGTACCTTGATGTGCTGGCGTCTGTACAGTCACGAGCACCAATATGTAAACACTTAACAACTTTTAAAAGTGTTTTTCTCTTACTGTGCTGATTAAAATTTCATTTTGTTACGAACATAGTATTCTGGAACTCATATTTTATATGAAAAAGATATATCGAGTTAAGTAACAATCGTGATTTCTCGCGAAAATTGCACTTAAATTTAGGTAATTATATACATATTGGTGCTGGTGACTGTATGTGTATCATGAAATGTGATGTGAGAAGGACAGAACCGGTAGCTGGATGATTGGTGAATAACTTTTAGTTATCAATGAAATTATTTACGGTTCTAGTTGTACCCGGTTGTTGGCAATGAGGGAACTCCCTATCTGCTAAATTAGGTGCAACTATTGTGATTTCGGCAATTCTTCACTAAATATGAAAATAAACAGGCGTGTCAATAATTTCAAGCAATTAGTGCAGTCCTGATACCGTCTCTCTTTTACCCGTGATGCCATTTAAAGCACCTGATATGGAATCCCAATAGGATGGAGCAACTACAGCACCACTGACATGTAATCAAAGGAAGGACCGAGGGACGCCACTGAATAGCCTTTTAGCCAAATTATGGACCAACTCAATTAAAAATACAATTTAGTACAAGCCGCAAGGCCGTCAGTGAAAAACAGGGTCCTGTTCAGAGTATGCTTTTCAGATGTATTTTTTTCATTATCGTTCTGTATTTCGTCATTTCAACCATATTGAAAACTGTTGGAATACTTCGCTGTTATCCATAGACCACAAAAGCAAGCAAAGGATTGCCACAACCATCAGTCCTGCGCTGCCAGCATCCTTTGGGTTTGCGCGACCTTCCCTTGTTTTATTTTATAACTTGTGGTCAGCTCAGCAAGTCTTCTCCTTGTATACATCTCCCATCTCAGTGTTCATGCATCTAGTTTCATCTCTCACCGGTCAATCCATCGCTTTTTTATCTTCTCTAAGCATTTAACGTTATAAGCCAGTTTGGAGAAAATCAACGCTCTATTTGAAACAAAGCCATTAATTAAGTTTCATATCGATACGACGTGAGATGCGGCCGATGCGGCACCGCTCGCTGCACCGCCGGAGAATCGAACCCGCGGCCTTGATCTCTAGTGAGGCGAGACCGTACTCGATGGAGCGGCAATTGTTCTTATAACTAGGAAAGATTAATCGTCTTGTAAAGTGTTAATTGATTGCCTACTTATGATAAAGAAGAAAGTTTTTATGATGGGCTATGGGTATTATGGTTAATTGAAAAATAGGTTGGTCAATAAACATGTATGAAAGCTAAAATCACTACTAGTACCTAGATATCGTCTGTTATGCTTTTGTCAGTCCATTGTACATGGTAGTAGCTTTTTAAATTGTAACTGTATGTATGTAAGATACATACATAAAATACATGAAAAATACTTGAACACATCTTAATTTTATTAGTTAGTATATTTAATTTGATATGTATATGTTTGTACTTACCGCAAGTAAACGAGACAAATCCAAAAAAAAAGAAATTAAAGTATCCAATCACAAGTACACTCGAGTCCAGTCCACAGAGCACATTCAACAAAAAATAGCAAAAAAGAAATAAATATATTTAAAATATCGATCAATCGAACGCCGACAATACGCGGAACACAGATGCGCGTGCAGCGTGCGCGGGAGTTGATTCACGAGTAGCGGCGAAGCTCACGCGCACCCAGACGCGACGCATGAAAGCTTTTGAACCGCATTATGTGAGACTAAACAATTAATTGTCTTGTTGATTGATAATATTGAATGAATGACAGCATTGGTGTTATTGTGATGACCGGCTAAATGTACAAACAATAAACTATTCTGAAAAAAACCTTAAGTTATGATTTTAATTCTACTAGTTCATATTAGAATTGCCACGAAGGAGATGACGGGATGAACTAGACGGGTTCCGCCAGTACTGGAAGGAGGACGCGGTCACGAGACGTGGAAGATGTGGCCTTTGCGCAGGAGTGGGACAGGCTAGGCAATGTAAACTGTGTGGCTATTACGTGAACGTACAATCAAACAACCGAACGTATTTGATGTGTAGGTACTCGGTATTTATAGTAAACAGTAAAGAACCGTGGTGGAATGAAAGAAAGAAAGAAAGAAAAGAAATGACAACAAGTATTTAAATCAGAAACAGAGTTTGTGGACGGAGTGTCACATCACTATATTATTAAGTAACACGATTCCTTAATCTAATTTAAATATCAATAATTATTCAACTACAAAAATGTGAAAAACTCAATCTGTTTAGTTTTAAACGTGCTAGTCACTGATATTTCAACAGATTTTAATTAAATTTATTGCTTAATAAAATCAAGTTAAAGATGCAATAACGATAATACAATACATATCTACGTGTCCTGTTGTCTGCACCTTACAGGATCTGACGCTATACTCGTAGTGAAATTATGCGCGACCAATTTAGATAACCATCGACACGCTGAAACGAAGAATACAATACAATAGCATCATGCAGTGACTATTGCTTATCACATTCATTAATACATGACAAATATTTACTAAACACAACGCCATTGCATATTAAACAACTATTAATAGAAGTGTTCAAACAACGATAATATTTCTAAGAAGAAATATTTCGTAGAATATAAACAATAATGTTGTATCATTTATAAAGCAAAACATCAACGACAAATCGCACTGTAGTCTATAAGTAACTGTCTGTACAATAAACAATTAGACATTAAGTTAATAAATAAACTACCATCAGCCCAAACTGGCTACATACAACATAGCACCATCCAAAGCGACAGGTGGTCTCAGCTTCCGCCGCAGTTTCCCATGCGCAAGCGCAAGCGACTACAGACGCTACAGCACAGACATGATTTATGAGCCGCATGATCCGACGCAGCGATCATGGAGCCACTCGATTACCTGGGCGGATCGCGCGTCAATTGTTAGTACGGTAATAAAACTCATTTGTCTGTTAACTAGAGACCTTAGATTTTGTCTTAAACTAGTTTTTGTCCGTGGCTTTGTTCAAGTTGTGTTCGGATTCGAGACTATCCAGTGGGAACGTCGTAATATATCCTATGACACTCGAGAACTATCAAGCTTCCCATTACTGTATGAATTTTCTGAATCGGATCAGCAGTTTATATATTTATAATAATTGTAAATAAGTACTAGCGACCCGCCCCTACTTCTCACGACGCCAGCTGTCGGGTCCAAAACTATCAAGCTGGAACTAACCACACGTTCACAGAATGTCATTGAAATCAAAGATTAGCGTGTACGAATATAGTGAAACATGGTTTTAATATATTAAGATAAATAACAACATAAACTTGGAAAACTAGTAGTAATTTTTTGTCGAAAAACTGGATGGAGACAGAAACGAGTTCGTGAACGTTTCATCATCATCATCATCACCCACAGCCAGAATTTACACACTGGTGGGTATAGGCCACTCTTTTCTTGTGATTCCGGATTCTCTGTTCCCCATCACTATAATCTAGAGCTCTTCAAAGTTCGAGTGAAGAATCGGTTTCTTCTAGGCAAGCGTCCGCCACCTAGGCCTGGGCTGCATACACATCAGGCGAGTTGTGGCTAGCCGCGAGCCTATTTGCAAACGCTACACAGCCTGCTAAATATACTGCACAAGCACAAAACATTATACGTAAAGCTCTCTACTTCTGCTAAATGCAGAACTTGGCTCCGAACATCCAAGACTACCAAAATGCGTAATTTCAAGCCCAACCAAAATTAGCATTAATAAGTAACAACAGCAGAAAAAAACAACCTTAATATCTCTCGTTAAACGAGGCGTGACATATGAACGTTATATAACAATCATTTGTACCAACCTTAGCCCAAGGTCACTAAACATTAGTGAGGAGAAACATTGAAATTAATTACTATTAATAAAATTACTACGTGCAAAGTGCTCGTATATCATCGCGAAGCTTCCTTAATCCGGTGTTGAAAAATAAATAAATAAACTATTTAAATAAGACGTTGGATTGACGTGTTCCCTTCCTGTGGTAGATTTCTCACTGGTTTTTGATCTTGATCCATGATCATTTGCCTGCTCTCAAAACAATGAAGAAAACATCTTGAATCGGCCAAATGTCTTAGAAACAAAAGTTCGAAGTCTTGTGCAAACCACTAAGCCACACTGGGAGGCTATGGAGGTCTGTGTTCAGACCAGAGTGTCTGGACAAATGGAAATCGTTTTCGGAGCGTTTTGTATTTCAACAGCGACCTGACGACAAAAGTTTTTCGGTGACTAATATTTTAATCCAATACTATTTTGATTTTTCCATCATCTTTCTCGCTAATAGAATGTTATTTTGTCCAGGCCCTCAGTCTTCTAGCTCCCATAGCACGTTTGCGCTTGCTTAAGCGCAAGCGCAAACCTGCCTGCTCCTGGTTAAATCAACCATATTATTGATATTAATTGTCAGTCATTAGCATTCATTCAAATAAGCTTACATATCGTTGGACCAATTTGTCATAACACCCAAATCTCCGCTCCAACCTGACAGCTCAACCTCGTATGACCCCACAACACCACAGCCAACTAAACGCGCGTCTAATGTGAATATAACCGCCGTATTAAACCGAGATTACATGCGGTGCGATAATGTTGCGTGTCGCACATTACTGCTCTGTGGGAATCGTTTGCGTACGCATCTTTCTGCTGCTGAACTTCTGGGTAAAGCAAGAACAAAACAATTAGGAAAGAAACGGGCCGTGGTGCTTCTTGAGTGATAATTATAGGGCGGTTAATGAGGTGGCCTAAATTAGTATAGCCTTTATCCAAAGCTAAGTGGCATTTTATCAACGATAACGTTAATTGAAGAGGCAAAACTGTATGAGATTGACATAATAATGTTACCGAAAAGCTTCTGTCGATTCCAGTGACGATCTTTGTACAAAGACGGAAAGCTATTACCACTTGTCTATGTCACGACATGCGGCAGAGTGAACTGTGAGGTTGGGACCTTACCTTCGTCACAGTTATCAATCTTTTCATGACTGATAATGATAACCTAGAACTGTGGGTGTTGAAGCCGGGGCGTAGGTAAATCCGATGAATTAATGATCAGGGGGCCTAAAATGGAAGCTTTATCAGAATCATAATATGAATCACGTTAAAAATTAAAAATTCTTAAAATGGTCTTTATGGTTATGATCACAAAGTTCATTTTAAGAGTTTTAAATTTTTAACGTGATTCGTATTATGATTCCGATAAAGTGGCCATTTTAGGCCCCTAGGACTGTTCTTAATTTGTCTCTTGCATTATTTTATCTGCAAGCAATTTTAATTTAAGCGAATTTCAATCAGGGCACGAGAATTTGACCCGCAATAAATCATTCACCTTTTTTCTATAACTTAGCTTATATTAAAAAGCACAAAAATGCAGCAACAATTTTATTTTATTTTATGAATACTTAAGTCATTATTGAAGTATGTCAGCATAACGGTGATTCACAGTTTTATTTCTTTTAAAATAATAATGTGTTTTAAATCGACCAAAATATAATTGTATATCCTAGCTCAGTAGGTCACTAAAGGTCATATTATATCACACCTAATGTGCAAAGCATATTCTCCTCTACGCTAGATAATAATAAGATGGATAATAGGTTGAGTGTAAAATTATTGGGTGTGTATGAAATTGTGTAACTTTCGGAAGTGTGGATGCTAATGGCTAAACGAAACACACTTGACCGTTGTCGTTATCACATTTTCTGTTCACTTGGCGAGAGACATCCGTTTTTCTCTCAAATTGATTATGTAATGTTGACGTTTAATCTTGAGGTTTGAACCTGCTCAATAAATATTGGGCATATGAAACAGGTTCACTTTCTATTATAGCTAGGGCAAACAGGAAAGCATGGTCAAAGGCTGCCGCTTATACGTTACTCGTTATTTGAAACCTATTCAAGTACAGACTACCCAAGTCATTACATCCAATTTTCAAATATTTTCAATTAGTTATTCCGATGGCCAGTGGAGCAAACGAGGCCTAGAATAGAGACCGTACGGTGTATATAGGAAAGAATAGATTCCTTCCAGCTAAATAGACTTTAAACAGGTGTCTGGACCAGACTACCTTGGGAGAGGCGTATGTCTAGTCGTGAACTGCGATAGGCCGGATTGGTTGATTGATTCTTGTCAAAACTGTACAGGGAGCTCCTCCAACCGAAACCCGGTCGACAGAAAAGCGAAATCAAATCGACACTATTCAAATATCCAATCAAGTGAAACATCAAATATTATCCTAAAAATGTATCCAGGAAATGTGTCAACCTTTCCTGTGCTCCGCACGCGGCCGTTACACCGAAAGAATTGATTTTACTCGAAAAAGTAAAACATTAGACACGCGACCTCTAATTTTACCTACGCTTGGACTTGACTGCAGTGACTGACAGGGTCGACTGTAACCACGGGAAGTGTATTGATCTGCTTTTGTTGCTGAGAAAGTGAATAAAATTAGTCTGAAAGTATTTAGGAGTCTTGAGCTACGAACAGATATTCCTTCCACACGACGATCATAAACATTTGTATGATATCCATGTCACTTATAATGTAAAAAAATAATTGTCAAAGCCAGCCTTTAACGTATCCATGTTCCTTTTTTTCGGTGATGTCTACAATTGCTTTGAGTAAGGGTTGTAACATTCAACCGAGGCCATTTGAAGACATGGCTGTCAATAGGATTTAAACAAGAATACCTTTATGCAGTAATCAAGACTTTGATCAGGATGAACGAACAACGCAAGTGCAACGCCGAAAGAACGCCTCTTCTCAACTTCTTGTTGAGCTCACTGCGATCGCCAATCCTTTTGCTATCAACCAATGTTACGGTGTACGCTTTACCACATCATTTGTTTATTTGTGTAGGTATACCCGGATTGTTAAGGCCAACAACGAATTGTAGAACTTTCCTTGCATTTATTGAAATAAAGTTGAAAACACGAAATATTTTCTATTTGACATGCAGCCAACCCATAAAGAGATAGTATCTACAGCGGCCGGAAGTTCATCGACACGACTATATCGTTCGGCATCTGTTCCCGCGGCGCCCGCGCACTCTCTTCTAACATACCACTTGTCAATGCTATCTCTAAGCATGGAAATTAGCATTGTTTTAGTACTTGCGTTTACACTTTCATTGAACAAAAGCATACTAGCAAACTACTTCAGGGCGTAGTGCTTCGGCAACTGTCGGATTTCCATTGTTTAGCTCAATGAAGACAGACCAAATGTCAACAGTGCGATAATATTTAGGCACTTTTTTTAACATAGAAACAAAGATATGGATCAAGTTGACGAAGTTGTATAAATGGAGGTATACAATTAAATTAAACTAGCACGGCATAGTGGACAGGACACCCTTGTCTAATTACTCTAACAGAACACCAGACTTATACGCATTATTTTACTCCGTTTATCCGCAAACACATCACATTCAGGGTTGACAGTCAGAAGGGTACCATAAGGGTACGATGGATTCAGCTCTGGCGACAGTTTGGGAAACGGTTAGGCCGACGACCCTCACGGTGTCCGATGTATTTTTCGGGCTCAAATAGCCGGCAGAAAAGTTTGTGGAGTTCTGGGTGGTCGGTACGTTCCCGTAAGGTGTTATAGGCTACCGTGAACTCATCTGAGCCTCTTACCTCCAAAGATAAGCCCAACATCCCTAACAGAAAGTTGGTAGAGCAAAGGAGTAGGCACAAGGTGACAAGGCATATCAGAAAAGTTTTCTGAACCTTTTCAACCATCATAATCACCTTGTCAAAGAAATTGCAAACCGCCCCCCACAAGGATCATATAACAGAATCCATTACATAAAAACCACACATTTTTATTTTAAATAGTCATTAAGCTGCAAATAGCTCCAAAACATTAGATAACGAGTAATTGACACTGCCCGATGACCAGGATAGCATAGAATGTGTGTTAGAGTCAGTTGATCATTACCTAACCGACCACTTTCGTTCGACAAAAACTTGGGTAAGGTTACCGCGCGTTACGTCAGACGAGCATGGGTTCACTAAATCATTCGGTGGATTTTGAGAAGATTCCGTATGTTAGAAGAGTTGTATCATCTGTGTAAAAGCATAATAAAATATAGGTTGTAAATATAGGTTGTTGGTTGGGGTGGGTTTTTTCAACTAAAGCTCCAATTTGAATGGTTATTTTTGTCCTGCTCAAATAACCCACTTGCAGACGATTACTGGAATATTGCATTGGCCAAATTAATTCCTAAAGGTTCATCTGAAGTACTATGTACAGAACTACAGAAATAGGAACAAATACTTGCGTGCCGCGTTAACGAGCCTTGCCCACTGAACCCTACGCTCAGCAGTCCACTCCTCGGTCACGCACGCGCGTCGCGCCCAACGATGCGCGAGCGCAACCTGCCGACACGGACTCTCAAGATGAGCGCTATTACCGCACCATCGCCTCAAACAATGCTAATGCTTTATTTACACCCTAATTATAGACAAGGATGTACGGATTTACGTAGACGTGATGATATTACTAGTGATTATAAAACGATATTTTTTGTGTTTATGGCAATAGTTGTCAGGGCTGTCAGACTAATCTATACTAATATTATAAAGAGGTAAAATTTTTTTGTAAGTTTGAATGTAGGAGGTAATCTCTGGATCTACTGAACCAATTTTGAAAATTCTTTCACTAATAGGATGCTACATTATTCCTGAGTGCCATAAGCTGTATTTAAAACGTGCCCGTGGGATAATTTTCGACCAAAACACGAGCGAAGCCGCAGGCAACAGCTAGACATATCTATTTTCGCTAAATATTTGCTGAAGATGATACATTTAAGACTAATCTTGAAAAGAACGGCAAATACATTTTTAACAACTAACCGCCACCACCGCCTTCACAGTTTGAAATCAATAGGCCGTTCTTTATCAGAAATTGAATTGAATTGTTCGTTCAATAATCAATGAACGCTGACAGTACCTTTTCCTGACGCTTCAACACTGACCGCTGGACTCAGACTATTGTACGTCAGTAACATCCCAGTGTTGTACCAGCCCTACAACACCCTATCATCGTTCAAAGCATGAATGAAGGCACGTCCTCCTTACGTAACGACAACAAGCGTACGCGAGTGAATGTCGAGTCAATGAACGTGCATGTCTATCAGAACAAGCGTTCTGATCGCTGTGACAAATCAGATCTAATTATGTATCTGTGCTTAACCGCAAACTTGATCGTTAAAGATCAGATTATTAGGATGTTGTGGTAATTAATTGAATATTTAAAACGGATATGAATGTACCCGTGTACCCGTGTCACCGGAAAACAAATTCAGGTTGTGAGACGGAGTTACACAAGAACAGGACACATCATAACAATGGCTTTTAGAAGAAGTCTACAGCTATAATCCTGATTGTTACAGATGGCAATGACAAAAGTAAGATACGCTCAACAGAATCGCTAATCTCAACCATAATATTTCCCAAAACAATCCAGAACTTGATATAATTATAACAGAAAAGGCAAATCACTAGAAAACTATCCTCGTAGACTTAAGATATTTTAGTGGGTTCATGACACCCTAGAAAGTCGGGCCGCTTTTAACCTTTGGCGGGATCATCTACCCATTGCATATCACAGATCGTGCTGACACAAGACTATCAAAGTCAGAGTGCACTTTCTTCAGAGAAATTTCACCTTTATGCATCCTAAGCATTAAGTTACATAATGCTATGAATACATTAATTCATCATTTCGTCAAAGATCACTTCAAGATTACGATTCGTTAATCATTCGCCGACAGATGTTACAGCAGCATTTCTATTCCTTTCCTCAAATTGACAGCTATACTATCTAGAAGATAAGGATCGGTAGTCGAACGATAGATGTATATCTATATGTTACGCAACCAGCCTAGCTAGCAGCGAAGCAGCCGGTCGGGTCTACGGTCGATATGTTGATTTATGAAGTTAGAGATAAAATGTTACGTAGTAACAGTAGGTGAAGAAAGTGACTGAAACAAGATCTTAAATCCATAGACTAAGATGACAGAATTTTCAAAGATACCAAAATGTTGTGAAGGTGACCATAGACAAAGTTGTAGAACAAATGTTGTTGTTCATGATGTTACTAATCTACTCCTGCGAGGTTGTTGGTGTTCTACAAATTACCCTGTAGAATGGCCACTCTAATACCTTAACAAGGTCTCCCACATCCTTTCTTAAGTTCTTACGTCCCTTAGAGTAGACAGAGCTCACTTAACACCTTTATTCTATGTAACTAAAAGCTTATACATAGAGCCATCCTCAAATCATAATGTTCTAACATCAACTGAAATTATGATCGGCTGTGGAGCTATGGCAAAATATGTTTAACCTGAAATCCGCTATCTTAAACCAAAACCATGCTGACAAAGCCTCATCAACGCATATGGTCTGCGCTGTCTCCGACGACGCGGTGGAAGTGGCGAAGTTTTGAACTACCAAAATACAAATACTGTCGTGCCAGCGACACGAAGAAGAAGAATATGATCGGCTTTTAGTTGATTTGGTCACCCAAACAAAACAGCAATCTTAACTTTTGACAGTAGAGTTATACTCTCAGACACAACATTTTCAGATCCCTTTCCTACATACATACATTGGAACCCATTGGATCTTCAAATCCATCTGGGTCTTCTCGTACATCTCTTACTTCCATTTTATTCCCATGCCGCACCATAAGCTACTTGTCAACAAATGCGTCACATTCCGTCAGACGTCACGTCGCGGGCGCTGAGTTTATCGCGAATCAATCACCTTTCACCGGCAGCTTTTATTATTATAATTAATTGTCGCCTCAGTGTCTGTGTGTACGTGTGTGTGTGTGGGGCAACTTTCACTACCACGCTTGTTTCGTCTTTTGTCTTCGATTTGTCTGAACGAGGAAAAATTACAAGTTTATGAGATACTTTTCAGCCTCGTAATATTTTGGGACCACCTTTGCGCGGTATAGTATGACACTTTATAGCTTACACTAGTGTCAATCCATCTTCAACGTCTGTAACACTAACATTCTTAAATTTCAAAGATTGATTTAGGTATCATTTGTTCTGTCCTTCTAATTAACAACTAACGTTTTGTGTTTGATGTTTTTCGGGAAATGTCAGATATTCTAGTCACATGAGTGCACATGGAACAGCAGCTCATCAAAGCTCTCGACAACTATACCCTAAAAAGTCATCGAACGCAATCGTTGTGGTCGAAATAAGCTAGCTAGCTCATCATCAGCAAACAAAACTGGCATCCGGATATTCAAAATAAAATGATTGGATGAGTGAAAACCAATTAAACTACGTTTTATGCAGTGATGAAGTAATATCCAACTACATAAGCAATTATAATCAGTGAACAAATCCCCCATTCGTTACGCAGTCGTTGCAGATAGTTGTTGCCAAAAAGAAATATTTAAATCTAAATATTTCTATTTGGTTTTTCGTTTATCTCCCCACACATAACTATCACTACTATAATTAAATATTGCAAAATCAAGTTGTTCTTATAAATATTTGATTTTATTCAAACTCGCTGACGCAAGAGACGTGTTGTCAATGGTGTCTTTGAAAGGGTGACGCTCGTTGCCAGTGCAGGGGCGATTTATTATATTTTTTTGAAAGGGAGAACTTTTGAGGCTGTGAAATTTTGAAAATCATATACACGGTTTCATGTATTCTTATAAAGGAATTCCCGCAATTAAATCGTGTAAGAAAATATTTCAACTGATTTTTTCACTTCGCGACTCGACATTTTAATAAAAAGCTATTTACTAAAACCATACCTTACCACTCAACATACCTGGGCCTGCTTCTAGACCCCTCTCCAGGAAAGCCTCGTTTAGAATTCTACATCTTCTTGTCTGTCATCGTTCTTTTCTTCCTTATTAACTACAAACGTAAAAATCACGACAGATTACATTACAAATGGCTCCACTTTTTGTTCGTCAGTAGTCGCCTCCGTGGGACCCATCACAGACCTTTCACATAGCTGAGTAATTACATAAAAAACGTCTACCATACACTTGTCTGTCTGTATGTCATGATCGTCACATTGTTGTGTTTGATTCTGACAGTTATTATAAGTCGTGAAGATGGCTCATTAGAGATTATTTCTATTAGAGGCAAATGCAATCAATTGAAATAATTATGGTGTATTTAAGTAAAGAAAAACTGAATTTTCGTAATTGCAACAACAGCACACTATGTACCTATTCATAATGATATAAACCGACTCATTGAATCGAAAACAACTCCGCTTACGATACACAGCTTAATTTCCTGAAATATTACATTTTATCAGTTGTTTCTAATGATTACAGACATAACAATGATAATAGTAACAACACAGCATAAGTTTAATCAGCCTATAACGTTCTCTCTGCTGCGACACAGCACAGCACAAGCCCTCTCTCGATAAAAACTAGTGAGAAATAACCCACCACGTGGACCCTGTGCGGGTTGGAGGATGCCGCGTGTGTACGCATTTTTAGTTCTTCTCTCCTCACATTGTTTTCTTTCACTGTATTGAGAGCAGTGGTGATAAAATAATTATTTTACCAACACAGTCAAGATATCTCAACACAGTCAAGATATCTCAACACAGACCGCACCTTATTCTTCAGGACACGGCTACGTTAGATTTTCGTGTTCTCTGAAATGATTTCAAATAGTCACATCAGTCTCCACCTCTTAGTCTTCAATGCCAAGTTCGACACACAACAGATGCAACATGCCCAATTATAAGCGACGCTCAGTAATTATGCTGTCAAGCACATTCGTCACCGTCATGATTCGGCTTCTATTGTGTGTCGCTGTTTTTTATTTAAGTAATAGTTGTAATTGGCTGCTGATGACAGGCTGTGTGAAAGAGAAAGAGTGTTTGTGATCTTGTCTGAATGGCGCAGGTGGTTAATATGTTGTCATTAACAGTAGGACATTATCGTTATCTACTTTAAGCTTATACTGTCACTTGCGGCATATCTTCCGTCATTATCATGATGATCACGGAAGATATCCTTTAAATGTAAGCAGTGCACTGATTGTCGACATCGTCTTCTTGACCTAGCTATTTGGATTCGTTGTAGTAAGTCTACATTTTTTCCTTACATCTTGTTAACTTTTATGCGCTCTCTGTGATGTGTGGTCGTGATTCTAAGCCATGCTCTAGAGCCTGGATTCTCTTAGGGATTTCGGCATCTTATGTCAGTTTCGTACATTTTCGACTTTACCATCAACATTATGTTTACTAATAGAATGTCACTGTCTCAAGGCTCTATGTGTACATTGAAACCTGCCTTCCTACATTTATGCAACATCAGACTTATTCTTTATATTCAAAATTACTCTCATAGCAAAAGTCCTTATTTTTCATGCAGTAGTTCCATGGAAGCTGGCACTGCAATAAACATGGCCTCGTGGTGTAATATGGAAGTAACATCGACACGACAGGGTGCTGGTAGCAACTGGGTGAGAGAACCATGTCTATCTTTCATGTGTGTTCTATATTAGACCTAATACTTACTTATAAACCTACGGGTATGTCACACTGTCAATGAACTTTCCATACAAACATGAGCAAGAACAAGCGTAAATAAAGCAAATTGTAAATCTAAAATCGAAACTAAAAAACATAAGAGCTACACTATTCCGATCGGTATTTGATCAAGCTAATCCATTAGAACGATACGATCATATTTGCGATAGTCGATTTCTTTACCACAATTAACACATTAGTTCAATTATTCGCATGTTTGCAGTTCACGCACTAGCTGCACAAAACGTTATCATAAAACCAGTTACATCTGTAAATCTCTATACTAATATTTAACATAGCTTTTGACCGCGGCTTTGCTCGCGTTATGTTCGGAAACGTTTTAATTATAGTCATTGACACTCAGAGATAATGTACCTTCTCATTAGTGTAAGAATTTTCTGAATCGGATCGAATCTTCGAAACTACTAAGATTACACCCAACACCTTAGCATATAAACTTGATGATGTCATACAACGTGAATGTTTTCCTTCCGAATTCATTTCTTTATTATACTACGAGTATATCGGCCCCTTGAATAAAAACCACACATTTCGTAAGAGTTCTTCAACACAAGCCACAAATTAATGTTAAAGGACTCTCCACTGCCGGTTATGACTTTTACTTAGATTAACGGTAACATTCCATTTATTATTGCTAACACTTTTTAAATATAGGTACTTTAAAATGTTCTCATAGGAAACAACCATCACCGAAACTGTTTAAGGTGGAAGCATCAGGGTAGCCCGCGATCCTACCCTGACGCTTCCCCCTTAAGTGATGGTTTCTTTTTCGTGTGCCAGATCTCATTTCATCAATTTGTACTGAAAGACACAATCATCGAAATTGTTATAAAAATTGTATTCCTCTACTAATTTTTTATTTTATTTTATTTCTTAAGAAAACTTACAGCTAGGATACATAAAGTTGTATAGTTGAAAGTTAGTAAAAGAAGGCCAATTAAAAGTTTTCACTGACAATACGAGATTAGGGTAGCACAAGAAACAGTAGACAGGCAAGAGAAAGTAAGAATTGTTTAGTGAGAGAATTAAGAAAAGGTTTTAGTGAACTTCAAAGAAGATTTTATTCAGTAATTTTTCAGTTTAGGAACACTGGTGGAGAATAGGTCAAGATCAACACTCTGACTCATTGAGTTGTGTGCCCTGCTAGCTCTTATTATACACACATCAAAAGTGTCTAGGGATCAAGCATTTTTATGTGGATTTCTTGAGATTGAGATGTGGCTTTGTAATAAATTTATGATTTTATAAATTTATATGGATCCTTTTTGATGCATTTCATAATTTGAATCAGGAACTGTGAATCAAATTCGAGTAAAAGATGAAAATCAGCTGTCAATATTTTCCCTATAAAAACATACAACGCATTGAAGACATTATTAGTGCTACTGTTTCCCTACTACTGATTAAAACCAACGTTATTATGGAGCGGCGACGTCATTTAAGCAGGGAAGAAATGCTCAGAGCCGTGGGAATGATAGAAGCTGGTTCCCGGCAACGTACTGTGGCTTTAGCTCTAAATACAAGTCAGAGTGTTATCAGTCGACTTTGGACACGTTACCGAAGCACTGGTACCGTGGCTGAGCGCCATGGAGGACGGTATCGCTGCACCACACGGAGACAAGACCGATACATTCAAATCTTAACTCGAAGAGCTCCAACAATAACCGCCATGATGTTAGCCGTGAGGCTTCATCACTCTTCAGGGAACTTAATTAGCGACCAAACAGTCAGAAACCGCTTGCATGAAGTGAACCTTCATTCCCGAAGACCGCTACGGGTACCACCTATAGCAATGCACAATCGTAGGATACGATATCAATGGGCTCTTGAACACAGAAATTGGGCAGAAGAACAATGGCGTTTCGTGTGCTTTTCTGATGAGTCTCGTTTTGGTATGAGACCGGATACAAGACGTATACGACACTGGAGAACCCCTGGACGCCAACAGCGATTAAAATCCTGCCAGGAAGTCCATCCTTATAGTGGTGGAACCATCATGGTATGGGCGGGTATTTGGATCGGCGGAAGAACTGAGTTGATTTGGATCAGAGGCAACCTCAACGCTCAAATTTATGCTGAGACGATTGTATCAGACGTCATCGTTCCTCTACAAGTGCAAATCGGTCCCTTATTTCAGTTAATGCATGATAATGCACGACCGCACACCGCAAGAGTTGTAAGACAGACTCTCGCCGCAGCTAACATCAATGTCCTGCCCTGGCCTGCTCAGTCGCCAGACTTGAATCCGATTGAGCATGCATGGGATATGCTACAGAGAAGAGCTCTGCCGAATATGGAGGGTATCCAGTCGCAAGAAGACCTTTTTTTGTTGTTGCAACGAACATGGGCGGCCATTCCACAGCGTGATTTGGATGAACTCATTTTGAGTATGCCAAACCGATGTTCTTGTGTTGTTAGTGTTCGCGGTAGAAACACGGATTATTAATTGTTTAAGTTACCCAATAAAATTTTAAAGAAAACTGTTAATTCAGTCTTTTTTTCGAACTTTTGTGTTAGTGGTTCAAATGTCAAAAATCCCTTTATTAGGAAAATGGCAAATTTCTTTATTAATGCAAAGGTGACTTGGTTTATCGTTACTGTGACAAACGAAAACACTTTATTTGATGAATCCTTAAAGAAAATTTTAATTAATATCAATCAGGAGAAAAGTTATTGCAAAAATATATGTTGATCCCTAGACACTTTTGATGTGTGTATAAGAGTTTGGTCGATAAATGCACCGCACAGAGGGAATATACAGAGGTTGATGATTCCTTAAGGTGAAGGATGGAACACGCAGCCCAACTTTGCTCATCAGTCGGTTGAACCATTTGCCAAATTAAATAGGAATACCATGTCAGCAATTTTTCTCCGCTCTATTAGTGGAAGAATGTGAAACTTCTTGCAGCGGCTGTAATAATTAGGTAAATAGGTTTTGGATCTAAACTGAATGTACCTTAAGAACTTCTTTTGAATACTTTCGATGCGATTGACGTAACTGTTATTATTATGGGATTCCATACTGGTGAGCAGTATTCGAGCTAGTTTATAATCGTAAACGATAGATTTAGGTTTACGAGTGAAGGGACATGTATAACATTTCGAGACGTTTAAATCCAAGCAGTTGGCTATACAATACTCTTGGAATTTGTACAGATTATGTTGGAGACGTTCAGCATCTTCGTACGTTCTGATTTCGCTTAAAATCTTCATGTTGTCCGCAAATAAAGGAACTGTTGAGTTAGAGAAACATGAAGAGACGTTATTGATGAAGATGTTGAATAACAAGGGTCCCAAAAGCGATCCCTGTGGAATGCCTGATGGGATAATCATAGCTTTCGATGTATACCCATTGAGAACAACAGTTTGGCATCGGTTGGCCACATAAGATGAGAACCACTTGAAGAGATTAGATATGGAAAGAGGTAAATCATGTGATCATGAGTCGGAATTTCGGAGGCGGCTGAAGTGGCTACCTATTCGGCAGCATCGAGACTCACACACTCTCTCTTTTCTCTTTTCTGTTCTCCATAATCCTAAAGCTCCTTCGTATCTTCGAGATCGCTTCGAGTATCTGGTTCCTAGAGGGAAACCCTGTCGCTCATCATCATCTCTTCTCCTTCGTTTCCCTCCTCACTCCCCAAGTCGGTGTGATGGTTCCTTTACTGTTCGGGCTGTGCGCCTTTGGAATTCGCTTCCACACTCCTTGCGGGATAGCCCTTCGTTAGATGTGTTAAGGAAAGAAATAAGAGAACATTTCCTGTCAACAGGATAATAGTATATATATAGTATTTTGTGTATCTATCTATATATATATACATGTATTACGTTTATTATATTTTATGTATTAGTTTAGTAAAAATAAGTAAATTTAAGTTTTAAAATGTTCTTTTGTGCCCATAGGTTTATCCTCATTCGCAAATCTCACAATCAAACGTAAGGTTTGCTGTAAGAAAACCCAATTCTGGGTTAAGCTCGCCGTTGTACATAAGTTATATATTGTAATTTTGTGTGTCCTACTTTTATATTTTGTGTGCAATAAAGAATAAGAATAAATTTAGTGCAGTTGTAGTAGGACATAAGTTTATATTGGTTTCTAGAGGAACGCAAACCGTGCTTGAAGCTTTCATGGTTTAAAACTAAACTTATATTGTCACTTAAGGGATATCTTCCGTGATTATTAACTTACTTACTACAACACATTGTCTAAGACTACAAATTTTGACATCTGTGATTCTCTTGCAAATTTAAAAAAAAATGCCTCATGAAATTATCTAAGTACTTGTTAATTACCTATTTTAATATTAATACTATTTTCATTATTTTTATGTGTATAATTTTATTATGTTTTGATTTTAATTTTTTAATTGCTACTGACATTGTTAATTCTATTTACTTTTTTAATTTTAATTGTATGTTTCCAATTTTATTACCAAATTTGTTTTGATTTTGAGTTGAATTTTGATTTTTAATTTTTGTTAGCTTAGTTCTACATTTTATTTTGCATGCTGTGGTCTCCTGTAAGTGAAGGAGTACACCTACGTGATACTTTTTACTGTTTACTTTTTTCATGTATTGTGTATATTCTTTGTTGGAGATCCTAAATAAATAAATAAATAAACTTTTGAAGTTTTCCGTTCTTCCGTGTTTTATGGCGCTTGCAACAGCGTCGACATATCGGGAGCTCAAAATAATTAATAATCAATATTGCTGGAGGATACATAGAAAGATTTCCGTCTTAGAACAATTCAAATAACAGTCCACTTTGCCTCGTACCACTACTTGGGACTTAAACATAACCGGCGTATTGAGGGTGTGCTAAGGTTCAAGTCTGCCTAACCCAGCGCGGTAAGCGGACGTGATGTTATATTGATGACCAGTTTACCCTTCCATCTCCTTCAACACCATCCCTGTCACAATCCGCAGCTGCAATCTAACCACCCAGTGCGTCCTCCCAACAGATTGGAGTGTACCGCTAGCGTCGCGTGTGCACCGCTGATCGGAATGACGGCCATCTGCTTAACGTCGACGAGCAGATAATAGCGTAATGGCCGGTGAGTGGTGTCACACAGTACTGGTACACGGAATGTAGCCCCTAGCTACTGCCACCGTGGTCGAGGCCTGGGGTACACTCGGTGTAAACATATCCACTTCATGCTCATAGCCTATACACGCAATGGACTCCCAGTCATTCTTAGACACAACTAATAGGCGGGTTGTAATTATTCAACGTTCTTTTTCACGTTTTTACGCCATGTACTTCTTCTTTAGCGTTTCAATGAATATGGGATCATATTAAAGTTAAATAAGCGTCGACTAGAGCTCTTCTACCTCGAAAGTGGCCTCAGGCAGAGCCTTCAATGCTATAAACATGTAAAAAATCGAATAGCAGTAAAGACAGCCCAGGGTGCTCCGAAATGGTTCTCTCTTTGATGGTGTAATATGTTGTACACATATGCAATGTCACTAATGATGATATGAAGAAAATAAAGTTTATGCTAAACCATACTTAGCTGCTAATGTCGCAGACATCCCGAGATCTGGTCTCGGGATGTCTGCGACATTAGCAGCTGGTAGATGCAGTTGCGACTAGACAGTTTCAAGTTTGTAAACAATCTAATCATGTTATGTTATCAAGACCCGCGGCTCTAGGATGCCTGCCCACACTCACACATTCTTGCCCACTACTGCTTTCCAATCACTAGTATATCTCAGATCTTGACATAAGCAGGTAAAACTCACGCTTACACACACGCTGACACACTTTATTAGATAATGCTCTCTGCTCATTACTTGGTATTTGTTCTCTGGGTTGGATAAACATTGAGAGTGTACTGTTTGCTATGCAATTTGTAATAAGCTATTCGAGCTCTTACCGAGATGTCTTGATTTGACAAAGTAAACTGGTTTACGTAAGTTCGTAGTGGTTTATGACGTGGTTCCTCTTAGTTTTGAGTTTAAGAATTGGTGTTGGAGCAACATTTACTTTTGTTCAATTTAGGATACTAGTAACTTCAATCACCAGCCTGCATTTTGTCGACTATGTTGTGGGTGGCTTCGAGTTTAGGCGAACGCAGCTGAATACCAGTATTTCACATAGAGCGACTGGCTATTTGCCTTTTACAACCTAGTAACTAGGTACTACGATACCCCATAGTAAGACTGGTTGTCAGACTTTTAGGCTTCCGACTACTCGTAACGACTGTCAAATGACAGCAGAGACCAACGGCTTAACGTATGTTCACTGGTCGAATGTCACTCGTCAACAGGCTGCGTTGGCAAGCACAGGCTCACCTAGAAGATCGAGCCGAGTGGCTGTTATTGTGGCCGCTGGCCCTTCTAGCGCACTAATAATTTAAGGAGAGGAAAACGTTCGTGAAAAGACCTGAACTTGTACGGTCTGTAATCTCCACAGGGCTTGGACACGTGACCGTCTGTGAGTGATGAAGATGGTGGAAAAGTCAAAAATCTGTTGGATTGACACGTGCTACCGCTAGCATAAAGCAGTGCTGCACAAAGGCATCGCAGAAATAAGGAACGCTTTGAAAACGATTGTTATTGGTCTGTGTTCTGGTGATTAGGTATCTCTGGTCTAAATAACGTGCAAATCAAGCAATTCTAAATGCGTCCAAAAATAAAATCATTAATTGCAATGCATGCCCCCGACCCTTCAAATAAAGGGTTATTCTTTCACCCCACTGTATTCCCACCCTAATGTCCATCTGTCCCGTTATACGCAAGTGATCGCAAGTGAATAGTGATCGTATAGCGCCGCATGCGCTCGTGCGTAATGTTCGCATCACTCATCGGTTATCGTGACAAGATCAGTTACCGATTTACCATAACTAGTGTTTATGGACTTGCTGTCACTGTACGGAAATCTTTACTTGCTTCAACTCGATAATATTAAGCTAGTCCATCAGTAGCAAGCGATAAGCATGTAGGAAGAGTGTCTGAATCCTGGCTCTTTAAAGAATTTTGATGCTCGATACATCAGATGTAGGCCCTAGAGTCCTGAGAGGCCTAGTCAGCTAGGTGACAATCGTTTCAAACCGTTTTGTAATTTATGCTTTTACAAGAGAATTGACAATCCGATGACTCTTCACACACATCGTTAACACTGATGAATGGCACTTTGTGGAGACCACCTGGTTGTCCTAAAAAGGTGACTAAGATTATGTATATCGTCAAGAAGATTGAAAGCAACCTCCTCCTCACTGTTGCTATCAGGCAGTAACTACTGAAAGGACGACGTCAAGTAGTGTCTTGGACAGTCTATTAAAATGAAATGAGGAATTAATGTTTATTCAACCGTAAATGTTGACAAGCCTTTATGTCCAAAACCTTTGAAAGCATCGCATGTATTGGTTTATCGAATATGTTATGTCATACAAAACAGGTTCCTATGTGAACTGCTAAAGCCTGTTTTATAATGTGACAAAATTTTACCACTTTCTAAACACAAGTACGTGCCTACGTATCTACAACATCGGTAATATGTGCTATAGCAATTTAAAATATGTTTGAAACGTACCGCTTTGGACGATGTTTAGAAAAAAAAAAACCTAATCTTGCCTTTTTTCACCAGCTATCATATGAAGTGAATGCCTCGTTAGTTTTTTGAGGTCCTGGATTCGATTCCCGGGTCGAGCAAAGTGATATTGGATTTTCCCATCAGGAATTCCTCAGTAGCAGACATGGAGACTGGAATTGCGCCGGGTTGATGGCCCTCTATTACAAGGCACTTAAACGAACTGGCGAAGTGTGGGTGTAGTATTAGGTACACCCCTGCCTAACCCTTCGGGGATCACAGCCGTGATGTTAAGTTATTGATTGTATGTTACGATACCAGGAAGTGCTGCATGAAGTTAACAGTAACATATGATTTTCATCAAAAACAGATCTCGTTTAACACTATTGTCCATCTTTACAGCTTTGGTAGGTTAGTTAATGTGAAAACATCTAAACAAGGATTTGGTTTTCGTTTTAGAGTTGTAAGAAAAACTGGTAGTCACACTCTGGGGGCCTAAAATGGAAGCTTTATCAGAATCATAATATGAATCACGTTAAAAATTTAAAATTCTTAAAATGGTCTTTATGTTTATGACCACAAAGTCCATTTTAAGAGCTTTAAATTTTTAACGTGATTCGTTTTATGATTCTGATAAAGCTTCCATTTTAGGCCCCCTGGTCGGGGCAGAGTGTATTATTTGGTGGACTACTGCGCGATGATGAACGGCGAGCTACAGTATATCCTCACTAATGTCATGCTACATTTTGCGTCGTCCGGTACGAAGCGCAGTTCGTCTACGTCGCGCCGTAGATGTTACCTACCACCCCCTACCTATTCACTGTTGCTAAAACATAACGAGCTTCAGGTACACACAGTTGTTGTTCAGGTATGCACAGTGCACAGTTTTGTTGTGCACAGTTATTATAGCTAGACACACAAATGTAGGGATCTCTTTCTCCTACACATTAGGATGTCATGCACGCGCCTGCACTTGCTATCAGATGTCATCTCACGACCTTACCACAGTGTTGCGAAAGTGGATACAAAATAAACATACGATCAAACGTAAATATAAGTAAGATCTGCACGCTACATTACCTATGCAGGTCTCTCTTCAGTTATTAAGTTTTATAATACGATTCCAAAACCAGCAACCAGTCTTACCAAGGGGTATCGTATTACCCAGTACTAACTGGGTTGTGGAGGTCAGATAGGCAGTCGCTCCATGTAAAATACTGGTATTCAGCTGCATCCGGTTAGACTGGAAGCTGACTCCAACATAATCGGGAAAACTCTAGGCAGAGGATGATGAATACGATTCCAAAACAATGTGAGTCTCTCCCCAAGATTTCTCTTGCATCACTTATAATACTGCTTTATTGTAGAAAGGCTATTTCATACGTTTAATGAGAACCTTTTTTATGAGAGCTTTTTTATAGTATTCTGCATCGAGGAAACCAGATTCTGCGGACCCAGGGTAGTCGGGCGGCGTGGCGAAAATCAGGGTCTATGTGTCCCTAATTTGACAATATCATCCAAACAGACACATACACAACAGGTTCTGTTTAGAACTAGTGGGAGGACACGTGGTATACGGGCTTTTTAGTCAATTGATCCCGCTCATTTGGGACCCGCGGGATGAGTTTACTAAATTAAGATTTTTATTTTATTTCCTTTGGTAGATTGGACCCGCTGTTAAAGTTAAAAAAAAATATGTGATCGAATTTCAAATTTGAGTACAAGCGTGAAAATTTTTTTTAGGAAGAATAAAAATAAAATCAAAGTATGGGAACGAATACTGTTAGTCCAGTTATGCTAGTTAAGGGTAGTAACCTTAGGAATAGTACTAGGCTGCATGAATCCAAGATGGTATTTATGACTCGAAAACCGTACCTACCCAGAATTATTGAAATGCATGGTACCACCTTGAGTACATGCTAGCCTTACGATGCGAATACATCGAACGAAGAAAAGAAAAGCAGAGTATTGATAGATCGGAAATAGACTCGTAACATCGATTATCTGAACTAGTACATAACATAACCACAGTAGGTCAGCGTACATAAGTGTGCCATCGCCATTTAAATAAAATTTTAATAATGGTAGCCATTCCGCCCTCCTCCCCCCCCCCCCCGGCCACCGGTCGATAGGTGCCCCACCCCCGCGCGCTAATAAGTGAAAGTTTATCACTGTGATGGAAATATAAGTTTGGGGTGTGGTGCAAGATGTAGGACGAAGCGAGCTTGTACTCGTATTGTATTCATTAATGTCATTATCTGTTTGTAACACGAACAGTGCCCAATTAACGATCAAACGGGTTGTAATATAAAAATGTTAAAACAGTAAACAGATAGTTACTTGTTACACAGTATTCGTATGTTTTGGTTCTTAACTTTACTGAACGTAGCTTTCAAGTTAACACCGAATGTCTTTTACATCGAAAGTATTAGTTTTATCATCATCATCATCAGCTCCTGGGAACTTAATTATATTCTAGATAAATATAAATACAAATAGGTAATTAAGTGAGCAACTTTGCACAAAATATTGAATCATCACCCGCTTCAACATATAGCTTACACTTACACAATCAAATACATTAACCCATTATACGGCATATCAACCTCTCTATATCCATAAGCTAGACGACCGCAGACCATGTTATTATAAACAGAATTACAGACATTTGTACAAATAACATAATTATGAGCAGCTAATGTCCTATAGCGAGCTAATGGAGAGATAGATCTACTGACTATTGCGCCTGCCACGAGCCTAATACGAGATGGCAATTAAAAAACATTTCTACTTCAGTAAGATCCCTAGCTGGATTCATACACCAACAACCAGTTGTATCGACGACCCGAGTATTAAATAAGTCCCAGAATAGACACTGGTGGAAAACATTGTACATTTTTTTTTTAAAAACGTTGATTTTTGTGCTGATCAGTGTTGCCATAGATTAACTTTAATTAAGTAGATAATACTGAAAATGTCTTCACTATAGGGAAGAAAAGGCTCGTGTTTGAAGTTGTTGTGTAGCTGCGCTCGCGTGGCCTATGAGCTCAAGCTTAGCCTCAAATAACTATTGTGTATTAAAAAACGAAACTCGGAAATATAAACCCGCAGCCACCACGACACACCATATCATCTCTAAAGAATGCAAAGAAAAATACAAATCTTTTCCATCCATCAACATTTAATGCTGATTTCCAATAAGTTGTAACATTTGCCCTATTGCGTGGGAAAGCATGGCCTCCACAGGATGGAGCACGATGGCGCACGATGAAGCAGCATGGTTCGTGGTTCACCATCGACGGCTATACATCAAGCGTTGGAACAACTTTCGCTTTTGTCTCGCGTGATGGCTGCCATAGTCTATGGGTTTTTATTGCCGTGGAGATTAAACTGTTGGGTGTTGTTCAATGTACGGGTGTGGTGCAGGCTTGCTTTATTGTTAGAAAATGAGTAAAGATCGTTGAACTCTAAAATGCTATCTGTTCATCTAGAGAGATTACCTTTTAAAAAAAATACTCAATGTATTCTGGAGGATTTACAAGAATCATTAAAAATTTTATAAATGTCGCTTGCCTTCCTGAATGTTCCATGTAATTCCTTGTGGAGGACGAAGGGTTGTGTTGATGAGGAGCTCGAGGGTAAATAATAACAGCCGCACGGGACGACCTTCAGGGTTAAGCCGTGCTTGCGCAAGGTGGTCCGTGGATGGGTGACCATTTTTACATGTATATCAAGTTTCCTTCAAGCCTCGGAAAGCACGTTAAGCCGTAGGTTCCGTAGGCTGTCATTTGTCTTTGACAGTCGTTACGAGTAGTCAGAAGCCGAAAGTCTGACATCCAGTCTTACCAAGGGGACCCAGTTACTAGGTTGTGGTGGTCAGATAGGCAGTTGCTTCAAGTAAAATACTGGTACTCAGCTGTATCCGGCTAGAGCTGGAAGCTGAGCACAACATAGTTTGGGGTAAAGCCAGGCTAGATGCTGGAGGATGAAGGGTTGTATCGTTCCCTACAACTTAAAGCCTCCTACAGTATGTCTCCCTCCACCTTTAGCCCCCATAGTTGTTTTAAAGCATGTTCCCGTACAGCGCTCTGTAAGTTGGTAGGGTACAAACTGAGATATATCATTGTTAGAAGTTACAGTATCAAACAAGATACGATCTCTAGGGGCCTTCATGTTCATGGCGAATACAACATCTAAAGCCACACCCTCTTTATTTAAAACTAAACACTTCTTCACGATGAACGTATCTCTATCCGCTCTCTAAAGACCTCACAAGCACACATGTAACATTTTCCCGGTTTGAGGAAGGAATGTGCACAATAAAAGCGATGCTATTTTTATTGGCAACACACTTAGGACCTGTCGGCCAGGATTATTGAGCTCGCACTAGAAAGCGGCTTACTTATGTAGCACTAACCTGAGACAACTTAATGTCACATGATTTAGGAAACGGTTGTGATGTTGAAGTTGACAATGGAATCATGCATTGTTTTGTAGAGTGGCATCTTTATATATTAAAGTACCCATCAATGGTCCATTCAAGCCATTGTTTCTAATTAACGATGATAAATAAACTATGAACGTATTAGTCATGTAGACTACGATGATTTTAGATTGATAAGTTCTACTGAAAAAGTCATGAAATGTTAAAGTTTTAGCGCAAGCAGAACTTCATTTGTTAAAAATATGTTTTCCAAAAACTCGTGTTTGTTTACATTTTAATTAAGAAAGTAGATTATGTGCACTGCCCATGATATATAGCTTGAGACTCAACCTACATATAATATCACGACCTAGACACAGAGCGGGGTCGTGAACCTTGTCATAAATCAATTTCTTTTCTTAAAGAGATTAAGTTGTTTGAAGACATTCTTACTAGTTAGATAGTTGTCATACGAATATACATATTATTATATGACACTCGTTTGGGTCAAATATCCGACGAGTGCATACTATTTCCCCGGGATATTTTAAGTAGTTAAAGGGAACTTGGTTTTCTCTATTATTGAGTTGAAAAATTATTGGATTGCTATATAATTATAATGCAGTTGCATCTGGTTAGATTGCAATCCTTTTGAACCGACTTCAGGAAGGAGATCGTCGTGTTGTTTTCGTTCATAAACTGAAGATTATTGCTACAACGTTGTCGTAAGCCTGACTCTTTCATAATATATTACATGTTATCGCGGACTTAGTTTTGGCAATATTACGACCACAACATCATAACCCGCCATTGTCAATGTCAGCGACCGTTCTACTTACCCCTAAAAGGACAGAACGTGACGTGAATGCTTCGCATTGATTGGCGCCAGAATGTAGACTTTGTTAATTTATAGTTTTTATATGTTGAGGTGAGGCGGTGCCAAAATATGCGACAGTTCACTGACCCAACGACTTATTGGGCAAATTCCTTCATTTGTAATTATTACTAATTAACATAATGTCGTAA
Organism: Eugnorisma glareosa; assembly: GCA_947578425.1. Taxonomy (NCBI): domain Eukaryota; kingdom Metazoa; phylum Arthropoda; class Insecta; order Lepidoptera; family Noctuidae; genus Eugnorisma; species Eugnorisma glareosa. Next base: position 18,711,145 of record OX387979.1, read on the forward strand.
ATTAGTAACCTAACTATGATAAAATTAATATAGCGGTGATTGACAAATTAACGCAGTAACATGCTTGGGGAGGTCATGGTGGATTACCAAGTGTGGGTAACTTTTTGGGGGTTCTTCTGCAAGAACAAACACAGAAACTGCTTATGCGTTCGTGCGTATTGCGTCGTAGTTTTTACTAGCTTTTGCTTTCGGCTTCGCCCGCGTGTATGTCGGATAGACCATGATTCAGGTAGGTTCATGAGAACAAATCGTCCTGGGGCAACATACCTATCGCGATTATTATCCTATGCCCAGATCATGGTCTACCTGTGTGCCAAGATCCAACATAAACCGTTCAGCCGTTAAGGTGCGACAAGGTGACAGATAGACAGGCAAAATTACTTTCGCATTTGTAATTTTAAGGATGGAAGCATGCTTTCATTTGAATTCGGATTTGCGCCCTTGGCAAAGTCTGCATGTTGATAGACAGCTCTCCTCTACTGAATTTAAGCCAGGCACAGGAAATATAAGTAGGTACAGAGATACTGCTTATTATTCCTTTTAACTTAAAATCAGTAGTCAGATCTGAACGGTAAGTCCTCCAGATAAAGAACATGTCACCGCTCATCTCAGAAGTGCTGCTGTTCCGACAATTATCAGTGCCTCACATCAGGCGCAGTGGGTCAGCCGGAGGTCGCTCGTCACACACGCGTTTTATTATGCACTAGCGACCCGCCCCGGCTTCGCACGGGTGCAATGTTAGAGATATAAACCTTTCTCTTGAATCACTCTATCTATTTAAAAAAACCGCATCAAAATCCGTTTTAAAGATCTAAGCATACATAGGGACAGACAGACAGCGGGAAGCAACTTTGTTTTTGTAAACTATGTAGTGATTATGCAGCATGCCACGTCGAGGTGAATTAGCGCTGATTATCACCGTTGATAGTACGAAGATAGCTGGCATGGCTGATGAAATACTAATAGTATGGGCAACTGATATCAATTCTATTTCCTTGATTTGACATTCCAAAGAGCCTATTCATAGTCAGTTGAAATAACTGATTAGACTTTGACGAAGCACTTTGGTATATATAGTATGTCAGAGTTAGTAGCGCGACAACGCTGCCTTCTCCAGAGAATCGTTCAATATTGATTGAAATAACAGTCAGGGCTGGCAAACTTAACTGGTGAAACCCCTGGGTTGGCTCTTAGAAAACCCGTCTGGGATGGGTATTAAGAATGACCGGTTCATGCTAAACTGAGCGAGCACATACATTTTATTTATTAATATTAATATAAGATATTTCCCTTGTAATGTTTAATCACACTTTATACTCATCTCTGATTGTAAAAACATTGTAAGAGACTAACGTCTAAGATACAGGCTCGGCCTAGTTTAGACGTTAGGGTTCATTTTGATCTGTTTAATTACTTACTGTACTTGTGACAATATTGTGATAAGTGTAATATGTATTTCCTCTTTTCTTCTTTAATAAAGTATTATTAATAAAGTATTATTATGCCATGCCGTGACGACGCTGGCGAAGTTCTGGACAAACAAAATAAAAATACTGTAGTGCCAGCGATACGAAGATGAAGAAGAAGCATTTTGATAGGGGGTGAGACTGAAGAGTACATAAAACATGTATCGTTAATGAAAGCTAAGATAAGTAGTATCAGACAAATCCCAGTTACATGTCCATAAATGCAGGAAAATATCTCAAATTAGTTTTGCCGCAAGAACATTGGGATAAAACAAGAGAATGATTATTATTATGATGGAACTTTTCTCATGAATGAGTGAAGAAAACTCTCAATTGTAACATTGATAATGATTTAATGATATTTCACTTTACAATCGCTTGTATCGTTGGCATTAACCTAAATAAACAACGTCCTTAATACACAGGGTACGAGACATTGTCGACTATATTTACAACTTACATCTAACTTAGCCTTAACCTAAGGAAAGACAAGAGGACAGGAACAGAGACAGATATTATGCTACCTTATGACATATTTTTTGCTAAGCGTTTTCCCGGCTTAAAACTGCGATTAAAATATGAGTATAAAAATAGTCTATGAACAACGCTCCAGGAAAGGATGATCTCCTCAAGCGTTGCTAGCAAAGGGTTGGGATGTAGGCGACGCGCTGAGTGGCGACGGCTGGCTAGGCCGCCGCCGCGCGCCGCGTAACCCTGCTCCCTCAGTCGCCTCTTACGACTTGCGCGGGATGATAAGCAGCTGGCCCTTCTACGTTTTTCTTTCTTTCCCAGACCAGCATGGAAAGACATGGTTATCACGTTCAGTAAGATCAACACACAAGCAATATACAGAAACCATAACGAGTGCTATCTCACTGCACGTGACGAGTTGGATTGGGGTCACAATCGTGATGGACTATGTCACCCCTAAAGGAAGCCTCCAAAGAGTGATTATGTTGTTTTCTTTTAAAGGGAAGACTTTTTCATACCCATCATATGATAAAGCCTTTAAAACGCATAACATTTATTTACGGATTACCCTACGAGCCTATTCTGGAAATTTCTAACTAGAAAAACATTTTGTGCGTACAAGTGTTGCACTTAAACATGTAACTAGAGAACATTTTATGAAGGCTTAGATCGTTTACAAGGGTTATTCGATAAATACAAATTATTCGTTGACAGTGATGGTCAGCTGCTTGCTCCTGTTGTTCTCAAAGCGATCCATCGTCTTGATGTCTAAGATCATTGTTATGGAGATGGCTAGACCGACCAGCAAGATGAACGAAACCATCAAGCCCGACCTGGGGACAACACACAATAGTCATTAGTCGCATCTAATTCTTTAGACAAATGTGTTGATTGTGATGTTGGTTGTCAAGCTTGATAATAAACAAAACTTACCAGATTGGTACAGATATGAAGCCAATACAGTCGAAAGCATCAGCAAACCTCTCCGTGCTGTCCATGAAAATCTGCATCTGGTAACACAAGACAAAACATGTGATCACTCTCTCTTTGCCATATCTTTCAGCAAGTAAGGTATCCGTTGCCGCTTTGTCTCAAACCTGTATATCTGGCAACGTTAGCGTAGCGTCTTCTGATGAGTAGACCAGGGGCAGCGAGCAGTGGTACGACCTGCCAAGTACAGCGGATGGGGCGTCAGGCGGGGCGGGTGCTTTCAGGCTTATGCCCGTGATCTCGAGGCCGAATTTCACCTCCACCCCCACTGCTGTCCACCAACCCGCTGACTGCTTGAAGCTGAACTCCAGAGTTATCTAGAATAGGGAATTAGGAGATATAGAAAACGGTAGAAGAGCTAAGACATCTTCTTTTTGCCATCGTCATACTGCTAACTGTAGCGAGGAAACGAACATGTGCCAGAACCCGAAATTCGAAGACATGTGACATCTACCAGCCAGTACTGGGCCCGCGGCCCCGGTGGATGATGGCTCATTAGCGCATTCGCTCTCATAGTGAGGAGCCCTGTGTACCAGATGTGGGAATGTTATATGCTATACTGCTAACCCACCTTATCTCTGCTGTCCCCATCCACGAAGCGCACCACCATGATGGTGTAAAGCCTGGTGGGTTTCATGGTGGGTTCTCCGACAGGCGTACTGAGTATGATGGTTGAGCCATTGTTGCGCCGAAGCTCTGGCCAGCCTGACGAGAACAGCAGGGCACCTTTGCCCGGTAGACCTGCGTGAAATAGTTCAGGATCAGAAGAGCTAAATAGAGAAAGGAGGGAAGGGATAATGAGTTGTATCCCGCAGCAGTCCGTTGATATAAGTTGCTGTTTCTCAAAGACCTACTGTAAAAATACTTATCAAACTCAAAAACTCAAAGCATTTCTTTCAATTAGACCTTAGCAGGCACTTTTGAAAGTCAGAAAAACAAAGGCGAAGCTACAGTCACAGAACAAGGCATAATAACTTGTGAAAGTACTGTAATTGCCCGTTTCAAACCGTTGATCTCTATGGAGAAGAATGGGCAAGAAAATCCATGGACACTCTTTTCAATGAAAATATTGTTACAAGATCTTGGTTACATCATTCATGTTGAGATTATACATATATGTGAGAACGATGTAGAAAGACGTGCACATTAAGAGCGTCCAGAGTAAAAGATTATAATTATCAACACTTTAAAAACAAAGTAGTTAAAATAAACCGTGGCAGCTAAGAGATGACCAGTCCCAACTGACAGCGCCCGTTCACGAACATGACAGCAAACAACACCACTTCTTCTTCTTATACTGAAAATGTTGACAGTTTAATTCAAACCTTACCCGTGGCGTTATAAAGCGCGAACTTCTGTAGGACCTTCGAAGGCCTGTCCTCCTCAGGAGAGCTGGTGGAAGAGGTCTCGTTCAACACTTGTCGACGGACCCGGGACCACGGCTCACCATCGATGTAGTCAGCCGACGGGCTCTGCGATACTGAGTTACCTAAAGGCATAAAAATATTACTTATTATTATTACCTTCATTTATTTTCTTTACATATTATATACATTTTTAAATATTTTTAGTAACAAAGATTATATAAAAAACATTTAAAAATATAGAAAATAGTAGCCCACCGGCATCGGGAACAGGGTCCGAGATACCGATGGTCAGGGCTCTTGAGTGAGGAACCTCCTAACAATACGCGCCGTGTCCAGAAGTACTGCTTTCTGAATCAAGCCCTTGATCCAACTGCCTAGCGAGAGCTTCCTCAGATGTTCGTCGAGGCTATTAGCTATTAAGCCATTGGCCGACACGACTATCGGCACAATGACTGCTGTACTCACGTCCCACATGTCGACAACCTCGCGAGCCAAATCTAGATATTTGAATTGTTTATCTTTCTCTGCTTTCACGAGGTTCTCGTCATGCGGAACCGTTATATCAACAATCATTGCGCGACGCACCAATTGATCTATCACCACAATGTCAGGCTTATTGGCAACAATAGTCCTGTCAGTGATGATAGGTCGATCCCAATACAACGTGATATTACCATTATCGAGAACTGGGTCGGGCGCATACTTATAGTATGGCACTTCTGATTCCACAAGGTTGTACTTCAAAGCAAGTTGCTGGTGGATAATCCTGGCAACGAGGTTGTGTCTATGCAAGTACTCTCCGTTAGCCAGACGAGAACACCCAGAAATAATATGTCGGATCGATTCTCCCGGACGGTGGCATGCCCGACATATGTCAACCGTGCCATCCTTCACAATGTATTTCCGGTAGTTATTCGTCATCATAACTTCGTCCATTATTGCACAGACAAAACCTTCGGTTTCCCCAAATAGGTCACCGAAGCGCAGCCAAGATACGGACGCTAAGAAGTCTACATCGGGCCCATGTAGGGCCCGGTAAAAGCGTCCGTGAAGTTCCTTTCCCTGCCATACCTCCTTGCGGTCATTAGTGTCTAATACTCTAGGCTTGCGCCAGTTCTCATTAGCCAGGGAGAGCGGGGTGAGGCCCTTGTCCACTGAGACCACTTCTCGGTGCATCCCCACGTCGGCTTCTAGGAAATATTCCCTAAGACTGCATACCTCACGGTTGTGCAGGGTCTTAGCATTTAAGATGCCACGACCCCCACACTTCCGCGGGATATACAGTCTCATCACCGACGACCGTGGGTGATGCATTCGATTTGCGGTCAGCAGTGCGCGGACCCTCCTATCCAGGGCATCAAGTTCCGTCTGAGTCCATTTGAGTATGCCGAAAGAATACATCAAAACCGGCATGACCCAACCATTGAAGGCGCGCACTTTGTTTCCGCCTGACAAAAGACAGTTTAGCACCTTATTCAGGCGACCAAAAAAGCGTTCCCTCAACGATTGCTTCATGTCGGCGGTATTGATACCAAATGCTTCCGACATACCCAAATACTTGTAGGATTCTGTTAAGGAGAGGGATCTAAGGTGTATGGAATCCGAGAGTTGAGTTCCCACGGATTCCATAATCTCCCCTCGCTTTACATGCATGACTGCACATTTGTCCACACCAAATTCCATCCTGATGGCGCTACTGAAGGTTTGTGTTACCTTCAGTAGATCCATCAGTTGCAAATTGTTGGGGGCAAAGAGTTTCAGATCATCCATGTAAAGAAGGTGAGATATGACCTGACCACCTCTACTCAACCTATAGCCTAGACTTGAACCCTCCAGCAGTGTGCTGAGATGGTTCAAGGCTATTTATTATTTTTTTTTTTTTATAATGGCGGCCCTACGAAATTGTTCCCTAGGTTAATGTATTGTCATACCATGTATTTTCTTTAAATTTAATTGTTTTGTTTTACAACGTGTTTGTATTGAGCACGCAGTTATATCATATTATTTTATGTAAATGAGATATTTATGTTTTGAGCACGTTTGTATTGCATGTGAGTATTATATGCACGTTCTCATATCGCATGTGTGCATCTGACATATAATTTTTTTAAGCACGAACAAAAAGAATTTAAAGAATACTTTTTCCCTAATAGTTTTCGTTCATCCAAATAAAAAATGTAAAAGAAATAATTTATAAAAGTACCTAAGATGCCTAACACCCTGCCTGCCCCGTAGATGTCCTGCAGTCTCGCGAAGGTCTCCGTCATCTGCGCATCCCGCTCCGACCACGGTCCCTGCAGAGTCAGGACCTGTGGGGTTGATAGTGGGGTGTCCAGTAAACCAACGAAAACCCTGCCATTGCTGAACGACCACCCTTAATGGAACAAAATTTCTCAAACTGATCCTGAAAAGTGACATAGCTTTCGAGATATTTTTCAATACACAATTTTTTTTCTACTCTTCATGGTTAAATTTAGTTTTAGTTTAAAAAATGATATTGTAATTACACGCAATATCTCGGATTCTACACCACTTCACATAGGTCACCCCTCGCCATTTTGTTTCACTACAAGTCTGCCCTTCAGCAATCGACAAGGTCAGTGTTGGTATACTGAACACCCCAATATAATATATTTTGCCATCATATTGGAATCCCTACCTAAACAAAAGAATATCACAGTTGCTAAATTAAAAAAAGGTGGACTTCATTTATCCTATAATTAGAGGCTTTATTACTCTTTATTATAAATTATGAATATGCGTATAATTATATATACACAAGCAGTGATAGCCTAGTGATGTGACCGTCGGACTGTCTAGTCATAAGTCTCGAGATCGAACCTCTGATTTTTCGGGTACATGTGCGTATTGACACTTGCTCCGGTGAAGGGAAACCAGTATGCCTGAGAGATATTTCTTGACGGCATGTAAGGCCAAGTCAGAGGCCCATGGGCGGCATAAAAACTCTGACACCAGCACTAAGCCCATAATCACACGATAAAGAAAGATTATAAATTATGAATATTAAGGTCTATCTATTCATACACGAAATCTCTTAAGGGATCATTGTACTCATCATTATGAACAACTTTCACTATGGGACCAACCCCGAAATCGCGAAATAAAAATCAGCTGTTCAGTACATTTTGTCGAGTTATGCACAGAGAAAGGTATGGAGCAGTCGACTTTTTTTAGAGTTCCGTAGCCGAATGGCAAAAAACGGAACCCTTATAGATTCGCCATGTCTGTTGGTCTGTCCATCTGTCTGTCTGTCTGTCCGTGCATATCACACTGTGTACTTTATTCCGAAACTTTTAGGACTACAAAGTTGAAAGTTAGTAGGTAGATGTATTCTGTAAACTGCTTTAATTTGCTTAGTGTCACCCCCCCCTCTGGTTTCTAAAGTAAGAGAAGGAAAATTCAAAAAAAATGTAGGATTGTAGAACGTAAATAAAAATTTCAACCAAAATTGGTTTGAATAAGATTTGATGTTTAGTTTTTGAGATATGGGACTTTTTCATCAAACTGCAGCAGTAACTTCGTTTTTCATTGGCATACTATGAAAAACAAATTTAGTTTTGCTGTTGAATGTAAAACACTACAACATATGAATGGGCCTTCAAAATATTTTTATAACATTGTGTGGTGCTACGGAACCCTGTGTGCGTGTGAGTACAACTTGCACTTGGCCGCTTTTTCGCGATTTTTGTGTTGGTCCCATAGTAAAAGTTGTTCATAATGATGAGTACAATGACCCCATAAGAGATTTCGTGTATGAACAGATAGACCATATATTTAACTTTTATTTTATATTAATACTAGATTCATGTTAGACAATCTGATGCATAAGACCCTTACACTCCACCATCCGAAAGCGAGTTACTAACACCCACCACCCCCACAATCATCGGTTACAAGCACCTACAGACCCCATCTTGATAAGCTTCCTTCAATTATGCAATCAAATGACAAACCAAGTCTACAAAATAAATGATGTAGTGATACTCGCACGTTAACACGAAGTCGTTGCAGAGTAAGATCAACCACTTCACCTGTTAGATCACAACATTACTGGCGCGTGGCGCTCCGCACGTACTCGCACTCAAGACACACTGTACCACACTCGCACTCTGTAAGTGACTACCTAGCAAACATAGAGGAAACAATAAATAATTTGAGCGTTGAGTACAACGGTCAGTAGAACCCACTTGCGTCTCGTTGCTGATGTAGTCCGGATGCACGTCGAGGAAGTCCTGCGGCAGCACCAAGGTGCTCTGCCCCTCCAGCATCTTCCTCAGGCGCGGGAAGTAGCCGCTGGACAGCGGCACCGAATCCTGGTTGTTGAACACGACGATCGCCGCCTGCTCTCCATATATCCGCATGAGCTCATCTTGGTCGAGATACTTTAACGCGGGCCTTTTGTATTTTTCTAAGGATTTTGGTCCAAAAAAGAGGAATGGGCCTTCTAAGTTGGCCTGAACTGAATATAGGAAGAGCAGGAGGAGGGCAGTGGCTTGCATGTTGCTCGGGCTAGGCGCGGGCCATGTCTGCGCCGAGCTGCGCCGCGGCCCTGCTCGGTTCGGTATCGACCGGCGGCCGCGCGTGCGCCCTCGTGGGCTTCTGTACATGGCGCTTATGTAACCGCCCCCTCGCACCTAAGGGTTCCTGCAAGCGTCTAGACCGACTATGTACTAATTATTTCGTAAATCGAAACTTCGAGAGCCCGAGAGGATGTCTCGGCGAGGGGAGATTGAATGATTATGATGTGCGTCTGTGTTGCTGACTGGTTTTGTTTGTTTGAACATTGGAAGTCAGAGTTTGTTATAAAAAGTTATTGTTTGCCATTCCAACGACTTGCTACTGTCACTAAAAAGTAAAAATGCAAAAGTATAAATGGTTCCAAAAGATAAGATTTTTTTTTTTTTCGTTTGTGGAATCATCAAATAACTCCTCCCGCTCTGGGCTGAGCAGGAGGGAGTGTCAGACTTTAACTGACTAAAACCCATCCATGTTCCTTCATCGCCCTTTGTGTTCCGGGGCCAAAGTATCTCTTTCGAACAGTCCCGCAGCCCCGGCAGGCATCGGCCCTTGCGGCCCCTTCCTATTGCTGACATCTCTTTGAGGCGCGCGTGCAACACTCGCGCGCCGTCGACACGGCCTGTCGTCATAAGACGGACGGACGGTGAGCTAGCCCATAGCTCGCCGTCCACAGGCCCGCGCCTACGGTAGCCGGGGGTCACCACGTGGTCCCCGACGCCCAGTGCGTCTCCCGCGGCATAGGTACCATTCAATGCACTTACACAAGTTTTCACGAACACTAGGCGGTACCTAAATGATTGCCCAAATGAAAACCAACTGTTTGATTTTCAACTCTCGGCTCAGCGCCGACAGTTGACATTCAACACAACATAACAACATCATACCTATTATCCTTGAATGGTTAGGCAGAGGTGTACCTCCATAAATTCGGCAGTTATTTTTAAGTACGGTAATAGGCATCGAGCCTAATGCTATCAACTGGTCAGAAATTCAGACTAAGTGCCTAAAAACCCACGTGGAAATCGAACCCCATCGGACCTCGTGTTCAGCAGTCGCGCTCGCGACCAACCAGATCAAGGCGGCAGGCTAAGTGCATATTTAGGTGTTGTTTAACGTTATTGAATCTATACTTCTATACTTAATACTATAAAGATGTACAATTTGTTTGTAAGTTTGTATGTAGGGGGTAATCTCTGGATCTACTGAACCGATTTTGAAAATTGTATCACTAATAGAAAGCTACATTATCCCCGAGTGCCATAGGCTATATAAACAACATGCCCGTGGGATAATTTCCGACCAAAACGCGACTGAAACCAGCAAAGCAAAAGCTACAGCAAAATAAAATGCTCGTTTTCAATACGCCGCGACCTAACATTCATAGAAGTAGTTTGCAGTGGCCGCCACATGCGGCGTGCCACGATTCCGTTCCCTGTGAGAAAAACCTTCCACCTTACAGCCGTACAATATTACAGGGAGGTATATGCAAAGTATCGGGGCCACAAGAGGGCCACGTAAGGGTTGATGAATACTTTATTTTGATGCACGTGTTATTCGCGTGCCGGTAAACGGTATGGAACTGTTTCAACTTAAATTTAATGGACGCTGCATCGGCCAAAGGGAGCTAAATTATTCACGAGCAAGACGATAATTACCCAGACTACAAATCATTATGAACCTACGAAACATTTTCGAATGGAGAATACACAAACAAACAAATTAGGTAACCATCAGCACATTCAAGTATGTTGTACTCTCAGTACCTACCAAAAAACAAGTCGTGTATCTTCCGGAGAATTCTCGGGAATTTCCGTACTTACTATTTAATATCAATATTATACAAATCGCCTCCATTCCATTTCGTGACAATGTTAATTGAGCCTTTGGGCCCATTTCTCTTTAGAAGCGGTGCACAACCCGATACAGTCGATACAGCACCGGAAGAAGAACGAAACGGTCTGTGCCCATTTTCAATAACATTAAACTGATTCAACAGTAGGTATTGTACGGCGCTTCATGTTCGTGAACACGGGAATTGGTAACTTATTCGTATCGGTAGGCCACACTATTGGACATGAATATTTAATGCAGTCTTCGTGGCATTTGCGTGTTAATAAAGAGTTTCAAATTGCATATAATGGCACCAGCGCCGGCCAGTCGATACTGAATTAGTAATGGAGAAGCGCCTTCATGAAAGTTCCCACCAGTGCATTTATAATGCAAGAAAAGCGATCGATTGTAGGATAGTTTACATTCATGTGCATGAGATAGAAAGATAAGTTCAATGGAGAAGTTTTAATAAACTCTGGCGAAATAAATACTTAATGATGAAGGGATCTTAAGAAAGGGCTATAGGACCTTGGATAATGATATTTCAGCTGTTAACATATCATAATTATTTGGTTGTTCATCAGCATGGACGTGTGTTTGTCAGGAACTAGTCGCGAGGATGAAATGATTAGCCAAAAATACTCCTAATCAGTAGCTATAAGAAAGAAAACAACACATTTAGATCATTTACAATCTAGATCATGTAAACACGTGTGATGTTAATGTAGTATCTTTCAGGATTTTTTTTATGAAATAGTGTTGATATAATTATGTGCGGTTGACGGCAATAGGCTCGCCCTCTACTATAATATATGAGACTGAAACGTAACTGGCGACATGAAGGTGTTTTTATTGATTGAGTCTTTAGAATTCATATTTCCTTTGGTTTAAATGCTGTTGCGGGAAGTAAAATCAAAAATCCTTAATTCACGGAGAGACGACGCGCAGCCAAGCCCCAGTGGGCCCAGAAGCATTTGTACAAGAGATATTTATAATGAAAGTGACTGTGAACTAGGAAGGACTGCCCCACGACTGACCTGTGGAGATCACTGGAGTGATTTTTTGGAATGAAGGAAATAAAACTCGTGCGTATGTAACAAGCAATGTATTAAATATACTTATGTACAGTTTGGTATGAGTACCTAGTAACTAATCGCTACACTAGCCTACAGTCGCAGGAGTCTCGCGGCGGCGGCGCACAGCAGCAGCAGCGCCCGCGCCGGGGAGGGCAGCGGCGCCGACGACGGGCTCGACGAGAAGAAGTACGAGTTTTCTGGAAATACAAGGGCATTGGTTAGCATAATGTTATCAAAACAACTTTGAAAGCAAAGCTTTTTCAGAAAGTTTAGGTTTTCAGGACCCTGCATGGTCGGTCAACGAGTTAGTGGTTTAGCTCGTTAGGAATTTCTCAGTAGCCACTCAAGAGTCTGGATAAGTGCTCGGATTATGGCAACTAAAGGTACTCTCCTTATCATTCTGCTTCTTAGCGCGTCGATGACAGTCGACCGAAAATGTTTCTAGTTTGAAACTATCAGTAGCGTCCATCAGGTAACATGGAGGCTAAGTAACAGGCACACAGGACTTGTATCAGCTGCATCATCGGAACAGCAGTACATTTGCACTGCAGGGCGGAGTCACGTATGACTGTCCACCTGAGCTTCTTATTCTAACAAACCTTTGTCCGGAGTCCGCTTAAAGACTTAGAGGTATATTATTAGCATTAGCTAACCTAGAAGTGTTTCTCAACATCTCATCAGCCATTTTATTCGTCTTTGAGACGAATAAAATTACTTTTTCTTTGGTAATCATCAAATAACTCCTCCCGCTCTGGGCTGAGCAGGAGGGAGTGTCAGACTTTTACTGACTAAAACCCATCCATGTTCCTTCATCGCCCTTTGTGTTCCGGGGCCACGGTACCTCTTTCGAACAGTCCCGCAGCCCCGGCAGGCATCGGCCTGATGTAGTCATTTAACTGGGTGATGGGATCTCTTATATTTTGGTTTCTCACAACAAGTTTTCTATACTATAAAGGGTGTAACATGACCCTTAACGAAGCCGAAAGCCACTTGTTCTCGCCGTCACTGCGATCATTTTTTTGTTCTAGACCATACCTGGGAACCTTCTAGTTACAGAGGTATTGGGGTCAAACTTCCAACTTTTTCACAAGTTTTTTATAGATACGTCATTTTTTTTATAAAAGATTTTCTTTTTCTTTAAATACGTCCACGACCCCGTAGTATTCAATCCATTCATCAGCACAATGTTTTGAGTGCGCTACATTGAGTCCTATCGCAAAACGTGATTTTCACCCCAAAAAAAAAGTTGTTTCCCAGCAATAATTTTTGCGTAAAGTTACTTAGTTTGATGTACAGAATGCTTGGTTGACAGCTTCGTAAAGGGTCTTGTTACACCCTGTATTCCGGAAGGAAACTGAACTAATAATCCACATATCATTAATAATATCTACCAAATTATCATCAAGACACAATCAGCCTTTCATTTAGGTAAAAAAAAGGTTGAGTTCAAGCATCCAAACTATCAGTATGAAAATCAACAACTTTCTATCCTAATTTGATTGCGCATAAAACTCATGACATCTGGCAACGCTCGCCACTAACATAAAGGAGCTGCCAAAAAACCTGTTGGACCAAGGAGCGTTACTTATTGTGGTAGGTTAGGAATAGTTTATAGGGTAACATTACGATGGTGGGCGGGGTAACGAGGGGTTACAAATAGTGGCAAGATGCCAGCCTGTTGACTATGGGATATATTGACTAGGAGCAAAATAATAATGTTTTTGTTTCGCATAGTCTTAGATTTGTTTTGTTCTGATGACGTCAATGTTTAAACTTGGACGAAGGCTAACGAGTATGTAAGGATCGCAGACGGTGCGCGTGGCGTTCTGTAGCTTCCGCCTACCCTCGTGGGGAAAGGTGTGAGGATATGTATATTCACCATTTGTAGGATAAAAAACAGTTAAATAATATCTTGTGAAACTTGAAATTAGATCATCGTATTAATATATCTGTGTCGGCGACTTGTAAAAGTGATAAGTCTACATAAAAACGTCATGAGCTTTTCTAATATTTTGAACAGGACACGTGGTACCACGTGTCCGAGAATTAAAATACGGCAAGAGGTGTAAGTAAGTAATACAATATTGATGAAAAGAAGACTCCGAGACTCACGGGTAAACAATAAAAGTACTACAACAACATAAAACTGAACAAACATTCGAACCATTTGGAACGTTTAAATAATTCAACTTAAACACACCCCAGAATATTCCATTACACCCGCCCCCTTCCATCCCCTCATTCCCCTGTATACGCGGCCAGACCGTATGTACTAGGCGCGCAGAAGACCTAAGGTATTGATCGGAGCGGCCGACGCGCATGCGTCCCGCGTCCTGTGCCATAAACGACAAAGAGATGCACACAAGTGCATGCCAGTGTAGTGACCAATGTACTTATGCTGTTGCAGAATAAGTAGGAAGCTGGGTTTGGTCGGTCTATCTAGTCACATTGGTGATTTCCTTAAGGGTAGAAATCATAATGTTCGGGGGAGATGACAGTATTCTCAACATGTAGATGAATGAGTATACTGAGTCCCTGACTTCACAAAATCTAAGAGAAACATGCCAAATATTCTTTAAGTAAGGCCAAGGTCGCAAGCTAGGGAAAATCGAATGCCTATTCTCCATGACAAGAAGGTGAACACAGCTTTCCTGAAGTCTAGTCAGATATAATCATCACAAACACATCCATAAGATGAGACTCAGAACTTAATATTTGAGCACGGCAAGTTTTCGATACAGTTTCCGTTTTTGTTTTGCTGCTGTTCTGGCAATTGTGTTACTTCAAACGAAAAATATAGAACTACTCTAAAGGGTATAACAAGACCTTAACGAAGCCGAAAGAAACTTTTTCTCCCCGTCATTGCGATCATTTTTGTTCTAGACCATACCTGGGAACCTTCTAGTTATGGAATATTGGGGGTCAAAGTTTCAACATTTGCACAAGTTTTTTTCTAAATACGTTTTTTTAATGCAAGATTTTTTACTTTAAACACCTCCAAGACCCTTATATTACGGTACTTATAGTACGGTATGCAATCCATCCATTAGCACAATGTTTTGAGTGCGTTACATTGAGTCCTACCGTAAAACGTGATTTTCCACCCAAAAAAAATTGTCGTTTCCCAGCAATGATTTTTGCGTAAAGTTACTTAGTTTGATGTACATAATGCTTGGTTGACGTCTTCGTGAAGGGTCCTGTTACAGCACGTATATCAACATATATATCTATTATTTTATAACAATGCAGTTCACGAAATGTTCCAGAAGCATGAGCATAGTTTTGAAGCAAACTGATCTATACATAATAATTAGAAGAACTTAAATTAAAAATTCTCGTTATCAGCGACGCCAAAAACCATTAAATGAAGAGAGATACCTCGTGAGCGCTCTTGTGCGTACTTCAGTTTTAACACGTTTACACGTGCGGCCTATCGCGTGATCTCTATTACATTTATAGCAAGTTGGCCTACCCAGAAAACATAATTAAACATGAAACACGTTTTCGTGCAAGCTGTACAAATTCATGAACTTTGAAAACATTTTAAGACTTGAATTTGTTTTCCTGAATGAAAAGCTGAGCGAGTAAAAACAACATGATTATGAAATTCGTTCATACAGAATGAATGAATTTCGGTATCGGAAGCAAAAATTCTGATATGTCCAAAGCTGTCTATTTTTTACATATTTTTGCAGTCCTTGTACCGTTCGGAAAACGTGAGTTTTATTTTGATATTCTTTCATTCAGCATAATTTACCCCTCAGATTCTTTTTTTTGGGGTTGTGAGAATGAGATCTTAACATTGTTTAGCTATATCAACTAATATCAAGTAGGGTGAGGGGTTAGTCTGGTAGGACAATATTGCCCTTGCGAGTGTACGTCAGACCAGGGGCCTTAGTCTGCTATTGCAATAGTGTCAGAATGGTCTATCATTGATTTAATAAGGCCCCGCGCAGACGAATTACGAAGTACGCACGTCAAACGAGTTTCGAACGCGCTTCAATACGCCGTGGGCTAGGGGCCTTATTAAATCAATGATAGACCATTCTGACACTATTGCAATAGCAGACTAAGGCCCCTGCTCATTTAAGGCATCCCATATTCAAAGGCATCCATCCACTTGTATTATAATAGATAACAATTTTAGTCGCCAAAATAATCTTAAGAACATTTAAAAAGACTGCTTATAGTTCCATTATTTCCTAACAAATAAAACTGGCATGATAACAGAATGTTCTAGTTTATCAATCATTCCGCGACTCGTCCAGTTATTACGTACGACCCTTATATACAGCATCCCCATGTCGAAGCAAATTAATTAAATTCGCTCGCAGGTATATGTATGGAATGGAGACTGTCTGTGCTTTGAAAGAGGAGTACGGCATCACAGAGGTTCGCATGAGGGATGTAGATTTAAAATTAAAATAAATGAAACAGAATAAATGTCCGATCCACTTGTTATTCTATCTTGTTTAGGACGTTACTTGTTTGAAACAGTTTTATTTAGCTTGTAGTTTTTTTTTTGTTACGCCTAATTTGTACACCTTGCAAGGAAAACATAGTGATACAACACAAATTTTATGCCATGTACCATATTACCTATGTTCAACAAATAAAATACTTTGACTTTAGAATGTGATATAAAGATATCGAGGAAACTAATGAAGATGTGAATACGTATACAATTAGATACATATCAATCTTTGTGACCATTGAAAACCTAATCTACATAATAAAAATCTTAATTCATTTACTGACATTGCATAGCATAAACCTCTGGGTCCACAACCATAATACATACGAATACCATAAAAATGACAAGAGGGAGGAAGCAAACCTGCTTGTAAATTAATCCTGTAAAGAGGTTTAATAGGGGATGAAAGTCTGTATTATTGTTCATAATTATATATAAGATGCTCTGTGTTCATCATATTTGTCGATAGGTATGTCATGGGACAAGACTTGTAGAATCATAATTTTTAATACTCGGTAGACAGACCGACTTCGGTAGTGAGCTTCCCATGCTTCTTCATTTTTATCTGTGCGAAATTCTATGTGCATGTTTTGTAGAGATTATATTTGCATAGTTCTGCGGTTGACAGACCGATTCTCGGAGTCCCTGGTTTGCTTCTGTTTTTCTTAAAAGTCTTTTTTTTTTTTGCAATACGTCTCATCCATGATAATAAGCGGTAGTGCTTGTGTTTTAAACTAAATATTGAGTGGCCACTTACTTTTTTTTTCATTGGGGTCTGTGGTGCCGCATGGTCGGTACGAGATGGTCCTTTTCCGTTTAGTGCTCACGTAACCAGGGATGAAAATACTGGGAGCGTCCAGGCGCCCTGATGCCAACAATCTGAAACAGAAGGGAAATGTCATGGCTATCCTTTTGGTTGCTTGCGGTCCGGTCATGGTTAAGGGCGTTAAGAAATAATATAGAAGAGTTGACTTGCAACTCGAAACATGTTTCACACATATTACCGAAGGAACCGATACATTCATGTAAATGTTGCAAAAATAGACCATGCCCAAAATGTGTAACTGAACGGAGCCGCGTTTGGTTCGAAAAAAAAACTTTGTTTTTTAATACTAAGCTCCCTGAGGCTCAATAGGTTTTCTCAGTCACAAGAAAGTCCGTATGTTTTACGAGACGCTAATCTAGATTAGTAGTACATACTTGGTAAAGTCCAGCTCCAGCCGGTTGGCGTGCGGGCCGGTGAAGTGCAGCAGCAGCTGCACGCACGTGCCGCCGTGCAGCGCGCGCGTGCGCCGCGCGTCCACCGACATCATCCACGGCGGCGCGCCCAGCACGCGCCGCATGTCCTCCAGGAACATGCCGCTGCAGGTCACTCATACGTTCACTAGGGAAGGAAGGAGAGACGAGCGGGCGGGAAGGAGACGTGTCGGAGTCAACACGTTACTAGATATTAACGTCGCGCCTCTTGCGTAATCCTCCTGCGATCGGTCGAAACTTGTAGCGCTTTGGCCTAAACCGGTGGCGAAACATTGAAATTTGACTACACACCGATCAAAAAGAACATCCCTTAGCTTGGGAAACGGTTTGATGATATGTTTTTAACTGGGTTTAGGATGCAGTTGCTGATCATTTCCGAGTTATTCATCTCCATCTATAACCGATTGGGAACGAAATAACTTGAAACAAATAGTCGTTTTATTTATTTACTTAAGCTTCATTCATCAAGGGTTTATTGCACCTTTTTCAAGTTTTGTGTTTCACCATCATCATATCAGCCAGGAATCAGCAACTGCTGGGTGTAGGGCTCACTTTTTTTCTACCACAGGGGATGCCTGAGGGATCTTTTTGGACCGAAAAATATGTTCCAGTTACCCAATTGCCACTTAACCGAGTTGTACTCTCCTAGAAATCTCCTTGTTGAAATACTCCTTGTCAAAAGATAAAACATGTCCCAGATAAACATAATGATCAACCATTTTGATGATCACTTTTTTGTTTATTATGACTAAAAAGCATTGTTCTCGCTTGGCAAGTATCACGAACGACTCAAATAATTTTGTCTCAACGGTGAAACGCTGGATCCTTCTTTACATTAAATTAGAGAAATCACAAATATTACCATCCTGATCCGTATTTATCAGACCGCTTATAGAGTGACATAGCTGGTCAGATAACCATAAAAATACGTAAAATAAATACATGATACTCACAGCACAAACCTCGGCGGCTTCATGATATTGACATACTTGATGATGTCCTTGTCGGGCTCGATGTTGGCGCAGGCGAAGCGCTCGGAGCTCCTGTCGGGCCCGAAGATCACGATGCTGCGGCCCACCGCGCTCACCGTGCCCTCCAGCGGGAAGTTGCTGTCCATGAACATCTGGCGGGAGCTGCCTATGTCTGGGGGTGAAGAGTTGCTGGTGGTTAGCTTCTGGACAAGTTCGGAGATTTTGCCATATATTTAAAATTATTTGGTCCTTGGTTTCACAAATGATTTTTAAACGCGACGTCAGTTTTGCATCGCAATGGACAATAGTGAGTCGCCGTGATGTTTTCGGATTACCTATGGTTTATTGTATCCGCCGATATACTAATTGATGACATGATGATACTAACTTATTGTCCCCAGTCTTGCAGTAAGATCTCCGACGTCACAGCGAAGTGGATTGTCAGGTCCACATTCTTGGCTGTACAGGTCGTGCTATGAACAGATATCAAATTACACCATTATTTTTAAAGTTTTTAGAATCTATAGTTACCACATCTTGGGCAAACACTTACTGTGACACTGCCTCATATATGCATATGTACAGTACACTCATGTTGATACTATTTCCTGTAACTTATCCAAAGTTTTTCTCATAAGTTTCGAAAGTACTCAGTTTAGTGATTGGTCAGGGCGTCAGGCTATAAAAATTATTGAGAAGATTGATCAGTAAAAGATAGTTTAAGTACAACAGGGCCGGCGGCGTCGTTCAATACTATGTTTTACTGTTTTTCACCTTTCCAGCATTGTTTTAAGTTCCCTTAGAGACAATCGGTACAAGATAACTTCCAAAGCAGACTCACGTTGAGCGGATCAGCCAGTTGCGTGAAGTAAGGGTTCCACCGGTACCCGCCCGCCACGCACCGCGTATTGGTGACCTTCACCGCGGCATCCACTCCCACGGGGTTCACGAAGATCGACCAGTTGTGGTTCATGGTCTGTAATCAAGCATAACTATAACTATCACTCTTTCTCGTAAAATCATTATTAGATGAATCTTTAATCGGACACCAAAATCGTGCTTGAGGGCGAAACTACATAAATTTTGCTGAAAAAAGCAGGTGTTCTTGGGTTTGACCGTATGAGTGTAGACAGTGGTGTTCGGATGGTCCGTCATTAGTCCACCATCCAATAACATAAAAAAACACAGACCCAAAAACAGGTTTCTGATCGGATACGGACTTGATTCCCGTGGCGCTAACCCACGATCCACATTTCTGTACGACTATGAAATGTATAAAAATCTGAAACTATGAGAGGCGTTCTAAGGCTTCCTCCATATTGCTTGATAACTGTCTCACTCATTTACTACAATTTGCGACAACATTTCATAGGGACATTATTCAAGTATCTATCTGCACTAAACTTTTAGTTTGATCAAATGACAAGCATTACTTGGTCATTCCCGGTACATACCTTGTTCGTATCCCTCACGCCCGGATGCCTGAGCTTGACCTCGATGACGGTGTCGCTGGCGCTGGCGTCGTTGTGCACGAGCTGCGTGAAGCGGATGTACCCGCTGGCGAACCCGCCGGGGTGGTGGAACGACGCGATGGCGCGCAGCTCGCGCGCCTCCGACGGGCTGTAGCCGCGCTCGATGGACGAACATGCCCAGCGCCGGTTCTTCTGCAACGACGAACGGTTCTAGTACTTTCGTTTCTTCAACTTCTATGTTACTTCGGGAACCAACTGAGTAGGATTAACCAGCAGCCTAAGCTTACGTTCACACTGCGTCGTACTGCACAATTTTTTGCAATATTTTGTTAAATTTTGAGAGCCCACTTCATTCTCATATAGCATTTGTTTTAAATAATGGAATGTTGCCTTGTGACCTCAACATTACCGCCGCCGTGCGACACGCGCGAGCTTCTTTTGTTTCTCTTCCTACATTCGCCATGGCGTTATGGCACGCTCTACACTACCCACTCCTGGGTACTTCTTTCGTTTATTGTAGCACCCGCCCGTCGCAACACATCCATACGTGTCGCAAGTAGCTCGTGGGCCAGAGGCAGCGATTTTCATCTTTGCTTTGCTTGCATCTTTTATTTCTACAATTTAAGATCTGAAGAATTGAAGAATGTCTCGCTGATGGTGGCGCGTGTGTCGGATCATTTAGTTCCCTTCAAAATGGTTGAGTTGAATGGTGCTAATCCATGCGTCATGTTCGTGAACGGGCGCTGTCAGTTGTGACTGGTCATCTCTTAGTTGCCACGGCTTATTTGAATTAATTATTTTAATTTTTTTTTAATTGTCTTTTTTGTGTTTACTATGGACACTTTTAACATGCACATCTTGCTACATCGTTCTCACATAATGTACCATCTCAATATGAATGATGTAACCAAGGTTTTGTAACAATATGCTGATTTAAAAGAGTGTCCATGGAGTTTCTTGCCCGTTCTTCTCCATAGAGATCTACGCTAGGGAATGGGCAACTACAGTACTTTCACAGTTTTTATGCCTTGTGACTGGGACTGTAGCTACATTTCATTGTTATCTTTGTTTCGACAGTTCAAAAGTGCCTGTAACTGGCCTACTTGAAATAAATGCTTTGATTTTGATTTTTGATTTTGATTTAAGGAGCTACTTTAATAAACCTGATTCAATGTTTATTTCCGTAGAGTTCATTTTGGTAACTTTTATGTGTGTTCAATTCTAAGATAAGTTGACAATCCAGTTTCAAATTGGACATACCTTGCGGTGCAGTACGACGGACCTCCCCAGAATACTGTACGGTCCGAACAATGACACCTGAGTCTCGTTGTAGTACGTGGTGAGCGATCGAGTCTCCACCAGCCCGTACTTATCGCCCAGGTCGCCTAGCTCGTATTGATCTGCTGTACCTGAAGTGTAAATATTCTACGTTATCGGAATGTTTTTCTAGAAACAATGAACATTTATGAAAGGTATTTTCTTTGCTAGAAACTGATATTTACACAAACTCACAAAAACGGGAAAACGTCCCATGGTAGGTGGTGGTAGATAGCAACCACAGAAAGCCACCTGCTGCGATCCTAACATACTCCTCCTGGTTTATCCACGAGCATACGTCGGTCTCACACGCACGCTGGTTATAGGTACCACGCACCTGAGCATTCTCAAGAACAACACTATAATATGATCAGTGTTACAGTGTACGATGCCCCCTCCCGACGTTTCCACTAACCTCTCAGAACAATGGTAAATTACTTACTACAAGAACTTTGAGTTTATTGTCTTATTGAAGAAGAATACCACATTGTACCTTTAGTAGGAGGTGGACTTAAACTCTTGTTTACATGGAACGGGTTGAAGGTGTCGTAGAGCGTGGTCTTTTCACACGGGAACTCCAGGTCTTTCTCCACTGGCACCTGCAATCAGAAAAGGAAAATTAAGAAAAGAAGAACTGAAAATTGCAAAGCAGTTGCTGCTGGTCTAGGCCCTCAGATTCCTTCCAATTGTAATCTTGCAACACATAAGCCACACATCACTTATATTTAGAGCTTAGATTCATTGATCCTTGCCAATTTTAATTTTTTCTTTCTTTAATCTTTCGAACCGCCTAAACTTGCAGCCCTTTCCGCCGAACTAATGCCAATGCCAACAAGCTCACCACGTGTATCTTGTAGTTGTTGACGTCTTGCAGTCCGTCGAGCGTGACCACGACGTTGGTGAGGTCGTACTCCGACTGCTGCGTCAGCTCGATGCGGCCCTTCAGCGGCGCCTCCTCGCCGTTACCGAACCAGTCGCGCACCACTGCCTTGCGACGGTGCAAGCCGTTCACGCTGCAGGGGAAACATGAAGGAAGGATTGTAGTAATACTAAGGAACTGAGCACAAAGATTCGTAGCAATGGCAGTCAGCAAACATCCGAGTAGGACGACATTTCTAAGAGGAGTCAAGGCGACTTTTTGCAGCGATTCAGAAGCGCGTTTCGTCAATTGCATCGATACTTTAAGTAATCCTTCAGTCTCATGTCATCTTCGCCCGATGTTTTGTTGTAACTGAATGCTGACCAGCAGTGCACTGTGTCGGCAAAGTTCAATATTACTGAAGAAGGCGAGCCTGTTCTTATTTACATAGCAATCTCAATTCTGAGGCACTGTATTCTCACACAGTTATAGAACACAATAAGCATTCCACTGAACAGAACAAAGATTTTTATTTTCAGATGACTCGAAAACAAGAGAACGCGTTTTTTAATCTGAACCCAATTACCTATCGTCGTAAAGCGGTTCATGGGACCAACATAAATATGACAGCAGATGCGTTGATAAGGAATTTCTTCCGCCATTCCTTCTCACCAGGTAATAACCCTAGAAAGTGGCAAAGGGCGGTAGTATTGCGGAACTGTCCTATGTAATTTGTACTAAGTGAGTTTTGAGTTGGAAGTAACTCACATGGAGCAGGCCATCCGCTCCCCGCGGGCGACGGGTCCGTGGTCGTCGTAGATGACGAGTGACTTCCTCATGATGGAGTGCTTCCCGGCGAGCCCTATCACGGTGTCCGTGAACAGGCGCCGCGTCAGACGCGCTGAGTCCACCTTCTTGCCGGCCACTTGGAGCGTGCCATGTCTGGAATTGAGAGGGATAATGTGTTCAATGATGAGTGGTCGTTGAGTTACATAAAATCTAGCCCACCTAGGGGGGTCACGCCCCCCTAAGGCCGCTAGGGGGGCCGTTGCCTATAATTCCCCACTAATGGGACATAGGCGTCCTCTCCACCTCGCTGCGCGTTTATTCAACAAGTTTTTCTTAGAGTGCCTGTCTGGGTTGGAACATCGGCCTCCAATAGTTAGTCCCGGCCGCCGTGAACACACTGGGTCGCCACTGCAAGGACATAGCTCCTTGCATTCAAATCAAATCAAATCAAATCAAAGCATTTATTTCAAGTAGGCCAGTTACAGGCACTTTTAAACTGTCGAAACAAAGATAACGATTAAATGTAGCTACAGTCCCAGTCACAAGGCATAAAAACTGTGAAAGTACTGTAGTTGCCCATTCCCTAGCGTAGATCTCTATGGAGAAGAACGGGCAAGAAACTCCATGGACACTCTTTTAAATCAGCATATTGTTACAAAACCTTGGTTACATCATTCATATTGAGATGGTACATTATGTGAGAACGATGTAGCAAGATGTGCACGTTAAAAGTGTCCATAGTAAAAACAAAAAAGATAATTCGAAAAATAAAATTAAATAATTAATTCAAATAAGCCGTGGCAACTAAGAGATGACCAGTCACAACTGACAGCGCCCGTTCACGAACATGACACATGGATCAGCACCATTCAACTCAACCATTTTGAAGGGAACTAAATGATCCGACACACGCGCCACCATCAGCGAGACATTGCATACACATTCAGGTGTAAAGTTAGTATGTTGTATCTTAAAATTATTTAGTTACTCCTGAAGTACAACGCTAAGACTCGTCGACAGAATCATTGAGTGATGTAAGTCTGACAGCTTTTATAATCTTAAATCTCCTGACCTTAACCGATTGTGCATGCCCCTGACAAAGTAACTGAAGTTAGTTTATAGATACCTTGTAGTGAAATCCCCAAGCCTGCAGAGCCCTTCAAGGCCAGGCCTGCAGTAAGACTCCGGATGGCGGGTGTCGATGTCCAACGCATGCGGCGTGAAGACCTTGCCCGCGCTCAGACACCTCGCCGTCCAGTTGTAGTAGTCGGCCCCCGGGGCGTGTTCGTGGATGGCCCAGCGGTGGTCCCGAGTGTTGTTCACGTTCGCGCCGTCGGCGTGGACCTACAGTAACACAAACTCATTTGAACAAGAAAGATAACCAGTCTGAAAAGACATCCAATTGCAATAAAGAAATCCAAAGCAGTGCTTGATATATGAGAACATTTAATGCCATGTTAAGATCTCGTGTGATGCGACTAGCGTCATGCGACACATGCTCTACGCAATTTCTTTGAATTTGGCTGTCAGAAAACGCGTTTCGCTTGAGCCTGTATGAAACTCGCGGCCAGCCGTTAAATGTATCATAACATATAACCAACCTGTGTACGTTTTCTTCGTCTGCCTTATCCTGGTTGAAATAAATATTGTTTTAGCTGTTCAAACTTTAGCTGCAAACTCACCATGCTCTCCACAATGATGGTGGTGTCCTCCCAGGGCTTGTCCTGCGGCTGTCGGAACACTACTGTGCCCACCAGGGGGTAGCGGAACACCACCTGTGCGGAGGCCATCGGCGTCTGGTACTCCGTGTCTGTCTCGTACTGCAGGATTGTGCCGCAGATGTCGCGCTTTGGGTGGCGCCTGGAAAGGTCAAGATGGCGGTTATAACTATTGTAAGCTAACAGATAGATATAATAGATAGCGAGCGAAAGGCATCTTCGTATGAAGTTATTTGTAAATTATTGATGAGATTGTCATCGACCATACCAAATATTTCATTACCGGCGCCGTCAGTAATCTCTCTGTAGGCTCTGTAGCTAACATCTATAGACAGGCCTTCTTTTGCTCTTTGTATTTCGATATGGGGTCACTTGTCACAAGAACCACAGCTTCTTAAATAATACTTTAAGTGTGATTACCTCAAGTCCATCGACCACTCTGCCTCCCGATGTCTACATATGTGACCATGCCCCATGTTTTTTGCCAGTGCACGATATAACACTAACCGCTTCACGAATCAGTTTCCACGAACATCCAAATAAAGCCCTTACCTCTCCAGCACCAGTGCCCGATGCACGACGCTATTAACACCCTGCAAGGGTAGGTAGACGTCCCAGTAGGCACCGCTGAGCTCGTTGGCCAGGCCAGGCAACAGGTACTTGTGGTTCAGGTATTCTGTCCGATCCTTGTGCTTGCCCAGCAGGTCTCCTACGGGGTACTGGTCTTGGGTGCCCATGCCTGTGAGTAATGATAAGAGTGGAAGCAATAAAAAAAGGGAACTGTTGCATATTGCTGATTAGGTATATCGATCGGTGATATATAATTTTGGGACCATACAAGGATGAACAATAACGTGTTTCTACTCCCTACGCAATAAATCTTTGTGACTTCGGCCTGGTTTCGGTCTAGCATTGTTTTGTCTTTTTCTTCCTGTCTATTGTTCTAACTCCCTAGTCTGAAGTCTAAGCACATTCTCGCTAATACCAATAGACACAGGTGTGAAGACTAAAGTGACGTCTTAGGAGCTTCCTACTATTTTTTCCTATGCCCGACCGACAGGGTCCATGATGATCTCATTATATTTAAAGTTACCACTTAGGTACACACTGTGGAATGCAATAAGGAATAGACAGAAGTTCAAAAGTATTCGTTCAGTTATTGTCGTGTTGAGAGTTATTTTGGAAACATGTCGATCGCGTGAATGCCTACGGCCTGACACGTCATCCTAGTGAAGACGTAAACATCTCTATTGGCTGGCCTACTTGTTGACTGTTGGCGCATCCCCAATAAGCGACGCTTCGAAGCTATCTTCCAAATTATGCTGAAAAACTTCCATGACAATCCATCATTGTTTGTCTGCTTTGGTATGGTTTTGGTAAGCGGGGTTGTGAATGTACAGGGCTTCCATTCGACGTGCATCTTTGTATAGAAATATGCCATAAGAGATGAGGAGATCGAAGCATTTCATAACGATTAATAAGATACACTTTATAGGACATAGGTGTTTCTGGTTGCCTTAACTCGCTTGGCTTTAGTCAAATTACTATTTTTTTAAACAAATCTGGAGCACTAATCTTAGTTGCTTACTACTGAAATAGATCTTTGTATATGATTCATATCGAACATATTGCAATGCAAACGAGCTGGTAGCTGTCTCTTTCGATGTGTTGGTTACAACCCTTTCAGATGCCCTAGGCTCAGTTGCTAAGAGATATTTAAATATCAAAATGATTATAAAAGTTACACCAGAGTCTAGATTTGTGCCTTATTCATGGCAATAGGTCGTATTACATGCGATTTAACATAATTGGTGAAATATGGGTCGGTACGATAGAGTTCCCCTTCTCCCGATGAGTTCTGCTAGAGAACCTTACAGGCGTGATGTTACGTATGTGTTATTTTGTTACAAGAGCAACCCGCTAGTGGTACATTATCAGGTAACATGTCACCTGGCGGAGGCAGCTTGCTCAGATCAAGTCCAGAAGGATTGTAGATCCCGCCCGTAGTATTGCACAAGTTATTCATATCGTCCCCGACGAGCCGGGGAGGCAGCTCTTTCACGCTGTACTGCAGCATGGAACTGACGAAGCGCAGATTAGACTCGTAGTCCCCGTCGGACGCCCCCAGCTGGAAGTTCGTCCACGTGGGGTCGAAGGGGGAGCGCTGCGTGAAGTCGATGGAGCCGCGGACTCCGTCCATGTTTATTAAAGCTCTGAGGTCAAAAAATGCATAATGGATGACCGTTGCAATTAGTAAGGTAAGAATCACACGACATGGGTTTTGGTCTTCTGGGTGACTCTGCTTTGACTGTATCCATGCAAAACATGAGCGCAAACAAGCCCGTTAGTTTGAGTAAATTATACGATAACCTCTCATCTTCACCATTCATTTTTGATCATTTCTTAAACTCTAAAAGAAATCATAATCAGGAAGACGTCGTCTTCAGCAAACAAAAAATTAGAAGACATCTGACATCCACCAGCCCGCACTGGGCCGTATGGATTATAGCTCCCAACAGGGAGGGGGCTGTACCCAGCTACGGGGACAGTATAGGCTGACTATGCCGTATGGCACCATCCATTCTACTCTATTTAAAGCAAGTTTTAAATAGCCAAATAAAAATTAACTGTAGCGCTTAATTCTTCGGGTGATTCGTCCGACCACCAAACATGGTAGCAAAAATATATAAGTTTTGTCTTTTAAATCAGCTTAATAATGTCTTTGAAACCAACGCTAAAGTTTCAAGGAAAATTTCTTTTTTCTTCCAAGTTCCAAAAAAAGTTGAAAGTTCCAAGTTTTCGCCAGTTTTATTTCGTTCTTTTATAGTTAGTTATACAGTTGCACAAATTGCCCGAATACCAACGTCAATTGACAAACGTAGAAGTACGTTGGCGTGGACGCAGTGCATTTGTGAACGCTACAATGAAAATTCTTTGAGAGGAATTCAATAATATCCTTGATCTATAACAAGTCTACTGTTGATCATGTTTATTCGCCAGATTATTTGATTGCATTCGTTTGTAGCGGCACTACATAAAGTACTACAACATCATAGTACAAAAAGTAGGTACTACAGTGCCATTTTTGGCACAAATTTAGAACTAATATCAAAATTCTAAATCGCGCAGTTAAAGTTATCCGCGACTTGAGACTTTATAGAAAAACCTGACAGCAACAGAACTGGCGGGCAGTAGCCACCAGACACAGCACCCGTCTGGTCGGAGGATCCTCCCTTTTGTATGAGAGATGAAGAACTTTGCACCCTGTTCTTCATACTCCTAGACGTTTGAAAGATGAGCCGATCTTACTGACATAAATACAGATAATTCTATCCACCTACTTAGCTGTCTGACTACTTACACATATGAGTATTCAAACGTTTAACAGGATCATCTAACAGGTCATAAGTCTGAACAATTGTTCCACGCGAATACAAAAGTCACAAACCGACCAATTAATAAAGTTGAGAATAAGTATATTATCATTTACAGTTAGCCATAAGGAGAAGATTCAAACATAGCACAAGAGGTGAACCTAGCGATCGGCGTTGTCCGATCCTATTTCTTTTTTATACCTATTAGAATATTTCAAACGAGAACATGTAATTTATTCATTGTTTTTTTTTGTGTGGCCAGACATAGCTCATAAAATTATAACACAAACCGCCAGCCGATGAGTTTGTCCGCCCACGCTTACTTGTAAGCTTGAAAGCATTGCTTCTCTTTTAATTTTTGTTTACAGGTAGGTATGAGGAGCAAGGTGTAAACTTCCTTAGCCACCTTAGAAAAGGGTGGATCTTCCAATCAAAAGGGTGTTGTGTCTTCTGGGCTACTTTTTGACCGTTGATGTTGAGTCCCAATGGATCTTTCAAAAATTAACCTGTTATGCGATGTAGGATAATTATGTCAGATTCGTTCGTGGCGGCATGGATTTCGCGCTTGCTTGGAAGACATTTAACATTTACGTGCAAAACATCTTGTCTAAATATAAAGAATTGAAAACAAACTCACTTTGTACTCTTCGGCGCCATTGGCCTCAACTTGGCGCACGCCAGGAAGCTATCAGAGTGTCTGTTGTCATAGATAACCACGTAGAGGCTCCTACGCGTCACCTCCATGTCACTTCGCAGCACGTTGATGACGTCATCCTTGAACAGCGTCCTCGTCTTCATCACGTTCGCGTCCGTCGCCACCTTGATCAGTCCTAGTCTGCTGTCCAGATCCCCCACACTCATCCCATCCCCGCTGTTCTCAGGATCAAACACGAGCTGAAGAACATTACAATTGTCCTCATAGTTCCCTTTGTCTGCATCAAAAATGTCCGTTACAAATAACTTCCACTTATGTTCTGTAAATGGTACTTTTTCTGACACACCTTTGGTATGATACAAGTCTGCTTGGATGTAAGAGTCTGACTCGTCAGATTCCTTGGCTGATAGCCATCTGAAATGCAGCGTCCCAGCCACTGGGGACGTGAACCTTGCCATTGCATTCTTCTCGTAGGTCTTGTCTGTTGATAATATAGACGCGCATATTATCCTGTCTCGTTCAGCTGTTTCGAAGACTATACTCTTACCCCAGAGTCCATTTGGGCCGGTGAGAGTATTTTTGCTTTCGAATTCTGCATGGTCCTTTCCTGGTATGATGAGGTAGCCTAATTCTTCAGTGAGATCAATGAGCTCTTTGCCCAGGTTGACGTCGGAGCAGCGGCCCTCGGAGAGGTCGCGGTAATCGACGGGGAACTCGTGGATGGTCCAGCGCCACACGCCGTCAGGGTACTGCAGCGTCGGCTTGAGGTTGGTGCGGATGCTGATGAGCGTGTCGTTCTTGTGCGAGAACTCCACCTCGCCGTGCAGCCCGTGCTGCGATAGATACGCTCGCAGGACCAGGCATTTTGATAATTCTGGAACAGGGAATAGAGGTTCATTCAGTTTGCACTGTTTTCGGAACGATACTTATTGCTCTCATCATTTTGTATGTTTGACAAGGCAATACGGATCGATTCATCTACAGTTCTCTAAACCGAATTATTTTGTAAACAACAAGCCTGTGGTTTAAAGACACTGCTTTACCACGAACATACGTTACGAAATTACATTCCAAGCTTTGGCGTTTCGAACATAATTATATTAAGCTGCAACAGCCCAAAGACCTCTTTCTGGCAGCAGAAATTGTGTGAATATGATTCCTACATCCGCTTACAGTGAGGGAGGGTTGTTTAACGAGTATTGAATGAAATATAAACGTGAGTAAAACCGTAGACAATAGTAAACCTGACTAAGTACTCGTATACACAGAATCCTAGTTTTTCCCCTCCGAGACCCGCCAGTCATTATTATATGCCTAAACCCACTAGTGTCCAGTTATGCGACTGTCTCCGAAACGTGATCGCAATTGATAACTAGTTTGACGCCCGGCGCTCGTCGTCCAGTGTATGCCCTTGAGACATTTCTTGTTTTTGTTGTGATTGGACACAAATTGGACACCAACAAAGAGATATCATTAGAAAGTTTGTTTCTTAATCATTTTGTTGCAAATTATTTGCGGTTTTTGTTAATGACTTTAAAATAATGATACGAGTATGTGTCAAAAGTTTCTAATTCTTAATCATTATTTTCAAAGTTCAAATACTTTACTCATACTAAAACTGTTAATTTTAGTTAAAACTTTGTTTATTTTGCCTCTGTGCTGCCAAAATCTTGAGCACCTATTGCAAAATATTGATAAATTGGAAAGTGCCTACCACGTAACTGATTATAAGAAGTTACTGACCATGTGGTTAAGTTATCAACACTTCGATACAACAACAATATCGTTTCCATATATTCATCCTAAAATAAATCATGTCTAACATAGAGAAATCAACTTAAAACCAACCTAACCGGATTTAAAACTTCAACCGGAAACTTATGATCAAATATTCGGTCCAACTTACCGACACTAATCAACACAAAATACACTAAACACAAGAACTTTGGCCTCACATGACTAAACCCGTAAATCATTGTCACTAAACTATAGTTAAAGTTAACTAGACTTCGTATCTACACGCATGATGCCACTGGTTTCTCTCGCGGAGTGAAAGGCACTGACTGTGACTTAACACTCAAGTACAACTTAGAGAACAAGACAGGTAGACAGTTAGAGCAGGATGCAAGATGTTAAGGTCGTATGGAAGGAAATGATCAGACGTCATTCGTTGATTTTCGCGGTAAACCGGAGAAAATGATTGAATTTGTCGAAACCAGGAAGCTGCAGTAACACGATGGAATTTAAAGGCTTTAATAATTATAGTTTGTTTTGTACCTGATAAAAAAAAGATGTCGCTGCTGGGTGTTGGGCTTTGGGTAGACGAAAAGACGTCATAATTAAGTACCCAGAATTACGAAATTTTTAATCTAGAATGGAATCGAACAACGCAAATTTTTCATCATTGTTGATCCTGCTTTTTGTTTTCACGTAGCCACACTGGTAATGAATACAAAATAACCATCTTTTATTGCGTGTCATGAGTACTTGGGCGTTATTCCACAAGCCATATGGCCATGAGGTGAGTTATGAGCATTACCTTTGTTGCCCCTAGTTGCTTTGTTGCCTCTAGCCGCAGTAGCGGATCAAAATATACTTTATTTTAATATTTGTGAAATCATGTAATGAGTACCGTACCCACAGCAACTGCGCCGTTGGTCTCATGGACGCAAAAATGCGGTTGTAGAGCAATTGTTGTTTTGGGTTGATTCCCAGTTCTGGTACAGGGTTATTGGGGTTTTCCATCAAGATTTTCTCAACAATAGTTCGAAGTTTGGTTTGTGCAGCGCTCGACCCACCCGTCTACTTTCCCAACATTCGTGTTCCTGGACTAGTGAGGGAAATTACCGCTTGTCAAAGTGATTTGTGGCCGATTTGCTTTTATAATGATTTATGTTACTTCATCGTCAACATGCCATTATCCCCATTTACATTTGTTAGAAATCCGTCTTCTCACAAGTGACCCCATTTTTAGCTCAGCTGTCACATAATCCATCCATCGTTTCTTTAGTTTCCCACTATGTAAACACCGAAATTGTAACACAGTCTTCACATTCATACTCAAAACTGCGATCATATCGTAAGTTCAGATAGGATCGAGGAAGACTTGACTCTTTTGTACCTTCGTCAGATTTTGAATGATTTGTTTCCAGTTTTGTTCATCACGCTGAACCAGTAAAGCAGACACTACCGAGCAATGAGCAAACTTAAATAGCCCGTAACGACGAACGTATTTTAGCTGCGACTTGACATACTTGCTCCTTAGCTTTACAACTTTCATTACAATAATGAGCGTGATTTAATTACATAATTACGTTATTATTACTATTACTACCCTCATACCGATGCCTCACTGCTCACTAAAAGTATCGTTTGGGAGCCAAGAAATAATCGTAAATTCGGTTAACGGGGGCGAACATACATTTCAAATAAGCTCAATGCCAAAGTTAATTTAGTTCTGCATCTGTCACATTTAGGTATCTATATGTTTTCCAAATACTGTGATTTGGATTATTTTATAATTAACATATGATATGTTTAGGAAATGAAATAAATTACACAAAGTAATGCAGGCGCATTACTTTTGAGGTCACACTGGGCCCGCGTGGTGGATTATAGCCTATTCCTTCTCATAGAGAGGAGGTCTGTGTGATGTGTCCCAGCAGTGGGAACATTAAAGGCTGATTAACTGATTATACATGTAGACCTGAAAACTTTTGGGATCACATGTGTGTTCTCATGTTATGTGTGACCTCAAAAGAGACTTGATTAAACAATAAACATATCTGAAGTCACTCTATGAGCCACAGAAAATGTACGTGATACAATTATAATCATAATATTTTGGAACTTTGTGACAGCATTCTCCACTCCACCTCCGCGATCTAATATATTAGGGATCAGTTGACGAAGCATCATGCTGGGTTTTAGAAAGTAATAAAAGTTGAGAAAACTATCAACAACAGTTACATACAACCAAACTCATCAATTGCTGAACCAGGTACCAGGACCCAGCAGGTAACCAGGATTGGTGAACAATAAATAATGTTTTATGTATTTCGGATCGACGAGAACAACTCGCCAAATGATGGATCATTGACGGTCGTCACAGGTGGTCACCAGCTCGATAGTCTGACAACCAGTACCGAGGGGTATCGTGTTACGCAGTAGACTGGGTTTCCCTTCTTTTTCTCCACTCTTATTCTTTGTCGTGTGGTTTGGCCTACGCCTATGGGCATATTTTCACGTACACTAATGTTTGAATTTTTACCTCGTCTAGTTCTCCCAATGAACGAAATAGAAGTTACGAAATAAAGGTCTCAGTGAGCCATCATCCTAGTGTTAAGCTCCATGCCACCGTTATTCTATATTACATCTTTCTCGCCAACAACATTCATACTAACATTTTAATTGCAATATTATTCTCCTAATTCGTCTGTGGGCCCGCACAAACACATTATGTTGTGATGACGAGCCACTTCTTCTCTGTGAACGCAGGCCTGTGTCCCAGCAGTGGGACCGTTTTAGGCCGATTTTGCCTTTATTTTTACAATAACTTGAGCCATAGATGTTACATTTAAATTGAAAATTACCTGAAAGTCTAATTGTCAAAATACATGCATCTGATCTCGATCTTTACGAGTCCACTAGGAACAGGAATTTATTGCATTGAGGGTAAAACTCGCATGTCTAAAGTACCTAACTTGTAAATGATCGATATTTCCTACCAGTGTTCATATAACGGAGATTAGGCAACATTTCACGAGCACATATCTCTTGCACGTGATTTTACTAATGATTTTCTTCAACTCTGTACTGAACACTTCCAACGCTCTACTTCCTTAGTGCTTCTGTGTTACTAGACAGTTTATGCCCATTTTCACTAACACTGAGCAACACCTAAATGAATGCTTAAAACATTATTGCACTGTTGTAATTTAAATTCTCGACTCTGAGAGAAAAGCGTTGAAAATTCAACAGAATGCTTTGGGCACTAACCCAACGGCACTGAAAAACGGCAATTGTGTTTACTTTGATCAGATCTTAAATTGATTTTATCTCTCTAATAAAAATAGATTACGATGTAGGTACGGCGTAGTTTAATGCTTAACATTAGATCTCGTTTCTATTAATAACAGAATTAATACCTAAATAAAAACCCGTGATAAAACATCTTGAATGTTCAACCCCCAGCTCAGCGACTCAAGTTAAAATTAACAAGCAGTTATTTTTAGGTATTATTTTGTACCCAATCACAATCCTGTTTAACCCAAAGGTTGACTGGTAAAGAGAGTGAATGAATGTACCACTCTTGTACATGAAGTTTAAATAAATAATTAAATGTCAACAGAGCAATTACATTACTTCGGGCCGCGTTCTTGGTGTGGTTGTGGAGATCGGTCATGAGTGACTCGTACAAAAGTCGCCACACTTCAGTATTCAGCACGTGCTCTTGCATTAGGTAATATTACAGTCATTGCTGAAAATCGTAATATTATGATGTTGTGTGAATGTTTAGGATGGCAACATATCGGGGAATAGGCGACCTTCGCATCGCGCGCGTGTCGGAATAACACCAACATAGCGATCCTGATTATCGAATAACAACACGGGAGGCGCGGACCACAGACGAGGAAACGACAGAAGGATCTGTAAATAATTGAAGAACAGACTATTACACTATCTTAATTCAAACGGACGCTCTCTCTTAAAGATAAACTCTACGTATATAACTATCGACAGCTCTTGTAAATTATATCGAGGTTCCTGAAATACTTTTTTATATATTCGCTTCTAAATCTGTAAAAAATTAGGTCGGGGAAGGAAAATATGTAGGTTTGTAGAACTTAAAAAGAACTATCAACGAAAATTGGTTTTATATTTAGTTTAGGAGTTATGGGACGTTTTTGTGAAACTGCAGCACCAAGTTTGTTTTTCTTTAAAATACTATGAAAAACAAATTTAGTTTTGCTGTTGAGTTTAAATTGACCTATGAATGAGCGTTAAAAATATTGTTGTTATATTTTTGATGCAACGGAATCCATTGTGTGCAAGTCCGAGTCGCACTTAGCCGGTTGTTTTCTTTACAGAAATAGCCCAATTTGAACAAATGAGTGAGTTGACTTCAACGACGATCGGGCTTTCTTGATCAAGTTAGTTCTCGCGGACACGTAGTAGTGGAACTTTTGTACCCATGTGTTCGATGTTCAGTTAAAATAATCGCATGTGACGTCGGTGCGCCCGCGCAGCGCTCCGGCTGACTATTCCTGGCGCAGACTGAGTCACGCGCTGAAATAAGGTCATTGTAATCCACACCGATGGTATCGCGGTTCGACTCCCGGCTCGTGACGTGTACCTGCACTCTCGTGAGTACGAGAATGGTCCAAAGCTCGGGTGATGCATGCGGGCGAATATATCTGCTTTGGATCGTGATGTGCAACAACTAAACTGCTGTTCCCGCGCCCTGCGCTGCGTCCAAAAGCTCACTTCCTCTCACGGAGGGGAGTTCCCAGCAGTGGGGACATTATTGGGTGATTATGCTACACACTATTAAATGTTGCGGCCCGTCTGTACCTATTTAATGTCGACCCGAACAAGAGCGTAGCATACTACAAAATAACGAGTAGGTACGTTATATCTGATTTAAGACGCACACACCTTTCATATAGTTATATCTACGTTACTACTAACGCCAATTAATGACGTTGGAGAATTTTACACACATCTTAAAATTCGCCACAGGGTAATCAATGACCGACAAGTTATGTGAAACATGAAATTCATGAAAGATTTAATT
Organism: Eugnorisma glareosa; assembly: GCA_947578425.1. NCBI lineage: Eukaryota > Metazoa > Arthropoda > Insecta > Lepidoptera > Noctuidae > Eugnorisma > Eugnorisma glareosa. The sequence goes on from OX387979.1 coordinate 18,746,566, forward strand.
AACATCTGTCACACAATCTCAAGATGTCATCTACGCGCAAAATACGAGTTGTAGCTCATAACTGCTCGTTACGCAGAGATATGTGACATACTGATTTCAAGAGGAAATCTCGGTGCTGGAGATTCCATAAATTGTTGCTAATAACACGAGGACTACCTAAAAACACAGTATACACTTCAATGATTTGTAAACAAGCTCAGTATCAAAGAAAAGTACGAAGTATACTCATTGCAGATGGTTGACGATGTCCAATTCATAATTTCGTCGCCTAAATTCATCATCAATCAGCCTAGCGTAATCAGCCTATAATGTTCCCACTGCTGGCACACACGGCCTCCTCTCTATGAGAGGTAATGGGCTATAATTCACCACGCGGGCCCAATACGAGTTTGGTAGATGTCTTCGATTTTTTTGGTTCTAGGATATGCCGGTTTCCTCACGATGTTTCCTTCATCGCTTTGAGAGCAGTGGTGGTGAAATAAATTACACAAAGTAATGCGCATGCCTGGGTTCGAACCCACGACTTACTGTTTGTAAAGGGCCGCCACCACTGGGGCACCGCTGCTCGGCATCAGCCTAGCTTTTTCCCAAAGATTTAGTAATTGTTTACAGTCCAAGCAGATGCAGCAGGGGCAACTGCAAGTAGCTAACGTCCCTAGATCGTTGTAATAATATAACGAATTGACGACTAACTGTATTTTGTGGACTGTGGTATAGCCGTGAGACATCCAAATCTATTTACCGGAGACTGTCGTCGGCGTACGTTTCAGCCAGCTGAGCCAGCTCACTTTAGCTGGCTTGTTTTAACAATACGGACCGAATGAAGGTAATCTATCGGAAAATTAACCAATTCAATTAATTTTATTTGAAATGTTATAACGATCTGAGATAAGTTGGCAGGCATCATGAAATGTGTTTTGATCCATTTCTTCGACCTTGACATTCAACGATATGAAATGTGAATGTGTACCAAACCAAACGTACTACCGAGATCAAAGTCGTTTGTGCCAGATTTTATCGAATTTCGAAAGGTATCATTCAGACAGAGACGGAATGAGTTACTTTCGCATTAATAATATTACTATGGATGGATAACTTCACCATGTCATACATTGTGAGACAACTTCCCTCTGCCACCCGGCTCGCCCGGCACGCCACCCCACTGCCAAGTGAGACTGTCAGGAACTTGTCTACGATGGACGGGGACGTGATGCAACGTGCCAACTGCCAATACTTTCTGACCCGATACTGTTGTGAAATGGATCGATGGCTTAATGTTCTCGTTGCATTCTGTGGCGCTTCCTAATGGCTGCCTTACATGCAGCGGTGTACGTGAGCTACGTTTGATTGTGGTAATGCTTTCCTTGGATAATGATAGGTTTGTGTTGAGACGAAGGAAGTGGAACTGTTTTTGAGTTCATATAAGAGTTTTTTAGTAGAAGTCTGGCGACGATTTACGGCATTAGGGTCTTGTTTAAGTACAGGAGAAGTATTGGTGTGCCTGTGCCTTCGGGGAATGCAGACTTTCAATAGAAAAACTCAAGACCAAAGGCCTACACAAACACCGGAGCCAGGTTCCATGGCCACGCTGTCGATGATTTGAACAGCGAGGAAGTCAGAAGTTCACAAAGTGAGTTATGCAGCAGAAACATGAAACTAGACCATCGTACTTCCTAATCCCTTAGCTCGTAATATATGTAAAGTCTGTACTTAAAGTAGATGTATAATAGTAGGTTTTCTTAATGGACTTGGCTTGCATTGGTTTGTAGTCTATCTGTATAGGTAAAAGTGGAGGTCGAAGTAATCGGTCAGCTGTGGAAGCCCTGGCCTCAATACTGAATGCGTCAGAACAGATGTTACACATATACATGCACTTTACGTAATACATCACAATAAACATCTACATGAACACTTACAAGTAGCTAGGTACGTGTGTAATCACCCGACGCAGAAAAAATGTAAAGAAGGCTAGTCCTTTTGAAGTAACATACAACGTATTCAGTATATCATTCCGAACCCTTTATTTATTTTATTTTTTTGTTGTGTTCCAGGGCTGCGGTATCTCTTTCGTACAATCCCGCAACCCTGGCAGGCATAGGTCCTTTCGGACCCCTTCCTGTTTGCTGACTCTCTTTGAGGCGCGCGTGGAACACGAACGCGCCGTCGACACGGCCTGTCGTCATAAGACGGATGGACGGCGAGTAAGCCCATTACTTACCGTCCACAGGCCCGCGCCTACGGTGGCCGGAAGCCACCACGTGGCCTCCGACGCCCAGGGCGTCTCCCGCGGCGGCTGAGACTCTCTCGCTCTCACGTTCCGCCACCTCCTTCGCTAGCATGACTGCTTCGCAGAAGGAGGTGACGGCGTCCCATTCCGTCTCGCTCCGGACCATGGATTGAACCAAGGCCGGACGCGAGAGGTCGCCGCCGCCGATCGCCGCTACGAGGACACGGCGGTGCTCTGCCCACACGGGGCAGATCTTCACCGTGTGCTCCACCGTGTCCTCCGGTCGATCCTCACAATGGTAGCACCCGGGCGTTTCCTCCCGCCCGATTCGGTGCAGGAACCTCCCGAAACAACCGTGTCCGGTGAGGAGCTGCGTCAGGCGGAAGGTGAGGGCGCCGTTACGCCTCTCTAGCCACTCCTCAAAGAGGGGACTTATCGCCACTCATTCCGAACCCTTACATATAAATTTCTCATCAGTGATTTTTTTAAAGCAGCTGTTCCATATTTTGACCGGTTTTTTAGCTTTAGGGTACCTATTGCAGGTTTGTAGGAAACATCAGTGTTTTTTTTAAATTACCGAGAAAAAAAACTATGGAGGGGGGTATACAGCGTGTAACAGAAAGGGTATAATCATAATGGAATACTGTGGTGGTTCTTTAGTCATCTGATCCCGCTCCCGTTTACTAAATTAAGATTTTTATTTTATTTCCTTTGGTAGGTACGGACCATCAAACTAAACCACTTTCTCTATGGACCACCATCGAAATCGTAAAAAAATAATCAGCTGTCTTATACAAAATTTCAATACCTACTCAACCCAAATGTATGGGACAGCAGATTATTTTTTTACGATTTGGATGGTGGTCCCATAGAGAAAGTTGTTCAGTTTGATGGTCCGTACCACAGTATTCCATATGATTATATCCTTTCTGTTACACACTGTATATCAGAACGATGTAGGTACTAAATACGAGGTAATCGTTTGTACGTCAATGTTCTCACCCTGTACTTTCGTATCGGTTTATACAGGATTGACAAACCTAAGTGCGGTAGCGTACCGATGTCAGTCCCGTTAATTTGTGACTTGTCCATCATCGGTACCTATCACTAATAGAATATCACTTTGTCTAGCTCCAGTCGGTCGTCACATATACTAGAACAGTTGGAAAATTTTAGTCGGTTTGTTGACACTAAAGGAAATAGGACCCACAGGACTTCCTGACCTCCTTTCCTGTTCCATAAACATAAAGAATGGTGTATTGGTGTTGCAGGTTTTATATATTATTCATAAGAGTTACGAGTTTATTAGTTAAGCCATAAAAGAACACAACTCCCTGAGTATCTGAAGTTCCTGCTTTTACCCGCTGATTTGGCCGCGTGGACGCCGGAAGTTATCCCACGGGAACGTAAAAGGAATACAATTCCCATAACCTAACTGTTGTCTATCTGTGTTGCCGTCGAAATCTGTTTAGCTGCAATCGCTAAAAAACGTTTTAGGGTTCCGTTTTTTGCCATTCGGCTACGGAACCCTAAAAAGTACCTTTAATCCGCATTAATAATAATAACATTAAGGATGTTGCCCTTTAACAAGGATTCTCTGAGTCTGATTATAAGAAGTAGTTGTTTGCAGTCAGTGCACAGTAGAGTCGTATTACTAAATACGATTTCATTCAACTTTCCCACGCATTCAGTATCCATTTCCAATCTATTCCTACGAGTGGGTATTGTAGGTACGTGCAATACTGTAAACCGGTCTGCTTTAGTGTCGGCGGGCGTCCCGGAGCGGGCAGCCCGACAAGCATGCTCCATATCCACGAGCTCAATACGAACCGATATAGAATGTCGGACTGCGTCTGTTTCCATACCGCGTACATACTTATAACTGGTTCGAGTACTGGGTTCGATTCCAAAGTAGGACAAAGTGTTATTGAGATTTTCTAATTAAGATGTGGTCAGTAACAGCCCGGAGTCTGGAGTTGTGTTCGAACCATACCAATGTGGGACATTATGGGGTCCCACAGGGGTCCGCGCGCGTGCGCGTGTCGGGTTACGGCCCACTCCCTCTCACGGAGGGTCCAGTGTCCTTGCTGGACACACACTGGGCACATTCGAGGCAGAATAAGCGAACAGCAACTTGTGAGCCTATGTCCAGTTGTGGAAGTGTTTCAGCTGAGGGACGATTGTAACATGTGTGTGTGTGTAGATGTGTTTTATACAAAATGTGGGCTGAAAAGTGTGGCAGTGTGTGTGTGTGTGTGTGTGTACGACGTGTGTGTCGATACAACACTACTTACTGGTTCCGAGAAAACTGGCATGGTATGTTCATAAGTTATAAGGTAAATGAACTAAAAGATCCACACTGTTTCCGGCTGAAAATTAGGTTACCGGCTTCTTTCCTCATTCGTGGGTGTTGTAAAAGGGGCCATTAGCTGAGCGGTTACCACGTGTTGTTATATTAAGAAGGCTTACGTGCATTGTGCGCGGCAACTGCTAGCTATCTGTCACCTGCCCTCCGCACCTGCCCAGTGCTCTGGATATTATTTACTCTGCAAAGATAGACCCCCCTAGAACTAGCGTACTCCCGTATAGCCACAACAACGCCACGATCAATTTGGCCAAATGAGTCATAAAGTCATGGGTTGTCCAATTACTGAACATAGAGAAGATTGCGAAGATTAACAAATAATCATCTCACCTTTTCATACGATTTTGTACCGTGTCAAGCCTACAGCACCTAACAATGGTTCCGTACTCTCATTGCAGTACTATAAAATAATATTTCATGATGGAAACACATTAATAATAGTCATTCCAACAAAAAAAATAGTTTCTGATCTATGCTGAGCGCTCTCTGCTCTGACGAGCTCTACACAATGTGCTCGACACATACACATACAATTAGAAAGAATACCCTACTAACACAGCATAACATCACGCCGGTCTCCGAAGCACCACCATACCATATAGAACCCATATATTTCGCCAGTTTCGTTTAAGTCCTGTGTTGTTGTTGGTGTTATGTTGTTGCCCGTTACGTTTAAGCACTTTGCCATTTCGTAAATTGTACCGGTAATGGGGTTGCAACACGTATTCTTCTTCCACTCTCCCTATCAACCGATACTGTATCATTCACTGCCCTTCTTTTCATAATTTTCCTCATACCAATAATATTTAGTTTAAACTTTTTTGCTTTTTTAACCACTTTTGCTTTTATAAACCACACACTCCGGGAAAAACCTAATTATACGATGCCCGACCTATGAATCAAAATCAAAATAAGTTTATTAACCAATAGAAACAAAACAGTTGTCATATAAGAACCTAGGAAATCATGATAAGCAGTAGCTAGCACGTGGCCACCAACCCACTTCAACCATTTAGTTACATTCACATAAACACCTATGTTTTTACATTTGCACACTCTTTAAGTATCGCTTGCTTGCACGTTCACATTGATTGCTCAGTTTTACGCCTAATTCCTGCCATACAAACCACCACCTACACCTAAACTAGGAGCCACTAATATAAACGTAACATACACTTCAATATAAACAAATCCTGTTCTCCACTATGTGATTCTGCATACTGCTCAACAACGTGCTGCTGCCCACTGCTGGGAGACAGCCCTTCTCTCTGGGACAAGGACAGTCGGCCATTATCCACCACGCCGGATCAGAACCTCAACAGATTTAAGGACTTCTAAATAAAAACGTCTAGTAAACTATCTCAAACCAAACCACTAGAATCAAAACCACCACCTCCATCTAGTGAGTAGCTGTCTCTATCTCATTAGCCCCGAGTTGTACTTGAATCAGAAGGTGTAAACTAAACGACGGGTCTTCGTAAGGTATCGAGTGATTCTCAACCAGCAGATGTGATGGCAAAGTATTTCAAGTGACAGATGATACGATCGCGGAAAAGTTCCATTCAATAAAGTTATATTTGTAGAGAATTTAGCCGTTCGTTGGACCCAGGAAACAGAGACAGGTGAGCTGATTATTTTTAAATCCAAATAAAAGCGTTGCCACGGCTGAGCCAGCGAGCCGCCCAAACCGTTCTGATGCTGATTCGAAGACTATCGTATTTGTCGAACTAAAAAAGGAATGGCAAGCGCAGCGGCCGCCGGGAGGGGGGAGAGGTGGAGGGGGGATTCTCCTGGATCTCCGAGAGGGAACGAAAACTCGGAGTCAGGGTGGGACTGCCGAGCGGAATAGTCTCTCCTTCGTCGATCGTCCAACACACAACACAATGGTAAGTGTAAGACACAGTGACACCAGTGAATACATAAGTGATAGTACAGTGAATTGTGATGAAGTGGTGAACACTTTGAAGAAACTCGCGCTGCAGATACCAATGAACACGTCGCCGGTTTAACTAATAACAAAGCAAATAATACGAACAACGCCGCGATAATAGTTCATATGTATTACTACAGTAGTGAACCAATCGATACTGGTGGCGATAACTTAACAGTACATTGCAACAATGCAGTAAACGTTTTTGATTAACTAAGCAGAACTCAATTCATATGTAAGTGCATAAAAACAATAAGACAATCGTAAAAGAATCGCTCGTTTCCGGTTTCGAAAGTAAAATCAAGTTGGGGATATATACTTGGATAAAATTAAATAAAATACCTACATAATAATCAAAATCAAGGCCATCTAAATTAACTAGATTTAAAGTCTGAATATGCATCGGTTAAACCTAAAGACAGGAAGTCCATCTGAAATGGAACCAATGGTAGAAAGAATTATCTGAACACATATCAAACAATACAAATTGTTTAAGTAGTTATAAAATTAGTAATAAAACGAAAAATTCAAAGCTGAAACTGGATAAATGGGAGCACGCGCTCTTCTATAAATAACATGATGTAACTGAGTAGCGGAGATGAGGCGGGCGGCAGCACAGGCCGAGCGGGCTAAATATAGAGGCGCCACTAGCCACGCCTAATCGGGACTGGGCCGGTGAAAACACGCGGTAATTACCATGCAATCAATAATCGAAAACAAAATAAATTCAAAATCAAAAAGCTAGAAATCAAACAATTTAATAAAATCATAGACGAACTAGAAACTTTCAATACGAGAATAAACACAAATGATGACGAAAGGAAAAGTAGTTCACAAGCCAGATATGACGAAAATAGGAACGGTATAAATAATCAAGTCTACTGACGTTGCAATGAGGAATTCGCAGCTCAACATCTGAAATTCAACGGCCTACAATCGCACATGGAAATAAACTAGAGCCACGCAAACTAAACGGGGAACACAGGTTGAACATTGAACAAACATATTGACAAAGATTCTTGAAGGGATTTGACTAATGAATAATTTTGTTTACAGGCGGATAAAGATAAGAAAGTAAAGAAGAAGAAGGTAAAGGAAGATGCACCAGCAGAAGAGGCGCCAGCAGCAGCTGCGCCCGCCGCCACTGGAGGCAGTGACAGGCAGTCGTCCCGCGGAAGCCGCAAGGCCAAGCGTACCGGCTCCAATGTCTTCTCCATGTTCTCACAGAAGCAGGTCGCTGAGTTCAAGGAGGTAAGCATCGTCAGTCAACTAAATAAAATTTAGTCTCCTAGACTTTTTACATGGTGTGTTGGTTTAACTAGAATAATGTAGCACTGTATATTTAGTGTATTGTCTGTCGTAATATTTTACCAGTATTTGAAACTGACGGCATCAAAACTGTAAAAACAGGATTTACTGGATTCGCTATAATAAAAAATAGCAACGATCCTTTTCCGCCTGACTAGAGTAATCGCTTGAGTCTGGAAATCTTATATTAAAAGAATCTTTATATAAGAAAGGGACATCCAAATGTTTATAAGATCAATCTTAAAACAGAACAGTTATCTGCGTCAATTATCTAGAACTTTACGAATTATGTCACAATCGTGTTTAGCTCGTGCTCGTCCGCCTGTTTAGTAAACATGGCCGGCCATCTCTTGATAACATTGCCTTTCATAATGCACACATTTTCAAAATTGTACGTTCGTGCCACATCATCAGTTTACAACTTAGCACAGCTTACTACGACGCTAAGGATGTAAGAGATTTTACATTAAGGTGGATGCGCAAGGGTAGCCCGCGAAATTTAAATTTTCTTATGTTTATTGCAATTTGCAGGTCAGTGTCAGGTTGTATGTTGATGAAAATATGAATCGCACCAGTAACACTTATGGAGTTACAGAATTATAATCATTCAAATCATCAATATAGCTCTACAAGTTCATATAATCACATTCAATAGCTATTTCATGAAAAAGTCACTCTTTGAGATTATATGAACTTGGAGGGTTGTACTGATGATTTGAATGAATATAATTCTGTAACTCCATAAGTGTTACTGGTGCGATTCATATTTTCATCAACATACAACCTGACACTGACCTGCAAATTGCAATAAACGTAAGAAAATTTAATTTTCGCGGGCTACCCTTGCGCATCCACCTTAAGTAAAGACTTCCCGATACACAAACTTTGAAGGGTTCTTAGCACTTCCTAGAAACTTTTATATTCTACATGTTCTGACGATACATCTCTCTTCTACAGGCCTTCCAGCTAATGGACCACGACAAGGACGGCATCATCGGCAAGAACGATCTGCGCGCCACCTTCGACTCGCTCGGCAGGCTGGCGTCGGAGAAGGAGCTCGACGAGATGGTTGGTGAGGCATCCGGCCCCATCAACTTCACCCAGCTCCTGACCCTCTTCGCGAACCGCATGTCCGGCGGCTCCGACGAGGACGACGTCGTTATCAACGCCTTCAAGACCTTCGACGACGAGGGCAAGATCGACTCCGAGAGGCTCAGGCACGCGCTCATGACCTGGGGCGACAAGTTCTCCGCCGACGAGGTCGACGAGGCCTACGACCAGATGGAGATCGACGACAAAGGCTTCATCGACACGACGAAGCTGATCACCATGCTTACCGCCAGCGCTGAGGAGGAGGAAGGCGGCGAGGCCGCGTAAATATTCCATCATAGTCATCATCGAAACAAGAGGTGTTGAGACGCGCACGCAGAACACCGCCCGGCCGCCACGGTTCAAACTCATCGGATTAAAGACCACGATGTGAACCGACAACATTTTTTATTTAATTTCTTTATGTAATTAATTTATTGTTTCCATTTTTTTAATTTATATATAATGAAAATATAGTTCTACTATTACCAAAGTATTGTGTAGTACTGTCCCCGTACTATGTTTGACCAACTGCAGAAGAGATATTTATAAGGAATACTATGTATTCATATTCTGTTTCAAATAAAGAATCCATAAAGTCTGAACTAAATGACATGTGTCCTAAAGGTCACACTTTTACAGAAACATGAATCTTATCATTACACCACATGATGCACCTGCATAGTCAGACAAGACCCTTAGACTTATACAATAGTGGGTAGAATTATATTTATACATTATACATAGGTAATTAAGTACAATATTTGGAAACGCTTCACTTACAGTGATCACATTTCTATCTTAGAGAAGAAAAAAACACTTGATACACTATAGGTACTTGTCAGAGTTTCTGCAGAAATTAGGCCAACTGACTGGAACTCTTGTGTAGGTGGGGCTGGCGACCTGTAGCTGCGAATTGTAGGTTGCAAGTCCTGCTGCTACTACAGTTCAACTCTGTAAAACTCGTGAAACCCAGCACTCTAATCCTACAACACGTTGCTCACACACATTGTAGATACCAAATTATTCTCCAACCTAATTTTAACAAATACCCACGGCTTACAAACCATATATCTTTAATATTATTTGAAAGGCTGTTGGCCCTGGGTTCGAATCCCATCAAGTCGTCAAGAAAGCCAACCTGCTGAACCATAACACCTACCAGCTACCTACAATTTCTTGCGAAGAACCCTTGTTCTTTCCAAAAACGTAGTTAACACTGAACGGGTAGTAACTTACTTGATTCCTCTAGGCAGCCTTCAATACTACAACTACTACTAAATTAATAGTTTTCTCTAACATTAATGGCAGAAGTCCAAGTTATTGAATGACGTCTACGCCCTGAGGCAGGATATGGTTAGACTGTTAGTGATAAGTTGATAAGTTTAGGTGGAATTCCCTCGTCTGCGCCACGTTGAGTGGCATAAGGGGGGGGGGGGGGGGGCTTTATTTCCACAACTCTCTCCTCTTTTTGACGTTTTAACGTCAAAAACATTACGAAAACATAACCTCAAAATGAGATTTTTTTAAATTTATAAAACAACTATGCACGTCCGGCAGGGAGGGGAAGTGGGTTGGCGACTCTACAACTGCCCAACTACCCCCCACTCAAATTCCAAACCTTACCCCAGACAGGTGAACAGTTTTCCTACCCTGGGAATTAAACCTAGGATCACACGCTCTGCAGAAGGCAACCCACCACTAGACCAATGACGCAGTCTTCTTGTAACGTTATTAAGTGTGTGGCAAAATGGATTACAAACGAGCTAGCATTCGAGATTCACTAAGTAAACCTTTTTCCATTGCGGAGCAGATTTGCTTTTTTGAACGAAACATTTTCTATCACTGACAGAAAGACGTCACAATGACATTAACAGTCGTTCCAATCGAGTCGACTTGTGATTGTGAATGACAATGGCTACAGAAATTATTAACCAGAATATAACGAAGACATTCAAGTATTCGTTCCCGACATGCACCAACGAGGAGTTGATGTTCAAGCTGGAGGTGCCGGTGGTTATTCCTCACGCCGGCTCCACCAGGGAGCTCGTACAGAGGGTCATCAACATGTTCGTTATGCCTGTGTATTTGGAGGAAGGTATATAATAATTAACGCTATAATATTGTGCCTAGGACATTAGGATTGTATGTGCACGTAGATGTATTGATTATAGGTCGAAACGGCGGCGTAGTTGAACAGTGTTTGTACTAGTTATCTTACCCTCCCACTTTTTATCTAGTGTTTTCATTATTCATATAGAACCTGTTTATTTGGTTACAACCATAACAACACTAAACAAGACTACTGATGAACCCTTGCACTACTCCAGTTATTTGCAATCTCCTCTAACTATTTAATGTTACTAGTAAATAAGTAAACTGCTATTTTACGAAGCCAATAAATTAACCAAATCTTACTTAAATTCCAGACCTAAATGAGAAACTAGCACAATTTGTAGCAGAAGAAACTAAAAACTTCCACAATGAGAGAGACATGAAGCTTCTAAACCAACTGAAAAATAGTGAGATCAACGTGGAAGGCATTGTGAAGGGCTGGGAGAAACTTTTCAAAGACAATGTCATGGAGTTTGCGGAGCAGAAGGGCACGTCCGATGAGGAGGTGTTTGCAGCTGCTTACCACAAGCTTGTGCACTCTCCCGCACTTGAGACTATTCTACAAGTTGAGAACTCTTATGCTAAGACTGTCATGAACACACTCAAGAACAGGGATGAAGATATCAAGAAACTAACACAGAAGTAAGCACTTCCTAGAGTACCCCTATAAGCAATATTGTAAGAGTTTCGCGTGGCGTTCACACTCGCAATTTACTCGCATCCACTGGAGGAGTGCAAGGAGGTGTGGGCTGTTATTTTATTTGGGTAATTTTCTAACTTAGGGTCTTGCAAAAAAAATGGCCCATCGCAAAGCTGCAGTTTTCTTTGAAAAATAATGAAGGTGAACTCTCTGGTTTTTCATTAAAAAAGAGCATAATAATTATTTTTATTTTGTTTAATAATGTAAGTAGATTCCTGACAACAAATCACTGAGAATGTTTTTATGTGGCAGAATTCTCATTGTAGCTCATCTAACACAAATACCCAAGAGAATCTTCATGACAAAGAAGAACAACGAAGTACTATTCCTAACAAAAAAATGTTCTGCGAAAAAAAAACTGACTTCCAAAAAGACACTAAAACTGTAAAATAACTTTACTTGTCAAGTCGGTTACTTTGTTTGCATCCTTCACTTTTTTGCCACTGACTTCCGAAAGTAAAGTTAATTTTAACCGACTTCAAAATGTATGTATGTTCCCCGATTACTCAAAGATGGCTGGACCAATTTGGTTTATTTTTTTTTTGTTTGAAACGGTATACTTCCCAGGTGGTCTCATGATCATCAAGTCAGGATCTGATGATGGGATCCTGGAGAAATAGAGAGAACTCTTCAAATTTTATAGGCACACTTGAAGCAAATTGGGAGTTTTTGGAAAAGTACTTTCTCGGAGTTGTCCCATTTCAATTTGGTGAAGATCTGATGAAGAACTTCGAAGATAGGCAACGGAACTCCTCAATAAATGATAGCCTATGGACTGGGATTACTTAAATCTCATGTCAGGCTATTGTTTACACCAGTTCATAACATAAAATCACGGCAGTGGTACGGGTAAGAACATGTGAACCACTAAAAACTGAAAAACAAAAAAACTTTTTTGCAATAAATTAAACCAACTTCAAAAACACAAAAAAAGTAAACAACAGTAATAAAAAAAAATAAGTTAAGCTTAAGAAATCGGTGACTTTTGTTAGTTTGATTTTGTTTTTTTTGTCACTGACTTTTTTTTCCGTATGGGAAATCATCCCTCCCGCTCTGGGCGGAGCGACAGGGAGTGTCAGACTTGTACTGAGTAAAACCCATCCATGTTCCTTCTTTTGCCCTTTGTGTCGCCCAGGGCCGCGGTTTCTCTTTCCTTCGGTCCTTTCGGACCCCTTCCCGTTTGCTGACATCTCTTTGAGGCGCACGTGGAACACGAACGCGCCATCGACACGGCCTCTCGTCATAAGACGGACAGACGGCGAGCTAGCCCATAGCTCACCGTCCACAGGCCCGCACCTACGGTGGCGGGGGGCCACCGCGGCGGCTGGGACGTGAGGTTCTCTCCCTCTCACGACTGTTTCGCAGAAGGAGGTGACGGCGAGCCATTCAGTCTCGCTCCGGACCATGGATTAAACCAAAGCCGGACGCGAGTGACATCTGAAGCTAAAGATATTTTTTACTTTTTTGTGTTTTTGAAGTCGGTTTAATTTGTACAGTTTTTTAGTGTCTTTTTGGGAGTCGGGTTTTTTTCGCAGAAAGTTTTTATTTTACCTTTTTTAGTTGTAGTATCCCACACAAATTTTTGTCACGAAACAATTTTTACATTGTAACTAGAAGTTATTATCGAACCATCATGACGTCAATAAAGGGTGTAACAAGACCCTTAACGAAGCCGAAAGCCACTTATTCTCCCGGTCATTGCGATATTTTTTTTGTTCTAGACCATACCTGGGAACTTTCTAGTTACGGAGATATTGGGAGTTAAAGTTCCAACTTTTTCACAAGTTTTTTTTTTTAAATACTTGTTTTTATTGTAAGATTTGTACTGTAAATACCTCCAAGACCCCCGTACTATTCAATCCATCCATCAGCACAATGTTTTAAGTCCGCTACATTGAGTCCTACCGTAAAACGTGATTTTTCACCCCCATTTTTCAATTTTTGCGTAAAGTTACTTAGTTTGATGTACATAATGCTTGGTTGACGGCTTCGTGAAGGGTCCTGTTAAACCCTGTATAGCCCAAGAAGAAGAAAATACGTATTAAAGGGAAAAAAAAAAAACAAATTATTGAACGGATTTTGATGAAATTTCTATGGGACCAAACAGGAAGCATAATCTTTCACAAAAAAAAAGAAATTTTCAAATTCTTTCATAAATGACGGAGCTTTGAGGTCACAAACATATTTTAAAAAATAGGCGAATTGAGAACCTCTCCCTTTTTTAAGAAAGTTGGTTAAAAAATTATTTTATTTTTTTAAATAAATTTCTCTGATCTTTGCCAGACAAACTGAAGAAATGGAAGAAAAAGTCCGCCTTCTAAGTACAACCACAACAGAGGAAGAGATCAACGATTTAGCGGCGCAGCAGTTTGAGCAGCAGGCACTCGTGCAGGGGCGCTGGGGCTCGCAGCTGGACGCGCTCAGGCAGACGCAGCGCGCGCAACACCGCACCTGGCTCATGAACACCCTTGAAGAGTATCAGAGCACCTCAGCTCTTAATACACCCAGGTACTGAGTAGCAAGGGCTGGCTCTCACAGCTGCGAGTTTTACGTGGGACTATAATGTAGTATGTATGTTTGCAGCAACTCGCCTCTAGCCACATTCTCGCCCGAAGCGGTGTCAGTCCCGTCGCCGGCCGCGCCGTCTGGCGAGCGCCTGGAGGAGAGCTTTACCATACACCTGGGCAGCCAGCTCAAGCAGACGCACAACATCCGCATCGTCGCCTGCGACCTGCTCGACCTCTGCGCCGTCGACCAAGTTGACAAGTCAGTATACGTTCACTCGTTCAGTAGTCTGCTGGTTTTCACAGACTGCGTCTTTACTCAAAAGGCCAGTCCGAATGTTAGTATGTAAGTTAGCCCCGCACCGTGCACTGCGCAGCCCCAGCGACGGGTCGCGGCGCCTGCAGACGTCGCTGTCGCTGTACGCGGCGGAGCTGGCGGGCGTGGTGCTGCTGAGCGACAGCCCGCCCCGCCGGCCCGCGCCGCCCACCACGCTGCTGCTGGCCGCGGCCGCGCAAAGCACTGAGCACCACTTCGCTGACGTGGAGCATCAGCTCCGGGATATTAGCGAGAAGGTGGAAGAACCTGTGAGTATTTTTTTCTTGTTTTTTTTTTTATCATGTCTGTCGAAATTCGCAAACGAATTTAATTCTATTTTATTTTATTTATTTGGATAAACTAACGGTTACACATTACAGTATTAAACAGAATTACCTATATCTAGGTTGTGAGTAAATGTATAACCAACGACATTTTCCACACATTATAAAAACCAATAAAGACGAACAATAAAATTACATAATGTTAAACAAAATAGACAGAGCAAGTCCAATACCATGCTATACCTAAGTGCTTGTTCGCGTAATGCGCGGCGCGCGGCGGCGGGTGTGGGCACGGTAGACGTGGCGAGTTCGTGTTCACATTGGCCGCCAGGCGTTTGCGCGAGTGTGACGTGTTGTCAGAGGTTGAAAACATGGACGACGATCTTCTACGTTTAACCGGAAATTCATACTTAAGTGGCCGTGGTACCGCGCCCGCACCCGCCGCCGCGCCCGCGCGTTCCAACATGAACAAGCACTAAGACATAAAATAAAACAATATAGAACAAGTAAAATTACGCCTAGTAAAAATATTAATAGCTAAAAAAAAATATACGTTAAGAAGTTTATAGTTGCACATCATTTTCAATTATGCCCTTTAAACAAATGTCGGCAGGTTTTGCGCAAATATATCTTTCGATACTGTTATAATATTAATAAATCGTGCAGCTCGCGACAAAGGGGCTAACTTGAGCAGGTTAGTCCTAGCCGCTGGCGCGTGTAACAGTGCGGGGCGGCGGCGCGCTCCCACGCACCGCGACCCTAGCAGTACGCTCGCCACGTACTTAACTGGCGCCACGTCCCTTCTTACTGCCAGCCTGGTGTACCCCACCATGCCCAGGACGGACAGACTTGGGTACATTAGGGGGCAAAAGGGATAAACTCCATACTGCTTAAGATAGAGAAATCTAAAGAATTCATTCTGCATTTTTCCAACATGAGGCTGTATTTTGCTTCATGTGGATTCCAAATGAATGCACTTGTTTCCAGGTGACTTCTCACAAGGGCATTATATAAAACCTAGATCTTATTATATTCACTAAGCGCTCAGGACCTCACAGTTCGAGCTTTTGCAAGACAGTTTGCTAATTACCTATTATTATCCTTTTTGGGTTCGATTCCTGTGTTGGGCAAAGTGTATTCAGTTTTTCCAACAAGAATTCCTCAATAAGCCCGAAATCCAGCTTGACCCTTAATTGCATGAGATCGAACGTAACTGGTGAAATGTGAGTGTAGTATAGAGACAGCTCTGTCCGGCGCAACAGGCGTGATGTTCTATTATGTGCCAGGTGGAACGTCGCAACAAGCAGCGCGTGAAGGAGCTAGCAGAGAACGTGGCCATCGGCTCCAACTCGTCCAACAACAACGGCTCGCGGTTCCGCACAAAGCGCAACCTGCAGACCGGCGACATCTTCATCACGAAGCACAGCAATCTGGCTGAAGTGCACGTCGTGTTCCACCTCATCGTCGATGACTCCTCACTGCGTTCCGGTGAGTGCTTCATACGACAGCATAAGCATAGCACAGTCAGCCTATGAAGTTGACTTTGCTGGCCACAGGTCTCCTCGGCAAGAGAGGGAGTGGGAGATGTCTTTGAATATTTGATTCTAGGACGAACCGGTTTCTTGACGATGGTTTTCTTCGCTATTTTGGAAGCAAAGATGCTTTATACAATGAAAGCAGTAAAACGTGCTTCAATTCTCCTATGTAGACTGGACTTATACAAAATGCTAAAATCACCAAGCGACCTAAGGGCCCACTCTGGACCTAACTTTATGAAAATTGACAGCTCGTCGGAAATATTCGCGCAGGCTTACGTTTTTGTTTATACTAAATGCATTAATTCATTACAGTTATTTTTTGTGAAAAATATTTAATATTGCTTATGCTCCTCTCATGCATGAAGTTGTAGCTTCATATCCGGGCAAGTGACTTTTTCAATTCATAAATGTATTTTCTAAATTTATCTTGCAGGCTGCACTACTTAATAATTTTAAGCGACTGCAAAGACAAGCCGTACCGTTTTTATCTATTACTAGCCTGACTCGACAGACGTCGTTCTGTCAACTATTGGAAACTAGTCCTACAAACTTATCTTTTCTGGTTAAGTTCTGGTGATGGTGCACAATAGGTTGTGATGACACCTTTAGTTTTAAGTTATTGTAACCAGAACAGATAAATTTGTGACACTATACAGCCTCAAATGTGAAATTTACCAACACAAAAAAAAAGATGGTAGTTCAGAGTGAGCACTTCATTTATTGACTATCAAATAATTACCGTTATAAATTAAAAAATAACTACAATTATTCCTACCTACGTTATACCTACTAACAATAAATTTGCATCGTGTCAATATACCCCTGCCATGTCATAAACAACAACTACTTACAAAAAACAATTTTCTGTTTTGAACACTATACTTAAGTAGGTATGTAATATTGTGTTAAATGATATAATTTGTTCGATTACCTGGAGCGTAAACAAACAAAGCTCTTGGTTTTCCAACACGGGTACAGTCAACATAGAATTGGGCATGCGAGAAACATGGGTTTCGGGATTAATGTCGCAAACACTCAATGACTGCACCTGAGTGACATTTATGGCAAAAGGAAACTGCAGTGGCAAATTCAAATGGTATGTCATTCGGAATCACTGGGATACGTGGTATCAAAACGTCTGCTTCATACTTTCCCTTTAGGATGGTTGCTTCGATCACGTTGTTGAGTTTTTTACCGCTAACCTTGTGCCGTTACAAAGATCAATTGGTTGATGATTCACAACATTATGATCACCGATCCGACCTTTAATGCGGCAATCCTTGCAATTCCAGCGAGTTCAAAAGTTCTGGTGGATAGATGACGGCATCATCTTGGTTGGTAGCGGAATCAACTAATTGGTATGTCCTCAATTCACCGGCAATTTCATTTTGAAATTTTAATTATTTACATTCATGTTTTTGGCGGCCAAAATAGCTCGTTCGCTCAACCAAATATGATCTCTGTAAGTTTGGGAACACATTTTTAAGAGATCGGTTTTTGATTCAGTATACTGACAAAATTTTCAGGAAAGGTAAAGCCAGTCAACATTTCTACAGGGAATTTTCAATTACCTGTGTCAATAAGTTGTTTTGAAAGAATTTCTCGGATCAGATCGATCATTTTGCAACTCCACACGCATATCCTTGCTTAACTTTAGTATACTGAAGTGTTTCCACTAAATGGAGGACTTTAAACGTGTATTAAGTTCATCAGCTGGAGTTCACTGTGGCATAAGCATAATCAGCCTTTAATGTTCCTACTGCTGGGACCTCTCCTCTCTATGAGAGGGAATGGGAATGGGCTATAATCCACCACGCGGGCCCAGTGCGGGTTGGTAGATGTCACATGTCTTTCGAATTTTTGGTTCTAGGACATGCCGGTTTGCTCACGATGTTTTCCTTCGCCATTTTAGAGAGCAGTGGTGATGAAATAAATTACACAAAGTAATGCGCCAGCCTGGGTTCGAACCCACGATTTACTTTTCGTAAGTCGGGTCGCTGCAATGGGCCACCGCTGCTCTCCCCTGATGCTCTCACCTGGTCACTGTGGAATGACTGGTAAAGTTCGACGAAAATGTCCTGCTAACAAATCATCACACCATCGATTCGGTTTTCATTGCTGCGCAGATCTTGCATGGTTTGATCGAATGCCTCTAAAGACTTTTTATGTGCCAAGTAAATCCCTCCAGTTCCATAATTTACAACTTTCATAAGAGTATCAAATACAATTTTTTCTTTTTGGATATATTCGAACTGATTCTCAGAACGTACAGATTTTCGCGTTGCAACTTTTTATTAGAATGCATGCCTGATTGAAATGATACTTTGTTTGCCATCATCAAACACATGTCCTCAATTAATATTAAAGCTTCGTTGTTTTCTTCACCGACATTCATCTTTGTACTTGATCCATAAATCTTTTTTTTTATGGGAAGCATGTTGAAATAATTAAAAAAAACACTGTTCGTATTTGATGAGTTTGTGAAAAATCAGCAACATCATTGAGTTTGATCACAATGAGCGTCATTTTCTAACGATTGCAAACGTTAACATGCTTCTCTGTAAGAGCCACACATCACAGCATCAACAGGTTGTAAATGTTGTAATGAAATTGGGTCTCGAACATTGACTAACGGTTAAACATACATTCACGTAACCAGGTACAGGCTTTCCCTGTTACCAGCTTTGAATTTTTTTGATGATGCGTTCCATGCAAAATATCTCGGCGACATCTTGCAAACTGATCACTTGCGAATGTCGCAAAGAAACTTGACAGTGTTGTCGCTAGTGGCAAAATACGCCAATAGCAATAGCTCCAATAGCTAAAGATCGCAGTGAGACGACTGTGTTCTTGTATGGCGAATGAAAAGATTCTCCAAATGGCTCATTGCTGCTGACATAATATCTTGATTCCTATTTGGAATTGCGAAACTTCATCTTTGGCATTATAAGATGCAAAACCAAATACAGCCATGTCGCTTCGTTTTGTGACGTACTTGCAAACATATCATTATTTGATGGACTTGATAGAATTGCAGTACTCAACATTACGATGCGCTTTGAATGTTTTTGAAAGCAGCGCCGAATACGGAACAATCCAGCTGTTGTGGACGACAACGTCTTAATTCTTGACTTTCAACGTTATTGTTCTGCCGTTAACCTCAGCAGAGCGACGACGATACAGGGAGTTACCGGCATTACCTGTGATTGTGTCAGCTAAAAAAGCACGCGGATAACGTTTGGAGCATTTGTTTTCGATCATACGTGGTGGTTCCCGGTTGCGATTGCCACATGGTCCATGAATCATATTTGTTGTTACAACTTTGGATCTGTTTCCTGATCTGGAATTTCAACGCATATAATAGCGTCAATTTATCCAGTCTTATTTTATCGACCATCCACAGGAGAATATGCGCATTAGACAATCCTTTTCTGTCACTCGTCAGAGTACATCCAACATCACACATTTCCGAAGACTAAACTTCACAATGAAGTTCTGGAATGCATTGAGTTTCTGCTTGAATATTCATGCTGTAATATGACAATCGCTATTATCATCTAGATCAAAAAAAGATATCCATCCTCTACTCGGTAAAATGTCAGCAGATATTATAAAGCATCATACGAACGATGAGTTTCCCTGACACGCTGAATAAAAATATCGTAAGACTCCATATTCTCGCCAGCAACCACAATGGCAACTTCATTCAACGTCAGTACGTCAGTATATAAAATAAATAAAGAAACTGTATAAAATGAAAACTATTTATTTAACTATTTTTTAAATCTAACAGCATAAAAAAAAAAACAAAAAAGTAACAAACACAAAAATTTTATACCTACCGTTTAGGGATTGAACTTGCGAACCAAAAACTTACAACATTAAAAAATATAAATAAATCACAAAAAGAAATAAGTGGCTGGGGTTCGAACCTGCGAACAGTGGTTTACAGGCGGCCTTGGAACTATTAGGCTTTTTGTACCACTGACGGTTTGACTAAAATAGCTATTGACATGCATGCGGTAAAACAGTTGAAGACTATGGACATACTGAGTTAATTTCGTGCTTTTTTTTTTAAATATCAAAATTTTCTTGAAACCTTGTCCCGAAAATAAGGAATACAACAAAAAAAAATCAGGCCAATCCGTCGAGCCGTTCTCAAATGATGCTCCGCAATACATTTGGGCAATTCATTTTTATATACTTACTAGCTGACCCGCGCAACTTCGTCTGCGTGCGTGCGTACATAAAAGAAAGAGAGGTTAGACTGTTGCCATACGTCCGGAATTTTCCGGACAAGTCCGGAAATATAGGTCTTTGTCCGGAATGCGGGGGGAATCTTAAACCGTCCGGAATTTCTACAAATAAGTGAAGAGTGAAATAAAAAATGAAAAAACGCAAGTTTTATAGATAAACTACAGTCACAAATCATGCAATAAGCTTCAGTCGGTTCTTTTCCTTCTTTCAAAAAAGAATATTTGGTTTTCATCACTTCAGTAAACGTACATTGTCGTTTTCTACCACTACCTGATGCCATTGTCGTAATCTTCGACACATATACACTATGAATCCGCAATACGTACGAGTACGTACGAACTTCAAAATCACTTCTAATCGCTGCAAAGACAAACGCTAGACTAAATCAAAACAAACTCAAAGCAAAAGCACACGGTGCGCGGGTGTATCATGTGCGCGGGCGAACGCAGGCGACAGAGAGGCGCTTCCCCCTCACCCCTTACCATTTCACCGCGCGCGTGTCAAAATTCGAACGATTTGGCAATCGATTTGGTTAGTTTATTTACTTGCACGATGCGTAACGATTTTAATAAAAAATTAACAAGATTGTCCGGAAATTTCATGGAATGTCAGGAATTTTCTCCGGATTTTTGATATTTTGATCTGGGAACCCTAGGTTAGAGAGAGTATGCGTCAACCTTAAAAGTTAAAATGGCCATAAATGGTGGTACATGGTTATAAATGGCCATTGCGGATATTTTTTTAGAGCTTTTTAAGAGGGACAATTCCCACATACATGATAATTGCGTAACTTTAACCGTTCACGCACAACGGAAGCTCTCAAAAGGAGTAAATCCCTATTATATTATTATATTATTACCGATGGATAATCATCAAAAGACCCCCCCACTCTGGACGGAGCGGAAGGGAGTGTCGGACTTGTACTGACTAAAATCCATCCACGTTTCTTCTGTTGCCCTTTGCGTTCCAGGGCCGCGGTATCTCGGTCTCTTTCGAACAGTCCCGCAACCCTGGCAGGCCTCGCTCCTCTCGGATCCCTTCCCGTTTGGAACACGAACACGCCGTCACCACGGCCTGTCGTCATAAGACGGACGGATAGCGAGCTAGCCCATTACTCACCGTCCACAGGCCTGAGACTCTCGAGAGCCTTACGTGTTCATCTTTAGACACTCGATGACAATCGTACACCAGCTAGAACGAAAGTTCTCATCAAAGTTCTTGAAATGAGCCGAGACACGATAAAACTGCTGTAAACTGTTGCGGACCTCTTGCAACTGCCTTCCGTCTCCATCGTCAGACCCTTGATGATAGACATACTCCAGGCAGGTCTAAAGTTCTCATCAAGGTGCATGAAATCAGCCGAAACACGATATAGATGCTGTAAACTCTTGAGGACCTCTTGCAACTACCTTCCGTCTCCATCGTCAGACCTTCGATGACAGTCATACTCCAGCTAGGTCTAAAGTTCTCATCAAGGTGCATGAAATGAGCCCAGACACGATATAGATGCTGTAAACTCTTGAGGACCTCTTGCAACTGCTTTCCTTCTCCATCGTCAGACATTCGATGAAAGTCATACTAAGTTAGGTTTAAAGTTTTCATCAAAGTGAATGAAATGAGCCCAATAAAATTATACCTGCTGCAAACTGTTTAGGACCGCTTGCAACTGCCATTTGTCTCTATCGTTTGACCGTCGATGACAGTCATACTTCAGCAAGGCCTAAAGTTCTCATCAAGGTGCATGAAATGAGCCCAAACACGTTATTTTTGCTGCAAACTCTTGAGGACCTCTTGCAAGTGCCTTCCGTCTCCATCGTCAGACCTTCGATGACGTCATACTCCAGCTAGATCTAAAGTTCTCATCAAGGT
Source organism: Eugnorisma glareosa (assembly GCA_947578425.1). Taxonomy (NCBI): domain Eukaryota; kingdom Metazoa; phylum Arthropoda; class Insecta; order Lepidoptera; family Noctuidae; genus Eugnorisma; species Eugnorisma glareosa. The sequence continues at coordinate 18,769,068 of OX387979.1, forward strand.
GCAGGAAATGAGCCCAAACATGATTTCTCAATTTAAAAACAAAAGATCATGCATATCGGACTTCTCTGTAAAAGTTATGCGTGGTCAGGTAATACATAAAATAAAAAAATATAGACGCATCGAATTGAGAACCTCCTCTTTTTGTTTCGTTGGTTAATAAACCAAGCTTCAGACATTTGACTCGGGCGAGGGTCATTCTTTCACGGAAAACTTAACACCGCGACTCAGAAAATGGAGTGAAATTAATAGCGCCATCTATCGAGCACGAAATTAAACCGGTAAAATAGAATGCATGTAAAGCGATCGAACACACACTCTACAGGGTTATAGCGTCATGTAGACTAATCTAGAGTACTTTTTGCTATCAGAACTTTTTTGTAAAGCTGGTCAACCGATTTAAAAGTTATCTTGTGAGCACATTTTTATTAATAAGTACCATTTTGGTGCAATAGATGTCGTTGCATGTATCATACACAATGATGGTAAGTTCTTCTTGAACATTTTAAATTCATTAATCTTTTGATAGAGAGCACTGATTACAATGAAACAAAAACTAAAACCTTCTCTAAGTTCCCCACAATAATTGTGCATTGAATCTAATCACATTGGTTTTCCAACAACATGAACGCCCGCCTCGCAGCGCGCGCGGGTCATTATTTTGATGCGGAGTTATTTTAAAACTGTGATATCTCCTAAGATATTCATCTAAATTGAATGGTGTAAAGGGCAATTTTGGTCACAATTGAATGCTAAAGATGACTAACATATTTATTTTGATAAGGATTAATACTATGTCGGTAAAAATACCTTTGCAAATAAAGCACCATTTTTGACCAAATTTTAAAATCATGAAAATGGTTATTGTTAGTCAACCTTAAAAGATAGGCATGTGCTGTCACGGACTTTTTTTTAGACATTTTTAAGAGGAATAATTCCCTCATACATTATTTTTTGTGCAACTTTAACCGGTTAACCAGCGCACGCAACGGACGCTCGCAAAGATAATAATTTTTCCTCGTTTTTGCAACATTTTTCATTGATGCTCAGCTCCTATTTATTGTAGCGTGATGATATATAGCCTATAGCCTTCCTCGATATATAAGCTATCCAACACTAAAAGAATTTTTCTTTTCGAACCAGTAGTTCCTCAGATTAGCGCGTTCAAACAAACAAACAAACTCTTCAGCCTTATAATATTAGTAAGTATAGATATAGATTTTTTACACACGCGCGAATGACATATTAGTACGAACCGATACTTATGGGAAATGAGATTCCTTACGATAAATTGAAACAAAAATCAGCGGCCACGAAAATTAGCGAATTTTCCTTCATAGTTATCGAAGGCGTTCTAAACGAGTATGAGGTCAAAATCAAAGATTGGTACTATAAAATTATGAATTAATGTAGTCGTAAATTAATACGTACTTGGGGTGTATGTGCTATGGGGCACCTGTTTGGGCCGATAGGGCCACCATAGAGGCGGTACGACGTAAATTGATTCGAAACCAGCTTTGATGTTCTTATGCAAAGCGTATAGGACGGTAGAGACATGGATAAATAGCGCCTGATGAAATAATATTCGCGAATACCAGTGCGAATGAATATTTTATATGGACAACAACGTAGAGCATCTAGCATCATATCAGATTATTTATTTTGAGTAGGGCAGGATGTCCAAGGGGAGCTCCCCCGCCCACACGATTTGTTTTTGTTTTTGCAATGTATTTTCTAGTTTTGCACAGACACCAGACTTTAGTCTTAACAACGAATTGTTAGCTGCATAAAGATCTAAGTTCAGTGCAATTTTGTTCGATATGAAATTAGCTATTTGATTTAAATTCCCTTGTCAAACGGCTGTTCGCATCCATAATATTGAGGCTTTATAGCAAACTAGAAGTGCTATGAACATAATAAGTAGCATATTATAGCACTTGTAACATTTGCAGGCGATATCACATCGCGTCACCCGGCGATACTGGGTCTGCGGAACATTCTGAAGGCGGCGTGTAGCAACGACATCACCAGCATATCGATACCGCTGCTGCTGAGGCATGAGATGTCTGAGGTACGACTTGCCTTTATAATGACGTTAGTTCATTAGCTTGTCTTATTCGTGGCGGATTCGTTTCCTCGACAACTTAATTCATTTTCGTACACAGATTGAGGAGGTAACTATTCAAGTGGCTTCAGTTGTATGCGCATTCACTCTATCTCGTTTGTTGTTTAGTTATTCGAGATAGTGACATATGTGGCGGCAATAAGGTTGGTGGTGTGATGGTGTGTGTCGCAGGAGATGACGGCGGCGTGGTGCGTGCGGCGCGCGGAGCTGGTGCTGAAGTGCGTGAAGGGCTTCATGCTGGAGGCGGCGGGCTGGGGCGGCGCCGAGCTGCGCACGCTGCAGTTCGCGCTGCCGCCGCCCGCCGCGCCCGCGCTGTTCGCGCAGCTGGCGCAGCTGCTGCCCAACATCTTCCGCATCTCCAACCCCGTCAAGTTCAAGGCGCCCGTCTAGCCGCGGGGCCGTCGCTCCGACCTCGTTTGTGAGCGAGAAACAGAATTCTCCCCAACGCGACGGTGTGAACAGTCGACGATCGACTATTAATATAATTATGTATCTCTTTGACTGACACGAAACCTATGTACAATATAAAACAGTTTCGCAAAGCAGTTCTTCTACCGTAAAAAGTTCTGAGAACTGATCTTGTCCATCGCACGGCAATATATTATAATAATAATCTACTATTTTAAACATTCCTAACTACTAATTTAAAAAAAAAAAACGCTAGCGGGCCAACGTATATTTTGTTGTGTAGATTCTATTGCCGTTTGCGATTGTCAAGTCATTCTACATAATATAGTACATTTTGATATAAGTGGGGAAATTTTGTCATTGCATTCGAGCGCGGAATTAACACCCGAGCTGCAAGCGAGGGTGTTATGGAGCCTAGAACTGCAATAACAAATTCCCACGCGTATCAAACGACGTTTTTCAATACACTTTCGAAGAAATAAAATATTAGAACGGAAAGTATTTTTGTCAGGAATTATTAGGAAACTATGATTTAATTTGCTTTTTTTCCGCGCTTTGCTTTCGCCAGGTTGAAGAAGATGCAAAGGTATGATGCTGTATACAGCCTACGATGAAAAAAAGTTTTTTTTTTTTTTAATTTAGAACACGCTATGATGTTAATTTGTTCATAAAAATAAATATTTGTTTTAAATAATCATTTTTATCAATGATATTCTATTTATAAACAATTTAAATACTCGAAAAATACTTAATCCGTAAAGACGCATATCTCTTTTCCGGGATTAAAAAAAAACAATCACCGCTGACTATCGATATAGTCATTGAACCCTTTAGACTTATCTGTGCAATTTTTTTATTTCCGCACGTGTGCGGAAAAATATTAAAAATCGCACGTGTGTGAAATACATTGCATGTTGAACCTAATCGTAGTGCGATTAGAACCAGTTTTCGAGAAAGTGTATTGAAAAAGAAATTACATCACATCTCAAAACTTTTTACGATCGAAGATCCTGGGGGCCTAAAATGGCATTTTAGGCCCCCTGGTTTGCGAGACTTAAATTGTTTACATGTTATATTTTTGATGGGATATTATTTCTTTTTATAGGTAGTAATCGTAGTAGGTATAGGTGTATTATACGAAACATCGTCTGTGACTTACTATACCTACCTATATCCACTACCCACCCACCTATCTATCTACAGCGTGTAACAGAAAGGGTATAGTCATATGGAAGACTGTGGTACGGACCATCAAACTGAACAACTTCCTCTCGTTTTGATTTCTAGATGACAGCATGTGACAGTCATAGCCATGTTTTTCTAGGTCAGGAATTGCGTCACTAAAGCCGCGATCTAGTACTAATGCATTGTTTTCATGATATAAATAGTATATTGGTGCATGATTTTTGTTCATTTATTGGCTCATTAAGGTAGCGTCAGAAGTGGTTGCTGCATGAGGTCCGGTTATGTCGACAATGTACCCATCTGTACATACCATGAGAATGTAAACTGCATGTTTTGCTCTGAAAAGCGAAATTCATACTTTTCCGGATTTAATTAAATTGTATTGAAGAGATAAATGAATTTCACATAACATTATGTACCATTTGTATTTTGATTTTTAAGTCTCAATAACTTTTTTCCCCCATGGTTTATAGGTTTGCTGTCATACAATGAAATGATACACTTTTCAAGCACTTTAATTTGATACATAGATGGGAGTGCTACAAGGATAGCGACGGGGTTCATACAAAAACGCCCATTGTTCTTTGAAGTGATTAAAGTTTAATAACACAAAAATTAATTCGAAAACACATGCAATTGTTCCTTGTGAAGGATTATATGTAGTTTACAGAAAAATATAATCTTGATACTTCACTTTTACCTGATTTGAATATTTCTCAGAAAACTAAGTCGATCGAAGTAAAAAATATATTAAATGGCTGGTCGGCTGCTCTCATTAAATTAATCTATAAATCGATCTAGTAATACCATGACTTCTGTGTACTTGGTTGTTTGTGATCATGGTAAAGAAGCGAAGAATGAAGAATTATGGTTGTTTACATGAGTAATTACAAATATTTTCAACAATGTGTACCTAGTTAGAAACCAATTTATTATTTTTGCGCCATCTAGCGGTATGTGATTTTATTATTTTGCCCACAGCGATTGCATACAAGCGAATTAAGAATTGATTCGAAGAGTGCAGTTGTTACATTTAAGTCAATAGATGGCTCTTATATCATTGACGTCAGTAACTTGGTAGGTATTGAAATGGTTGTAATTTTCTGACGGGATATAAAATACGAAAAGTGTTGGTCACCACTATGTATTTGTATTTATATATGGCATATATAAATAATACGAAAATAAAACCGTTGTTAAAAATCTATTTCAGGACTGTGAGCAATTTTTTTTTACCCCTTTGTTGTCAGTTGATTATTTGGGCTTTGCTCCCCATTCATTGCGGGCACGCCACTGTGTGACTGCTGTTGATTTTTTTTATTTTTTATTACCTTCATGGAATAGAAAATCTTATAATATAAAATGTCGGATCCCGTCATCAGACAGTCGTCATCGTACAGACATGAAATTAATCGCAGTACAGTCTACCCACACCACAACGTGCTGTTTACAGTTCGAGGCGAGTTCAGTATCTGATCGCAGCAGAGTTGAGATGTCCCGGAACTTCACCCGACTCATTGTGCCCCGTGTTATTGTGTAAAATTGTAATTTCAAGTAATTTGTTAGTTTAATAGAAACAGTGTATCGCACCCAGTATGTTTTCATTGCACGAAACCCATGGAAAAAAAATACATGGAATCTTGTTTTTAAAGTAAAGTTTTTCTTTCACAGTCAATTATAATTTTTAGCTGTCATATTTTGTAATACTGTGATTGTATTTTTTTTTTTTGGGACGTTACTTTATTAATCTGCTGGCCAAGATATCCGATTGTTAGGTTACCACCTGGTGTCGTGTGCAGGGCCGCACACTATGTCAGGACGGACGATTGTTAGGTTTCGGGATTTTACTAGTGTCAATTTCCTATGTTTTCAGAAAGAATTTTATTTAAATGTATTCATTAAATAGCTTTATTCGTGTGAACACATCTGAAATGCTTTATATTTTATTATGTAGACTGGTAACATTAATTCCGTAAGAATGGCAATACTTCTATCGTTTGATTGGTAAAATGTATGGCGCGAAAATGAAGCGGTTCTCTGATTGGATCACGAGACTGACTTGCCGTGAAGTCGTGAGCCAATCAGGGCGCTGGATTTTCCCTCCAGAACGGCGGGATTCTTGGTCAGGAGCTGGTGCCCGATCGGACATTCTGGTGCTGAACGTCGAAACCGACTGAAAATTATTTAGATAGTTGCTGATCCGTTATTGCTGTAATAATGTGTATAATATAATGTGTACTCTGTAATGTAACAAAATTGTTAATAAACATATATATTTAAAGTCGTTGGACTTTTCCTTCAAGAGCTGCCGCCCTTTTGATTATTATAAAAGGAATCCTTGCACCTCGACCAACTCTGCCAAATACAAGTTATAATACCGGTACTTGCAATGGAGCATTCAGTCAATAAAGCTTAATCCAAGTCAAACATCTCGTGCGGTCCATGGCCCTTTACGGGGCCCCGGTGTGGGCGCGTTCTTTGAGGCGGCGAGCCGCCCATTATCTGAACGCGCCCCAAAGGGTGATAGCCGTAAGGCTGATCCGGGGGTACCGCACGATCTCCGGCGAGGCGGCGAGCCTCCTTGCCGGATTGCCGCCATGGGATCTGGAGGCGATAGTCCTCGCGCGCCTGCACGAGTGGCGCGTGGAGGCACTACGCCGGGGGGAAACTCTGCTGCCGCGGCAAATTGTCGCTCAGCAGACGGACTTCCGGCGTGATCTCATGGCGACATGGAGAGAGCGACTGTCGCAACCCCGTGCAGGGCACGCCACTATAGTGGCGGTAAGTCCCCTCTTTGAGGAGTGGCTAGAGAGGCGCCACGGCGCCCTCACCTTCCGCCTGACGCAGGTCCTCAGCGGACATGGTTGTTTCGGGAGGTTCCTGCACCTAATCGGGCGGGAGGAAACGCCCGGGTGTCACCACTGCGAGGATCGACCGGAGGACACGGTGGAGCACACTGTGCAGGTCTGCTCCGCTTGGGCGGAGCAACGCCGTGTCCTCGTAGCGGCAATCGGCGGCCGCGACCTCTCGCGTCCGGCCCTGGTTCAATCCATGGTCCGGAGCGAGAGGGAATGGGACGCCGTCACCTCCTTCTGCGAAGCAGTCATGCTAGCGAAGGAGGTGGCGGGACGTGAGAGGGAGAGAGCCTCACGTCTCAGCCGCCGCGGGAGACGCACCGGGCGTCGGGGGCCACGTGGTGGCCCCCGGCCACCGTAGGCGCGGGCCTGTGGACGGTGAGCTATGGGCTAGCTCGCCGTCTGTCCGTCTTATGACGACAAGCCGTGTCGACGGCGCGTTCGTGTTCCACGCGCACCTCAAAGAGAGTCAGCAAACAGGAAGGGGTCCGTAAGGACCGACGCCTGCCAGGATTGCGGGACTGTTCGAAAGAGATACCGCGGCCCTGGAACACAAAGGGCAAAGGAAGGAACATGGATGGGTTTTAGTCAGTAAAAGTCTGACACTCCCTCCTGCTCAGCCCAGAGCGGGAGGGGTTATTTGATGATTTCCCATCGGTAAAAAAAAAAAAAAAACTCAAACATCTCCGTGTATGTACCTCAAAAGGTAAAAAAGGAACCCTTATAAGATCACTCTCTTGTCCGTCTGTCTGTCCGTGTGTCACCACAAGTTGATTTAAACCAGAATAAAATGAATTTATACCTGATACTGAGGTCTATAGTCCCTATTAGGTGCATAAAAATCAAGGTCCTGAGTCAACACGATAAAAAGATATGGGGAAATTTAGATTTTCGCGAAAACTTGCAAGTACCAAAATTTATCTTTATTTTAAAATTGTGGGAAAGGCTTCGAGAAATTACTATAGTACGGCTGTGCCTTTATTTTGCTCGACTTGGCCTGCCGTGCCCCCAGATATTTTGTACGTTTCTTGACCGAGGAAATAGTCGCTAATCTTTTCCTCGTGCGGTGGGACAGGCGCCTTGATGAGAAGGTGACAGCGCCATGCAGAGATTAAACTAACATTCCATAAAGGTGAGAAATAAAATCAGCGATCCATAATTCACAAATTTATTTTTTAGAAGTTATGCAACAATATTTTAAAAATATCAATTCCACTTCTTATATGAATAATAATTTTGACGCGTGTCAATCTTCTATATCTAAATCTGTCGTTTCTCAATGGATAATGTACTTAGTTCCCGATATGATATTGTCTTCATAGCATTATTAAGTTTCCAATAATATGAAATGTTGGTAGCGTCAAATGAGATACAATTCCAGAATAAGAAACATGTAAAGTGAAATAAAGATAAAAAAAGAGTACAAACACTCGGGACCTATTGTGCGTTCACCTAGCACCGACTATGTCATCAAACTAAATTAAATTAATTCCTTAGGATTCCTAAACTAAATCCTGTTACAGTAAAATACCACTACTACTCAAGAAGCTACTCTACGTTACAGTTGTCACACTCAAAAATAAGAAAGAACTAACAATAAAAAGAGCTTAAAATCATAATTATAAATAAGTAGCAAACATGATTGATAGTGAAGATTCAAAGTAGAAGCTGTTTATGCATTGCTATGCAGCTATGTACGAAGTTATACAACATTAGATCTGGCTTGAGGGTGGTCTGCTCGTGACCGAGGGTAACAAACTGTAGCCCCACGCGTGAGCGACAGAACCGAACTACAACTATTTGTAAATGTATAACTATATCAAGTATGCAACAAACACAGAATCATTTTCCTACAGTTGTTCAACAAGCCACTCACAAAAAGACTGAATAACATCAATTGTACTAAAATATTCATGCTAGTTGCACATCATCATTGTCAGATAAACTATGCAATTGGAATATATTCCATAATAGATTCGTTGCCGACTAAACAGTATGAATAGAAATCACCTGGATATTAACTATTATTTCATACTTTGTAGGTACATAATATTCTGTCAGAAACATGCATTGAACACAAACTCCCGGAGGCACACTACAACATTAAAATACTTTAATAAAAATTCTTCACAAAATATCAAGCACGCGTCTGCACGCATCTGAAAAAAAAAACAAATAATATGTAAAAATTGGAATCCCTTTATTTTAAAGTTAGTCACTGTGTCAGGGACTGTAAACTATGGCATGTCAAAGTAATACGGGGTGGAAGGGACAACGACGCGGAAACGGCTACCACGTATGCAGTAGATCATTCTGAGCCAAAAAAAACAGCTGTTTCGTACAAAAGTGCAATACCTACTCGCGGTCAATATGTATAGAACAGAGGTACAAAAACGGAACCCTTTTACTAAGAGTCCACTGTCCGTCTGCCACCAAACTGTATCTCATGATGAACCGTGATAGCTAGACAGTTGTAATTTTCAGAGATGATGTATTTCTGTTGCCACTATAACAAAAAACAGGTCTACCCTCTATAGCAGATTTTTTTATGTCATGATATTATTTAGCATATCAGCGGATAGCATAAACTTCATTTCGCAGAAAATTGTTTTGCAGGCACTCATTTATCATACATTCAAAACTCATAATTTTGTAAGTCAGAATCGTCTTTAGGCATAAATTTCATATCCATAAGAATTAAAAAGTAGAACCATCACATCGCAGAAAGTTCACAATCAGAATCGTCTTTTGGATACATTTCATGTTGATAGTCATTCAAAGGCAGAACTATCATATCACACAAAGTTTACAGTTAGAATCACCTTTTGGCATACATTTCATATCCATAATAATGAAAGACTCATCTATCACATAACAGAAAATTCATAGTTGGAATAATTTTGTATTTCTTACTAATAAGAAACATGCAAAGACCATGGACTATCGGAACCTTATTCCAATACCGGTTTTGTTTCGATATTTTTTTTTTTAGTACCGGTATTTCGATATTTTTCCGATATTATGGCAAAAAATGATCAAATTCGTTACATAACGTTGTTAGTGTCGAAATATTAGAAATAAGAGACTATTACAAAGTAAATCAACGACATTAATTTATCATTAAAAATCTATCTTTGAAATCTTATTTAATAATTAGAATTCAAAAAGTATGAAACTCAAAAAAAAAACAATCAACAGAGTAACATAATAGGTATGTAGGTAAATATTGCAATAAACGCAATGAACTGGATAATAAATTGGTGGGGTGACTAAACAGTCATCTTATGATGAGATCGCGATTGCTGAAATATGGAACGTAAGTAGCAGAGGGCACCCAAGGTATTGTCTTTGAGAGACGATCTTATTTTTATGCACGTATATGCCGCAGACGAGAACGCTCTTTCAGACTCTACACTCGTGGAGGTATCGTCAGTAAATGTCTGTACGCCATGTCTAAACAGAATCCGCGGTTGCACTAACTTATGCTTATCATTTTCACCATACCACTTTATTTAGTTCTTTCGCAAAATAAACACTTTCGAAATGTCCAATCGACGCTGCTGGCCCTTATTCAAGGCCAAATCATCCATGACCATAACCAGAGATATTCATCTTCAAAATGTTGAGTTAGTGAATAAATTTCCTCCACCATTTCTGGGGTTTTTGGGAACTCGGCAGTAGCAATTTCACTGAAATATGTTTCAGGATTTTGGAGATACTGCAAAATATATGACTATAGAAAGTCATCTTTGGGAAATCCGCAAGCGTAATGATCTTGCGAGAAATCTTGACAGCGCGGCAGCGTAGAATTTTGACTATCTAATTTACGCAGCAATAATTTCATAGCCGCATCAGCAGTTAATAGAATTGCATCACGGCGGCACAGTGCTTCGACTGTCACTTAGATAATATTCAGACCTTTCTGGATATTGTCCAAGGTATCAAACTCGCTTTGTGCAATTCACACATGATATCAGAGTTCATGTCAATCAGTACTTTGGAAACACATGATCTAACCTATTGAATCTATCCATCATAGTAGAGATGCTTCCCCAACGAGTCTTACAATCGGCTAGTAGCTGGAGTTCTTTTCCTGTATCCTGTTTTATGTTTCTGTAGAAACATCTCATCAAAATTTTGACTACTGCATGCTGCTAATGAAATAAGTAAAAAAGATTCTATTGTGTCTGGTTTTTTTATATCAAATATCGAAAAACCGATATCACTGAAATCCAATATCGGGTTTTTGGTCCGATAATCCGGTTTTTCGATACTATCGAAAACCGCACACACCATGCATGCAAGCAGGTATGCATATAATAGATTATCCTAATTATAGGTATTGTTATGGTTATCATAAGTATGCCTTTTACTTTAAAAGTTGATAAAATAGTAATGTTTTGCATAACCAAGAACTTTTAGCAACTATGTACTTAAATTACATTATTAAATAATTCTTTCATTATTTCAGTATGTCTGTAAAAATTAAGGAATAATGTAGGAAAATATAGAAAATATTCCAAACGGATATCCACCTTTTATGTCGTTGATATTTTGGATGACTGTAGATAGAAACGTCAAAGTTGTTTGTCCACGACTATAAAAGGGGGTGCTCCGAGTGGCAGAGTCCATTCTTGTTGGAAAAATCTACCAGAACGGAGCTCTGGCCTAAAGGTAAAAGTTAAGTTATTTTTAGTGTCCGACCGAAGGTGCAATTCTGGCCGAAGCCGAAGCCGAAGCCGATTAATCGGTATTCACCAAAACCTTCGGCCGAAGCCGAAGCCGAAGCCGAAGGTGTCATTGACCTTGAGAAATACGATAGTTACTTTGATCTCAGAATATACTAGATACATATTGTGAGAGCTTTAGAGATTTAGCCCAATAACGAGCCGAGTGACCAACATATACAAGTAGGTAATAAAATATTGTCTAAAATAAAAGTTTCAAATATACACTCCGTCTCCGTTATATACTCCGTCTCGCTCTAGCATCGTTCAGTAAATTTCAAATTTTGACAACTAGCAAACCTTTGGCTTCGGCCAAACCTTCGGCAATTTTTTGGCCGAAGCCGAAGATTTGGCCGAAGGTGCTTTTTTGGCCGAAGGTGGCCGAAGCCGAAGCCGAAGCCGAAGCTTCGGTCGGACACTAGTTATTTTATTGCTGTTATTATTGTGTTACGTTATGATACTATTTTTAAATGTTTGTCGCTTTACTAGTGTTATTATGTTTGATTGCTATTGTGTTGGATTTATCAATGATCATGGACCATTATTTAAATAAATAGTTCGGTAATATTCAGTTAAAATTTAAATTGATATTATACTACTATGAATTATTACTGTTAACTATGTGCTAGAAATGTGTGATAAAATATGGCTTATATTGCTTAGTGTTTATCTACACTGATAAACTGCTATTACTTGAGAATGGTCCAGGACAACGGATAATTGTACTGGCTTAATACTTTAAAAGATGTTACCGTGGAGTTTCTTGTCCATTCTTCTCCACGAAGACCTAGGTTTGCGAATGGACGTAGCTTGTCAGATAATTAACATTACCTTTTAATAACTGACAAGCCTAATTGAAATAAATGAATAGTCTTGTCTTTCTGTGCTTTTCTTCACAAAAACCCTTTTCCCTACACACCTGTTTTAGGCACAGTAAATAACAAGTAACGATCCTGACACTCAAAGATTCATAATTAGTGGATATTAATACATAATACATTATAGTCTCTCACCTAAGTACTTGTTATTACATGCAAGCAAGCAAGCATGCATGTAAGCAAGCAAGCATGCAAGCGAACATGCAGCAGGCATGGTTTCTGTCACGGCTCCGGCAGTCCCTTGCGAGCTTATCGTCGCAGATAGTTTGACGCTCACCACCGCAGCTTCGGCCAGCCTCAGCCACGGCGGCGAGTGTTAAAACCACCTACTCGTCAGCTCGCGGGCCGCCTCACCCCTCCGCGCCTACGCGGGCTTAAATTACACTCTAGGGGTAGGGCAGACAAGACTACGTGGAGTCGGTTTTGCACCGATTCGTTTCTGGCTCTAACTTTTGTAGCACAATATATTGACTTTTAAAGATGATATTTTTATTTAAGGTTAAAAATGATTATTTTTAGAAATGACAATATGCCTAACAAAATTATTCCAAATGAAATTCTACCAAATAATCGTCACTCTAAGTAAACGTTATGACAAATGAATTTATGCTACATTTAAACATTGCCAAAGGTAATTAAGCCAAATAAACGATACTGTAACCGGTTGGCAGGATTATGATAAGACAGAAATAATGCGAATAACTGGGCTTATATATAATGGCTGCCCTCAGCCTACTGGAATATTTCGTCTTGGAAAATATAAATCAGATAAAACTCGTGCAATAAAAGTATGTTTCTCGTCTGAAGACACAACAAAAAACATCTTACGTAATAGGAACAAGATTGACAAGAAACACATCAAGATATTTTCGGATCAAACTCCATATCAACGAAAATACCTTCAAAATTTAAAAGAAGAGCTTCAGCAACGCACTTCAAATGGAGAAAGTGACCTTTACATTAAATATATTAAGGGCATTCCCAAAATAGTCACTAAAGAAACGCAAGAAGCAACAACAAAGGAAACTCCAAAAAACTAACGTCGGCGTTGTCCAAAGAGAAAATAACTTACCAAATAACCAACAATTACTCAGATATTATTTTCACAAAAAAATCTCTGAAATTCTTCTATGCTAATGCTCGCAGTATTGTCAAACCTGGAAAATTCGATGAGCTTAGATGTATTATCGCTTCCCTACAAGTAATTGTTCATGTTATTATACTTACGGAAACATGGATTAAGAATGAAGATGAGGCTAAAAAGCTCCAGATACCCTCCTATACACATTACTACAATTATAGACAAAATAAAAGGGGAGGTGGAGTGTCAATATTTGTGCACAACAATCTCAAACATCACCTTGTTGAAGAACAATGTGTGAATGATATTCATTATCTCTGGGTATTAGTAAAAAAAATCTCTCTAAATATCGGCGCTATCTATAAGCCCAATAAATTGAATACGGACAACTTTCTCGATATGTATGCACAACAATTGCACAAATAGAAACGAACAAGTCTTTGGCGATTACAACCTGGACTTACTCAATCCGGACTTAGCGACACGCAAGTATAAGAACACTTTAAAAGAGACCAACTACAAAATCCTGAATAAGATAAGTCCAAAACACTGTACCCGCGAAACAACCTCAACCAAGGCAATGTTAGACCATGTTTCTTGTAACTTAAGTGAAAATAATGTTCATTTTGTCACTATGGAATCTTCAATGTCTGACCACAGACAAATATTTTTAGAGATAAAGCAATATCAACCACCACCTATATTAAAACAGAAATACAACACAGTAGACTTCAATAAACTTTATCGATGCCTGGATGAATATCCTAAAAATCATGAAGATGTAGAGTATGACAAATTGGCAGGCAAATTACACTCCTGTTTAAGTGCACAATCACAAAATCTAAGTTTTTGAATCCTCCGCGGCAAGACTGGATTAAAAAAGAACTCTTAGAAGATATAAATAACAAGAACATACTATGGCAAAAACATAAAACAAATGTAGAGGACATGCAATTAAAAGAAGAGTATGAACAGATACAAGCCAGAGTATCACACAACATAAGAAACGCGAAGAGTGATTATTACCTGAAGAGGTTTGAAGAAAATTCAAGTAAACCACGAAAAATGTGGCAACTTATAAATGATTTGTCGAAAAACAAACTGCATGACAGAACTGGACCGGACAAACTTGAAACGACAGCTGGTACTATTACGAACCAAAAATAAATATGTGAAAGTTTTAACTCATATTTTTCGACTATTGGTTCAACCCTAGCAAGTATGATCTCTGAAAGATCAAATGCAAGTCAAATTTTTGAAGTGTGTAGACTAACTGACAAAACAGAATTGCAGTTTCTAAAACCAGCAACTATGAAGGAAGTTATTACCATAATCAAAAATTTGGACGGTAATACTGCATCTGGCATTGATGGTATTAGTACAAAATCAATAAAATGCGTAAAGGACATTATTGCGATGGAACTTACAGTTTGCATTAATTATCATATGGCGCTAGGTAATTTTCCCAACGAGTTAAAAAGTTGCAAAAGTTGTACCAATTCATAAATCTGGAAGTAAATTTGACCCGTGCAATTACCGCCCTGTATCAGTTCTCCCGGTGATTTCTAAAGTTTTTGAGAAGATTCTTTATAACCGTTTAGAGTCTTTCCTTACTTCAAAAAGTTTCTTTTACCATAAACAGTATGGATTTAGAGCTCAGTCAAATACTCTCGCTGCTACAATTGACCTCGTAACCAAAATAAAAAATAAAATTGATCAAAAACAAGTTGCCTTAGGAATATTTATTGATCTTAAAAAAGCCTTCGACACCATCAGTCATGACAAATTAATAAAGAAGCTAGAACTCACCGGTGTTACAGGCAAAGCACTTGAAATTTTTAAATCATACATGGAGAACCGTAAACAAATAGTAAAAATAGATAAATATGAAAGCAACTTCTGTGTCCTGAAATTTGGCGTCCCCCAGGGATCAATATTATGCCCCCTCATGTTTCTTACTTATATTAACAGCATCAGTGAATTGGGTCTCAAAGGAGACATCTCCCTTTATGCAGACGACACAAGTCTCTTTTATTTTGGACATTCAGTCGAAGCTATAATAGCTGACGCTCAGAATGATCTTAATCTTTTAAATGAGTGGTTTCAGTCAAATCTTTTAACTATTAATATTACAAAAACAAATTACTTAATTTTTGCAGCAATTACTAAAAAAAATAAATGATAATTTCGAACTTAAAATAGACGGTCAACTACTTGAACGAAAACCTAAAGAAAAATATCTCGGACTTATTTTGGATGGTACCCTAAATTGGAAACCACATCTAGAAAAAATTAAACTTAAACTAAGGCCACTCACAGGAGCTCTTTACAACATAACAAATTGTCTCCCTCGAAAAGTGCGATATCTTATTTATAATTCTCTGGTTAAACCTCATATCGACTACCTCATTGAAATCTGGGGTACTGCAGCGAAAACTAATATAGATCCAATTCAACGAGTTCAAAATAGATTAATTAAAATTTTATTCAACTATCCATTTCGGACACCAACTACTAAGATATACGAGGAAACAAAAATAATGAATATAAAACAAACCCACATATACTACACATGTATTCTAATACGTAAAATATTAAATAAGAAAATCCATTCCAATATAAGATTTGTAACAAAACAACCAACACGAAAGATTAACTTAAGGCTTGCTAGTTACTTAGTGACCCGCCCTCCTAGAACTAACTATGGAAGAAGAAATTTGGAGTTTGAGGGTGTTACAATTTATAATAAATTACCATCGGTAATAAAAGGAGAACAAAGTTATGCGCGGTTCAAAAAGTTACTAAAAGCCCACACAATTAATACATACAAATAAGTAAAAAAAAAAACAGTATCTACTCAAAATATATATACAAGGTGCAGTTTTGGATCTGCAAAACATTTTAGGAGGTAATTATGTTAGTGATTCTCGACCCGAATCAACAATAAAATGGGCAGGTATTTTTTTTTCATTTTATTCTTATTTACGGAAATCGGTAAGTGTGAACTCCCCTTTTTAAAACGCAACCAATCTGTACGTATCTTTAAACTGCGCTTTCACACACACAAACAAACGCAACCGACATTTCTTTCATGAATCCAAAGCACCAACCACCGCCCGCTCCTTCTCCCCCGCCACGCCCCCGCGGCCATCGCAAACGCATAAATCGGGTCAATTTATTAGTGTATTTGATGACGCCGGTATGTGCATACGCTTGCAAATTCCGCCCCTCAAGTGCGCCTTCGATTAACGGTCGGGATAGGTACCTACTACCTAGTTGTAAAGATGACGGACCAATACTCCAATGTAGAGTTGGTGGAGATGGTCCGCTTGTATGCCATCAGTGGAGACAATGTATCTCGAGCCATCGAAATGTTCGCGGAGTTATTCCCCAATCGGCAACGTCCCTCACACAGGGTAATGCTGGCTGCTACGCAGAGACTGCGCGATCATCGGCAGTTCGACGTTCCCCAGCATGCTGAAGGTCGCGGCAACGAAGGCCTGCCTGTCGCCTTGCAGGAAGATATCCTGGAATTCTTCCGGCGAGAGCCACGTGCAAGCACGCGGGAGGCTGGTCGACGGTTTGGAGTGCACCACTCCACAGTGTGGCGGCTACTGCACAAAGAAATGCAGCATCCTTTTCATTACCGCAAGGTACAGGATCTCAAAAGTGCAAAAGTGATCAGTGCTTTCGACACAATAAAAACGAATGTGTTTGTGTAAGCTGAAGGAAAATCAGCAACGTCGTGCTAGACTGTGCCTGGAGTGTTACGGTGGAAACTTTGAACAATATCTCCAGGTAACATAAGTAGGTAATTTATTTATTTATTTGTACATAGACAATAATTTGTAAATACGATGTTAGCTAAATCAACTTGATTAGTGTAAATAAGTTGATTTAAAATGTTTAACTACGCCAAAAATACCTATCAGACAAAATGAATCACCTAAAATCCCTAACACATGGGTACCTACCCACTTAACTAGCACAAATTATCTTGATGTATTTCTGTCGGTCCTCAGCCCGTTAAAAAGTAGGAAGGTAAATCTTAAATCAACCAATTTAATCTACAAATAAAAACCGTCCTTGGGGCTGAATTTACCTACAGAGCGCGCCGACTGCGCCGAGTACCTACATGCCTTATTATTATTATTAGGTGCCTACCTAAATCCCGCGCACGCGCTCGCGATCGTAGTTTCACAATTGTGCAACAGGATCTGCTTACGTGCTTTGTAAGGTTTATTTATCTCCGCCTATCATTTTATTCATCAGCTGATAGGTAACTAACGACGCCAACGTGATCTTTTTTTGCCGCAGTTGTATCTACTTCCTACTATTATTATTTATCGTAATAGCCCAGTGGTTAAGGCTTTCTCCTCTCATGCATGAGGTTGCGGTTTCGCAACTGAGCAAGTACCATTGTGTTATTTTTTTAATTCATAATGATGTAAGTACTTTTTAAATGTATCTAGGACATCATTGAAATCCCGTGTTTCGGTAAGCACTTAATTAAAGCCCATGGTTCGAATTGATTTGTAGCTCTCGGACGGTCGTTAGGTACCACACGGGTCGGTACGGGTCAACGACCTTACAGCCCTGCCGTATGGTCGTTGGTACGGGTAGTCAAAAGCCAGAAAGTCCGACAATTAGTCTAACAAATGGGTATCGTGTTATCAAGTAACTGGTTTGTTGAGGTCTGATAAGCAGTCGCCCTACGTGATTCACTGGCACTCCATGTAGTGAGCTGCATACAGTTAAACTGAAAGCCGACCCTAACATAGTTGGGAACAGGCTCGGCAGATGGGCCACGGCATTGTAATGATGCTTAAAAATTAGTTATTATTTAGCGAAATTTTAAACAATAATGTAGGTACCTACATTGTGATTTTCAAATTCGAACTACATCTAAGGTAAAATTATTTGCTATAAGTTGCTGTAGCTACAACAACTTGTACAGATCGCGGCACGTTGGTTGAACCTTCGATGCGCAGTAACAGATTTTCGCGAGCATCGCGGGGGCTCCCCGTAACCATAGCAACGACCTTCATTGTAGTTTAACGTACGTGCCGCGTTCGTTTCATAGAAATGTGGGCGGAGACTCGTACAGGCTGACGTCACTGGTCATCGCATTCACGCACACAGTGACATGACGCGCGATACATCGCAATGGGTGATTCTGTTTTTTTGAAGAGGGTTATTAAGAGAGTTATTCTGAAAAACAATAAAATTGAAAAATCGAAAAGAAAAAGTATTATTGATTATTGACTTGGTATCGTCTTGTTATATGATTATTTACGAGTCTCATAACAACCTCCTGAAATGTTTTGCAGGTTCAAAACTGCACCTTGTATATATTATTACAGGGTTAGTTTCCAAAGACCAGCCAAATTCTCAGATATGGTGCACTACGACATTCTGAGTAACCGTACTAACCGTAGAAAAATATCTATGTGGCGACATAGATATTTTTCTACGGTTATTAAAAAAAAATCAGCTGTTTCCTACAAAAGTGCAATACCTACATGGTCAAAATGTATGAAACAGCTGTTTTTTTTTTTTAATAACCGATGAAAAATTTCTATGTGGGGGGGCTCAGAATGTCGTAGTGCACCATATCTGAGAATTTGGCTGGTCTTTGGAAACTAACCCTGTATATAATATAAATCATGTATGTACTAAAAAATTATATATAATACAATAAACTAAAAACAAAATGGTAAAAACAAATCTGCTCATAACAGACTAAGCCATCAATGCCACATCCAGTAAAAATCAAACTACATCCATGTTGTGTTTTGTTAAACTTATGATCGAGTTTAGGTTATTATTTATCTTTGTACCCACATAATCTGTGCGCCCTAATTATATTTTGTAATTTTAGTGTTTTTCTCAGTAAGTGAATTAACTATGTAATTCTTATGAGAAATAAAGTTGTTCTTAAACCTAAATAAAATTCTGCCATCTTAAAAGTATGCCATTGTAAATTCGAACAAAAAGATTCGGCCAAAAATAATTATAATAAATAATTTGTATGCCTTAATAACATTCGTTTAAAGAAGATTATGCCAAGTTTGTTATGCCAAATAAATTTCGGAGCATCAAGATTCTGCCAGATAGAGGGAACTCACAAAAAATAGAATAAAGTAAATATTTAAAGGGCTCACCTCAGACCAAATAAAAAACCAAGACAGAGCGCTGCGAACAATACAGTGAAGCATGCGCAAAACTAAGGCTCGCTCTGTGCATACACGCTCACACGCACACATTTACATCAAACTACAATGAAACTACGCCTTAATAAGTGCACACATGTTTACGACACCGGCCTCACGTCACTGTTGGCAGCGCGGTCTTGGTTTTTTATTCGGTCTGAAGGGCTTCCATACAACAAACGTGTTTTTTTTTAGATAATGGTACGGAACCCTTCGTGCGCCGATTTTTTGTTCATTACCGATGGAAAATTTTTATGTGGGGTCGCTCCAAATGATGTACTGAATACGTGGTAACCGCTTTCGCGTCGGTGTCCCTTCCAGCCCGGATTGTATAGTGTGTGGCTCAGAGCAAATGGAAAAGTTAAGACGGAACTCTGCGAACAGAGAAGTGAGGCCAGTTGTCTTAACGTGTGTGCACTTATTGGACGTAGTTTAGTTGTAGTTTGACGTAAATGTGTGCGTGGGAGCGTGTATGTACAGGGCGAGGCGTAGTTTAGCGCAAGCTTCATTGTATTGTTCGCAGCGCAATGTCTTGGTTTTTTATTTGGTCTGAGGTAGTTAGTAAGAAAAATATATTTAAAGCGCGGACTGACTACGATTTTAATCGCTACTAGACCGCATAAACAATTGTTACCTCTATGGAGCGCGAATAAGGTTGAAAATCATCTATATGTATAAATAAAAATCAATTGCCCAAATGTATGACGGGGCATCACTTGAGAACGGCTCGACCGATTTAGCCGATTTCTTTTTTGGTATATTCGTAATTCTCCGGATAAGATTTGTATGAAAGAAAATTTTGATATTAAAAAAAAAAAAGAACGAAATTAACTTAAGCGGGGAATTCACTAGACGGACATGAACATGACATGAACCAGAGTTGTCGACATAGCTTACAGAATAAGTAAGCTGAAGTGGCAATGGGCTGGTCATATTAGTCGTAGAACCGATGACTGTTGGAGTAGACGTGTTCTTGAGTGGAGACCGCGAATCGGTAAACGTAAGGTGGGACGCCCTCAGGCTCGGTGGAGCGACGATCTTCGCAGGGTGGCTGGTAGCAACTGGATGAGAGCTGCTGAGAATCGAGTTGAGTGGAGTGCGATTGGGGAGGCCTATGTCCAGCAGTGGACTGCAGTAGGCTGATGATGGTTAAAAAAAAACATCAGTATAGCCATATTAATTTGATCCAAGAATTTGAAACTGATGAACCAGGCCAGGAGACCTATACAATTACTTGCGCATGGATCAATAATCATTTGAATTTTTATTAAATCTCTTAGAGCCTAAAAATACTAGACAGATTACTAAAATGAGACTGTCAGTGACTACAAAAGACTTGCCACGCTGAGATTATTTAGCTACAGGTCGAACATAATATGCAGACATAAAATTTACTTCTGCTATATCACCTCAATATATACATCAATTATACATAAATTATTTTTAAAAAAAACGTCTGTACGGGTTGCTGTCGCTCTCAGATCTGAGAGTAGGCTGCCCGCGATGAGCATTCACGTACGGACATGTCTGTACGGGCATGTGCCCGCGCAGACAAAATGAGATCGCGCGGAAGAGCAACGGGCAAGTCTGCCAGACTGACTGCGACGGTCCTACACTAGTAAACATTGCACAGACCTATAGTAGCGAGGTCCGGCGGGCATGTCTGTAGACTTGCCCGCGGGCATGTCCGTCTAGTGAATTCCCCGCTTTAGTATATCTCAACTGTTTTACCGCATGCATGTCAATAGCTACTTTAGTCAAACCGTCAGAGAACCAAATAGCCTAATAGTTCCAAGGCCGCCTGTAAACCACTGTTCGCAGGTTGGAACCCCAACCAGTTATTTATTTTTACGATTTATAAATATTTTTGAATATTTGATTTTAGTTAGCAAGTTTGATCCCCAACCGGTTTAATTTTTTTGTGTTTGTTACTATTTTGATTTTTTTAATGCTGTGAGATTAAAAAATATGTTAGATACATAGTTTTCATTTTATATAGTTTGCTTATCTACACATTTTGTAAAAATCTTCAATGTACGGACATTGAATGAAGTTGCCATTGTGGTTGCTGGCGAGAATTTGGAGTCTTGCAATATTTTGATTAACCTTGTCAGGGAAACTCATCGTTCGTATGATGCTTTACAATACCTGCTGACATTTTGCCGAGTAGAGGATGGATATCATTTTTTGATCTAGATGATAATAGCGACTGTCACGACATTACAGCACGAGTATTCAAGCAGAAGCTCAATACACTCCAGAACTTCATTGTGAAGTATCATGTTTTCGGAGACGTGTGATGTTGGATGTACTCTGTCGAGTGACAGAAAAGAAGATAGCCTAACGCGCATATTCTCCTGTGGATAGTCGATAAAGTAAGTCTGGATGAAATTGACGTTATTATTCGCAGATCAGGAAACAGATCCAGAGTTGTATGAAGTTGTAACAACAAATATGATTCATGGACCATGTGGCAATCGCAACCGGGAACCACCACGTATGATCGAAAACAAATGCAAAACTAAATTTGATTTCCATAATAATGAAATAATTCCATGTTAATGAAAAACAAAGTTACTGCTGCAGTTTGATGAAAAAGTCCCCTATCTCAAGAACTAAACATCAAATGTTATTCAAACCAATTTTGGTTGAAAGTTTTATCTACCTTCTACAATCATTTTTTTTTTTCAGAATTTTCCTCCTCTTACTTTAGAAAATAGAAGGAACACGTTTTACCACTTTGGAAGTGTCTATCTTTCAAATGATTGACTTTGAGAAAAAATGGATTTAAGAACTTCAATGTCATTTAAATACCTATCTATAGACACCCCGCAAGTATAGGCTTGATGACAAAAATATTATTAGTTTCAGTTCCATGTATGGGGATTGGGGAGCCTCCCCTTAATCTTTTTTTTTTTACAAAAATCGTAAACTAAAGGTATTAGGAAAAGTAGGGAACGATTGTTTGAGCTGTATGGCCTTAAGCCTTACATCAACTCAGAAACTTTTAATAAATATGTTACAACTTACTCAAACATTTTTAAAAACTCCTGTAAGTTAGCTAAAGCCTTATTCATTAGCAACAAGATTAAATCCGCCGATAATAAAATAAAGACGGTTTGGAAAATCATCAACAGTGAAACTAACAGAAATAAAAAATATAATAATGATATCACTCTAGAGACTTCACGTGGTCTTCTTAGCTCTAAAAATGAAGTTGCTCAAGAATTTGTAGATTTCTTCACTAGTATCCCACTTAAAACTACTGAAACCTTAAATTCCTCACCCTTGTTTTCTATTGATTTATTAAGAGCGAACGTTTCGGCCTGTCCGGTTGAGTTTCAATTTAAACATATAAACCCCATAGCAGTCATTAAACCTTTTAAAGAAATCAAAGTCAAATTAACCGAGGATCTATGGGGTATGTCAATTAAAGTTTGTCAAGCCATTATTGAGACTATAGCACCGTTTTTGGCCTTAATATTTAATTTGTGTGTGGACCAAGGAGTCTTCCCGGACCTTATGAAATACAGTAAGGTAATACCACTTTTCAAGTCCGGGGACAGTAAAGACACCAATAACTATAGACCCGTATCCGTATTGCCGGTTTTCAGCAAGGTGTTTGAAAAGGTAATGCT
This sequence comes from Eugnorisma glareosa, assembly GCA_947578425.1. NCBI lineage: Eukaryota > Metazoa > Arthropoda > Insecta > Lepidoptera > Noctuidae > Eugnorisma > Eugnorisma glareosa. Next base: position 18,792,174 of record OX387979.1, read on the forward strand.
TAATCAAATGCTCAACCACTTTAACACCAATAAAATCTTGCATGAGAAACAGTATGGTTTCACCAAAGGACGTTGTACGACTGACGCCGGTGTCACCTTATTAAAACATATATTTACTGCGTGGGAAGAGGCACAAGATGCCATAGGAATTTTCTGTGACCTCTCAAAAGCATTTGATTGCGTAAACCATGAAACCCTACTCTTAAAACTTGAACATTACGGGTTAAGGAAACTTGCGCTCAGTTTAGTGAAATCGTATTTAAACGATAGACATCAGCAAGTACAAATAAATGGTGTCAATTCAATGGGTTTAAAAGTAAGTATGGGTGTACCACAAGGTTCGATATTGGGTCCTTTCCTCTTTTTGGTATATATTAATGATCTACCCCATTTATTTAAAAACCAACCACAAATGGTGTTATTCGCTGACGATACTTCTTTAATATTTAAGATAAACAGACGTGCCACAAATCTCGACGACGTAAATAACGCCTTAATGCAGGTCCATAATTGGTTCACCGCTAATAATTTAGTATTAAATGGGAAAAAAACGAAGTGCATAAGATTTGCTCTACCGAATGTTAAAAGTAGTGATAGTGACATAGTATTGAATCAAGAGAAACTGCAATTCGTCGAAAATACTGTTTTCCTGGGGATCACGCTCGACTCAAGGCTACAATGGGGTCCGCATATAACATCTCTTGCAGGGCGGCTGAGTTCAGCAGCATATGCTGTTAGAAAAATCCGCCAATTTACTGATGCAGATACCGCGAGGCTAGTCTATTTTAGTTATTTTCATAGTATTATGTCATACGGTATTTTACTATGGGGACGGGCTGCAGACATTGAGTCTATATTTATTCTGCAGAAAAGAGCCATCAGAGCCATATATGATCTACGTAGGCGCGATTCTCTAAGGGAACTGTTTAAAGAAATTAACATCATGACAGTACCTTGTCAATACATCTATGAAAACATCATGTACGTTAGGAAAAATCTGCATTTGTTTAGTAAAAGAGGTGACAGACACCACTATAATACCAGAAACAGGGACCAACTAGTACAGCCAGGTTTCAGGCTAGCTAAAGTAGACTCATCTTTCATGGGGTACTGTTTAAAATGTTATAATAAAATACCTCCCCACATTCAACAACTGAATGAGACAAAATTTAAATCTTGTATAAAACGCACACTATGTAGGCAAGCATATTATAAGTTAGGGGATTACATCGATGATAAAAATGCTTGGCTCAATGCTGGTCCTGCTCCACAACCATAGGGGCAAACTAATCAGAAGCTCATGTGAAATTATTGTGGAAGCTGCAGAAGATTGTAAAAATATCTTTGCATTGTATAGATTCAATCTCTTAGTATTATATAACTGCATAGCACATGTGTGAGTACTATGTACTGTAAAGCTACCATTTACATTTAGTTATCCTTCATTGACTCGAATGTGCCCTGGTGGCTGAGAGAATGTCAGGCTCACTCAAATGTCTCGCTGATAGTGGCGGGTGTGTTGGGTCGTTTAGTTCCCTTCAATATGGTTGAGCTGAATGGAGCTGATGCATGCGTCATGTTCGTGAACGGGCGCTGTCAGTTGGGACTGGTCATCTCTTAGCTGCCACGGTTTATTTTAACTACTTTGTTTTTAAATTGTTGATAGTTATAATCTTTTACTCTGGACGCTCTTAATGTGCACGTCTTTCTACATCGTTCTCACATATATGTATAATCTCAACATGAATGATGTAACCAAGATCTTGTAACAATATTTTGATTGAAAAGAGTGTCCATGGAGTTTCTTGCCCATTCTTCTCCATAGAGATCTACGCTTTGGAATGGGCAACTACAGTACTTTCACAAGTTATTATGCCTTGTGTCTGTGACTGTAGCTTCGCCTTTGTTTTTCTGACTTTCAAAAGTGCCTGCGAAGGTCTAATTGAAATAAACGCTTTGAGTTTGAGTTTGAGTTTACAGAATACATCTACCTACTAAGTTTCAACTGTGTAGTCCTCATAGTTTCGGAATAAAGTGGCTGTGACATACACGGACAGACGGACAGACATGGCGAATCTATAAGGGTTCTGTTTTTTGCCATGCGGCTACGGAACCCTAAAAACCATGCAAGAGTATATATTAAAACTACGTCAATTTATTTTGGGTAGGTATAACGTAGGTAGGAATATTTTGTTTTATTTTTAAATGTATAACAGTCATTATTTGATATTCAATAAATAAAGTGCTCACTCTGAACTGCGTTTCGTCATCAGACCTTCAGAATGTTTCTTATAGGGGGTGCTTAGTAAAATAACTGATGAAAGCTAAGTCATTAGTCAAACTGTATAATTTATTTCGAGATAAATATAAATTATGATGTTGGTACTCCTAGAGGAACAGAATGTATGAAGGTCTCTCAGAGAGCGATTAAATTAGGCAAAAACTATGACAACACTGCGACACATCTGTGTTCTTGCTTAATTTTGATTGTAGTATGGTCGTTTGCCGTTATGGGCGTCGAATAAACAAAAACCAGTACAGAGGTCAAATCATGAAGGTCATCGAGCAATGTAATTATTATTGCTTGTGAAAATGAATAACAAATGGTTTGGACTCACCTTATTTAAGTAAACTATTTAATTTTGTACTTGAGTTGCTGTTGTACGATGAACAGTCGTTATCTCCGGCGGCTACGGCCAGCTGGCTTGCCTGTTCACGAACAAACAGTCGATAAAATTTCACAAAAACGTTTTATTGTCATTTTAAGAACAAAATCAGGACAAAAATTAAGAAATATAAAATATGGTGCAACTCGCATTTGCGCTGTCTGACGTAATGAAGTGCAGTGATCTTCAATATTTTGCAATCCACGACTGTTTATTTGTAGTATTTTGTGTTTATTGCAGAAATAAATCTAGTAACCATACCTTCTGGCTGTGTGTTCCCGCGAGTCGCGCGAGTCTTCCTCTCCTTCACAGGCGATGGTTCTGCTGCAACTTGTCTTTTACGCTTCTCAGTTCCCTGGTTTGCGGGAACATTTTCAATGTTGGCCTGCTAACAGGAATTACAATGTTACCAAAAATCTGTCTTTATTGTCATAGATATTTTGTGAAAAATCGTGAATGTAGCTCACCTTTCGACCTCGTGTTTTCTGCTCGGTTTGTTTGGTCACCTTCGCCGGTTCCACTTCCGCTGTTTTCCTGCCACGAGCGGCCTTCACCGGCGCGTCACTCACTTTCTGTCCCTTACTCTCTGTCACTGCGGACTTCTTGTGCGTACTCTTACTTTCTGTGCTCACTTCAGTCGCAAGTCTGCCTCTCTTTGCGACTTCCTTTGATTTCCTCACTTTAGAGGGTATCTCATTGTCTGGGGCTGTTTCTGACTTACGTTTGCGAGTTTTAACCGCAGGTGCAATACTGACAGACTTGGCAGCCCGCCGACCTCGCGCGCTTGGCGCCGACTCTACACTCTCCTGTGACTCCACTTTTACTTTCTTGCCGCGGGTTTTCACAGGTTTACTTTCCTCATTAGACTTCCGTCTATTATTCCTTGTCTTTTTGGCAGCTGGTTCGTCTGTCTTGCGTCCATTCATATTCTTAGCTTTAGCCTTAAGCTTCTCAACTTCCACATTGTCTATAGTTTCGCTTGCAACAGTCTTTCGTCCTCTAGTTTTGGATTGTACTTGAGCTGCTTTAGTTTTGCTCGATGATTTACGTTGTGCTTGAGATTTCTTTGGAGATTCTGGTCTATCTTGCACAGCTACAGTTTTCCGTGTCTTTCTGGTAGGTTCTTGTGCAGTCAGGTCGGCTTGTGCTCTCCTGGTCGCGCGCGGCTTCAACTGCGGCGAGGGCTTGCTCACGACTACGGTGGCTTTCAGTACTTTAGCTCTGGTATTCTTTGGTGTCTTAGGTTTGTCATCTTTCACAGATTCGTTCTTGCGGGTCGCGCGAATTTTTTTAGGAGTTGCAATAGGCGTTGTGGTAGTGTCCGGTACTTTTCGTTTCCGCGTCGTCCTCGGTTTCGGACTCATGACTGGAGATTTCTTGACCACAACTACCGACGCTCCACGCTTTTTAGTGTTTAATTCTAGCGCCGTGACATTGTTTCTGCGAGAGCGCGTCGTTTTCACTGGAACAGGACCAGGTACTTTCTTTGCAGGGCTGGCTTTATTAACTGGACTTGCTGCATTACCTTTGGCAGGACTTGCTTTTTTAGCCTTCATGGAACTTGCTTTTTTAGCCTTCATGGAACTTGCTTTTTTAGCCTTCATGGAACTTGCTTTTTTAGTCTTCATGGAACTTGCTTTTTTAGCCTTATTGGGATTCGCTTTTTTAACTTTCGCGGGACTTGCTTTTTTAGCCTTAGCAAGACTTTCTACTTTAGCCTTTTCAGGACTGGCTATTGTGGCTATCTCCCTAACACGACTAGTTGGTTTAGCTGTAGGACTGGCCACTTTTACCCTCCCGCGAGTCTTCCTAGGCGATGGCTTCACAATTTCAGTTGCGATTGCAGTTTCGATGTGTTCCGTGTTAGCCTTCGTTTCTCTCGTGCTGTTTGGTCTCGCTTCGGTCGTTTCTTTTGGTTGAGTAGATCTGGAATTAATTTGAACATAAGTTTCTCATTATTTACTGAAAATCTTAGTTTTTTAGTTGATCTGTTAAAATTTTATCAAAGCCAGAAGGGATAAGATTAGATAATATATTTTTTGTTATATATATTTAAATAACGAAATAGAATAATTTCACCGAAATAAAGAACGAAAATGAAGAAAAAAGAAAGCAAACTTACTTGGTGGGCGCGTCGTGTTGGGTGCGGCGGTGCGCTTGGATGGGCGACACGTGCTGCAGCTCGGGCGCGCCCAGCGCCGCGCCGCGCGCCTTCAGCGGCGTGGAGTGCACGTGCACCCACGAGCGCTTCTTTAGGGGCAGGTGGAGCTCCGACGCCGACTGCTTGCGAGCCGCGTCGCCCGCGGGGCTACTTGCGACAGTACTGCTCCGTACTCTCGACGTGCGCAGCGGCGCTTCGCCTTGCACCGTCTCTGTCACCAACTTCAGTAACTCGCGACTTAGGTTCGCTTTGGATTTATTGACCTTCGACTTGTTGGCTCTGGATTTGTTCACCTTTGATTTATTAGCCTTAGAGTCGTTGACCGATCTCATAGATTCTAAGTATTTATTTATCTGTTGTTCCTTGTTCAGCTCTTGGTCTAACAGCACGTCGACGTCAGTCACCTCTTCTAGAGATGCGTGCAATGATTTCGATTTGATCGCCTTGGATCTATTATTGGCTTTGGAAATGTTGGCAGATTTCAATGAGTCCAGATAATTCTTGATTTGCAGTCGTTTGTTAAGTTCCTGTTCTAACCAGTTTTTGTCAGCGGCAGTAATTTGGTCTAGAGATGCGTGGAGAGACTTTCCTCTGGCATTTTTGGTCTTCTGAACAGTTTTCGAGGAGAATGTTTTAGAATACACCGCCCGTATCTGTGGCTTGCCCACTAGCTGGTCGAACAAGCTCTCTGCGCGCGTGGACACAGTCGCCGACGAGTAGTTGGACAAGTTGAACAGCTCCTCGACTCCACTGACGTCGCTGAGGTCGTTCCGCCTCTCTCTGCGGAACACGCGCTTCACTCCGCGCACGTCACGCAGGTCGTTCCTAGGACTCTGTCGCCGCAGCGTTCTCTTAACTCCCGACACGTTCCGCAGATCGTTCGCCGGACTCTTCGTGTTGAACAGTTTCTTCACTCCTCTCACGTCATCCAATTCGTTTCTCGGCGACTTTCTTTTGTTAGTAGTGTGGAACAGAGACTTGACTCCGGTCACGCGCCGCGACTCGTTGTTAGGGGACGAAACAAACACTTCCTTAACTCTGACGTCGCTCAACCGGTGCTTAGGACTCTTGGCAAATATTTGCTGGACTCCGGATACGTTGGTTAAGTCATTCTTGACAGATCTTCTCGTCCGCGGCGTGCGCAATAGACGTTTCACGCCGCGGACGTCTCGTAGATCGTTCTCGGGAGTCGTTTTGGCGAACAAAAGTTTAATTCCCTCCAGACTGGGACTGCGAGTGGGAGTGCTGATAGGACTCACGAATATCTCGGGAGTGTACGATTCTGTGTGATCCAGGAGTGAGTTGTCGGGTGTTCGTCCGGTTATAGCGATGGTGTTACGCGTGGGCCGCTTCTTCTGCACGAAGTCGTCGTCGTCGAACAGCTGTTTCCTGGAGAACTCTGTCATACTCTGTGACAGCTTCCTTTTCACCGGACTGTTAAACAGCTGCTTCACGATATCAGACTCGTTCAAGTCGTCGATGATGGAACGTTTCGACTGCGGCTTCTTGGCAGTCGAGTGCTTGTTCTTAACTCCTTCAGGTACCAACTTCAGCGCACTCTTGGGCGTCACTATCTCACTGTCATCGGTCTTATTTAATACCTCCACGGACTCGCTGCTTAATCTCAATCTAGTTTTCCTGGCGCTAAAGCTCAAAGACTTGGACTTGGCACCGACTCTTGTTTTAGGCCCCGTGACTCCTCCGATGGTCTTTCTTTTAGTATTGAACGACGGTCTGCCTTTTTTTGTTGGTTTTTGAGAAGCAAAGGAACTATGACTGGATTCTAAAAGACTTTGAATACTAAGAACAGGGGTACTAGCTTCTTCAGGACTGTGTCTATTCTCCGGGGTGAAGGTGCCGTCGTGTTGTGCGGGCCTGTGCGTAGGCGACAGTTCCGTGTCGTCACCGACTGTCTGCGCGCTGGCCCGATCAGATTTAGCCGTGGTGCTGATTCTCTTGGAGGTCCTGGGCGAGTCGTCGTCCTCGTCCAGCAGCAGCAGCTCGCTGTCGTTGAGTCGCGAGCGGCTCCGACAGGCGCGCGATAGGCGCGTGCTGTTCACTGAGATGTGCTTCTTGGCATTCTCCGAGTTGTCCGGCGTCGACACCGACTGGGAGCGCCTGGACTGCGAGCGTCTGGACCGGGAGCTGCGGCCCTTCACGTACGGCGTGCTCGAGCCGAGCAACGTCGGATCGATGGTAGATCTTGTTTTCCGACCGGTACTATTTTGTGGTGTCCCAAACGCTGTGCTGGCAGTGGAGCCCACCGAGTTGTACACAGACGCGGAGAGAGCGGACTCGTCGGTGTCGATGGAGACTAGGTCCACGATGGAGTAGGACTCGAGGTTGTTGCGCGACGCCCGCGGGCTCAGCGTGCGCGTCCTGAACGCCGCCGCAACCGTTGTGTCGCGACTGTTGTCCGACACGGACTTGGTGCCGCGGCGTGAGTACGGCGACGTTTCCGTTACGTCGAGAGCTTTCTGTAGGATCAAGCTGCCGCGCGACGAGCGCTTCGGACTGCGCGGCGACTGCGGTGTCAGGGTGCGCGCGGGCGGCGACCGCTGGCTGGTGGAGCCGCCGGGGCTGCTGCCCAGGGTGCTCTGCAGCATACAGCTGCTGCGCGAGTGGATAGAGCGGCGCGGGGAGGGGGACGGGGGAGGCGAGGGGGAGTAGCGCAGCGTGACGTCATCGTCCGAGCGCGACGCCCGCGTCTTGTCGCTCAACATCAGCACGTCGGAGTGTTGCGAGTTGTTCTCCAAGTTGCTCAGGTCGAACTTTATAGACTCAGTCTTGCGCACCCCTCGTTTAGCTGAAGGGTCCTTGAGGGCGGACTTCCTGGGGCTGGTCGAGCCGAGCGGCCGGGACGACTTCTTGGGACCCTGTTGTCCTGACCGGCGCGATGACCTTCTGTTTCGCAGGTATGAATTTCGGTCGTCCGAATCAGTTATCTCTAGAATGGTTACCTAAGATAACAATGAAATGAAGTCAATAATTGATTAATATTTTGCATTTATATGCATACTAGCTGTTGCCCGCGGCTTCGCTCGCGTTTTGGTTGAAAATTAACACACGGGCACATTATAAATATAGCCTATGGCACTTGGGGATAATGTAGCTTTCTATTAGTGAAAGAATTTTCATAATCGGTTCAGATCCAGAGATTACCCCCTACATACAAACTTACAAATTTTACCTCTTTATAATATTAGTATAGATTTAAATAACTCAATACACACATCAAATAAATAGTGATCATGCGGAACCCATAAAACAACAAGTAACCAAATGCTTGGTATGAATATACACGGTGTACACGGGCCCTTCACCAAGCCGTCCACCAAGCATTCTGTAGGTAAAACTAACGTAACTTTACGCATACATTATTGCTGGGAAACTACTTTTTTTTGGGATGAAAAATCACGTTTTACGGTAGGACTCAATGTAACACACTCAAAATATTGAGCGGATGGATGGATTGAATAATACGGGGGTCGTGGAGAAAAAATCTTACATTAAAAACAGGTACAAAAAATGTTTTGAAATAGTTGGAATTTTGACCCCCAATATCTCCGCAACTAGAAAGTTCCCAGGTATGGTCTAAGTTTTTCAAACTCATTTCAATCAATCAATCAAATCATTTATTTTGCTTAAATATGGGTATACACAAGGATGGAATACAATAATAAAGCTCAAAACCATATCCTACCCTAACAGGCGTGCAAATAAGTACATAATTATAATTAGAATTTAAACTTTAAAAAAAATAAAAAACGAGGAATTGGAATGTCAATATAAAAACAGATATTGGATAAATCATTTTATCCAAATGAGTTTGAAAAACTTAATTAATTAGTGATTCTAGTTTTTCTGAACAACAACAATTACTTAACAACAACACCACAACAATTACTTTTTCAAATCACTTTTATAGAAAAAGTAAGAAAGGAGTTTAACCGAGTTTAATATTATGTTATCGTAATCTGTAAAGCGGACTTCTTTGTAAGATGCAGTGTTCCTAGTTCAAAAACCCAAATTTATAATTGCATCATACAGGGCGTCAATAGACCCTTAACGAAGTCGAAACGCACTTGTTCTTCCCATCATTCCGAATTTTTTGTCCTAGACCATGGCACCTGGGAACCTTCTACATAGTTACAGAGGTATTGGAGCCATTGTGAAAATGAAAGAATGTTCAACTCTTTAGTAAACAATCCAACACCTAATTGTGATCCATCAAGTCGTTCAGAGTCAGTCCCCTCTCACGAGCCCGTACTTTCTGTGGAGATGTTTGACAGCCTCGCTAGTACTTCCCTTACCGCACCAAATACAAAAATATTGTTAAATGATAATTTGTCAAACTACAGTTTTTTAAACGATAATGACCAAATAATTATGTACTGCGATGAGATGGGGAAAAATATGGGTCGTATACTACAACATCGTTTACATAAAAGGATTATTAATTATTGCATGCCTGATGCCAGTTACTGTGAAATACTGGAAAAAGTAATAAGTAGTAAATACAGCTCATCAACTACTATCATCATTCTGGTCGGGAGAAGGGGAAATGCAAGCGGTGGAAAAATAAAAATGTATTTTGATTATTTAGCCAAGTTAAATGTTAAAAAAATAGTTTTGTTTGCATTTCCTTATTGTAATGGTTTGCCACAGACTGAAAATAATATTAGATATAAGTACAATATTAGATTACATACCATGACATTATATAATGAAAAATTTAATTTTATTGACTCTAACGTACTTATTAGTATAAATTACTTTATGACCGAAGATAATTATTATCTTTGTAACTTTTTTAAAGGGCAGATAGTAGACTCGCTATCCTATTATATTTTTAATTGTAATAGTTTTTTAGGTAACTATACTGCTTCTATTGGGCAATTTAGTGATGTACCCAGTGTGAATGCGCAGGAGTTGGATGTTTCTCCAAGTCATTTAAATTAAAACATGGGACAATAGAGTCACCCTCTAGCAGTAATTGTAATACCGAGATAGACTTGATCAATATTTCTAAGGACACTGAGACAACAGAGTTAAACTCTAGCAATAATTTAAACCAATGTTTGTTACCACAGCGATCAAACTCCAAAACTAAACTAAATAATAATACTCTAAAAATAGCTCATCAGAATATACAGGGTGTAAAAGGTAAAGAATTGGAATTGGAGTTGTTTTTGAACAGCAATTGTATTGACATCTTGTGCATAACTGAACATTGGTTAAAATCTCACCAGTTTCTGTTTAGCTTTAATAACCACCAGATTGCCAGCTCGTTCAGCAGAGTGAATATGATACGTGGTGGCTCCCTTATAATTGCACGTAATAATTTGAAATTCAAAGAACGTAGTGATATTGTGGATCTCTCTGTTGAGCGAGTAATCGAAGTAGCTTGCATAGAGCTTGAGCGGTACATTGTAATGAGCGTGTACAGGCCCCCAGGTGCGCCTTACGATATTTTTGAGCAACATATGGAGGAAATTTTATTAAAGACGTGCAACAATAATAAAACAGTTGTAGTCTGTGGAGATTTCAACATTAATTTACTTGAAAAATCGGTTACAGTAAATAAATTCTTGACATTATTAAAATCATATAACTTGCACAGTAATTTCGCTGAACCGACCAGAATAACTTCCACTAGTGCTACCTGTATAGACAATATCTTTACAAATCTAAAACCATTGATCCATTTAATTTTAAATGAGTTAGACTCGGATCATTGTGGCCAGTTAGTTGCTTTTCCTCGGCAAATAGTCAGAGCTCGGAAAAAACTTGTGAGTTTTGTGCCTGTAAACAAAAAACGTTTAGACCTATTTAGAAATAATTTAATGGAAAAACTTCCCGCTTTGCCATATTATCACGATAACGCAGATCGAGCATATACTTTGTTATTTAACTTGATTAATTTAGAATTTAATAAGGTGTTTACCTCCAAAACATTGTCTGTTTCTGATCGCGTTTTATTTAGTGACTGGGCAACACCGGGTATTTTTAAAAGTAGGCGGAGGCTATATGAACTATATAATGAAAAATTATATAACCATAATGAAAACTTTAAAAAATATGTTAAAAATTACTCAAAAATTTTTAGAAGAGCCTGCTCCTCAGCTAAAACCATTTACTTTAAAAATAAAATTAAAGTATCTGATAATAAAATAAAAACAACCTGGAATATTATAAACTCCGAAATGGGAAGGAACACAGCACGAAACCGTGACTTTCATCTAAAAATAAATGATCTAGATATTAAGGCAGACATGGAGGTTGCAGCAGAGTTTGACAATTTCTTTACTAATATCCCCATTGTAACAACTAAAACTCTTCCATCATCCTCCACTTCTGCTTACTCAATTTTGCAGGAATGTGTACCAGAATGTATTGAAACTTTTAAATTTATAGTTGTTACCCCAAAGGACATTATAGAATCTTTTAAAGATCTTGATGTCAAAAAAACCGGCGATCTTTGGGGATTATCAGTACATACCATGTCAACAATCATTGATATTATTTCACCTTTCCTGGCAATTATTTTTAACTCTTGTGTCGATTCCGGTGTATTTCCTGATTTGATGAAAATTAGCAAAGTGATTCCGCTGTTCAAATCTGGTAGCACAACCGACCCCACAAACTTTCGGCCTATTTCCATATTACCTACTTTGAGCAAAATTTTTGAAAAATTAATTCTAAAGCAAATGTTAAAACATTTCAATAAAAATAATTTACTTCACTTGAAGCAGTTTGGCTTCACAAAGGGTCGGTCAACTACAGACGCGGGCGTGGAATTACTTAAGAGCATATTCGAGGCCTGGGAGGAATCGCAGGATGCTCTTGGTGTCTTCTGCGACTTGTCCAAGGCCTTCGATTGCGTGCAGCATGAAACGCTTATCAGGAAACTATACCACTATGGTATGAGGGACAAGGCTCTAGACCTTCTGACTTCTTATTTAAATAACAGAACTCATAGGGTTGATGTTAATGGCAAGAGATCTTTAGGGTCTGCAGTCACTATGGGCGTCCCACAGGGCTCAATTCTAGGTCCATTCTTATTTTTAATATATATAAATGACTTACCTTATCATGTAAGGGATAATCACAAGATTGTATTGTTCGCGGATGACACATCTCTCATTTTTAAAATTAAACGTCAATCAATAAACTTTGACGAAGTGAACAATGCACTATCTAAGGTTGTCCATTGGTTCAATGTAAATAATCTACTCCTGAATGGAAAAAAGACCAAGTTGATTAAATTCTCAACTCCAAATGTGAGGCAGTTATGTGCAAATGTTCAACATAATGGAATAGAGTTGGATCCTGTTGAGTCAACGGTTTTTCTTGGAATAACTGTTGATTCAAAATTACAGTGGGGCCCACATATTGAAAAATTGTCAAAAAAACTTAGTTCGGCCGCCTACGCTGTCAAGAAAATTAGACAAGTTACTGATGTTGATACGGCCAGAATTGTTTATTTCATTTATTTTCATAGCGTCATGTCGTACGGGATTCTTCTCTGGGGTGCCTGTGCGGACATCCACGCTATCTTTGTTCTACAGAAAAGGGCTGTTAGGGCCATTTACAATCTGGGTCCTAGGGATTCCCTCCGAGAGAAGTTCAAAGAGATGAATATTCTGACCGTAGCCTCTCAATACATTTTTGAAAATTTATTGTATGTTCATAAAAATATATCTAATTTTAAGAAAATGTCCGATATTCATAGCTTGAATACTAGGAATAAGCACAACCTCGCTGTACATCGCACTCGCTTCCACAGAATAGGCAACTCATTCATGGGCCAATGCATACGCTTTTACAATAAACTTCCCATTGACATTAGAAATTTATCAATCAATCGATTTAAAATTTGCATTAAAACCAAACTATGTAAGAAAGGGTACTATAAAATAATTGATTATTTAGATGACAAAAAGGCTTGGGATTGAACTGCTCGCTCTGCTAAGCTTTGTGTAATTCCTATACAATATTGACATAAAAATCTGATATAATATCCTATTGTATATTTCCTTTTTATAATTAATTCTTTTACAATTTTTGACATGTAAATTTGACATTACAATTATTATCTTATTTTGTATGTTCAAATTATTATTTAATTCATTATAAAACATGAAACATATTGTACATGCTTTAAAACAGACTTTGATCCCTGAGTTTGTTTCGCCATTTCTTCTCAGGGTAGTCAGATACGAAATGTCGACCCCATCTAGCTTAAGTTTAAATTGTGATGACGTGTAAAAGTGATACCTACATCCTATTTACTGAATAAACAATTTCATTTCATTTCATTTCATTTCATTTCATTTCATTGAAGGTCAAAGTTCCAACTTTCTTAAAAGTTAAAAAAAAATACTTGTAGTTCCATGACCTGTTTACTATTCGATGTATTCATCAGTACTATTTTTTGAGTACGTTACATTGGCTTTTCCGTAAAACGTGATTTTTCACCCAAAAAAAAAGTCGTTTCCCATCAATAATAAATTAGGGTTCCGTAATTCCGTAGTCAACAAGGAACCCTCATAGTTTCGCCATGTCTGTCTGTCTGTCCGCAGTTTAGCTCAAATACTCTTAGTGCTAGAAAGCTGTAATTTGGCATGAATATACAGATTAATTATGTCAACAAAGCGGTAAAATTAAATGTCGAAATAGTACATTTTGATATAAGTGGGGAAACTTTGTTATTGCATTCGAGCGCGGAATTAACACCCGAGCTGCAAGCGAGGGTGTTATGGAGCCGAGAACTGCAATAACAAATTCCCACGCGTATCAAACGACATTTTTCAATACACTTTCGAAGAAATAAAATATTAGAATAGAAAGTATTTTTGTCAGGAATTATTAGGAAACTATGATTTAATTTGCTTTTTTTCCGCGCTTTGTTTTCGCCAGGTTGCCTATATGAAAAAAAAAATACAGCCTACTATGAAAAAAAAGAAAATTTTAATATAGTTTTTTTAATTTAGAACACAATAAGATGTTAATTTGTTCATAAAAATAAATATTTATTTTAAATAATCATTTTCATCTATGATATTCTATTTATAAACACAATTTAAATACTCAAAAATATTTAATCCGTAAAGACGTGTATTATTTCTTTGCCGGGATTAAAAAAAAACCAATCACCGCCGACTATAGATATAGTTATTGAACCCTTACTTATCTGTGGAAATTTTTATTTCCGCACGTGTGCGGAAAAATATTAAAAATCGCACGCGTGTGAATACATTGCATGTTGAACCTAATCGTAGTGCGATTAGAACCAGTTTTCGAGAAAGTGTATTGAAAAGTATTTTTGTTTCTCGCGTACCTTTATAACGACACTAGCTGACCCGCGCAACTTCGTCTGCGTGCGTGCGTAAATAAAAGAAAGAGAGGTTAGAGAGAGTGTGCGTCAACCTTAAAAGTTAGACATATGGCCATTGCGGATATTTTTTTAGAGCTTTTAAGAGGGACAATTCCGACATACATGATAATTGCGTAACTTTAATCGTTCACGCACAACGGAAGCTCGCAAAAGGAGTAAATCCCTATTATATACCATTACCGATGGATAATCATCAAATGACCCCTCCCACTCTGGACGGAGCGGAAGGGAGTGTCAGACTTGTACTGACTAAAATCCATACACGTTTCTTCTTTTGCCCTTTGCGTTCCAGGGCCTCGGTATCTCTTTCGAACAGTCCCGCAACCCTGGCAGGCCTCGCTCCTCTCGGATCCCTTCCCGTTTGCTGACATCTCTTTGAGGCGCGTGTGGAACACGAACGCGCTGTCACCACGGCCTGTCGCCATAAGACGGACGGATGGCGAGCTAGCCCATTACTCACCGTCCACAGGCCCGCGACCCTCGTCAGCCTTACGTCTTAATCTTTAGACACTCGATGACAATCATATACCAGCTAGAACGAAAGTTCTCATCAAAGTTCTTGAAATGAGCCGAGACACGATAAAACTGCTATAAACTGTTGCGGACCTCTTGCAACTGCCTTCCGTCTCCATCGTCAGATCTTTGATGATAGACATACTCCAGGCAGGAATAAAGTTCTCATCAAGGTGCATGAAATCAGTCGAAACACGATATAGATGCTGTAAACTCTTGAGGACCTCTTGCAACTACCTTCCGTCTCCATCGTCAGACATTCGATGACAGTCATACTCCAGCTGGGCCTAAAGTTCTCATCTAGGTGCATGAAATGAGCCCAGTCACGATATAGATGCTGTAAACTCTTAAGGACCTCTTGCAACTGCTTTCCTTCTCCATCGTTAGACATTCAATGAAAGTCATACTCAGTTAGGTTTAAAGTTTTTATCAAAGTGCATGAAATGAGCCCACACACGATTTAGCTGCTGTAAACTCTTGCGGACCTCTTGCAACTGCCTTCCGTCTCCATCGTCAGACTTTTGATGAAAATCATTCTCCAGGCATCGTAAAGCGATCGAACACACACTCTACAGGGATATAGCGTCATGTAGACTAATCTAGAATACTTTTTGCTATCAGAACTTTTTTGTAGCTGGTCAACCGATTTAAAAGTTATCTTGTGAGCACATTTTCATTAATTAGTACCATTTTGGTGCAATA
The DNA here is from genome assembly GCA_947578425.1 of Eugnorisma glareosa. Classification (NCBI taxonomy): domain Eukaryota; kingdom Metazoa; phylum Arthropoda; class Insecta; order Lepidoptera; family Noctuidae; genus Eugnorisma; species Eugnorisma glareosa. Next base: position 18,807,616 of record OX387979.1, read on the forward strand.
GATGTCGTTGCATGTATCTTACACAATGATGGTAAGTTCTTCTTGAACACTTTAAATTCATAAATCTTTTGATAGAGAGCACTGATTACAATGAAACAAAAACTAAAACCTTCTCTAAGTTCCGCACAATATTTGTGCATTGAATCTAATCACATTGGTTTTCCCAACAACATGAACGCCCGCCTCGCAGCGCGCGCGGGTCATTATTTTGATGCGGAGTTATTTTAAAACTGTGATATCTCCTAAGATATTCATCTAAATTGAATGGTGTAAAGAGCAATTTTGGTCGCAATTGAACGCTAAAGATGACTAACATATTTATTTTGATAAGGATTAATACTATGTCGGTAAAAATACCTTTTCAAATAAAGCACTATTTTTGACCAAATTTTAAAATCATAAAAATGGTTATTGTTAGTCAACCTTAAAAGATAGGCATGTGCTGTCGCGGACTTTTTTTTAGACATTTTTTAGAGGAATAATTCCCTCATACATTATTTTTGTGCAACTTTTACCGTTTAAACAGCGCACGCAACGGAAGATCTCAAAGATGATAAATTTTCCCCGTTTTTGCATCATTTTTCATTGATGCTCAGCTCCTATTGATTGTATCGTGATGATATGTAGCCTATAGCCTTCCTCGATATATAAGCTATTCAACACTAAAAGAATTTTTCAATTCGAACCAGTAGATCCTCAGATTAGCGCGTTCAAACAAACAAACAAACAAACAAACAAACTCTTCAGCTTTATAATATTAGTATAGATTCCACTCTATGGGGTCATAGAGTGGAATGTCGTTATAAAGGTCTTCAAAAAATATTGCGAATTGCAAATAATTTTTCGATTAAGGTTGTGAAATATTAAGCTTTAAAGTGCTAATTTTTGTTAGATTCAAATGTCGCCCTCTACCAGCTAAACGGTTGTGTTTGAAGAAATTCACGGTGTTAGTATTTACAACGTGTAACAGAATAAACGCAAATCTCTTAAGGGGTCATTGTACTCATCATTACGAACAACTTTCACTATGGGACCAACACTAAAATCGCGAAAAACAAAACGACTACCCCATACGTTTCAGTGCGCATAACTCGACAATTTTTTCGCGACGAACTTGTATTTGGCGGAGTTAGTTGGTCTGCAAGGATTCCTTTCAAAAAAGATGCGGCAATAAGTTGTCTTAGAACGCTACTACAGTTCGCCGGTATAACTGGTTCAGGTGTTCTTGATTTATGTTCGGTTAGTTGAGGGTAATGAATAATTTAAGATAAATAATCTCTAGATCAATTAACGAATCTCGAAACTGTGGAATTAGGATTCGTTAACCGGAAACGAATAATTCCAGGGTGGAAACCCCAATTAGACTTCGCCAGACCCGGGAATCGAACCCAGTAGTAGTAGTAAAGATTTTGATTTATCGATCTCATCCCTAACTCCTGGCAGGTGTATTTCTGACATTTGATCTGAAGTTTACGTTCGTCTGTTTTTATATGTAGTTGAGATTAATGAATTAATGTATTGTGTGTTGAGAAGTGGTTAGTTTGTATTTTGTGAACTTATTTCTGTGTATTTCATTGTGCAAATATGTCGAGTCGTGAGGTCAACCGAACGACGCCGTCAGTCACCCGACAAAACCGATGTATCAATTGTTCATTTTTTAGTTGGCTGGTTTTGAGGTTATTTCGATTTTATAAAATTACTCCGAAACTGGTTTTGTTTACAAAAATAACTTTTTTACAAGTTAATAATGATAAATGAAGACCATAAAAAACTACGTTTGATTTTGATGCAGCATTGTACGGGATTCCATACATCCATGAGCATTGTCCTTTGTAGTTGCAAGTTTCGACAAGAAAGTAAAGTAATAATCAAAGGAAACTAGATTTATCTCTTTCGCACACACTCAATTTTCTATTAATATGAGTGCATAGCAACTTCCGCATGCGTTATTTTCTTATCTAACTCTTATATGACACACTTTATGACTGTTATAGCACAGGTATAAGGACAGGTATTTGTATTTGTAAGCACAGGTATTTGTACTAAATCTATACTAATATTATAAAGCTGAAGAGTTTGTTTGTTTGTTTGAACGCGCTAATCTCAGGAAATACTGGTTCGAATTGAAAAATTATTTTAGTGTTGGATAGCTCATTTATCGAGGAAGGCTATAGGCTATATATCATCACGCTACAATTAATAGGAGCGGAGCATCAATGAAAAATGTTGCGAAAACGGGAAAAAGTTATTATTTGAGAGCTTCCTTTGCGTGCGCTGGTTAAACGGTTAAAGTTGCACAAAAATAATGTATGAGAGAATTATTCCTCTTAAAAATGTCTAAAAAAAAGTCCGCGACAGCACATGCCTATCTTTTAAGGTTGACTAACAATAACCATTTTTATGATTTTAAAATTTGGTCAAAAATAATGCTTTATTTGCAAAGGTATTTTTACCGACATGGTATTAATCCTTATTGAAATAAATATGTTAGTCATCTTTAGCGTTCAATGGTGACCAAAATTGCCCTTTACGCCATTCAATTTAGATGAATATCTTAGGAGATATCACAGTTTTAAAATAACTCCGCATCAAAATAAAGACACGCGCGCGCTCTGAGGCGGGGCGTTTATGTTGTCGGGAAAACAAATGTGATTAGATTCAATGCACAAATATTGTGCGTAACTTAGAGAAGGTTTTAGTTTTGGTTTCATTGTTATCAGTGCTCTCTATCAAAAGATTTATGAATTTAAAGTGTTCAAGAAGAACTTATGATCATTGTGTAATATACATGCAACGACATCTATTGCGCCAAAATGGTACTAATTAATAAAAATGTGCTCACAAGATAACTTTTAAATCGGCTGACCGGCTTTACAAAAAAGTTCTGATGGCAAAAAGTACTCTAGATTAGTCTACATGACGCTATAACCCTGTAGAGTGTGTGTTCAATCGCTTTCCATGCAGTATATTCTATCGGTCTAACTTGGTGCTCGATAGGTGGCGCTGTTCATTTCACTCCATTTTCTGAATCGCGGTGTTTTTCGTGAAAGAATGACCCTCGCCCGTGTAAAATGTCGGAAGCTTGGTTTTTAACCGACGAAACAAATAACGTGTTTGGGCTCATTTCATGCACCTTGATGAGAACTTTAGATATAGCTGGAGTATGACGTCATCGAAGTTCTAACGATGGAGACGGAAGGCAGTTGCAAGAGGTCCTCAAGAGTTTGCAGCAAGAATAACGTGTTTGGGCTCATTTCATGCACCTTGATGAGAACTTTAGGCCTTGCTGACGTATGACTGTCATCGAAGGTCTGACGATGGAGACGGAAGGCAGTTGCAAGACGTCCTCAAGAGTTTGCAGCAACAATAACGTGTTTGGGCTCATTTCATGCACCTTGATGAGAACTTTAGGCCTTGCTGGAGTATGACTGTCATCGACGGTCAAACGATACAGACAAATGGCAGTTGCAAGCGGTCCTAAACAGTTTGCAGCAGGTATAATGTTATTGGGCTCATTTCATGCACTTTGATAAAAACTTTAAACCTAACTCAGTATGACTTTCATCTAATGTCTGACGATGGAGGCGAATGGTAGTTGCAAGAGGTTCTCAAGAGTTTACAGCATCTATAACGTGTTTGGGCTCATTTCATGCACCTTGATGAGAACTTTAGACCTGCCTGGAGTATGGTCGGTTAAGGTTGTCGAGGGTCGCGGGCCTGTGGACGTTGAGTAATGGGCTAGCTCGCCATCCGTCAGTCTAATAACGACAGGCCGTGTCGACGGCGCATTCGTGTTCCACGCGCGCCTCAAAGAGATGTCAGCAAACGGTAAGGGGTCCGAGAAGACCGAGGCAGGCCTGGATTGCGGGACTGTTCGAAAGAGATACCGCGGCCCTAGAACACAAAGGACAAAAGAAGGAACATGGATGGGTTTTAGTCAGTACAAGTCTGACATTCCCTTCCGCTCCGCCCAGAGTGGGTGGGGTCATTTGATTATTTCCCATCGGTAAAAAAAAGGTAGGCCTTATTTGGAAAACCATAAGTAGAATATGTTTGCGATTAATGCAAATATTTCCGAGAAATTAAATTGTTAACTACTTGAATCTGTATCAATATTATAAAGCTGAAGGGTTTGTTTGAAAGAAAGAAAGAAAAATATTTATTTGGGACAAGCACAGGAACAACAAAAACAACAATAAAAAAAAGAATCTAAAACTAAATAATAAAAAAAGACCTGTGCGAGGCCAAAAAGGCTCCAATCTCAGCATGATGCTGTTTGATTCGTTGATTGAACGCTCTAATTTCAGGAAGTACTGGTATAAATTAGTTTAGTGTTGGATAGCCCATTTATCTAGGAGCGGAACATCAATGAAAAATGTTTCAAAAACAGGGATTTATTCCTTTTGACAGCTTCCGTTGTGCGTGAACGGTTAAAAATACGCAATTATCATGTATGTCGGAATTGTCCCTCTTAAAAAGCTCTAAAAAATGTCCACACTGGCATATGTGTCTTATATATTGTAATTTTGTGTGTCCTACTTTTATATTTTGTGTGCAATAAAGAATAAGTCTAACTTTTAAGGTTGACGCACACTCTCTCTAACCCTCTCTTTCTTTGATGTACGCACGCACGCAGACGAAGTTGCGCGGGTCAGCTAGTTAAATATAAAAACTAATTTGGCGAAAGTTTTGTAGTAGCAAGTTGGCAACGTGTCTTTAATGTTTTGATGTGACCGATGCGGGGTCGTTAACGTGTCAGTGCAGTGCTTCCCTATTAACTGATGCTACATGATGTATTTTTATACATCATGTAGCAAATGTTAAAAATGAAAAATAATCTCCTGTGACTAAACTACTGGATATTATTCAAATGATTTTTTGTATGTAGACTGGGAACGTCCTAAGGTATACGCAGTTTAATTTATTGTCGTATTGTAATCCCCACCGTGAATTATTTCACACACCCAAACACGAGTTATGCGCACTGAAACGTATGGGGTAGTCGTTTTGTTTTTCGCGATTTTAGTGTTGGTCCCATAGTGAAAGTTGTTCGTAATGATGAGTACAATGACCCCTTAAGAGATTTGCGTTTATTCTGTTACACGTTGTAAATACTAACACCGTGAATTTCTTCAAACACAACCGTTTAGCTGGTAGAGGGCGACATTTGAATCTAACAAAAATTAGCACTTTAAAGCTTAATATTTCACAACCTTAATCGAAAAATTATTTGCAATTCGCAATATTTTTTGAAGACCTTTATAACGACATTCCACTCTATGACCCCATAGAGTGGAATCTATACTAATATTATAAAGCTGAAGAGTTTGTTTGTTTGTTTGTTTGTTTGTTTGAACGCGCTAATCTCAGGAAATACTGGTTCGAATTGAAAAATTATTTTAGTGTTGGATAGCTCATTTATCGAGGAAGGCTATAGGCTATATATCATCACGCTACAATTAATAGGAGCGGAGCATCAATGAAAAATGTTGCGAAAACGGGAAAAAGTTATTATTTGAGAGCTTCCTTTGCGTGCGCTGGTTAAACGGTTAAAGTTGCACAAAAATAATGTATGAGAGAATTATTCCTCTTAAAAATGTCTAAAAAAAAGTCCGCGACAGCACATGCCTATCTTTTAAGGTTGACTAACAATAACCATTTTTATGATTTTAAAATTTGGTCAAAAATAATGCTTTATTTGCAAAGGTATTTTTACCGACATGGTATTAATCCTTATTGAAATAAATATGTTAGTCATCTTTAGCGTTCAATGGTGACCAAAATTGCCCTTTACGCCATTCAATTTAGATGAATATCTTAGGAGATATCACAGTTTTAAAATAACTCCGCATCAAAATAAAGACACGCGCGCGCTCTGAGGCGGGGCGTTTATGTTGTCGGGAAAACAAATGTGATTAGATTCAATGCACAAATATTGTGCGTAACTTAGAGAAGGTTTTAGTTTTGGTTTCATTGTTATCAGTGCTCTCTATCAAAAGATTTATGAATTTAAAGTGTTCAAGAAGAACTTATGATCATTGTGTAATATACATGCAACGACATCTATTGCGCCAAAATGGTACTAATTAATAAAAATGTGCTCACAAGATAACTTTTAAATCGGCTGACCGGCTTTACAAAAAAGTTCTGATGGCAAAAAGTACTCTAGATTAGTCTACATGACGCTATAACCCTGTAGAGTGTGTGTTCAATCGCTTTCCATGCAGTATATTCTATCGGTCTAACTTGGTGCTCGATAGGTGGCGCTGTTCATTTCACTCCATTTTCTGAATCGCGGTGTTTTTCGTGAAAGAATGACCCTCGCCCGTGTAAAATGTCGGAAGCTTGGTTTTTAACCGACGAAACAAATAACGTGTTTGGGCTCATTTCATGCACCTTGATGAGAACTTTAGATATAGCTGGAGTATGACGTCATCGAAGTTCTAACGATGGAGACGGAAGGCAGTTGCAAGAGGTCCTCAAGAGTTTGCAGCAAGAATAACGTGTTTGGGCTCATTTCATGCACCTTGATGAGAACTTTAGGCCTTGCTGACGTATGACTGTCATCGAAGGTCTGACGATGGAGACGGAAGGCAGTTGCAAGACGTCCTCAAGAGTTTGCAGCAACAATAACGTGTTTGGGCTCATTTCATGCACCTTGATGAGAACTTTAGGCCTTGCTGGAGTATGACTGTCATCGACGGTCAAACGATACAGACAAATGGCAGTTGCAAGCGGTCCTAAACAGTTTGCAGCAGGTATAATGTTATTGGGCTCATTTCATGCACTTTGATAAAAACTTTAAACCTAACTCAGTATGACTTTCATCTAATGTCTGACGATGGAGGCGAATGGTAGTTGCAAGAGGTTCTCAAGAGTTTACAGCATCTATAACGTGTTTGGGCTCATTTCATGCACCTTGATGAGAACTTTAGACCTGCCTGGAGTATGGTCGGTTAAGGTTGTCGAGGGTCGCGGGCCTGTGGACGTTGAGTAATGGGCTAGCTCGCCATCCGTCAGTCTAATAACGACAGGCCGTGTCGACGGCGCATTCGTGTTCCACGCGCGCCTCAAAGAGATGTCAGCAAACGGTAAGGGGTCCGAGAAGACCGAGGCAGGCCTGGATTGCGGGACTGTTCGAAAGAGATACCGCGGCCCTAGAACACAAAGGACAAAAGAAGGAACATGGATGGGTTTTAGTCAGTACAAGTCTGACATTCCCTTCCGCTCCGCCCAGAGTGGGTGGGGTCATTTGATTATTTCCCATCGGTAAAAAAAAGGTAGGCCTTATTTGGAAAACCATAAGTAGAATATGTTTGCGATTAATGCAAATATTTCCGAGAAATTAAATTGTTAACTACTTGAATCTGTATCAATATTATAAAGCTGAAGGGTTTGTTTGAAAGAAAGAAAGAAAAATATTTATTTGGGACAAGCACAGGAACAACAAAAACAACAATAAAAAAAAGAATCTAAAACTAAATAATAAAAAAAGACCTGTGCGAGGCCAAAAAGGCTCCAATCTCAGCATGATGCTGTTTGATTCGTTGATTGAACGCTCTAATTTCAGGAAGTACTGGTATAAATTAGTTTAGTGTTGGATAGCCCATTTATCTAGGAGCGGAACATCAATGAAAAATGTTTCAAAAACAGGGATTTATTCCTTTTGACAGCTTCCGTTGTGCGTGAACGGTTAAAAATACGCAATTATCATGTATGTCGGAATTGTCCCTCTTAAAAAGCTCTAAAAAATGTCCACACTGGCATATGTGTCTTATATATTGTAATTTTGTGTGTCCTACTTTTATATTTTGTGTGCAATAAAGAATAAGTCTAACTTTTAAGGTTGACGCACACTCTCTCTAACCCTCTCTTTCTTTGATGTACGCACGCACGCAGACGAAGTTGCGCGGGTCAGCTAGTTAAATATAAAAACTAATTTGGCGAAAGTTTTGTAGTAGCAAGTTGGCAACGTGTCTTTAATGTTTTGATGTGACCGATGCGGGGTCGTTAACGTGTCAGTGCAGTGCTTCCCTATTAACTGATGCTACATGATGTATTTTTATACATCATGTAGCAAATGTTAAAAATGAAAAATAATCTCCTGTGACTAAACTACTGGATATTATTCAAATGATTTTTTGTATGTAGACTGGGAACGTCCTAAGGTATACGCAGTTTAATTTATTGTCGTATTGTAATCCCCACCGTGAATTATTTCACACACCCAAACACAACTGTTTAGCCGGTAGAGATTTGAGTCTAAAAATTAGCACTTTACAGCTTAATATTTCACAAACCTTCCTGGTTCCTTGTTAACGGAACCCTAAAAACTGTAAAAGTATCTTTGTAATCGCATATTATTAATATACGATTACAAAGTTATTCATGCAGTTTTTATATCTAGAGAACTGGACTGAAATTGCAGTATTTTAGATTTTTTCCTCGCTTTATAGGCTAAACACTAATAGTGTTCAAAACTGGAAGCGTGTGTGTCTGCTACAAGTACCTTAGAATTATGATGATCGGTGCGTGAGTCAGTGACAATATGAAGGAATTTTGACTTGCAATAGTTCATAAACTACAGGTTCAAATTGAATGTAATTCAGGTCTATACCTAGGTATAATTAATAAATCTATGCTTATAGCTTTATCTTCAACGAAGTTACGGGCGTCAGAAATGGCCTGAATGGTTTCGAGAAAAGGGTAGTACGGCGTGCCTTTTTTTTTAGCTAGACTTGCCGATTTATAGCTAATGACGCTCGCCGCCGACACAAGGTTATGCAGGTTGCAAGGTTATGAAGGCACATATTCTTGTAACTATTAAAATGTAGGAAATAACAGATATCGCGGCCTTTTTTACCGACTTCTAAAAAAGGCGGAGGTTATGTATTCCACCAGCATATTTTTTGTTTTCCTTGCATTTACACCGATTAGTGGTCCGATTTTCGCGATTCACTTGGTAGAAGAAGCGCGCGGTGGACCTGTATAAATTGTATTAACTTGGGTAGTTTATGACTTATTTTCTATAATACGTATATTTTCTTCTTCGTTTTAAATGTTGATGACATGATGATATAACTTCTCGTTACAAAGTGTTTTTTATATGACAAGAATTTGTGTAGGATAATAAATAAGGACTAAAAAGGGTCAAATAAAAAACATTTCTGAAGTCGGTGACTTCAGAAATGTTTTTTACCACCGACTTCCGAAAGTAAAGTTAGTTTTCATTTTTTCTTGTGTTTTTTGGAAGTCAGTTTTTTTGGAAGCCAGACGGCAAGACAATTTGGCTAAGTTGTAGACAGACACAGGTATGAGTGACGCCTGACGGGGGTCAGGCGTCACTCATACCTGTGTCGTCGAAGAGGAACCTTTTCTTAAACTAGTTGAGCGATATTATTAGGCGCGTATTGTTTCATAGTGACCTGATCAGTCAGTGTAGTACTCACAGTGCGGTCGACGCCACTGCTCCTGGTGCTAGTGTTGCCGGATGTTGCGCGACTCCATTCGAGTGTTGCAGAACCGTTGCTGGATGCTTCACGACTGCTGTCGATTGTTGCGCGACTATTGCCGGGCGTGTCGCAACCATTAATGGGAGTGGCGCGACTGTTGCGCGAGCGCGGCGTGCGTCGCACCGGGCTGGGCTTTTTCACAACAAACGACGGACTCGACGACTTGGGCTTCGGCGTGTGTCCGGTCATCAGACGTATGGCCGCCTGCTTGGTGTGATCTGCACGACGCGACGGGAACATTGCAGTCATTACTATTATTACTTCACTCACACACAATTCTACATAATTCTCTATAAGCTCAATAATGGAGTCACACCAAGCTAACAGATAACGGCAAATGCATTCGCAGAAGATAATGACGTCAGCGCGTGCAATAGATCATTACAAGCTGAAATAAAAAGTCTTGAAACAAAAAGCGACATAGGATAGATAAAAAGAGTCTCCGATCAAATATTTAATTATGTATATTAGAGCATTCAGAAATAGGAACTTACTTTTTAATTTGATAGTCAATGAAAACAAAATGATACATGTGCCTCGCGCATGCACCCGGCAGTCAGTGAGTGTTTGATTACGTAATAATATGTAAATCGGAGTGCGCCGGTGACTCGCGCGCGATCCGCGTGAATATGATAATGAATGACGGCTACTATGGCGCTGCGGTGGGAGTTATCGCTGCGATATATTTACCAACTTCATTTAATTCAAGGTCACTGCACTCACTCATTTAGACACTAACGTAGGAAGACGCAAGTCTCGAGGTCGCTAGTGCAGTGACAAGTGTACACACGAAATTTTTACTACCGATACCAGCCATCGAAATGGGATTTTTGCTAGACGATTCGTAATTATAAAAATAAGATATTTTTGGAATATATACCAGATCCATTCCCAATGACAAATCAACTTTTTCTGTTACCTACCATATTGCTAAAATTCAAATAACTATTGAATGGGACTGACTTTAAATGAAAATAAAAGTAATTTCATAATGTCGGTACACCTACCCATTTTAAGTGGCCCCTCAATCTTAGCGACGGTCAGCTTGTTGCGCTTCAGCACGGCGAGGCGCAGCGGCGTGGGCTTGCGCGCCGACGCCGCACTCGTGCGCGCCTGTTGTGGCCGAGCTGGCGGCGTCGCTTTGGGGCTCTTCCGAGGGCTTGCCTTGCGCGACTCGATCCACAGCGTCGCCTTCGTCGTGGTTTGCAAGTTCGACAGGGAATTCTTTGGGCTCAGTCGCGCGGTCGACTTGCGCTTGCTCTTCTCTTGTTCTGCTTCGCTGACAGCTGTGTCGAGATCGGTTTTGGATGTTCTGGTCCGTTTGTTAGCTTGCTGCGGAGACCGCGGCGGGTTCTTATCTAGAGTATAGCAATATATTAGCGGCGTTGGGTACAATATGTAAGAGGTGCATTTGTTGCCAGTAAGTTCTTACCAATTTGATCGCTGGTGTCTCTTCTCTGAGGCTGCACGATGGCCACCTGCTTGCCGCCGGCGCTGCCTGTCAATGACATCTCGCGTTTAGTATGGGCAACAAAACCCGCGTACATTCAGGTCGGAGACATTCTCATATCTGTCTGCAGATATTTATTTGATATCTGCAGCAGAATTCTGCTTACATTTGAATATGGCTCTTATTTATTTTAAAATGTGCTTAATTTATGCCTTTCAGTTTTTTACAGCAGTCGGGTATAACAGTTAAAATAAAAAAGTCATTTTATGCCTTATCTTTATTTCCAGGTTTTTAGATTACTAAGATGAAAGATTTCGCAGAAGATTTAACGATAACACAATCCGATATACGATTTGGCATAAAATATTCATGAAAAAAAAATATTATGTTTGTACCAAATTACCACTATTTCCCTAAATTCTAAGAAACTTTTAAATCGTGACAACATCATCTTCAACATAAGTATGTTCGATTCGATCAGTTGTACGAGTATGTTGATGACGTCACTACACAAGAAGCAACCGGAGTGTCGTCTCCCGCAGGGTTGCGGGACGGTTCGAAAGAGATACCGCGGCCCTGGGCGACACAAAGGGCAAAAGAAGGAACATGGAAGGGTTTTACTCAGTACAAGTCTGACACTCCCATCCGCTCCGCCCAGAGCGGGAGAGGTCAATTGATGATTTCCCGCCCGTAAAAAAAAAAGTGTCGTCTCTCGCGCCTTGTGTTGCCATTAAGTTTCCTCATTTTAGTACATTTTATTAACTTTAATTGAGGTATTTTTACCAAATAGTATCTACTCTAGTAAATATGGAGTTTCTTGACGGTTCTTCTCCATAGGAAACGACCAATCCGAACCGTGCACCTTTTTGTCTACGTTTTATAAGTGCCCATCTAGGCCTATGTGATATATATTTTGATTTTGATTGACTCTCGATCCCTAGTAATACAAAAAATAAATGAATACCAAGTATTAATATAAAGTACAGATGCAGCCGTTAGCTCGTTAGTAGATTATGTTACAGCTTGTCTAGATGATAAGCAAAAGTGTGTCGGAGTCTTTATTGATCTGGCCAAGGCTTTTGACACTGTCTCGACCTCTGCTCTTGTTGACAAGCTGGAAAGGTGTGGACTAAGGGGAACGGTACTTAAAATCTACAAAGATTTTCTTACTGGCCGTCTGCAGAAGGTTAAAGTGGGTAGTGCTATTAGTTCGGATGTCGCAGTCACCTATGGAGTCCCACAGGGTAGCATTCTCGGTCCCAGTCTCTTCCTGATTTACATTAACGACTTGTGTCAAATGACACTGAATAAAGGCAAAATATTTACCTTTGCCGATGACACAGCCTTGGTGTTTCAGGCAGAGACTTGGGATGAAGTCCAATAAAATGCGGAGATAGGGCTCCATAAAGTCTGCTTGTGGTTGAAGCATAACCTGTTAACACTTAACACATCGAAAACCTCATTTGTACAGTTCACTAACGCTCGCTTAAAACAGCCCAATGTGGCTGTCCGGATTCACACATGCAAATCACCTTCCAATCAACAGTGCTCGTGTACAACTCTGAGCAAATCTAAGACGGTCAGATACCTCGGGGTTCTCTTAGACGAGAAAATATCTTGGCAACCACATATCGAGATGGTTTCGTCACGAGTCAGGAAACTAACATGGGTTTTTAAAAATCTGAGGCATGTAGCTGACAGCGATCTCCTCCGTTCAGTTTATTATGCATTGGCACAATCGATTATTGGTTACTGTATTGGGGTTTGGGGAGGTGCATGTAAAACGCGTCTCATACGCCTGGAAAGAGCACAACGGTCCCTGCTTAAAACAATGTTATTCAAACCATATAGATTTCCCACGGAGACATTATACGAGTTGTGCCGGGTATTTACAGTAAGACAACTTTTTATTTTCCAGATAATTACAACATGCAGTGGCGTGCAGTGCTTCCCGAAGGCGGGCAGGCCAAGCAAAAAAAAAAAAACTCGCAACATCACAGCGTCGCTCTACTTAGGATGACCCTCAAAGTAGTCACATCTATTGATATATTCACTAACCCTCCCAGGCCCCCGCATCTGTCTTCTAGTCTTCTTCATCGTCTTTTTAGTAAGCGTATGAGAAACAACGCCATCTAGCTTAAATATAAGGAATTTCAATGGTATTCTGTCAATACAAGAACGAAGGATGTCGCTTCGTTACAAAAAAACCTAAAAAATAAAACAGAGGACGCTGTAAACAAAAAAAAATAGTTTAGTTTTCGTTCCGTACCCAATTTTGAGCGTCTGACCGGAATATTTGAAAAACAAACATTGAAAATAAGCCTGTAAAAACCAAAGTTATAAATACAAGAACTCACCACATTAATCAAGGTTCAAATCACGATTTTCTGACAATGCAAACAGAAGAAAGATTCATTTGAAATACCGAGTACGAGATGAATTTTGGGTTAATTCTCGTAATTCGGGTATCTACACATTTTCCTTTAGACATAACTTGAATCTTAACATCAAACAATCGTGAATACTTATTGTTTTTAACTTCTGACAAACACATTATCAGCGCAAACTTCACAACAGAACACCATTTTTAAGTAAATAAACAAATACAACAAATAATATTTACACTACTGTACGTTTCAAAACGAATTACAACCGTCAGATATTATAATAATCAAAACATTCAAGATCACGAAATAAATTTTGCTTGTCACATGAAACAAATATGGCTTCTAAGAAAAATACAATTGTTATTTTGTCAATGAAAAAAAACACTACCAAATATAATTGCATCACCGCATACCGTTTTAGCCGGATAATACTTTGTGGGGCAGCCAATCAGTGGCCAGCTAGCCAGCTACACTCGCAGGAGTTTACGCCCCTATTTACTATGTGTGCCGTTCGTATTTCCGTGTATATACACGAAAATACTTATCAGTGTGCTTAAATTTATCAATGGAAATTAGGCCGGCTGGGGCCTTGCCTAGACGGCCGGGAGCGAGCTTCGTAATATTATTACCAGTTACGTCACACGGCCGCGACAAGTTGCTTTAAGTATTATAACAGGCGTTTTATTTTTTTATTTTTGATTAATATAGTTATAATAAATGCATTTGTTGCGTTGTTGGTAGGAATGGTAGGGTAGGCTAGGTCTAATTGCCTCTATGGACGGCACGCCCCTGACAACATGTATCTTCTCCATATGATCCAGGTAAACTTCAAAATAGGTGTACAACTCCAAACGTAATTGAATCTGTTAAATGTCGCACGGCTTTTGCAAGACGACAAAACGTTTTCCTTGCTGTATATTTATACAATAAAATTAATAGAATCTTAAATTTTTATCCGCTATCACTACACGAATGTAAAGATATAGTAAAGAACTGGCTCTTTACTCTTGATTATGAGGATGTAGAGAAAATAATAAATAATTCATCTCAATCTAAAACACACAAAGATCATACTTCTCTTTCATATACCTACTCATACAGAAACACGAACGGGTACCCACAAACACACACACGTACACACCTCCCACACACACAGCGCGATAAAATAAATTAAATTAACTTAAAAATAAATTTTATTTTTGATGTTTTTTTTTTCATATTTTTTCGCACTTTTCATTTCTTTCATTGTATTTTATTTTACTTTGTTGTTACTTATTCTTAAATTTTTTGTAGCACATATGTTTTGTCTATTCCTATGTTGACATTAGTTTTTAAGCCAAATTATATGGGAGTGGGCGCTGACTCCTGACATAAAGGATACGCCTAGTTCAGGAATCAGAGGCTTCAAATAAGTTTCGGTAACCTATTATGTCAATAAAGAATTTGATTTGATTTTGATTTGATTTGATTTGAATACCTTCACGGATCGGACAGGGTTTTTTTTAACATATTGTACTATGAATAAGTTTTTGTAACCACCTTTTAAAATCTTTCATTTTGATACCCGGATCATTTTGATTTCGGACCCCACAATATGGCGCCCAAAACCTTTTCATTTTCTTTTTTCTCGATGTGGATATCCTCAATGGATGTCCTCCGCCCTGAGGAGAGCGGAGGGGTCTGTCAGACTCGTACTGACTAAAACCACACCGGTGTTCAGTCGCACACTTGCGTCAAGGGGCGGCGGTATCTAATGCGACGCCGCACTATGAAAATGGTAGAACAAAAGCTGATTAAAAATACTTTTTTTGAATGATGCAAATTAGACATGATCTTGGTCTTATTTTTTAGATAAGGAGTCATTCTTTCATATTTAAATTATTTTTCAATAAATAGTCATGTAAAATATTGCTTAAAAAACGTTAATTTCCGACACTTAGAAATTTCTGTTAATTATACCTCGAAAATCATGGACGAGTTGAATTTTGGTTGTATCTTTAAAGAACCTTTTATAGTGTTATATATCATTCGAAAGGTTGTTTAATTACAGATTTAAAAGCAGTAGTTTTTATTAATTATGTGAATAAATATTTTTGCTATAAATATTTTCGTCAAATATGGGAAAAAATTAAATTCTTAAATTTCATTGAGACTTTTGACTGTTAGCTTCACTTGCCTACATTCTGAATTTGGTATTACTACGTTCATTGGATACCTAATAATATTTAGGTAAAGAATCAGCTGCGCATTTTAGCGCGTTCAGTAGTTATGTAGTAATGTGTGGCAGAGGTGCCAAAATGTATAATTGTGGCAAATTGATAGGTAAAAGTTTTTTTTATCATTGGTCAAATATCTGTGGTTTTAATATACATTATCGGCGGAAATGTGGTTTTCACACGTTCTACGTGAGAATGAAGAAAACTATGATAACAGGCGATACATGCTGCACACTATACTCATTTGATTTTCTTATATAAAGTGAAGCACAAAAATGTTTAATTACATTAATTATTTGCAATCCGCAATTAGTTACTATTTACAACTATAACAATGACCTCATTCAGTTGCTCGAGGCGTGAATTAATACTTTTCTATATTGAAAACGATAAGACTGTGTCCGCTCTGTCTACGTTTTTACGTGAAAATCGTCATGTTCCATCTGAAAATATTGAATTTATTGTTTGTGACATCCAGAAGAAATTATTACCGCAGTTCAATACTCGTTGGGCTCAGGCATCACGTAACAAGGACAATTTTCTGAAAAAGTACAGCAGTTGGCTTGGTATAGAATATTCAGTTTCAATAACTGAAGATGAATCATCTCCCTGCACTTCTTCAACTTCTGAGAAACGAGGAAGGCCTTGTGTTCCTTTTGAAGACCTTTCGGAATCAAGCAAGAGACGAAAAACTACTACACTACTGAGAGAGTACGGATTTGAGCATATTTTCGAAGCTTATTTGCAAGGCCTACGATCAAGAGGTGAAGGAATTGAAGCAAACCTTGTCGAAATGATATCGGCAGCAGATGCAGAAAAAAAGAAGACAATTTCCGACTTTCTTGGCTCTAGTCCGCTTCAAACGTTATCCGAAGAAGCTTTGAGTGTTTATATTGACTTAGACCTTACCAAAGCACAGTATTTATACCTGAGAAATCTGACCGATAAAAAGAACTGTAAGTTGTTGCCTCCATACTATAAAATTTAGGAATGCAAAGAAAGCTGTTACCCACCACCTTCTTCGATAGAAGTTACCAACACTTATGCTAAAATAATTTCGTTACAAAGTTTATTGGACCATACAATAGCTAGAATTCTCTTGATTGACAATGTGTATAGAGAGGATTTGAAAAACATGATTTTATACAGTAAATGGGGATGTGACGGTTCATCAGGGCAAACTGAATATAAACAAAAACTTCCAGAGGAGTCTGAACTTATTTCAGATGCAAACTTATTTATTACTTTTTTTGTTCCCATAAGATTAATTGATGAAACTACGGGAACTATTGTCTGGCAAAATCCTGTGCCTTCACCTGTAAGGTTTTGTCGGCCTATTTTGATAGAGTTTTCTAAAGAAACTCCTGAGAAAACCAAAGCTGTTGTCGACAATATTCAAAACCAAATTGACAATTTGAATCCATCAATGATAAATAAACATGGAGAAGGAGTACAGATCAAACACCAACTTTTCCTAACTATGATAGATGGGAAAGTGGCACAAGTATTAACCGACACTTCTTCAAGTTCTACGTGCACTATTTGTGGTGCTACTCCTCGTCTAATGAACGATTTAGCAAAAGTTACTGCTAGACCCGAAAATGAATACAGTT
Source organism: Eugnorisma glareosa (assembly GCA_947578425.1). NCBI lineage: Eukaryota > Metazoa > Arthropoda > Insecta > Lepidoptera > Noctuidae > Eugnorisma > Eugnorisma glareosa. The sequence continues at coordinate 18,824,794 of OX387979.1, forward strand.
TTCAGTACGGATTATCAACATTACATGCCTGGATAAGATGTATGGAGATGGTTTTACACATCTCATATAATCTCGGGTTTGAAAAATGGTCAGCAACGAATGCGGAAAACAAACGACTGAAACAGGAAAAGAAAAATATGGTTCAAAGACGTTTTCGTGAAGAGTTGGGTTTAATAATCGATAAACCGCGACAAGTTAGTGGTAACAGTAATGATGGCAACACTGCAAGAAGATTTTTTTATAATACTAGGTGTGCTGCAGAAATCACAGGTGTAGATGAACGACTCATACGCAGATTGTATATAATCTTACAAGCTTTAACCTCGGGTATTATGATTGACGCTCAAAAGTTCGGCGAATATGCTTTAGAAACGGCAAGGATATACGTTAGCAAGTACAATTGGTACTATATGCCATCACCTGTGCACAAGATATTGATAAATGGTGAAAGCATAATCAATCACTTTGCCGTATTACCAATTGGACAATTATCGGAAGATAGACAAGAGTCGAGCAATAAAGACTACAAAAATTTTAGATTGCGTCATGCGAGAAAATGTTCCAGATCGGCAACAAACGAAGACGTATTCCATACATTACTTTATACATCAGATCCCTACATAACGAGTATCCGTAAGCCATATTCTAAAAACATCAAGGAACTTGACGAAGAAACACTACTTCTTTTGAAAGTAAATCAACTTATTGCGGATCCTGAAGTGGTTCAAGTATAATGATTCAGTTTTTTTATTATAAAAGCATTGGTATTTACATCCCTATATTTATGATATATATTTTGTAAGTGTACCTTATTGTACTAGTAAGAGGTTATACTATTAATTTTATCATCTTAAGCTAAGTGTACCTATATTTTACTTAGTAGTAAAAATATTGTAAAATGTGTCATAATATATTTTAGTTTTAATTTATTTTGTGTTATTTAGTTGTCTTGATATTTAAAAATAATTAAAATATCATATTGAAGTCAAATTCATCCATTCATATAAGTTTTTACGGATTCCTAAAATAAAGTGCGAGTAAAACCACGAGCTACCACTAGTTTATATTAAAAGTATTATTGGTAAAATTGTTATACTATGTTCTATATGTGTGCAAAATTTGAAGTTACTATGACTGAAAACAAAAAAGTTACAGATTTTTAATAAGCAAAGCACCTATATTTTTCTTAGTGCGCCGCTGCCGGTGATTAATGACAAGGGAGTAGAGCTACCAAGGAACTTATATAAACTAACTGGAATGATGACGTGCAATGCAAAGGCGATCCAAGCGAGAAAACTTCAAGACTGGATGTCATACCTTTCTAATAGGGTGTCCAATATTTGCGATTACATTTGGGACAGTTATTCTGTTATAAATTACTAGCACGGGGTATTAAGAGGGCCCTTCCCGGCACGTCTATCGTCAACGCGAGCATGGTCGAAAAGCTTGTTGTTTCATCCAGAGCCACAGCGGCGATTTTCTTTCAACTCCCCCGTCTTACCCCACCCCGACCCCGCAAATCTCGTCTCCCACGCACCTCATACCGCCGATAACATTGAACTAAAAATTGTGTTCGAAAATTTCTTAAACTTGTTCCAGGAAATACGTGTTTTTGAATAAGTCTTACAAAGAATCTCCATTACATGTGCAAGGTTTCTATCGAGATGTTTTGTTTACTTTTACAGTTTATGAGTACATTATGAACGGGCAAAGTTCAGTGAAAATTTGTGCAAAACAGCAGTTTTTGGAGGCTTATACTGATTTTGTTTCTACATTTTTTTATTTTTTGCAGCCATAGAAACTTAGATATAGTGCACAAAATACCTATTCAAAAAATTCAAAGATAGATGTGTAACAACTGCATAATCACGTACGAGCGTTTGTATGAAAAGTATGACGGGTTGGCCGCTCTTAACTTACTATTACGGGGGATAAAAAGATTTGGCGACGATTATGGCTTTCGCATTTTCAATATTGAGATTATGATTGTTGATCTTACATACTTACGTAAAAAAAAACTACCCGTGGTACTACTGGATCGCTTGGTAGTTCTACGGGTTTTTTTATTACCCGTGGTATACTACTGGTAGTAATACTGGTAGTACCAAGGGCAACAAACGCATCAACGTTCCGATACACCAAGGGATAAGCACGAAGATGCTGATGATGGATGACGGCTGCAAACTAGGCAATAGGTTGAATTCTTCTTCTTTAAGGAGCTACCGCTTTCTAGCTACCGTTGCTGAAGATTCTCATTGTTAAGGAATCTACATGAAAACAATAATGACGACAAGCGTGATCTCAAAACAGTGATTTTTTCCTCATTTATGAAAAAAAACATACTATTTTGATTATTACGTACGACTATGAACTTAGCAATTTTATTATGCTTAAAAAATGATTTACATATATTGCCATGATTTCCATAACTAGCGAAATGTGGTACTATTACACCTCTCGACTAACCCTTCCGGGATTACAGGCATAATGTTATGGATTTCAAAATATTAATAAGAAGTAAAAAGATGTAAAAAAATATATATATACATGTATTTAATTTGACAAAGGAGTTTATTCATTTAAACTTCTTGGAATTGACTCGAAACTTTTGTATCGAATAAAAAACAAAGGTTGAATCGACAGTTGCCGCCAAATTGTTTTGTAATTTGTACGTAGAAAAGTAGTATTCTTTACAATATTTTCATGATCCCCGTTTATAGATCTAGAACATTGTCACCCTAGTCGTAATTTGTAAACGTTAAAAGGACTTACCTACGTATGAAAAAATAAATTCCAAATCCAGCAAACCCCTCACTGTTACACGCATTCACACAACTCGATTTTACCATATTGAAAATGGAGGATTTCACTTAAGAGCGGCCAACCCGTCATACTTTTCATACAAACGCTCGTATGTGATTATGCCGTTGCTACACACCTATCTTTGAATTTTTTGAAGTAATAGGTGTCTTGTACACTATAACTAGGTTTCCATAGAAGCAAAAAATAAAAAATTGTAGAAACAAATTCAGGATAAGCCTCCAAAAATTGATTTTTTGCACAAATTTTCCCTGAACTTTGGCCGTTCATCATGTACTCATAAATTGTAAAAGTAAAGAAAACATCCTGATAAAAACCTTGCACATATAATGGAGATTCTTAATATCAAATATTTATTTCACAAACTTGTAAGACTTATTCAAAAACACGTATTTCCTGGAACAAGTTTAAGAAATTTTCGAACACTATTTTTAGTTCTATGTCATCGCGTTAGGCGGTATGAGGTGCGCGGGAGACGAGATGTGCAGGGTCGGGGCGGGGTAAGATGGGGGAGTTGAAAGAAAATTGCCGCTGTGGCTCTGGATGCTCATGCTCGCGTTGACGATAGACGGACCGGGAAGGGCCCTCTTAAATACAATAAAAAGCACTTGAGAAAGCAAAAATACGACTTCAAGGCGAAAGTATATCAGCCATAATTATTAGTGTTTTTCTTTTATTTCGTTACAGGTAGTCAGTGGCCTAAAAAGCCTGACAACCAGTCTTACCAAGGGGTATCGTATTACCCAGTACTAACTGGGTTGTGGAGGTCAGATAGGCAATCGCTCCATGTAAAATACTGGTATTCAGCTGCATCCGGTTAGACTGGAAGCCGACCCCAACATAGTTGGGAATAGGCTAGGCAAATGATGACAATTTTAATATGAGTTTAATGAATTTTGGCATTCATAAATTGCAAGTTGCTACTAAAGAATAGTGATGTGACGAGTTGGATTTTTTTGACTCGAGTTGATATGGCTACTAACTCGAGTCGCAACTCGAGTTGATATGGCTACTAACTCGAATCGCAACTCGAGTTGACTCGACTCGGTGTCTCCCGTAGAGAAAGGGGTCTCGGGGAGCTCGAGCCAGCTTGACTCTAGGCTGATGGGTAATAATAATTATGTCGAATTATTGATATGGCTACTGGAGTCGTTTCACAACTCGAAACTTCGAATTGCGAATCGACTACGAACAAAAAAAGATTGTTTTTTGTAGCCAAACGCGCCGCTACGCTAAATACAAGTTATAGAAGCCTACATCAATGTAGCATAAGGATCACAAAACAGGTGTGCGCAATTCCGTTTCCGATCCTGGCTGTGCGAGCCCGACTCAACCCGAGTTCTATTTCACTCAACTCGCATCGAGTTGAGTGAGATGCAATGCATGATGCAACACCGAAAGGCGCGCGTTGCCCGCGCGGTGGTGGTTTGACCGAGTTGATTCGAGTTGTTAAAAACTGAACCCGAGTTGACTCGTTTACAATAATCAAATAACTCGACTCGCACATCGCTACTAAAGAATTCAATTTCGCAAGAAATTATTATTTTAATATTTTATTTGATCATTAAATTAATCCCGTTACGATTTATGTGCTAGTTTAGCTATCAACGTGATTTTTGACAACTGTATAAAAAACATAAAAATAAAATAGTTTTTGTTTACTGGCAATTGTTAGACAAGGACACAATTCACTCTCGTCGTTTTCCCGCTCTGAAGTATTCTTCCCCTTTTGAATGATTAAAGTAATACAAACTCTATTTGTTTGAGATAAAGCTCACTTTCAAACGGATCAAGATTTTGTTTGTAATCATTCCAGTTAGTTTATATAAGTTCCTTGAGAGCTACTAATTAAAAACCGGCCAAGTGCGAGTCGAACTCGCGCATGAAGGGTTCTGTACCATCGTAGTAGGCGAGCCCCCTATAATTTTTAAATTATTTTTATTATATGTTGTTATACCTTTCTTATAGTTTTCCTATGATCTATATTTTTGTAACTTTTTTCAAAATTTTTGGCCCTGATGTCTCAGAGTTAAAGTTAGTTTACGTTACACGTCCTTCTTTGGGTCACCGACTTACATATGTGTACCAAATTTCAACTGAATTGGTCCAGTAGTTTCGGAGTAAATTGGCTGTGACAGACGCACAGACACGAGAATTATCCTATAAGGGGTTCCGTTTTTTCCTTTTGAGGTACGGAACCTTAAAAACGAGTTGTTTGTTTGGCGAGCTCTCGCCGTTTGAAGAGCTCTGCTGCTCCCGCTGGTCCACAGGCGTACCTTCCTCTCTGTGAGAAGGAGTGGCCTGTAATCTCCTATGTTGCCACAGTGCAAGTTGATAGGTATCAACATCATCACGATTTCGAATTTTCGGTTCTAGGACATGCCGGTTTTATCTCGATGTTAAATTTCACAATTTTGAGAGCCGTGGCGATGAAATAAAAATTTATTACACGATCTACCAATACTATACTATACTGGGGGCCCCACTGCTCTAGTGGGCCGCCACTGCTCTCACGCCGCATGTATCTCTTCAATTGATACAGGACCTTCAATCTTTTGTACATCGCTTGACCGTAAAATAGTCGATAGCTTAAGCCTCCTCGTCGACGGGGGAAAGGTGCTTGTACCTAGCAAAGAAATGAAATGAAGAATAGAGTAGTTACCGGGCATGGAGGCGCGATAGGACATCTCCCGCGCCAGCTGCAGCGCCGGGTCGCGCGCGCCTCCCGCCGGGCCCGACCCGCGCCGCGCCGCGCGCCCCGCCCGGCCCGCCCGCCCCGCGCGCGCCACGTGCAGCGCTATGCGAGGAAGGAAACACCCAACGATGATGATTATTGTTCGACAATTCATCGAAGCACTCCATCAGAGTCCTGCAACCGTAATGTTACCTCTCGACAGAATCAACCTCATTGTAATGAAAATAAAGATCATTGTGATTTTGACAGTGATACGATATCGTCATCTTCCTGACCTCTTCCAACAGATGGAAACATTCCTTTTTTCCTTTCATTCTCTCCTATCAATTCTTACTTTATTATTCACTCTTTTCTCTTTCATATCATTCCTCACTTAATTCTTCCTAACTCTCCACTTAGTATGGCAACTCACTAAAGTGAGAGCACCACATGACGCCTCTACGTGACAGAATGAGATAGAGATAATCGAAATCGCTGAACGAGTGACTTCACCCTTAAGGTGGAAGCGCCAGGGTAGCCCGCGAAATTTGCAGGTCAGTGTCAGGTTGTACAGAGTGAATTTTTCCAGTGGGCGTGGATGACGAAATCCGAAACTGGGAGGATTATCGAAAAATGCTCAAAGGAGTCTCGAGCCCGATTTTGATAAAAACTAAAACTGCATCATTGGATTTTTTTTTAGTGAATATTCCTGGCCAGGAATCGAACCCGTTAGTTTTGAAAAAAAAAACACTGTATTATTACACCATTCGATAGCGTCGCCATTAGGAATCAAATTCTGGGAAGTTATAACTTAAGATCATAAGAAAATAAAACCCTTGATATTGGTAACAAAATTCGATTCAAAAAGAAAGATATTTAATAATAATTTCACGTGAACGAAGGTCGCGGCACAATTTAAATATGGACATATTTATACTGTGGTCGCGGGCAACAGCTAGTTACTGACAAACCAAAGGCAGGAGTTAATTTTTGAACATAAAATTTTACGTTTTCCTTAAATTTGCCGCATATCATTATTTCCCAGAATTTGATCCATATTAGCGACACTATCGTATGGTGTAAAAATACAGTGCGTGTTTTTCTAACTACATACGTGTTACTGGCGCGACTCATTAACCGACTTCAAAAAAGGAGGAGCCGGTTGATTGATTTAGTGTTTTTGTCACCGACTTCTGCAGCTTGATATTTGTTCGATTGTTTTGGTGTTTATGTCACCGGCTTCTGAAGCTAAAGTTATTTTTCACTTTTTTTGTGTTTTGGTTTGTTACTTTTGTTTTTCTTTTTGTTGTTTTTTTATTGTGTTTTTTTATGTCGGTTTTTTTTTATCAACGTACAACCTGACTATGACCTGCAAATTGCAAAAAACCTGAGAAAATTTTAATTTCGCGGGCAACCCTGGCTCTTCCACCTTAATAGGGATTAAGGGTAGGGGGGGGGGTGATGTAGAGGGCTACATCAATGAGCCACGTGGTGCCGCGTCAGAGCTGTGAGAGGAGTGGTCTGTGAGGTGGTGGTGTGTAGGTCACCTGGCTCCGGCGCCATGGGGCGGCGGCGCGCAGGCTCGGCGTACTCCCAGCGCAGCTGGCGCCCGCCGATGCCGATGACGTCACCGTGGCGCAGCGCCGCGACGCTGACGAGGCGCCCGTTGACGAGCGTCTCGTCCGAGCATACGTTGCGCACCACCGTCTGACAAAAACAAACGAGTCGCCCGTATTATAACAAATATTTTAACAAATATTAAAAAAACCGGCCAAGTGCGAGTCGGTCTCGCACACGAAGGTTTCCGGACCAATATCTAAAAAAAAAAACACGTTTGTTATATGGGGGCCCCCCTTAAATATTTATTTTATTCTGTTTTTAGTATTTGTTGTTATTAGCAGCAACAGAAATACAACATCTGTAAAAATTTCAACTGTTTAGCCGTCACGGTTCATGAGATACAGCCTGGTGACAGACAGGCAGGCAGACATACAGACAGACGGACGGACAGTGGAGTCTTAGTAATAGGGTTCCGTTTTTACCCCTCGGGTACGGAACCCTAAAAATGACATTCAAACTGCTCGAAATTACGATGAAGGCAAGATTTGTGCTCGAGTGTTGTTCTAATAACATACTACACGATAACAGCTACTCTCACTACGTCTTCTTCTCGTCAGCATTACCACACACTTCTAAACTGTATGGATCTCCCACATACATCATTAATATCATCGGATGCAAAATGTATTTCCTGTTTCTTCTAGTTATCATTATAAAGGGTGTAACAAGACCCTTAACATTCTCCCCGTCATTGCGATCATTTTTTTCAAGTGCGTTACATAGAGATTTACGGAAAAACGAGATTTTTGACCCCAAAAAAAAAGTTGTTTCCCAGCAATAATTTTTTGCGTAAAGTTACTTAGTTTGATGTACATAATGCTTGGTTGACGGCTTCGTGAAGGGTCCTGTTACACCCTGTATTATCACATATTCAGATATCTTCAAGACAAAGTACGGCGAATATTTATGAGTAATTTGAGCGTTTAGGATAATAAATAATTGCAACCAATCATATTTCCTTTGTTATTGCTAAAATAATCGAGGGAAAAAGCACTGAAAACCAAAATACAGGCATTGCCTAGTTTGGTTGCAGTGGCTACATCCACTTATTAGAAATTAATACTGCCAAACTATTTTTCTGTAAAATATTAATAAGTTTTTTGAGAAATAAATTTATTTATTTATTATTATTATTTTCTTTATTCATCTACATATGATTTACATTTTTAAATATTCCTATATGAAAAAAACATTTAAAAATATAAAAAATAGTAGTCCGCCGGTGTCGGGAGCAGGGTCCAAGCTACCGGTGGTAAGGGCTCCAGAGACAGGAAGCTCCTCACAATGCGAGCCGTATCGAGGAGTACTGCCTTCTGAATCAAGCCCTTGATCCAACCGCCTAAGGAGAGCCTCGAAAGGTGGTCGTCGAAGCTCTTGGCCATAAGGCCATTGGCCGTCACGACAATCGGCACAATGATAGCCGAGTTCACATTCCACATGTCAACAACCTCGTGTGCCAAGTCAAGATGGTATTTGTTTCTCCTTCTCAGCTTTCACGAGGTTCTCGTCATGCGGAATGATTATCATTACGCGGCGCGCTCATCCGTCCATCACCACTATGTCAGGCTTATTGTCGACAATAGTCCTGTCAGTGATGATAGACCGATCCCAGTACAGCGTGACATGGTCTTTCTCGAGAACTGGGTCGGGCACATACTTGTAGTACGGTACCTCTGATTCCACAAGTTTATATTTCAAGGCAAGTTGCTGGTGAATAATCCTGGCTACTTGGTTGTGCCTGTGCAAGTACTCGCCGTTAGCCAGATGAGAACAACCAGAAATAATATGTCTGATGGACTCACCCGGACGGTGGCATGCCCGACACACGTCAACCGTCCCGTCCTTCATAATATATTTCCGGTAGTTGTTCGTCAACATAACTTGGTCCATAATTGCACAGACAAAACCTTCGCTTTCTCCGAAGAGGTCACCGAAACGTAGCCAGGACACGGATGCTAGAAAATCTACATCGGGCCCATGAAGAGCCCGGTAGAAGTGCCCGTGAAGCTCCTTGCCTTGCCATACTTCCTTGCGGTCGTCGGTAGTAAGTACTACAGGTTTGCGCCAGTTCTCTTTAGCCATGGACAGCGGGATGAGTCAGCCTTGTCCACTGCGACCACATCTCGGTGCATACCCACCTCGGCTTTTAAAAAATATTCTCTGAGACTGCACACCTCGCGGTTGTGGAAGGTCTTCGCGTTTAAAAAGCCTCGACCTCCGCACTTCCGCGGGATGCACAGTCTCATCACCGATGATCGTGGGTGAATGCATCACCCACGATCATCCGGTTTGCGGTTAGCAGTGTACGGACTCTCCTATCCAGGGCATCGAGTTCGGTCTGAGTCCATTTAAGTATGCCGAAAGAGTACATTAAAACCGGCATGACCCAACCGTTGAAGGCGCGCACCTTGTTCCCGCCCGAAAGAAGGCTATTTAATACCTTCGTCAGGCGACCGAAGAAGCGTTCCTTCAACGATTGCTTCATGTCAGTTACGTTAATGCCTAACGCTTCCGACATACCCAAATACTTATAGCTTTCGGATGAGGAGAGGGATCTCAGGTGTATGGAATCCGAGAGTTGAATTCCCTCGGATTCCATAATCTCCCCTCGCTTTACATACATGACTGCACATTTGTCCACACCAAATTCCATCCTGATGGCGCTACTAAAAGTTTCAGTTACTTTCAGTAGTTTCATCAGTTGCAATTTGTTGGGGGCAAAGAGTTTCAGATCATCCATGTAAAGAAGGTGAGATATGACCTGACCACCTCTCATTAACCGATAGCCTAGACCTGAATCCTCCAGCAATGTACTTAGAGGATTCAGGGCTAGACAGAACCAAAGTGGACTCAAACTGTCGCCCTGGAATATTCCCCGTTTAATCCATACAGGCTCATCGTTCCCCTGAATCTGTCGACATCCTGGATATCGAAGGACCGTCCTCCATTGCCCCATACACGACTCAAGGAAGGCGCGTAGAGTTGCATCTATCTTTTACAACTCCAGCACCCTCATGAGCCATGTATGTGGAATCGAGTCGTAGGCCTTCTTATAATCTATCCAACATGTCGACAGATCCTTGCGGGATCGACGAACCTGTTGGCTAATGGCCATGTCGATGAGGAGTAGCTCCTTAGTACCGCGGGACCCATTTCTACATCCATTTTGAGAGGCAGACATAATGGAGTTTTTATCAATGTGTGTTTTAAATATTCGCTGTCAAAATGGATGTAAGAAGCTTATAGACCGTCGACAAACACGTGATCGGTCTATAATTCTTGGGTTCCGCGGGACTACCTGACTTATGGAGCAGGTGGGTAACGCCTGTTGTTAGAAATTGCGGCAGAGACCCAGACTCTAAGGATGACTGGAATTGAGATGCCAGGCAAGTGTGTGAACTACTAAACCATTTGAGCCAGAAATTGTGCAGTCCGTCCGGTCCCGGTGATTTCCAGTTCGGTAACGGACGAACTGCTCTGGCTACATCTAAAGGTGTTATTAAAATTGGTTCCATTTCTGGGATAGGTTCACACACTTGCTCGATATCACGCATCCAGTCAGCCTCAGTATGACGGACGGGTACCGACCAGATGCTGTGCCAGAAAGAACTCGTGGTGGCATCATCCGGACGGCATACGTCCGTCATATTTTGCTCGGGTCGCTCCCAAGCTCTGTACACCCACCTCTCATCGCTCTGGAACATACGATTCTGCGAGTACCGATCCACCCGCCACTTACGGCTCGCCCATGCATAAACTTTCTGCTTCAGGAAGTCGATGCGCTCTGTAACACGAGACATGAATTCTTGACGACTGATTTCAGTCCCCGAGAATGCCCGCCTCACAAAGCGCATCACACGTGGTCGTGTATTACCCTCCCTGAAGCAGTATAGTTTGCCGATGAGTACCCTGGCCCCATCGATACGACGCTCGATCCTGCGCTGCCAGGCTGGTACGGCTGATTTTGGTCGAGTAGCTACGTCAAAATTTGGGAACTTGACATTAGCTAAACGACATGCCGCAACAGCCCCACAGTACAGGATCGAGTGTGCATCAACGAGGTTTTCGCTACTCTCGAAAAGATTCTTGAGTTGCGAGTCCAGGGCACACACCAACGCCCTATTTTTCTTATGCATGGGTAACCGTGGTAATCGGGGCCTAAGTTCGGTAGGAGCGGATCGATACTCGCCAAGCGCATCCTCCAGTGCGCTCCTCAATCGGTCATTGCACTGGCTACTTACCGTGGCAACCCTATCATCCTCCTCTACAACAGCAGGGTTTGACCGCGGTGGGGTTGCGTCAATAGCTAACGCTTGCACCGCGGTTTGTGCCGGAGCTAAGTCGATACGGTTGCTCAGTACCTCTGAGCGCAGCCTATCAAGTGCGGCGTCGTCCAACATGTGATTGCGTTGGATGACCCGCACCTGATCCGACAGTCGTTGGGCCGAGACGTTAACGGTTGGTTCAAGATTCTGAAACGGAGACAGCATCCTAACACGGTACGCAGTGAGGTTAGTTCCCCCCTCTGTAGACCCGTAATATGCGCGCATGACGTTTTCGTTTATGGACTGAGTCTATCTCATGCGCTGCACACAACCACCGGAAGCGGGACCCGACTCAGGGCCTGTTGGCCCCTAATTCCCAAGCTCTTCGGTGGCCGGTCTCTCCCCTGCCGACGCAGAGGTGTTGGCGACGTCGGCGGAGAGAAGTACTCGTCGCCCGAGCTCGACGCAACTGCCACGACCGGTGTCACTAATTAACTAATTAATTAATTATTTTTTTCTCTGTCATTATTATTAATAATTATAGAGGAGTTGACTGGCCGGAGAAAATTTGTTGGTACATAACTTATGTTACATAAGTGTTGTTGATAGTTTAAAAAGGAGGTCGTTTCTAAATTTACCGCATGATAAACAAAACATCGACCATCAAATTAATTATTTAAACCACTTGCATGGAGAAGTTGATAAAACACCACATTACCTGGTTAGCATGCACCACAACAGTGGCATGGTGCGGGCTGACGGTGGGCAGCATGATGCGAATGTCACAGGCCGGGTCGCTGCCTATGGTGGCCAGGCCCTCGGCCAGCGGGAAGCGCTTCACGTCGCGCCCGGCCCGGTCCAGCACCACCAGCCGACCGCCTGACATCACTGCCAAACAAAATAAAATGTTTTTATTTAAATTATGATATTTCAGGTGTATTCCGTAGTAACCCAGCAGAACATCTTCCACCTGGACACGAACTCATACACACAACCTCCACACTGGCCAATTAAGAAATGTCTTAACCAATGGCGGGCCCAGGTTAGCTGCCATAGAAATAATCTGGCCAAATGGTGTATCCTCTACCAATCCCAAATAGAATTCCAGTCTGGGGACGTAAAATGGAAGCTTTATCAGAATCATAATATGAATCACGTTAAAAACTTAAAATTCTTAAAATGGTCTTTATGCTTATGCCACAATGTCCATTTTAAGAGTTTTAAATTTTTAACGTGATTCGTATTATGATTCTGATAAAGTGGCCATTTTAGGCCCCCTGGAGCCCCTCTGCAGGATATGCCCCACCACCTCTTCTGCCCATCCTACACCATCCTAGATTTAAATGAAGCTAATCATAGAATGGTGCAGGTTGCTAAATACTGGTCGGCATGGCCGAAGGCACCTAAGACGCCGCTTCCTGCCGGTAACAAGGTACTCTACGTAGTGTCTAGCCGTCTACTGTAGTCAAATAGTATATTACATACACATATGTGGGTATCACATCACAGTACAGCCATTTAAAACATCATACGCTTGAAAACATTTAAAAAATTACAAAAAAAAACATGTCAAAAACTAAAGCAACAGGTGGCGCCAAATAAGCCGGTGCTCGGGTGTCAGAATTCAGAAATAAAATTGTATGACAGTGACTTTGCGGCTGGCAGTACCGTTTTGTTGGGAGCTCGGTAAGCTGAAGATTATCGAGTTTCGACAGGGCCAGAAAAAGAAAGTATGTAGGGGAGAACGAGATAGAATGAGTAATGGTCGATATCGTATTTGGTACACACGGCTACACATCAAGCTATACATTTCCAGTTTATGTTGATCTTGCATTGTATAGGATTTCCGTACAATGAGAGGTCAGGTTATACTGGAAATGTACAGCTTGATGTGTAGCCGTGTGTAGCAACTAGATTTTTAGTTTATTGACTTATTTACGTAAGATAAAATCACTTTTTTTTTAATAATGTCATTTTCGTGGTTTTTGGGGTCGCTGATAACGAAAATGAGGTGAAAATGAAAATTCAAGATGACGCCGAAAAAAACTTTCGGTTTTTGTCATGGGTGTCATTTTTTTCTTCGACTTCCCCTGACTCAATTTTGACCCTTCGCCACTGCTGGTTGGATATATTTAGGGTCCAACAATTTGCAACGAAAAAAGGGTATTACATCAATTTTAATGTTTCGCTACATTACTCACTACTACCACGATAAACCTCACAAGAAATTGACCGAAAAAATATACTCAAATGTAGTTGTAAGAACATATGGAGATTTTTTATCTTATGATGGCAGGTTGACCTTCATAACTTATATCATTACTTTGTTGTCTTTATTTAGACTATTCAAAAGTGCCTGTAACTAGCCTACTTTTAATAAAAGCTTTGATTTTATCTGATGCACATACTCTTAACTCCCACATAAACAAGATGTCTTCACACACAGAAATACAACGTGCATGTGAATATACAATTCTACACTCCCAAATTGCACTACCATTTGGCAGATACACCTAAATACCGAACTAAAGCTGTCCATAGATGAGTTTACATAACTGTGGTTGCCTGCTCCTAAATCCAGTAATCTAATCAGACCAGCAAAAATCCATTAAAACGAGTTAAAAATACAGTTCTAATTAAAGTGAGATTTAAACCAATTTAAGTTGTTAACAAAAATCACGGTGAATGGGGTAAGCCAGAGATTCCAGGGCCATAGCCAGGAGTTTGTTTCGGAGGAGGCTTTATCCTGAATAAAAAAGCTGATCGGGGGTGGGGGTTTTTCATTACATTAAACAAGAAAGGCAATTAGGAATAACTTTTACAAAGGTATGTTCTTAGTTAACCAACTTTTTTGTTAAATACTTCTCTCCAGGGGGAACTAGTGCTGAACAAGTCTCTGGATTGAGCATTATTTCCAGGGGGCTGCATTTTCAGCTTCATGAAAACAGCTTGTACCTACTCCACAACGGATTTGTTAGGTTTCGTAATTTTGTCGAAACTTTAGCACCCACCTCAAATTAAGTTTGGGTTTTGTTCTAGTCTAAAAATACAGAAATTGTGTTATCCTCACCATTTTAATATGTTTAAAAAATTGAATTAAAAGAACACAGAAAAATAAAATTATGGATTGAGACCGATTGAGACCCGAAAATGCTTTACAGCTCGCGGCACGTAAGTTGAACTATGACCTTGAATGCGCAGTAACACATTTTCGGGTCTCAATCGGTCTGAATCCATAATTTTACCTGGGCGTAGCGTTGCCAGGCGTCCGGATAAAGCCGGACATAGGTAGGCTTTTTGATTGTGTGTCCGGCCAAAATAAACGGCGTCCGGCTTGTCCGGCTTTTGTTAGGCTTTTTACATTTCGCAAACGAGCGAGCGCCGAGCATGACCGAGCGCAGGCGACGAGAGTCGACTTAAATACGACTTAAGTACCGCCCGTCGCCCATAGTACAAAATCCTCAATAATGTAGGGTGTCCGGCCTTTCTTCCCAAATGTCCGGCCAAACTGGCTGGTCTGTCCGGCTATTAGGTTTGGCGACCTGGCAACCCTACCTGGGCGGATGACCGCCATTTTGGTTCAACTTACGTAACGCGATCTGAGTATGGGTGCCCCAAACTTGGGTTCACACTAACAGAACAAACCAGAAAATTGTGACTACACAGATAGCGATTATAAGAAGCATACCTATCAGGCTTAAGAAAAATATTGTGCAAACATCAGAAAACTGACAAAGCTTACAGATGCCCTAACAATAGCGCTAGCATTAAAATGGCGTTGGGCAGTTCATGTCGCACGCCTCGGTGATGGCAGATGGACTATCCAAACCACGAGATGGATAGGACCACCAGGCAAAAGAAAGGTCGGAGACCCTTTAAAAGATGGGCTGACGATATAGCGCAGACTGCAGGCTCAAACTGGTTCAATCTTGCCAAGGACCGTGAGATGTGGAAAAAAATGGAGGAGGCCTATACCCGTAATGGGGCTACATCAGGTTTGGCATGATTAAAACAAGTTGTTTTAAAACACATGTTTAAACAGTGTTTAAAACCGTGTTTTTTTTTGTATAAAATAATAAGAAAAAAACAAGCTTTAAATCTACGTTTCTGTGTCTTTTGTGTGTTTTCTTTTTCTACTTTTATTGCGAATGAATGGATAAAATGAAAATAAATTAATATTTAGGTATAAATAGCTTGACATAACCAGTTGATTCTTTTTACAAGTCCAACTAGTTCTGTCTTGCAATTTTTTGGTCTTCAGTGTAGTATTATATTTTCTTGGTGGATCGATGTGAATTGTGCCCAAATTGCATGAATCATAATATGAATCGCGTTAAAAAATTAAAATTCTTAAAATCGTCTTTATGGTTATGACAACAAAGTCCATTTTGAGAGTTTTAAATTTTTATATTATGAATCTGATAAAGCAGCCATTTTAGGACCCCCTTTTTTTTTTTCGGATGGGAAATCATCAAATAAGCCCTCCCGCTCTAGGCTGAGCAGGAGGGAGTGTCAGACTTTTACTGACTAAAACCCATCCATGTTCCTTCCTTTGCCCTTTGTGTTCCAGGGCCGCCGTATCTCTTTCGAACAGTCCCGCAACCCTGGCAGGCATCGGTCCTTTCGAACCCCTTCATGTTTGATGAGCTCTTTGAGGCGCGCGTGGAACACGAACGCGCCGTCGACACGGCCTGTCGTCATAAGACCCACGGACGGCGAGCTAGCCCATAGCTCACCGTATCATAGCACCGTAGCAAGAAGCATGAGTCTAGAGACCTTTATCACAAAATTCGTCTCATTACTAAATCTCTACCTGCTAAAACCTGGACTATTGAGAACGACAAAAATGAAGTGGTAACAGAAATCGAACAAATCTCTGAAACGTGGAAGAGCTACCGTCAGACATTATTCCTGGACATGCAGTTACAACAGTTTGAAAGTACAGACCCAGAACTAGAGAATTTGGAACCAGACATTCTGTCCGAAGTAAGAGCTGCCGTAAAACACCTGAAAAGCAAAAAAGCAACTGGTAAAGATGCAATTCCTATAAAGCCTCAGGAGAATGTGGCGACCAGATGTTTCATCTTATCTGCAACAAGGTATGGCAGACAGGAGTTTGGCCTTCGGAGTGGACACATACCGTATTCACACCCCCTGCACAAGAAAGGTTCGACGAAGAAATGTAACAACTACCGCCTCATAGCTCTGATATCACACGCTAGCAAAATAATGTTACATGTTCTCAACAAGCGATTGAAAACCTACCTGTCTAAGGAGATCGCTCCGGAACAAGACGGTTTTGTAAAGGGGAAGGGCACTCGAGGACAAATTCTCATCTTACGCCAGATAATCGAGTCAAGAGAATTCAATAAGCCCATATTCCTTTGCTTCGTTGATTTCTCCAAAGCATTCGACTCGGTGAAAAGTACTTAAAGTTTCACTAAGATTTTACTATAATATTGTTATTGCAATTTTTGCTTTAATGAAGCACTTACAATATAGTAAAACTATTCTATTAAGGGCAAAAAATTAGATTTAAACAATGCAGATAGAGGGAAGTGACATCAAATGCTATAACTTGAATGTCCGCGACAGTCATTTACATTTGAACTGTCGTAGAAAATTGTAGGAGTTTAATATTTTTTTGTGCAACAAGCAGTCGTTGAAATTAACTTATAATTATTTTCTTGGATTGATAGTACTGCATTTTATAGATTTAAGTGAAAAAAAAATTACATGCATATTCCCTATTGGTCCAGTTGTTTCGGAGTAAATTGGCTGTGACAGACAGACTGACATGCGAGTGATCCTATAAATATGGAACCCTTAAAAACAATTAATTTTGATTTTATTATATTAGAATGTTAGGTTCTAATTAGTTACAATAACAAATGAAAATCTTTTATTTTAAGTTAAGATTTAAGCTAACTTAAAACAAGCTCATACACCTACATTAACATACTAACCCCTACACTCCCACACACCCCCATACACCAAAATACACACATGTACCATTGCACTCACATCACTCTATTAAAGCCTCTTTCTAGTCTGCTGCAGCTGAAGAGACATAACTTTTAAATGTTTCGTTTTTGGTATGACGTTTGAGTTTAGTCTGTCACTGTTCAACTTGTCATCCAAATACATTTTTCTTCAGATATTATATTTACTTTTATTCCTATTGCCTCTCATCGTTTCTGCAAACGCTTCACCGCAAAGACAGTACTCTGCTACAGGTTATGTGCTAGCGAAAAAGTGGAAATGTCCGAAGAAGTGGAAAATTTAAGTACAAAGGTACAAATTGCACTACTTCAAGGCAAGAATAACTGGGATACCTGGATATATAAAATATCCATCCTGCTTAGGAGCATAACAGATGCATTGGATATAGTAGAAGGAAGATGTACGAGACCCGTGTTGCCAGCAGGTGCAGGAGACGCAGAAGTTACTGCATTTAGAACGAAAATAGCGCGTTTTATACAGGCAGAGAATAATGCTATGATCCTGCTTTCAACAAATTTGAACGAAGATACCGTTAGAAAGGTAATGTCATTTACATGTCCAAGAGAAGTATGGCTAGAACTACATCGATTATTTGACGGAGATAATGAGAATCGAGCTTATAATCTCTGCCTAGATTTCTTCGGATTTAAACTAGATACTTCTGATGATATGGCCACACATATTTGCAAATTGAAGACTCTCTGGTGTCAGTTGAATAGAGAGATTGGTAAAGATGATCCGAATATGAAACTACCAGAAATATTCCTCATTTGTAAAATTCTGGATACATTAGATCAGAAATACTTTGAATTTAAATCAAGTTGGTTGTTGTTAGCCAAAGAACAGAGGACAGTCGAAGGATTAACAAGTAACCTTTGCGCTCATGAGAAATCACTTCAAAAGAAAAATGGTGAATCGAGTGAAGAGGTATTAGTGACGAGTACGACACAGAATAGCACCATTCGTAAAGGAAAGAAGAATAAGGATAAGCATATGAGATGCAATTACTGCCATGAGATGGGACATCGAGTAAGATCCTGCCAGAAGTGGATGAAAGATGGTTGCCCGCGTAAAGACAGTGATGGTGACAATAACAAGCCATCTTCAAGTCAAAGTGCGAATATGGCTATTATGAGTGTGGATGTCATGGCATTCGTAGCACAAGATAAAGAATCATGGTACGCGGACAATGGCGCGACTAGTCACGTGACCAACAGGAGTGACCTGTTCCAAACATTCCAACAGTTTGACGAGATCCAAGGTGTTACTACAGCGAATGGTAACATTGTTCAAGCAAGAGGCAAAGGAACAATATATTTGGAAGCAGATGTCAAAGGGAATATTGTGAACATAGCACTCACGGACGTTTGGTATGTACCAGAGATCCAGCGAAGCCTGTATTCAGTGTTAGCTATGCATGACAAACAGAGGAATAGCAAGTTCGTCTCGACCCCGGAAACTTGCGAAGTAATTTTGAATGGGGAAGTAGCAGTTGTTGGCAAACGTAACCAAGGTGGAGGGCTTTTTAAGTTGAAAGTTCGCAACGTCTTGCCACCGGTACCTGTATTTGCTACTACAACAACTAATTTGATGCAGCTCTACCATGAAAGATTAGCGCATCAAAACAAAAGGCACGTTAAGGAAGTCATTCAAAGAGAATTAGGATTGACACTTCCTATAAATAAAGAATCGTGTGAAGCTTGTATCTACGGAAAGATGCATAGACTGAAATTTGGCATACGAGAAAGATCTACACAGCCAGGAGAAATTATTCATTCAGATGTTTGCGGTCCTTTCCCAATGAGTTTTTCAAAATACCGTTATTATGTACTGTTTAAAGACGATTTTTCCGGATACTGCATGGTTTATTGCATGAGAAACAAAAGCGAAGTCAAAGACAAATTGACCATAATGCTACAAGAAGCGACGGTCACAGGACATGTAATCAAAACACTGCTGAGTGATAACGGAACTGAGTTTGACAACAAGGAAGTCAGAGATATTTTGAACAAAAAAGGAATCAAGCAACGTCTTGTTATGCCGTACACGCCAGAGCAGAATGGCTGTAGCGAGCGCCAAAACAGGACATTAGTAGAAACCGCAAGAACATTGATGAATGCTCAGAGAGAACTGCCAAAGGCATTGTGGGCGGAACTTATTATGACAGCTGCTTATATTTTAAACCGAACAGGTGCTACTAGAGAGAAAGACAAGTCACCTCATGAGTTATGGTTTGGGAAGAAGCCTAATATAAAGCATCTTAGAATCATTGGAAGTACGTGTTATGCCCATGTTCCGAAAAATAAAAGAAAAAAATTGGATAAGAAAGCAACTAAAGGCATTCTCATAGGATACGACAATGATGACGGTTAACGTATCTGGTATGAAACGCAGTATAAAGTTGACAATCTGATCCGATCTAGAGATGTTATCATAGAAGAGACACCTATTCCAGGAATTGAAGCGAAAGCTTCAGGAATTGTTACTAAATCTGATCCAAAACCGATTGAGGAAGAGTGGACCGTGTCATACGATACAGTTCCTGAAAATACAATTCAACAGCATTCGCAAATCGACAATCCCTTGAATCAGGAAGCCCAATCTGAACAGAGATCTGTTCTATTAGAGGGAGAATTAGAAGAAGAAAGAAATATAAGGACGCCTATTGAGACATCAATAGAGGCAAATCAAACAAGACATCAAAGACAGTCAGTCCAATTAGAGGGAGAAGGAGAAATAGAGTTTATAGAAGACGAAACCGGATTTTCAGATAGTGAAAATGAAGAACAATTTGAAGATGCCGTTCCTGCCTATATTGAGATAGAAGAGAATTTAGAGGGAGACGTTCCGCTATCAGACGTTCCAAGATATAATCTCAGAGACAGAAGTAGTCTTCAACCTCCACGTAAATTGGATGACTATAGTTTATTCCTAGTCGATACTGAAAAAGAACCTTCGACGTATAAGGAAGCAATATCGAGTGCAACAAGTAGAGATAGATGGTTATAAGCGATGAGCAGTGAAATCGATTCTTTGAAAAGATTACAAGTTTGGGACTTGCAGAATCTACCGAGCAATCGAAAAGCTCTGCCATGCAAATGGATTTATAAAGTAAAAACCAACCCTGACGGCACAATAGAAAAGTATAAAGCACGTCTAGTCGTAAAAGGGTTTAAGCAGAAGAAGGGTTTTGACTATAACGAAACGTTTAGTCCAGTAGCGAGGTTAGCAACTATAAGATCTTTGCTCAGCATTGCAGCAAGAGAGAGACTTCATCTTATTCAATTCGATGTTGCAACAGCTTTCCTCAATGGAAATTTAACGGAAGAGATTTATATGAAGCAGCCAGAAGGCTTTGAAGATGGAACATCCAGAGAATGTCGTCTAAAGAAAAGCCTCTATGGTTTGAAACAGGCACCACGGTGCTGGAACTACTGTTTTACAGAAATACTCGAATCTTTAGGCTTCAAGACAAGCGACGCTGATCCATGCCTATATACCAAAATCTTAGGAGATAAGAAAATCTTAATAGCACTCTACGTGGACGATGGCTTAGTTGCAGCGAGTGATGAGAATCTTGCAAAGAGTTTCATCAATGACCTAGAAAAGATTTTGACAATTACTAGCAAACCAGTTTCATACTATCTGGGGTTAGAGATAGAACAAAGGAAGGACGGCTCGATTTTCATTAAGCAAGAAGCTTATGCGAATAAGGTCTTGGAGAGATTCAATATGAAAGACTGTAACCCAGTATCAACTCCTTTACAGAAAGAAGGAACTATTGAAAAAGGGAAAGCTGACAAAGAGTCACAATCATTTCCCTATAGAGAAGCAGTAGGCTCGCTCGCTTACTTGATGGTGGGCACTCGCCCTGATCTGGCTTATGCTGTAGGATTGGCTTCGAGGAGCTTAGAAAAGCCAACTTCTAGCGACTGGCGTATGGTTAAGCACATAATGAGATATTTGAAAGGCACATTATCAAGAGGAATAATGTATGCTCATGATGCAAATTCTCCTAACCAAATAAAAGCCTACAGTGATGCTGATCATGCTGGATGCTTGAAAACAGGTCGCTCTACCACTGGAGTATTGTGTTTATTTTCAAGAGGAGCAATCTCCTGGATGAGCCAACGACAAGCTTCAGTTGCTATTAGCACTACAGAAGCTGAGCTTGTGGCAGCAAGCGAAGCGGCAAGAGAGCTAATTTGGCTAAAGAGACTATTCAAAGACTTGAATGGCCAACAAGAAATACCAGTTTTGTTCGTGGACAACGAAGCCGCGGTGAAATTGGCACATAATCCAGAATTTCACCGTAAGACCAAACACATTCGTGTAAGGCACTTCTTCGTAAGGGAACTTGTGCTTCAAAACGACATCGTAGTCGAGAGGACGAGCTCTGCTACCCAGCTAGCAGACTTCCTTACTAAGGCCCTACCCAGACCCAGACTAAAGGACCTAGTTCCGAAAGTCGGTTTGACGGATAAACCAAATGGTCTACTATCAGCTGAGGGAAAGTATTAAAGCCTCTTTCTAGTCTGCTGCAGCTGAAGAGACATAACTTTTAAATGTTTCGTTTTTGGTATGACGTTTGAGTTTAGTCTGTCACTGTTCAACTTGTCATCCAAATACATTTTTCTTCAGATATTATATTTACTTTTATTCCTATTGCCTCTCATCGTTTCTGCAAACGCTTCACCGCAAAGACAGTACTCTGCTACACACTCAAACTCCACATAAACCACCTACTAGTACACACACACTCAAAAACACTTCTCACTCACATATATTTAGATGATTTGCTTATTATACTAGAGGTAATATAATTTTAAACAATGTAGTATTTACGTTAGATAAAAGTCATTCAAAATTAATTTGTACCACAAATTTTGTGGTACAACCAACCATATTTCCTTTGTTGGCATTTTATTGCTAAAATATCGATGGAAAAGGCTCTGAAACCCGATATACGGGCTCTGCGTACTTCGATTGCAGTGGCTACATCCTTAGATTAGAAATTTTCATGCTATCGCTACCAAAAAAGACTAGAGAAGATTTGAGTTTCGCGGGTCACAGTTTATTCGTAGTTTCCGTCAATTTCTGAACGAGTAATTAACAATGACAGGATAGCCTATTGTAACTGTTTCCCGCCAACGGGTCCCAAACCCTATCCTGAAACATTACAGCGTAGATGTATGTAACATTAACCTTGATACTTCGCATATGTAATTATTCTAATTGCTTGTAGTCTAAAAGGCAATATATAAATTCTAAATAAAACAACGCGCACCGGCTGTGTATCTGTTAAAGTGATAACTCACCGTCAGATTACTCCTTTAAATTAACTTAATATTCTACACATAGTCCGTAGTAAAATATAAGATGTATTCAATCAGTATGCATTAAACATAAAGTTACAAAACTCGTGTGATTACGTCCACAAATACAAATCAGTATCACCACAGTCACCAACAACGACAAACAAATAATAATGGCGTCGTCGTTCTTTTTTTCATTCTTTTCTCAGCGCGTGTCAAATGCTCTAGTGAGGTGCCTTGGGCGTTCTTTTTTTGTCAAATCTACTCGACTTATTGTCTGTGATTGCAACTGATGACCCATAGAGCATGGAGACAAAAGCTCTAGAGACGGCAAAGTGCGAATGGCCAAACAATTATTTTTTCGTTTTTTGCGAGAGGCGATAAGTAAACTCACAGCACAGTAGGGGACACAGGTAGGGGAATTTGACAGTTTCACACAAGAGATAATATCTCTTGTGCGAAACTGTTTTAATTAATTTAAACAAAGAAAAAACAACCACACAATGAAGAAACACACTCACGAATGAAAAAGCGTGTATATTTACTACTAGCTGATGCCCGCGACCTTCGTCCGCGTGAAATTCATCATCTGCCTAGCTTTTTCCCAAGTTCTGTTTGTGTCGGCTTCAGTCTTACCGGATGCACCTGTATTTTACAATGGAGTGACTATCTGACTTCCACAACCCAGTTAGCACTGTTTTTACTGTTACTTGTTAGTACTAGTTTTTTATTTGTATGTATCTACAGATTGACATTAAATAAAAAGTGCTAGTATGAATAGCATTAACCGGCCTATAATGTTGCCACTGTTGGGACACACGGCCTCCTCTCAAGTCCTCTCTATGCGAGGGAATGGGCAGTAATTCACCACGCGGGCCCAGTGCAGGTTGCTAGATGTCACAAGTCTTCGAATTTTTGATTCTAGGACATGCCGGTTTCTTCACGATGTTTTTCTTAACCGTTTTGAGAACAGTGGTGATGAAATAAATTACAACAAAGTAATGAGCCTGCCTGGTTTCTAACCCACAACTTACTGTTCGTAAGTCGGGGCGGCTGTCACCACTGGGCCACATAAATGAATGAACAAAATTGTAATTTTATTTTGTTTTCTTGTACAATATCCTTGACTCATATCATAAATGAATAAATAATATGATGAGTGACCAGCGAAACTGCGAAGGTGTATAGGAAGAACGACAATATGTGTACAATAATGATTGTATTTATTTCATTAAACGTTATTTTCATAATTAAAACGGGGTCTGTTGGCTTTGGCAGAGAGGAACTCTAGAGCTTATTTTTCTGTGCTGATTACTGTTTTAATAGGGAAACAAAATACAATTATATTTTTGTTCAATTCATTATTAAGTACATGACCAACGAAATACCATTCATTGGTTGCGCAAAACCTTGTGGTTGTTTTTTCTTCGTCTGCGTTTGTAGCAATGAAATGCGTAACTGTCAAATTCCCCTTGTGTATTGTATTTGTTTGCCTCCCGCAACTGCGTTTGTAGCAATGCAATGCGTAACTGTCAAATTCCCCTTGTGTACTGTATTTGTTTACCTCTCGCCTCCCGCAAAAAGCGGTAGAAAATTTTGTAACGAAATAGAATTTAATTTGTACTAATTCGCATCTGGACATAAAATTTAAGGACAAATTTCGCAAAAGTTTTTGAAGTAGCGAGTTGGCAACATGCATTGTTGGTTATACCGATGTGTATGTAAAATACTGAAAATGAAAATAATGTCCTGTGCCTAAACTATTGGATATATTCGATTGAATTTTGTATGCATACTGGGAAGGTCATGAGGTTTAATTTACTGTCGGGCGCCACCTTGTTTATAACATTGTGTACTTACTAAAAACTTAAGGTATGTACCTACATAGTGTACATAATACGTCCGTACCTTTCTTATGATTTTCAAAAAGAAATCTGTAGAAAAAGCTAAAAGGGCTTATTCAGATTTTTGGGCTAGATTTTGTTTACTGTAAATTCCTTCTTTTTTATAATTTATTGTTCTTTTTTATGCGTGATGTATTTATTGTTCCAAAAACAAGATCTAATTAAGTCAAAAGACATAGCGAAATTTTCAAGGCAAGAATTTATTGGCTGCTATTGTATTGTTTTTAGAGTAGTTTTTATTTTGTTCATGTCGTGTACGTTACCCTAGCAGGCAAGTGTCTCCTAGAGTGATATGAGTGGGACGAATAATTTGTGTATAACCTGCTGTGTGTGTGCACCACATAAAAAAATTGGTGCGCTTTGTCGTTTAGGAAAAAAACGGAAAAAACGATTCCTGCTAGGGTAACGCTCTTCCAGCAGGAAAATTCTAAGCGATAGATCGGAGAGAAATAAGAACTTATGTTTGTGTAAATAATAATAAATAATAAATCGTTTATTTCAGGTATCAACCCATAATTATAACTAATTACATAAAATACATTAAAATAATATCACATTGCAATACATTTTTAAAATCAAAATTAAAATATTAAAATCAAGATTTCTATAATTAAAATACAACAAAATTAGAATCAAAATTAAAGTCAAGAATTAAAACTGAAATCAGAATTAAAATCAAAATTAAAAATCAATATACAATCATAATTAAAATTAATTGATTAAATTGATTGCAGGAATTGATTGATATGAACATAAGTACTGCACATTGTTAGTAAATCATACTTATAACTATGTTAGTATATTATTATTACATGTCATCAATACTAATTATTAATTTCTTAAATTTACACCATTTTACATTGAAAAGGACCCCTCCAGACCCGTGAACGGTATTCCAGTGCCTTACAATCGGACAGTCAACCCTTCCCAATATGGTATTCAGAACGCTGTTGTTCCTGCCCCGCACGCGGCGCATCAGGGAGGTCACTCTTTTCCGTACTATAGCCCTAAAGCAGTCAGTGTTGGCCTTAGCAAACATACCTGATGCACTGCAAAAGCAAGGCAACCCCAACAGCATCCTAAAACCATTATTGTACAGGACCCGTAGGGCATTGAAAGATCTACGCGTATAGCTGACGCACAGGCTGCAGGTATAAAATGTCTGGCAGTATGCTTTAAAAAGAGCAATCTTAACCTCTTTTGTGCACCGTGCAAACCTGCGCGCCAGCATATTGCTTCTCACTGCCAATGCCCTACGTTCCCGCTCAATATCTAAGTCATCTAAGAGGTCCTCAGTGACCCAGTGCCCCAGGTACTTAAATTTGGTGGTTTGGTAAAGAAGTGCACCAAAAATATATGTTGTGCGTCTTCAGGTTTCCGAGATATTGCGTTTCCTGCTAGGGTAACGTTTTGCAGAATCGTGTACCTCCAAAACCAATGTATGTGCGACTGTAGAATAAACATACACGAGTAGCTCTATATTAGTGCGGAATACACAGAGAATATGATCTATGAAAATATTTATGATTTTCAAGTAATCGCGGTTTCTTAAAAACCCGAAAAGATATCGTAGCGCCTAAATGAGAAAATGCAGAAGCTCGCTGAAACTGTATTCGGTCCGTCTTGACGCTTATAATAAACATAAAAAGTTTCAAAAGTACACATGCATGCGCTATTGAATAATATTGCTAAAAGTCAAAACGATGGTATCATAACTTTGACGGCAAATTACAAGAAACCGGCTCAACCCAAGATGTGTACCCAAGTGGTGTAGGTGTAAACTAAAAATTTGTGTATTTAGTCAAAACTATATAGTGAAAATATTCAGCTTGGAATGTTTCGCATTAAGTAAATATAAACAAAAAACATAACAAGTAAACATCGGTTGGTTAACCGACCAAATTCGAATGACCTCAAAAAAGCGATGGTTTCATACATTTCACTATATGGTTTTGACTAAGTACACTAATTTTTGGTTTACACCTACACATCTTGGGTTGAGCCGGTTTCTTGTAATTTGCCATCGAAGTCATGACACCGTCGTTTTGACTTTTAGCAATATTTGAATAATATTATTGATATATATTGATAACGCAAGCATGTGTACTTTTGAAATTTTTTATGTTTATTATAAGCGTCAAGACAGACCAAATACAGTTTTCAGCGAGCTTCTGCGTTTTCTCATTTAGGCGCTACATTTTTTTGGGTTTTCAAGAAACCGCGATTACTTGTAAATCATAAGTGTTTTCTCAAATCCTATTCTCTGTGTATTACGCACTAATATAGAGCTACTCGTGTATGTTTATTCTACAGTCGCACATATTTTGGTTTTGGAGGTCCACGATTCTGCAAAACATTACCCTAGCAGGAAACGTAATATCTCGGAAACCTGAAGACGCACAACATATATTTTTGGTACACTTCTTTACACAAACATAAGCTCTCTAGCCATGCACAAAATTTTCTCTCTCCGATCATTCGTTTAGAATTTTACTGCTGGAAGAGCGTTACCCTAGCAGGAATCGTTTTTTCGGTTTTTTTCCAAAACGACAAAGCGCACCAATTTTTTATGTGGTGCACACACAGCAGATTATACACTAATTATTCGTCCCACTCATATCACTCTAACAGCCACTTTCCTGCTAGGGTAACGTACACGTTCATGTCTTTACTAACTAGCTGACGATCAAGACGCTTCCAACTATACCTTATTTGTCAAATTATCAGAAGTTATGAGGGAACAGATGAACATACATACCGGCCAAAATCATAACCCAGTTTTGCTTCGCTGTAGTCGGATAAAAATAGTAATTCATAGTTCCATGCACGCTTCTCTATTTTTTTAAACAATGTTTTATCTGTGATATCAATTCCAAATCCAGCCAGAATCCAATCCAGCCAGTGCTTGTTGTGCTCGAAAGCGCTTGTATTACTAGTTTTACACTGTGATTGTTTACTATCTAAAATCTTAATAGCGCTTTTTAACTTTCTCTCAATATGGATATGAACAATCCCCACAACCAAAGTTACTGGTTTGTCCTCAGAGAAGATCAAAGCAATGTCATATTCAGTAGCAATAACTTCACCATACAGAATCCACAAAGTAAGTTTTGATCCTAAACATTAATCGTCTGCTTCCAGTCTTACCGGACGCAGCTGATTACCAGTATTTGGTCAATCCTACCTCTTCGTTCTATTTATTGAAGTAGATTATTCAAACTTACCAACTTGATTTTCATCAGTTACAGGGCAGGAAGGGAGATATATTGTGGATACAGGGGATAGCAGCCAATATATACAAATTAATGAGACTCCTGTAGCTGTCCAAGAAAATATTTCTGGAAAAAGTGAAAAGGAGGTAGTAAAGGCCAAAGATGATGACAACTTTTGGGATAGGAACAAAATAAAATTACTACTTACATTGTGCTTGGACAGCAGGTTTAAAAATGTAACAAAAGATAAATCCGTTTGGGAAGAAATCGCCATACACTTGGGTACAAGTTCTGATGAATGCAGTAAAAAATATAGAAACCTGAGGAGGACTTACATAAGACTGTTGAAGAAGAAAAGATTGGGCAAAGAGATCAAATGGGTACATTACAACACATGTGAAGAGGTATTCAAAGAATGCAAATCACTTCCACCATCTGTGTTGGAGCCATGGGAGGAGCACAAAGTAAGAAGATTGCTTAGTCTCTACATAGAGAACTTGATTAAGTTCCGAAGTCCGGACTGCTTACAAAAAGATGTTTGGAGGGAGATAGCATCACAGTTAGGGACAACAGAGTACAATTGTTACCACAAGTTCAAGAATTTAAAAAGAGCATACTTCAATTGGAAGGAAAAGAGCAGAGAAACGGGAAAACCTATCAAGTGGCAATATCACAACTATTTTGAGAGAATATTTTACAATTACAATCCTAGTATAGGTCCCTGGGATAAAAATAAAACTAAGTTGCTTATAGAGGAGTACAAACAATTAGCTGATAAGTTTAAAAATCCGAGATATCAAAAGAAAGAGTTGTGGAAAGAGATAGCGGCGTCAGTAGGGGAACGCTCCACAGATTGTGACAAAAAGTTCAGGAATTTAAAACAAACTTATATTAGATTAAAAATGAGAGCAGATACAGGGAGGAGTATAACTAAGTGGCGCTACTATAAAGATTTTGAAGCGATATACAGTGGACCAACTAGCTATACAAGCAACTGTGATGGACCACATAAAGTTACATACAAATCACAAGAAGAGGATTATGTCAAGCAGCTTTTAATGTTTTATGTAGACAACAGAGACCGATTTAGAGATCCTCTAGTCAAAAAGAAAAATGTGTGGAGGTTGTTTGCTCCAAAAATAGGATTGACTTCAGAAGAATGTGATCGAAAATTCCGTAATTTGAAACAAACTTACATCAGGCTTGCTGAAAAAAAGAAAGAAACTGGAAAAATTAACAACTGGCCATACTATTCATATTTTGACAAAATATTTGATAA
Organism: Eugnorisma glareosa; assembly: GCA_947578425.1. Classification (NCBI taxonomy): domain Eukaryota; kingdom Metazoa; phylum Arthropoda; class Insecta; order Lepidoptera; family Noctuidae; genus Eugnorisma; species Eugnorisma glareosa. The sequence goes on from OX387979.1 coordinate 18,853,886, forward strand.
GCCCACAGCAACAGGTACATTCAGTCAGGGTGTGAACTTAGATGATATGATGCTAACCGAAATAAAGAGAGTAATGCAAGAAGTGCAGGACAGAAAAGATAACGATAAGTTTGAAAGTTTGGTGCTGGCTGTGGAAGAGTCAAACAACATACAACGAGAACGAAATCGAATATTACAGGCATTGTTAGATAAAAAGTGATTTAGTAGGTGCATCTAAAATACGCGATTGTCCAATGCCCAAGACAGTGTTGCTTGGTCTACTAACAAAACAAGTTGCTGATGTGGACTCATTATTATTTCAAATGTTATGAGGGAGCTTCTGTGGAGAGAAATAAAAGGTGTGAGAATGTTTAGAAATGCTTTTTATTGTTACCGTTCTTATGCTTTTATAATGTATATGTACAAACAAACTATAATAGATTATCAGTTTTCATTCTGAAATGAGAAATCGTTAGCAAATTCAATTACATGTCGACCGGTAGCTACTCCATACAAAATGATCAATGTCTTAAAAGTACACTGATTATGCTTAATTATGTCTTAACTTAAAAATACATCTGTGAATTTAAGACTTACTTTAATATTAAATTTGACATCCATAACACTATACCACAGTAAGGAATGGAAATTTAGTTAAGAAAATATAAAAAAAAAATAAGTGAAGAAATCACACTCGATCGTCGGTAACCACGCAGGATCGGATCGACAAGTTTGCAGATACCTCGACCAATAAGTAACTATCACGAACAAATACTCACACTTCCACTCACCCAGGCACGCTCGAGTCGATACAACACTAACCTAGACTGAATTACCACACTATGTCGTACAACTAAGAGATACGCTGGCCGCCGGCCGCGCCCGTCCGATCGCCGCCGCGCCGCACTGCCAACTACTGGCCTGGGGTGCTAACGTCAACGAAATATCTCCTATAATTACACTAGGTAAAGTATAGGTACCTAAAGTTTAGTGATCGAGGGTGTTGTCAGTCTTAAATGGAATTGGTCTATCTGACTCTTGTTTCGGGCGCGCATGCGACGCGTCAGCGAGCGGACGGGCGCGGGCCGGCGGGGCTGGCGCGGCAGGCGGTTCACTTCTTGGCGTTCTTCTTGGGCGACGGAGCCTTGCCTTTAGCGTTGTTTGACATTTTCGCCTTTTTCCCTTTAGGCTCTCCCTCTTCGTCATCTTCATCCTGCAATAACAATAAATGATTATATTTTCTCATTCAAACCCACAGGCCAAAATATTCAACCCAATCAGGAAATGGATGCATGGCCAAAATATTCAACCCAATCAATCAGGAAATGGATGCATGTAATTTATGCAAAAAAAAAGGCCATCTACAGCACAAGATGCACAGGGTAACGTGTGCGTTCGCGCAGCGGAATGTTGTTGAATTTAAAGATATTAATTATGCAGATATTTAGTGTATGACGTCGTATAATTGTGTATGGTAAAAAAAAAATTGTGTACGCAGCCATTGTGGAGAAATTCACCAAAAACTGATTCCGCTGGGCGAACGTTGTCCTGGCGGAACTTATTTTAATCCATAGACTTTAGAAGAAAAGAGGTGTGTCCAAAAATTAGTGTGTATTTGTGTGTAATTGTGTATGTATGAATAAAATGAGTGCATGCATAAACTTCGGAGAAATTCAAGTTTCCGCTACGCGAACGTTTGGCCATTAGCTAGTTTTCATATAAAGCGCTTACATAGAGAGCTGTAGATTTTTACATACGTTGTTTTGAATTTGTTTATATTTGTTTAAAAAACAGATTTAGAAAAAATCGTAGGGCTTAAAAGATAAAAATATAAACGTAAAATACACTTAATAGGTCTTAGTTCTTAAAGTATGCACTTTGGGGTCTAGATTTTCACGTTTATACAAACCTTGTAAGTATCTGAAACATGTTGCCAAGTATCAATGATGTTCCGTTAGTAATTAAAGAGTTAAAGGACAATTTTACCATGAATAGATCACTGTTTACAAAACAGTCAAATATCACGACGTTCTAAAGGAATTGCATGGTAAAATGTATGCCAAAAATTAGTTTATTCATTCAACTATTCACATGCAAAATTTCATGTCATTAAATTTAGTAATTAAAGAAATCAATTAAAATACTGACGAAGCATCGAAAACCTACATAACCCGACCAAGTTCGGATAGCTACAAAAAAGCGGCCCAGCCATATATCTAAGAGACGTTCTTAACCTTCCAATATAGTATTTACTAATATGGTACAGTTCCGTACACAAGCGTTAGGAAAAAATAAAACAATTGCATTTCTTGAATTAAAAATATTTTTTTAATAATAACCCAACTATCTACGATAAAAACAAATCTTCAATTAACAAGTACTTTTCTATTTAAATATCCGTGTACAAAAATTTTTTTTATTAAGTACATACTTAATTCTTCTAAACTTCAAGGATGGAAGTACCGTTTCAAGCGGGAAGCCGCGCGCATCCTGTTCGACTAGCAGTTTGTGGAATATTCCACAGACGTTAAATTACGTGCGTTCACAAGAATATAATTAAATCAAAATATTAACTTTTAAAAAATGTGAATACCTATCGGAACTTCGGAATTATTCCAGTCAATTCTGGAGCTGAAAAATCAGAACAATTGAACAAAAATTTGGTGTACAAAAATAAATGACCTTTAAATTATATCGAAACAACAATTGTGTTATCACCTATACCAATTCAATACCGGTATTATACGGTAAATTTTGGGATGTTACCTAAATATATTGCATGGACGCTTTTTTGTAGCTATCCGAACTTGGTCGGGTTATGTAGGTTTTCGATGCTTCGTCAGTATTTTAATTGATTTCTTTAATTACTAAATTTAATGACATGAAATTTTGCATGTGAATAGTTGAATGAATAAACTAATTTTTGGCATACATTTTACCATGCAATTCCTTTAGAACGTCGTGATATTTGACTGTTTTGTAAACAGTGATCTATTCATGGTAAAATTGTCCTTTAACTCTTTAATTACTAACGGAACATCATTGATACTTGGCAACATGTTTCAGATACTTACAAGGTTTGTATAAACGTGAAAATCTAGACCCCAAAGTGCATACTTTAAGAACTAAGACCTATTAAGTGTATTTTACGTTTATATTTTTATCTTTTAAGCCCTACGATTTTTTCTAAATCTGTTTTTTAAACAAATATAAACAAATTCAAAACAACGTATGTAAAAATCTACAGCTCTCTATGTAAGCGCTTTATATGAAAACTAGCTAATGGCCAAACGTTCGCGTAGCGGAAACTTGAATTTCTCCGAAGTTTATGCATGCACTCATTTTATTCATACATACACAATTACACACAAATACACACTAATTTTTGGACACACCTCTTTTCTTCTAAAGTCTATGGATTAAAATAAGTTCCGCCAGGACAACGTTCGCCCAGCGGAATCAGTTTTTGGTGAATTTCTCCACAATGGCTGCGTACACAATTTTTTTTTTACCATACACAATTATACGACGTCATACACTAAATATCTGCATAATTAATATCTTTAAATTCAACAACATTCCGCTGCGCGAACGCACACCAGGGTAACCTCTCAGTATCATTAAGTAATTTACTTTTACAGTACAAGGCGGCCTTTCTTGCTCATCAAAATGTTTTTTATGAAATTATCCAGCTATCAGAAGGTAAAGGTTATTTTACTGAATGAGTATACAGAAAACCAACAGCCAATTTTCATAACACTTTTTTTAAAAAGAATTTAGACACCACACATTGTACAAGCCCAGTTTTATGAAAAATGACAGTGAAATGAGGTTAATCAACTTTGCATGTATGCCCAAAGATTTAGTTAAAATCTTACATGAACTGTCATTGTTTAACAGAACTGGGCCCAAGGTCCTTTTCCCTCTGTAGAGCGTGTACAGAGCCAGTCACTTTTGTAATTTGATATTAGTTGAAGGTTTTCAGTACCTCATTAGTCTTGCGCTTGCCTGCTGATGCTTTCCTTTTATTCTCATCTTCCTGTAAATTCAGCAATCTACTATATCACTGGCATAATTTTGTGTCACTTAAATATTAAACATATAACTAACTAATCAGGATAAAAAACAGTTAAGGAGTGGTATTTGTAAGAAAGTGTCCAGGTACATGAACATACCTTGAATTGAGAATCATCTCCTTCCTCTTCGTCTAACATCTCCTCCTCCATTTCCTCCATGTCCTCAAACTCCTCTACAAGGGCACCTAGGAGGTGCTGACCAATCAAATGCACTGGCCCTGATCCCTGTACAACACAATGCTATGTTTATATGTATGCATCATTCTAGACATCACTTTAAATTAGTGTTACTGATAGATCAGACAAATGCCTCGAACAATCACAAGCAGGCAGTGCAACAGTCAAAACGACGTCGCGTGCCCATCAATATACCAATGGTTTGATTTTATCATCATTTCAGTCTTCTTGAAAATTATATGCAGATCATGATTGTATGGATCACTGAATTTGAACATAATATAAACAATACACCCAAACTAAAATGGAACTTGTTTATTAAAAAATAACCCTGTTATCATGAGTGTGGTGGTGGTTGAGTAACAATGACTCATTTTACACAAATAATAAGTTTGAACAATCCAATTCTTTTCCTTAGGAACACCTTGAATAGTCAATTGAGAATAAAGAGTTTTACAAAAAAAAACCTACACAATACCTGAATGAGAGTAAATGTGACAGGGGCATCTGGGAACTCAATGTCAAGACGTGCTTGTCTTGTCTCTCCTGCCTTCAATACTGCCACCGGAATCTTAACTGTCTCCTGCAGTGACATGGTTTCTACCTGCACAAAATAACATCAAATCAAAAAGCTGCACTGCCTAAGTGATGGAAAACTTTGATTTGATGTTTGATAGTGTATATATGTATAGAGATAGCACTGACAGAAGATAATGACTGGATGAGTCGGCCTTTGTAGGTGCTCATTTATCACTATCTGAACAATTAGATAGTGAAAGTACCACATATTGCCTGTCAATGATGCAATGCAGTTCAAACAAAGCTAAAATGCATTGCAATCTTTAAAAGATTTTGAGTAAATGATATTGTGTACAAACTACAAGACTTACAAAGAAATCTTGACTATGAAGAGCCTGCACTTCTTCATGCATCACACTTTAGATTTCAATCTATGTTTCACTTAAACACTAGTTAACCGAGACAATGTATTAATACCTGAACAACATTGAGTTCATCAGACTTGGCATCTGGACCCAACAGTGCTTGACGTATGAGCAGCTTGTTGCTGCGGGGGTACTCCGCCTTCGCCTCTGGGTCCCATGTCTCGGACTGATGTGACGCCGACAGAGTTACACCTGAAACAGTCACCAACCTTATCAACATGTTTGACGAGACTCGTATATAATCGGTATCGTCTAGCGTAAGACATGGCGGCATCGCAGCAGGCGACCGCATCGTGTTAATTTTGTAATCATAACCTCAAAACGCTGACATCGCGGCGCCGACCATAAACAACAACGGAGCTCGCCGCGATCTTTGCATGTATCAGCGAAGTTGGCATTTTGGCAAAATTGCTTGGCGTCTCAACGGCATGTATGTAATTGGTCGCGGCTTGGACGCCGCACATTCAAATTGCGCGCCCAACCACCACTGACTTCGCACATTTCAAACGCACCATGCGTTGGCAAAAAATCAATAGCACTCATCTCGCGTGGGATGTAGTATTAATTATTTGCTCGGCAACGCCATTACAAACTTAAAGAAGAAACTAGCCATTTTAATTTCCTTAATCAAAAATGGCGGCAAGTCAGGTATTAACTACGAATACGTTTCATAAAAAGTCTACAAAGAACGCAAACGAATTAATCATTACGATAGCACTACAAATAGCGATTGAATAAAACAAATATCCACTTGTAATGAAATAAAATGGCGAGAGCCGGGTGTCAAAGCTGACGCTATGTTATAATCTTATTTAAGAACAAAGTACAATGTAAAACATGCAAATAAAACTATTAAAGTAAGCGCAATAGTATAAAGATAAAGACTTACCATAGAAATATTCGTCCGACATGGTGATTTCACTAATTTATTGAGATTTTTGCGACACGTTCACGTGCGATGCCGGCGCACACAAATCTGGAGATCAATGTTGCCAATAAAACACTCGTGAGTTTCCTTCCAATATTTTATTTTGTACACCACCCCGCTTTCAAAATCACCACTGATCATTTATGATTAAGGAAAATTATTCATAGATACGCATCTTATTCTCAAATAAAATAATAATCTACTCATTCCGTAAAGTCACAACATTAATCTAAATTAAAATGTATCTACTAATTAAATTATTAAATTAAACGAACCTAAATATTTTCAAAAAACTATAACTGAACAAAATTTGTTCAGTTATAGTTTTTTGAAAATATAACAACAATGTTTCGAAATATGTTTGACATTTAATGTCAAACATTGTTGTTAATAACTTTTGAGATTGAGAACTTTGTTTCAATTTTCAAGAAATGTTTGTGTGTTTAGATTTAGCACGCTAGGCTTGATATATAAATTTATAATACTTAAATTTGAGTGTTCTATAGCTTCATAAATCATTAAAAAAGATTACCCATATTTTCCATACTCCCTTAAAATTGGAAAATGGCCTGTAGTGGGCAACATTATTGCGAAAAACTTTATCATAGACAATGTTTGCTACGTTCTGAAATCGCGATCTTCTAAACTTCTAAGCCACCTGAACGATCTATAATAAAAAATAGAAATAATCATCAGTCACATTCACATTATATCATCAGTAACACATCATATTGATTCCGAATTGTATCAGCCCCGATTACTGACCATCTCGAGCTTTTTGGTGATAATCTGACCTCGACCCTCAACGTGGGACCAACATATGTTTGAGTCACGGCCTTATCTATAGCTTTCACAGGGGGGGGTCCGCGTGTACAAAGATAAATTAGTTTTTGCCCGGGCCTTACGCAGGAGCGAGTAAAAACAGAATTTTTAGGGCTAAGTTTACTATTTACAGATGCAGCTGTTCTTTTTAAGTTCTTCTATGAATCTAAAATGCAAATAAAATGCAATAGCTACTTCAAAAATGTTAGTAACTTGGATTGCTTGTCTTTCGATACTTTTTTATCTAAGTATGTAGAAGTTACCAATTTTGAAGAGTTATTTGAAAAGTCTAGGAACTAAAAGAAAATTTAAGCTCTCCACTCCAGACAAGTTAGCTTTTATTTAGTCCTTTTATTCAGAAATAGATGTTACTTAATCGACTAAGGACGAGCTCTAAAATTTTAACAGTAACACCCTTCATACAGGAGTTAATTGATCGAGTTACAAAGTTAAGATTCAAGAGGAAGTAGACTGCAAGAGCGAACGAAGCGAGCTCGGTTGTACTCGTATGACACCTTGCCTTGGATAGGTTATAATTGTTTCGATCCTTCATACAGGCAAGTAGTCTGAAGAGCGAGGGAAGTGAGCTCGATTTTAACACATTACCTACCTTGGACAGGTTAGAATTATTTCGACCTACTGTAGTTACCTGACCGACTTACAGACAAAGTCAAGGTTCAAGACAAACTAGGCTGCTCTAGCGAGCTTGAAAATTTTTACATCGTTGCTTCGAATAAATTCAGATAATTACGTAATTTGAGATCAAAATATCTACATGCTCCATCTTTTGCAACCTTCTTTAAGTATGCTATAATTGCATACTAAGGTCTCGGGGCGAGGGGCTCCTAATTTATATTTCAGCCTCTGTCTATACCGGTCGATCATGCGAAAATCCAATAGGTGTGTCCAGAGGCAGAAGGCAGAAGAGGTTACTGCCCCCCTCTGGCGACGCCTATGCTGACGAAAGATGGCTTGAAAAAACAGATCGGCTAGCAATGGCGCGTGGTTCTACTGGTTCTGTCACGGTCTCGAGAGTTGACTATCGTGCGCATGCGTATACAGGTAGTTTGTTGACGCGGCGCGTGCCCATACTTTGTTTCAACTCACGGGTTATTATCCGTCATGCTAAGGGGGGTGCCCGGACCCCTAAACCCCCCCCTCCCTTATATATGCCCATGCATTGAGTGCAAGTTGGCCCAATTGGCCGCTAGCCGCTAAAAAGTTGGGTGTTCTCGCAAACTCGGATCACGAAGGCGCGAAAGTACTTCACGCTGGAACAGCTACTCAAATTATACCAAGCACAGGTTCAATCGTGCATGGAATACTGTTTGCAACGTTGGGATGGATCAGCCAGGTACCAGCTACAAACATTGAAAGCTATTGAGCAACGACCTGCCAAACGGCTCATTGACAATGACTCTCTTGCCAAAGTCTAGCTCCAAAGCCTTGAAAATCGCCGCAAATGGTTTTTTGTCGGTTACATTTCGGAGAGCGTGCTAAAGAACTTCTTCTTTTTAGCATGTTGATAGCAATCTATAAAGAGGCCGCGGCCCAGCAAGGCTATTGTGTATCTCTGTTGAGAGTTCATAGTGGCCATCACATGGCGAGTATAATATAGAATGACAGTTTTGCACGGGTAGCGTCAGTTGAAACAAACAAGGACGGTCATTGTATATCAAAACTCGCCAAGTGATGATCACTATGAACTGTCAACAGAGATACGCAATAGCCCTGCAGAACTTAGCTACCTGTTTGGCGCTATCGCTAGCGTCCATCAATACCATTTTTAATTCTCTATAGATTTATCTTTATTTTACTAAGTATCGTAATGAAACAATTTTATTTAGATTTAAAGTAGGTATATTACTAGCATAGTTCACTTAGAGTCGATCTCATAATACAAGAATCCGAAACTGATCTACAAATCGTACCTCGGACATGCGGCGAAAAAGTTCTATGAATGTACTTGAAACTTTTAACACCTTCGAGCGCCTTAAGTAATTTTAACTTTGAACGAGAAGACTGACGATTCATTGTGAGTTCTTGTGGTTCTGACTTACTTCCAGGCGGTATTTGTTTATCAATCCGACAACACTTCTCTGAGTGCTTTATTGCATTGTTGGGTGACTCTTGCTGAGATGTAAGATGTATTTTAAGTTGAGTATTTTCGTAATGCAAACTGACATTGATTTGCAATAATTTTAAATACTTTTTACTGTCTGGAGATACTGAAGCAGATTTTAATAGCTTATCTAGAAGTCTATCCAATGTTTTTCTATTATCTTGTAACAATAAAATAATCCTCTCGCATGTCTAAAAAATAATAAAACAGGCATGTACAAACAGCCTTTACCTTTTTTTGACCACCATGGAGCCAGAGCATAAAAGCACGCGCGGCCCTCCACTCCACGCCAAGACACAATTTCACCTATCATTTTGTCACACGTTTCTGTCGTTTGGCGTCCAGGGCACGCGCTTTTTTGTCACGTTTATTTGACTTTGGGCCGTATGGGGCCATGGCGGTCAAAACGTTAAGGCAGGAAACAAAGTGCAAACCGTTCACCACATTAGATGACGTACATAACTTGTGCATTTACAGTGAGTGGTGTCGCGCTAACTGCGTGGTCATGAAAAAATCATATAAAACCATATTTGATATTTTCTGCATAGCTATTCACAAACGCTTCGATTCGACAAGTCATATGTCTATCTTTTTTTGGCATTACGAAAGCGAGCGTGATAGACATACGACCATATAATAGCTATGCTGATGAGATTAAAGATTAATTCAAATAGAAATTGCAACATGTTTTGCGTGAAACATTCACCTAAAGAGCAGCTGCATCCATCCGTGGCCGGAAACCAAAAATATTAACAAGAACAAGAATAGTGAAGCAACAGATACCTTTTTGTTTTGAAACTGTAATTTTTCGAATTTCTTTTGAAAAAACAGTTTGGTCGATTTCATTTTTAAATACTTTGCACCGATATTATAAATTATTTCATCCTTAACTTTTAATTCGTCAAGTAAGGAAACCTTTGCTTGATTTTCGGATAACTGAAAAAAAAAATTATTGATGGTAGGTATTCATGAAGCTAAATCTACAATGCTTAATTGATCTATACTAATATTAGAAAGAGGTAATTTATACTAATATTGTAAAGAGGTAAAATTTGTTTGTAAGTTTGTATGTCCCCTACATACAAACTTACAAACTAATCGTAATGTCTGGATGATCTACTGAACCGATTTTGAAAATTCTTTCATTAATAGGAAGCTACATTATCCCCGAGTATATTTACAACGTGCCTGTGGGATAATTTCCGACAAAAACACAAGCGAAGCCGCGGGCGACAGCTAGTTGTTAATAAACAAGTTTAATGTATTGTAAGTTACTTACGTCCTTACTTTCTTGAACGTTTATTTCGTTTTCGTCGTGTTTAGGCAATCTCTTAATCTCGTTGATGAAAAATTCCTTTTCCTTAGAATGAATGTCCCTAAAATTTTGTAAAATAAAAATAAAACATTATAGTGTAGGGTTTTAAACTATTCTGAATGGAGGCTATCGTGTGTGAATTCGCCGCTAGTGTAGCGCGAGGCCACCGAAATGTCAGATGTTCACGCGTTGCGTGCCTTTTTATCACGTATTTTTACTAATATTCACTATTGTGGTCTAGATTGAGCTATTCCTGATTAATTATGAGTTGAAGATTTTAAATAGCAACTTAGGATCTTATTTGTTAGGAGGTACTTGGAGGTAAAGCGATTTTTAAATGTTTCATGCTTGCTAATTTTAGGAAGAATATTATATATTAATGTATCTGAATTTTACACTATGTTGTTATACGTAATAAAATAAACTTTTTATGAAGTTATTGGTACTTATTTTAAAGTATAAACGAGAATTATTGACATAACCCTACGCGACAGTGGCGTCATTTGGTGAGCTCAAAAACGATAGCCCTCATTGACACGAGGTACAACAATAATTGGCGTTACGTTTATTCTGCCTTGGGCCGTGGGCGCCGGGAAGCTGTCCTAGGCAGTAATACTAAAGATTTTTAGTTCGTTTCGTGGAGTATAAAGACATACATCTCCCTAAATATAACCCAGCTGGTAGGTACCCATTCTGCTCCGCACACGGTTGCGAAACTGTGCGTTCAAAGTGTTCAAACCATTGTTGTTTGAGGACATAAAATATTTCAACTAATAGGAGAGAGAGGGAAGACTTTTTAAAGAGTTTCACTTTCAACATCTTAGTAGTTAAATGTTTCGCCAGAGGGAACGCACAGTAAGAAAGATTACAAGTTTTTTACCTTTCATCAACAAGTTGTTGATGTAAGTTCCTATTTGTTCTTTGTGCACTTTTAAGTTCAACATATATTTTCTCTTTTTCACGAGCTAGAGTACCTATTGCTGCATCTCTACTTTCTACAGAAACTTTTAAAGAATCAATTGTTTGCTTGAGTAATTCTAGTTCACTTTGCAATTTTGCTACTTCCTCCGGCTTCTTCTGACTTTTCCCCGAGGATGACGACGACCGCAATGAACTTTTCGACAAAATGCGTCTAAAATTCATTCGAATTCATAAACTGAATTTTAACTTATTACTAATTCATTTTAAAATATTCCAGCTTGGAGTAAAAAACTATTATTTTGAAAATGCGGAAAACAGTTATACCAAAAATTTGTCATTTACATGACACCATTCGTCATTCGTGAATTTTCATTATTATCAGCACAGATTTTCACTGACGTACGATTTGGATCAACGCGTAACGTGACGTGTATATGAAACGGAACGCAAAACCAGAGACAGAAATCTTTTACTTTTTTAGGGTAGCCATTTTGATTAAACTAACATACTTTATTATTATTGGTTGAAGGTTTGTCTTGATGAAGAATCATGTTTCTGATTGGCAGAAAATTGGTGAAAAGGAAATATTTGATCTTTGTATCCAATTACAGTTCACTACTAGTACTATGCATTTTTGACAAAAGGTGAGTGAGCCATCTCGTTTCGTTGAATGACACCAAAATTGACACAAAATTTGTCAAAATACCGTATAAACATAATTGCCTCTATCTCCATTGTTTCTTTTATGTTTTCTTCCGTCTCCCCCGGGTTTGTTTTATCCATTGTTTGGCAATTTTCACGAGCAAAACCGTTCGAAGTTGATCTCACATCGGCAGCACAGTGTAAGTAAATCGTATCGCTCTAGTAGTCTTGACCTTATGCCATCGCACTCTCGATGTTTTATGTTGTGTAACGACGCCAAAATTCTAGGAAGAATGATGCCAAGTTTCATATCAACAACCTCGGATCTATATTAAATAAGTTTCGCATTCACGTATGTTGTGTCGGGATCTGTCAATGATACCAATAAGAAATTCTTGAGGTGAAAATAACACTCTCCCTTCTATTTTCTCAGTCCGTGAGTATTTGTTGGTATTCACAACGGTCAGTTAATGATGTACGTTTGTTTTTAGGCCACAGGAAGCTTTCTACAGGCGCACGTAAAGAAACATTCGTCGATAAACAGCACACCTGTGTAAATAGAAGTTTAGCAATACTAAAGAATCTCGTATAATGAGAACTTCATAGTAGTTGATTGTGAAGTGTTGCGCGTGAAGTATATTCTCAATGTTATAATTGATGGTAAGATGAGTGAGGAGGTGCAGAATGACGGGAGCAGGAACAGCGCCTCGCTCGGCGAGACGGGCGCACCGGGCGCCGAGTGCGCCACAATCGACGCCTCCACCAATGTCTCACAGACCACCATCAACCAGGTGACTCCCTTTGCCACAGCCCTCACCTCACATACTACAACCTGGGTGTGGGTGTGCTACCAACTCTTCGCTTGAACTTGTTATTTTATTAGTACCATAGTTTGAACCAGGACATCAGCAGTCATCAACCAGTGCTCTATATAATTTTAAATCAGTGCAGTACATGAGTGACTAACCACTGTTCAGTTAGTGCGAGTGAACTTGGTGCCATATTTGTATCTACCGTCAATATAATAAGGCACATTAAGTGTTTAGTTAGCACTTTGCTACATGCATTTATTAATAGTTTGAGACCAACATTAATTTCACAGTAAATGTGCTAAATCTGGTATACTTTCTTTAGTGGCATGGTTGTGATACTATGCCCGTTTCTAATATTTTTGCAGGGGTACTGGGTGACTTTTGTTAGCAGGATCTTACATATCTATGATGCTCTGTTATAACTCTGATACCTTTGTATTATAGTGATGGTTGTCCTTATTAGGAGTAGTCTTAGATTAATGTCACATAAACATTTCAGGAATGTGATGGGTATAGTTTGGTCAAATCTTTCTGGCGACTAATAGTTTCTTCTGTATGTCCTATTAATTTCGCCATTAAGGCACTAAAGCAGAATAATATCTGTTTATTTATAAGTAGATCTTAATCATCATTGTCAATGTCAATCATTGCAAGTTATCAATGTACAACACTATACTGACTTGCTCATTACTATTCCCACTAACATTATTCAATGGAAGTAGTACCAGACCTGTAAGGTCACATGTCACATACAATGAGTGTGGTACAGCTGCGGCCGCTTGTCTGACCTAATGCAGTAGTTGCATTATCATAATGACCTTGTAAACTATTGTAATGGAATTTTCAATCAATACAGAATTACATTTAAAGTTAAAGCTATAAGGAGTCGGCTGGCCATATCGCACAGGTGCACCTCGATAGGTGGGCAATGATCACGTCACTCACTGGAAGCCTGAGGGTGTGCATTGCCGACGAGTTCGACCGCGGCGAAGGTGGTTTGAGGATCTGATCATGTTTGCGGGGCAAGCGTGGTCAGAATTAGAACAAAACAGAGAAGTTTGGAGGGTGAAAGGGGAGGCCTTTGCCCAGCAGTGGGACACAGCATAGGATAAGAATAAAAACAAATATTACTATCATACCAATAGGAACATTGGTTTGTTTATTAGAAAACTGACAATACCACGCAGGTCTTGGCTGATCAAATAATTAAAAATGTGAGTAAAAGGAATCAAATACATCTAAACTCAGCTATGTATGTATTTTATTTATTGCAAATTGTGACTTATCTTCTGCTATATATTTGAAGCAAGCAGGAAGCTGAGTAACTCATCACCCAACTCATTAAAGTAAATTTATGGGCGGTAGTGATAGAGACTAGCTTGTGCCTTCCACTTAGCCCGCATACAAGAAACATATTGTATGACACTCTGTAACAGTGTACAGGTCTATCAGTGAAAGATTTTTTAAATCAGGTAGGTAGCTTTGGAGACTACTTACTGCATCCAAACTTGACCTCTTTATAATATTAGTTAAGGTAGTCATTGTGTTGGCAGTTGGCACACATTGCCACACTGTTGACAATGAGTGCAAGTACTGCCTGCTCTAGTGGAGGACTCTTGGTTGCACAACATTGTCCGGTACCCAGGTATTACTGGGTAATTCAAAGTAAAACATTACAACAACGCTCACAACTATCTTGTTGTTAGCTTGCTTAAGCAGTGACAAATAAGCAATGTCAACGATCATTGCAACCAGAACTTTAGTTTGAATTTCGGTGTTCATTCAAGCACACGTCAATGGCTACAGTTTGGTCTTTCGTAGCTCTAGGAGTGTTTTCGCAATTCAGCTGTTACTATGGAGTGCCTAGTTGCCTGCTTCAACTGCAACAGCTAAGCACGCGGTCTTTGGTTCGATTCCCGGGTCGAGCAAAGTGTAATTAGGTTTTTCCATCAGGCGCTCCTCAGTAGCAGCGACCGCGACGCGCGACGGGTCGCCCCATATTACTTGGGACTTAAACGCTACTGACGAAATGTGGGCGTAGTATTAAATACACGTGTACCTAACCGTTCGGTGATTACACGCGTGATGTTACGTTATCGTGATAGCTGATGGCCCATTCACTTCTAAGTGTCGCATGCTGCTTCCAAAAACGCGGAAATCCGAATAAGTTGCAGTATATTTTTTACGTTAGTTCATTTTGCGCCTGGTTATTGTTAACTGTAATTACTGGAATAATAATTTAGGTGTAAGACTTAGAAGACTCTTGCCACTCTTAAGACGATACGCGCGTAACGTAGGCACAATCAACGAGTAGTCTCCTCGTTACGTAATCAGCAACATATAATTGCTTCAGATGACAGCAAGCTCTGTGCCGGCGACAGAGGGCGCCAAGTGGTGCTGCGACGTGTGCACCTACGAAAACTTCCCACTCTCACGAAAGGTATCCATCTACTCCATTGTAACACTTTTTCAAGTACACATCACTTGCTAAACCATGCGGCCATCGTAGAAACACATGTAGAAGGCTCATTACCTGACTGAGGAGGGTGATCTATTTATCAGCCTATTATGTTTGTTCCTTTGTGGCGCTCTAGACATCAAACGCGTGGGCCGGATTGCTGATTCTTACGTCAATCGATTTGTCTTAAATTCTGATGAGTGTCACTAAACCCTAAAGACTCATTTACGGAGACGCGGCGCGGCCCGCTTTAAATTCAAACATATGGCAATGTATGAGAGCGTTTACGGAGAAGCGATTTTGAAATGCAGCGTTGCCCGCAGATGACACCACCGCGTGCACCGCCGCGCTGAACTCGTGTTTTGATCGGAGATTATCCCACGGACACGTTGTAAATATAGCCTATGGCACTCGGAGATAATGTAGCTTCCTATTAGTGAAAGAATTATCAAAATCGGTTCAGTAGATCCAGAGATTGCCCCCTACTAGGGCATACGGACCGGTTTTTCCCGGTCATGAAAAAACCGGAATTCCCGGGTATTAGCTTTGTAAAAAAAACGTGTTTCTTATAAAACCCGGTCTTTTCAGGTTTTCGGTTTTTTTTTGTTTCTTTTTCAAATCCATTAATTATTGATCTGTGAACTTCGCAGATCAGACACACAACACGTCTTAGGTCGTTTAAAATGTAGTAACATGAGTAAGTCAGTTTATTCTATTACTAGCTGTGCCCGCAACTTCGTCCGCGTGGACTTAGATCTTTCTCAGCCTGTTATTTATAAAAGGCAACATGACTAATTGAATATAACCAAATATAAACGACAAAGCACTTATTTCAAATAGACCCGTAACAATGTGCCTGTGCAAGTAACAGGCTGAGAAAGATCTAAGTCCACGCGGACGAAGTAGCGGGCACAGCTAGTATCTAATAGTACGGGTCGGTTTTTGTGAATTTATGAAATTATATACCAAGTCTTTTGGTGCCGATAATAATACAGCGTGTAACAGAAAGGGTATAATCATATGGAATACTGTGGTACGGACCATCATACTGAACAACTTTCTCTATGGGACCACCATCGAAATCGTAAAAAAAATTATCAGCTGTCCCATACATTTGGGTCGAGTAGGTATTGAAATTTTGTATAGGACAGCTGATTATTTTTTTACGATTTCGATGGTGGTCCCATAGAGAAAGTTGTTCAGTTTGATGGTCTGCACCACAGTATTCCATTTTTTTCTGTTACAAGCTGTATAAGCTAATAATATGCCGATGGTAATATGCTCGTCCCATATTACATGGGACTTAAACATTACTGGCATAATGTGGGTGTACTATTAATCGTACACCTCTGCCTAACCCTTCTGGGAAATACAGGCAAATGTTATGTTATACAGTAACATAATATTGTTGTTGATTGTGCTGTACATCATATTGCAGATTTGTATAGCGTACTTTCCCATTGAGAGTCATCTTCTAATGGACCCTCGTCGTCGTTATGATATTATTTTGTTGCGCGAGTTATTTGTATTCTTTGATATTTACTAAGATATTCATCTAAATTAAATAGTGTAAAGGGCAGTTTTAGTCACAATTGAACCCTAAAGATGACCAACATATTTATTTTAATAAGGATTAATACTATGTCGGTAAAAACACCTTCGCAAATAAAACATTAATTTTGACCAAATTTTAAAATCATAAAAATTGTTATTGTGAGTCAACCTTAAAAGATAGGCATGTGCTATCGCGGACTTTTTTTGAGACCTTTTTAAGAGGAATAATTCCCTGCTACATTATATTTGTGCAACTTTAACCGTTTACGGAGCGCACGCAACGGAAGCTATCAAAGAGAATAATTTTTCCCCGTTTTTGCAACATTTGTCATTGATGCTCCGCTCCTATTGGATGTAGCGTGATGATATATAGCCTATAGCCTTCCTCGATAAATGGGCTAACCAAGACTAAAATAATTTTTCAATTCGAACCAGTAGTTCCTGAGATTACCGCGTTCAAACAAACAAACAAAGTTTTTCTTACCAAACTGCAGAGTTTGGCCGAGGTAAATATATTCTCGAACAACCTCGAGAGGACCGCCATTGACAACAATAGATCCTACGGTGACGAGTTCGTTGAACATAACCTGGGTTTTGTCTAGTTCACCCTGAGACCAATGCGTATTGAAGAATCAACTAGGCCACCTAGTATCTGCTGTAAGTCGTGCAGAGAGTCAGTATGATGATGTCATCTGCAAATCTCAAGTGTGAGATGTACTTGCTGTAAATGTTAATGCCATTCCCAGTTCAGCGTTTTAAACACATCCTCCAGTTCGTAGGTGAACAATATCGGTGAAATTACGTCCCCTTGCCTCACCCCCCGACACAGTGGGATATGCTCTGTCTGCTGGTTCTGAGTTTGGACGATCATTATTTATGGCGTTTTCTTAAAGACTTTTCAGCACTTGAAGTATCACCAGTCTACTTGGAATTGCTGCAGAGACTCCAGTCCCCGTATTCACAAATGTTCGGATTCAACTTCAAAAATCAAAATCAAAGCATTTATTTCAAGTAGGCCAGTTACAGGCACTTTTGAACTGTCGAAACAAAGATAACAATGAAATGTAGCTACAGTCCCAGTCACAAGGCATAAAAACTGTGAAAGTACTGTAATTGCCCATTCCCTAGCGTAGATCTCTATGGAGAAGAACGGGCAAGAAACTCTATGGACACACTTTTAAATCAGCATATTGTTACAAAACCTTGGTAACATCATTCATATTGAGATGGTACATTATGTGAGAACGATGTGGCAAGATGAGCACGTTAAAAGTGTCCATAGTAAAAACAAAAAAGACAATAAAAAAAAAAAAAAAAATAATTCAAATAAGCCGTGGCAACTAAGAGATGACCAGTCACAACTGACAGCGCCCGTTCACGAACATGACGCATGGATCAGCACCATTCAACTCAACCATTTTGAAGGGAACTAAACTAACTTCGATTCGGCAAGTCGTATATCTATCTTTTTTTGGTATTAAGAAAACGAGCGAGATAGACATACGACTTTCCGAATCGAAGTTGAATCCGAACGTTTGTGAATACGGGGGCAGAACAAACTGCAGGTCTCGATAGAGTCAAAAGCCGATTATACTCCTCGGACTTCAGCATAATTTGCCGCACTGTGTGAATGTGATATCTGGTGCTGTATCCTCTTCTAAACCCGACTTGTCCGTTGGCTGAAAGTTGTCGAGTATTCTTGCTAGACGATTTGCAAACAGCTTAAACATGTGGCTAAGGAGCCAAATGGGTCTGTAATTATTTAATAGGGTCTTGTTCCCTTTTTTATGGAAAATAACGACCAAGTTCTTTCTCCACGCTTCTGGATTTCTGTTTCGTTCTTTCACCAGGGGCTTTTCCATTTTTAAGCTGTCTAAGAGCCGCCTCGATTTCACCTTGGCAGACTTTTGGCAGGTCTTCTGTGGAATGGGATCAGGTCGAGATGCATGCGATGCGTACAACTGACCGTAGAAGTTTTCGACTTCTGAAACAATCTCAGACTTCGAAACGACGATATCCCAAGTCAACCAGATTTGGTCAATATCACTTGGTAGTGATTTGACGAACACTTTCAACCCCCGGTTTTGCTGTGTGCTGGAGCATCGAAGGTCGCGTCGTACCAATTTTCTTATTGTTTTGTTGAGTGCCTGTAGTTCTGCTGAAGTGATGGATATAAGCTCCAGAGTCTCCTTAATTTTAACTATTTGGTCGAACGCCTGGGGGCCTAAAATGGCTGCTTTATCAGAATCATAATACGAATCACGTTAAAAATTTAAAACTCTTAAAATGGACTTTGTGATCATAACCATAAAGACCATTTTAAGAATTTTAAATTTTTAACGTGATTCATAATTTGATTCTGATAAAGCTTCCATTTTAGGCCCCCTGGTCAATATTATAACCTTTGTAATTGTTAATCGGTTAACAATTACGGGTTTTTTTTATTAATTTATTAAAAACCCGAAAAAAAAGCGAAAAACCCGGGTACCCGGTTTTTATGAGAAACTGAAACCGAAAAAAACCGGTTCCAAAAAATGGCCTGTTTTCGATGCCCTACCTCTACATACAAACATACAAATTGTACCTCTTTATAACATTACAAGTGTAGATGACACAGCCGCGCGCCGCGTGCACCGCCGGCCGCCACGTTCAAAGCGGCGGCGCGCGGCGCACACTGGTCCCAAATTAAAAAAAAGTGGACATTGATAGTAGACCGCTGATATTTTTTTTTATTGTTGATACAATGATAACAGATAAGGCAAAAAAATATTATTGTCCTACTTCAAATACTTTTCTCTATAAAAAATATTTCTTTTTTTTTTGTATGGGAGTGATTACATTTTACTCAATTTCTCAAAAACCTTAAGCGATGTCGAGATGGCATTCACATATGTTAGAAAACTAATAATTCTGAGTATTTGGCTCGAAGAAACTTATTGCTTATCTCTGCGTACTTTCGAGATAATAGTGACAGAAAATAACAATTTTTTTTAATGTTAATTGTTCGCTTTTTTTTAATCATAGCCTTACTCATATCGCAATAGGTCCGCTGGCCAGCAAAATGGAGCTTCGACGCGAGTTTGCCGGGATAACAAGATGGCCGCCTCTCATGACGTAACGTAATACGGTCACGAATCGCGCGCGTACACCTCACTCAGTGTACAACTAAATGTGGTTGCGATAAGACGTGTCTTAAATTAAAAAGAATTTGACACAAGAAGAATTCCGGGAAAGAACTGGTTTGTTAATTGACATAGTAAAACAGGGATTTGGTACAACCAATGACGGTAACACGGCAAGAAGGTTTTTTGAAAATTATGAAGTATCTGCTGAAATAACGGGTATCCACCCTGATTTAATCAAGAGATTTGCAGTCATTTTACAAACAATTTCATCTGGTCAACTTATTAATACCAACTTGTTTAGGGAATATTGTAAAGAAACAGCAATGCTATATGTAAACTTATATCCATGGTATTACATGCCTTCAAGTGTCCATAAATTGTTGATACACGGTGCTGATATTTGTGAAAATTTCTCCTTTATTCCGATAGCCATGCTTTCCGAAGAAGCTTCCGAAGCGAGGAATAAAGATTTCCGGAATGTTAGAATGGCACATACAAGAAAAATCGGTAGAGTTCAGACTAATTTAGACATTATCCACAGCTTTCTAATTAGCTCAGATCCTTACATCAGCCATATCAAACCAAAGTTTGCTCGTTTACATAAACAGTTGTTTCCAGAGGCTAGTGCTTTGATCTTGAACAATGAATTGCTTTCGTTGGAAAACGAGGAAATAGAGATTTCTCAAGAGAATATAGACCCAAATATTAATCTTTCACCATAATATTTTTTCAGAATCGTTTGTGAACATATTCAACTTTATGTTTGCAGCTTTATTTGTCTTCATTTTGAATGTTCTTTAGAACTGATGAAAGTACTCCTTCAGAAAGGTCATAGCTTTTCAGTCATTAGTGAGCCCCCATAACCTCTTTTACAGAGAAGTCTCTTTTTACTTATTTGACATTACGCATACATTATAATTATGTGCTAAAGTAAGGCTATGATTAAAAAAAAGCGAACAATTAACATTAAAAAAAATTGTTATTTTCTGTCACTATTATCTCGAAAGTACGCAGAGATAAGCAATAAGTTTCTTCGAGCCAAATACTCAGAATTATTAGTTTTCTAACATATGTGAATGCCATCTCGACATCGCTTAAGGTTTTTGAGAAATTGAGTAAAATGTAATCACTCCCATACAAAAAAAAAAGAAATATTTTTTATAGAGAAAAGTATTTGAAGTAGGACAATAATATTTTTTTGCCTTATCTGTTATCATTATATCAACAATAAAAAAAAATATCAGCGGTCTACTATCAATGTCCACTTTTTTTTAATTTGGGACCAGTGTGCGGCGGTGCACGTGGCGTCACACGCGCAAATACGAAATATGGCAGCAGTGCCCGCCGCGCCGCTACGCCAAAATAGAACGTTTTTTTTTTTAAAATAAATCTTCTCTTGCAACGCCGCGTTCGACGCAGTGTTGCCCGCGGCGGGCTACGCTCATACGCTACAAGAGCACCGCTGCTCCACACGTACCGTACCACCCGCCGCGTCACTCCCCGCGTCTCCGTAAACAGCATCCTACGTTGCCTTAGGTTTGTGTTTCAGCGTGCGATTACGCGGGCCGCTGCACGCCTTGCTTCCGTAAACGGAAAAAAACGCACAACGCGCCGCGTCTCCGTAAATAAGCACTAAATGGGCATTCGAAATCAAAAACATGAGAAATTATTTGATGATTTTTAAATACATATAAATGATACCCCACGCTTAGTTAGTCGACTTTTGTTATTTTTTTCACAATATTTTGGCGTCTGGTTACTGCCACATTGAATTTTGATTAAGTACTGTTATGTCATTCCCAACTCCTTTGCGTGGCATTCATACTGAAAATATGGGCCGTTGTCTGTTTAAGTAATTTTATTATAATCTCATCTGGTTTCCGAAGCTTCAATGTAAACAATATCGCAACGGTTAAGGCGCGGACTAGCAAGCGAGGGGCTGTAAGCTCAAATCTCTTCACTGTCACTATCTTCGTCAAGCTAGCACAACCAATGAGGTTATATTTTACTAGAGGAGCCAATGGTGTTATATTTACTAGACTATGTTCATGTAAGTCTGAATTATTATTATAGTCTGTTTGGTTTAATCATACTGTAACCGAAACACATTCCCGTGTATGTCGAAGGTACTTCGATTGAAACATAAGTACTTTAAAAAGTGAAAAACCGACTACAAAAATGATTAAGAAAAAAAATGAATGCAGTTTAAATATATTTTAGGTTCTTAGAATTTGAAATTTATTTTGTGTACTAATTGTCATAACCAGAAATAATATGGTTATAGTTATTTGACACAATCTTCATAGTCTTAAAATAAAATATTTAGGTTTACGCATTCTTCTTTTCTACCTAATCGATCTATTCATCTATTTCTTTAATTATCAATTGAAAGTTGCATGATACAACCTTTCATAATAATTGATTCAATAAATACGTTCATTCATTCAGGGGAAATTATTCCTCATTGAGAGGAGCAGTGTCATACTATTACTAACAACTCTCAGAAAAACGTAGCGACTTACGAATTCAAAGTCGTAGCTTTGAAACGGATACATAAATTAAGTCATTTGACAAAATAATATGTTTGTCTCATTTCTTCTACCGCCAAACTAATGACGTTGGAAAGTGACAAGACATTGTTAGCGGAAGAACGGCCAGAGTTGCCAATGAGTAACATAATTTCCCCAGAATTAATGAAGGTATTTATTGAAACAATTACTATGAAAGGTTGTATCATGCAACTTTCAATTGAGAATTAAAGAAATAGAGGAATGGATGGGTTAGGTACCTATAGGAAGAAATGAAATGCGTAAACGTAAATATTTTATTTTAAGACTATTAAGATTGTGTCAAATAACTATTGTTCATAATGGAATGATATTATTTCTGTTTACAAAAATTAGTACACAAAATAAATTTCAAATTCTAAGCACTTAAAATAAATAAAAAATTTATATTAATTTTGTTCTTTATCTTTTTTGTATTCGGTTTTTCATTTTTTTTTAAGTATATTAAAAAACCAAAGCATTTATTTCAAGTAGGCCAGTTACAGGCAATTTTGAACTGTCGAATCAAAGATAACAATGAAATGTGGCTACAGTCCCAGTCGCAAGGCATAAGAACTTACAAATGAGTCATATGTTTCTTCATACTACTGATACACCTCGTCTGTAAAACGATAAAAAATCCACGGGTGTTATATTTGACTTACGAAAATTACGACGACAGAAAATAAACCGGTTGTTTGTTTCGTACAGCACAAAACTATTTAAAACATTAAATTATATCGTGTGTATTATCGAATTTATTATATTGTGTCACTTTGTTATTGCTACTAAAATATTTTTTGATAAAAGAAGATGGTGATAAATAAATTAACTTCGACATAAACGTGAATGTGTTCGGGTTACAATATGTTTAGACCAAACAAACTATAATAATAATTCAGACTTACAGGAACATACTTTCATCATTCACTAAACTCCCAACAGTCTGGCAAAATCAAAATCGTTTATAATGGTAACACTGATGACATTAAAAATGTTTGAAAATTTGACTTCGTTTCGTAATGTTTTTTTGGTTAAGCTGAAGAAAATTTTGCTAACCTACTTGAGAAATGTAAGACCACATCTTTTATATATATTTAGAGACCGTGACATACAAATTTTAACAGCACATTTCCCCAATTTTATATTTTTTTAGTTCAATTGCTCACATGACGTCAACTTGACAACAGCTGAAGGCAGATACGGCTATGGAAATTTACGGCGAGGCAAAACGCTTTGGCGGCGATAACTGCTGATCTTGTATATAATAATAAATCATTTATTGTCAGATCATTCAATCCAATATGTTAGTAATACATACACATCTTAAACACTAGTGTTAGTATATAATATTTGGTACATAAAATTTTGGTAATAATTTAGGTATTAATAATGTCAAAATCATTAAAAATATGTCAAAATCACCATTAATCATGTCAAAATCATTAATAATTATACAATATTCAGGAAATACTAGGAAATAAATAAAGGGCAGTTATGAACAACTAGGCAAGAATTCAAAGAAACACTATTTATTTCAAGGCACGATTTGAAGGTAGTACCAGTGTTGTGGTCCAGTGTCTGAGAATGAGACCTTCCGCCCTATCGGCCACAGTGACCAAGAGGCTGTTGGCGCTGCCCCGCACCCTCCGCATCAAGGAGGCAACACGCTTTCGCATGATTGCGTAAAAGTCGTCTATACGTGCCTCTGCGAACATCCCTGATGCGCTACAGTGTCGTGGCAACCCCAACAACGCCCTGTATGCGTTATTGTACTGTACGCGTAAGGCGCTGTAAGCCTTTTGCGTGTAGTCGACCCATAGACTGCTGGTGTAAAAAGATTGGCAGTATGCCCTAAACAGAGTAGTTTTCACTCCCCTCGAGCACTTTGCGAACCTACGGATCAACATATTGCTCCTGACTGACAGCGCCCTACGCTCCCTCTCCATGTCAACATTATCCGTCTGCGTTGCAGTGACACAGTGCCCCAGATATTTAAAAGTTAGCACCCATTGCAACTCAATCCCACCGAGTGTGACAGGTGGCACTTCGCGATAGTCTTTAGTGCCTGCCTTGAACAACAGACACTCGCTCTTTTTCGAATTATATCTGAGACCTTGGGCCTCCGCATATCGCTCACAGACAGATATGAGTTTCCTGAGGGCGCTGATCGATGGGGCCAGCAGCACCATGTCATCGGCGTAACTGATGTTATTGACGAGTGTTCCGTCAATGGAACAGCCTACCATAGTACTGCTGAGCTCACGAATCAGCCCATCTACGTACAAACAGAAGAGTTTCGGTGAAGTCAGACCCCCTGTCTGACTCCGCACTCCAACCCGTACGGATCGGATAGCGAGCCTGCCCATTTCACCATGTTTGTCTGATGGCCGTACCAATACCTAAACAACTCAATCATCTGTGTTGTATCCTCGTACAACTTCTTCCATAAAACACCATAGGACACCAGATCGAAGGTTTTCGAGAGATCAAGAAAACACGCGTACACGGGAGTTTTCCTGTCGGTGTAGTATCTGACAGTGTGTTTGAGACAAAGTACCGCGTGCTCAGTCGAAAGACCCGCTCTGAAGCCAAATTGGGCATCGTGAAGCGACAGATGTTTATTTAACTGTTTGTCAAGCACACTGTCCAAAACCTTGGCAATGATCGTAGCCAACGTTATGGGCCTATAGTTATTTATATCCGACGCGTCTCCAGTTCGATTTTTTATAATCGGCACAACTAAGGTTTTCATCAGATCTTCAGGCAGATAAGTATGTGAGAAGCAGAAGTTGAAAAACATAGCCAGCACTCTGGGCATGTGAACACCTGCATTTTGTAGATGCTCTATGCTCAGAGAATCGTGCCCAGGTGATTTACCGCGCTTCATGTCTCTCAACACTGCAGCTATTTCTTTAGCCGTAACCCTAACCAGCGATGATTTCGTTGTTGGCTCCCTTACCGTAGACAATGACTCTCCAGTTAACCCTAGAGGGGACTTCATTGCAAAGTGATTTTTAAAGAGATTGGCTATAGAGGCAGACTCACTAACACCCTCCACACTCGCAGCAAGGCTCGACCTGCCGCTCAGTTTATTGGTGTGTTTCCAAAACTTGCCAAAATCCTTTGCTCTGTGACAAGATGCTATAATATTCATTTTTATTTGTTCTCTGTTTTCCTGACACCACTTAAGTTTTCTTTTAAAAACCCGTTTTATTTCCCTCATGGTATTGTACATACAACCCTCTTTCGGTTCACCACATAACACCCAATTCTGAAAGGCAAGTCGCGCCTCCAAGTGCGCTTGTCTAACATGTTTGTTCCAACCTATCACTGGTTTTCTTTTGTTTCGATCCGGCCCACAGTAACAAACACATGCCGCTTCGCTTAATATGTCAACAATTTCATGGTACATCCTATCAATAATGGATCTATGTTCTACATTAGTACACAATTTATCACTACATTTTCTAAAATGAGAAGGAAAATCAACCTGTCCTAGTCTCGTCGTACATAAATTCTTATATAAATTAGTTTGTTGCAAGTCCCTTTCACCCCACATGACCTTATTGCGATTACTTATATCGCTTTTGGACTTATTTCTAAGTACATTAAAGTTACACGTTATTTCTAATGGAATATGGTCAGATCAATAAACGCTGTGTAATATCTTCGCGTCGACCACAGACCGCCACGCCGCTTCAGATACCACACAGTGGTCTAACGAACTCCGAGAACCATAAATGTCACTTACGTACGTATATGAGTCCGAAGATAATATTTCAATATCGGCACAACCCCATTGCTGCTCAACACAAAAGTCCAAAAGTTCAACTCCAAACCGCCCGCTAGGCTGCGCATTATAGTCACCCAATATAAACACAGAGTCTACACTGTTTTCGTCAATAATCGCCGCAATCTCGCCTAAACATTCCGTGAACTCGGCAAAATTTTCGGCTGAGTCCGTCGGCATGTAAACTGAAAACACTAATATCGTACTTTCACTTAATATCACCTTTATCGCTGATATACGCGCACTGGTACACTGTATGACAGATACCGCTTGAAAGATAGCTTTCCTCCAAAGTAAGGCGACCCCCCCGTATGGTCTTCCACGCAACACACCAACGCCGGTATCTATCGTTGATTTTCCCGTAAACTCGAAGTCTGTGTCAATAGTGCCCAGGAAAGGGATATCTTGCGGTTGCAACCAAGTCAAATATATAACATCATTGAGCACAACCATCTTAGTTGCAGTCAAGTTGCAGTACTATAGTATTGTGCTACTTGAATGCTAGTAAACTTAAATACAAAATCGGAAACTTCAAGCCTACGGCAGTGGTACAGAGTCAATGCATGAGTTTGATGTCACGCGCGGCGTTGTTAAATTGGGCTTTCTGTGTGTTGCTACTCAGTGACGGAGCTCAAATTATGTAGCCGAACAGAATGTGTGGGATCCGTAGACACAAAGGACTTCACGCTGATCCACCTCATAAACGATGACTATTATTGTTTATTCATGTAACTCGCTAATTAATAACGTTGTATGCATTCGTAGTCATAAGTAGTCATAACTATACGATAAAGCACAAAGACTGGTTTTTATAACTTTTTATGTATCGTGTGGACGCTTATCGTATTCACAATGACTTGCTTTTGTTCTCGTCCGTTTGGATTGGATTGTTGTCTAGAATAAACTAGGTCGCATGCTGAGATGACTTTATCAAACCAATCTGGGAAACTATGACGATAGATCATGTCGATTGAACGTTGTGTCTCCTATGTTCTACAATTAAGAAAACAGCATCAGTGATTGCGGTTGCCGTTCTCAAAATATCAATTATAGCGTACACAGCTTTATCGAATTGCTAACACTTTCACTTTGTGAGCGTTTCGCGCCGATGCGACGCTGTCCTGTCACGAGACCGTGCTTCATGCTCGCTACACGTCTGCGACGTATATCTACTCTAATCAAAATAAATCAGGCTATCTTAATGTGAGTTTAAAATTTGTAAATGTTAATCATTTTGTTAACGAGCGAAAGTTCTTGTAACTTTAGCACTAGCAGTGGTCATCTGCGCATTATTATTCGAATGATTTATTTACATATTAATATTATGTGTAGCTAGATACATCCTTTCCTACTCTCATCCTAGCACACGTTTCGGACATTTTCACCAGAGACCAGAATAAATATGGTCAAGTTGTACAGACAAGCATGGCACAAAAGGCAGGAGGCCTATAACAGTGGGCGGCACGAGGCTGCCGAACACTCGAAACACTCGATGAGAATACATATCTTTACGACTTCAGCACTAGCTGAAGTCGTAAAGATATGTATTCTCATCGAGTGTTTGCAATAAGAAATTTCAGCAAGTGTTTTTTTTGGGATTGTTGTTCCGTGTAATGTGAGTGGCGATGATGAAACATGTCGAGTTTGAAATTGTTGCAGTGCACCATGTGCCGCAGCCCCAAGTCTGTGCTCAACGAGGACATCTTCCGGCTGCAGGACGGCGCCAGCGCGCTGCCCTCGCCCGACATCTGCGGTAACTTGGCATAACATAGCGTAGCATCATTATCTCATCAACAGTTACTTGACACTGTCTTTCTCACGGAGACGAAGCCTGCATCCTAGCTGTGCGAGCGATATACACTGATCAATGTATTATGTCGCCGCAAGAGCCATGTCGGTCAGCGCGACATGCGAGTCGACAGAGCTGGACTGTATCAGCGTTGCTCCTCAGGTGCGGAGGCGGTGGCCGAGCGCTTGAAGCCGCTGCGGATATCGTCGCCGCAGGGCGCCAGCGCGTCCTCCGTGGCCAAGTGGCCCTGTCCGGTCAGTGCATACGAACACTAAACTAACGTGCAGTCAGGGAAGTCTATTGCCAATTTGTTCCGACCTCATCTACACTATTAACTGGCACCTCTTCTAATTTGGAAACTAGATGGTAAATCCGCCTGGAAGTACGAGTCGAGTCGTCTATGAGTCTTTATTATTATAGTGAAGTAGTATACCATATATATATAGTAGTATAGTATGTACATATATTAGTATGTAGTGTATAATAGAGTACGTAGGTACTTGCTCTATAATAAAATACTTCAGCTACCATACAATGTATTAGTGCAGTTCAGTAATAAATGGGACGTCGACCAAACAACACGTTTCCTTTGTCCGCCCACTGCTCACATGCCTTAGTTAAGATAGTAACTATAAGGATAATTTTAAACTTAACATCTATTACTTGTGCCTACTTTCTGTGCAAATAAAGATTACTAAGACTATTCAATTCTACGAGCACTTCTTAATCGAGTGTCGATAGAACTACTTTATTGGCCCAATTCTTTACCATTTCCACGTCAGTGCAAGCTATTGTTTTGGAGTAAACCATGGTTGGCTAGGCCATCATTGATCGCCACTAGACGATCATTCGTCACTTCGTCTCTAAATCCGTGTCACGCCGTCATTCTCCCAATTTCTCGGCATGCAAGACTTATTGGTGCTTAGCCGACACAGGCAAAAACGATACGACGCCGAGTATATACGATACGGTACTAACGATTCGACTGTTGTTCGCAGACGTGCACATACGACAACTGGCCCAAGTCGCTGAAGTGCGCGATGTGCGGCAGCAGCAACCCCGCGCCGCAGCCCTCCCCGCCGCCCTCCGCTGCAAGGTCCGCGCTCGGTACGCCACCTTCTAGTTCGTAACGTATGGCATCACACGCAGTAATATTAATAAGGTGACACCGGCATCAGCCGTACGGTCAGCAACAGAATTAGCTGAACGTTTCGGAATTTTAATTATTTGATATACAGGACTCCAGCTATTATTTTTTTATGTTTCAGAAGATTATTCTTTAAGAGTCCGTGCACGAAATCGACTCATTTTGAACAATTTTGATCACTACTACTTTTATTGTAACGTATGGCATCACACGCAGTAATATTAATAAGGTGACACCGGCATCAGCCGTACGGTCAGCAACAGAATTAGCTGAACGTTTCGGAATTTTAATTATTTGATATACAGGACTCCAGCTATTATTTTTTTATGTTTCAGAAGATTATTCTTTAAGAGTCCGTGCACGAAATCCACTCATTTTGAACAATTTTGATCACTACTACTTTTATTGCCTTACCCTCAGGGTAAGGCAATAAAAATTTGAACCTTCTTCTTTGTTATTATAAGAGTCGAGTTCTTATTCTTGTTGGCAGCTAGAATTTTTTTTAAAATAATGTCTAAAATAATGGCAATCACCCATATTCAAAACCCTTTTTCCGCTAAAGTAACGATCGAGTGATGTTTGTCATAGTAGAACAAAAACCTACAAAAGATTCTGAACATTAAAAAAATATTAGTAACATCATTATATGGTCTACTTACCGTTTATTTGATAACATTATTGACTTCAATGCGAAATGTAGCAGAAAAAAATGTTGAAAAGACGTAATTTATGTAAAACGTCTAGACAAATAAGTATTTTTTTGTATACATCTAATGTATAGAAAAAAATACTTATACGTTACGTACGTCTAGACGTTTACACATTTTAAAGAAAATTTAAAAATTGCACATTTATCATATGGTAACCTTTTAAAAGAATCTAAATTTTATTTCATAAATAAAAAATAACTTCATTTCGTAAATTAAAGGCAAAGTGAACTATATTACCGACCGCGCAAATCCGATCCCGTCAGTAACAACCGGGCTCTCCCAGTGTGAGCACGTATCACTTTGCTTCGCAGGCGCTCCCGAGTCTTACGTAAATATATTTCCGAGATTATACGCCGACTACCACATTTTGATCAAGTAAGTATTAATTTTTATAAGAGTAATTTTGTTACTTTGCTTTTTTATTAAAATTGTTAAAATTTATTTAGTCTTCAATACTAATATTATGTAGAGGTAAGTTTGTTCGTACATTTTTTGTAAGTATCAAACATTTAATTAATAGATGTAAGTATGATGATGATATGATGTAATCTGCGGAACTACTGATCCGATTCCAAAAATTCTTTCACATAAGAGAAGCTACATTATCCCCGACTATTATAGACTATTTAAAGGATGTTTATATTTTTTATGGTTACCTATTTTAGGTACCTATAATTTGATTTTGGATGTATACATTTTTTTTAAATATTTACTTGAATTACTCAAAGGACTCTATTGATTTAGATCAAAATACAAGGTCTGGTTTTCTAAATATTTTGACATCTCTAATTTGTTGTAGATAATGCAGCTGATGAACTCGCCAGAAGAGGTTCCAACACTTCCAACCCGAAAGCCTTCGGTTTCGAAGCTATTGTGCCCATTCA
Source organism: Eugnorisma glareosa (assembly GCA_947578425.1). Taxonomy (NCBI): domain Eukaryota; kingdom Metazoa; phylum Arthropoda; class Insecta; order Lepidoptera; family Noctuidae; genus Eugnorisma; species Eugnorisma glareosa. The sequence goes on from OX387979.1 coordinate 18,884,630, forward strand.
TTTCAAACGGCTAACAAGTTGGTTAAAGAATCATACTCAAATACTCGTCGACACCAGGTTGTAGGCAATCGAAGGAAGCTTTGCCATCCCTGGATACTAAACTGACCAAACGCCTTCTACGTCTGGACAAAAATAGACTGCGACTGGTGGCGGGGACCATTACTGGACACTGCTCTCTGAACAAACACATTCACACACTAGGTATCACTGACAGCTGTGCAGAGCGTGCATGGAGGCGGGAGAAACGGTAGCGTATGTACTCCTCGAGTGCACCGGCGTCATCCAGATCTGCAACGGAACTCTTGGAACACCAAGATGTCTTGGAGATGCCCCGAGAAGACCGAGAAGTTTGATCTGCTTCTGGAGGGAGGTGAGCTGGTTGGAATAACGGCCGCCATGGCTCATGTACAATGGTCTACTTTAAAGACTTAGTGTGGAAACACAGTATAAATATCGTTCAGTATCCGTGGAAACTAGGCCTAGTCGTTAAAATAATTACCTACGCTCCATTTCAGCAATAGGGTTGTCACTCATAGTAGGGTAGTGATCAAACAATCGAGTTGAAATAACGGTTGGAATGTAGCCTTAGAGGCGCTTTGGAGCTAGGACTTAGAAAAAAAATCTTTTTCTTGTGAAATTTCTCCATTTTTTTTTGCAGTATCGGGTTGACATAGATCATAAAAACCATTTAGATTCTGAGTCGTATGGTCCTCCGACGCACCGTTTCTGAATTAAGGGCCTTGGTTTAAAAAAAAAACCACTAATTTATATTGGGATGCTGCTTGGTGAGGAAAATTTCCAATTTTTTTTTGCAATCTGTTTGGCCTAGACCATAGAAACCACTTAGATTCTGAGACGTATGGTCCTCCGACGCACCGTTTCAGAATAATGGGCCGTGGTTTTTTTTTTTTTTAAAAAACGGTTTACATTCCACTAATTTATATTCGGATGCTGCTTAGTGCGGGGTATCACAGGGGGGGGGGAATTTTGGCTATTTTTTGCCTAGGATGCACCGTTTTCGAGATAATCGCGAAAACGCGAGCGTGAGCGTTTAATGGTAAACGATTTTCAACATTATGCTGTAGAGTATAAAGTTGGAAATCATTTATAGACAAACTAGTTTTGTCGACGACCTACTTTTTTTGAGTCAAAAATAGGTTTTTTGACCAAAAGTCCAAAATTTGTTCGGCGGAAATAAAAAAAGGTAGGTCTTTTTTTATTTCGGAGAGCCCGCGCGGAGACGCGTCTCTGGACACATCGCACGCGCATCTAGCTAAAATAAAAATGACGCGGCACTCACGACAGTCACAACTGATAGCACCGCGACGGGGCCTTAGGGGCCTCGTCGCTGCGCGTGTTAGTGTGAGTGTGCCGTTTCAAATGTTAGTACGTAGTTTCCGTACTGTCCATATTTATATTGTGGTGGAAGCCAAAATCCTAACAGAGAAAATGCATATTTAGTTTCTAAAGAATTGTATTTTATTGTATTGCTGTGAATAAGAGGACTATGTAGGTCTTTTTCATTCCTTTTTCACTTAGTTTTTCACGATGGTCTAAAAGTTAGAGTACATAGACGTGCTTTATATAGCTATTTCCTTATGTTCTGAGTTGAACTACACGATTACTGACAAATGATTACATTTATTGGACAGATCCAGTCTAATCTGAATGGTTCCATTCTCAAACGAACATCTCACCCACTAATCTATATGGTCCTCATACGCCTTGACCAAGATTACATGTCTGGACTTAAAAGAGATATCTTGTAAACATAACTTATATTTGACGTGACAAGCGTAGGCCACACCGCCAGCTAGCGAGCGAGCGAGGCGGGCGAGGCATTGCTTCACCTCTATTCATACTTTGCTCACACCGCAAACTAACGAAAGAGCCGAACAAAGTATGAAAAGAGCCTCGAACACCTCACTCGCTCCCTCGCTAGCTGGCGGTGTGGCCTACGCTTATTTTTTTTTATACAACAATTTACAAAAATACATATCATTGTTTCATGCATCAGCAATATCGACATCCTGGAAAGGTTTGAGACTAACGGCCTGGCCAGGGGAACGGGCGACGCGAACAGCGGTGCGTCTAGCGTGGCGGCAATCCGCGCGGCACTGCTTGCTTGCCAAGGGGAGTAGCGTTCGCCGCCGCGACCAGTATACACCAAGAGCGATATTTTTTTTGCAAACTTATTTCTATATCAGCATTAAATTATATTGCTTGGAAAGTAGTAGTTTTTTGGTTCAATCATAATTCAGTTTTAATTACGGAAAAGTAATAAAAATAGTAGCAGTTTTAGTAGTGAATAGGTATACATAACTTAAAAAAAAAAACATGTTTAATATTTATACTTTTGAACGTGCGAACATGAACATGAACAGGATTGTACATGACATGCGTCGTGCACCCTCTACGCTAGCGCAGCGTACTCATGTGCATCGAACACCTACGCTGGAGAAACGTTAATGTGAAGCGCCTGTAAGCCCTGTACATACCTTAAAGTCAAAAACAATTTTTCTGCAGCATTTAAAATCCTACCTGCATTTACCGTTTTCTCCAGTTCTGGTTTTATATTCATAACAATATAATCAAAGGTCACACACTGGACACTCATTCGGGTATAATTGAAAAAAACAATCTGGATAGTCTGTATTTGTCGTACTTCTTGTGGAATTAGTATTTATTATTTATTTATTATGTCTTGAACCAAAAACTACTACCTACTTTCCAAGCAATATCGAGATAACTTTGATAAAGACATTTCACTCTCGGTTTATATTGGTCGCGGCGGCAAACGTTACTATCCGTGGCGTGCAAACTATGCCGAATGATTTGCCGCCCCACCACCGTTCGCGTCGCCCGTTCCTGTGGCCAGCCCGTATTGTAGTAATAGTAATTAGTTTACCTTATTACTCATGAATTATTTCGTTTTAAATAAGTACCTACACATTTCTTTAGGAAAACTTATTATAAAAAAACGATACTTGATTTTATTAACGTCAATTTACGGTAGTTGCACATCACTATTTAAAAATTGCAAAAAAATTACAAGCCACGTAATGTCAGTTTTGTCTCAGAAATAAAAAAAAACAGACTATTTTTTGGCTCCTGCACTATTCACCGCGTCTACCGCGCGACCGCTTTTTGTTTCAATTCGCTCGTCAAATTTCGGCGGTCGCGCCGCCGGTCGTCTCTACGCGTGGCATGGTTAGTACATTTCTATACATTTGTTTTAGTCGCAAGACGCTTCGCCCTTCGCACCGCACGAATTTCGCTGCGGCGAATGTCCCGTGGCCAGGCGGTTAAGCTTTGAAATACATGTTCAACATCCATATATGCATCGACAATAAATACATCCTGCAAGATCTGAAGCTCAATACTGTTAAGCAAGAGATCGCTGCCCGTAGCACAAACTACCAGAAAAAGCTCACCAAACATGTCAACCCACTGGCTGCTGATTTGTCGGGGTCCGGAAGTATTGTATACACAAAACTTAAGAGGAACAATGTTCCAAGTTTAATAAAAAGATTCTCAGCAGAATGAGTGAGAATGGTCATAGACAATTCCTCAGTGCCACAAAGACCAAATGCAGAAGAAATTCTAACAAAAGAGCAGCTAAATGTCCATGACACTTTGCTGTGTTGAGGAGGACATAAAAGAGAAAAAAAAAATTGTTTCATGATTTTTATTTATCGATTTGTTAAATATCTAAATGTATCTAAATTCATCATACACAAAATTTAACCATTTTTATGTAGATTGTGATAAATATACTGTACATACACATTCCAGACTTTTATTTCTAAGCCATACTGACTTTATAATTATGTAAGTTAAAATAATATCGTCCTAAAGGATCAAAATTGTTTAAACGGTCACTACGCTCGATCTTTACCCGTGTGTGCGTGTATCTGTATGAACGGTGCACACAAACAGCATCGCAACGAATTTGCCTAAACTCGAGCGAATGATTTTTATGCACGGCCTCTTAACATATTTCTTACTCTTCAATACCTTGCTAGTAACGAGTAATATCTATCAAGTTTTTACTTAAAAAACCTGAAACTTTGAGTACTTCTGATGCTAACAGTACAACATACTTCGGTGAAACCATACTGTGGGCCATGTTAAATTATATTGGTGTTAAAATAAAATAAACGTTATTTAAAAAAACGAAAAACCCGACTGCCACAAAAACTAAAAAGCTGAAAACAAGCACATTTAAAAGATAATGACCAAAGTACCGAAAAGTCTCATGCTTCAAGATCAAAATTTTATCGTAATTATTTTCATAATTTTTAAATTACGCGTCATCAATTTGATTTTTGAATAAGGGATTTAATTTAAAGTATAGAAATATGAATATAGTTTTACTCCCTTCCTCTTTCCTCCTCACGTTAATTGTCACATAACGCGACGTCGCGTGCTGGCGCTCTGATGTACATCACGCGACGTCGCGTGATACTTGCTAGTTAAATTTGACACACTTCCCGATTTCTGATTGAGCTGAAATATTGCACGCTTGTGTATATCGCGAGACAATGCAATATTATGATGACATGGAGCTGATCTGATGATGGAGCTGGAGGGTGGCCATAGAAATTCTGTAATAAAACGACGCAACGCCGTTGAGTTTGGACTCGTTTGATTCGTCTTAATAAGTACTTTAGTCCTAAATGGTAACCAGGGTCTGATGATGGAGCTGGAAGGTGGCCATAGGAACTCCGTTATAAAACGACATATTAACCCCATCGAGTTTGGGTTCGTATAATTCATCTTGTTGAGTACTTTGTCTCTGGATGGTACCCAGGGTCTGGTGATGGAGCTGGAAGGTGGTCACAGGTAGTCCGTAATAAAATGCCAAAATCCCATCGAGTTTGGGCTCGTATGATTCGTCTTGACGAGTACTTTGGTCCTAAATGGTATCCAGTGTCTGATGATGGAGCTGGACGGTGGCCATAGGAACTCCGTTATAAAACGACAAAACCTCGTCGAGTTTGGGCTCGTATGATTCGTCTTGAAGAGTACTTTAACTAACTTCTAGTTACAATGTAAAAACTAATTCATGACAAGAATTTATGTGACAACTAAAAAGGGTAAAATAAAAAGACTTTCTGCGAAAACAAAACCGACTTCTAAAAAAACACTAAAAATGTCTAAAATAACTTTACTTTCGGAAGTCGGTGGCAAAAAAGATACAAACAAAGACACCGACTTCCGAAAGTAAAGTTATTTTAGACTTTTTTAGTGTTTTTTTAGAAGTCGGTTTTGTTTTTAAGAATAAATACGTAAGTATAACGTTTGCTTCAAAAACATTTTACGAATTATGTGTATTACCTTTGCTTTCGTTTTGTTGTTAAGTAACAATTAAGTAAAAGCAGTACACCAAATCGATTTTTTTACTAAAGATTTTGATTTATCGATATCATCCCTAAATCCCGGCAGGAACATTTCTGACATTTGATCTGACGTTTAAGTCCGTCTGTGTTTTTATAGTTGAGATTAATTGTATTGGCTGCATTCCGAATTAGAAAATAATCACTCACAGCGCTCACATCTATATTTTGCGTTCCGTTTTAGATATCACGATTATGACAGCTGAGAGCTGTCATCAATTTGGAACGCTCGTGAACGCGTTCACAGTGAACATAACCCCAAACCAAAACCTTTGTCAAGACCTATTTTTGAAAATGGACGATATGTTGGTTGACTCTGCTGCACATACAACCCTCCAAGTTCAATTAACCCCATTCAATAACTATTTCATAAAAAAGTCACTCAATGGGGTTAAATGAACTTGGAGGGTTGTATTGATGATTTGAATGATTATAATTCTGTAACTTCATACATGTTACTGGTGCGATTGTTATTTTCAGCAACATACAACTTTACACTGATCTGCAAATCGTAAGAAAATTTAAATTTCGCGGGCAACTCTTGCGCTTCCACCTTAGCAAAACAACACAACCTGTGAACAGAACTGTCATTTTTGCCAGCGCTCACGGTGATATTTATTTGGGGCATGGTCGGTGTAATCGCAAGATGGCGCATGTCATGACGTCATCGATGACGATTAAGGGACATCAATATCGCGCTCACGGTATTTCGGAACGGGTTTATGGACGCTCAAAGCGAGTACAGCGTAATTCAGAATGCGGCCATTGTGTGTTAAGAAGTAGAACTTCTTTGTATTTTGTGAACTTATTTCTGTGTATTTCATTGTGCAAATATGTCGAATCGTGGGGTCAACCGAACCACGCCGTCAGTCACCCGACAAAACCGATGTATCAATTTATCATTTTCTAGTAGCCTGGTTTTGAGGTTTTTTCGATTTAATAATCTTTTTTTTCTTTTTTTTTCTTGTTTTTTTTAACCTTTTTTCTGTTTTTTTTTTTTTCTTACATCTACTTATCACTTAGTAACATAACATATCTTAAAATTTTATACATTTTTTATTTCCATTTAAAAATGATTTGACTTTTCGGACTCCAAGGCGAGTCTTTATTTAACACTAGTTAAATATTATAATAGACTATTTCCAAATTCAGCAGTTAGCACTTAGCAGTTAATTAAATTAACACGCTCGACCTTAACATTCTAACTGTGACTGAACACTAAATACAAAATTAGTAGTTGCTAAATGTTGAAAACAATTCAATAGAGACGGAAACGGAACACGTGTGTCGTGCGTGTGTCCTTTTCTTTGTTGTTGCCGTCGCGTCTGCCTGCGGCCTGCAGTAGTGGGATAAAGCGAGACAAATATATATCCGGCGTCCGTGTTTGGTGCGGATGGGAGCACTGTCCAGTCAGCAAGACCATTATTGTTTTGTTGTGAGTTGTGATTGTGACTGCTAAATTGAACAGCTATCTCAGAATTTATTTAACAGGTGTTGACACTAAAAAAATTTAGCAGTGTTAATTTAGCAGCTTATTAATTTTAGACCCATCTCTCGTACTAGGTAAATTTTGTACTAGGTGCATTTAGTCCAATTCCATACAAATACTCGATCCAAATACCTATTCCACCTAGTCCATGAAGTACGCATACAATAAAGTATGGTTACTGCTTAGTCTTAGCGTTCCATTGATACTTGTACGTAGTTAGGTACAGAGTCCGTACGTAGTAATGAATTTTAATGCTGCCTTCATTCTTTACTCTGGCTTAGGACTGCCTACGTAAATATTTGTCTACATTGTAGATTGTTGGTGTATTTAAAATTTACAATTTAATTTTCAAAGTAATCAAGTAAGTGATCGATTCGAAGTAAACCCCCTTTCTACAATTTTTGTTTTCAGTAAATTTTTCAGAGTAATCAGATTTTTGCCTTTTATATCACACGTAGAAAATCAGCCTTAAGAATTTTGATTCATCCGCATGACTCCGTATTTTATAGACTCCGACTAGTGCAACTACTGCAAGTGCATCATATAGTCTTCATTCACATCGAGTATTTACAAGTAACTACCTAGAAGACTGCGGAATAATGTAGTTAAAAAAGTATAGAATATATTCTTGCACAATATGAGTGCCCGTCGCGTTACTTTTATTTGTATTAGTATATTATTATGGTTCAAATTCAAATGGCTAACACTCGAATGATTTAGGTAAACATGAATGCGCGTCGCGTTACTTCTAGGAGCAAAATGATATCTCGCTTCGCCGCGCCCGCCGGTACTTCGGACTAGTTCAGACTTCGATACGAGCGGGCTGCGAGTGCCGTACGCCGCGTAGGCTATTGAGACTAGGGGGATCGAGTATTTTAAAAGTTGGAATAGGTGCAACCTAGTCTCGTTAAATACCTAGTGCGTGTCTGATCTAGTATATACGCTTCATCTCTACTTTTTATGTAGGTATTAGACCTGTTTTTCAAATTGGCGAATGTAGTGCACTTGTAGTGAAACTTGGCTCATACGCTATGTTGTTCGACTTGCAGGTATAAACGAGCTGTGCAACAGCCAGAACGCGTCGATCCACGAGCTGGAGCCCAACAACAGGCGCTCCAAGCGACGCAACAACAACACTGACTGGATCTGGCTGCAGGCCTGTCTCGGTTAGTGCCTTATAATGTCTCCATTAAAAAAGGAATACATAGAAAACGAAAGCAATTAATAAGGTATCTATTGAAATCGCGTCTCGTCGGCCCGGTGATCGAATGGTGCTACTGGTTATTGGGTTTGATCATGTCAGTAACAGCCTGGAGTCGAGATTTGTTTCATTTCCCGATTGCGCCGATTGATGGGAATAGACATGTCCCTGTTACAAGTTAAGTCATTGCTGGCGAAACGAGGGTATACCTCTGCCCATCCCGTCGACAATTACAAATGAGATGTTATGTACTTTTTGTTATTTTAATCTGGTCACGAAGACAGTGACACTCAGGCCGCACGCTCGAACTCGAGCGAGTGTACGGGGCGAAAGCCCGCTGTCTGTAGTAAACACCAATACGTATCGACCGGGCGTCAGTCGCACTCGCAGTAACCTGGGCGCACTCCGCAGGCGTGGTGGAGGGCGACGCGCGCCTGGTGGACGCGTACCTGGCGGCGGGCGGCGACCCGGCGCGGGCCCTCACCGCGCCCGAGGTGGCGCTGCTCAACCGCGCCTCCGCCTTCGACGCCGGCCACACGCTGGTGCACCTCGCCATCAGGTACCGAGCTACAACCTGTACCCGCTGCACCCGTACCTGGCGGCGGGCGGCGACCCGGCGCGGGCCCTCACCGCGCCCGAGGTGGCGCTGCTCAACCGCGCCTCCGCCTTCGACGCCGGCCACACGCTGGTGCACCTCGCCATCAGGTACCGAGCTACAACCTGTACCCGCTGCACCCGTACCTGGCGGCGGGCGGCGACCCGGCGCGGGCCCTCACCGCGCCCGAGGTGGCGCTGCTCAACCGCGCCTCCGCCTTCGACGCCGGCCACACGCTGGTGCACCTCGCCATCAGGTACCGAGCTACAACCTGTACCCGCTGCACCCGTACCTGGCGGCGGGCGGCGACCCGGCGCGGGCCCTCACCGCGCCCGAGGTGGCGCTGCTCAACCGCGCCTCCGCCTTCGACGCCGGCCACACGCTGGTGCACCTCGCCATCAGGTACCGAGCTACAACCTGCACCCGCTGCACGTATCAGATGCAGCAGAGAGCAGGCCTGTCCTGAATCAACGTCATGTGTAACAGTATTCTTATTTTCTTCGCACCTCTTATTCTAACAAACGTTAAGTTTACAGTTAATTAAATGGAAAAGACGTAAGTAATCATGATTTTTAATTAAAATTTAATTGACAATCCAAAACAGGTAAGTCAGCAATAATCGGATGCCGCTACAATGTCAAAGATCGTGTTTCTCAACACATTAAGGAATCACACATAGCATTCTATAGTACCCATCTGATATTAACGTGATTTGCTCAAACCTGACGTATACAATACATTACTTGCAAGCAATCGCATGTCAATGGTCACACTTGAAAAAGTTAAAAGACCCACGTAGGAGGTGCCGTTTGGAGTACGTGGAGTCTTAGTATTCTCACAGGATTCATTTTCAAAATAGGTCAAAATATAGTGTCATGGGAGAGTAGGAAGCAAACGACAGTATCCTTGTTCACCACAGAGGCAGAGTACATAGGATTGCGTCAAGCTTCGAAGGAAGCTCTTTATTTACGTAGTTTACTGAACAGTTTGACAGCTGCGGATAGTAAAGCGGTAGTAATTTACAATGACAATCAGTCGCCAATTTCTTCTGTTTTTGTACTATACCTTTGGATACAGCGTAGTACAGTTGAACACAGCAGTGTTAGTGGTTTATTTAGTTTATGTGTAATAGATTAAGGGGGCGTATTGGAGGTCGCATATTTATGTATGCACTGGCCTGTGTGAATAGTCATATTTAACACATGTCTGTCACTGATTTGAAATCAGCATAGTTACGGTTTGTTTATGTTCATAAACATTGTAACCTGTGATTGTAACTTGCGTGTAAAATATTGACCGCGAATGAACATACTCCACATCCCACTGCTGCCCGTCTCGTTGATATTGACGTGATCAGGACGTCACAAGTGGTTCTGCCTTCAGACCAATGTGGTGCTTGGATAGCTTTAACCCTTTAAAACTCATTTTGACTGTTCCAGATGGTAAATGTTTTCTAGGATTCAACTTACAATATAACGACCGACGAACGTCTTTGATATAACGACCAAGTGCCTGCCACTGACTGGCTACTTTGTATGAGTCGTCCTACAGCCGGTTAATGTTAGGGCAGTTTCTATTCCTCGTTGGTCTAGTGCTCGCAAGCACGACTGCTGAGCATGAGGTCCTGGGTTCGATTCCCGGGTCGAGCAAAGTATTATTGGGTTTTTCCATCAGGAATTTCTCAGTAGCAGCCACGGAGTCTGGATTTACGCCCGGTCGATGGCAATAGGCTCGCCCCTATTACATGGGACTTAAACATAACTGGCGAAATGTGGGTGTGCAATTACATATACCTCTGTCTAACCCTTCGGGGACTAGAGGCTTGATGTTATGTTAGTTTCAATTTCCCGGGACTTTTTGATAGAAGTGGTCAAGTAATGTATCATACATTAATATAATTGTAATACTTGTGAGCAAAAGTTATTTTTTTATTTAATCATTAATTTCAGAAAAAGGATGTCAGCCACGTAGTTTTACAAAATACATAGAATCTAGATAATAACTGGGATCTTAACTTAATTAATTTAACAATCAAGTGATCCTATAGCTAATTTGGAGGTAGGTTTAGAATCGAATTACACATTCCAACATCCCCCGCCCCTAAGTCCCGCTTCTAATTCTAAAGCTGTCCATTCTTGTCCAACCCGAGCACACTCCACCAGAGCGCGGTAGGCGTCTTTCTTTGCAACATCATGTTCGTTGTGAGGGATCATGTTGCAAATTTGACAATTTAGGGTATTTGCAACAACCTTTATAAGATGCCCAAACGCATTCGATGGAATGTGCCCGGATCGCAGATGTAACTAACAATAAATTGTGTATTCATCTGTACCTCAGAGATCCAAGGAATCCTTGGTGGTTCAGGTTGAATTGTACCCTTCTCTTGAGATCGTTTGTCAAAGTAAGTCTTCCACATGTTATTGCAAAGTATTGTGACATCTCTTAATATATCTGTGAAGAAGGGTAGGTGACTGACAGATATTCCTTCATAGGTTCCTATTTTTGCCAACTTATCCACTTGCTCGTTTCCCATCAAACCAACGTGTCATGGAATTTAACGGTTTTGCCAGTTTCCCTCAATGTTAAATATAGTTCTATTGTAATACGGTATATGCTACGGGCAACCCTCGTACGCCTGAGCTGCACCGAGCTAAAGTTTAATATTGTTGTACGTTACGTTCCAGGTTTCAGAGACAGGAAATTCTGTCGACGCTTCTGTCGCGGATATCGGGCGGCGGGCCCGGCCTCAAGAGATCTCCATCTTATATAGGTGAATATTTATTTTAGCGTCGTTTGCCTCGTTGTAAATTAATTCCGTCAGTCAAAGTGTATGCGCTGCTGAATGGGTCGCACACACCTTGATTGTTAGCTTCAATAATAAGTCACGGTTAGCCAAAGATGATGATTTATTGACTATATTTTTTAACTACCACGTAACTAATGCTATATGAATAATGCGTGAATGAGTACAGCTGACTATGAATGCTGATTGTGGACTGTCGCTTTACAATATAATTGGTGCAAGGTGACGGAAAGTGCTGATCTACGCAATGCGCGCGTGCCCTGTACGATACATGACTCGTACACCAAATGCTAATTTTTTGCTTAAAGATTTTTTCTGTATAATTTGGGAGTCTAGATTATTAAGTAGTCGTCGGTACGTCTATTGTATGGGATGATGGGACGTAAATATTAATCATGAAATTTTGGGTGAAATATGAATAGCTTAATAGAGAGCCAGTGTACACGTTTTGCTGTCGCGGTGCCCTGCACCAGACGTGCGGCATTTTTGTTGCTATAAAACCACATTCATTACATTTAATGAGTGAGTGCAATTACTGCAACGCGGTGACTATTATAACTTTAGAGAAAGGAATCGTCAACAGCTTCGCACGTGGAATGTTATACATATCTTCCTCACTATCTATTTAAAAAAACCGCATCAAAATCCGTTGCATAGTTTTAAAAATCTAAGCATACATAGGGACAGACAGCGGGAAGCGACTTTGTTTTAAAATGTACAGTGCGTATAGGTACTAGCAGAGTTGTTGTTAGGTTCCCAAGGAGACCCAAGTCAGTAATATTTAAAACTAACTGTAAAAAACGGAAACGCTACCGCGAAATTGATAATGCTTTAAACGATTTGCAAAACGAACAATAACTGTGGCCCACTGCATTGAAATAATTTCACCATAATTATGCATTTTTATATTTTAAATAAAACTAGATATAAATAGTACAGCAATATTTTCAATTCAATTCAATATTCATATCTCTCAGTTGTATTAAATATAGAATGACAAAAATAAAGTAGGTACCTACAAATTTTCTTCGCTTTCTTCTTTCGTAGTCAGTTTCGTAGATGGGCTAAGGGACATTGGATAATTACTTCTTCGAAACCAGTTACGTAGACGTATAAATAAAGCCTTCATGGAAACCAGTTACGTAGCCGTATAAAAAAAGCCTTCATGGAAACCAGTTACGTAGATGTATAAATAAAGCCTTCACGGAAACCAGTTACGTAGATGTATAAATAAAGCCTTCACGGAAACCAGTTACGTAGACGTATAAAAAAGCCTTCATGGAAACCAGTTACGTAGATGTATAAATAAAGCCTTCACGGAAACCAGTTACGTAGATGTATAAATAAAGCCTTCACGGAAACCAGTTACGTAGATGTATAAATAAAGCCTTCACGGAAACCAGTTACGTAGACGTATAAAAAAGCCTTCATGGAAACCAGTTACGTAGATGTATAAATAAAGCCTTCACGGAAACCAGTTACGTAGATGTATAAATAAAGCCTTCACGGAAACCAGTTACGTAGACGTATAAAAAAGCCTTCATGGAAACCAGTTACGTAGACGTATAAATAAAGCCTTCATGAAAACCAGTTACGTAGACGTATAAAAAAAGCCTTCATGGAAACCAGTTACGTAGACGTATAAATAAAGCCTTCATGGAAACCAGTTACGTAGACGTATAAATAAAGCCTTCATGGAAACCAGTTACGTAGACGTATAAATAAAGCCTTCATGGAAACCAGTTTTGTAGACGTATAAAAAAAGCCTTCATGGAAACCAGTTACGTAGACGTATAAAAAAAGCCTCCATGGAAACCAGTTACGTAGACGTATAAAAAAAGCCTTCATGGAAACCAGTTGCGAAACCCCGGTTTCCTGGATGGCCGAAGCGGTTGATCTCTGTCAGTTCTGCAATGAGGCGTCATAAATGAGGCGCACGATAATGGTATCCTTATTAATGTAAAAAAAAACCAAGTGTATGTTGATATCGTCCCCGTATAATCACTTAGCTAAGACTGCCTGTATCTCGATAAAGGGCCACTCGTACGAATGCCTTCACGATAGCTATGCAAACTGCCAATGTGAGTGTATTGAGCGTGTTGCGAAATACAAATACCTAGGATTATTAATTGATGAACGATTCACTTGGGACGCACACGTAGACACTGTATGTAACAGACTGCGCTCCGTACTGGGGAAATTTCACAATTTAAAATATGTAGTTAGTAGGCGGGTACTGTACATTCTTTACCATGCACTTGCAGAGGCAACAATAAACTACGGTTTGGGTGGTTATGGACTGACGTTTCCGGTACATTTAAATAAAATTAAAATATTGCAAATTCGATTATTAAAATTACTAGTGAACAAGGTAACTAAAGATAGCATTAATAAGGAATACGAGAAATTATTTAAAATTTGTAGAATATTACCCGTAGAGAAAAAAGTAAAAACAACTATAATATTAGAACAGCACAACATAAACGAACACAAGGAAAAGAAAGTGTATCACCGACCAACCCGTAAAGCGACACAGAGAAACAAATACTCGGTCCCCAAGGTGAGGAATTATTTTGGTCAAAGGACGCGCAAATGGCTAGTTCCAACATTGTTAAACGAATTACCTAAGGAAATTTCTACCGAAACAATTTCTAAAAATGCCTTAAAAAATATTCTGCGTAAGCACTATTTGGGTCTGTGTCCCTAGCGCTGGAACCTTACCTAATTATTAATTATTAAGAAGTCGCTTCACTTGGCGTATTTGCCCGGAGATTCGCGTAATGCTTGCATTATGGAAAGTATAGCGTAGTTCAACCGAAATAAAGTTCATTTTTGGCGGCTGGTTTGGGCGAGTGTCTGTGCGGGTGCGTCGGGTGAAGTATACATATTATGTACCTCCTAACTTGTCGGCCATGCTACTCGTAGCAGGCTGCTGGCGGTCGGCGGTGACTCACTCGCGCGGGGTAGCGGGTCGCCCACCGGGGGGGGTATGTGCTCTCGCCGCGCGTGCTGGGATGGCGGGCAAGTCGATATACTCGAGCTGTAGATCATTTTAATTATGTACCTACGTTTCTTTTCAATAAAACACTGAGCAGCTCGAGTATGTGTGAAGTTGGGTGTGGTGTGATGCGTACGTCTATGTAATAGTGATGTGTCCCTCACTCATGAGGTGCCTCATTTGAGGTACTCGTGATCGCAAATTGAAAGAGTTACTCGAATTTCAATATTGAACCACCTCACTCGTTCCCTCGTTCTCACTTACAAAGTCAAATTGACAATTTGACATTGTTATTGACGCGAGTCGCGATGACTCGCGCGCGCGTGAATGATTATTGAGGGATCGAATCGAGTGAGCGAATGAACGAATTTATAGAATGAGTGAGGTGAGGTCATGAGGTGAGGATTTTGGTATGTACTGTACAATGAATTTGGTGTGTGTGTGTGATACTGATGTTTGGTAGGATATTATTTAGATAATGAAGAGATATAAAAAATTGTGTGAAATGAGTTACAGGGTAAATAAAACACAAGAAGCAAATAAAAAAATGAGTGTATTAATTGACATCAACGGACAAAAAAATTAAAAAAATCGTATGGAATAGGCAATCACATATTTGCGTGTAAAAATAAAATCATTTGGCGGTCAAAACTTCAAGAGCGAAAGAAAATTATGTGTGTGAGGGAGACGTATAAATCGGAATCGTGAGTACTTATGAGTCGACACACCCCCTCGCCGCGCTGCCTCGGACTATCGGCTATTCGCCTGAATTCGGCGCAGATCGGCTCGCTCTCGGCTCGTGAGGTGAATACGCCGTTGTACGACTCCTCGCCTCAAATGAGGTGTACCTCGTGAGGACCTCGCGAGATAAAATGAGGTACTCCCTCAACCTCATTTAAAAATGGTGAGTTACCCATCACTACTATGTAATAAAACTATGTGTCCCCTTACCTTTCACCTTTTATAATGATGCATTAGTGTTAAGAAAACTTAAGAGCTGTGTCCACGAGAACACTGCCGACAAACTGTCCTGCAGTTTGGCAGAAGATTTGGAAAACACTCTTGTGTAACTTTTGATGAAAAAAAAAAAAAAAAAAAAAAAAAAATGCACGTCTTTTGCATAACGGCTGGCCTGGCGCGGGCTTCCCGCGGCTACATGCGCGCTCCCACACCATGATAGTTTCCCTTACTTATTTTATTCTTGCAGTAGTCTTACACTGTACACGGTTTGCTGACGCGGTGCCCTGCACCAGACGCGCGTCATTGTGGTCCGTAACCGAAAGGCAAAAAACGGAACCCTTAATAGATTCGCCACGTCTGTCTGTCAGTCCGTGTATGTCACACCACAGCCACTTTATTCCGAAACTATGAGGACTACACAGTTGATACTTAGTAGGTAGATGTATTTTGTGAACTGCTTTATGTTTGTACAAAAATAAAAATAAACAAGGTTAAGGGGTGGCTCCCTATACATGGAATTGAAAGTGTCTATAGATAGGTCTTTAAAAATGACATGGAGCTTCCTAAAACCATTTTTTCTCAAAGTCAATCGTTTGAAAGATAAGACTCTTCCAAAGTGGTAAAATGTGTGTCCCCCTCTAATTTCACATGCTCAATTTTATACAATATTTTCTAGCTACAGAATTACACATCAGAGGCCCTTGGGCGGCATGCAACTGGCCGGGTAAGGCACTAACCACACGATAAAGAACTACAACATTGTGAGGCTACATTTTCAGCTATAGCTATCTAGTGGTCACATCAAGTACTACGGTTTATCGTGCGGTCCTGAGTTCGATTCCCGGGCAGTGTTGTTAGGTCAGAAATTTCCCAGTAGCGGGCACAAATCCAAACTCTGTGGCTACCACACAGTCTGAATTGATACCGGCTAATTGCAATAAACTCGCCACACGTGACATTTCAAATGTAAATATAGTAAAGTGAACTTTTATCTAACCCTTCGAGAAGTTGACTGAGGTTATGTTTGCTTTTGACATCCAACTAATAAATAGGCACACGGCTACGTATCACAGAGCGATACAGAGTATAACCCGACGTACGGCTGTTGCAGCGCCCGACCTGGCGGCGGCCATCCGGCGGCACGTGGCGGGCTGCGTGCGCTACAAGAAGGGCAGCTTCCCGTGCCGCTACATCAACGAGTTCTGCACCTTCTACCTGCCCGCCGGTAACTGATTCCTTCCTCGTCTAGTGCCTCCTCCTCGTGCACTCCAATGTATGAAAAACATGGGCTGTCAATGTTTTTGGGCTGGGCCTTTAAACATAACTGGCGAATGTGGGTGTACTGTTAGGTGCACCTCTGCCCCCCGTCCGGGGTGACAGGCGCGGTGTTGTGTACGATGAGCGGCGCACGAGTGAAGTGAGTCGGAGTGCGGCAGCTCGACCTTCGGCGGCTACGGTAACTTTGTATAGCAAGCAGACTATCTAAAACTATTTAATACGGATGATTCCTGAGTAAAAAAGAAGGTTATATTTATACTTATATTGTCACTTAATCTGACGGACTCGGTGGACTGTTTTGGTTATCTGCCCTAATGTAAAGAGTTACAAGTCGAATACCGGATACAACGTGTTCGACGTACGTTGCAGAGATCGAGGAGCTTCCGGCGCCCATACAGGAGCAGCTGTTCTCGGAGCTGCTGGATCGCGACGCGCAGCAGACGCTGGAAGCGGACCCGCCGCTCATCAACTGGAGCCTGGAGCTCACCGAGCGCCTGGGCTCGCGCCTGTACGCGCTGTGGAACCGCTCGGCCGGCGACTGCCTGCCCGACGCGCTGTGCCAGGCGGCCTACGGCGTGTTCGACCGGCACAACACGCTGCGCGGCGCGCTGGGCGACGCGCTGGCGCACGCGGCGCGCGGCCTGTACGCGCGCTGGGCCGCCTGGGAGCGCGCGCAGGCCGCGCGCCTGCACTACGCGCCCGACGAGCCGCAGCTGCGCGCCGAGTGGGCGCGCCTGGCGGCGCAGGCGGCGCGGCCCGGCGCGGCGCTGCACCAGCTGCACGTGTTCGCGCTGGCGCACGTGCTGCGCCGCCCGCTGCTGGTGTACGGCGTGGACGTCGTCAACTCCTTCCGCGGCGAGGCGCTGGGCTACGCGCGCTTCCGCGGCCTGTACCTGCCGCTGCTGTGCGAGCCCGAGGGCTGCTGCAAGTCGCCGCTGGCGCTGGCCTACACGCGCGGCCACTTCTCGGCGCTGGTGCCGCTGCAGCCGCCCGCCTACATCTGCCGCGACGCGCGCGCCGACTGCGCCTACCTGCCGCTCACGGACCTGGACGGCAAGCTGCTGCCCGTGCACTTCCTCACGCAGGACGAGGTGCGTGGCGCGGGCCGGGTGGCGCTGCCCGCCTGCCGCCGCCTGCCGCCGCCTGACTGCCACGTGTGTCTGTGCAGATGTCGGACGAGGAGGGCGTGGTGCGGCGCTGGGTGTCGGCGTGCGAGACGGGCGGCGGGGTGCTGGCGGCGCGGCAGACGCTGCACGCGCGCCCGCTGCTGCAGGCGCAGATGCTGGAGGAGTGGCTGAACCACTACCGGCGGCTGGCGTACGTACCGCTGTCCGGCAGCGCTGCGCCGCTCGCGGGCCGCGCTGACCGGTCCGCTCTGTGTCCGCAGGCAGCAGACGCGCGGCCCGTTCCCGCCGCGGCTGCAGACGGCGGGCGCCGAGTTCTCCAGCGACCCGGACACGGACGAGGAGTAGCGCGCCGGACGCAGCGCAGAGGACGCCGCGGGACCGAGCGCGACGACACTTCCTGGTTTCCTTACAACAATAGTGATGTCACTTCCCTGTAACTTTCGTCAATTTCTGACATGGTCGTCATCACCTCTCTCTCGCTCCGCGCGGCTCGTGACCGAGTCGCGTTCGGCTCCGGGTGTGCTCTATAGCTCGTCGGTCCACTGAGTAATGCATAGTTTCGTATGGGGGAGGCCAAATTAAAGGAGTGTGACGAGTCAATCAATTCGCACGTTCGCTCATGACATTGTTAGGCGTTCAAATTGGCCGCGTCGTCCTTCAGACCGCGACGCCGCGCCGCCGGTTGTAGTTGAATTTACTTTAGTAGCACTTATTGAATTGCAGTGATATATTTTAGTAGTGTTTCATCATTTCCCTTTATTCCGGTTTAGATCTAATTTTATTTATAAATATACAAATTCATTTTGTTGTGAAGAGTCGCCGTAAACGTTACCTTGCTGTTATGAAATGTTTTGTTTAAAACTGAACCTGGATGGTTATGAATTATTGTAATTGTTGCAGCGACCAGATGACTAAGTAAATGTGCGTAGACTTTATTGAACAATATGTCTACGACTGTACCGCAGCAGAAGCGATAAAGGTTGGATATTGTAATGGTCGTGTAAATACAGTCAGTTCCACAGCGCGAGCGTCGCGACGCGCAGCTACTCACTTGTCGCGCCGCTCGCGCCTCGCTCACGGGTGCGTTTAAGTATGCCGGCGACATTTTTCACGGGATAAAAATTAAACTAGCGAGGGCTCGCTGAACGGAGTCATCGGTCTAGATCAATGTTGACTGTCAAATTCAATTGACAGCTCAGCTTGTATATCATTCTGCCCCTTTCGTCTACAACAATTTGCATCCTAGGTAATCATAACTTCATCCATAATCCACAAATAAAATTCACGGAGACGATGATTAAGTACTCGATAAATATTCGTTTCTAGGGCGCGAATCTAGCAAATAAAACTACAGACAGCTCAATGTCAATCTGACAGCAGAATAAAATTTAGCGAGGTAAAAAGGTCGCTAAAATTTATCCTAGTCAAGCGAAAACTTATACCAGCGGACGACCGTGAACGGGGCACATTATATTTTAGACAATTTAATTTTTCACCTCGCGGTGTGCTTGAACAGGGTGTTTGACGTTTAGTCAGTTTACATTTTAAACTGGATAATTGACTTAAACGCACCCCCGTAGCAGACGGGCGAGCTGACAGGTGACAGCTGACAGCTGACAGCTCGCAGTCACGTGGTCAGTCTCGAATGGCGCCAGCTGTGCTCGATGGCACTGCCGCTCGCTCGGCGATGGAACGTCAGCAACACTGTACACAACATCCTCTTCAGAAAGCTTTGAATCTATTAACATTTAGTCGTAGGTAGTATTTGGTGTTATTAACTTTCCATCCGATTGCTTTCCGCCAGCATCGACACTTGTGTGTATTACAACTATTATTCAAACGCTACTTTTTATTATTTGTTTAATGAATTACAAAATAAGCTCGAAGAGCGCTGAATCCTGTATAGACTAAAGGTAAATTCCGTTTTGATAACTAAGCTTGTGTATATGCATATTATGAAATCATTTCCGAGTGGGTGTCGCTCACTCCACCGTTCACAATGATGTAAAAACTCGAAACATGTCAGCCCAGACATTAAAAAAATATGCGAATAAAAGAGATAAATGAAGAGTCTATTAAAATTAACGACATTGTACAGAGAGTATAAGGTTCTAATATTTATATTATTATAGTTTCTTGGTTGTAAATAAAAAAATTGGTTTAAAAGTAATAATTAATAGATGTATAGTTATTATTCTGCTTAGTGCATACGAGTTATTCGTGCGCCTTGTCGTTTAGGGATGGAGAAATTGCAGTTTACCGAATATTGTACTAAGAGATAGCGCCGCGGCCGAGTGCCGAGCTCAGCGCACACGCCGAGCTCGGCGCTCGCGGGTGACCTTGTCGCTCGTGCACGGGAGCTAGTATCGCGTGCCGTCGGCGATGAATAACTGAATGCTGGAGATGTTAGAAAGCTTGCAACTAATAAGACTATTTGATCTAATTCATTGTTTTCGTTTATTTTCGCCCAAAATCTGTATATAAGTTGATAGGTACATGTCACTGACCCTATTTGAGCTAATTTTGTTAATATTCACGTTACGATTTATTCAAGTTATGTACCTATACTGTGACCTAAACCTACTCATTTTTAATCAATAAAGCACTTATTTTATGAAGCTGTTCGATATTTTTTGTTTTATTTTTCGTTTTTATTTACATTTCGTCTGTGTCGGCGCCATCATCATACGGGGAATGCGCAAATTTTGTCCGCTTGCAGCGCATATTAGGAAAGGATTTTAGCCCCTATCGGTACACTACGAGTAGTCGGTCATACGTCCATACAAGACAAACAAACATAGTATGGTGTTTACTACATTATAAGTACGGTGTCCTTTTATTGTGTGTTTGTATGTTTTTAATATTTTTTGTTATAATATTGTATAATGTATTAAATTTGGTTTCAGCGACTATTTAGATGTGTTTATGGTGTAGGTGTTTCTGTATTATTGTTTGATGGTTTAGATGTGTGTATGGTATAATATCCATGTATATAATAGGTACCTAGCTACCTATTTTGTTCATCTTAATGTACAAACATAATGTAAACTAAATTCTTTTAAATTATTATTATTATTATGGCGGAATGTGTCCTGCTCAAAAAAATTTTATAACACCTGTATATACCACATTTTATACAAATAAATATACTTACTAACTTATTCCACTGTATGATGGTGTACATTCAAAATAAAAAATTACATTGACGAAAAGTAAAAAAAACGTACTTACTTAATTTTTTTTTCTTTTTGTTTCCTTACAGGACTAGGTAATGATGAGACAAATTGATATCGTTTTTTTATTTTGAATGTACACCATCAAACAGAGGAGTAATCGCCATACAAAGTTTGTATGGAAGTATGACCGACTAGTGTACCTACCCTTAACGAATTTAAATCAAGTTTCTGCTCATACTTTTTTTCTAGCCTTTTCTGTCCCACTCTCGGGCAAAGGTCTTCCTTCACACCTTCCAGTTCTGACGGAACCTATCCGTTCGTCCCACTTGTTTGCCGCGTGACCCGTCTCACTGTCTCAAGGCACCAGTCTTGCAGTTTTGTATAGGGTTGTGAACTTATATGTTCACCATAGAATGGCATACAATTATAAGAAAACGTGCTTTGTGCAAAGCTATACAGGTTGATTTTTTCAAGTGGGCGTGGATGGCTAAATCCGAAACTATGAGGAATACCGAAAAATTCTCTAAAAGGAGTCTCGAACTTGATTTTGATGAAAACTAAAACAACATCATTGAATTTTTGTAAAATCAATATTCCTCCTCAGGAATCAAATCGTTGATTTTGGAAAAAAAAAAACACATTACACCATTCGATAGCATCGCTATTTAAGATCAAATTGGGGGAATAAATAACACGGCAAACTAAAGCAAAGGGTTCAATTTTGATAATATACGTTACAGTTTGCGGTTGGAGTGTAGCCTTAGGGGCGCTATGGCGCGGGACTTAGAAAATTATTCTATTTTTTTTTTTCAAATTGGTCCCATACGCTTATAGGCACCATGAGCCGTGCAGAAAACAAAAAAAAATTAGGTAAAAAAAATTTTTGGGACTTAGAAAATTTCTCCTTACTTTTCAGCTTGAGTACGGTTAGGGGCAAACACTTAGAAAATTTAACGATTTTTTTTTTTTTCGAATTGGTACCATACGCTTATAGGCACCATGAGCCGTGCAGAAAACAAAACGGTGTGTACCTGCAAATATATCCATAGGTTAGGTTAGGTTAGAACTGTGACCAAATACGCGCGAGCCGAGCGAGCGAAGCGAGCGGTCCCACGGCAGCGGCCGGCGAGCGCTACCTCGAAATTGAACGCGAAATTTTTCCAAGTATTTTTTTCATAGTGCCCCTAAGACGACACTCTGACCCAGTTTGCAAACAATTAAACAAAATCACAATTGTTTACAAGTTCTTTTACTTTCGCCTTTCGACCGCGAAGCGTTAGTAGAAATTAAAACATAATGTTGTGATGTCTGCGCTGCTCGATCAACGACGTTAATTTAAAATATGACAAAACATAAATCTTTTCTCTAAGCCGCATGTCAAAACTTCCCAGAATTTGACCCTTAACAGCGACACTATCAAATTGTGTAATAATATTTTTATTTTATTAGCCCTTACCTACTGTCCCACTGCTGGGCAAAGCCCTCCCCAATTCCTTCCATGTGCTCTTTTCCCGTGCCAGCTCGGACCAATAATAACACTTTTTTTTTTTTCCATGTCGACGGTTTCGATTCCTGGCTAGGAATATTGATATTCCAAAAATCTAATGTAATGATGCAGTTTTAGATTTCATCAAAATCCAGCTTTGGAGTCCTTTGAGCATTTTTCGCCAGGGCTCGGAACCGGTTAAAGAGCGGTTGATTTCGATTAAATACCGGTAAATATATCGTTCCTTCATTTACCGGTTAAACAAGTGAACTGTTTTTATGTACCTAACCCAAATGATAAAGGTTACCGGTTACCTACGCACAAACGGTTTTGACACCCAAAATAACCGGTTAATTCCGAATATCGTACTTTTTTTTTCGTCTACTACATAATTAAAATAAGACACCTCTTTTATTCATCCTTCGTTGCATATTTACAGTCTTCAACTTACATGCGACTAAAATTTTGCAACTAAATGACATCGCAACGTCCAGACCTTGCTAGCGAGGGTGGCGGGGGCCGGTGACCCTATCAAACTTGGTTTAAACCGGCTAATTTTTACCATCAAAACCAAATTCTAGGAAAACCGGTTTTTCGCGTAAACTTGTAAAGTGCAACCTTTATCCTAAATCGATTTCGGTTTGCGGTCAATAACCGTAACTGGTTAAGAATTTCAACCGGTTTCCGAGGCCTGATTTTGGCTATTCCTCATAGTTTCGGATTTGGCTCTACGCCCACTTGAAAAATTCATTCTGTGTGTATTTACATCTACTTAAAACAGAAAATAATTTCTTTCATGGCGACAGCTTCACTAGCGGTACGTCTTAAACGTTTCTTCATCTATGGAAATGAAATAGCTGGTCATACTTACCAAAAGACATGGCCATATGCTATATGGGCGTGATGGGTAGGTATGTACTGTACACACAGGTTGGTCAAAAAAAACCTATAGGAGAATCTGTAAAAGCTTATCGTCCAAGACGCTATTCAAAAGTAACGTATTACAAACTATATAGTACCTAGTTGTGTTGTATGTACTGATGCTGGCGTCTGTACCTACGCGTTATGGACCCTAAACAACAAAGCCGCCGGCCGACATGTCAACTGAGCGCGTACGAAAGTTGCCGACATGTGACTGGCGTGTAGGCTTCATTATTAATACCGTATTATGCAAAGAACGCATTATTATTGAGTACCCAGCATCATGGCCCACCGGCCACAGGATTCACTTAGAACTCTTCAAAGATTTTCAAATTGACTCATACAGGACGTTATGCGAACGACACCGACTGCATACTTGAACGAGAAGTATCAAATAACCTTATGAAGTTGCGACAATAACATCAATCGTTTGTAAAGGATGATTATGTGAGTCTGTTTCCAAGATGTGAGCTAAATTATATCTTTCTTACAATGCTACATATATCACACCGAGGACAGCCAGACAGCGTGAATCGTTAATATTGATCTACTGTATGTAATCGATTCAGTTTCAATCTTGATTCGAACAAGAGCGCACTCTTGTTATCGCAAAGTAAATTTCAGAACGCATCGAAAACTTTCTAATTTCTGAACGAGCATGCTTTCTGTCATCTGTAAGGAAAGGCAGTGGGAGCTTTGCGCTGCGGGACCAGCCCGATTTTTTATTTAATTTAATGAGGACTTTTAAGTTCCAAGATAGATTAGCGGATAATAATTTGTGTTTGTGGCATAATAAGTGTAATTGTGATGATGAAAAATATATTACTTAAGTAATTAATCGTTGACTCAGTGGGCATTGCAGGCGAGCGGAACAAAATGGGTGAGTACGCCGGCAATCTAATGGTTTTGGTTTTATTTTCTCGAGTTGTTAAATGAAAGAATAGTATTTTACGACACCATCAGGACGCCGATAGATTTTCACAGCTGTCTTCTAACTAGAATCGAAGTCCTTTGACGGCTCTCCTTGTTTATTGGTGAAATTATCGATTTTTCTCATGCGTCGCGTATTTCGACAGTGAGGTTAAAATAATTGCTTTCTTGCGCTGTAGGTTGTTAAATACGTCAGTTTAAATAAACATTTATTTAATGTCTTAGTACGCCGCATGAGTTAAACACGTTCGATATTTTTTGCTGCAGAAATGCAATATTTTACTGGAAAATATGTGCTGCGAAGCTCAATAAAAAACGATGCCTCGAGAAGATTAAAATATATTGGTTGGAAACAGTGAGTTATGAGCGTGTTGTGTGCTAGACGGCAGTGCTAAGTGGCGGGTGTTTAGCGGAGGCTCGGCAGGTGGTGCCGCGCGGCGGTCGCTAATCTCCGCGTCCTTGTGCCGACACACTATTCGTAACTTTTTGTAATGCAAAAAATACGTAGTAGCTAAACAATTGCTAGATAATGTCCCACTGAGTCTTACAAGCTGACCATCATTACCGACAATAGCTATTACAATGACTAGCTGCCTAGTTTGAAATAAGAGGAAAATCTCCACATTGTTTGCTCCAGCTCTGAGACAATGGTCTGTACAAAATGTTAAACATAATTAATGTTTCAATGTCACTGTATGGTGCTGTACTTGTACATAAGAGAAACTATAAGTAATAATGTATTTATTACTGAAATGCATAAACATAAAAAAATATTATGACCAAAATAAAAACAACTTTATTGGCAAACTGCATAGTGTGAACTCCTTAGGATGCACCAGTGAGTCTCATCTCATCAGCTGCCACACACTGTGTATCACAAGAGCAATCACTTGCCTATCTGTGCACATTCTCATTAGTAACTGTTGTCCTGTATTGCTATGATCTTCATATTAAAACAAAGCCATTTAAGCAATTCCAGATAAGCAGTATCTCTAGGCTTGCCAACTTTAAAATACGAATTTGCGGGAAAAGAAGATTAAAAATGTGGGATGATGATTTCAAAAGCTGTATAAAACAAATTTTGTTAAGAATATAAAAAACGTAAACTTTTCTTTGAAAATCATGATGAAACGTAAATAAAATACCTGGTTAGATTAATAGCATTCCATATTTACTTAAAAAACGGTTTAGACTATAACCATAATGACTATAAGATTATAATAAGTTAAAGTGTAATTTGCATACTGTCTATGAGAACTATAAATTACTTTTTAAATGATTTTTTTTCTGTGATTTGGAACTTTTAAGAATTTTTTATTAGGAAAAATTAACTTTAACTTGTAGTTCTGACTTCAGAAAAGCGGGATATTTAGCGTCCCGCACACACCATGATCGGGACGTCTCATTAAGGGTCTCAGAAACGGGATGACTCTTGTTCATTATCAATATTTCCATGTGTAAATGTTTGTGTTCCTTCTTTACCAAATTTTCGTAGTTCATTAGACATATTTGTTTACTCTTTAAAAATGTTGTATATTTGCAAGTATAAAAATAATTATGAGTGTTTTTATGAAAACAACATTTTACCATGACATGAATAAATATTGTTTTTCTTCTTTCTAATAAATGATTAATTATCTGTAATAAACTAATAGATAACCATTTTTATAAAGCATAGAGTTAGGCTAAAGGTTGATAATAGCTGGTATTTAGCATGACTGTGTGAGTGGCACAGGAGAACATACTCGCGTAGTTTGTATAGCAATGAGTTGCAGTATGCACTGTGGAACTGGCTCAGTTTGGTAATCAATGCAAATGTTTGACTGCACCGCGTTTCTCACAATTTGTTCATGACACTGGAATATGTACCCATTGGCATGAAGCTCAATTTATGTTCTCTGAGTTTCAAAGCAAATCTAATAACTGTAGATAAATAATGATTATAGACACAATTCTTGTGTTAGGACAACGTCATTTCCTAAGCATTCGATATTAATAATATGTCGATTTGTGTAACTGACAGAACTGTAGGAAAGCATATTTGTCTTCTTTCACAACATAAGGAAACCCTTATCAAAATACACTTTGTTCCATGATTGGTAGTCCTGTGTTTGTTGTTAAGCTAGCATGGAGATGTAGTATTAGCTGTAGTATGTGGGTAAGGGCGCTGGGCGCTGGGCGTGGGCGCAGAGGTATTCGGTTCGGCGGCTGCCTTCGTGTCCGGTGGAGCGGCGCGGTGTCCGGTGTCCGGCGGTGTCGCGGGATCGCATGCTCCACCGCCTGCTCCGGTTACGCCGGATATTATTTTATTATAATTGTCATTATAACTAGCAAGGCCCCTGGCTCTGTTCGCAACATTTAATAGATCAGTCCAATTTTCATCTTGCAAGACAATTTTGCGTTTTCGTAATACTGTCGTGATGTTTCTAACGGCAGCGGCAGTGACGTCCTAACTCCTGCGTATTATGTTAACGCGAGCTGCCCCTAAAAATCTACCACTTCTTACCAAACAATATCTTTTTAAAACAACCGTTCCGACAGTCATTTAAATGTCTTCTGATTCAGATTCAACGGGGATTTTAAAACAAAATTGTCGCGCTACAATTTTAGTGCATGTATTAACATCTTTATCGGAATGTTAAAAACGTTTCATGAGAACACTCATCTAGCGACTTGTACACGAACACGAGTTCTATGCATAATTGCATAAATAAATAAACGAATGAATTACAGCAGATTACAAATCGATGACGCGAACATAATTAACAAATAGTCCTGCCTAATTTATTAATCACGTCGAGTTTTTGTTGTCATTAAATTATGTCACGGCCAATTATACAGAACCTGCTATACATTGTATACATGACTACTAGACAGACGGAAAGAAAGAGCAAAAAGCTCCAACCACGCTTTTACAAATCTGGTGCCTGACTGACAGCAAAGCATAGTAAAGGAGCTTCTGCCCACCCTCTCGACACAACACCTCATTGACCTTCACAATAATCACGAGATGGGCTCGCCGCCCGCTGCAAAATCAAATCATTTATTAGTCAGAACATGGTCGGTATGTATATTACATGGTCTTGCGTTTACATAGATTCGTGTCAACACATTCTACCACAAGGGCGTACAAATGTTAATATGTTACATTTGATCAATTAATAAATAATAATATTTTTATTAATTATAGTTAAAATTCAAAAAATGATGTCAGTTACAAATTAAAAAAATATAAATAATAATTGAATTAAATTAATATGTCAGTGTCATTTAAATAGTCATTCAAATTATAATAGCATTTATTACATAAAAATTCTTTAAATTGCTTCTTAAATCTAGCCAAATCTAACTCTCTAATGGATTTATTAATTTTATTATAAATTTGCGGGACTCTGCAGAAAATGCTTTTCCGCATTAGAGCTGTCTTGGCTCTGCGTCCGCGTAGCATGTCATTTCGCCTGTTACTTTGTACAGTATTAGATAGACAGGAAAACAAATTTGGATTTAATCTAACAAATAAGACAGTTTCATATATACAAAGCTGGTAGTCACCGAATTTTATGCTTTTTGAAATATGGTACACAACTGTCCACAACTGCACTTGCCTAAAACTTAAGAAAGTGTGTCCACTTCGCTATAGTCGCAGTTATTGTGTTACGTTTGGAAATCGGGAGATCTACTTTACTAGTTGAACCAGAGTCCCAGCTCGTGGACACAACTTCGGTTTAAAGAAATTTATTTCTCCTAAGAACACACAGTCCGCTTATAATGAGATACGAAGTAAAAAGTATGATAATACAGTACCAATACACATACAACAACATACAACTGCACGGCACGGCACGGTTGGCGCAGTGGCTGAGCGATTGACTGCTGCGTTGCGTATCGCGGTTTCGATCCCCGCACGGAACAAATATTTGTATGGCCTACACCCAAAACTCACCTACGATGCAGGAAAAATTTCTAGTGTGGGGCAACGTTTTTTTTTTTAAAGAAAGAAAGAAAATAGTTGTGATGTGTAGCTCTAGTTACTGCCCCATCATTCTGCTTCGGGAAGACCCACGGCCAATAGTTTTGTCTTCAACGCTAGCTCACATCTAATTTGGTCATCTACACCCATAACTGAAATCATATGATCTATCGTATTGCATTGTAGATAATGATTTCGACCATTCTAGCTTCATTTGAACGAATAGTAGAGCCTCAGTAAAACATGGATCGATTAGATGTTTTCAACAAACATTAGTCCTATTCGTGACGACTGCCGCCATCAAACCGAAAGGTTTAGATTGCGTGCCTTCCAAATAATCAAAACATAAAAGGCCACTAGACGAGACAAAACAACTCGAGCGGACGGCCTGGATAGCCACTAACAACATTTTATGAGAAGAAGGAAAATACGAAACAAACATAACAAAAGACTAGAAACAAACTTAGCAATGGTTAGATAACGAGTGTGTGTAATGTTGCAAGCTTCGGAGTGACTGAGATAAGTTCGCTAGAAGATGTCGACGGCAGATATAAAGAAGGTCCAGTCCGACTTTTTACCACAAGCCCGCAATAACTCAACACATTCTTACGAACCTATAGAAAGCATTTATCAAGTCCGACAAAACTCGGTCCAAAAACGTATAAAATCTATTCGATGTTCTTTTAGTCCAATGGATTTATCCTGGGATCAAATACCCGCAATAGTTAGTGGTAGAAGCCGGAGGCCCTAAGCTAACGACGGCATTTATGATCGG
Organism: Eugnorisma glareosa; assembly: GCA_947578425.1. NCBI lineage: Eukaryota > Metazoa > Arthropoda > Insecta > Lepidoptera > Noctuidae > Eugnorisma > Eugnorisma glareosa. The sequence continues at coordinate 18,913,738 of OX387979.1, forward strand.
CTCAATGGTAAACAGCAGCAATGAAAATAACTTCATTCATTTTCGCTCGCTATTTCAGGTGTAAATGGCTGTTCTCTTGTTATTTGGAGTGGTCCTACCGAATCATCTTCGTCAGCCAATACCGAGAGTAGTCTCGTAATGTCAGAGGGTTCAGGACAGGCGGTCGCTGTGATTGTGCCGGCCATGGGCCGCGGGCGCTAAACTAATGCCAGTGCCACCACCTCGTTGACTCCACTCGATGTGTATTGTGTATGTTTTGTGCATTTCAACACGTGATTACGTAAGCAGTTCGCGAAAAACTTGTTAAGGTTATTCCATGTGGTAACATATTATGTATTGGTATTGCTGTGATCTAATGATTGACTGTAGCCAGTCCAGTATTACTATAATGACTGGCACATAATACGTACAATCATCAGACTATCCTCCTCGTATCATTAGACTGGCGTGTTTCTTTTTGCATTTTAACCAGATTATGCTGTTGAAGATATTGAGGGCAATCTTTACAGCATTATTTCCTCATACTCAACAAATTCGAGAAACAAGTTTATCTGGTGTATGACGGGCGTGTGCGTACCGTAACGTTTAATTGGACACTTTTGCTTTCGTCCGCCATCGCGTCGCGTCTGTGGCGTCGTAGTTAGAGCCACGATGCTCACGATCAGGTTTACGTTTGGACGGTGGACGAGGCTTTATGGCCCATAATGTAACGATGAGTCAGATGCTGCTTAATTACTAATTTCAATAAGTAGGTGAAGGCGAGCCACACGTTTACCTAAAGCTCGGGCCACTGTTGTCGGCTCATTATGAGTATTGAGCGAACAGCTTTATTTATGTAATAACAATCAAATGAGAACGGATTGGCATCCTGCTGTATTCGTTTGATTGATTTTGTAATAGAACTATTGCAAAACCAATCAAACTACCACATAAACGTTTTTAAAACAAGTCTTTAGTGCAAAAATCACTGAAGACGGTGAACAATTGACATAAAATTATTGTAATATACATTTGAGACCAGCCCGCGTCGCGCACGGCAGAATACCGCCGCGGCTCAGTAAACGGGTTACTCAAGCTGAGCAGAGTTCGAGAGCTAAGTGGAAACCGAGACGTGACTGCCCGCTAACACTTTATTCACAGTATAACATGTAACTGATGTAAGGTTTCCTCTACATATCACCTTCGCAATACTCAAGGGATTAAAAGGAGATTGTGAACCAAACTCTTTACCGCCTGCGCGGCTGCGTCAACGGCTTACGAACCACAAATCTACCAATCCATAACAGAATAACAGAGTCTTTCCAAAAGCGTTTTTCAGGGTTCGAGATCAGTAATCAGATATTGATCTCTTATTGGTGTCACAACTAACTTTATCACATTCGTTAAGGAGCCGGAGGTCTTATGAGTCCTCAAGTTCTCTCTGAATAAGATCTATCTAATTCGATTATAATGATAGTCGTAATTGTCCGACGAGCAAATGATTCCGTGTCTCGCATCATTATCTCCACGTAGTGTCTTTATTGCCCACAAGTCTGGTACAGGTATGTATTGAATAATTTATAGCCACCTCGCCCACTCGCGAGCAAAACTAGAATATTAGGATACCTACGTGACACGATAGAATAACGAACCACACTAACTGCCTACATACATGACATTTTAGAGAAGTTGGTGGCACTGACACATGAATAAATGAGAGCCACGAACCGTAATGTTATGTATTAGATATGTGAAATACAAAACAAACGCTTAATGAAATTATGTAGGTCGCATACGAATTACGATCTATATGTTTTTAAAGTTATACGATTGGTTGTTTGGCAATCAGCTACAACCCATAAAATGCTTTATGATAAGATTACCTGCGGCCTCTGTACCGTGGTAGCACATCGCATGGTGAGGTTCGTGTCAGTTACATTCAACGCTTGCTATGCTCACAGTCGCTGTTCAACACCAGTACAAACTTTGCTATAAGATGTGCCAGTGCTGAGGCTAAGCTAGGTCATCGTAGTCGAGTTACTGGGAGGATCGAGCGTGGTTGCGTTCGACTGGTTTTGGTTCATGTTCGATTTCCATTAATTTGTTTATCGACCGATTTTCACTTCACGCGTAAAATATCTCGTTATATTCGAGGTGTTTTGAGGATGAAGAGAAACGCGTTGCAAAAGTGAACCACACTACTACGGTACACTACTTAAACTTTAATTCGGTCGTTATACTCGAGTTGTATTTTACCTTGGGTCAGTCATAAATGTAATTTCGATAAGAAGTTGCGTCTCCCATCGCGCTGTTAACGACACATCCATCTATAGTCACCACGCTTTCCTGTAAGCCAGACATCACACGGTGTTGCCGTCTGTGGGCGCTGCGCTGTAACAGGTAATAAACGATTAAGTGTGTCGTAGGCACGTGTGCGGCGTGTCTCTGGCGAAATGTCCCGGGACACAGGTCGCCGATCCCGGAAACGGCCGTATATAGCACGCCGACACATCCACCCATCAAATCCATTGGCAGACACTTTCTAGATACCTTTACCCTGAATAATCGAGTCCTCAACTTCTAAACCTAACTTGAGTTAGGATCACAAGTTTAGTACCTACCTGCGGGGAAGATCCACAGGGGAAGATTAAAACTGGCGCAAAATGTTGCAGGAACGATTAAGACTCTTTTACACTTCTACAATCACAAGAATATTGTTATTTTGCGAACTAAACGAAAACTAAGTCATTTCTTCCAGACTACAGATAGGAGCACTATCTGTCTGAAGTCGACTTTCGAAATGCTTACAATGGGACAATTTGTAAGGCAGTGGGATTTAGTTTACTATATTTAACGAAGTCTGCGCAGTCCTGACTGAAGCTGTTCGTGGCGCCGAGCCTTTGAGACATGAGCTACTCCTACTTGTTGCCATGACGTCTGCGGGTCTCGCAGACACTTAGACACGACGACGGCGCGCCTCTGCTCAATCTAGTAACTTGAAGTAGCAACCCCGAATGGAGATATTGCAAACTTGAGCTTAATGAAGATAGGCAGGTCACATGACTAAATGACATCTCGCCGAAAAGTGTTCAGTCTGCTTGTGTTTCTAGAGAAACTCCTACTGTCCTACATCATAGATCAAGTGATTCATCTATTAGCGAAAGTATTTAGTTCCTGATGATAGTTGGTTATGAAGCGTCTTGAAAAATAACTTATTGAAAATTCTCAATTACGCGCTTGATTCGGTTCCAATTTCCCAGCCGTAATTCAATGTTTAATAAGTAACTTTCTGCTAAACTGGTACTGACTACACTAAGCCACTATAAAGTATCTACATATAAAGCTTATCCGCAAAGGAGCTTTCCTTAGTCAGATTTAATAACGCGCTTAATCTGAACGCTCTCTCGCCGTGTCTCGTCGACACGGAGTAGGCAGCTAATGGAGTACTCAAACGTGTGCCACTGCGAAACAATGGAGAACTTCTAATCGAATCCTTTGCAACAGACTATTAGTCAATATGTGGACTGAAACATTGCGTATAGTAATGTAGTATAATGCAGTGTTTGTGCAGATTACTTTCATTGAATACGACCATTTCATTGAATATTATCATTTATCTCTCCATTTGCGTACTGCTGCGTGTTAGCGAATGTTATCACCAAAGGTGATGGAGTTAATCAAGTCTCTGCTGGGTACGCGCTATGTGCAGACAGATATCATTCCTTACAAACTCACGGCGCGGCGCAAACGGCCCGTCGCGGACGTGAAGTAATGCGCGCACATCGATTACGCACACGACTGTGGAGATTTAATGCGCAGAAGTTTCACAAAATATATAACTCGTCTAACAAAAGATAATCCCTTCGAAAACCATTTTTTTTTTTTTTTTTTACCGATTGGAAATCATCAAATAACCCCTCCCGCTCTGGGCTGAGCAGGAGGGAGTGTCAGACTTCTACTGACTAAAACCCATCCATGTTCCTTCCTTTGCCCTTTGTGTTCCAGGGCCGCGGTATCTCTTTCGAACAGTCCCGCAACCCTGGCAGGCGTCGGCCCTTACGGACCCCTTTCCTATTAATAAACTCAGAATAAAGTTATTCCAAGTTTAAACCTTTGAAAATGTATGGTTATTCCTTTGTTATTCCTGATGTAATTTTATTCCGTGTTTATTAATAAGAGGGTTGGTGACAAAGCCTTCTTAAAGTCAAACTTTATTCTGCAACATATCTTGTAATCTTCCAATTTGCCTCTGGTTATTCTGAGCATGGCCGGGGTCATAGCATGGTGATATCGGATGCCTCGCCGGATGGATCACTACACCAATTTGCTTGAGGTCTTATTTTAACAACTTTTGCCCGCGGCTTCGCCCGTGCGGAGGACGATAATTGTCCCACGGGATCATACTACCGAGATAAAAAATATTATATGTGTTAATCCAGGTTATAAACTATCTGTCTGCTAAATTTCATCCAAATCCGTTGAGTAGTCTTTGCGTGAAAGAGTTACAAACATCCATCCATCCATCCTCACAAACATTCGCATTTATAATATTAGTGAGACTTCTTGATAAAGCGGCAACAGAAATACACAATCTGTGAAAATTACAACTGTACCTATTACTGATCATGAATTTTGGAGTCAATCGACCCAGAAAATAAAAAGTTTCACAGAGAATTCAACCCCCCATTTCCCCCCTTTTAGATGTAGAATTTCGGAAAACCGTTTCATTGATACATACTCTCCACAAAGAAGACACCCTCCAAATTTCATGTCTCTAACTCTCCAGAACCAGTGGTTTATGCCGTAGGTACGTTGATATATCAGTCAGTCAGTCAGGATTTGAAATTTTATATTGGGGGATGATTTTAGAAACACACGTTTCTCATAATTTTAACTGAAGAGTATATACACAAATTCTCAATTCAATCGACCGCGAGTATAAAGAAAGAAAATATATTTAAAAAATCACAGAACATTCAACCCCCCATTTCACCCTCTTAGGGGTGGAATTTCGAAAACCCTTTCTTAGTGGATACGTATTCTTCACAAAGAATACATTCCCAACCGCACGCCCTGCGCCACACAGCGCGCCATGCGCCCGTCTACGTCAGTTTCGAAGCCCTATTTGACTCTGTTGGAGGACGATTTTGGAAAAGTTGTGATACACGTGACTCATAATTGAAGTGTGTACACCAATTTTCGAGTCAATCGACCCAGCGAATAAAAAGTTTCACACAAAATTCAACCCCCCAACTCACCATAATAGGGGTAGATTTTCGAAAAATGCTTCCTTATTCTTTGTTTACATTATAAAGGGAACCTATGTGCAAAATTTCAGCTTTCTAGGTCTAAGGGTTCGGGCTGGGCGTTGATGAGTCAGTCAATCAGGACTTCTCTTTTTATTATTATACTATGTAAAACTCGATTTTTATATACATATAATACTAGCTGTGCCCGCGACTTCGTCCGTATGGACTTAGATATTTCTCAGCCTGTTACATCCACAGGCACTTTGTTACAGGTCTATTTTAAATAAATGCTTTGGAGTCTATAACCTGCGCAATCAAAAAATACCAAAACAATGATGTCAATTGTCATAATAACGATCAGACAAAGTCATGTTGCCTTTCATAATAACACGCTGAGAATGATCCAAGTCCACGCGGACGAAGTCGCGTGCACAGCTACTTTAGAAATAACATGCTTACACCGTTACACGACACCAACGACATGATAATATATAACATTTTACAACGAAACAGCTTACAGGGGCGATGGTCATTCTTTCACGGAAAATCTTAACACCGCGATTCAGAAAATGGCATCAAATGAACAACGCCATTTATCGAGCTGCTAAAATATAATGCTTAGAAAGCGATCGAACACAAACCCTATAGGGTAGGCTAGGCTATGTAGATTTTCAATGCAGCGTCATGTAGACTATTATACCTGTCCATTTTATACATATAAACTTACCTCTCCTTAAAAAACTTATTCCACGGGACGAACTGCGAATGGGACCAACTGCGAATGGGACCAACCGCGAATGGGTGGTCAACTGCTAATAGGACGAAGTGCGCATAACCCATGTAGAGTACCTTTTGCTATTAAAACTTTTTGAAAAGCCCGGTCAGTCGATTTAAAAGTTGTCTTGTGAGCACATTTATTCATTAGTACCACTTTGGCTCAATAGATGTCGTTGCATGTCATAATGAAAAGTTCTTCTTGAATAGGTACTTTAAATTCATATTTTTTTGCTAGAGATCACCGACTACAATGAAAAAAATATAAAAACCTTGTCTAAGTTACGCACAATATTTGTGCATTGAATATAAAGTATTAGTTTACCGGCTTTTATATCCTCGGTCCACGGCACTGAGAAATTAATCAGGAATATCCTGGCTTCCACACTGATTGATTTTGATGTGCCGTGCTTCTCCGAGGCTAGTAATGCCTGGAAACTCGCTTGCCCCAATTCTGAAGAACCCGACCATCCATTTTCCCAGAGACGGTGGGACGAGCCGCTCTGCAGAGTAGTTCAGAATAATTTACTGAACACGTCTGCTACTACTGCTGAGCGTGCGCGTCTGCTGGCTGTGGGTGAGTGGGAGTCGGGTCTTTGGCTTCACGCACTACCGTCGTCGAACATAGGTACGTTGTTCGACGGCACTACTTTCCGCCTCGCTGCTTCTCTACGCCTAGGTGCCCCATGTTGTTCTCCTCATGGCTGTCACTGTGGTGAAGTTGTCAACAGCCTTGGACACCACGGCCTATCATGCAGCCGAAGTGCGGGCCGTTTTGCACGGCACGCGAATTTAAATGACATCATCCGACGAGCTCTTGTCACCGTCGGCGTTCCAGCTATTTTAGAACCCAATGGCTTGGCACGCGACGATGGCAAGAGACCGGACGGCATGTCTTTGTTTCCTTGGAAGATGGGTAGGCCTTTAGTGTGGGACGCAACTTGCGTCGATACTCTTGCGCCGTCCCATCTTCCAAGCTCATCGTGCTGTGCTGGCGCCGCCGCTGCGGCTGCAGAGAACCTCAAGCGGCGTAAATATAGTAACCTTATTGGTAACTATATTTTCGAGCCGTTTGGGGTTGAAACTCTCGGTCCGTGGAACTTGGACCCCATACTGTTTTATTATATTATTCGATAGTGTCACTAATAAGGATCAAATTCTGGGACATGACAAACGACATGACATACGGCAAACTAAAGGAAAGAGTTCATTTTTGATAAAAACATCATACTTAGTTGCAAACAGTTAGTAGGTAATCCCGTAACACCCTGTACTTTTATGGCATCAATAGATAGGGTCAATCATAAGGATCAAATCTCTCTAACAAATATGATAAATCTTAACTAATAAATTCAATGGGATAAAATAAAGCACTTTTACTCAAGGTCTATCCAATTACTTATGTTAGTAACTAATTAACAATTAAATTATCTTTGCCGTCATTTATTTATTAAAATGTCGAAGAATTATTTAGGTGTGAAGATTTCAATTTGCACAAACAAGCACGTGCAAATTGCAATCTTTCTTAAATTTATTAATTAGGTACTAACACACAAGTAATCAGATAGGCCTTTGAGTAAAAGTGGTTTTTCTTATGCCATTGAATGTATAACTTTAGGTTTCATGGTTTTCCTTTCATTTAATTTGACAAGCTGTTAGAGAGATTTGATCCATATTTATTTTATTTTATTTATTTTAGTACATGGAGGACTTACAGCTTATAAAAACAAACAAAAAGGGAACCATAGTCACCAGAAAGCCAATTACAAATCCTCACGTATAGATTTATAATAAAAAAAAAAATATATATAGTGTGAGCACAAAAACAGAAAACTCACCGCTTAATCGAAGCAAGAAGAATACTCGTATAGATACTTGGTTTGCAATTACACGACTAAAATAATAGAAAAATAAAAAAATTGTAAAAACAAACAAAATAACCTACCGCTACTTGAAAATCGACTCGAAAATTGAATCGATATGATTGACTCTATCTATTGATGTCATAAAAGTGCAGAGTGTTACTTTTTGGAATTTAGCCGGTTCGATTCCCGAGTGTGGCAAGCGAATTTTCGAAAATCTTTGAATGCAGATTTATTTGTTTTTAAAAATAAAGTAATGTTTCCTTTGAGTAAAATTTTCTATCTCCAGTATTTAAAGTACTTTCCCTCCAGGTAGCGTTGAAAAGTTCCAACCTGTATATTGTATACATATATGTATATAGATGACAAAGGCTTTGCAATGCAGCCATAATTGGATGGCGCTCCAGCGGATTCCCATTTATTATTTCCTTAGATATTGCATTGGTATAATTTTCCTAAATCTCGTTGATGCCTAATTGAAGAATTTGGGAACCTAATGCGGCGATGAGCGTCATCGCCACGATTCATATCGTTTCAACTTTCATAGGTTGGTGTCCAGCCACCGGCCTACAGTTGGATTCGCAGTGATTAATCTATTTTTCCGGTGCAGCGTTTCCCCAATCTGTAAAGTTATTACCCGGCCGGGCCGCTTTCTCGCCGGCTGCTAACGCCCAGGTCGCCTGTGCTCAGTGTGCCTGCGCCCGACACGCTCCGCCTGCTGGCAACCGATGACACCAACGCGGATAAATCGCTGACATGACATCCCAGTCACCCCCTTTCTTTCCAGATATGATTTTTAATTTGATGCATTTAGTAGATAAATCACATGCCAAGGGTTTAACTTCTTGGCTAATCACATATTTGACAGTGGCCATGAATCAATTGATTGATTATGTCAGTACTCATTGTTGAACTATACTAATTTCGCAGCCGGAATTCACTCAAGATAATCGAAACGCGGATTAGCTTATCACTATCACGACCTTGCTGCTTTGTTAATGATTTTAGCTTCATCGATTTGCGAGTGCGATTTGATAGGAATGTTATTTTCAACTCACATTTAGGTATTTTATGGGTTTTAAAATGGGACTCTTGCTTGTTGCATCTTTTATCGAGTTTCGAAAACGTTTTTTGCGTCCATTATTTATCGAACCATGTATGGCAATGGATTGTCGGAGTCTCGTTGAGTAATTTTAAGGGTTCTTCGAAGAGAGTCGTCGCTTTTGTTTTTTTAGTTTTGGAGTTATATCACTTTTTCGACTATCTTTGTCTGAAGAATGCTATCCATCCATAAATTGGCAAAATAAGTTTTGCTAAGTAATGGATATCCGCAGGACGAGAGTAGAGTGCTGGTAAAAAGAACCTTAAAAAATTAAGAATCTGTGGCCTGAGACCTTGGCATCGAAACTCCGAAGTCGAACGTAACATTTGGATCAAAATTGTAATCGCTTTTTGGCGTTTTAGTCATCCTCATCGGCCGTGAAATGCTTTCATGGGTTCAACGGCCATAAATCGTCTTCTGATTCTATGTCATATAGGAAGTGAAGTTTTATTTATAGAGTTTAAGGCACGCGTCGCCGTCGTCGATCGCGCATGGTGCGGTGCGCTGGCGTCGCCCGCTCGTCAGCGTCAGTGCCGAGGCCAGGGGGGCGCAGTGTTTGCGCACGCTCAGTCACGGTCGGTGCCTCGCGCGTTTCGGCCACACCGCTCCGCGTCGCTCGCGATCGATCTGCGTATCATCGCGCACTTTGCTTTTGAAATCGTTCAAGAGTTCCAGTGATAATTTCGATACCGTTTCGCCAATAGCGAGCATCGGTCGTAGCTACGTGTACGATAAAGCGTCCGCCGACGCCGCGCGCCCGCTCTGTGCCGAATTGAAATTCTTCACGCTAACGAAACGTCGAGATAAATTCTTAGAGAGTGCATTTACAGCGAATTTTGTTGCTATAATTACATTATCCTTGTGTGAGTTGATAGTGTCGTGTTGTGATACACGATGAGGCCAAAAGAGGAGGTGGACACGAAGGTCCAGACGGGGACTTTCATCCTGTCCGAGAAGATCGACGACACCAAGTCGAAGAAGAATGAGAAAGAAATAAAGAAGGAGATGAAGCGTCTGGAGAAAGAGAAACAGGAGAGGGAGAGAAGAGACAAAAAGGCGAGAGAAAAGGAAAAGGAACGAGAGAAGCAAGCGAAGAGAGGTTAGCATATAAATAGTACTTATATCATAACATAAATTGTATGGAGGCCCTGCCTTATCTCCGAGCAACGTTATCATGATGTCATCTCGACCTAAGGTCTGTCGCAGGCTGCGTTAGATGTAGACGTCACCCCACTGGTAATGGCGGTAATAGAGTTGGTTATTAAAAACGAACACATTAATCCATGTCTATTGTTGTTGCGGTTACATCATTAGTGCTTGACCTTGATTGACGTCATTTATCAAATATTTGTCGCTGATTACTCAGTATTTGTATTACAGGCTGACCGTACTGACTTCTCACTGATAGAGTCCTACATGGTCGCAATCATCCACATTTGATAGACAATGTGCGCGTCCAAATTAATCCGCGTCGCGAATCGCTGAAACTGGTTTTGAATAAACAAAGATTTAGCTTTTATTCACACGGATGTTTTTATAGCTGCGGTTATTCACGTTATTATAATTTGCTATTGATTTGTATATCTTATTGATTTAAATGATTTTACTTCTTCCATTGATTCGTTTTGGGGTTTGAGATTGTTTTGTATTCCGCCGGTAGCGTCGTCTTCGTGTCGTTTACCTTTATATTTTTTGAGATTGAGTTTTCCTAAAATATCACGCCACGCTTGTGTTGGTTGCGGTGACATTTTGGCACTCGCCTTCACGGAGTTCTTAGAATGTTTTTTTTTTTTTTTTATGGCGATGCCGTCACAATTAGCATGATCTATCAAAAATACAACGAATTATTATTATTGATAAATTAAGTAAAATTGCTGTCATTACGTGCAGTATACGGATCCTGCTTCAATTTCATTTCACTCACACTCGTAACATGCATGTTATTGCACTGAATGGTTCGCAATCAATAGCTTGCGCACTTTTACGTTCTTTTCTGAATTGTGTGTTATTTGTTGAAACAGCACGAAGCGTGAGCACGTCAGCGAACGCGTCGATTTCAATGAGATTTATGTACCGCTTTGCATACTAAAGTCTTGGCCGTCACGATTTCGCCTGCATTTCAATGAATTACAACCGCTCTTAACTCGACCGGAGAGAAATTACTCCTGAGTCCACCGCGCACCGGGGCCATTGATTGCCTGTCCGTGTTCCTGCCGCTACTTATTTGGCCAGTTTATAGCGAAACAGCTTTCTTGTCGACTCGTTCATTTCCTGTACATGAATTATTTGCAGTTTTCGTTTTCCTCGGTTCACCTGCCTGCCGCTACATATAGCAATCGTTTCACTTATCCACTGTTATTTCAGTTTTCATTTTTATTGTGTTCTTGGATGTCAAGTGTGTATTTTGTAACCTTGATCGGGCTTTTGTTACTGTCACCTGTTTCATATTGTTCAATGCTCTTGATTGTAACCACTTGAGTGAGAAACGATAATACATTGCTTTCTGTGTTTTGGCACAAAGAAGGCTTTGAAGCAGAAAGTAGTTGATGTCTACGATTTGTATCAGTGGCTAAGACTGATTTACTTTAGAGTTTGAGCTAGTGAACATGAGCGTGTTTGCAATATTGAACGTATTAATGATCGGCGTGTGTTATATCTCGGGATATTTACCGCATCGCGGCGCCGCGCGCCGCGCCGCGCGCTCCGATGCCTCCGAAAACGATCGCAGTTTCTACCGCGTACATAACGTTATTATTTTGTCCCAATTCACCTGTTGCGTTATGTTATTCATTACAACTCTCGTTTACAACATCCGTCATTATTTATTCGTCCTTCTGTAATATTGCACAATCGTTGTCGAACTGATGTCATACGTAGATATTTAATCGTTTTGTTATTAGTGCGTGGATTAGATACAAGGAAGTTGATGTGCTTTTGATTGTAGTCGTTGTTTCTAAACAAAATATTTCCTAAGCTTAGTTTCATTTCCTACCGTTTCTACGGCACACATTTTGAGGGTTCCATAGCCGAATGGCAAAAAACGGAATCCTTATAGATTCCCCAAGTCTGTCTGTCCGTGTGTGTCACAGCCACTTTATTCCGAAACAATTAGGACTACACAGTTGAAACTTAGTAGGTAGATGTATTCTGTGAACCGCTTTACGGTTTGTACAAAAAAAAAAAAGATTTAGGTGGAACTGAAACTAAAAAATATTTTTGTCATCAAACGTATGCGGGCGGGCTATCTATAGATAGATCTTTAAAAATGACATTGAGGTTCTTAAAACCATTTCCTCTCAAAGTCAATCGTTTGAAAGATAGATACTTCCAAAGTGGTAAAATGTGTCCTCCCCCCTCTAATTTCTAAAGTAAGAGGAGGAAAATTCTGAAAAAAATATAAAAATATAGAACGTAAAAAAACTTACAATCAAAATTGGTTTGAATAAGATTTGATGTTAATTTTTCGGAGTTAAGGGACTTTCTCATCAAACTGCAGCAATAACTTTGTTTTTCATTAACATACTACGATAAACAAATTTAGTTTTGTTGTTGACTGTAAAACAATACAACATATGAATGAGCCTTCCAAATATGCGAACCGTATGTGCGTGTGAGTACGACTCGCACTTGGCCGGTTTTTTATTTATTCAATTCTACTATTCGACTTATATTTTTTATTAAAATCTCAAATCAAATCAGTGTCTGATTAGAACGACGTTTTAATATCAATGCCGCGACAATGAATGTCAATGCGTTCAGTTTTTAGTGCAGCCTACAAAGCAGTCATGTAGCTACTACTTACATTATGATGCCGGTTCACTTCTCACGGCAAGGTGACATTCATAACCATTATGATGTCATTTGTCGTCTCGGTCTCGAGCCGGTTCATTGAAGACACTGCATCTTTAATAACAGACGAATTACAAGATAAACACGAAGATAGATTCGAATCATATTATAAATACCCCGAGGATGAAAGTGAGGCTAACTCTCTATTTAACTCTACCATATTTTCACTTTACATCGTAATCTGCCAAGCAGAATGATTAAACCAGAAACTCGGACGCATTACAAAAGCGAGAACTGCAAACAAAGCAGTCGCAGATTTCGGGTTCGAGGATATATATCAATGGATATATATCATGATATATATCCGATATAATTATCAAATGATATTTGATGATATATATCAATACAAAAATCGTTTAAACATTTTACTTTATTAAGTAATTTTTGGCGTTTGTTATTGTATTTCTATTTCCCAAATGTAGGTGGCGAATTAAAACAACTCCCTAATAATACGTTCTAATCCATAAATGGCAACACTTCTGCGCCGGCATTAATGGTGTCAGAAAAATTTCGTTACGAAAGATTAAGTATTTTTTTGTTCTTATTCGATTATTTTTTACAAAGACAGTTAATGAGTGCAGAAATGATTTTACATCATTATTGAGTATTTATGAAGCATTAAATAATTTTTGTATTTATAAAATACTGTTATGTTATTCATCATTTAATAACTGTTTATTAAATGAGGAATTTATTTATTTATTATGTTTATGTAACACATGTGCGAATAGTATAATTATACAAATAATACAATAAAATAATAATATGGCTTTCATACAAAATGGATATATATCAAACTTGATATACATATATCATAAATATCCGAAATATTGATATTTATAATAAATATCGGATATTTTCGAACCCTTGATTAATGCTACTGCTGCGACGGCTGCAACAGCTGATAATTGAAGTACCGACCATCAAAGGACTATCTCAAGTGTTGATGAGCGCTGAGTCGGTGACGTCGGCGCTCAACCAGCCGCGGAACAGTTAACACTTGTCAGTTAGTGATTACATACTATCTAGTTACTTAGTTAGCGAGTTAGCTGATACACCATCATGCATGGTGATCTCAGTACGTTTTGACGGCAAAGTAGCTCTCTGTAGTAGACTTGATTAAACATTTGATGGTAGGGATGGTGTTGCTGCACCACTTGGAAGAAACCATGTGGTTGTGTAGAAATAGCCTGATAGAGCAAAAATATTTAAGGTATTCGTTGCTAACCAGACTATACTATAATTTTTATTTTTCTGTTTCACAACCATCCTTAGGACCAGTGTCAAATGGTCAATGTATGCGCTATCTGAAATTACCACTCGTTTCGATTAAACTAATAGATGGAATTGACGAGCCTGAGGCTCACCATGCATTTAAGAGCCCCTATCAATTTCGCGGTACAAAAACAGAAAATACTACTTTTTTCAGTGCAAATTTCTCAATAACCATAAGGTATCTGGTATTTTTTTTAATGCACAGTTATACAGCCTGTAACGGAAAGGGTATATACATCCGAAAGACACGGCTTCTTTAGATGATAACAAACGATAAGGCAAGGGTTTTTTAAACCCATCTCTACATGTTCGGAAGTTATGATATTTTTTAATTCATTGATACCAGAAACCAATCTTTTCAAATTGAAATAAAGACATCACTAGCAATAACTCAGCTGATCGGTGTCAGCGAACTATTTGTAAGTAAGAATAAACCTCTTACTCCTGGTAATTTCGAATAAAGGGTTCCGCATGTTTATTTTTTGTTTGCAAAATATTTTTGCAGACTTTTCCTAAACTTAGATTATGTCTGTGAACAAGCTACTATTAATTTGTCTAGGTATCTCTAAGTTTAATGAAATATTGATACCTGCTTGCATTGTCACGTTCGTATCATTATTTGTCTTTACGTAGTTTTTCTTTTGTTGAAGATTACTTTGTAGATAATTATTATTTAGATAATATTCCATCCACCACCCCACCTTACCATCGTACCCACAACACAGTAAATACCTAATTTAATAACAATATTCCTGTAAATTTCTGAAGGTTATTAGGTCCTTTTATTTTGGTGGCCATATGGATGAACGATGTTTTGCTTTAATTTATTTTATTGATTCACAAATGACCGATCTGTTTGATATGAGATAAACCTACCTATTCACTGTTTGTTATTGTCAGCACAATACTTTGGGCAAAGAACTAAATTATACGCCTTTTTACACATACGATCCAGGAGATTTGATTCACCCTACTATTAAA
Source organism: Eugnorisma glareosa (assembly GCA_947578425.1). NCBI lineage: Eukaryota > Metazoa > Arthropoda > Insecta > Lepidoptera > Noctuidae > Eugnorisma > Eugnorisma glareosa. The sequence goes on from OX387979.1 coordinate 18,928,809, forward strand.
TCAATTTATTAAAAAAACATTATTGTTTGCCGTTAAAAAAGGATTTAGTAACATAATTTGTCCAACTGAACCCAAAACATCATCTTTATGCAACTTATGCATCTCCTAGTACAAATAAAATCACAGTGGGTTCCGTTCATCATTTTAAATTATTCACGCTCTGTCGAAAGTTGCTATTTGAGTGGTACATAAGTTTTATTGGTTTGAGCACGTTTAGTCTTTATCATAATCCAAATGAAGTAAAATGTCTCAAAACTGTATCTAACTGAAGAAAGAAATTAATAAAAGTACCAGGACCGCATGAGTAACAAGAAGTGCTATTGCCGAATTGAAAATCGTTTGCTCACAGAACCCTGATTTCGTCGTTAAACACACATAGTCAATCATCGTTGTGTATGTATGTAACCAGGTTTAGGTTTTAGGGTAGACGTACCAATTGCAGTCCTGTAGTTTGAATTACTCCTGGTAAATTAAACTTCTAATCAGATTTCAAAATACCTTAGGTAAGTTAATATTTTGATCAAAGATTATTATTTGTTATTTTGAAATAAAAGCTCTGGGTTCAGATTCTCACGGATAATAAACGTACAACATAATTATGATCGAATGTACCAATTTTTCAATTTTGAATTTGATTTACGTAGTTAACTCTTATTTTATTTTTGCTCCGGTCTGTTAAATTTCCATAAATGTTTATTGGAGTTTAGTTAAAATTATTATTAAGATGTAAAACATTTTTTTTTAATAGTGGTGGACACTAACTGGGACACCTACCCTATTACCAGGATAGCAAGGAATAGGAGCTTTATTTTGCATTATTGTTAATAATTTATTTGCTCTTCAGTCGTCGACTACTCCGCGTGTAGTGCACATCGTTTATTCGTTTCCATCCGTGTGATACGCGCATAAGTTCAGTACGGCTACTAATTAATTACTACAACCTAATTGTTGTTATTGTTTTCGTTGTGTTTGTTTCGCGCTTTCCGCAATGGATCGGGCGTGGTAGTAGAACCGTCCGCCCGTCCGGCCGGGCTGGAGTGGAGACCACGCATTGGAAAGCGCAGCGTGGGTCGGCCACCTGACAGATGGACCGACGACCTTGCTAAAGCTGCAGGGAGTCGCTGAATGCAGGTGGCATTGGACCGGACACTTTGGAAATCGATTGGGGAGGCCTATGTTCAGCAGTGGACAACAACGGGCTGAAATGATGATGAGTAGAACCGTGGCATGGCCTCCGCGGTCCCCAGACCTTACCCCGTTAGACTTTTTTTTTGTGGGGGTACATTAAAACGTAGTGTACGCAGGGCCGAGTGATACAGTGGACCAAATGAAAGTGCGGTGCCAGTGACACCAGAAATGCTACGCAATGTTCAGGTGTCCATGAACAAGCGATCGGCCTTGTGTGCCTTGTGCATACAATACCAAGGACACCACATTGAACCCCACCTTTAAAAATGTAAGTTAATTTACTAAATTAAGCAAAGCTTTAAGATTTTACTGTTTACTCTTTAATAAATAATAGGATGAAACTAGCTAACCTACCTAAACTTTGTTTCGATTTTTTTATTACGTAACTTTTAGTATCTCAGTTTTTACGTGAAATTTCTGGCTTGATATTAACGAGTAAACGGTAATTGTAAATCAATAATTAAATTACGCAATAATCATTTTTACATCACGGTAAAGTAGGCACCTACACTCGGCGGCGCACGGCTCGGCGCGCGGCCGGGCGGCTTGTTTGATTTCGTCAGTTCGCGCCGACAAAGACACCGCCTGCTAGGCTACTAAACAGTATGGTACTAGGCGCGCAGAATTACGGAAGAGATTTTATTTATTCATTAGACAGAGAAAGAGTGATCATGGCAAGTAACGTTGAAAGTTATTGACCCCCGTAGTGCGGTGACACGTTTTTATGATTTGGATTTCAGAAACTTAGTGAAACCGAAAATTTGGTATCAATTTTTTGAGTATTTTATTTTGAGCTGAAACTTTATATAGTGATTCTATACCAGCTGTAATCTTTAGTGGTTAAGGATAGTTATACCCTTTCCGTTACACGTTGTATATCACCTATTTATATAGTAAGTGTACGAATTATAATTTTGATAACCACTCAACATAAATTAGGAAAAATAAAAATCAAACATACGTTTTTACGAAAGCACGAAACACCAGGTTTTTCAATAGCTTTTTCGGCTAACTGGTAATGAACTATAATTTGAAAAAAATCGTACATACTGGGCATATAGTATATATATAAGTAAGTCTACGATTTTTTATTTTAAAATAAATTTAATTAGTACTTTAAAAAAAACCAATTAACGCTATAGTCATTGAACCCAATAGGACTTATCTGTGGAAATTTTTATTTACGCACGTGTGCGGAAAAATATTAAAAATCCTAGCGTGTGAAATACATTGCATGTTGAACCTAATCGTAGTGCGATAAGTGCGTAAAAAACCTTTTTTTTCTTCTATAAAGAAATTAATAAGAGGTATCTTGTTTTTTTTTTACTTGAAATGAGAAAAACACTTGCCTAATTAAAAATTAAATAAAATAGCAATAAGATGTCACACACGCAGACATACGCAAGCGATAAAAATAAACAACACTAAATAGATAAAATAATTTAGTTTTCACTCAACCTTTTCCTATAATATTATTTGCTTTTGTATAGTCTTAACTTTTCTATTTTAATTTGTTTTGATAATGTAAAACATTAAAAAAATTGCAGCTTAAATGCAAATTGATTTGCTTAAAATATATGTATAACTAATACTGTTACGGACCAAGATTGTTTGCTCCCGCTGCACTGCATGAGACTACGCACACTACGATCGTTACGCTCACACGCGCACATTTCTCCGACATTACCTAAACTAGTACTGCGAAGAAATTGATAGGGGCTCTTAAGAGATTTGTTCGTTATCAATTTTATTTATTCATTTAAATGTATTATGCGATCACTCTCTGTATTAATAAGCGGCTGGCAATATTAATGTGAATAAATCCCACATATCATCGGTATCATTGAGCTGATGAGCCGCATGCACATTGCACACGCCGCGCTCCGGCCGGCCACGCGTGATTCTCGCTCACTTCCACAGATTATACGACTTGGTAATGAAACTACGAACAGAAGACAAAGCCAGTGTTCTACAACGGGTTCTCTCTATTGCCTCTATCTGGCAGAATCTTGATGTTCCGAAATTTATTTGGCATATTATATCACACTTGGTATAATCTTCTTTAAACGAATATTTTTAAGGCATAAAAATGTTTAGTATAATTATTGTTCGGCCGAATGTTTATACGTCCGAATTTACAATGGCATACTTTCAATATGGCAGAATTAAAACCTTTGGAAAAGTTAAAATTCCTCATAATTTTGTTTAGCTTAACGTTTATTTATACTCGTAGCGACGATTATTTGGTACTATTTCATTTTCATTTTTAACCTTAATTAAAATATTGTCTTAGAACGTCAAAATGTTGTGCTACAAAAGTTAGTGACAGAAACGAATCGCTCGTAACGACTCCATGTAGTCTTGTCTGCCCTACCCCTAGAGTGTAATTTAAGCCCCCGTAGGCGCGGAGGGGCGAGGCGGCCCCCGCATCGCCGGAGCCGGGATTGAAACCATGCCTGCTGCAGGTTGCATGCTCGCTTGCATGCTGCATGCCTAGTGTATGCTTGATTGTATGTTTTCATGCCGCATTCATGGTGTATGCTTGTTTGTATGTTTCTTAGACTCAGGACACTCAGAAAAGACGTAAGACGCAGACGCAGAATTATGTTCATAATCAACTGTTTTATAAATAATTAGCGACCCGCCCCGGCTTCGCACGGGTGCAATGTTTTACATATAAACCTTCCTCTTGTATCACTCTATCTATTTAAAAAAATCCGCATCAAAATCCGTGCATACATAGGGACAGACAGCGGGAAGCGACTTTGTTTTATACTATGTCGTGATGATTGATGTTTTAATTGATTGATTTCTGACCTAACGATACATTTGCCGTACATTTTAATGTATGCCAAAAGACGATTCTGACTGTGAACTTGCTGCGATATGATGGTTCTACTTTTTAATTCTTATATTCTTGAGAATTACTCAGTTTGTTGATCTGGCTAAGCGTGGACAAGATCTTTATTCGTAAAAGATTTGCATTTTAGGAACTACTTTTCTTTAGGTAAGCAAATATTATAATTAGCTATAATTATGCTAAAAAATTGGCATGTGAAAAATTGAAACCTTGCCGGGTGAAATCTTTGTATTAAGCGTATTATTTTCTATAATATATTATTTGCCAGTAGTATTTTGATATAAACTGATTTTTTACACATTATAGGGTTGTATTCATAAAACTATTAGTTAACGTTTGAAGCAGCAAGTAAACAAAATAACAGCCATAGTGCACGTAAGCAAAGACAATAGTTTTTTCATTGAATGTCATATGTGTTAGGGATGTTCTTTATGTATCGATACTCAAGTGGCTGGCCGGTTACAACGGGATTTGATTGATTTTCAAATCGATTCAACAATATACGATTCACTACTGTAAATTGATAAAAACATCGTATTTCTGTAGAATCGTACTATAAAATTGCAGTGTTCAGATCTATTTACATGTTAAATGAGAAAATATAATAAAATATCAGAAAAAATACTGAGGCGGGCCGTTATTTTCCATAAGCACGCTTCTTAATGACTACTGAAAGTGGCATAGAACTAGAAAACTGGGACTCTATTTTCCATAGTTAGAAATTGAATTGAATAGGCAAACATAATATAAATGATTAATTAAAAGCGATTTTATATCGATTCTCGGATCGAAATGATCCATTGCGAAGCAGAATATAGATACAAAGCAACCAGATCGATCTTATTTATAAGCGGTACAGTAGGAGTAGCCAGGAAAAAATATTAATAGGACATAAATCGATTTATAAAAAAAAAGTGTTTTGTTTCAGGCAAAATACCCCTAAACGACAAAAATAAAATGGAGACAAATAAATAGTAAAAACCGTAAAGAAGACATTAGAAAATCATAAAGTATCATTAAATTCATTAAAAATCATTCGATCGATTTAAAGAACCGTTATTCTAATTAAAATAATGTATGTTAAAATAGTAATAAAGTTTATGATTGTTTTATTTAAAAAAAAAATGTAGATGAGTATCCAGAATCAATGAGTCCAAACTCAAGGTTTGCCAACGAGCAATGGAGCGCAGTATACTAGGTGGTAAATTAACGGATCGTGTTCAAAACAGAATACTTCGCTCCAAAACAAATATAGCTGACGTTGCTCAAAAGGCTGCCTGACTCAATTGGGACTGGGCAGTCATGTCTGCCGCATGCTGGACGCACTGTGGGCCAAAATAGCAGACGACTGGTGCCCTGACACAGTGAGGCGGGGTCGCGGGAGGCCACGGAGGAGGTGGCGGGACGAACTGGAAGGAGGACGCGCGGGTTCGCGACAAGTGAAGTGGCGGGAGGCCTTCGCCCGGGACTGGGACAAAGAAGGCTAGGAAAAAAAAATGAGTATAATCTTCTCATACAGTATTGATTGGTACTCGTTTTGCAGGCAAACCCTTGTTTTTTGATTACCATTATTGGTTATCTAATCGATTACAGACTGACATTGATATTTTATTTCCGTGCTGGTAACACTGCGTTAAAAAATGGCGATGCTTTTTAACTTGTGGATACTGGGTAAATACTATTTATTTCGACTTATGGTACGTTACGTGTACCTGCATACGATGTGATGTGACAAAATATTTATTTCAGAATTAATAATATTGTTTAGTAAGAATATTTACTTCCGGGCACGTTGTCCACGCTTAGCCGAAACTGGTGATTCCCTTTATGCCGAAAGATAATTCTGATATACAAAAGTAAGAGTTTGGAATGAATGTTTATTTAATTGATAAATGAGTGTCTGCCAAACGATTTTCTGCGAAATGAAGTTATGCTATTCGCTGTTATGCAAAATAATATTATGACAAAAAAAATCTGCTTTAAAGAGTAGACCCTTCTACAACATGTAGACCAGCCCAGAGATGCGACGACAGCGTTGATACGAACGCGGCATCAATGTGTAGTTTAATATCCCCTTATCATTGGTTGTAATGATTGAATACGTGTACATCCAGTTTTACCTAGTAAAATGGCGCGCGTTGTTTCTCACGGTAGCCGGTAAGAGGGGAAGCACTCGCGGTTTTGTGACTCGTCTCGAACCGCAGCCACTCAATTATTGTTCTCTGTATGAAATGTGCCCATGCATCGGTGATTCGGTGCCTTGTGTTAAATTACACAAGCAACCATTCATTTACATATCACGTGTTGTATCCCTGATGGATTTCACAGTTTCCCAAACCGCTCCTCGAGTTACGTTTTGCGCGCCATAATATGGTCATTAAAAGTTCTATTGTAATTATAATGATGTAATCGAATCAGTATGCTGACGACGATGAGTCAGATATCCATATAAACAAATATCTTGCAGCGTTAGATCACTTCTTCTTTCTTATAATTTGTAGAAGACAATTTGATCATTAGTCTTAATTATTGTGCTGAAGATTTTCGAAGTCGCTTTTTGGTTGGAGGTGTGAACGATTGTTATTTATTATCACTTGCTTGAAAGGAATGACTTGTGGTTGTTTCGACAAGGTGCTGGCGCCTCGTCGGCGTCGTCCTGGCACACTTGTAGTGGATGCTCCGCGCTTAATGATTGTCGCGCGCCACATATAGCCGAAGGGGTCTGTCTGTTCACAGCTGGCCGGGTTTAGGGGTTACCTGCGTGCTGCCGAGGGGGCCCATGACTCCGCTTAAAATAGCCTTCTAATCATTTTGGACTTAACGATTTGGTAGCTCACTAGAAATACAACGGAATCATTAGACTATAACATACATTAGACTCTACATGTGCCATAATGAGCCTAACTGATCCAATGTATATCTTGTGAGCCAGGGATAAAGTGTAAATCAAAATCCAAAATATTGGTAAGAGTTGTCAATTCAATTCTCCGTATATTAGAGTTATCAGTTTCAAAAGAGTCGAAATTCTTGTGATGCATTCATTCTAATGAGTGTATTACTGTGGTGTAATGTTACGTCTGAATCGACTAATGTATCTTTAATAGATCCAGCATCAAGAAAACTATAATGATCGATAACATCTATTGGCGCTTGCAATCACAAGCAAATTGGCTATTATTTCACGAGCCGTGAATAATTCTACGAATCATAGAGCCGAGTCGCGTTTACAATATCCTCACACTTTCAACCGGATCTTACGGCGCACGCTACAATCAGCCCGTAATGAAAATATAATGATTAATTTAAAAGAACGTAAAGCTATCTCATAAATGTTATAATGGGTGCCAGTCGTAATCGTAAAGTTGTTTGGTAAGCAAAAATAGATCGAATGGCGTTCCATTCACGTCTGTGTTGCAGTTCAGTAGAGGCTGGCAGTAGAGGCTGGCTGTCGGCTCACTCTCCAGCTGCCGAACGTCGGATAAAACCGAAGCTTCCATTCCGAAACGAGCCATATACTCAAATGTTTACATCAGAATAAGTACTTCACTTCTAGCTTTACGGCGTGCCAATACATTGCTCTGCAATAGGTGTACCATAAATGAATACAGACTTTTATATTTTTGGGCACCCTCGTCCAATGAATTTTATTTTATTTATTACTATTAGGGACAAAAAAACAGTGACATGTTGAAGTTTAAAATGATGAGTCGTTACATAAATAGGTAAACATACAACCCACACCATTGTCCACGTCCACGGGTAAATAAATGAAAAAATATGAAGTGTTTTGAGTTAATTATTCATTTTAGATTAAGAACTAGTTTTAGATTAAGAATGTGGTGAAAGAATATTTTTTTTTTTACTAGGAACAGGGAAGATACAATCTATGTCCATGAAGTGTGTGTTATATAAAGTGTATCTATTCATACACGAAATGGTGGTCATTGTACTCCTCATTATGAACAACTTTCACTATGGGACCAACGCGGAAATCGCGAACGGGCGGCCCGCGTGCTCCAGCTGCGTGGATTCGTGCAGGACCAACCGGCGTGATTTCAATACAATCGAATCTGTTGTTACACAAACCATGCCGCATAATGGATGGCCACCAGGAGTAAGCGCCGAGACTCGTGCTCCGGCGAGCACGAGTGCCTCTCATCAACTTGTGGAAACATATACATGTGTATAGGGTCTATCTATTCATACACGAAATCTCTTAGGGGGTCATTGTACTCCTCATTATGAACAACTTTCACTATGGAACCAACGCGGAAATCGCGAAAAAAAAATCAGCTGTTCAGTACATTTTGACGAGTTAAAGCGATCAATTATTGTAGGGAACAGCTGATTTTTTTTTTTTTCTTCAAGAAATTGCTGGGAAGAGCACATCCTGTGCCTAAATGTCAACGTTGTTCAGATTTAGCCAAGACTAAGATTGGGACCGTGTATCAGCGGCTTGCAGTGATAACGCGTGACATTGAACCGTCAGTCAGCGTGTTGCACAAGCGCTTGCGACACGCGGCTCGCGGCGGCTGACCTCCGAACGATAGAGGTTTTGATACACATCAATTCATTTGACAATGTATTGCATACGCTTAGATGTCTTAGTTCAACGCGAGCCATGAATCTCAAAAATGAAGGTATTGCACAAAGTTGTGTTACCTGATCGCGGCAGAAGAGAGACATCTAAGTGATCTATGAGAAGCAGACGGTCTGGCATTACTTTATCTGCCACCAAGCTGATATTCCGAAATGCGTCATTAAATTACTGTCAGATCACTCTTTACTTATGCATTTTGTTTAATTCACTGTGTCTGAACGCCGAGGACAACAAGTCGGCAAATATGTACTTTGATTTTTCAAGCACGCTTCTTCAAGTGGTTTACCGCCGAATTGTCTGTAGACCTCTTATGTTAATGCCAGTATTTAGGCTGACATTTAATTTTATCAAATTACGCCATTCCACTAGAGCCGAGACTATATTTTATAACAAAATCACAATAACCACTCCTGTTTTACTCGTCAGGCATACATCTTATTTGTTGCGGCTGATGTCTGGCATCCTCTAAATATTCAGAATGATGGGGTGGGTGCTGATCTCGATTGAAGCACTGATACAAGATGGAGCAATATGAACAAATTTTGTGTATACTAGCTGTTCGTAATCACTAGTCGCTCAATAAATGTTTTTAACAGTTGAACAGCCGCATGTATTTATTTATAGAGCAACTCGAAGGGCAAGGATCCCTCGCGCTTGCTAACCCGGAACGATTTCATGTTCGAGGGAGTTTTACTCTTAATTTAATTAATTGCTCTCAAAATGTTAACATCAATGTCAAACGAGTGTGATTCCACACATCTATCGTTACTACATATCACGATATGATCAACGTTTATTTATATGTAGGTATATGTGCGTGTCTACTTATGCTTTCTTTACGTGTAGATTTTCCAAGAAAATCTTTATATGCGTCATCGAATCGAACTAATCGAACCAATCGCAGATAACGATGATACTATTGGTTTATGGAAAAAATACTACATTTGAATAATCAGAAGGAAAAAGACAAACAATCCGCGATAGGAATACAAATAACGTGCTGATGATTACGTTAATGTCGTTCTTGTAACTCACAATATATTTTTTTGTACTGTCCTGCGAATTGTTCCGAGTGTTTGCTACTTTACTTATGATAGTGATACGGTGATAAATATCAGCGAAGTCATTTCGGACGTCACATTGTCTGAATGACTCAGTTTCCAACAAAAACGAGTCGTCGAAATGAATATAGATGTTAAAATTGTACACAAATGAAATATAATTTATTCAATACCGCCACCGCCGCCGAGTATTTTCCATGTGCTGTTTATTTAGCCTCGGCCGAGGACAAAGTGAAGTGGAACACGTCATGGCTTGAGGTAAGTTTTCGAGAGATACGTCGTCTTTATCGAACGTGGTGGTCGTCAAGTGCAACCGATGTACTCACCTCTTGTAAGCTCGCCATCTTGTCGCGCGCTGAATCAGCAAGTTATTTTTGAATGTTATTGGACTCGCCGTTTTTAGTGTTGACTCGCACGTGATGAATGTTTAACAGTGTTAGCTTGTGTGCTTTTTAAGGTTGATTTAAGATTTATGAACAAATTAGCTGTTGCCCGCGACTTCGTTTGCGTGGAAAATTTTGATGTGTATTTGTGAGAAAATTTCTAGACCTATTCAAGACTATCTCTGTGCCAAATTTCATCCAGATCCGCTCCGCCTCGCCGTTCTGGCGTAATTTAGTAACCATCGTCCGTCCATCCAAACTTTCGCATTTATAATAGTAGTAAGATAACTTGTAGCTGCGAAAGAATGTGTAGGTACAGTCGTTTGTTGCATACGAATATCGATCTTGATATGGTTGAACAAAATCCTACCGACTGGCTAAAATAATATAGAGGCTTATTATAGACGGCTTAGATGGCTTATTTATCAATACTCTATAACGATTAAATTGGAGTGTGTGGTTTAACCTTCTGAACATTAAATTGTAATATGAGAACCGCAAAGGCTGTCGAAATTAAAGAAACAACAATATTGTTTTAAAAGAACATTAGTATTGTAGCTTGTGTTACATAAGTGTATCATTTCTCGGACAACAGTGATGTTTCATCCAGAATGCTATATAATTCACGGGTTAACTCATTAATCAGTGCCCCAAAATTAGGTTACACCGCGGCCGGCGCATAAGCATGGCGTGCCAAGATCAACGGTGAACTATCGTCACTCCACCTTCCACAGCTCCTATGAAACCGTGAAAAATCGTCTGGAAAAATATGTCATCGTATTAGTTCGAGCGAGCCGTCATTTTATGTGCACAAACGACATTTAACGACCTCACCGGTCAATCAAATTTCGCATCAAAGACGATGTCAAATGATTTGACTGCTTACCTATTGAGGTTACGTGTAGCGCCACTGCAATGCATTATTCTTGCTAAATGACCGTCTACTTGCGTATGTACGATGTCGTCGCTGCCGTATGTTCTAAGTTTTCTAACTAGTTGAATGGATGCACGAACACGCTCGCGTCTGCCAGGTGTGAGTGTGACTATTTGCATTCGAGAGCCTTCGCATGTACTGCAATGTTTAAAGTAGGTTTAGTTCCCGCGAAGGGAAGTGCACAAATAGATACGCTGAATAGTGCACTCGACGTGAAGACGGCTCGTTTCGTCCTGGCTGACGCGTCGGCGTCGGCGCTACATGTGGGCGTGACGTTGTGAGGCAGCTCGACTAGAACGCGTAGAATTTCGGTAACGGATGTTATGTTTGGGCGGAAATTTTTCACATAAACCATCGACGTCCGCGGAGTAGCAGGCTTTGCTTGTGTTGCCAACTATGTCAACTGTGCCAAACAGTGGACTCATTCATTTGTATCTAATCAGTGGGCGACCTTGTTCGCGAATTGTTTCGTCTGTCGGAGGATCCCGGCCCCTGCGTTTACTCTTTAACTGGTGGTCGAGGTCGGTTCTTCCATCAATTGCGTTGATTCCTGCGCTTCCCGCGGAGCGGAGGTTTCTGGGTGTTGTTCAGTGACCACATGATGTTCTCACGTCAACTAAACGTATTAGCACTTACGTGCGTCTCGTAGTGGTTTTCCAGTAATTAAATGTTATCGTGGGATGAGATCTCATTGTCACGTCTTTGTAGTAAAATATAATTTTATTTGTAAATACTTGAGACTGGACTTGTTGGTTTATATCCTTATGGGTTTCTTGGTATTGGGTTTTTAAGTTCAATTCCATGCTTAAGAGTTTATTTTGTTTTTTCGTAATTCCGGGCACTACTAACGGCAAAATATTTAAGATGTTGATTCAAAACCGGCCAAGTGCGAGTCGTACTCACACGCACACAGGGTTCCGTAGCACCAAACAATAAAATAAATATATTTTGAAGGCTCATTCATATGTTGTATTGTTTTACATTCAACAGCAAAACTAAATTTGATTTTCATAGTATATCAATGAAAAACAATGTTACTGCTGCAGTTTGATGAAAAAGCCCCATATCTCAAAAACTAAACATCAAATCTTATTCTAACCAATTTTGGTTGAACATTTTTATTTACGTTCTACAATCCTACATTTTTTCAGAATTTTCCTCCTCTTACTTTAGAAATTAGAGGGGGGACACACATTTTACCACTTTGGAGGTGTCTATCTTTCAAACGATTGACTTTGAGAAAAATGGTTTATAAACCTCAATGTCATTTTAAAAGACCTATCTATAGACACCCCGCACGTGTAGGTTTGATGAAAAAAATATTTTTTAGCCCCCCTTAATCTTTTATTTTTCTTATTTTTGTATAAAAATCGTAAAGCGGTTCACAGAATACATCTATTACCTACTAAGTTTCAACTGTGTAACCCTTACCCTCACTCACCTCACACAGTGACAAGGTGCAGAAGGCTAACACTGGACTACTGCAGGGTGAGCTGTGCACCCTTCCACAGTAGGGCTTTGTTTCGTAAATGCTTTAGCGAAAAGTTGTTATTTAGTGTCTAAGATATAAATATGATCCTTCTGTTCTTATTATTGCTATTTGCTGTGCGATACCTATTGCCACAAGACAACAGTCACAAGTCCATGCAGGTAACAGTCGAAAGAGATTGGAAGGACAGCCGTGTGTGCCCAACTAATGGACGCATTAGCGGAGTGTTTGCTTCAATACTTCATTAGCTATGTTATGTGAGCCAATTTGTACGTTGGCTCGGAAATTTGCATTCGGAAACACTAAGCTGACTGTGGTAAAAAAAATCTTTCAAATATGACATCTTTTATTCGAGAGAAACTACACAAGAAAATGTTCAATCGCATGAAAAGGAATTGGTGTGCCCTTATGCGGCGGCACGTACTCCACGCTCAACATGGATAGGAGCTAATAAGAGCAGGCGTCCATCTCAATTGGCGCGTATTACATAACCGCCTCCCGCCACGCACTGCTGCCCGAATCTCATTTCCCCCCTTGTGAGTGTTCATAGCTTTACGTCGTTTAGGCCACTACTATGAGAGCGAAACCTTTTTTCGTGTCTTGGTATGTTGGAAGAGGCCGGCTTGCCGCCATCGAAAATGGGCGTACGATTATTCCGCAGGATAGCTTAGTCACAGTAACCTCTTGTTGCTTCCTACTTAGAACCTACATTACGAATGGAACTCGGAATTATTAGGTCCAGTTTAATTGGATTTTGTCATCAAGGATATCCCTGATGACAAAATCTGATGCAACGCTAGCATATGCTAGCGTTGCAGCATTTTGGATTACCTGATTGACACCAGTAAATGAGATCTTTAAATATTACCAACTGTTACTAGCTTTCCCTACACGCCGAATAGATTAGTGTTCAATTGATTGAAATCTCTTCTCATTGCAAAATTGTGTAGAAAGCAGACACTTTATTTGGTAAAAAGTTAAGTTACATTCCATTGGTGATTTGCATTACGTTGACTTAGAGGAAGCGATACTCACCTGTAAATTCAACAAACGAATATTGATTGTTTAAGGTGACAGATCGAATTAAGTCGATACCAAACGCGATCACTAATCTTTTGCATCTAATCGTTGGACGTAATGCTGAATATAGGTGAATGCGTCAGCTAATTGGAACCGCTCGTGTGCCATGCCATATGCTCTGTTGAATCTATCTTCAAGTTACAAGTGAAGAGATCTAATTTGCAGTAGTAATGTATGCGCTTCTACTACTGCGCCTGTTTACTTGAACTCTGTAAGTTAAGGTGCGGTCAAACCGACCGGAACGAACTCCAGACCACGGATTTGTCAAATAATTTACTTAAGCATCTGTCAAGTTCCAGTGTCCGCAGCCAGTCCGCAGTCCGTTCCAGCCGCTCTACAGTGTTTAAGTGAAACCAGTTGCCCAAAACAACATCCGCTCGCGTGAAGACTGTGGTAGGTGAAGTTTAGAAAAACGTCAACATACCAAATTTCGCTAAGATATTGTGCGTTTGGACTGTGAGCTACAAGTATAGCAAGCAACACGGCATCAGAATAATTCAGGCATGAAGTCATCGAGTTTGATTTACCTCATACAGTCAATACCGTAAGCTAAAACAAAGAACAGTCTTGTAGATTATAAACAGCAGCGCCAAATCTGCTCTTCGATAATTATGTGTAGTTCGTTCTTTGTTCACTGATTTGTATGAACCTTCTGCATGACTCGTTGGTCGCCGCAAGCTGTATCACCCAACATTGATGAATGTGCGCCTGGGCGCGGGCCCGCTTTGATCCCACTCCCAGACCAATCGAGCAGATGTGACCCGCGGAGGGTTGACTATATGGCGAACGATCTTTAAACAACTCACCACAAAGTGACTATTTATAACTGGCTGTTCTAGTTTCACTAACTATTTAGTTACTTATAAAATAGAATAGTTTTATTAAGTCGAGAGTTGTTAGCGTACTGTAATCTCGCCTAACGCAAGCTTGCGTTTCTCACACCTGTGTATTAGTGGGACTTTTTCCTTATCACTTATCAGTCCTATGTCTGTGTGTACTGTGTAGTACCTACAGCATGTGACGGGCATTCTCCGTACATTCATTCGGACAGCGTCATTGTATATATTCTGTAGTCGGACTGGACTTGTGAGTGGTGTCTGGTCTCCCGCAGCCCTAGCCGCGCCGCCCTACGCAAGGATTCCGCTTTGATATCACATTTCCGTTCATAACGTAATCCGCTGTGTCACGCGCCGCTCGCCGCACAGTCCGTCCACTGCGTGATCAACTCTACGTTTGAAGTTGAACTCCACTAACCTGCGCGGATGACCTTTCCCTTCTATTTATAAAAACTTGTTGTGGTTTCAGAATAGAACGGTTTGCCGTTCGTTGAAATAAAACAAACGTTCATTATAGTATTACAGTAAAACATTTCTCTCGGAATTGTTTAAATGCTGCCATTTATCTTGTGTCATTAGAGCGACGAGCGTTCTATTCTACAGAGAAGCGAGTCAAACAGAAACATGCATGAGAAAGCACGCGCAACGTTTAATTTATCACAAGCTCTTTCAATGCTTTCTCAACAAATGTTGAGCATACCACAAGGAGGTGTACTGAGACCAATAGTCAAAACATACGTGTGCGGAACTTAAAGCAGCCATGAGTCACATAGCACAATACGGTAACAGCAATAACGTGTGCTGTGAACATTATGTATTAATGTAGCATGTTCCCCGGGCGCGGGCGGCGCGTCATCCGGGTCAATTGGACCAGTTACGTAACATTATGGATCACTATCACTTGCGTTCAGCTGAGCTCCGTGTGCGACTGTGCGCGACTGTCGGTGCGCGGGGAAATAAATGATTACTGCCTTGGAAGCTCCACGCGTTAGCATAACGAGTTAGGGTTCGCGAGCACATGAAGCACACCGTGTACGATGTACGCAGATACGCACCCCGCAAAGGAACCCCACTGAATAAGTCAAATGATAGTCGTGGGCTAGCCAGGTGTTCGACGAAGTTGACTTCATACAAGATTCTGTATGAGATATGATCATTTTTTCTCCGGTTGAATCATACCAACTAATCAATTCAAACAATCAATTCCTTAGGACTTCTAAAAAATCGTCATATTCTGTGAGGTGGTCTCGTTGCTCACCTGTGTTCCACGTTCAAGTTTTATTTTATTTTACTCGATACAGAGAGTCGGCAGTCGGCACCGGGCTCGTAACGACTCAGCTAATGACGTGTGATGGCGTGTGCATGTCGTTACCGCCGCGCCGCGCCGACCCTTCGGCATTCGGTCAAGCAGCCGGGCGCGCCTGTCTTTGCCCGCGAGAGACCCGCGCCCGCACCTCGGGGCATGCTTTGTTCTTGTGCTCCTGCGCTCATTGCGCCGGCTCTTTGTTCACTCAACTGTCTTGTCCCAAATACTTGTCTCTTAGCTAATCGAATGTAATGGGGTCATTAGTACTACACACATACACAAAGGAAGGGTTTCTAATCGCGCTGCACTTTTTAGCTAGCATCGAAGCAAACGTTTTGTTGTGATAAATCGTAATCTTATCAGCTTATCATTCCAAGAATCTTCAATAGTATTTGGTTCGGTTATATTTTACATCGTTCCTTTCTCAGTTTCGAAGGGAACTCTTGAACGTAATACCAGATGTAATCTTCGCCCAATCAATAATTAAGTTGGCGACGTAATTGATAGCGGTCGATACATTGCGGGGTGGAAAGGATGTTTCGTAACAGTCAGTGCTCAGCCGGCGAGCATGGTATCGCGATCGCGTCGTCGTGGTGCCCTCGCGATGATGAATGATAATGATTCTGGTTGGCGATACAATGCTGGAGATAGGTCTCGGCTTTTCGCTCCAGACTACAGATAGACAATATTTATTTGATAGATTGTCTAAACGACTAGTAAGCTTCCTATTTCTCTGCCACCAGCCACTGGTCGTTCTTTGTAAGACATGACCAATAGGCCTCGCCGCGTGCTGACTATTCTCTGAGAATGTACCTTATCTGTCTTCAGTTCTCTATCGGATAAACTCTATGGAGCAGCATATCTAAAAAACCCCGATTTCGTCACTGATTCACTTACAGATGATCGTCAAAATTCTTAAGATACTTCCTGAAGTCCTAGAAAGTTGAAATTTGGTAAAACTCGGCCAAGCCACATAATTATTTTGACTAAGGTGTACGAAGTTAGGGCTTGTAGAGTTAGAAGCTTGGCACTACATGAGATCTGATAACTTTTTGACATTGCGAGCTATAAGGTCTCGTCTTGGCAACATTTCACATGAGAATGTTTTTGGTGGGATCTACATTAGAGCAATATTCTGATCCGCCGATAGTGTCAGCTGCTCCAACGGCTAATGCCTTCAGTACTAAACTACTTTGACCACCCTCGCACTATCTAAATGATTACGTACTCCTCCACTAATGTTGTAATATCACATTTTGCTAGCTAATGATGTGTTTCATTGATAACGAACGATAAAATTCATTTAATATCCATATCTCCGAGAGATAAGGATATGGGATATCTATAACTATCTACTTGTAGCAGTCATCCGGTTATTTGTGTACGCAAACGTGATAGAATCGTTAACTACAGCTGTTGCATCTACTCTGCTAGGTGTTGTTCTACACAAGGCAATGATAAATAATAATCAATTTACTAATGTGTCAGAGGACACGACAATAGCATGTGTCACAAATTGAACGTTGTACTTCGAAAAGTATGTTTCAATTCAAAATAGACGTGTTTGCAAAGGTGCATTTATTAGCGATGATAGTTTACATATAGAAGACTAGCAGCGCTCCGCGGTTTTCCCGTTCCCGTGAGAATTTTAATTATTTAGAGCTTCTCTGTATACGACATTTGATGCTATGTTATTATGGGGTAGTAAAATGTATTGTTTTTCGGGAGCTCCAACTCGAGATAGGTCAAACATACAGTTGGCCATGAGTAAAACACTCTTTTCCTAAGTCTATCCCTACTAAGACTACTGAAGACGTTTGAATGGTATTGGCAAATCGGTAGGGATCATAGGTATCCGGGGTATGTGCGCTATCTGACCGGCTGCAGGGCCAGTGATTATGGTCGCTACAATGATATTGTCCCTCAATTCCTATAAAAGAAGTCTTGTACCATTGCACATTGTCATGCTAGGAGGGCTTACATTTCCTAATAGCATTATAGTTGTTACAATTTTTAGCGTTAATTCATGTGGCGGAAGTCCAGACGGGTTATGAGCATTTAGAAATTCCTGTGGGTAATGTAATGTGTCTGCGCTGCGCCTTGGTAACGCCTACTTACCGTTTGGTAGAATTTGCGTCCACTGTATTTTTTTAAAGCGTTTTTAATATAAAAAATATAAAATTCATAATATTAAAGTTAAAAACTATTATTTAACGTACATTGTATATTTTGTTAATAGACTAAACGTAGGACAGTTTGTTCAAACCGTGACATTTTTTTTACTTAGAGAATTTTGATCCCGTCTTAACTTCTAAACGAAAAGTTCGATCCGAATAATTTAAAGTGGAATTTAATGTACTTGATTAACCTTAATTATCAACCATGTAAATGTATAAGGATTAATATCATGGTACAAATGTCACCACTATTCGATTCCACCCGTATTTGAACTTAATAATTTCAACAAAAACTTAAATAGGCATATACCATCGAAGACTTTTTTGTGAACAATCGTGAGTACTATTAATATATAGAATACTATTTTATATATTATCATCAATAGTTTTCCGAGGCTTTTATAGGCAACATTTACATACCTTGGGTTACATTGTTCCATTATAAGTAGGGATCTCTATTTTTTTTTGAAAATAAAATGTAGCATAATATTACTCGGTAAAGATGTACCTTTCTAATGGTGAAAGAATTTTTAAAATCGGTCGAGTATTTGAGTTAAATCGTAACAAACAAAAAATCAAATCATTCCTCTTTATAATATTACTTTACAGTTAGATGTATGCCGATGTATGTGATGCTGATGTATGGAGATGGACTGCCTCGTTGGTGTAGTGGTCGCAAGCGCGACTGTTGTGCTTGCTGAGGGTTCGATTCCCAGGCAGTGTTATTGGGCTTTTCCATCAGGAATTTCTCAGTAGCAGCCACGGAGTCTGGATTTGTGCCGGTCGATGGCGATAGACTCGCCGCCTGACGTGTGTTACTTGTTAGGTACACCTCTGACACCTCTGCCTAACCCTTCGGGGATTATTCGTGATGTTATGTATGTAGAAGATGTATTGCAGTGTGTCACGTGTTCTAGTAGCGCTGGGGCGGTGAGTCATGTGTGGTCGGTTGACATGCGGAGCGCGCCCCGGCGCGGCGAGCGGCGCGCGGCGCGTGCTCCATGAATACACAATGCTACAGCAGTACAGCGCCGGTACCGGTGTGCCCAACCTACGAGCATGCGACTATGACTGTGACACTGTGTACCGTTACTTTATTATATTACAGGAACGGCTTTGGGCATTCATCGACTCGACGTGCACGTATTTACAGGCAACATGTTATTACGTGAACATTGTTGTACAGCGAATCTCAGTGTCGGTGACGCCTCGGGTCTAGTGCTACATCTCCGTCTGTTACTGCTCCTTTTGTTAATATGGCTGTTGGAGGCTTATATTTTTTTATTATTGTGCTTACTTTTTAAGGTATGGTCATTTTTTAAAGCTGCCGAAAACCCTAATAATAATCTTATTGTCCAAACCCAGGAATAAATCAACGTTCGGGTGGAATCCGACATTTGACGAGCGTTCTTCACACATTTTCACGATAAAGCCGAATTCGTATCCTGAGCTCGAGTCACGTTTGTGCTTCATTTCCGTATGATCAATACCAGTTCCGCTCATACACTTCAAAGTTCGCATAAAAAGTAACTCGCAGTTCACTAATACCGCCAAGTTTCACTATGACGTTGTAAGAACATTCCATGTTGGTTGCGATTTTCCCGTTTCGCACTTTTGTTTTCGGTTCTCCGATCACTATTGGCCCAGTTAAAATGCAGTATGCTGACTTTGAAGCCGTAAATAATATATAAACAGCCACTTGTCTATCGCAGCAGTCGGAAGCAACGTCCGCGCACAGTTCGCGGCAGGTGTGTTCAACTATTAATAATTCAGACGCATTGCATCGCGGAAACGCATTTCGTACACATCCGGCACACTAGACTCCACTTGGGCAGTGGCCAACCGTTCTGTCACTTGCTAGTAGTTTTCCTTCTTCTGATGATTGCAAGGCCTGCGCCTACACAACAGCAACTGACGAAGGAAGTTAGCCGGCTAGCTCGACAGAATGCCGAAGAACGGGTGTTTCAGTGTAGTAAGATCAAACACACACAGGCCGTGTTCAAAAATTATCCTTACAAAGTTGGCCTGTATAATAGAGAAGTTTATCTACATAAAGTAAAAATAAAAAACCAGCCAAGTGCGAGTCGTACTTACACGCACATAGGGCTCCGTAGGACCAAACAATATAATAAAACTATTTGGAAGGCTCATTCATATATGTTGTATTGTTTTACATTCAACAGCAAAACTAAATTTGTTTTTTATAGTATTGTAATGAAAAACAAAGTTACTGCTGCAGTTTTATAAAAAAAATCCTATATCTCAAAAACTAAACATCAAACTTTATTCAAACCAATTTTGGTTGAAAGTTTTATTTACTTCTTACTTTAGAAATTAGAAGTGGGTGAACACACATTTAACCACTTTGGAAGTGTTTATCTATCCGCACGTAAAGGTTTGATGAAAAAAAAAAATGTTACCTAGTTAATATCTTTTATCTTTTTTTTGTATATAAATCGTAAAGCGGTTCACAAAATACATCTACCTATAAGTTTCACCTGTGTAGTCCTAATAGTTTCGGAATAATGTGGCTGTGGTGTGACATACACGGTCAGACGGACAGACATGGGGAATCTATAAGGATTCCGTTTTATGCTATTCGGCTACGGAACCCTAAAAAGGAAGCTGAAGACACTTTCGATTTGATCTGCACAAGCTACCGGTGGTTAGGGCTCCAGAGACAGGAACCTCACAATGCGAACCGTATCGAGGAGTATTGCCTTCTGAATCAGGCCTTTGATCTAACCGCCTAAGGAGAGCCTCGAAAGATGGTCGTCGAGGCTCTTGGCCAAAAGGCCATTAACCGTTACGACCATCGGTCAATGATTACATAGTTCATGTCCCACATGTCGACAACATCGTGTGCTACATCAAGATACTTTTTGTATCATTGAGGGACAGTGATGAGTCAAGAGGGACAGTGATGTCAACAATCATTGCACGGAGCTCTCCGTGATCTATTATCACCACAATATCAGGTTTATTTGCTAAAAATTGCCTGTCTGTGATGATAGGTTGATCCCAATATAATGTGGCATGACCGTTCTCGTGAACTGGATCGGGTACATACATGTAGTAGGTACTTCATTAAATCAGAACCCACAAGGTTGTATTGTAAGGCAAGCTGCTGGTGGATAATCCTAGCTACTTGATTGTGTCTGTGCAAGTACTCACCGTTAGCAAGACGAGAACAACCGAAAACAATATGTCGGATCGATTCACCGGGACGGTGGCATGCCCGACAGATGTCAATCGGACCGTCCTTGACAATGTATTTCCGATAATTGTTCCTCATGATAAATTCATCCATTATCGCACAGACGAAACCTTCGGTTTCCCCAAAGAGGTCATCGAATCGTAGCCAGGATACGGACGGCAAGAGGTCTACATCAGGCCCATGTAGAGCCCGGAAAAAGCGTCCGTGTAGCTCCTTGCTCGGCCATACCTCCCTGCGGTCATTAGTATCGAATACTACAGGTTTGCGTCAGTTCTCGTCAGCCAAGGAGAGTGGGGTGAGGCCCTTGTCCACTGCGACCACATCTCGGTGCATCTCCACGTCGGTTTCGAGAAAGTATTTTCTAAGACTGTTAGACTGCATACCTCGCGGTTGTGAATTTAAGTAACCACGACCTCCGGACTTTCGCGGGATAAACAGTCTCATCACCGATGACCGTGGGTGATGTAGTAGTAGTGTGTGCGGACCCTCCTATCCAGGGCGTCAAGTTCCGTCTGAGTCCATTTGAGTATGCCGTAAGAATACATCAAAACCGGCATAACCCAACCATTCAAGGCGCGCACCTGATATTTGATTAATGAGTTTGTCTCATCAGACTGTCAAGATATAGTCGATTTCCGTTAGCGGTTAGTCTCAAAAGAAATGATGACATTGAATGTGGCATAAATGCTAGGTGTATGGTATTTTTGCCGCATGATCGCGTGCAGTCGTCCGTCTGCAACGCCCCTCGGCGTGGCGCGGTCGTTGACCCCGCGGCTCGTCCGCGCCGCCGCCGCGCCGTCGCCGCGCCTCTGCCGCTTCTGTGCGAACAATCTCGCTTTGCTTTTATTTCAATCACGAATGTATTCGACAATGTTTTTGTTCCAATGTAATTCGATCATCCCAGTTACAATGTGGAACGAAGGACAACATAAAACGCATTTGTTTCGATGGAGTCGGGTTACAGTTTTCAGTACATTGTATGTCGAGGATTTACTTGCACATTTTTTATTTGTTATGCATACTATACAAAATATGTAACGTGCTTTCATCCATGCACTACCAGCTATTTGCTAAAATATTACCAATATTATTGTTTGCATTGAACCAAGGAGCAAAACATTAACTCCGGTTTAAATAGTAAACAAACCGTAAAACCATTTTTTTTTCCAGAAGATCAACTGCTTAAGAGGCCGGCGACCGATGCGTTTTTCATACAAACGTAATACCAAAATAACTTGTAAATCAAAAACATTCTTAAGGTACTGTCTCTTTATTCCGATTGGAATACAAAATATCTAGGTTCCCAATGAAATATTTTGAAAGGACAATGATATAAAGACGAGATATGAGGAATTTAAAATTTCTATAGAAAACTTATTTTTCTCATAACTCTTGTTTAAATCAGTGTCCATTCAAAATATTTCATTGGGAACCTAGATATTTTGTATTTCGATCGGAATAAAGAGACAGTACCTTAAGAATGTTTTTGATTTACAAGTTATTTTGGTATTACGTTTGTATGAAAAACGCATCGGTCGCGGGCCTCTTAAGTTGATCTTCTACTTATTTGACAAAACCATTCCACGGTAAACCATTCTCCGTCACTACGGAAGTACGGAGCGCACTTATCCCTGTGAGCGCCGCGCGCGCGACGCATAGCGACAACATGTCGCGCGTCTGCTCAATCTGTCTCAACAATCGTGTTCGTTTTGTGGCTCTGTGTACATCATGTTGTTTTTACCCGCCTGCGCGACGCAAAGGAGGGTAATGTGTTTATCAGTCTATGTATGTATGTTCCTATGTGACGTTGTAAAGACCAAAAGTCTAGGCCGATTTTGATGACTCTTACGTCAATTGATTCGTCTTATCCTTGCGAGTGTCACTGAAGACATTACATGATATCAAAATTCACCACAGCGATAACCAGACGTCATATAGTAAAATGAAAAAAGAAAATCTCGAAGAACTACGTCAAGAGCTATTCAATAGGGGGAAAAAAATGATATTTTTTTTAGGTTCCTTTCATCATTTTTCATTTTAAATAACAGTCACGAATAACCATTTAACATTTTTAAAACAACCATTCTCGCTAATTTTAAATATACTTTAGTGTTTCGTTATTTCTTCCAGTAGGATCGAGTAAGTAGGGTATCAAAATGAAGGGTTCTCTAAGGTGATCACATAAATATGAACAACTTATAAGTTTAAAAGTATTTCAAAGTGGCAAATCGTATAAAAAAGGTAGAAAATCGTATACAGGGCGTCCCTCGGCTATGCCACACGGAAGGAAAGTACTTTAAATATTGTATAAAATACTTTGTATTATACTATGTAATATTGTTGCTCTTTCGGTCAAAGCTAATTTGTTTACCTAGGTATATATAGTTGTCTGTATACTTGAGAGTCTCCTTTTCAACATATATTGTTCTCTTAGTACTGTTAGTCATCACCATTGTTTTGGATAGATTCATTTCCAAGCCTACTAGTTGACTGGCGACATTGAGTGACTCTATCATGTGTGTCTATCATGTGTGTTCATTCTGATCCTGTTTCTGACAAGAGGACCAAGTCGTCTGCAAATCTTAGATGACTTAGATAGGCTTCATCGATCTTAATACCCAGACCTTTCCAATCGAGTTGGCTGATAATTGACTCCAGTGTTGCTATAAACAGCAGAGGAGCAAGAGGGTCGCCTTGTCTGACTACCCTTTTCACCGGAAACCATGGCCCAGCTGTCTCTAGTTTTACTCTACTCTTGCTATTATTGTATATACTTTTGATTACACAGATATATTCTTATTCTACTCCTTGTGTTATTAGTCCTATATGCTGTCATGTGATACGCAGTCGAATGCTTTTTTGTAATCGATATATGCAATGTAGAGTGGTTTATTTCTCTCTCGATATTTTTCTATGAGAAGTTCTATTGTGTGTATGTGATCGATCGTTGAGTATCCTTTTCTAAATCCTGCTTGCTCGATAGGTTGACGCGTTTCTAGTGTAGAGTTTATCCTGTTGTTTATTATTGAGGAGAAGAGCTTATAGATGGCAGGTAACAGGCTTATTGGTCTGTAGTTTCCGATGTCATTTGGGTCTCCTTTTTTGTAAATAAGAATAATGTCAGACTTAGACCATTGCGTGGGTGTCTCTCCTGTTTCAATAATGAGGTTGAACAAGTCCGTTTTGTGGGTGGTTAGGGTTGTTGAACCAATTTTTAGTATTTCGTTAGTTATGCCGTCAGAACCTGGGCTTTTCTCTATTGTTTGTTTGTTGCTTCAGTTTTTTCAATCGAGTTTTTTAGTTTTTCGACTACTTTTTAAAGAAACATCAGTTGACCTCGTCGTCGACACAGCATTCGCTATTTTCAGTCGGCGCCACAATTATTGTTCTTTTATTGTTCGGTTTGTCTGCCCGTCTCAGTTCTGTGATTGAATATTACTAGCTCGTGTATTACTATTTCGTGTAGTAACGATAACGTGTTTAATACTACAAATGACATTGATCCATTTCTTCGCGTATTGTTATCGTAATGGAACTTTTATGGCGCATATATACGTTCCATTACTCTATGAACGTGGATAGTGTATTGAGGTGTGGCACCGATTCGCAAATTCTCATAGAAGCGTAGGACTGTTGTATTGTACTGTAGGTGTATTTAAAGTTCTAGTATACAGTATGCGTGACCCAATTCTTCCGTTCATTTTATTTAGCCGGATGGCCGTAAATAATAACGTGAACGATTCTTGTACTAAATCCACGCGTGAATCAGTTGTGTGTACTGTGTATCGTTTCCGTTTTACGTAATGTGGTTTTGGTAATCAAAGCATAAACTCGTCGATATAATTTACTTGTATTTTGGAACACATGTGCTAGTGCGACGACCACCATGTGCACACCACGCAATGTATTGATTGAGCAATAACAACATGCCCGTGTATTTTTTCACAGTTGTTTAAATGGAATCAAATTGTTTCCTTCTGGCCCACCTTTCATCTTGCACCGCATGCCCTATCACCTGCGCACCTGATGACCTACTGACAGCATCAGTGAGCGGGGTTCGCGTGGCTGAGTTTTGGGCTAAACACATTTGAACTTTTTGCCATCGACACGCTAAGAAGGACATATTTCTTCATCACCTAGAATCTAGGCAATTCAAAAATCGGAACCGACTTCATAATATTGTGATTTTTGTACAAAAGCATCCTATCGGGTAGTTTATTTATTTATTTAATGCACAATGTACACAATCATAGGTACACATTAGTCATGATCTATGGGTCTACCTACAGGTGCGTCTACTTCATTACACAAACATCATGCTTATTTAATTTTCAGTTTCCTGAGATAAATCCTTAAATGTATATATTACTGCAACACTGCAAGCAAACCAAATAGCAGGCAGGAGCAGTTGTTAGGGTTCCGTAGCAGAATGGCAAAAAACGGAACCCTTATAGATTCGCCATTTCTGTTGTCTGTCTGTCTGTCTGTCCGTCCGTGTATGTCACAGCCACTTTATTCCGAAATTATTAGTACTACACAGTTGAAACTTGGTAGGTAGATGTATTCTGTAAACAGCTTTACGTTTTTTGTACAACAAAAAAAAGTTTCAAGGCATACATGGAGCTGAAACTATTTCTTTTATCTACCCTGGGGTGTCTATAGATAGGTCTTTAAAAATGACATCGAGGTTCCTAAACCATTTTTTCTCAAAGTCAATCATTTGAAAGTGGTAAAATTTGTGTCGCCCCTCCCTCTAATTTCTAAAGAAAAAGGAGGAAAATTCTGAAAAAATGTAGGATTTAAGAACGTAAAAAACTTTCAACCAAAATTGGTTTGAATAAAATTTGATGATTATTTTTTGAGTTATGGGACTTTTTTTATCAAATTGCAGCAGTAACTTTGTTTTTCATTAAAATACTATGAAAAACAAATTTAGTTTTGCTGTTGAATGTACCTACAACATATGAATGAGCCTTCAAAATATTTGCATTATATTATTTGGTGCTACGGAACCCTATATGCGTGTGAGTACGACTCGCACTTGGCCGGTTCTTTTTCTATTATAATAACGTAACATTAGTACATCAAAACATCACTGGCGTATTGAATACAAGAAAGCATCCGTTGCGTAGTTTTAAAGATCTAAGCATACATAGGGACAGACAGCGGGAAGCGACTTTATTTTATACTAACTAGTGGTAGTGTTAAAGCTCAAATACTAAAATGACTGATTAAACATATTTGTTAAAACAGTGGAAAATAAAAAGACAAGATTTTAGTAAAGAAAATATGCAGAAATATAAAGAATGTATACAAAGTGTTTTCTTCTCCGAAATATACAAAACTGAAAATCCAAATACAGCATAAGTCAAAGTCAAAACATTTATTGCGAACTTAGTGAACAGTGTGGTCTTGTGGTCTTGTGGTGTACAATGTGTTTATAGAACAATTCATATTTCTATACATATAATTTATGCTCTCCATTTATAGAAATAACCATCAGAAACAAAAGGAAACCAAAATGGATATCGCGCGGAATTAGAATCTTTAGTAAAAAAAGATGCTAATTTGGAAAAATATTTTTTCATTTTTTAAAAAATGTTGCCGCCACTAGTAATTTCTTCTGTATAGTGGGTGCGTTTACAAACATTTAAATCTCACCTAAACAGCCAGACCCGGAACAACTACCTGTAGGTCATACAAATATTTGTCCCGTGCGGGGATCGAACCCGCGACACGCATCGCAGCAGTCAATGGCTAAGCCACTGCGCCAACCGTGCCGTCACGAAATCGAAATAATCAAAATAAAAAACCTATGCCAAACGCTATAAACATATAACGAAATTAACACAATGAGCTCAAAACATTCACAATATAAAAACAGCAACTAATAAATCGAAAGCCACATGGGCAATTATAAACAGAACAAAATTGAACAAGCCGATTTCTTCCATAAAAATAGGTGATAAAACTAACTCAACCACAGCAGATAACAAATGCCTTTAACAATTTTTTGTGGATAAAATTAAACCTTTATCGGACTCAGGTGAGAAAATATATTTTAATCAACAACAAGTGAATACACCATACGGTATACAACTTCAAATAAGTGTCGCGCATGATGGGATATCCGCAAACAAAATAATCATGTCGCTTATAATATTTGTCATCACCTGAGCAACATTCTAAACATTTGTATAAGCACAGGAATATACCCAGACAATCTAAAAACGGCAATAGTAGAACCATTATTTAAAAACGGGCCAAGTGCGAGTCGGAGTCGCGCATGTAGGGTTCCATCGTAGTATGCGAGCCCCCTTTCATTTTTAATTTATTTTTTGTTTTTATTGCTTTCTTATGTTTTCCTATAATCTAGGCAAAGAATTTTTTTTTGTATTTTTTTTTCCAAATTTTCGGCCCTGTAGTTTCGGAGTTCAGGGCGGGGAATGGTCAATTTTCGCCTATTTTCTTAAATAACTTCAAAACTATTAGAACATTATATGAAACGCTCACAATGAGCCCTTTCATTTGTTATTTTATGTAAACATCTATACAAATAAATAAAATTGGGCCGGTCGAAACCGAAAAATGGGACCTTCAAACCCTCGGCTCAAGGGCTACGGGCCCCACTTATGTTCACCTTCTAACTAGTCCAAACAAAGTTACGAAGTCAAAAATTGTGTTCCAAACATTTCCCTCTATACCTTTTTTTGAGCATTCGTTGCCTGGCCTAAACGAAGACAAAATGAAGCCGGTCTGTGCAATTTACTGCGACATGACCCAGGCTTTCGACTACGTTAATCATGACATTCAGATCAGTAAATTAGAAGCGCATGGCATCAGGGGAAACATACGAGAACTCATAAAAAACCCCAACCTACTTAAAAATTCGTAAACAATAAACAAACAATTCCAAAATAAAAAAACATCTCGACTAAAAAAAAAGAAATATACAAATCAGAACAACTAAAGAAAAGTGACACACGGAGTCCCACAGGGGTCCCTCCCATATTGGGTCTCATAAATAAAAAAAAAGGTCTTTTTGTTTCCTGTAAGCCTTAAAAAACATTTACACAATACTTTTATAATGTTAGTGAGACACTAATGTTAGTTTTTTAACTTATACCCATTTATTTTTAATTTTTTTATGTTGTTTTTTTATAGTAACCCCTTGTTAGGGTTTAGGCCTCCTCCAATTTCTTCCATTTCTCCCTGTCCTGCGCTGTTCTGGTTCAGTTTTTCCCCGCTACCGATATTATGTCATCCACCCATCTTTTTTGTGGTCTGCCCACTTTTCTCTTTCCTTGTGGACCGGTCCATTTGGTAGGTACACTTTAGAGTCCACCTCTGGTCGGTGTATCTTGCTACATGGCTGGCCCAGTTCTATTTTAGTTTTAGTGCATGATGTAGCGCAACTGTGACGTAATTTGTGAATTTTCCTTAGGTTTAATATACTTCTTTCCATTGCTCGAAGACAAGTATTTATTTGGTCCCTTACTATTCATTATTTACATAAATGATTTACCCAGAATAACAAATTATCTAATATCACTTTTTCTTGATGATGACAGTACAGTCACCATAAACTCTAACAATAAAGATAATTATGAGAGCATATTAATTACTGAAACAATAACATCAATAATGAAATGGTTAAATAACAATTATTTAAAAATTAACCTAGTTAAATAAAACAAAAGTTATGTTTTTATTCGACGTTTAGCATCACCAAATCTCATAATATCAATTACCAAGGATCAGTTTAAAAAAAGTAGACTACAAAACTTGTAGGTGTAACAATTGATAAAAGTCTTAATCGGAAAGCACATAGAGCTATTGAATAAACGAATCAATTCCGCGGCCTGCGCGCTTAACCGAGTTGCTCCCACATAAGCGCTGATGCGCTTCTTACTGCCTACCATGGTATTGTCGGTTCCATATTAAGGTTTGGCGTTAAATTCTGGGGAAACTGTCAATAAAGAAATAATATTTAAGTCCCAAAAAAGGTGCCTTAGGGCTACATTCGGTCTAAAATTTACCGATAGCTGCAAACCATATTTTATTGCATAATATTTATAGTTTGCCTTCCTTATTTTTATATGAAATAGGTAATTTTGTTCAAAATGTCAGATTACCACCCGTCACTCGTCGTGTCGTGACAATCATAGGCTAGTAATAGTTAGGCCGAGCACGGCACTGCACTTTGCTGATAAAAGTAGTTTCTATTTGGAACCAATTATTATCTACATATAATAAAATGCCCAATTTTATTAACCAGTTACCAACTAGACTGTATAAACTACAGCTACACTACAGCATATCGGAATTTTTAAACGAGTAAAAATCCAGTGCATCGGCAATGAATCAGGCAGAAGACGGGTTTCGTGCAATGAAACACACGGTGCGATACACTGTTTCTATCTATTAAACTAACAAATTACTTGAAATTACAATTAACACAATAACACGGGGCACAATGAATCGAATACAGTTCCGATTTCCGGGACTTCTCAACTCCGTTGCGATCAGACATTGAATGTCGTCCTCGCCTCGAGCTGGAAACATCACGGCTCTGTAGAAGCACACTGTGGTGTGGGTAGACTAGGTAGGTCGCGTGATGTCACCACTGGCGAACTTGGGATTCATTTTATATTCGTAGCAATGAACGGATCCGACGACATATTGTATTTACGGTACTTATAACAAAAAAAAAAACATTTTTTTACCCGACTGCCAAGGAATATATTTTCGGGCGTATTGGTGTTCGGCTGCGGCTGGAATGCTGGATGGATTTCGACAGCTTTCGGGAAGTTATATCACTACATAGTATAAAACATAGTCGCGTCCGGCTGTCTGTCCCTATGTATGCTTAGATCTTTAAAACTCGCTACGGATTTAGATGCGGTTTTTTAAAATAGAAAGAGTCATTCAAGAGGAAGGTTTATATGTAAAACATTGCACCAGTGCGAAGCCGGGGCGGGTAGCCCGTTAAAAAAAAAAAACACGCGGGTGAAGGTCGTGGGCAAGAGCTGGAAATTAATAAAATCAACAGGCACTCTTTATTCATCGATTTCAGGAAGTAAGTTTTACTGACTTACGACTGAACTTGCGATGAGTAACAATAACAGTTGGTTTCTACTTAGTAGGCAGGCACTAAGGGCATAGAAGTACTCAGGTCCCACACCCGTCAATAAAAATGAATCAGAGGTCAACCACTATTACAGATAACTAAAACAGTAAATAAAAACGAATATCTTGAAGTTCATAGGGGATATGAACAGAAGGTCCATTCCATTCGAGTATAAGAATACCGATATCTTTAGGCAGTTGGTCAAGGACAAGGTTTTGCCGGCTCTGAGCACTCTCGAGGGTAAGATTACATTGACGTGTCACACAATTCGACAGTCAGTGAGTACAGCTCGTGCATGACATGAGTGCCATAGAATCAAAGACTATACATATAATAAAGAAGTATTCTATGGCAGTATGTAATAGTTTCGCAAATCGAATAGCTGCGTAGAGCAGGGCTGCGTGTCGTAGCCGAAAGAAAGCACTTAGGTCTCGCAGCTGTCGGTCTTCTGTTCCCTGTCGCCGTGCGGTGCCACTAAGAGATACATGTTGCATGTGTGGAGTAATGGCAGCGTGGCGCTGTGGCAGCGGTGACGCGATTGCCCTTGGCATTATTAGCGGCCGCGCTATCAACTGGTGACATCACTGGGCGTCGCGCCCCGCGCCCCACTGGCCGCGCGCTCATCACATGTGTGATCGGCACAACTATCACTTACGAGCGGATCTCACTAGTACGATATATAACTGCTACTTAACGGCAAATATTATATGTATATATTATGCAGTATTTTATCATGCTAATACAATCTGTGAGTGTACTTTCTGCGGAGATAAGATCCGTACAAATAGGCGGTAGCTCAAGGCTGCTGCAGTAGGCAGTGGTGTCGAAAGCGAAACGTGTGATATGGTGGGGCTAACTATAGATACAGTGAAGTAAAGTCCATGCACGTAGCACGTTGCGCAGTCAAAGGTCGTGTCGGCTATTATTAGCATCGCACGCTACGCCGACTACTTCGCCTGCTGCCCAGTTTTTGAGTTACATGACGGGTAGTCAAAAGAAAATTTGGCAAAAAGTAGGACCAAATTTTTGCCATACTGATCTCGATGTTTCATTACGTGGCAAGAACTCGCTGTATTTACCCATATCACTATCTTCTTCATTATTGCCTTCGTGAAACTCATATACCTAACTACGCCAGAGCGCATACTTAGCACTGATAGACAATGTATTAAATATTTTTATGACGGTATCTTCAAATCCCCACGATCGACAATCTCCGCACACAAATAGCGAACAACGCCCCTGAATGAAACTGGCTTGAATTTTTGCACGAGCCGTGCAGCTGTCTGTACATAATAATAGTGAGTCGTGCGAACTGCTGAATGGTTCGTTTTGATGACTTGCTGTTGCTTGTCCATCGCGCCTCTATTTCCGATCAACGTTAGACCGTTACTGCGGGAGCGTGCCCCGGTGCTGCGACATATACAGTCGTCAGTCGTGGCGCTGGAGAAAACCAACTTGTTATTTCTTCACATTGCTTTACATTCAGTCACACGTCTACACAGTTTATTTTTAGTGAATTATTTAAAGTGCCACAGACATTTTAAAGCCTGAAAAAATGGCATTCAATTGAGTTCAGCTACAGAACGTGCATGTCAAACAGCAATAGTTTCATCTGAACAAGTGACACTTGTTGAACTCTGCGAATGATAAGCATCCTGTTGAGTGACGAGTTTTATATAGTTCCACGCCAAGACGCCAGGTGTTAATTTCTCATATGACATCTAAGTATCTAACCTGCTCTGACCTAGGTTTCTCTCGGGCTTTACTGCTCCTTCGACAAAACATAAGTTTATCGTGGCGTCCAATCTGAGCTCTCGTTTGAGTTCTCAGTAGCACAAAAATGAGATCGGAGATTCAGGATGCGATAAGTGCCCGATATTTATTATGTCTAGTCTAGATGTTATAACCTCGTTAATCCAGATGTGACAAAGTGTTTCTGCTTAGTTCCTCGAACTGGGTCTGGGTAAGCTTACATTAGCGTACAAAATGCATCCCGGTTGTCAAGTTGAGGTCGAAATAAGTATGAATTAGTCCAACTCCTCACGGCCTTGCGAGGCGTCACGTAGGTAATGTGTTAGCACAGCTAATAGTGATGTGTGCGGAGTGAGCTAATTGGTGACACCGGCCAATGATAGTGTTTCCCTTTTTTTTTCGGATGGGAAATCTTCAAATAACTCCTCCCGCTCTGGGCTGAGCAGGAGGGAGTGTCAGACTTGTACTGACTAAAACCCATCCATGTTCCTTCTTTTGCCCTTTGTGTTCCAGGACCGCGGTATCTCTTTCGAACAGTCCTGCAACCCTGGCAGGCATCGGTCCTTTTGGACCCCTTCCCGTTTGCTGACATCTCTTTGAGGCGCGCGTGGAACACGATCGCGCCGTCGACACGGCCTGTCGTCATAAGACGGACGGACGGCGAGCTAGCCCATAGCTCACCGTCCACAGGCCCGCGGGATAGTGTTTCCCTTAAAATATATTTTAAGTACATTTGCGACTTTCTGAGTTACTACGATAATTTGAATATTATGACAATGATCCGGACATTGTAAGGCATTTAACCGGCAATGTTATCGTATGTTGTCGTGAATCGGTGTGATCGGCCCGTTTAATGTTCCCATTGTGCGCGCCGCGATCAATGGCCCGTGGCTTCTTTTGTCGGCGCCTCGCCGCGCGCCGCCGCGCTTTATACGCACCGACGTGTAGCTGTACTGCCTCATGTTCAGCGAACCCAGCATCCCGCCCTCGTGGCACACAAGAAAAAGAGCTTTGGACCCGAAAGGGTCGTTAGAGAAGTAAGACACGGTGAGCTTTCATTCTTAATTGGTTAAGTATCAAGTTCAAGTTTTACTCTGAAAGTTACAAAGATAATTTAAACTGAAATCTAGGAAACCCGCGAGCTGTGCGCCGTGCTATTATTGGCCGAAAATTGTATCGAACCTTCGCACTGAGATAACTTTGCAACAGATTCGTGCTCATGTTTTACCTGTTACATAAGTATGTTGACTCGTAACATTTTGTGCTTTTCCTGGAGTATTACGTACATTTCCACAATTTATACGTTCTCGGCTTTTTCCTGCTGCCGCTTGTTCGCTTACTTACGGCGTCATTTTGTGCACAGCAATACATTTTGTAAGTAGGTAGGTACGTATTGTTGTTTTTTATTAATAACTTGCGTATGTTAGTTCATGTTCTGCCATTTGCCTTGAGATAACAGGGCTGTTAACCTCGCCCTTAGCGAGTCTAAACAAGTCTGTGAAGTAATAGGTACTTTGCCAACGTATGTACCTGTCACGTCGCGACAGGCGCATTGTTTACATACACAGCGCGCACATCGTGCTGCTAATTCGAGCGGAGTGTAGTTGTGAATGGAACAAGTGTGCCGACTGTTGCGCAACACTCCCCACACACACACGATGTTTGGCAACAAATATGCGGGTGACGTCACCGCACACTGTACATTGTTGTCATCATGAGCATGCGCTGGACCACAACGTTATCTGTTCCGCGAACAGTAATCAGTTAATCATGGATGCTTTTACGGGGATTTTACTATCGCAGAGATGGTTTCTGATTTTTACGAAATGTCTAGCATTTATAGGCAATCGTAGACTACGCCAAAATGAAATCATTCAGTTACTTTAACTTTTTTGGTAATGTGAAACGATCGTATGAATTTGTTAGACATAATGTAATTGTATTGTATTTATAAGTATGTTAGTATATTCTTAAAGGGTATGAGTACGTATTTAAATAGTTCTGCTTTATGTTTTGTATTCCATTTTCTTTTCTTCTTTTACACACTGTGTCTACACCGACTTTCTTCAAAAAAGGAGGAGGTTCTCAATTCGGCTGTATTTTTTTTTTTAATGTTTGTTACCTCAGAAATCCGTCATTTGTAAACCGATTTGAAATATTCTTTTTTCATCTGAAAGGATATGCTTCCCGATTGGTCCCATAGAAATTTCATCAAAATCGGTTTAGGGATTTGGTTATTTTCCTCACGTTAATTGTCACATCACGCGAACTCGCTTGCTGGCGCTCTGATGTACCTACCTACATCACGCGACGCCGCGTGATACTTGCTAGTTAAATTTGACACACTTCCCGATTTCTGATTGAGCTGAAATTTGGCACGCATGTGTATATCGCGAGACAATGCAATATTATGATGACATGGAGCTGATCTGATGATGGAGCTGGAAGGTGGCCATAGGAACTCTGTAATAAAACGACGCAACGCCGCGCCGTCGAGTTTGGACTCGTTTGATTTGTCTTGACAAGTACTAAATGGTAACCAGGATCTGATGATGGAGCTGGAAGGTGGCCATAGGAACTCCATTAAAACGACATAACCCCATCGAGTTTGGGTTCGTATAATTCATCTTGTCGAGTACTTTGTCTCTAGATGGTACCCAGGGTCTGGTGATGGAGCTGGAAGGTGGCCATAGGAACTCTGTAATAAAACGACGCAACGCCGCGCCGTCGAGTTTGGACTCGTTTGATTTGCCTTGACAAGTGCTGTAGTCCTAAATGGTAACCAGGATCTGATGATGGAGCTGGAAGGCGGCCATAGGAACTCCATTAAAACGACATAACCCCATCGAGTTTGGGTTCGTATAATTCATCTTGTCGAGTACTTTGTCTCTAGATGGTACCCAGGGTCTGATGATGGAGCTGGAAGGTGGCCATAGGAACTCTGTAATACAAGGTTTCAAGCTGTAAGTGAGGAAAATGAAAAAGGTTCCGTATCACATTTAAATGCAAATTTAACCAATCAATTTAACCAAAATGAACTGCAGGATAAACTCGTAGCATTTTGGTTAAATTTTCCGAAGTGGACTACAGTTATGATTCGCCTTTTCTAGCATTGCAATAGATAGATTAATAGATCTGATATGATTGAACAATTTCCTGTAGGAGATTCTCTACATATTATTGATCTGGGTATTATGAAACGGTTATTAATTGGTTGGAGGGATGGAAATTTAGGAAATCGAATTACAAAATGGCAAGGGAAATAGGAAAAGTCTCTTAATTTTACTATGCTGTCAGATGCCAAAGGAAATGCACAGGAGTGTTAGAAGCCTTAAAGATTTGTCACATTGGAAAGGTTCTGAGTTCCGTACGTAAGTTTTACGTACGTAGACGAAGTAAAGAGATATGGAACCTTGCAGAGCTTTAATGCTTATCTTTTGAAAATAAATTGAGTTCAATAAAGAGAATGATCAGAAAATTAAACCACCAGCCACTAAAGCAAAATGCTAGTAGATTTTAGAGAGACAATATAATATTGAAGTCATTGAAGTAGAGAACTACCCTACGATAAAAAGTTACAAATACGGAAGTAAAGTTAAGACGGTTTTTCAACAACTAGAATCCTATCCTCTCATCTGATAAAGGCGTTAAGTGGTTTTTAACTAACAATAACCACCTTGTTGAATTTCGTTCTGCTATTTGCAAAGAGAGACGTATGCAGATAATTGGATATCGAATTGCAAACTTAAGGAATGATGTTTTTGAAACGCCTATGAAATCTGCTTCACATTCATATTTATGATGTACGAGAACGAAATGAAAAACAAACTGAAGCTAAGTTGGTTAGTGTTTCATACAACTCAAATATTTATTTTGCTCCACTTATTCATAAATTTAGGAAATAGGCAATAAAAAAAGCAGTAAAAATTGTCTCATTTTTTTAATTATCCCCAGGTACGTAATTAACATTGCAAATTAGTCAAAATGTGAAACTTATTGGAAATCAAAATTACGCAAAGCTTTAAAATATTGCTAGTTTTGGAAAAACTTAAATCGCTTTTTGATCCATAAACGTAAATTAACGAAATAAAACCTTAATTTAGTATTTTGAAACATCTTTTAAAGCTAATAATCTAACAATAGAACATACACAGCAGGCAACATAAACATAATAATTATATTTCTTGAAAACTAAAAATAAGCTTTGGTAAAAGTTTTCTTTGCGTTTAAACCCGTTATTGTGCTTTATTGGATACAAACGTATTTTAAACTTCCGATGTACATAATCGGAACATAACAAACAGTCAAGTTCAAGCACCAAAAGTTAACAAAATCCTTTTATCACTTTTAATTATATCTATATAATTATTTCGCTAGTGAAAAAATTACAAGATTACCATTAAAAACTAGCATACGTATGTTATGTACGTTAATGAATACAAACCTTCTGTTTTAAACTTGCGATATTAGGAACTTTTATATTTTCTTAATTATCTATAATGTCATTAAAAATTACAAAACATAAAATGTCACAAATAGAACAAATACAAAATCGCAACATAACAAAAATAAAATTCAAATTTGTAATCGTTTAATTAACTCCAACAATTATATAATTTCATAGATAATAACTTCTAGTTAACAGAATCCTTCGACACTGTTATTCTTATTATTTAATTATTCCGCAAGTGAAAAGGTTACAAAATTAACATTAAAAATTACAGAAATCAACTTTAAAGTATCGAACAACCGAACACAAATAATCACGTAATAATCAAATAGTGCCAAATAATAATAATAAAGTTGAAGCGTGTTTCCAAAATTCTTACAATATATTTAATTATTTAAATTTAAATAGGTAGGTATGATTAACTGACTAATTATAATATTCGCATTCATCATCTGGAAAATGATTATAGATAGCAAAATATGTGCAATGGGGGCACCAAAATAAACCATAACGTAAAAGATTAACATTGTTGTCTGTTAAAACAAAATGTAACGGTCTATTTCCACGGACTATCTGGAAACCACATCCATAACACCGAGAACAGAAAATAAAATGAGTTAACGACCACGGCCATTTCAAATGTGCGCGTATCATTTCGATGAAGTCCATCTTCGATAAAAACTTATCAACATCCGCATATCACAGATCATTGTGGGGTTTACCTAAAACAAAAGTATTATTTAGACCTAACTAAGTTATACTTATCTTATAAGTCAAGCAAATCTTTGATAACAAGGCGTTTATTATTTTATTATTGATCCCTAAATCAACTGTCTTGGCGTACACATTTACAATGAGCACGCAGTTTATAGGGAGGGAAGTTATATAGTTGTCATATAACGCAGTCACTTAATGAATTATTAATAAAAATACGTGAAAACATTAAAATTTTAAAAGCGCATAAATAATTTGTTACAAACTTACCTTACATTAATCAGTAAACTTGATTGCACATTGGTTTATAACTGATGGAATGGAAAAAAAATGCAATATTAACTCAGCTGTCAAAAACACTGCAAAAAAAAATTAACGTGTTATAATATAATTCGTTCCATCAACTTTAAATGACAATAATACAACGATTACATTATTTAAAAGTTATATTGTGTGCCATTACTCGACACGAAGTCGAATACACGCCGCGTCAGGTGTCATTAAATGACATGTAGTCAAATCGCCGACGTGTATGTGACTACTATGCGACTAATTAGGTATTTATATGACTGTTACACGAAACTCTTAGCGCCTTCAGTTGAATAAAATGGGCCCTAATGCCGTCGAGTAAACGTCCTTATGACGTTTATACGATTATACTAAATAACATTCAGTAGCCACCAAAACGTCTACTCAACGTCGTAAATGTTTGTTGGGCACAGGTAGTCCGTAATAAAATGACACAATCCCATCGAGTTTGGGCTCGTATGATTCGTCTTGACGAGTACTTTAGCTAACTTCTATTTACAATGTAAAAACTAATTCATGACAAGAATTTGTGTGGTATACTACAACTAAAAAGGGTAAATTAAAAAAAACTTTCTGCGAAAACAAAACAGACTTCTAAAAAAAACACTAAAAATGTCTAAAATAACTTTACTTTCGGAAGTCGGTGGCAAAAAAGATACAAACAAAGACAACGGCTTCCGAAAGTAAAGTTTAAGACTTTTTTAGTGCTTCTTTTAGAAGTCGGTTTTGTTTTCGCAGAAAGTTTTTTAGATTCTCCTTTCGCAGGTATGCTGGAAGAGATTTCTTTAAAAATAAGCATCATCTTTGTACTATTTTCTGTACCTTTCTTCTTTTCTGTATTTAGTGTGTACATAAATTGTTAAATAAATAAATAATTGTAAGGGGAAATACGTACTTTAAAATGCAAAAGATATGCGATTTCTCTCCTGTCTTTCTTCTATCTATCTACAAGCTTTATTGAAGTCACTATTATTGCAACCGCAGCCAGTTCATTGTATCTTGTCCCCTTCAATCAAACCGTGTTATTTTTGTTACACTTTCGTGTTGTCCAGAGTTTTATGCAGTAATATTGTCAACACGTCACGCTCTACTTACATTAGTTAATTAAAGGTGTTCGTTGCGCAACATAATGGCATGTCCACACAACAACTATCCGGTAAAGATCTGCGATAGCGCTGCTCCGCTGCGAAGCTTTGTGCGCGCGCCGGGTTCACTGTGAGTCTGAAATAGTCTGATTGTAACGCTGCTGCAACCACTTCCGATCACTTATCGTGTCCTGACGTAGTCACACCACACCGGTGAACTACCTTATTTAGGCTTTTTTACAGGGAAAAGTAGATGAACATTCAACAGTCCTGTACCAAGCTATCAGCCGCGATATCAAGTTTGAAAGAGTCGACCCCAAAAGATCGTAGGCGGGGGTCGCGACTCGCGAGAGGAACTTGTTAAGTAGGTAACAATAACATTCTGGCCGTTCAGTGTAACTGTTTCTCGAGAAGGAAACAATGCCATCTATAAAATGCCGTTGGGAGTTAAAACTATGTCTTCAGAAATTTATACATAACAAATACTTTATTATATTTCTAAGGCGTGTTTATGAAATTCCTAAATATACGTCATAATAATAACACAATTCTAGTCATATTAGTAACAAACAGTGCGCTATCGTATGAATTCCAAACAACATCGTCCACGGATGGTATTTGTATGCAAGTTGTCAGCATCATTGGCCGTTGTAACTTGTACCAGTTTTGTCCCCAAATAGCAGCCTGTACCAATTTTGAATTTAACTTCTTTAGCTACTGTACCACTGCACTAGCTACTGTAATATGACCATCCCTAAAATAATCATCATCAGGATGATTGGGCATGATAAGGATAGGTCATACTAGAGTTCCTTTGTTATATCTGTTATTATCATCACACATAAAACTAAGGCCATTTGTACTGTACCTCTATTTGTATTCATAAAGCTGTTTGTTTATTTTCAGGTAAGACGTCATGTCAAGGTGAACGCAGTTTGCATATGGTCAAGGAGTAAGGTAAACAATAAGGAAAAATAATTCTAGCCAAATGGAAACTAGAAAAAAGAGACCCTTATTTGTTAAAACATTCGTTTTTGATTTGGTTGACGTAGCCGAATGTAGGTAATTAAAAACGATTTGCAAGTAAACCGATACCAAATATTCAAACAACACAAAACCGGACAGCTGTAAAAAATACCCCTTGGCAGACGCTTATATCGTCAGAAATATTAGATTTTGTAACTTTACACGATAATTTTTGGCTGGTGACTTTAGCGATGAAATACCCAGTTCCCAAAACATTAAGAAACATACTTTTAACAAAGACATCCACTGGACATAGGCCTCCCCCAAGTGTCGCCACACTGACCGGTCCCGTGCGACTCGCATCCAGCGGATCCCCGCAACCTTCACCAGGTCTTCGGTCCACCTAGTGGGAGGCCTTCCAACGCAACGTAGCGGTTCTGAAAAGTTCTGGAGTGGCGACCGCGGTTCGCGGTCGCCACTCCAGAACTTTTCAGCCCCGTCGGCTATCCGTTTTGTGAGCAATGTGCCCTGCCCACTGCCACTTAAGTTTGGCAATTCTTTGGGCTACGTCGGTAACCTTGGTTCTCTTGCGGATGTCTTCATTGCTGATTTGATCACGCAAATAAACTCCGAGGGTAGCCCTCTTCATTGCCCTTTGGGTGACTTTAAGCCTTCTGATGAGGCCCATTGTGAGCGACCACGTTTCGGTCCCGTATGTAATCACTGGCAACACACACTGGTCATAGACTTTCGTCTTGAGACACTGCGGTAAGTTGGACGAGAAGATACCACGTGAATTACCGAATGCTGCCCAGCCGAGTCGGATTCGACGATTGACCTCTTTCTCGAAATTAGACCTACCTAACTGGACCGTTAGTCCCAGGTAGTCATAATCGTCTACAACTTCGAGTATAGAGTCTCCGATCTTGATAGGAGTGGGTGTTACATGGGCATTCAGCATAACCTTGATTTTTTCCATGTTCATTTTATGACCCACTCTTTCGGAAGCTCTACTGAGGTCCTCCATGGTAAACCGCTGGTGAAAGATGTAATCGCCATTGACGTTGATGCCTAGCCCTCTCCAGTCCAGATCCTTAAAGACATCCTCCAGTGCAGCAGTGTACAGTTTCGGAAATATGACGTCTCCCTGTCCACACCTTGTTACAGAAGGATAGGTTCCGAGGTCTGGTCTTGAAGTCGGACTGACATGGTGGCCTTTTTAGGGTTCCGTACAATAATGAAAAAAACGTAACCATAGGATACTCGTGCGTCTGTCTTCTGTCCGTCCGTCTGTCACAGCCAATTTGCTCCGAATCTACTGGACCAAATCAGGTGAAATTTGGTAGGATGGTGTAATCCTATGACCCAAACACAGATGTATAAAATAAATAAATATTTTTTCACTTCTATTTTTTGGTACTTGCCCGGATTTGAACCCACAACCTCATGCATAAGAGGCGAGGCCTTAAACTCTGGGCCATCACGACATTTAACAATAAACGTAAGAAAATTTAAATTTCGCGCGCTTCCACCTTAAAAGGAGTGCACGACGCGTCGTGCACTCCTTGTGCACACCCGCAGTGACACACGGATGAGGGTAGTAGGTAGTAAATAAATAACGTTATTCTATTAAATGGGCATTTCTAAGTGTGTAATAAATAAATAACATAAAATAAAACATAATTATATATAAAGCTCATATTTAAATGCCATACTACGTTATTAACAGGTGCTTAGCTACCTCTTATGGAAAATTGTACAACTATGAATCAACATTGTTTTTAAGTTTTAACCATTGGTTTGGTACAAAAACAGAAAAAACATATTACATGTATCCAAATATTAAAATTAAGTAGGTAAGTATGAGTACTTACCTACTTTATTTTCACACACACACACACATTTTGCACTTATCTGTGGTTTATTCCTAAAAATGTTAATGCTAAAGCAAAACAATACATATAATTTGTATTAGACTGATTTTTAAATAACAATAATGAATCATGACTTATTGTTTAAACAAATACAACAAAAAAAACAAATGTTTAAACAAATTAAGGTCTCTTATTGGTACTTTTTTTAAAATTTCTACGTTGAGCTGTTTTCGAGATCTGGGAAATAATTTTGCCCAGGGCAGCTTGTGGAAGCTGAATCTTATGGGCTGCCCTGCAATACACCTTAAGAAGTGCATAATTACATTACAAGCGAAGCCACCGACACTCTCTCCTCGTAAGCTCGACATTACATAAGTGCACTAGCCGTCGCATCAGGTGATGAAGGCGAATCGTGACCATCACTGGGCAATTGGGCATACAGATAGTCTTATCGTATGTAATATCGTGCGCTTTCTATAAAATCCGCGTCTCGTTGCTTTGTTTTTGCGTGATAGCCGTATATGCGGCGGGTAATGGTCGTTTCGCCTGAAACTGCCCTCCGTCTCTTTATCTTTAAAGCACAAGATTCCTACTGCATGAAGGACCCTGATCCCCTGTCTTGGACTCTTGGGTTTAACTCGTGAGTTGACACGATGGGAATTTTATAATAGGTTTTTATTTTTAAGGAACGCTTCGTAAGTACTATTACAATCTTATTTTAAGTTACTAAAACACCAGACCGATACTGGCTGTGTGGCGCTCATCGGTCCACTTTGTTCATCACAGAAAATTTGCGCTCTGTAAATGCTGATGTGACTGGTACGGAAAGAAAGAAAGAAATTATAAAACTTACTTTAAGAATATTAGAAAAGTTTGAATCACAGTAGTCTCTAATGGACTCGCTCAGTCACTGCTTCAGAGAATCACTTGTCTTGATGCCATTTATCATTTGCAGATTTAGTATTAAATTTTTTATTTGATCATTTGTAAGAATCGGAACGGTACCTTCCGTTCAGAAATATTCTTAAAGCTATGACAATAAGGGCGTGTTCCGTTTTAGATAATAAAGAGTGATTTAACGACTTAGCTGATAAAATATAGTAGTTTCGCCTACTATAATAATTATATTTTTTAAATAATAATAGTTAGACACCTAAAATAGTAGGATACTATATTAGACATATATAGTAGGGTTGGCAACCCTAGGTGGGACAGTCCTAT
Organism: Eugnorisma glareosa; assembly: GCA_947578425.1. NCBI lineage: Eukaryota > Metazoa > Arthropoda > Insecta > Lepidoptera > Noctuidae > Eugnorisma > Eugnorisma glareosa. The sequence continues at coordinate 18,971,444 of OX387979.1, forward strand.
AATGAGGCATTGGAGACGCCTGCATGCCACTGTGGCGTATTATAAATTTATATTCATTTTGATTTTGTTTTTCCGGTAGATGTAAGCTAAGTAACACTAGTTTCTAAGTTATGTGTAGTACTAACCAAATTGATTTAGTCTGAAATAAAACGATTTTATTTATTGACTAGCTTATACCCGCGGTTCCGCCCGCGTGCAGTTCGATAATTGTCCCACGGGATCATACCACCGGGATAAACAGTATGCTAATATGTGTTAAAATAGTTTATAAACTAACTGTGTTAAAAATTTAGTCCAAATCCGTTCAGTAATATTTGTGTGAAAGTAATAAACATACATAAATCATTTTTTTTTAAATAAACATACATACATCCAGACATCCTCACAAACTTTCGCATTTATAATATTAGTAGGATTTATTTATACTTAAGCTGTAACGTTGTGTTAATGATTAGGGGCCAGGAGGGGGTCGGTTGGAATATATTATTAAGGACACAATTGTTTTGCAAAATGGAGGTGTAATGAGTGCTACCAGTAAGTACAGTGACGGACGTCAAGTTTATAAATGTCTAGCTATAATAATTATAAGATTCCGTGTCACAGACGGATTGCTGTCTGTGTCCACTGAGCGGTATAATCAACCTGACGACAATGAACAGCGCGCGCACTCCCCAACATTATATCATTACGTACAGAGCTTTCTAAAGCTGCTCCGAGCGGCTTCCACTGCGCGATACACACCGGTGTAACCGTCGGTCCGTAGGACACCGCCGGCAATGGATGTCAAATAGTAGAAAGCGAAATACAAGCACGTGTAAGATGCAATCTAAGTTGAGAACTTTGGTGTTGCCTTTCTCTGCGCTTGTTTTAATAATGATAAATTGTGTTTTTTGCTCAAAGCTTCCCAGTGGGGGGCAACACTGGCTTATAAACAATCATTAGTCGTCTTATGATCTAGAAAACAGGTGTATGTCCTTTCTTTTGCCGAAGCTTTCTTTTCAACAGTGCGTCACACACTCCACTGGTTATTAAAAACTCAAAGCAGCAAAATATACTAATTTAAGAAATAATATTAGATTTTTTAATATACTATATTTTTTTAAATTAATTCCCTCGCTACTTTATTTTTGTGGGTAAGTATTGAATCCAAAAATACTATATAGATGGTCTAAAAAAAGTTTGCAACCATACCCACCTGCCCGCTAGGTTTCAAGATACTGTTGGGTATAGTTCTAATCTGGTAGATGCGTTTCTCCAGCCGGAAATGAAATTAAATGATTTATTTTGCAAATAGGATATTAAATCACTTTTACACTTTTTTTTTTCAGTACTTCACCTATTCAAGTGTCCATATATAACTACGGAAAAGAAAAGAGATAATAAATTCATGGCATTTGCGCGATCGTACAAATATTTTAACACACGCAAATCAATTCTTTGCGAAAAATTGGAAAACTGCCCAATTACGACAGTTTCCTATTACATTGGCATTTGATGTCGTCATCGGTCAATAGCGTGTATCTTGGAGCGTTGCATCACTGACTAAACCTGTGGGGGTTCCTACGGGGATAGCACATGTACTGTTAGTTATTTAATGTATTGTAATCAACATGCTCGTCGCTGATACGGCTCGCTATATTCGCGTGTGTAAATACGCGCACTGCGCACATGTGACACAATTCGTGGGGAGTGCACCGCTACACCGCGCAGCCGCGAGCCGGCCCATTGAGACGATTGAATCGTGGCCAGCGATTCAATGCCGATGCCGATACAACTCGCGTAGCTGTACTCACCAGTTGTGTATAGCATTCATTAATATTATTCATTAATCAATATTATTGTGCTGGATTAGACGAAGTATCAAAAACTTTTTTGCACAAAATAAAACCGACTTAAAAAAAAAGAAAAACAAAAATAACAAACCAAAACACAAAAAAAAGTGAAAAATTACTTTAGCTTCAGAAGCCGGGGACAAAAACACCAAATCAATCAAACAAAGGTCAAGCTTCAGAAGCCGGTGACAAAGCTTCGAAGTCGGTTTGTCAACCTTTGTTTGATTTATTTTGTGTTTTTGTCACCGACTTCTGAAGCTTGACCTTTGTTTGTTTGTTTATTAATTATTTGAAAGATTATACTTCTGAGGTACCACCTCAGAAGTATAATCTTTCAAATAAAAAAATAATTTTGAGAATGGGTCCACAAAATATGGGGGAGAAATCAGGTAACATACAAAAAAAAAATACATACATACACACGAACATAACATTATATATAACCTCCTCCTTTTGAAATCGGTTAATGATCCTAAAACTACTAGTTATTTATTTATGTAATACTTCAAGCACAAAGTACAGAGGCGAACTTAATGCCTCAGGCATTTTTGCACCAGTCAACCTTTGGGTGATTCAGAGATAAGCACCTACCACAGGTGCTTATCTGAAAATAATATTAATTTAATTTAGACGAATTGAAAATGAATAGGATTTTATTTGATTGCACTTAGCATAAGATTCGTACTCAGTCCAACTAATCATTTGTGTAAGGACATGTAATCACAAACACAATATCGCCGATAATAGTGTGTTATCGTGTCGACTTACATAATCGCTGATATTGACACGAATACATTACGAATGTACCGAAATGGTGTCTCGGATTGTATAGTGCAGGCCACACCGCCAGCTAGCGGGCGGGCGAGCGACACAGGCAGGTATCGTTTCACCTCTCTTCATACGTTGGTTCACCCCGCGACCTACCGAGCTAAGCTACGTCAGCGATACAAACGCGAACGAGATATCCGACGATGCCAGCGCCTGTTATTCGTTCACGTAGCCCGCGTCGCCTGGTACGAGACGGAACGCTCCCCTCGCGCTCCCGCCCGCCCCCTCGCTCGCTCGGTGTGAACCTTAGCTCGCCATAAATATTATCTTCGCGTAGTTTATATAGTTTCCATCGCCTCGCTTCGCCCGCCAGCTCGCTCGCTCGCTCCCCAGCTGGCGGTGTGGCCTGCGCTTCAACTTGCGTCACATACCTTGTAGATTTTTGCTTTCACCAAATAACTCAACAGTTTCTCATGGCAAAGCGTAGTTTCTGTGCATTTATAGAAACTGCAGCTCTTTCTGTACTTAAATCAATTCTTGAATGTCCATTAGGTGGTCTAAGTTACGTGCAATAAGATGATGCTGAAAATGAAGCTAGGTTCGCTCGCTTCCGATGTATGTGTCTAGCTTTCTACTTGATCCCCAGCTGTCGTGGTCGTACAGATCGTGGTGAAAGCCTCACACTCTAATGTCAGTAGTAATTGCGACCGCACTGATGACTCGCAGGCCGTCGCCCCTAATCACCAACTACATAACCACTTAATTGCATATTGACGGAATGTCATTTCCTCGCTGCCAACTAAGCAACAAATGGATCTCACTCATAGAAACCTCGTCCCTGCAGTAACTGACGAGGCGTGTGAGAAACGAGCTAGTCGCACTCCGCCATTTTATAACATTTACACTATTTTATTCACAATTACACTAACTACAAAATTGACAATTTACAATTTAGACAAGAACAGTTCAAAAACAAAGTAAAAAAAAAACTTTGTTGCAAAAAATTAAACCGACTTCAAAAACACAAAAATGTAAAAAATAACTTCTTCAGAAGTCGGTGACATGACAACAAAGTCACCGACTTTTAAAGACACCGTTTTTGCATTAAAGTTTTTTTATTTTTCACTTTTTAGTGGTTCACATGTGCTTACAAAACTCAAACTCAAAGCGTTTATTTCAATTAGACCTTAGCAGGCACTTTTGAAAGTCAGAAAAACAAAGGCGAAGCTACAGTCACAGACACAAGGCATAATAACTTGTGAAAGTACTGTAGTTGCCCATTCCAAAGCGTAGATTTCTATAGAGAAGAATGGGCAAGAAACTCCATGGACACTCTTTTCAATCAAAATATTGTTACAAGATCTTGGTTACATCATTCATGTTGAGATTATACATATATGTGAGAACGATGTAGAAAGACGTGCACATTAAGAGCGTCCAGAGTAAAAGATTATAATTATCAACAATTTAAAAACAAAGTAGTTAAAATAAACCGTGGCAGCTAAGAGATGACCAGTCCCAACTGACAGCGCCCGTTCACGAACATGACGCATGCATCAGCTCCATCCAGCTCAACCATATTGAAGGGAACTAAACGACCCAACACACCCGCCACTATCAGCGAGACATTTGAGCGAGCCTGACATTCTCTCAGCCACCAGGGCACATTCGAGTCAATGAAGGATAACTAAATGTAAATGGTAGCTTTACAGTACATAGTACTCACACATGTGCTATGCAGTTATATAATACTAAGAGATTGAATCTATACAATGCAAAGATATTTTTACAATCTTCTGCAGCTTCCACAATAATTTCACATGAGCTTCTGATTAGTTTGCCCCTATGGTTGTGGAGCAGGACCAGCATTGAGCCAAGCATTTTTATCATCGATGTTATCCCCTAACTTATAATATGCTTGCCTACATAGGGTGCGTTTTATACAAGATTTAAATGTTGTCTCATTCAGTTGTTGAATGTGGGGAGACTTACACCTTCACAGCGTACCGGCGTGATGTTATATGAACTGGTGTAAACAATAGACAGACATGAGATTTCAGTAATCCCAGTCCATTTGCTATCATTTATTGAGGAGTTCCGTTGTCTATCTCCCAAGTTCTTCATCAGATCTTGACCAAATTGAAATAAAACCAATCCGAGAAAGTACTCTTCCAAAAACTACCCAAATCGCTTCAAGTGTGCCTATCAAATTTGAAGAGTTCTCTCTATTTCTCCAGGATCCCATCATCAGATCTTAACTTGATGATCATGGGACCATCTGGGAAGTAAGTATACCCTGTCAAACAAAAAAAAAAATCCAAATCGGTCCAGCCATCTTCGAGTAATCGGGGAACATACATAAAAAAAAAGGTTCCGACGAATTGAGAACCTCCTCCTTTTTGAAGTCGGTTAATAACAAAACAAATATGCATCTATTCATAAGACTAGTCCTTTAACTCCATCATATCTCAATATTGTAATATTAGTATAACCATTTCAAAATGACTAAATAAACATACAACATCCCATTTAATGCATTTGTGCACTTCAAAAATTGGCAAACCCCTTCAAGTAAAAGTACTTGGACACTTGTACAAATCGGACTACGAGTATATCGCAAAAGGATTTAATGCATTTGTGCACTTTAAAAATTGCCAAACCCCTTCAAACTTTCTTGATCCTGTTGTATCCTACCAACACATAATACATTCCTGTAACACTGGTAAAAATATGAGCAGATGTTGCAAGTGTATAAAAGGAACAAGACCCTTAACGAAGTCGAAAGGTACTTGGTAAAAAGGCCGAAAGGTACTTGGTAAAAAGGCCGAAAGGTGTTCTCCCCGTCATTGCGATCATTTTTTTTATAGACCATACCTTCTAGTTACGGACATATTGGTCAAAGTTCCACTATTTCACAAGATATTTTTTTACATATATGATTTTAACGTAAGATTTTTACTGAAAACACCTCCACGACCCCCGTACTATTCAATGCATCCATCAGCACAATGTTTTGATTGCGTTACATTGAGTCTTACCGTAAAACGTGATTTTTCCAGCAATATTTTTGCGTAAAGTTCCCTAATTTTACGTACATAATGCGTGGTTGACGGCTTCGCTAAGGATCTTGTTACACCCTGTATAATACGTTTGTGTTTTGAAATTTTCTGTAGTTAAGAAACTAAAGTATATCTTGATTGGATTTACAAAAATACCACATTCATGGAACTTATGTAATACAACTGTGACCTACGTTTTTCTTAGGAAGAAACCGAATAACGGTATTTCTATGTACTCAAACTAAAGAGCACGAAAAGTGTGTGTTTGGCATAAAAAAGTGAAAATTGTAAATTTTGTAGTTAGTGGAATTTTGAGAATTTTGTGTGTGCATCGTTATTATAACAATTATTATGGCGTTTGGTAACGCAGTGAAATGAGCGATGTGGTACGTGGCGCGGCGCGGGTGCCCTACAAATAGTTGATTGTTTAAACAAGCTTGTTCTGGACTTCCTACAGTGGTAGCGCGCGCTTGCCTCTCGGCTATATATAGCGGCGATTAAACCGAGGAAACTGCGGTGCTTATGTTCGTTTGGCTCTCTCGTTACGTCAAGTTTGTCTTGCTTAGTTCCCAAAGTTTGGTTCCTTGTTACGAGTATCATAACTTGATTCTATGAATTTCCTTAGAGCTTCTTCCCTAACGTGGCTCTAAATGTTATGTATTCCTTAAGTATTCATTCCCAAATCCTTTTTAGGGTTCTGTACCTCAATCGGCAAAACGGAACCCTTATAGGATCACTTTGTTGTCCGACTGTCTGTCTGTCAAGACCCTTTTTCTCAGCAATGCGTGGCGTTATCAAGCTGAAATGAATACCCAAATACTTAAGTCTGCTACTCCTTGGAGCAATGGAAAAGTAAGTCAACGCGATCAAAAGATATGACTGTTTATGTCGCGTATTATGCGATTTCACAAGGGAATCAAAACCTATAGGGTACTTCCCTTTGACCTAGAATCATGTGGCAAAAAGCAAGGCCGTACAGCACAAATAAAGGAAAAATTCAAAAAAAAAAAAAAAGTTGATAATTAAAGGGTTTCCCCATCATAAATATATAGTTGACGCCAATTAAGATATTTTTTTTTTTAGATAATGATTCCGAACCGTTCGTGCGCGAGCCGACTCGCACTTGGCCGGTTTGTTATGTATACCAACATTTTGGGTATAAAATCTAGCAAACGGCGTATTAGGTACAATCATTATGGCCGTTATAATCCATGTGGGAAGTGAGGCCGCTCAAATGGTTCCCATCCTGCGCGTAGGGGCCGCGGGGCCGCCAGGGTTGCGCACACGCATGCCGACTACTACTGGACACCACGTCAGACCCTAAACTACTAAACATTAATTGTATGTAGATGTGTGTGAAAATGGAGTAGGGCCCTCCCCCCATGACGCAGAAGTCCCCTCAGCGAACTTGCGGAGGTCGCGTAAACATACTCTCCAATGTTTACAGACGGGTGAGCCGCTAGCGACGTGAAAGTATTCCTCAAATAATGATGAACCTTGTTTTTTTTTTTGCTAGCCTACTTGGTGTCCCACTGCTGAGTAATGTTAGTAAACAAAATCCGCTTCAAATGGAGCTTAGTAACAGGCAGCTAGGACGAATAAATGTGTCATTTATGTTAAGTTCCAATTAGTTTGCCTTAACTAATAATGATCTGCATGCGATTGTGTTAGTGGTCGGCTGGGCGGCCATCTGTCCGCCGCGGCGCGTCCTAGTTCCCAGAATTGGGAGCATCGTGTAGGACGCAATTACAATCATGACGGATCTTACTAAAATATACTCTGACGTTATTTCTTCCCACGAAGTCGTGCGGTACAGTACTTACTTCCTAAGTAACCACCACGAGTTCATAGGTACCTAGAAACTCCGAAAGAATTGAGGACATTACTGGACATAGGACTTAATTCGCAGTTCGCACAAAAGTAAACACATGTTTTCCCTTGACACTTGCACAGAGTCCAATGAGGTAATATATCCTTGCAATGACAACACTCATTTTGTATAGAGGTCGGATTTGTCGTTCGCTCACGTGCATCCGACAAGGAGGCTTGATGAAAGATCTGCGTGGTCGCAGACCCTCGTCGGAGGTGCGTCGTTTGAGAACAACTTACTTTTATTATTATTGCAAAGAGAATACAGAAAATATATGTAACTTTGTTGACTTTGGAATGCATTACGGCTGTGCCTTTTCGCTAGTTCAAAACAAAGTTTTCTACAACTTTGAAGACCAAATCAAATCACCATGTGGCCAAACGGCTTTGTTTTGGTGTCTACAATGTTTCCAGGGGATCTTGTTCAGTCCAAAAATTGCAAAACTATGAGACCAATAAATGTATTCGGTTATTGTGTGGTGGATTCTTAGGTCACAGCGTTCTTTGTTGGTAATGACACTGTTAAGAGTAAACGTTAACGTGGTTGTCGTGCGGATAGAAAGAGCCAAAGAAGCTATCTAGTCTGTGAGCCAAAGTGAAGATGCTTCAGATAGGCTGACATACGAGAAAGCTCCGGTACCGCACGATATTAATTTTTGAACAAAAGAAGTAAGTGACGGTAATTGTGTAGCTTCGCGGGTGATCATCATCTCACGACCTCTGCGCTTTCTGACGTGGATCTGCCAGGCGGCTGAGGTCGAGCAAATATCTGATGCTCTCTGATCGATACCCTCTGATCTCCAAATTAATAAACAGTTTTTGTGCACCATATAAAATGCCTCGAAAGTACATGACTCACTAAGTTTTTTTTAATATTCTGGTTGTTATTAATCCTAGTGTATAAGTTGTAGTATCTAAGATCACTAACAAACATGGTTCCTATGTTGTTCCAAATAAAGCAATTTATTATTATTATACTTTTAATAGACGTTTGGAAACTCTGTATGCTTGAAGATTGTAATGTTGTAGACTAGTCTTGTTTTACTATGTACGTGACTTAAAATTGGTTAATATTTTGATGATTCACTTATGTTTGTTTTAGCTAGATGTGGATAGGATTTGGATTCTAGAATATCTTGAGCAACAGAGAGCCGGTGCAAAATAAATAAACTGATAGAACGTAACGCAGACGTGACGTGCGCAACAAGTTACATTTGCCGGAATCGATCATTCATAGAACAGATTCATAGAAATAGTACCTTTCGATGAAGTCTTCCTTTGTGCAAGCTTCGTTATGTTTTATGACGTAGCTTCCAATGTAATGCGTCTTATTGTTTGAAGAAATCATCCGATCATTACAATAATATGGGTTTTATTTTTTTTGGGATGGTCAATGAGCGGGCTCATTAAATATAACTTTTGTTCTTTGCAACATTCAACTAAGCACATCCGGAATGGAATAGTGAGTAATGCTAGGAATTACTGTAACAACGTATTTGCATGGTAGTAATGCGCTGGAACAAAAAGCTTGTGCGCGCTAATACGTATCATTTGCAGTCATTCTCTCGCTAATGAGCCCGGTTCGGAAACGGCCCTTTCTTGATATGTCTCGTGTCTTCTGTCCCCGTAACTTTCGAATTAAAACTGATCACCATTGGAAACAATTCCGTGGTCTGTCCTCACAATGGCTTGCTTCATTTTAAATGACATCAAGTCAGCTAAGAGTTGTCCAAGTTTCTGTTATCCTTTTGCAGAGCTGAATTTCTATAATTCCTTCGCCTAGACAATAGGTATGACTCGTGCAGGTTTGTCGTTAGACGAATCAGAAATCGTCGGGTACTTGAACTGTATCAGACGGCTAGTCTCATAATTGGAAGCTTGACCCGTTTTATTTCTCGAAGCGAAATTCTTTACAGACAATTAAAAAAATATGATCTGTGTGGCATACCGCATACCGGTGTCGGTCGATCGGTCTGTTCTCCGAACGATTCAACAATTATAACAGGACACAGTGGTCGCCTTGCCGCTATCGTTATCAGATCGCCAGCGGGTTTGCCCTGGCGGCGCGCGCCGTCGCCTCTCCCGACAGATACGGAACAGATTGCGACGTCGTCTGTTCTCTACCACAGATCTTTGTTCATAGCACATCATCTGCTTATCTGGTGCACAATGTGCTGTTCTTCTGATTTCTCGCAGTTGTCGGGTCGGTTAGGTTATCAATTAAATATTATGTAAACTTATATCAGTAATTTAAATTGAGGTTATGAAATCTGCTTAGCAGCGGCAATAACAGCTCTGTGTGTCTACTCAAACTGCTGCGTTTGTTATCACACTGCTGTAGTTTGCAACTAAGCTAAGCTTGCCAAGTAATGTTTCGTAAGTTCTCGTGATTTTTCGCTTTGAGCTGCATTCCCTGCGGCAGGCAGTGTTGTGACAACAATGGCGCGTCTCCGGAGGTTTGCGCCGTCAACAGTCCTACACGGCTTGACGATAACACTCGCGGGACTCGTGCTGTTGCTTGCAAACACTGCTGAAACCCCGATCTGACGATACAATAGTATTAATTACTAACGAGGCTTTACAAGACTATATGCTATTTAACTGGGAACATTTCGGATCTACGGGAGCAATTTTTTTCAAAATGTAGATTTTGGTGTTATTTGGTAACATGATGCCCAAAAATTGCCATTGCTTACTAATGAGGATTAGGCACGTAACATATTTAAGGGGCGCCTTAAATGGTGTCAGAAAAAGCAGGATCAGATCAAAATGGGTATAATAGCCAAACAGGGCAACGAAAAACTAGTAAATTTTTGGGACTCTATAATTATTCGAAATAGTCGGCCTGGTCTACCGGTAAGCGTGGGAGGGAAAGGAGATCCAGAGGGTATTGTTAAGGTTATTGTTTAACGTGCCGTCTCCCCTTGGTCCCTCAGTTGCGATGTCCGGTGCTGGGTCCGCCAGTCCGGGAGAGCAACCATAAATTTATTTTTCAGCTGAACAAGTTAGAAACGCAATTAGAAATATGAATAGAGGTAAATCTTCTGGGCATGAGCATTAAAATTTCAAATATGCGGGTGTCCATCTACCGAGGGTCCTGTCTATTGTACACAATGTTTAGCCTATCTGAAGACATTAGTAGTGCATTGAGTTAAAAACCGAATAGGTGACATCTCTGATAAAAGCAACTATCGTCCTATCTCTCTCGCAACTACAATTGCCAAAATATTGGACAGTATTCTTGATTCATGCTTAAAAGAATATCTGCATATGCACAATTCACCGTTTAGTTTTCAGTCCAAATGATCAACAGAGAGTCTAATTATTATTGTTTGAGAATTTTAAGTCTCAAAAATACTGTCCCAATACTATACTGACCGCAGAACCACGGTGTATGCTTGTTTCCTAAATCTCCAGAGCCTTCGATCTCGTGCCGTAATTTGTGCTCTGGTGAAATCTGGGGGATAGGAATATACCGGCTGGACTTCTCAGAATTATGCAGTATTGGTATGCAAACCAAACAAATATTGTGAAATGGTCAACAACACTCTCTGATCCTTAGAGGTTGGAGTGCGGCGTGAGACAGGGGGGTCTGTCGTCTCCTAGACTCTTCAACCTATATGTGAATGATCTTCTGGCCGGGTTCGGTAGCATGCGAGTCGGATACTCCGTGGGTGGTGTTACCATTAATAGTATCAGCTACGCGGACGACATGGTACTGAGAGATGTTCAGAATATGCGAGAACTATGCAGCTACACACGGACTCTTTTTTAAGGCCGCTGGTAAGGCTATGTACCAAATTTTATTCTGAATAGCTTAAGTATAAGGCGAGTAAATAATTTTAAGTACCTGGGGCACATACTTACCGACAACCTTAAGGTGGAAGCGCAAGGGTAGCCCGCAAAACTTAAATTTTCTTACGTTTATTGCAATTTACAGGTCAGTGTCAGGTTGTATGTTGATGAAAATATGAATCGCAAGTAACCTTATGGAGTTACAGAATTATAATTGTTCAAATCATCAATACAACCCTCCCAAGCTCATTTAACCCCATTCAATAACTATTTCATGAAAAAGTCACTCAATGGGGTTAAAGGAGGATTGTATTAATTATTTGAATGATTATAATTCTGTAACTCCACACGTGTTACTGGCGCGATTTATATTTTCATCAACATACAATCTGACACTGACCTGCAAATTGCAATAAACGTAAGAAAATTAAAATTTCGCGGGCTACCCTTGCGCTTCTACCTTAAGAGCGGCCAACCCGTCATACTTTTCATACAAACGCTCGTACGTGATTGTGCCGATCTTACACATCTATCTTTGTTTTTTTTTTTAACTAATATGTATGTTGTGTAATAGATATAGTTATGGAGATCTTGAGCATCCAATTTAAAAATGTTTTAGAATGCTGTTGGGCCTGCCCAGTTTTTGTAGCGCATCTGAGATGTTTGCGCTGAATCGAACTGACAACTATTATGCGATCATTCGAAAAAAAAATCTCGTCCAAGACTGCGGAACAGTGACAACAATATTCTAAGGACAGTGGCGGAGAACATCTACTCTCTTATTCTGAGTCGTTTTGTGGGGGTGATGAACGAGTCAAGTACTTTCCTTTCGCTTGTACGTCGTCCACATGAAGCGATCTCAAATAAACAAGTTTTAAATAACTTTACTAACATGAAGCATAAGAAATTTTCTAACACTGGATCTTATGTTGTCCAAAATAAAGAAATTATTTATTTATTTATAAGCAAATGGTTCTCAAATTCTCAATATGCATCTTGTGGAAACTGGTAAATAGACTGGTAAATATGTTGTAGTTATGTCAATGAGGTACTGGCACAGTTTCCAGACCGTTGACGAAATGACGCAGTAGCACGTATTGCGCGAGATTCGGCACTTCGCGTAGTTTCGTAACACGGCACCGGACCATCGACGACGGAGTGAAGCATCTCGTCAATAAAGCTGTGATGTACGACCCGCCATCTGATTTAGATGCCTGACTCAGTCGCCTCAAGGAGCATTAGTTTGCGTGTGCGTACGCAAATGTATGACTAGTAGTTCTCTCCACTAATGACGGAGCTCACTTGCCGGAGACACGTGCGGGGTGCTCGTACCATCGTGCCGCTGCCGCCGCGCCGCTCTGCCGGTGACTCACCCCAGTCTATGGCCGAGAGACCGTTTTTGTGACACACTCACAGTCTCACATTCAATCTTCACACTGTAACTAGAGCAAAAACTGCGTGTATTGTATCGTCAGTTCAATTTTTTGTACCACTTCACTGTTATTTTAACTTAAACACTATATTATTGAAGTCAAACTCGACACGTATAAAAGCAACAACTATTTTTGCGAGCAGTTTTTTTAAACGTTGCCCTACATTAGGTATTTCTCCTGTATCGTGGGTGCGTTTACACAAAAATTAACTCACATACACAAACAGCCAGAGCCGGAACAAGTACCTGTAGGCCATACATTCATACATGGTGCTAGTTCCAAAGGACCTGTGCTGGCATAATGAACTTTACTAGTTTGTCGTTTCATAGTTAGTGAATACCTGTACGTATTCGTCATAATAGCCTTATCTGGTCGCCGCCTTCTGCGGCGCCAGCCTGCCAGGTGTTGCCATCTAATTCAATTAACCTATTGAAATCGACAAATAAAACTCCAATATTTTTAATTAAACTCGCTCGGACGATGCCAATTGAGCCATTTAGTTTTTCATTGAGCAATATTCGCCGGAAGACTTTTGCATTACGGTACGTCCTTGTTAGCCTCGGCTGCTAGCCTGCTGGTGTTTACAAACAGAACATTTTATGGAATTTAAAGTGGTGTTTAAAGTAAAAATCTTACCTTAAAAACATGTATTTAAAAAAAAAACTTGTGAAATAGTTGGAACTTTGACCCCCAATATCTCCGTAACTAGAAGGTTCCCAGGTATGGTATAGAACAAAAAAATGATCGCAATGACGGGGAAAATGAGTGCCTTTCAGCTTCGGTAAGGGTCTTGTTACACCCTTTATAATCCAGTTAAATTATTTAAATATAAGTACTAATTTATGCAAACGTGTTTAAGCAATAGACAATTATTTAAACGAAGGAACAACCGCCAAAGAAACCAAAACTAAGAATGCTAACCTTTGACAGTTTTAACTTTAAGCAACTACTAACCCTAGATAATATAAAAATCGTATCATAAATAAGTAAGGACTTTAACTCAAACACTTTGACTTGTTTATAGATACGGGTGTAAGACTTTACTTCTTATAAATTAGTTTTGCAGGAAGGAGAAGACACTTATAGTAGTCCAAGAGGTTACAGCACTTGAAGGAAAACTCCAACGACTTTAAATAGGTTTATTAACAATTTTGTTACATTACACAGTACACACTATTACAGCCATAACGGATCGGCAACTATCTTAATAATTATCAGTCGTTTTTGACGTTCAGCCACAGAATGATCGCTCGGGCATCAACCCCTGACCAAGAAGCCCGCCGTTCTGGAGGGAAAATCCAGCTCCCTGATTGGCTCACGACTTCACGCCACGTTAGTCTCATGATCCAATCAGAGAACCGCTTTATTCTCGCGCCAAACATTTTACCAATCAAATTATAGAAGTATTGTCATTCTTACGGAATTAATGTTACCAGTCTACATAATAAAATATAAAGCATTTAAGCATGAATAAAGCTATTAAATTAATACATTTAAATAAAATTATTTCTGAAAACATAGGAAATTGACTAGTAAAATTCCGAAACCTAACAATCGTCCGTCCTGACATCGTGTGCGGCCCTGCACACGACACCAGGTGGTAACCTAACAATCGGGGGTATCTTGGCCAGTAGATTAATAACGTTAGGTCCCAAAAAAAATACAATGAGAGTATTACAAAATATGACAACTTAAAATTATCTAATTGATTGTGAAACAACAACAAATTTGTGCAGAGTATGGAACTAAAAGACTATATACCATAATTTACCAAATGAATGTTATTCAATAAATTTATGCAATCTAGGCACTAGCTTATACAGAATAATTTATATACATCGTCATTTGATTTACTGGAACTAAGTACAGTGAACACAAACGATCGATTAATTGCGTCACTAAACAACTTCACAAATTTTAACAAAAAATCTAATATTCTGACTGAAAAACAAGTAATAAACGTTGTCTATCAGTCTTGATAATTGACAATAACAACTTTAATAACATAACAAGTAACAAGATGTTAAATCCGTCAGCAATCGATTTGCTGGTACTAAATATAGTGAACCCAAACGATCGATTAATTGGGTCAAAAAATAAAACCAAGGTCACAACCGATCGATTAAGTTGTGCCAAGATATTATGCATACGAGTATTCTGAACGATCGATTAATCCAGAATACTATTATTCCCCGACGATCGATTAATCAGGGTGCCCTAACCTCCTGAACGATCGATTAATTCAGGATGCCTATCGACGTCAGTACGAGCCGATCGATTAAGCTCATAGTGGCTGCCGTAGGTCTTGCCACTCGTTGCACCAAGCCGCGATCCGATCGATTCTCGCGTACTTGCTCTGTAACAACGAATAATATCTGTGTAAGTAATCGTTCACACATTCCATACAATAAAGGAAAGGATTTTATTTTAACTCAAAATACTGCCAGAATTGTCACTGTCACTATCAGAATTATCATCGATATCATTATCATTAATCTCGTCTCTAAGGTAGTCACATAAATCCATGACTTCATGCGATCCGCGGCCACGGTTTTCGACCGTCTGTTTTGTGTATGAACAAGGCTTGGTATAGGGGCTACAACTTAACGGTCCCTGCCTTGCTAACACGATGTGGACCTATGAAGGAAGACATCATTTTTTTTTTTTGCTTTGTCCGTTATTATTAAAACAAGTCTTTGTTATTTTAACAAGGTCCCCTACACTATAGGAACGGGAAGGTTTTCTACCTGTCATACCTCTCCTTTTGCTTGACCTGCTCTAGATCTATCCGAGCCTTAACACTTTCGCGGATCTCTGTCAAGTCATCATCCTTACGAGTGCCTGCAGTAGCATCATTAAGCATGGGATTAAATTCGCTATTCATACAAGTTCCTAACATCACCGCTGCCGGTGTTCTGCCTATAGTTTTCTGTATAGTGTTGTTGAGTCCCCATTGAACTCGTCCAAGTGACTGCCCCAGCTCTTTACACTATGTTTAATGCTCAGTGCCTTGAAGGAATCGAGAATCGCGCGGTTATACCGCTCAACCTGTCCGTTGGACCTAGGGCTAGAAACCGCATTTAGGACATGTTTGATTCTCTTATCGAAGCAGAACCGTTTGAGTGAATGCGAAGTAAAACAACTACCGCGGTCGCTTATGAGTCGGTCAGGGTTTCTAAATATACAGAAAATATCGTCTAGAGCCCTAATTGCGTTTTGGATATTCGTGTTTCTAACAGACCTGAGGAAACAGAATTTGATGGCACCGTCAACAACTACGAGGAAATGAGTAAAACTCCTAGTCGATTTCACGAAGGGTCCAAGGTGGTCCACGTGAACTGTGTGGAAAGGAATCTCCACCTTTGTGATAGGATGCAGTAACCCTTCGCGAGTGCTGGAATTGGTCTTTGCATATGCACACTCAATGCAAGCATCTACATAATTCTTGACAAACCTGGACACTTTAGGGAACCAATAGTTACTTTTAATTCTTTCTAAGGTTTTCTCAACCCCAAAATGTCAAATGTCGTCATGATTGAGTTTACATACTTGCCACCTTGTCCCTTTTGGCACAGCCCATCTGACCTTCTCCTTATCCCCGTCCAAGTAGCGAAATAATCTATTATCTTTGATAACGAAATTCTGTTTGATGTATCGTAGCCCCTTTTCAGATGAAAAGGACAGACACGAAGGAAGGATAGGACTAGATAGTCAACCTTTTAAAACGTCCATTATTCTGTACATCTCGGAATCACCTAATGAAGCGTGTGGAGCCAATCTTCGCTACTAATAGACATTATGGCTGGAAACTGATCATCGAGACATTCCGACGGTTCGACAGGATTCCGGGACAATGCGTCGACATGGCTCATTTTAACCCCTGCCCTGTACTCTATAGTGCAATCGAATTCCTGTAACGTCAGCCACCAGCGTTCTATTCTTGGAATCAAGTCCCGTTTTGAAAACGCAGAACGCAAAGCGCTGCAGTCTGCGATAATCTTGGATTCCTCCCCTAACAAATAATCCCTAAACTTACGAAGGGAGCAAACCACCGCTAGGGTTTTGAGCTCGTAAGATTGGAAGTTTTTTTTTTTTTTTTCTTCCGGTGAGTTTTGTCGGCTATAAAATGCCTTGAGGTACCATTTTTCTTTCTTACGTGTAAAATGGGACTAGCGTAATCTAAAACAGATTCTCGTATCACACGTCCGACAAGTCTCCGACCATCCAACGTACATTCTCCCGTTTGTGTTGCGACAACCTGTATGGACGATGAACAACTGGACGTTGACTATCGAGATCAATCTTCATCTCTGTAACACTGGTACATCCTACCTCCCTAAATGAAGAAGCAAAGCAATGCTGATATTTCTGCAACATGTTTATTAAGTCTTTCCTGATCTCTGCAGGGATGAGGGGGTCATCCACGCGGACCTTAGTTTCATCGAACCTCCGACTATCTACAATCTCTATAGATCGCTCATCAACAATCCTATTCACCGCATCAACTATTTCAGCACGGCAGGGAACCTGTTTAGATGAAATGCGGCAAGATTCAGAACACGGCAAGACCATCATCTTGATTTCACCGTTGATCGAGCGATGAAGCCGGTGGGCTTCATCATCAACCTAACGACTGAACTACACTATTCCCAAAACCTTTCATAAATGTAGGGGTGTTGTCGTGCGACAAACCTAACTGCTTGACAGCAGATTCCTTAATGAGAGAAACGTCGCTTTCGAAATATACAAACGCTTGGAGTTCAGAATTGTTGACATTTATTTCTTTCAAAAATTATGCTCCGGGGTTATGTACGCTCGCGTCTTCGTTTATAAAATCGATTCTCATAGTTTTTCTGCACTGCACCACCCGTGTTAGTTAACTTTTCATCAGATTTAAAATAGCACTTTTCAGAGGTGTGACCAACTTTATTGCAACGCGTGCACTTCACCAGCGGCTTAGGGCAGTGCAAGAAACTATGACCCTTCTCCTTGCAAAACAACCAGCGACGTGATTCGGCATAACACCAAATTTCGGGATCGCTAAACTTAGTTTTTCATAATAGTACACCTCAATAGATTCATTGTACCTACTATTAAACAGACCTTGGAATCAATTTTCCAAAGTCTGCCCATAATTCTGTTCACATGGGAATGCACTATGCAATTTCTCCTGCCATTCAGGCCACGTGTACAGTATAACTTTTGCATAGCAAAATGAGTAGAGAGTCTTTCATCCCACCCGTACACCGTGGCGCACTCATTGATTTTTTTAACCATACGTCCATGCGCTGATTCTTGGGCCAAGGGTCAAAGTTCGGTAATATATTTCCTTTGATAGATTTTCTGCAATGGTTGTAAAGCGCTCTGGTTCACGGGGGGTAATGCAAGACCATCCCTCAATTTTTAAACAAGTCGAATAAATCTATTTGATAAAGAAAAGCTACGTGACCTGTCAATCCGTTCGTGCCGTTGTCCACGCTCGACGTGTCGCTCCACCCGTGGCCCAGCATCCCGACGCCTCGCTGCCTCTAAGGTGCTCCGTCGTCGACTGTCCGCCCGTAGCCCAGCATCCCGACGCCTCGCTGCCTCGGAGGTGCTCCGTCGTCAACTGTCCGCCCGTAGCCCAGCATCCCGACGCCTCCGCCCGTGGCTCGCTGATGCATATCTTCGAGATCTTCCGCTTAGACTATGCCTCTGACTCTGTCTTTGACTATGCCTCTGACTCTGTCTTTGACTATGCCTCTGACTCTGTCTTTGACTATGCCTCTGACTCTGTCTTTGACTATGCCTCTGACTCTGTCTTTGACTATGCCTCTGACTCTGTCTTTGACTATGCCTCTGACTCTGTCTTTGACTATGCCTCTGACTCTGTCTTTGACTATGCCTCTGACTCTGCCTTTGACTATGCCTCTGACTCTGTCTTTGACTATGCCTCTGACTCTGTCTTTGACTATGCCTCTGACTCTGTCTTTGACTATGCCTCTGACTCTGTCTTTGACTATGCCTCTGACTCTGTCTTTGACTATGCCTCTGACTCTGTCTTTGCCTATGCCTCTGACTCTGTCTTTGACTATGCCTCTGACTCTGTCTTTGACTATGCCTCTGACTCTGTCTTTGACTATGCCTCTGACTCTGTCTTTGGCTATGCCTCTGACTCTGTCTTTGACTATGCCTATGACTCTGTCTTTGACTATGCCTATGACTCTGTCTTTGACTATGCCTATGACTCTGTCTTTGACTATGCGTGATCACGTTCTCGTCGAACTACCTCCTCCAGCATCCGTAGTCTCTCACGTCGCAGCTCGATATCCGGTTCCGGCATACTATGGCTGGGGCTCCGACTACGAAGGCGACTTCGGCTCCGGGTGGCAGAGTGGGTACCCCTTCGACTCGGTGTTGCGAGCCTTCGTCGGCCCGGAGGCCGACATTGCCTGAAATCTTACGTCCACGAATTTGAGAATTTAATTTTTAAAAGTCTAACGCATTTGGGACGTCAAGTTAAATACACAAAACACGATAGAAATTGAAATGTTATAAAATTCAAGGCATTCACAAGGTATGTCATCTCTAAAATATAATCACGAAATATTAATTTAAACCTTTAAAATTATTCATTTTAAACAATGTTGCTCATCAAAATTGACTAAAAAAAAATATCGTAATAGGGTTTATATACAGGAAACCTCAGGGAGTATATACTATATAGGTAATAATGGGAAAAGAAATACGAGTACTAGAGTATACATATAGTTATGACACATGAATGCGTTCCCAGTTAAAACCAAAGAAACAATAATGCATGTGCACTGGGAAATGTTATTAACTCACAATTGTTGATGCATCCGTCCTTTTATTATTTTATATCCAACCCAACCGTCCAGCCACTGACTAGGATACGATTGAGTAGTCCTTATTTTCAAAAATTATGACCGCGTAGGATTATGTAAAACATTTATTTCTGTGTTAAACGTGGCCTTGTTCTACATACCTAGCATTACCAATAAATAAATTGAATTGAATTTACGAGAGTTAATTCAGTTTTGCGGAAAAGTAGATCTACCCTCCAACCAAAAATTATGAGTACAAAGGGCAATATTAACTAATAAAGCGGAACTAGTTAAAATAATTGACGGCTATTAGATAAGTAACGTGTAGATTTACTTGAAACCACGGGTAATATTGTTAACTAAAACGGTATGATTCTAAACTGGCTTCGAAACGAATTACGAACAAACTAAGGAAGCATATAATTTTGGGCGTGTACTTACGTTTTAATTGTTCTTGTCACTTCTGAAATATAGTAGTCCAAAAGGTTACAGCACTTGAAGGAAAACTCCAACGACTTTAAATAGGTTTATTAACAATTTTGTTACATTACACAGTACACACTATTACAGCCATAACGGATCGGCAACTATCTTAATAATTATCAGTCGTTTTTGACGTTCAGCCACAGAATGATCGCTCGGGCATCAACCCCTGACCAAGAAGCCCGCCGTTCTGGAGGGAAAATCCAGCTCCCTGATTGGCTCACGACTTCACGCCACGTTAGTCTCATGATCCAATCAGAGAACCGCTTTATTCTCGCGCCAAACATTTTACCAATCAAATTATAGAAGTATTGTCATTCTTACGGAATTAATGTTACCAGTCTACATAATAAAATATAAAGCATTTAAGATGTGTTCACATGAATAAAGCTATTAAATTAATACATTTAAATAAAATTATTTCTGAAAACATAGGAAATTGACTAGTAAAATTCCGAAACCTAACACACTGAACACGTATAGCCTGTCTAGTAGTAGTCCTATGTACTCCCTGAACACCCGATCGTTGCCCGCTCTACAGAAGTACAGATTGATCCGGTGTTCCGGAGCTAGAATTTGTCAAGTTTACGGAACCATGGGGCATTGGGGCCTCTGTGTCACTGACTCACTGTCAATTAACCGTGCCGGGTAAACCAATGGAATATTCACAATGAAGTAGTAGTTTACCGCGGACTAGATGAAATGGAAACAGTAGCTCATGACAATCGCAAGGAACATTAAGCTTAATCGAGTACATTAACGGTCGGCGAGTAACCCCCGTCCACCGCGCCCTGCTCTTGAGCTCGACCGGCCACTTATTAACAGTTTAGTTAAGTCAATCTTTATTTTATTTGTAACAACAAACAATTACTAAGCATAGAGACATAAAACTTAAAATTAGGTAACAATTATGTTACCAGCAGCGTTATTCACAGAATACCAGCAGAATATTATTAACACGCTTCAAAGAGAAGTTAAAACTGTTACTGAAAAAAAAAAACAGTGATTTTAAACTTTTAAATAATCATATGTAAGTGCAATGATTATGTTATTATGACACATATTGACCTACAATAACCTAACCCTCCTATTAATAAACACAGAATAAAGTTATTCCAAGTTTAAACCTTTGAAAATGTATAGTTATTCCTTTGTTATTCCTGGTGTAATTTTATTCCGTGTTTATTAATAAGAGGGTAAGAGTAAAAGGATAGGATGTCTAAATTCTTGATTGCCTTGTGAGTCGAGTTTCTTCGTGAAACGTCGCAACAGTGCCCGAACATCGGTGGTCTCTCTCAAGATTAGAAGTAGGAGATTAATTCCCTGGGCCGGCAACGTTTTAAATGACGAACAGCAGTGGGTTTCAACAATCGTTATAGTTTTATATACATAGATTTCAGAAAAAGACTTGTTCAAAAAATCTTCGTGTCGCGTGTGATGAATTTAGCAGTTGCCTATTTAATGATGCACGTAATTAAGGGCTTCAGCTAGATGTTCAGTAATTTCATTATTGCATTCCCAAGAGACTATTTATCTGTGAATTAGTTATTTCACTGGTTATGAATAAGGCTTTGATTGCTTTTCGCAGTGTCGGTCGAGTCTTCGGCACTTGCGCTGGCGCTGTCGCGCCGTGTGCCGCATTCCTGGTCGCAAATTAGCACGGCGCCGCCGCGCGCCGCCACAGATAACCTATCTCAATAGAGCGCCCTACGTATGGTATTCCAGCGCCTGGCGCTGCGCCAACCCGAGCCTATATTTACCGCACCCAAACTACAAGGAATTTCAGATTTACGCTTTTGACTATACGCGGCTGTAACGTTCAGTCGGCTAATGGCTCCAGATCAGCGGGCGCCTTATTGCCTTGTTCCGCTTTCGTTTATCATATCTTTCGCTTTTGAATAGGCGAGCCGTAGCAAGCTGGAATTCATTATAACTGACACAATTATTTTCCTTTGATTTATGGTGCTGTTGTTTTGTCTCTTTTAATTTACTCGTATTGAGTCCCCAAATATAACATAGCCGTGATGTGTATTGGAGTTTGAATAAAACTGTTCCTACGCGCTAGGCGTTTCCGAGGCTTTTTTAAAACGAAACGTTTCCTTATTCGTACTGCACTGTACATTTCATACTGCAGCTTTTCGTAGAACTGTTAATCAACCTCTCAGTTCAGTTTAAGCTAAGGCTGCGTTCCACAAACAGCTAGTAGCCTATGATTAGTTGTGATGGTACGTTGTCTGTGCCTATTGCTGCAGTGTTGGCCTCCCGCGCGTCATGTGGGGCAGAGCAGAGAGTGCGCCCAGCGCATGCGCACACGAGCGAGCTTCTAGGCTACAGGTGCAGGCAGCTCGTGCCGCACACAAGATTATGTGATCTTTAGTAGGTTACATCATTATATTCGGCCCCTCGCTTGTGCTGTCAGTACTCGTAACATCAATAAATGATGTATCTCTATAAACTTACAAATGGTCCACAACTGACAACGCCCATGGTTCGGAGGAACCTTTTGTTAAAGTTTAATTACCTCTTAGAAGTTGCCAGAATATAGGCGTAGCGCTGAATTACCATACATGCCTACATGCAGCACTATTGATATCATTGTTCGTTTTGGGTCACATTATAAAATATTATGTAATGGCGACGATTACGTAATTTGATGAGCACGTATGAATAGATGCTTGTGCCACATAGTGCGCGGGCCCTTGACGTCTGAGCACAGAGGCTGCGACCCACGTCCAATCGCTAGGATCGCGACCGGTGAGCGTACACCACATAAACAACGCATGGTACTCAAATAACCTGGCCACTAAAATGATGTACACCTAGGGGGATTTCTGGTGCTATCCCTGGAGCGCAAACCCCAAAAACATACATATGCGCGATTCTACGCTACGTTGTCACTGTAAGATTAAATCTTATGCAGCCAAACTATCTAAAGTTAAGCAAGTGAACCAAATAAAGGTCATTCTGCAAACATTTGGTTAATTTCGCGATCTTGAATTTTTTGCTTTTTATAATATCTGACGGTTGTAATTCCTTTTGAAACGTACAGTAGTGTAAATATTATTTGTTGTATTTGTTTATTTACTTATGAATGGCGTTCTGTTGTGAAGTTTGCGCTGATAATTTGTGTTTGTTAAAAGTTAAAAACAGTAAGTATTCACAACCGTTTAATGATAAGATTCAAGTTGTGTCTAAAGGTGTAGGTACCCGAATTACGAGAATTAACATAAAATTCATATCGACTCGTCATTTCAAATGAATCTTTCTTCTGTTTGCATTGTCAGAAAATCGTGATTTGAACCTTGAATAATGTGGTGAGTTCTTGTATTTATAACTTTGGTTTTTACAGGTTTATTTTCAATGTTTTTTTTTTCAAATATTCCAAAATTGGGCCCGTAACGAAAACTCGAAAACTATACCATGGTAGTTTTATTTTTTTGTTGACAGCGCACTCTGTTTTATTTTTTAGATTTTTTTTATCGAAGCTACTACTTTCGTTCTTGTATTGACTGAATGCCATTGAAATTCCTGATATTTAAGCTAGATGGCGTTCTTTCTCATACGCTTACTAAAAACACCAGGGGCGGGTGCGGGGGGCCCGGAAGGGTGACTGAATATATCAATAGATGTGACTACTTTATGGGTCATCCTAAGTAGAGCGATGCTGTGATGTAGCGAGTTTTTTTTTTGGGTGTCAGTAATTCAGTATGCGTGGCCTACCCTCCGTGAGGAACCACTGCACGCCACTGTCTACTACTTATAACAGCCACAGTTTATTGCGCTCGTATTATTTTCCACATTAAAAACTTTGTTTAGCATTAATCATGAAAGCTTTTGTAAAACAAAGCCAGTTGTTGATATAGTAATCCAGGGAGTCTACAAAATTGCGCCGAAGCGAACAACTACCTAGCTAACTTGGATTGCTTCATGTTTCTTTAAATCCTCTATTAAGAGCAAGCATTCTGGTCGCTTGAATTAACCCTTTATTTGAGTAAGAACGTTCGCGTTGTTCTGAATTCTCTACAACTCTACTGGGAGCCTCGCTCCAAATATGCGAATATTGCATGAGCGGTTGATTAGTGTGATACTGTGATATATGTATAACACTATGTGTAACATCGCGGTCCCCTGCGTGCAGTTGAATTAATGTGGATGTTACCATCGAGTGCAATGCCGCTGCGAGCGGGGCCCTGGCAGGCGGCGCGACGGACCACGCGACCGCCCGCCCGCGCCTTCTACATATATGCAGTGCGGGGCGCGGCGTGCCCCGCCGACCCAATTATGTGATACCTTTGAGCAAATAACTGCAGGCAACCTTTTGCATTACATACGCCACTCCATTCATACATTGTGTTTGTGTTTTCTATCGAATTCCGAGCTTTGAAATGATTGTGATTGTTTTCAAATGAAGTGTTTTCTTCTATTGACTGACTGAATGCGGATTTCCCGAGTGCAGTTCAGAATGAAAACACCTTGTCGTTTTATAAGATACTAGCTGTCAGGGGCGTGCCGTCCATAGAGGCAATTAGGCCTAGCCTACCCTACCATTCCTACCAACAACGCAACAAATGCATTTATTATAACTATGTAATAAAATAATGCAAAATATTAAAAAAAAAACTCCTGTTATAATACTTATAGCAACTTGTCGTGTCCGTGTGACGTAACTGATAATAATACTACGACGCTCGCTCCCGGTTCTTCTAGGCAACGACACCGCCGGCCTAATTTACATGGATAAATTTACGCACATTGATGCATATTTTCGTGTGTATGAACGGCACACATGTATAGATCATAGATAGATTAGGGGCGCAACTCCTGCGAGTGTAGCTGGCCACTGATTGGCCAAAAAGTATTATCCGGCTCAAACGGTATGCAGTGATGCAATTATATTTGGTAGTGTTTTTTTATCGACAAAGTAGCAATTATATTTTTCTTAGAAAGTTAGAAGACATATTTGTTTCATGTGACATGCGAAATTTATTTCGCGATCTTGAATGTTTTGCTTTTTATAATATCTGACGGTTGTAATTCCTTTTGAAACGTACAGTAGTGTAAATATTATTTGTTGTATTTGTTTATTTATTTATTTATGAATGGTGTTCTGTTGTGAAGTTTGCGCTGATAATGTGTGTTTGTTAAAAGTTAAAAACAGTAAGTATTCACAATCGTTTAATGATAAGATTCAAGTTGTGTCTAAAGGTGTAGGTACCCGAATTACGAGAATTAACATAAAATTCATCTCGTACTCGTTATTTCAAATTAATCTTTCTTCTGTTTGCATTGTCAGAAAATCGTGATTTGAACCTTGAATAATGTGGTGAGTTCTTGTATTTATAACTTTGGTTTTTACAGGTTTATTTTCAATGTTTTTTTTTTTCAAATATTCCAAAATTGGGCCCGTAACGAAAACTCGAAAACTATACCATGGTAGTTTTATTTTTTTGTTGACAGCGCACTCTGTTTTATTTTTAGATGTTTTTTTTAACGAAGCTGCTACTTTCGTTCTTGTATTGACTGAATGCCATTGAAATTCCTGATATTTAAGCTAGATGGCGTTCTTCTCATACGCTTAATAAAAACACCAGGGGCGGGTGCGGGGGGCCCGGAAGGGTGACTGAATATATCAATAGATGTGACTACTTTATGGGTCATCCTAAGTAGAGCGACGCTGTGATGTAGCGAGTTTTTTTTGGGTGTCAGTAATTCAGTATGCGTGGCCTACCCTCCGTGAGGAACCATTGCTCGCCACTGCTAGCTGTTGCCTGCCGCTCCGCTCGCGTTTTGGCGTAAATTTTCCCACGGGCTTTTTGTATATAGGGTCTATCTATTCATACACGAAATCTCTTAAGGGGTCATAGTACTTATCATTATGAACAACTTTTACTATGTCTTCATCAATCAGTATATTTTGGCGAATTAATGTGATCATATTGCAGGGAACAGCTGATATTTTTTTTAAAGATTTGGTGTGTGAATAGATACATCTTATATATAGCCTATGGCACTCGTGGATAATGTAGCTTCCTATTAGTGAAAGAATTTTCAAAATCGGTTCAGTAGATCCAGAGATTACCCATACAACCTCACAAACTCTTTATAATATTACGAGTATTATAGTGAAAATTAAAGTCATTAAAGAGAAGTAGGTTAGTGCTGTTAGTGATTATTGTTAATTTATTTCTTGTACGCACGTCATGTACCTGCGACAAATAAACATTTTTTCTTTCTTCTTTTCTTTCTGTTGTTATTTGTTGGATTACTGAAGTGACAACTGAACACGACAGTTATAATACATTAATGGGTTATGAGCGTAACTACTATTGTAAGCTACCAACTTCATATCATTCATCAAGCCAGAACTTCTAAGGACAGCATTTGCTTGAAAATATTAGATAAAGCTAGGCTGCTCTCCCGTCTCCGAATAGCGATCCAGCACAACATGATTGGGCCATAAACGGAACTAATTTGTCCAATACATTGCAATAAGCTCGTCCCTTTCGCATTGCTGCATTGTTATTGCCCGACTATAGGGTACAAATTACAAATACACCCTCTGGTAATAATATGGTGGATATAAGCTTGACGTTATAGTACAAGGGATCAATTTGTTCGGTGTGTTCCCCGAGTCACCCAAACTATATCTTTCAATTCTGTACTGGAATGTGATCGGAGTTCGGACGGAGTCAGTGTTTTGTGGCTCTACATCTTTTCAAGGGTTACGATGATAGCTTGATCTGCTGGTGCTGTATGTAATGGTGGTAAATACACCTGCAAAACTGCGTCGAGATTTAAGTACCAAGATGCTTTCACATCACATCTCCGGCTTGAATCATTATGGAAATAATATAAAACCTCGTGGAGTTGTGTGTGGCACACTGGCACACTCGGTTTTACTTTCAATCTCACAGAAGTTTGAAGTAAAAACGGTTATTGGACTTGCTGTCATTTCTATGATTTTGATAATATTTCACTTCTGAGCGCAAAATCACGTTATCTAAAATTTTTGGTTCCAGGTGTGATTTACGTCGCGGGCTTGTGGACGGTGAGCTATGGGCTAGCTCGCCGTCCGTCCGTCTTATGACGACAGGCCGTGTCGACGTCGCATTCGTGTTCCACGCGCGCCTCAAAGAGAGTCAGCAAACAGGAAGGGGTCTGAAAGGACCGATGCCTGCCAGGGTTGCGGGACTGTTCGAAAGAGATACCGCGGCCCTGGAACACAAAAGGCAAAGGAAGGAACATCGATGGGTTTTAGTCAGTAAAAGTCTGACACTCCCTCCTGCTAAGCCCAGAGCGGGAGGGATTATTTGATGACATCCCATCCGAAAAAAAAAAGGTGTGATTTACGTAAAGAAATGCATCACAAAGTTTGCAAAGTGTAGATCTATAGTTATTCTATGAATGCAGGGGCTCATCCAGACTTTGTGTGGGGGGAGAGGGGGGTTACATTGTTGAGGTCCAGTCAGGAAAGGGCTTCAATTCGATTACAATAAAATTCGAAATAGCATTTTATAATATATACGTTGTATATATTTTTATAACACACTAGCTGTTCCCGCGACTTCGATCGCGTGGTTGCCTAGTAAACACGGTGGACGTCATTCTCGCGCGGAAAATCTTAACACCGCGATTCAGAAAATGACGTCATTTGCATAACGCCATCTATCGGATTTGGATTTCAACTATCAACATTAGTTCTATTTTTAGTCTTAAGATGTCGTTGCAAGTACTATACTGAATTGCGTAACGTAATATTTTACTTCTTGAACTCACTAAATTAATCATATCTTTTGATAGAGTGAACCGATTTCGATGAAACAAAAACTAAGTTAAGCCTCAAGTTGCTTATAATTTTTTTATATAAACATTGTCAGCATTGAATTCGTAGATTTTACGTGATGTGCGCACAAACAAACAGACAAACAGACAAAAATTTCAAAAATGATGGAAATGGGTTCTGTTACTTATCTTTTCACACGCTGGCTATTTTTTGTTTCAATTTCTTCAATGTACAAAAATGACTTTTCTACAGATTTATTATATGTATAGATTTGCTCGTAAAGGGTCTCTTATTTCACCAATTTCAATATCGTATTGTATCTCATTACGGACTTGTGCGGTAATGTAATGTAAAACGCACGGTTTATCAAGATGCTCCGTCTAAAACGAACGGTATTTTTTTAAATCTTAGCAAAAAGTTTTTATGTCAGAAAAGTGGTCAACATTTTATGAATAAAATTAACTTTGGGAGATAAAATAAATAAACATTAAATTCTTTAATTTCATGAATTTTGACAACCATATATCTGTAGCAAAAACACAAAAATATTAATTTACTTCATTAGTAATACTGGCTTTTTTTGTGACTTTGCCTTAAAAAGAAGCGCTGATGCATCGCTAATTTGTGACCAAGTAAAAATTATTCCGCGCGCTTTTTTTTTTCGCTGTATTGTTTTTATTTGAAAATGTCGTCAAGTAATGATGAATGTATTAATTCGACACCGCCAGAACTCTCAGAGGCAGTTTTATTTATTTCCTCGCAAGTATGCTATAAAACGTCGTATGACATACGTGCGCTTTGATAATTGCAGCCTCTGCTTTCTTGAAGCCCTCGCCTACGGCTCGGGCTAGCAACATGGCCTCGGCTGTAATTTTCAACTTACCGCACTTATATCATGATGTACTATTATTGTTTCACTTCACAATATTTTGAATCAAATAACATATTCCATTTTTCTCCAACTTTTCGCGAAACGTGTAAAGAGTTCCTTGGTCAGCGACGGAAAAGTTAGCGGGCGCAGCGAGCTTGAAAATGTTAGTAACTTGCTTCACATACATTAGGTTTCTTTTCACCATTCATTCGTTATAATATAGGAGTTACTTTGTCAGTCTAAGCGAATAAAAGAAAAGAGTCAAAAATACTCAAGAGCGAGCGTAGCGAGGCAGTCGAGGCACGGATAGGTCAGGTTTTATTTTGACCAATAAAACAAAAAAGATTCAGAAGCTAGTTTGCCGGCTTTAGTCGATTCTCACACGACAACGCTAATCCACGCGGGCGGAGGCGGCGAAGCGTATTTATGGGTACTCGCAGTACGCCGCGCGGTGAGCGCCGCTCGCTGTCGGGCGGTGCACGGTGCACGTGTGTCAGTCGTCAACGGATTTCATACCAGCCAATGCGACATAAGTTCCGCTACTCCGCTCGACGTTTCAGTTTCAGAAATATTATGACACTTTAGTATGCAAGAGCGAGCTCGAAACTTTCGCGCTGTAATTTTAATTTTCCTAAATTATTAAAAAATTATTTGGCTCCAACGCGCGTATAAATGCGGTAAGCAAGCATATGTAAGCATGATGCCCGCCCGTACTAACTGGCAGTGTAGCAAGAAAACATTAAAAAATGTATAAGTTTCGGGTACCTACATTTCAGCAACACATGTATTTTATATTCCACTGACATTTCACCATGCACAACCGGTATTCGGTTAAACGAATGGGTTCAAAAGTTCGTGACTTATAGGGGTTAGAGAAGGTATTTTTTTTAAGCGGTTCTACTTGGTGACTATACATATAATAATAAATACTAAGTTTTAGCCTGATCAAATCATTAACCTTTGGGATATCGCAGGATAAACAAGTCAATCGGGAAGAAAACAAAGCAAAAACAGAAACAGCAGCGTGTCGGGTATTCGCCCGAATTTTTGGAGCTGTATAGTGAGAGCAGGGATGAATTTATGAACCAAATTGTGACTGGGTATGAAACTTGGGTCCATCATTATGAACCTGAATTGAAACAAGAAACCATGCAATGGCACAAAAAAATTAAGAGCCGCCTAAGGAGTTGCAGGTGTCAAAAACGGCAGAAAAGATTATGGCTACAGTTTTTGGGATTCAGAAGGGTTTTATTGATCGATTACAATGATAAAGATATTATTATCATGGGACAATACTTCACCCACATTACATCAAAAATTAAAAGAAGCAATTAAGGAAAAAGGAAGGGGAAAGTGATGTCGTGATGAGCTCCTCTCGCGCGACAACGCAACCCGTTCACAAGAGACATGTTGCAATGGCTGCCTTACACAAATGCGGATCTGAAACTTTTAACCACACTGGGATATAGTTCAGATTTGACCCCTCCTTATTATTTGTTCCAAAAATTAAAAAAAGAGCTTCGTGGAAAAAAATCACTAATGACAAAGAAGTGCAGTCGGAAATTTCTGCCTATTTTGAAGGTCTTGGTCGGCCTAGACCCAGCCCAGAGAGGGGGTCATGGGTGCATGACTCCTGGATCCGCGCTCATACAAGCGCGGATCCAGCAACCTGCAAGCCTGCAACAGACTGTAGTTCCACATTTAAATATCCGTTCCAGGGATGAAAGTTTCCTCGCACCATATTAACAATTTAGCAGAACCACTTAAAAATTAATTCTGATTGAAAACACAAAAAAGGCTTCCAGAAACTTGATTAAAATCTCTCCACGTTGACGTCGCCGGCTCGTCTGGTCGATGTCGGTGATCGGACCGTCTCACGTACGGCTCTGCAATTAATATGTATGTGTGCGAGCGCACGAAGCGTGCCGTTGCATCCGTGGGCGTCATATCTTTGTAACTCTCTTCGTTGACTATTCCTTCGAGTCAAACAATTGACCCCACACCATTGCTGCTCATTTATTACAATTGCTTTTTTATTGGCCGCGGTCAGAATGGGTTAGTCCATCTAGTTATACAATCTAACAGAATGGACAAAAAAAATCCTATTTGTTATCAGGACGCTTTTATTAAATAGAAAGCTACAGAAGGCCTTCTGTTATAACTGTGTAAAGAAAGAGTAATTTGATGATTGCACTTTCGTTAATAGCTCCACCGACCGCACAGAACGAACCTTCTATATTTTCCTCTCTTGCGGACCCATCGATTACTCGGGTTACTCCTCCAACTCTAATTTTATGCTCCAATTTAATTTGAATGACTCGATCAAAAGGCGTCGGGTCAGTCATTATGGTAATGTCGACACGTTACGACTGGGGTTAATTAATTGTATCACAGTTAACTGCTATATCATGCAAATTGGGGAAGCCCTACCGCGGTTAAGGCGGTTGAGTTTGAAACGCAATACTTTGATCCCACTGGGGTGGCGTGATCTCGACCTCGACAAGGTCTGGATAGGAAGATAGGTACCTTTAATGAGTATAGCATTAGTGCTATAAATGTTTACAAACATTGTACTGAGGAGGATCCATGTGTCACCGTGGAAAATTCTCAATTAGGGTGTAGTAGTGATAGGGTCTTGTTGTCTGGGGATGGCACCGGAGTCTCCGGCCTCACTCCAGATATTAGTAGAAATTTAAACTAGGAAGTGAGCCAACAGATGGTACCATTAACAATATTGTTAATCCTACCAACAGCAAGGTACCTTCTTGCATTCAATTGGTTAGTAAAAAAGGGCCTCAGCAGAACACCTTAAAAATATTCCACCAAAATATCCAAGACATTTCTTCAAAATTATTAGAAATTGAATTGTTTTTAGAAAAAAGTATGTTTGATATTATTTGTTTTACTGAACATTGGCTAAAGGATTACCAAATGCTTATTAATTAGGATAACTATACGGTGGGTAGCTGCTTTAATCGTAAATCTATGCTGCGTGGAGGTTCCCTAATATTAATAAAAAATTGTGTTAAATATAAGCAACGTAATGACATAGTAGGTCTCTCGGTTGAACATTGCGTCGAACTGTCCTGTGTTGAGCTGGATAAACATGTAATTATGTGTGTGTACAGACCCCCAAATTATCAAAACTTTTCCTTATTTGAATCAATAATGGAAGATTTCCTGGCAAAACTTTCAGCCAGTAATAAATGTGCAATTGTTTGTGGTGATTTCAATATCAATATTTTAGAAGAAAATTCCAATAGCAGGCGGTTATTAAATCGTTTTAAATCATTTGACTTGACCAATATTTTTATAGAACCTACTAGAGTCACTCCATCTTCTGCTACTTGTATAGATAATGTTTTCTGCGATTGTGATTACTTAGATAAAGCCATATTAAATTGTATCCCGTCTGACCACAGCGGACAAACTGTAACTTTTAGGTGTAACACACCATTGCAAAAAGTTCTGATTAAATTTAGACCTATAACTACTAGCAAATTAAATAGGTATAATATTTCCCTACAGAACAAGTTAAATGTTATGAGCCATCATATGGACGATATTAATATAAATCACATGCATGATAATTTCTTTTCAATAGTTCAAACTGAATTCAACAAAACATTTGAAAAGAAGACAAAAAGTATTTGCCCTAAATTTATATCTAGTGATTGGGCAACTACAGGTATCAGGAAAAGTAGGGAAAGACTATTTGAGCTTTATGGCCTTAAGCCTTATATAAACACTGAAACTTTCAACAAGTATGTTGCTAAGTATTCAACAATTTTTAGAAATACATGCAAGGTTGCTAAAGCCCTGCACATTAGCAACAAGATCAAAACAGCAGAAAACAAAATAAAGACAGTTTGGAAAGTCATAAATAACGAGACGAGAGTCCCAAGACGCCATAGGATTTTTTTGTGATCTCTCCAAAGCATTTGATTACGTAAATCACGACACATTACTTTTGAAACATGAGCATTACGGACTAGGTAAACTTGCACTTAGTTTGGTAAAATCTTATTTGAGTGATAGACATCAACATGTTCCTGTGTTTGTCCTCTTTCTAGTATACATAAATGATCTACCTTATTTACTGAAAAACCAACCTCAAAATATGGTGTTATTTGCTGATGACACTTCTCTAATTTTTAAAATAAATAGACGGGCCCAAAATCTAGATGACGTGAATGATGCCCTACTTTAGGTTCAAAATTGGTTCACAGCAAACAATTTAGTATTAAACGAAAAAAAGACTAAATGCATTAGATTTGCTTTACCGAATGTTAAAAGTAGTGATTGTGATATAATATTGAATAAAGAGAAACTTGAATTCGAAGATAAAACGGTTTTCCTGGGGATTACGCTTGATTCAAGGCTACAATGGAGTTCTCATTTAACATCTCTTGCGGGGCGGCTAAGTTCAGCAGCATATATGCTATTAGAAAAATCCATCAATTTACAGATGTAGATACCGCTAGACTGGTCTATTTTAGTTACTTTCATAGTATAATGTCTTATGGCATTTTGTTATGGGGACGAGCTGCAGACATTATCAGATCATTATCAGATTATCATTATCATTATCAGTCAATATTTATTCTGCAAAAAAGAGCCATCAGAGCTATATATAATCTTCGTAGGTACGACTCTCTAAGGGAACTGTTTAAGGACATTAACATCATGACGGTACATTGTCAATATATCTACGAAAACATAACGTACGTAAGAAAAAAATCTGCATCTTTTTAGTAAAAGAGGTGACAGACACAATTACAGTACTAGAAATAGGGACCAATTAGTTCAGCCAGGCTTCAGACTCACTAAAGTAGATTCATCTTTCATGGGGTACTGTTTGAGATGCTATAATAAAATTCCACAAAGTATTTTTGAACTCAATGATACGAAATTTAAAACGTGCATTAAACGCACACTATGTAAGCAAGCATATTACAAGTTGGACGATTATATCGCTGACAAAAATGCTTGGCTCAATGCCGGTCCTGCTCCACAAGGACAGGGACGCATAAGTTGATAACATTAAATAGTATTGTTGGAGCTGCTGAATATTGTACAACTATCTTTGCATTGTATAGATTTAATCTCTTTAGTATTATATAAATCCCATATTGTGTGAGTACTATGTACTAAAAAGCTATCGTTCACTGGAAACCTACGTCCTTTCTCGACTTGAATGTGCCCTGGCGGTTGAGAGTATGTCATGCTCACTCAATGTCTCGCTGATGGTGGCGCGTGTGTCGGATCATTTAGTTCCCTTCAAAATGGTTGAGTTGAATGGTGCTGATCCATGTGTCATGTTCGTGAACGGGCGGCAGCTGTCAGTTGTGACTGGTCATCTCTTAGTTGCCACGGCATATTTGTTTATTTTTTTTTGAATTGTTTTTTTTGTTTTTACTATGGACACTTTAACGTGCACATCTTGCTACATCGTTCTCACATAATGTACCATTTCAATATGAATGATGTAACCAAGGTTTTGTAACAATATGCTAATTTAAAAGAGTGTCCATGTAGTTTCTTGCCCGTTTTTCTCCATAGAGATCTACGCTAGGGAATGGGCAACTACAGTACTTTCACAGTTTTTATGCCTTGTGACTGGGACTGTAGCCACATTTCATCGTTATCTTTGTTTCGACAGTTCAAAAGTGCCTGTAACTGGCCTACTTGAAATAAATGCTTTATTTTGATTTTGGTAAAAAAAAGTCAAATGTTAGGTTACATTCATGCAATCAGTAAGGTTTCTTGATTGAGGAACTGTTTGTACAAACTTGAACTGAAGTAAAATAAAACAGTTTATTCAATCAGAGCTACGTAAACTTTTTTTCGACAAACTTTTTACTTCGTAATGATCCGTAACAGTCGCCATCGTTTGGTATAAGTATTCTACACTTAGGTCGCCATTATGTATCAGATAGCTATACCGTATAAAAACGTAGGATAAGCTCCCATTGTAGGTAAGCAGTGGTGTAGTTAGTCCTAATATCTTGTATCAATTTTTTTGGGTGCTCTTTGAACCCGAGCGTGGCGAAGCCTAAAAAGAGGATAGTGAATATCGATTTATGAAAAATAAATAAAAATAGCATCGAAAAATTAGAGTTTTCTGGACCGCAATAAAGTGAATTCTTTAGTGAATAGCGAGCGATGCGAGCTCGAAAAATTGGAGCTTCTTGAGCCGCTTTAGTTAAATTTTCATTAATTACTCATTACGAGCCTCTTCTATCAATAAAAAAATGAGATTGTGGGGAGATTTTGTGGTTATTTTCTTCTACACGTCGGTGGCTTTTGTAACCCCGTATCATTGATACCTGATACGGGATACGGCGGTAGCTACGCCCCTGTAGGCAAACAAGAGGACTCCGACTCAGCTTTACTCTACTTTACATTTTTCTGCACTAATGAACTAACTCAGAAGCAGTCGTGACATCATCACATGTGAACCGAGAATTTTCGCCTTAATGATAATCATAGGAAGGAATATACAACAAAATAATGTACTTGTTGCCCCTGCAATCTCATCCTCTGTGGCGGCATCGAAGTTGCAATAACTTAAATTTAGAATTCATTTAATGAAAGTTTATTAATAATTATTTTTTTTGTTCTTAAGGCAAAGTGGTGTGCGCGTCATGCGGTGGCAAGTGCAGCGGCGAGGTGCTGCGCGTGTCGGACAAGTACTTCCACACGGCGTGCTTCACGTGCCGCACGTGCGCGGCCTCGTTGGCGCGCGGCGGCTTCTTCTGCAAGGACGGACACTACTACTGCCCGCAGGACTACCAGCGTGCGTTCGGCACGCGCTGTGCCGCCTGCAACCAGTACGTGGAGGGCGAAGTGGTCTCCGCGCTCGGCAACACCTACCACCAGAAGTGCTTCACATGTGCCCGATGCAAGTGAGTACCGAACTACCGACCAGCTTCTACTACGACTGCCCACGTGAATACCTCCACAAGCTATATTTTTCAATTTATGGTAACCTTGCCCACGCGTTTTTCATAAAAGGCTTGCTTAGTCCGGATAATACACATTGGTGATAGGCAACTTGTGATTATTAAGTAAATATATCTGTGGTTACTTGAGGTAAATCCTATAAACAGTCACAAGAATTCGTCGCACTAGCCTACGCTCCTCTAGCGCGAGCGGGAACACATCTATACGTTCATTTATATCCACACCAGCCCCCGTAGCATGACCACCGGAGAAACAACAAAACAAATCTGTCATTTCGTCGATTCTTCCGTCGACAAAACTCGTTTCTACGGTGGTCATGCTACGGGGGCGGGCCGCACTGAAAAAGTCTATCTATGGTCCATAGATAGACTTTTTCAGTTTCAAAATTCCGTTTTCTTATCCATAGACTATGGATAAGAAAACTGAATTTTATTAAGGTGGAGGCGCAAGGGTAGCCCGCGAAATTCAAAGGTCACCCAGCCTCCATACATTTTTGTTAACTACTTGTAGAGTGTTTCCGTGGATGCAACCAAAGACTTAACGAACTAGAACGCCAGATATATTGTAGAATAAGTTTACTAGAAAATACATGAGCGCAGCCATCAAAACGGTCACATTGACGAATAAAAAAAGTCATTTTCATTTAAAAAATAAAAACGACAGTTGTATAGAATTCAAAACACAAATCAAACACTGACTGCACAAAGAAGGTCAATATTCAAAAGTAAAACAAAACCAAACGAAATTAAACTTAATATTTAGGTAGAACATTGCATAATAAACATTTTTTACTACCACACCGAAGTAAGTCAACTCATCTAGAAGTTATTCAACCACAAAATATCTGAGATCACCCAGATTGAGGTATTTTTTTGGCGTCTAACTTAAATAAACGCAGTAATTAAAAAGAGCTTATGGATATAATATGCCCCCAAGTTCTATATCCAAGTTTAAGATAAATAACAATGATTAGAATAGTATAAAACCTACATAAAATATGAATAGAAATAGTATAAAAGCTACTGATCCCTTCAGTAGCGTGTTCATGGACCAGTAGCTTTTATAGTATTGTAATCATTGTTGTTTATTTAAAACTTGGGTATAGAACTTGGTTGGCACAATAAAAATATCCATCCATAAGCTCTATTT
Organism: Eugnorisma glareosa; assembly: GCA_947578425.1. NCBI lineage: Eukaryota > Metazoa > Arthropoda > Insecta > Lepidoptera > Noctuidae > Eugnorisma > Eugnorisma glareosa. The sequence continues at coordinate 19,008,279 of OX387979.1, forward strand.
AATTATTGCGTTTATTTTAGATAGCCGGCAAAAAAAAAACCCCAATCTGGGGGTGATCTCAGATATTTTGTGGTTGAATAACTTCTAAGTGAATTGACTTACGACTTCGGTGTAATAATAAAAAATGTTTATTATGTTATGTTTATTTATTTATCGCCAACCCGTCTTTAGCAAGCGTGGTGATCAATTAACCTAATTAGGTTAACCTAATTAACAGACTTCATTTATTACTTAGTATTTTATATTATATTCAGTGCACTTTTGTCTACCGCGTTAGCCGGGTGTATTCAAACCTAACATTTCATTCACATTTTAACATTAAGAACATTTTGAGTATAAGACAATAAATAGTGGTTAAGGTGGATGCGCAAGGGTAGCCCGCGAAATTTAAATTTTCTTACGTTTATTGCAATTTGAAAGTCAGTGTCAGGTTGTATGTTGATGAAAATATTAATCGCGCCAGTAACACGTATGGAGTTACAGAATTGTAATCATTCAAATCATCAATACAACTCTCCGAGTTCATATAATCTCAAAAAGTGACTTTTTCATGAAATAGCTACTGAATGTGATTATATGAACTTGGAGAGCTGTATTGATGATTTGAATGATTATAGTTCTGTAACTCCATACGTGTTACTGGCGCGATTCATATTTTCATCAACATACAACTTGACACTGACCTGCAAATTGCAATAAACTTGAGAAAATTTAAATTTCGCGGGCTACCCTTGCGCATCCACCTTAACATAAACTTTGGTTCTACTCAACAACACCCGACACCTCGCTGCGTACCCCGACAGCTCGTGCCTTCTCTGTTGAGAAGAGGCCTTTGCCCAGCAGTGGGACAGTAATAGGCTGGTACTGTTATTATATTATTATTTATGTTATGCTCTATCTAAATAATAAGTTTATTTTTGTTGGCCCGGCACTTTTGAAAATAGCCCAATCTGGGTGATCTCCTTTTCTTACGTTTTTTGTAGATACAGATTTGAAGGTCTGTTTCAGGTTGTATGTTGATAAAAAATGAGTCGCGCCAGTAACACGTATGTAGCTACAGAACTATAATCATTAAAATCATCAATACAACCCTTTTTTTTTACGGATGGGAAATCATCAAATAACCCCTCCTGCTCTGGGCGGAGCGGCATGGAGTGTCAGGTGTTCCTTCAGGGCCGCGGTATCTCGTTCGAACAGTCCCGCAACCCTGGCAGGCATCGGTCCTTTCGGACCTCTTCCCGTTTCCTGACATCTCTTTGAGGCGCGCGTGGAACACGAACGCGCCGTCGACACGGTCTGTCGTCATAAGACGGACGGACGGCGAGCTAGCCCATAGCGCGCAGGCCCGCGCCTACGGTGGCCGGGGGCCACCAGGTGGCCCCCGGCCGGACGCGAGAGGTCGCCGCTGCCGATCGCCGCTACGAGGACTGGCGGTGCTCAGCCTACGCGGGGCAGACTTCCACCGTGTGCTCCACCGTGCCATCCGGGCGATCCTCGCAATGGTAGCACCCGAGCGTTTCCTCTCGCCCGATTCGGTGCAGGAACCTCCCGAAACAACCGTGTCCGGTGAGGAGCTGCGTCAGGCGGAAGGTGAAGGCGCCGTGGCGCCTCTCCAGCCACTCCTCAAAGAGGGGGACTTATCGCCACTATTGTGGCGTGCCCTGCACGGGGTTGCGACAGTCGCTCTCTCCATGTCACCATGAGATCGCGCCGGAGGTCTGTCCGCTGAACGGCGATTTACCGCGGCAGCGGAGTTTCCCCCCGGCGGCGGCGTAGTGCCTCCACGCGCCACTCGTGCAGGCGCGCGAGTACTATCGCCTCCAGATCCCATCAATACAAGATTACAAGCCTCTAAAGTTCATTTAACCCTATTCTGTAACTATTTCATGAAAAGGTTATCAACATACAACCTGAAACAGACCTGCAAATTGCAAAAAACGTAAGATAATTCCACCTTTATATGTAGCGCCCTTTCAACTTATGCGTTCTACAAACGGCTTCTATAAAAACTATTAAGGACTCCTTTGAGCATCATGTATTAAGAGGTCACAAATTCTGCATTCGATGGATCCCAAAGCTTTAGATTCCTAATGTGGTCTTGTTATAAATTTTTCGTTTCTCACAGACGCGCATTCCCGTCGGGCGAGAAGGTGACGTACACGGGCGCGGAGGTGGTATGCTCGGGCTGCGTGGCGGCGCCGCAGCGACAGACGGCGCGCGCCGCGCCCGCGCAGCTGGCGGCCTCCTCGCCCGTGCACGAGCCCCTCGCCGCGCACGCCGCGCGTCTCTCCTCCGCCACGCCGCACGACCAGAACGGTACGGAGGGCCTAAAGGAAGGTCTGTCACACTCAATATCGCTTCATACACATGTCTTACAAGAGGAGGGCCGTCATTTTGCGACCGTTATATGACGAGACGACGTTGTAAGGAACCAAGAATGGCATGACGCCTTCTGCCAACTGACCAACTCACGAATCATCCAGGGAGTTAGTCATTCGAGGGTTGTTGAGTTGTTGGTTAGCAGACTGGTGGTTAGCGTACATCGGAAATCGTTATTATTAATTATCCCCGATTGACCATGACATCTGTGAAATTGTTTGTGTGTCGTTAACCTATGATCTACAAGAGAAACTATTGTTAGCTGCTAGACAGAACAGGCCGCCGTCAAGTAGGTGTAGCTCTACTTGACGGCGGCCTGTGAAAAAGGAATTGAATTCCATGTAAAAGTGTCAAAGTATTTGAATATCTATGGGTTTAATCTCAAACATGATTGGAAATTTGAGCTTTATTTTGACAACCTTCTTCGAGATAAATCGAAATTGCTGTACTGGCCAGATACATGCGACCAGCGGCCGGCAAAAGTTGTATGAAAATCCATATCTGTCGTGTTTAGCGGCCAAATAAATTACTTAAAATCGTGTTATTTAAAAATGAAATGATCTTTTACTCTGAAACATGGCAACCAAGGAGGTAACTTATCAAAGATTTTATATAAAATTCAATATAAACGTTTTATATTGAATTGGCTTGCCAATAGAAAGCGGTTAATTGATAAAAAAAAAAAAACAAATGAACTATTCAACGCGAGAAAAAATATTGTTGTTTGTGTGTATCATTGATTTTGAAAAGTAAATGTATTTTAAATAAAAAGTTGTGCCTAGGTACATTAAGTGTTAGTTTCCTCGCATTGTTTGAGAAAAGTACTGTAGAAGCCTTGGCCACAACTAGGCATTGATGGACTTACGTATGTGTGCCTCGGCTTCGTCTCGGTCCACATTTACACGTTCGTCCATCAATGCCTCTGTTGCTGGCCGCTATTACTTTAACGCTTTCTACTTTCCATGAGTTCGAGAAGACGCGAATTACGTTGATCCTTGACCTTGAGCGACCGTGACATTGACGCGCACCCGAGGTCGCCTCACACACATATGGACAGAAGTCGCGTGACGAACAAATTACTGTCGAACTCACGCACTTTTAGACGTTTCACGAAAAGTATTGGATATAACCAAATCGCGTGCAGGACGCTGGTACTGGTGGTGATTGACCGTTTAATAAAGATTGCATTAGCTTTTGGGGTCTTTAACATGCGATGAGGAGTCGCTCTTCTGTACTTATTCACCAGTTTTCCAATATAACTGAAAAGAAAAACAATTTGAGGGTATTTTTGTATTGGGAGATTGTAATGTTTTGTCTCTATTTCAGAATGTGCGGGATGTGGACAAGAATTATCAGAAGGACAAGCTCTCGTAGCATTAGACAGGTGAGGTGATGCACCGCTTATCCGTCTTTTCACAGTAACAAGATATCCCGATGTAAATGTCATGGCTTCGTGACAAAACGGGTATCAAATAACATACTTGTCGGCGGTGAGCTGTGGTTAATGATTGAGGGCGGCGGCAGGACACGCGGGCTAAAGGTCGCTCTCTGTGCCTAATTGTGCTCATTTATTTATTGCTACAAGACTTCATGCAAAGTGACCCGAAGGTCAACTTCGTAAAATATTAATGCAGCCAGCCGCCCCTAATTAGGAGCAGGTTGTGCCGACTCGGAGGAGTGCACGGGGAGTTTTAAGGGAGGCAAATTGGTGGTACGTATCCACGTACCACCCGGGAACTGTTTTTTTCTAATCATGTATTTATGTAATTGAAGAATGCTTTGTTGTTCAGACAATGGCACACATGGTGTTTCGCGTGCGGCGAGTGCGGCGCGGTGCTGCAAGGCGAGTACATGGGCCGCGACGGTGTGCCCTACTGCGAGCGCGACTACCAGCGCATGTACGGCGTGCGCTGCGCCTACTGCCAGCGTTACATCTCCGGCAAAGTGTTGCAGGTAACAAACAACTACCACAAACCTTGTGCCTATTTTCAGCTTTATGATTGACAGTGTTAATAAAAGACACAATTATCATAGTTTTTTTTAAGGTCTTTGACAAGATGAGTCATATACTGTTGCTTTATGAATTCGCCGTAAATGGAATGCGAAGAAACTCATTATGCTAGTGTGTTCCGTTATCTGCAATAACCGCTTCCAAAGAGTCGTGATCAACTGATATATCAAACATAACCGAAGTAACATGTGGTGTTCCGCAAGGTTCCATATTTGGGCGTTTACTACTTTCTACTTTTTCCACGATTCTGAGTTCCTTGCTAATTCAATTATATCTCTCACTCTCAGATGAATTGTTCTCATCTTCCAAGTCCGAATCTTGTTTGATGTACAGTACAGTAGTCACGTGTACACATAACTATCCGTGGTGACTGTGGTGAGTCACGCGCGTTTGTTTGTGTACTTTATCGCAGATCGTTATCGATCTTAAAACGACGAAAAGTATAATTATTTTCATCTCAATTTTATAACTATGCTATATATCCTGTGGAGATAACTCTAATGTGCTTATATTATGTCTCGTTTATTCTTCGGGCACACATGTCCTTATATTCTACGTCTGTTCACAGCACATAGCATGTTGATTTAAACACTTCATAAGTTATGTTTACTTTTTCCTTCCCAAAGTTCATTGAACTTCCCTATCCGAAGCGATTCGATGTTATCCCTTAATTTCCGTATTTCCTTTAGGGAGCATGTGATTTATTGAGTTACATAACTCAATGATAACAATAATAGCATGGTTGCGTAGCGGGCGGCGTGACGTGTATCGTATCACAGCTGTGACGTCACACAACGGGACGCGCTTGTTTTGATTCCGTGTGACGTGTGCACGCATTGTTCCGCTGCTCATTGTAACATACATAACTTGCCATTATTACATGATAGTGCCCAGCTGACATCATTCATGAGCTTCGATGAGATAAGTTGGCGGTTCATGGTTTTGTTTCTAGAATTTGTTGTATTTGTTACGACGAAGGAAAATAGCGATAAATACATTCAAATTCAAATATGTTTATTGTTTGTTACATGTAGAAAAGATCTTATATTTATTATGAAGTAGCATTGTAACATACCTATAAGGTGTACAATATTCTATTACATATGTTATTATATTTATAAACATTCTTACAGTTGGTCTAGTCACTCTTTGCATTAATCAAATTATACCTTAAAAATATTATAAAATTAAATTGCTTTCGTCAAGTTACACAATAAAAACATTCAAACATTAGTCAAATACATTAAAATAGAAACTCATACAATCAATAGTCATATTATATTATCAATTAAACAAAATACATTAAACTACGTCTTTGTCATTTAAAAAATCATTTATTGTGTAGTACGCTTTATCTATCAGGAATTCCTTGGGCTTAAGTTTAAAGATATTGATGGCTGAAATACTTTTAATACAGTTTGAAAGTTTGTTATAAATTTTTACTCCCATTCCAAATATACTAGATTTAAATTTAACTGTTCTACACCTTATTCCGGATAGCTCATTTTTATGTCGTGCACTTCTAAGTGTTTCATATTGTCTTATATCGCTTTTTATACGTCTTGCCGCTTCATAAATATATAATGAAGGCAGAGTTAGAATTTTTAACCTGCTAAACGCTTCTTTACACGAGTCAGCCTGTTTAAGTCCGGTTATACTTCTCACACATCTTTTTTGGGCTTTAAAAGCCTTTTCTCTATCAGGCGAATTTCCCCAAAACAAAATGCCATATTTTAGCGTGGAGACCACATAGGCATGGTAAGCGTTTAATAGTGCACTCTCGTTTACAACTTTCCTTAGCATGTAAAGTGTATAGGACTGTTGATTTAATTTTTTACACACCTGATCAATATGTTTCTTCCAATTCAGACCATGGTCAATATGCACACCTAAGAATTTTGTGTTAACGACTTCTTTTATTGTTTCTCCTTTATAGCTTATTTGTAGCTTTTTTGGTTTTGTGTTTTTATTTTTAAATGTCATGTAATTTGATTTTAAGATTATTACGAGTTACCCAATTAATAATTGCTTCTAGTGATTTATTTATATTTGTCTCATATTCAACTTCGTCATGGTCAGTAAAAATGGCTGTGCTGTCATCCGCAAATAGTATCATTTGATTGTTTATGACTTTTGGGAGATCATTTATATAAATTATGAACAAAAGAGGTCCAAGGATGCTTCCTTGGGGCACTCCATACAGGACTGCTTTTGGATCTGACATGTAAATCTGTTCAAACTTTGTATCATTAATTCGTGTTATTTGTGTTATTTGTAACTTATTTGTTAGGTATGATTTCATAAGATTTAGAGCATTTCCTCTTACTCCATATTTTTCTAGCTTAGCCATTAGTATTTGATGATCCACATGATCAAAGGCTTTGGACATGTCCATAAAAATCGCGGTTAAATGTTGTTTGTTATCCAGCCCTGTCATTATTGTCTTTAAAAAATTAAATAGTGCGTCACATGTAGATCTACCTTTCCTGAAACCAAATTGTTCGTTAGCAAATATGTTGTTTACCTCGAAGTAGTTATAAACATATTGCAATAAATAGATATCACAAAAAAGTATAGTGCCGAACGTCGTAAGCGTGCATCGTACGCAGGTATAGTTAAACCAGAAAATGTATGAGTTTCGACAAACTCCGTGTTACCGAATTAGTACGAAAGTCGCGCCATAGGGTAACCTCTTTACTCCCCACAGAGTTAAAGCTTCTATGTTTTGTACTGGCGCGCTATGTAGCAGTCCATGGTAAAATTTTGAATTGAGTATTCGCTTTGTCAGTTCACCTTCTACCTCGTCATCTGCAACTCGAAAGTTTTTTGCGTCCGCAGGCCGGTGACAACCACCACTTCCACCCGACGTGCGCGCGCTGCAGCAAGTGCGGCGACCCCTTCGGCGACGGCGAGGAGATGTTCCTGCAGGGCGCCGCCATCTGGCACCCGCGCTGCGGGCCCGCGCCGCTCGACCCTAACGACCTGGACGCCAGCGACCAGGCCGCGCACGACCGCGCCTCCGCCGACCTGCAGGTGACACACACACACACCCGCGCCGCTCGACCCTAACGACCTGGACGCCAGCGACCAGGCCGCGCACGACCGCGCCTCCGCCGACCTGCAGGTGACACACACACACACCCGCGCCGCTCGACCCTAACGACCTGGACGCCAGCGACCAGGCCGCGCACGACCGCGCCTCCGCCGACCTGCAGGTGACACACACACACACCCGCGCCGCTCGACCCTAACGACCTGGACGCCAGCGACCAGGCCGCGCACGACCGCGCCTCCGCCGACCTGCAGGTGACACACACACACACCCGCGCCGCTCGACCCTAACGACCTGGACGCCAGCGACCAGGCCGCGCACGACCGCGCCTCCGCCGACCTGCAGGTGACACACACACACACCCGCGCCGCTCGACCCTAACGACCTGGACGCCAGCGACCAGGCCGCGCACGACCGCGCCTCCGCCGACCTGCAGGTGACACACACACACACCCGCGCCGCTCGACCCTAACGACCTGGACGCCAGCGACCAGGCCGCGCACGACCGCGCCTCCGCCGACCTGCAGGTGACACACACACACACCCGCGCCGCTCGACCCTAACGACCTGGACGCCAGCGACCAGGCCGCGCACGACCGCGCCTCCGCCGACCTGCAGGTGACACACACACACACCCGCGCCGCTCGACCCTAACGACCTGGACGCCAGCGACCAGGCCGCGCACGACCGCGCCTCCGCCGACCTGCAGGTGACACACACACACACCCGCGCCGCTCGACCCCAACGACCTGGACGCCAGCGACCAGGCCGCGCACGACCGCGCCCCCGCCTACCTGCAGGTGACACACACACACACACCCGCGCCGCTCGACCCCAACGAACTGGACGCCAGCGACCAGGCCGCACACGACTGCGACCCCGCCGACCTGCAGGTGACACACACATCCACACACACACACACACCCGCGCCGCTCTAACCCAACGACCTGGACGCCAGCGACCAGGCCGCACACGACCGCTACCCTGCCGACCTGCAGGTGACACACACACACACACACACTCGCGCCGCTCGACCCCAACGACCTGGACGCCAGCGACCAGGCCGCACACGACCGCGCCCCCGCCGACCTGCAGATGACACACACACACACACAATTCCCACATACACACAAACACATACCACGAACACTCACACATACCTCTGACACACTACCGACAATAGGGGACAAACTTTAGGAACTGGTGCTATTTAGCAAATACCCAATTTAGATACAGTAGTTTTTAGCAAAAATCGTTTAATTACTGATGTGTCTGTTACTTACATATTTTATGAGATGCAAATGTTAGTTGTGACACCAGCACAGTAAACACCTGTTGTTAATATTCCACTGTGTGTATGAGGTGTCGTACAGTTCGTGTTGCCGCACCGTAGCTCACGTGACCCACGCCACTGATGCTGCCGACGCAAACTTTGTTTAATTGTCTATCTATTCCATTTCAATGCACTGCCGTCTATAAACTGGTTATTTAAATGTAAACTTATGTGTCGGTAGAAGAAGACATGCTCCGCCGACCCCAAATAAATTGGTATAAGGGCAATGGCACCCAGATAGTACAAAAATACCTAAACAAATTAAAGAGTGTAAAAGCCTCAATTAATTTAAAAACAGTCTTTCACAATTATTGATAGACAAAGTAATACTCTGTTAGCGAATTTCTAAATGACAAACTGTTATATAATGTTGACATTTTATTTATTCATTCTATTTGCCTATACATTTACATTGTTACTTATATTGGCATTTAACATTAATATTTTCATTTATTATTCATATTTTTAAATTGTGATATTTGATAATTTTAATTATTGCATTGTTATTTAATTGTCTTTTTCATTTATTTTTTTGAAGTAATTTTATTTATGTAGATACCTAATTGGAGAAACATTTTGTATGCCTAACGGCGAGACATAGATAGTTTCTGCATTTAATATTTTGTTTTTTACTTACCGGGTCTACCTTTTATAAAAGAACGTTTTATGTCATATTATTGTTTTGCATAACAACAGATAGCGTAAACTTCATTTTGCAGAAAATCGTTTGGCAGACACTCATTTATCATACATTCAAAACTTTTCGTTTCTGTCAATAACTTTTGTGGCACAACATAAAGCTATAAAGACAATATTTTTATTTTTATTTCAGGTTAAAAATGCTTATTTATAGAAATGACAATATGCCTAATAAAATTATTCCAAATGAAATTCTGCCATCTTCATAGTATGCCAAATGAAATTCTACCAAACAATAGTTGCTCTAAATAAACGTTATGCCAAACGAAATTATGCGAAATTTTAACTTTGCCAAAGGTAATTTATGCCAAATAAAATTCTGCCATCTTAAAAGTATGCCATTTTAAATTCGGACTTTTAAACATTCGGCCAAAAAATAATTATATTATATATTTTTTATGCCTTAATAATATTCGTAGTGTGTTATTCCAAATATATTTCGGAATATCAAGATTCTGCCAGATAGAGGGAACCCATACATACTTACCACCTACTATTTACATAAGTTCACAAACTAAATGATTTTGAATTTGAAGGGCAGGAGAATGATGATGATGTGTCGGCAGGATCAGATATTTCTTTTTCAATACACTTTCTCGAAAACTGGTTCTTATCGCACTACGATTACGTTCAACATGCAATGTATTTCACACGCGTAGATTTTTTAATATTTTTCCGCACACGTGCGGAAATAATTTTTCCACAGATAAGTCCAAATGTGTTCAATGACTAAAGCTTTAATCGGTGGTGATTGTTTTTTTTAATCTCGGCAAAGAGATATGCGTCTATATGGCGTACATATTTTTTTAGTATTTAAATTGTGTTTATAAATAGAATATCATAGATATACATGATTATTTAAAACAAATATTTACTTTTATGAACAAATTAACATTTATTTGCAAAAATATTTGATTTTTCTTCTTTTCATATTAGGCTGTATAGCGGCATTACACCTTTGCTTCTTCTTCAGCCTGGCGAAAGCAAAGCGCGGAAAAAAGCAAATTAAATCATAGTTTCATAGTAATTCCTGACAAAAATACTGTCTGTTTTAATATTTTATTTCGCGAAAGTGTATTGAAAAACGTCGTTTGATATGCGTGGGGATTTATTATTGCAGTTCTCGGCTCCATAACACCCTCGCCTGCAGCTCGGGTGTTAATTCCGCGCTCGAATGCAATAACAAAGTTTCCCCACTTATATCAAAATGTACTATTGTAATTTGTTTTTCTTTCAGTGCAGTTCTGTACCTTGTGACGGTTGCATTTTATACAAAGATTAAAAGGAGGGTAATGTAACTGCCACAGAGGCTGACACCGTAGTTGTGAATATATTGCACCCTCACCGTTTATTACTCGTGGTTCATACAGGGGTAAATGACTGCAGTGCTGGTGGTGAAATGTTCGTGTTCATTCTATACTAAAGTCATTTACACTCGGTATGTCTGTACGTCTTGCTTATGTATATTTAATTCTAAGTAAAATCTTGTCAAATAATATCTCGTTGTCTTTTGACTATAAAACGTAGGTAATTTAGTTTATAAATTTAATAATAACTATCAACAAGACTCATTAAAATCACAAGCAAGACGTAGACTACGTTTGTTCATGTAAGCTCTACTTATGAAACATTACCGTCAACCGAGGAGCATACGTGCACAAACGAGAGATGTTTTATTATTTTCAATGTTTATTTGCATCAGGGCCGACTTTTACGCGTCGATCAGTGCCCCTCAGTGCCACACTGGGGACTGGTTGTCTCGTGGGAGCGGCCCGAGCCCGCCGGCGCAGAGCGCACGCACCACTGGTTGAGCTTCTGTATAACGTGACGTGTACAATCGTTTAAGATGTTTCTAAGCCCGAAGGGTCCTCTAAGCAGAAACCTTCAGCAATTATACTTAAAAGCCCTGTACAGGAAACAAAAGGCACACCCAGTATAGTTTCCAGCAACATTTTGATGTGTAAAAGTTGGTACACATTATTATGTGTACCAACTTTTTACCTGACTTCGGCACAGCCAAAAGAAATGGTTAGGCATGATTTAGTTAACTATGAATACAAGGCTTCAGCTTAGTCCGTACACAAACGTTACGTTATGCCGTGCCCAGCCGCGTGCACTGCGACTGCGCTGCTGCAGGCCGCGCGTGACGCCGCTTGTTGTCTTCAGTTCTCGCTGCGCTCGCGCACGCCCAGCGTCAACGGCTCCTACTGCAGCCCCTACAGTAGCTTGACCAGAAAGGTCCGTCACACATACTTTTATTTTTTTTACTTTTTTTGTGTGTGCTTTTGGAGGTTTCATTTCAAGACTAAAAATCGGTTTTAAGTATATAAAATAATACTATGCCGAATAAAGTATTACGATGTAGTTCTGCTCATAACATAATGACAGTTCAATAAATCCTCTCATTTAACAACTTGTATTGTTTCACTTCAAGGGCACACCTCATTATACATTATGTTCTTTTCAGTTGACACATTTACAAGTTTCAGTTAATATTTATTTTAAGTATTTTTTTTATCGTCGTTTGTATTTAGTATCGCGCACGCGCGCGACGCTCGGGCATGTGGATGTGTTGACTAACCGTAGGTCTTACCTATACAACATGTACCTTTCACTTTAAGAAAAATAATTAACCATATAAAGTAAGCGAAGCAGAATAGCAAATATTTTTTGGGAACTTATCACATAATTTTTGGGCTATCGTAGTATACAGGATGAATTACGAAAAATACTAAAAGGAGTCTCGAGTCCGATTTTGATGAAAACTAAAACTGCGTCATTTGATTTTTGGAAAAGCAATATCCCCAGCCAGTAACCGAAACAGATCATGTTTGAAGAAAAAAGCACTATTATTCAACACCATTCGATAGCGTCGCTTTTACTTTGCTCGCGTGAAGATTTTGATACATGACACATCAGCTGAATCGGCGGGGTGATGCGAATTGTCATGAAGTATTTTCGTGAATTTTGATCTATGGCTAAATACGCGCCGATTATTTTTTGGATGAATTCGTCACATAATTAAATTACGAATTAATCATTCTCAATAAAATGGAGCTTGGATGTCCGAAATCCAATTTTTTTATGATTTTTAGCCTCGGCCCCAGTACTGTCGTCAAAATGGCGATGACCGTATTTACGCTCCTGGATTTTATAAGGATAAATTAAGAAACTTGCGCACTAAATACAGAAGTTTTAATGGCGTTGACATTATGAGCTTTTTATCCAACTCTCTTAATTAACACACACTCATAATATTTGATAGCTAATCAGAATATTAAATATTTACATGAAAAATGAGGATGACGTACAATTTAAACGCTAGCCCCTTTGACCCCCTCAAGGGGCCCTTACCGAACTTGATCATTAATTTGAAATCTGAAAATATAATGTTGTAAAGATAACTGCGTTGCTGCGGGTGTCATCAAGCAAGAACATTCATTTAAAACATAGAAAACCATAAAATGTTACCTTTCCTTAAATTTGCCGCATGTCATTACTTGCCAGAATTGGAAAAAGTAATAGTGTTTTTTTTTTTTTTCAAAATCAACGGGTTCTATTTCTGGCAAGGAATCTTGATTTTCCAAAAATGGGGTTTTAATTTTCATCAAAATCAGGCTCGAGACTCTGAGTATTTTTAGCTATTCCTCATAGTGTCGGATTTGGCCATCCACGCCCACTTGAAAAAATCGCCCTGTACAGTAATTTATGTCCGTGCCCGCACATTGCTACGGCTTAGCTCGTGCAGTGCTACAGCGTAGCTCGTCCTGTTAGTTTAACAGTCAATGCAAATACATTTATGAAGATTGGAAACGGTAGTGGAATTGCGTGAGATTTCCAGACGATACGATTGGGTCCAAATTAAAGATAGATATAAATAGAAAGAAAGTCGACTTCACATACCGAGCGAAACGGACACACAAACTGGACTAGAACTCGGCTGAGATTGCCGTACGTGCACTCGGGCCCGTTGTCGCTTGTTGTACTCGTATGTAGCCGTGTTTGTACTCGTGGTTGGGGAGTGAGTAGTGGGCAGTAACAGCCGGCTCGTTGCAGTACGGGTACCGCGCGGTGTCGCCGGGGCTGCTGCTGCGCGAGTACCGCGACGCGGGCGCCTGCTCCCCGCACCGCATCACCACGTACTCCTACCTCACCAGCGAGCCGTCCTACCTGCGCCGCCCGCTGCAGCCCTACGACCGCCCGCCCACCTCGCCGCACTTCCACCGCCCGCCCTGTACGTATACAACTATACCACCGCGATACCTTGGACGGCTGAGAGATACGCGATGAGATCTCATACAGAGCTGTTACCACCATGGAACTAGGATTTTCAGCCAGACACATTTTTTTTCATTATAAAGATTTACTTAAAATTTTGACTAAAGGTTAACTGGTTAAATAAACACTAAACTAAACTTAGAATGATCCTACCACCTACAACTGGATGACCTACAACTGGAGCAGGCACCACTGCACAGCTAGCCAGGACAACAGTTGGAATACTGAAACCTTTGTGAGGGGCTATCGTTTGTGCCAATTCTAAAACACGATGATTACCAAAGCGCAAACTATTTGTGGGACCTGTACTTGAGTACCTGATACTGAGCTCACGCTGTTACAGCGTCGGCGAGCACCCGCGCGTCGTCGCGGCCCGGCAGCAAGGCGTCGTCGCGGCCCGGCATGCGCGCGCTCGTGGACTCCATCCGCAGCGAGACGCCGCGGCCCAAGTCGCCGCACATGAACAACGAGGTGAGGCTAGCTCGGTCGTGTCGCACGTCGCCGCGGTCGCCGCGGTCGCCGCGGCCGCCAGCGGCAGCGCACTCGTTTGGTTTGTCGCCATGTATGCGTTCCCCGCTACGTTCCAGGAGCCGATCGAGATGTCGCACTACCCGGCCGCGTTCAAGCCGCCGCCCGGCACCAAGTCCAAGATCGAGCGCGACGACTTCCCCGCGCCGCCCTACCCGTACACGGACCCGGAGCGGCGCCGGCGCTGGTCGGAGTCGTACGCGGGCGTGGCCGACAGCGACGACGACGCGGACGCCGCGCACAACGGACACAACGGCGTGGACCCGCAGCTGCGCCGCGAGGAGCACGAGCTCGCCAAGATCGACACCGGCATCGCGCAGGTACAGACTTAACGTAATGGTTCCTTATTACGTCACGGGTCTAGACCCACGGGGACACAAGCAGATAAATATACATGTAACTTAGACTGTCAATGTTGAACATAATGTTGAATGTTTCAGGTTTTCCTTAAAGAAGTGAAAGAACGTGAAAAACTTCAGCAGTGGAAAAAACAGAATCTGGATCCTAGAAATGCAAGCAGGTGAGATATTATTGTAGCCATTCCTTGTTTTGGTGTACTTACAATTACATATAAAAGGTGTAACAAGACCCTTACCGAAGCCGAAAGCCACGTGTTCTCCCCGTCATTGCGATCATTTTTGTTCTAGACCATACCTGGGAACCTTCTAGTTACGGCGATATTGGTGGTCAAAGTTACAACTTTTTCACAAGTTTTTTTTTTAAATACTTGTTTTTAATGTAGGTAACATTTTTACTTTAAACACCTCCACGGCCTCCGTACTATTCAATCCATCGATCAGCACGGTTTGAGTGCGTTACATCGAGTCCTACCGTAAAACGTGATTTTTCACCCCAAAAAAAAGTTGTCTCCCAGCAATAATGTTTGCGTAAAGTTACTTAGTTTGATGTACATAATGCTTGGTTGACGGCTTCGTTAAGGGTCTTGTTACCCTGTATTAATTACTAGCTTTTGCTCGCTCCCGTTATATACGGAAATTAGACCACGGGAACGTTTAAAATGTAGCCTATAACACTCGGGGACAATCACTTGTCGTTAGTGAAAGAATTTCGGAATCGGATCAGTAGTGTCGAAGAGTACTGTGGGGACATAGCATACAAACTTACTAACTAATTTTACCTCTATGTCATATAGTACAGACTAGCTGTTGCCCGCGACCTTTGTTCGCGTGAAGTTATTATTATAAAAAAATATTACTTCCCTTCCTTTACATAAAATAAAAAACTTTCTGCGAAACAAAAAAAAACGACTAGACCGACCGTAATCCTCTAGATTCACGATGGGCGCTTCAAAAACGGCCACAGAAATTAGACCACGAAAAATTATGTGGTTTATTTTTAAATTAGTACGGTCCAACCATAGCCAACATTAAGACGTCAAAATGCCGCAGAGCGTGTTAAAAATTTTGAAAGGAACCACCGTAATATCAAGATTTCTGATGTAATATCCTTCTTTCGGTATGTATAAACACTTGTTAGCATAAGCTAACAATTGTTTTTTTTTTAAGTTTAAATAGAATTAAACAACAAAAAACGAAATATTAAGAGTAAAATGATTGTTTGATCAATGTTGCGATAACGCCAACTTTTGTCAAAACATTGAACATTGAACACAGAGAAGGCATGGAGTAGTATTGTTATTTTATATTATGCTATTATTTTGTTTGTAGATTTCCTAGTAATCCATTTCGCTTTGCAAATGGGTATTTATTGTCGCGAAAGAAAGAGGAGAAGAATTTTACACCCCTTGTAAAAATTCTAAAATTTGTTCGATTTATTTTGATAAATTGGACATAATTTTCTAAACCCACACCCCATGTTAGTAATAAGTTATTAAAATAAAACAATAATAATAGTCCTGACCATTTTCGGTCGCGGCGGCCAATCTCAACCCTGATTAGCCATCGGAGCGGGAGATATTATAGTGCAGGCGTGTGTGCGCAGACACAGGCGCACTCTCCATTACTTTACTCTCATAGTCGTCAGGGACGGCAGTCCGACACTCGCGGAGAGAGATCAGGCGCACGACCAACGGCTCGACGTGCGCACCGTATCATAGCGCCAACTTCCAAACTCCGGGCTACTACTGACAAATTTCGAATGAAAAACCCAATAGCACTTTTTGCCCGACCAGGGAATCGAACCCAAGACCCCACGCTCGGCAGTCGCGCTTGCGACCGCGCGACCAACTAGGCAGTCTGAAAATAATACAATACTAATAATTTAAAACGATAAACATTGTAATGTAAAATTAAAAAAATAATATGTGTGGTGTGAAAAATTACTGTTTCCATCCAACATTGTGGATCTAAGAATAAGTGTGTTCCAAATAAAAGGGTGAAAATAGAAATCTCAGGCGCCAGGACCACACTAAAGATAATGCCATGGATAACTCACCTGCAGGAACCGGTACTTTTAATCTTCTCTCTCAATAAAAATCAACCATTTTAATTTATAGGTCTATTTTATTTCCCGTAGGACGCGTAAGGGCACACTCTCCACATCAGAATTCGTTACTTCTATAGTGATTCTATTAAAACTAATGAAATTGTATCAATTAGAACCTGTCATCACTGCACTTTTTGGTCAATAAAAGTCTAAGATTAAGAAACATACCAAAATTCAGTCAATGATAATATTAATTATATCACCTAACCAATTATGTCACCGGTCGGACTACTCGGTGCTTGGGTCGCGCCACGCGTTCCAATCAACGCCAACATCCCACAGCTTCCAGATAAAAATATTAGAAAAGGAAAAAAAGAAAGAAGGTACGAAAGAACGCTATTGGGCGCTCTTTCAAAGGTAACAAAACATTTCCATGCTCGGGTTGGATCCCGTAAGTCCGGACGTCAAAACTCCACCAAAATTGACGAATAACTAAACGAGTTCCTCAAAGAGGAATAGAAGACCACTATTTTTGTGTCAGGATGTCATTAGAAAGGGCGTATAAAATTCAGATTTTAACCAGCGTTCGAATCTCATGTCCTAGAACGAAAAATTCGAAATACATGTGACCAACCCGCACTGGGTCCGCATGGTGGATTATAGCCCATTCCCTGTCATAGAGAGCAGGCCGTGTGTCCCAGCCGTGGGAACATTATAGGCTGATTATGCTTATACCACAGTGACCGCCAGCTGATGAATTTAATGCATGTTTAAAGTCCTCCATTTTGTGGAAACACTTCAATATACTAAATTTAAGCATGATTTTGCGTGTGGAGTTTCAAAATGATCAATCTGATCCAAGAAATATTTTCATAACGACTTATCAACATAGGTCATGGCAAATTCCCTGTAGAAATTTTGACTGGCTTTACCTCTCCTGAACATTTTGTCAATATACTGAATGAAAAACCGATCTCATTCAAACTTACAGAGATCATATTTGGTTGAGCAAACGAGCTTTATTCGCTGCCAAAAACAAAATTTAAATTTCAAAATGAAATTGCCGGTGCATTGAGGACATATCAATCAGTTGATTCCGCTACCAACCAAGATGATGCCATCATCTATCCACCAGAATTTTTGAACTCGCTGGATTTGCAAGGATTGCCGCATCACAGTCTTCAATTAAAGGTCTGATCGGTGATCATAATGTTGCGAAATATCAACCAACTGCGTCTTTGTACATAACGGCACACGGCTAGCGGTGAAAAACTCAACAACGTAATGGAAGCAACCACCAGGGAAAGTAAAAAGAAGACGTTTTCCGAACGCGTATCCCAGTGATTCCAAATGACATGACATACCTACCATTTGAATTTGCCACTGCAGTTTCCTTTTTCCATAAATATATCCTAGGGGCAGTCATTGAGTGTTTGCGGCAATTTTCATACAATAGTGCCCATGTCCGTTTTGACAACGACGTCCGTCGGGTCAGCTAGTTTTAGAATAAAATATTTTTGTACTTATTTAAAAATGACTTTTTATTTTAGAGCGACTTTACTTGTACCTGTAGCGTCGCACATCGCTATGAACGACGCACATCACTACACTCCTAACCGCCCAGGCGCCCGAGGGGTGAACACCGCGGCGCGGGGGCGAGAGGAGGCGGACGACGGGCAGTCGGCCGGCGCCCGCGCCAGTGCGCTCCAAAACACGATCGAAGCACCTCGCTGCCACTCCGCGCGACCGCGCTAGACTCGCGTCTCTGCTTGCCCTGTTTCAATTCCGCCGCACTTTCTTGATATTGTACAATTTAATTCTTAGTCAATACACCTTTTCTAAATCGTTCAGATCGCATTATTTCCGACATCACCTCCAAAGTGGTGACCCGCGACTAGTAGGTAATAGGTAGTTATAACCGACCACGCCGCGTAATAATTATAATTTTTCGCATAAAATCCGCATAATGCCTACGGAGGAATTTCAAGATGCCAACACGGGGTCCGTGGACCGCGTCAGCGTCAAGCTGCCGCCATTTTGGGCCGACGACCCGGAGGTGTGGTTCTCGCAAGTTGAAGCACAGTTCGAGATTTCTGCGATTAAATCGGACAGCACCAAATTTAATATGGTAATACAGCACCTAGAACAGAACTACGCCAAGGAGGTACGTGACGTTATCCTGCACCCACCCGCTACCGGGAAGTATGACAAGGTAAAAGCAGAATTAATTAAACGATTATCCATGTCCCGTGACCAGGGCATACAGCAAGCGCTTTACTTAGAGGAGCTGGGAGACCGTAAGCCCTCCCAATTTTTACGAGCGCTACGATTGCTCGCAGGATCGGACGTGCAGGATGAATTTTTATTTAGCGTGTGGTCAGGCCGCCTACCTACACAAATTAAGGCAATTTTAGCCGCACAAAGGAGCTTGACCTTAGATGAAGCAGCCGACATGGCCGATAAAATTTGCGAAGTGATGTCGCTAAACACGCAACAAATAGCTAGTACTAGTAAGGGTAACGCTTCAAGCTCAAATTCAAACAATTCAAATACAAACAATTTTGATGACATGTTACAGAAAGTGGAAGAACGCGTCATGGCACGCTTACAAAATGGCGTCATGCAACAGTTGGCGCAACTTAGCGTGGGGCAGCAGACACGTGGTCGCACGCAACAAAGAGCTGGTAACAATTACAGAAACCGATCCCGGAGCCGCAGATCGTACTCACAGAACCGGACTCCAGGTATTTGTTGGTATCATGATAATTTCGGCGGGAAAGCGCGCAAATGTGTCGAGCCATGCAAATTTAAGGCGGGAAACGCCCCCGACAGTCAATAGAAGCGGCGTCTGACTGTCTGCAATCCACTAGCCGCCTTTTTGTTACAGACAGGAAAACCAAGGTACAATATTTAATAGACACCGGTTCGGATCTTTGCGTTTTACCAAGGAAATTCATGAAATCGCAGGCTAAGCACACCAACTACCACTTAGTCGCCGCGAACGGCACCAACATACGAACGTACGGATGTTTAAAGTTGCACCTGGACCTAGGACTCCGCCGCGATTTTACCTGGAATTTCGTGGTTGCTGACGTGGACAAGCCCATAATAGGCGCCGACTTAATGTCATTCTATAACTTGCTCGTTGATTGCAGAAATAAGCGGTTACTGGATGGGGTAACTGACCTCTCGACACCTGGGGTGCCGACTACAGCTACATGCCACAGCATCAAGGTTATTTCTGGCACTACTGAATACCACAGGCTGCTCTCACGGTACCCAACTTTGACTAAACCCGCTGGCATCCTAAAAGAGGTAAAGCATTCAACCATTCATTTTATACGCACTACCCCTGGGCCGCCTGTCTTCTGTAGGCCTCGTCGGCTCGCACCAGACCGCTTGAAAATAGCTAAACAACAGTTTGAAGAGATGATTTGTGACGGAACTGCTCGCAGATCAGATTCACCTTGGGCTTCAGCGCTGCACCTGGCTCCCAAAAAGGATGGATGGAGACCTTGTGGGGATTACCGAGCGCTCAACGCTCGCACGATCCCTGACCGGTACCCCATCAGACACATAGAAGATTATTCCTTGATGTTAGAGGGTAGTTCCATTTATTCAACTCTTGATTTAGTCAAAGCCTATCACCAAATACCGGTTTTCCAGGAAGATATACAGAAAACAGCGATTACAACCCCTTTCGGCCTGTTCGAGTTCCCCAATATGTCGTTCGGTTTAAGGAATGCAGCCCAAACCTTCCAAAGATTCTTGGACGAGGTGCTGCGGGGCCTAGACTTCTGCTTCTCATATATCGACGACATTTTGGTTTTCTCCAGGAGCAGAGCAGAACACTTAGAACACCTGGAAAAACTTTTTGAACGTCTAAGTCAATATGGAATACTTTTGAACGAAAGTAAGTGTTTTTTCGGGCAAGACAAGGTCACATTTCTTGGATACACTGTGTCTGCCGAAGGTACACGTCCCTTGGTCGACAAGATTAAAACAATACAGGATTTTCCGCTTCCAAAAACTGCAAAAGGCCTACGTCGTTTTCTAGGCATGATTAACTTCTACAGGCGTTTCTTACCGCATGCAGCTGAAGCACAAGCGCCTCTGCATGATATGCTGTCTGGTTCAAACGTCAAGGGTTCAACAGCCCTGACCTGGACCACAGAACAAACTACTGCGTTCGAGAAATGCAAAACACAGCTGTGCAATGCAACTCTGCTTTCGCACCCTGCACACGATGCACCGCTTGCTTTGACTACTGATGCTTCTAACACTGCTCTAGGGGCTGTCTTGCAGCAAAGAATCAACCATGAATGGCAACCACTCGCTTTCTTCTCGCAAAAACTGTCAAAATCACAAATTAAGTACAGCGCTTACGACAGGGAGTTGCTCGCCATATACGAAAGTGTAAAACACTTTAAACACATGCTTGAAGGCCGACACTTTGTTATTTTTACAGATCACAAACCCATCACTTATGCATTTCAACAGAAGGACCGTAAATGTACTCCCCGCCAGTTTAATCATCTAGATTTCATTTCTCAATACACTACAGATATCCGGCACATCGCAGGCCAAGACAACCTGACTGCCGATACCCTCTCTAGAATTGAAGCCATCTCTACGCTTGACCTGACTACGCTGGTGCACGCACAGGAAACGGACCAGGAGCTGAAGGACCTTTTATCGGGTAGCACTTCTTTAGACCTACGTCTGGTTCCGATCCCAGGTACGAAATTTGAACTATTTTGTGATGTCACACAAACCAAGCCACGACCTTTTGTAACAAGAGATCATCGAAGGACCATTTTTGACCAGCTACACGGTTTGAGCCATCCAGGGGCAACCGCTACAACAAAACTGGTCACTGAGAGGTTCGTCTGGCCCTCCGTGCGGAAAGACTGCCGTGCCTGGGTTCGAACCTGCGAGGACTGTCAACGTAGCAAAATCCAACGCCATACATCTGCACCACTAGGGAAATTTAATCTCATTGGTACTCGATTTTCTCATGTCCACATTGATTTGGTGGGACCACTCCCACCTTCTGCAGGCTACAAGTATTGCTTAACAGCTATTGACCGGTACACCAGGTGGCCTGAGGTTGCACCACTTGAAAATATCACTGCTAAGACTGTCGCCAAAGCATTTTATGAGACCTGGATAACTCGGTTCGGCTGCCCGGAAACAATAACAACTGATCAAGGACGACAATTATTCTCCGAGACATCTGGTCTTAAAGATAAACGTGTCGCAAACGTAATTGAACTTTATGTTCAGAGTAATAATGTTTAAGTATAGTAAACCGAAGTTGTTTATATTTTGTGGCCTTTTTCTACATTTCGTTGTAAGAATACAAATGTTTATACGTGTGTAACCATGGCCACTTGAGGGATGTGTTTTTGTTCGTGATGCTTTATCTAGACTATTATTGATCGAAGCTCCTGACGAAAAAATCTTATTTTAAGCTAATCGCGAATCTGACGCGTACGAAGTGGCAGGTAACAGCTAGTTGGAGTATAAATAACTACAAGGGACAAGTAAAACCACTGAGCTTACCTTCAGCAATAGTAAGGAATTCCCATTGAAGTTAGAGCATTCGCGAACTGTTCATAAGTTAAGGCGGTTTGTTTAATAAATTAATTAATGTCAGATTTAAGTAAGTCATAAAATATTGTTGTAAGTATCAAACTCAGAGCATTTATTTCAATGAAACCATAACAGGCACTTATGAATGTCAGAAAAACAAAAGCGAAGCTACAGTCACAGACACAAGGCAAAATAGCTTGTGAAAGTACTGTAGTTGCCCATTCCAAAGCGTAGATCTCTATGGAGAAGAATGGGCAAGAAACTCCATGGACACTCTTTTCAATCAAAATATTGTCAGTAGTTTAAATAAGTACAAAAATATTTTATTCTAAAACTAGCTGACCCGACGGACGTCGTTGTCAAAACGGACATGGGCACTATTGTATGAAAATTGCCGCAAACACTCAATGACTGCCCCTAGGATATATTTATGGAAAAAGGAAACTGCAGTGGCAAATTCAAATGGTAGGTATGTCATGTCATTTGGAATCACTGGGATACGCGTTCGGAAAACGTCTTCTTTTTACTTTCCCTGGTGGTTGCTTCCATTACGTTGTTGAGTTTTTCACCGCTAGCCGTGTGCCGTTATGTACAAAGACGCAGTTGGTTGATATTTCGCAACATTATGATCACCGATCAGACCTTTAATTGAAGACTGTGATGCGGCAATCCTTGCAAATCCAGCGAGTTCAAAAATTCTGGTGGATAGATGATGGCATCATCTTGGTTGGTAGCGGAATCAACTGATTGATATGTCCTCAATGCACCGGCAATTTCATTTTGAAATTTAAATTTTGTTTTTGGCAGCGAATAAAGCTCGTTTGCTCAACCAAATATGATCTCTGTAAGTTTGAATGAGATCGGTTTTTCATTCAGTATATTGACAAAATGTTCAGGAGAGGTAAAGCCAGTCAAAATTTCTACAGGGAATTTGCCATGACCTATGTTGATAAGTCGTTATGAAAATATTTCTTGGATCAGATTGATCATTTTGAAACTCCACACGCAAAATCATGCTTAAATTTAGTATATTGAAGTGTTTCCACAAAATGGAGGACTTTAAACATGCATTAAATTCATCAGCTGGCGGTCACTGTGGTATAAGCATAATCAGCCTATAATGTTCCCACGGCTGGGACACACGGCCTGCTCTCTATGACAGGGAATGGGCTATAATCCACCATGCGGACCCAGTGCGGGTTGGTCACATGTATTTCGAATTTTTCGTTCTAGGACATGAGATTCGAACGCTGGTTAAAATCTGAATTTTATACGCCCTTTCTAATGACATCCTGACCAGGGACCGAATTACCGTTACTTTTTTTATAACGTTACCAAATACCGTTATGATAACGATAAAAAAGTAACGATATGATTAACGATACCCGTAACTCCGTTAACGTTACCTAATAACTAAAAGTAGTATCGGTAAAAGTAACGATACTTATACCGATAATTTATACGCCTATCTCTTTCTAACGATGTGGGTCGCGCTCGCGCTCGCACAGTCGCATTAACTCTAGTCGTGCGTGTATGAATTACCTAGTGAATTAGTGATTGGTGGGTGTATCAACAAATTGTGAAATGGCAGGAAACGGTAAGTATTTTGGTATTTACATGATTGTAAAATTTTAAATAAGTAGGTACCTACAGGGTTTTAATCTGATTTAAACAAAATCCGTTTTTTTATCACTCGAGAAGACACGAGTAAAAACACATTATTATCTATGTTTTTAAATTTAATATGTAGTTAATAGGTAGCTAGTAGCTACCGCTACTCGAGGAATGGGCCATTCGCAGCCATTCGGAATGGCCCCGAATGGCTCATTCCTCGAGGCGGTAGCAGCTACAAATGTGTAGGTACTAATAAAAGTAATAAAATAAGTTTTGTATTTTTTCTTTGCAGATGGTAAACGGTTACGCAGACGCACTGTCTCCCCGAGCCTTCTCGACGATGATTGGGATGTTATGTCCCAATCAATGTTAGCAAGGCCAACGAAGAATCAAAATCACGGAGGACGTGCTGAAAAATCCAGCCAAACAGCAGCGGTAATTCCTGGAAATGACAGGGAACACATATGAAAACCGCAAATCATGTATCCAAACGAAAGTCGACCCCAAAAATATGAACTACCATTTTGCTAAATTAGTGGAGTCAAGTTTAGAAGACATAAGGCCCTGCGTTCTTCCTAATGTTTATGCAAAAATGATCACATTTTGGCAGCCATGGGAAGGAAATACAATTTGACACTCAAACTAAATAATTACCAAAGGATTTTTTTTTCTAGACACGTTTATAATAATAAATAATTGCCATGTTTATAATTTAGTTTTATTTCCTAACGCAATAACTAATAAATAACCCAGTCGCTGTGAGCTGGACACATTTTGGTTTTCCCTCTCTTTATACCTTATACAAGGACAAATAAAAAAAACTATAATTTCTTTAATAAGTTTAATTTTCTTTCTAATTTTGTAAAACACAAAAAAAAAAGTAAAAGTTAATATTATGTAGTAACTGTTACTACCTACTATTAACTTTACTTTTTACTTAAAACTTATTAAAGAAATTATAGTTTTTATTTATTTGTCCTTGTATTACGGACCTTAGAGTCCGTGCGCAAGCTCAGAGGAATTAAGTACTTAAATGATCAGTGGTTTTATTTCAAGTACATAGAATGATTTCATAATTTAGTTCGCGCAGAGTGCAAAATTATGAAATCATTATGTAAGGGTAAAATCACTGTTTCGGGAGGTTCCTGCACCTAATCGGGCGGGAGGAAACGCCCGGGTGTCACCACTGCGAGGATCGACCGGAGGACACGGTGGAGCACACTGTGCAGGTCTGCTCCGCTTGGGCGGAGCAACGCCGTGTCCTCGTAGCGGCGATCGGCGGCGGCGACCTCTCGCGTCCGGCCCTGGTTCAATCCATGGTCCGGAGCGAGACGGAATGGGACGCCGTCACCTCCTTCTGCGAAGCAGTCATGCTAGCGAAGGAGGTGGCGGGACGTGAGAGGGAGAGAACCTCACGTCCCAGCCGCCGCGGGAGACGCACCGGGCGTCGGGGGCCACGTGGTGGCCCCCGGCCACCGTAGACGCGGGCCTGTGGACGGTGAGCTATGGGCTAGCTCGCCGTCCGTCCGTCTTATGACGACAGGCCGTGTCGACGGCGCGTTCGTGTTCCACGCGCGCTTCAAAGAGAGTCAGCAAACAGGAAGGGGTCCGTAAGGGCCGACGCCTGCCAGGGTTGCGGGACTGTTCGAAAGAGATACCGCGGCCCTGGAACACAAAGGGCAAAGGAAGGAACATGGATGGGTTTTAGTCAGTACAAGTCTGACACTCCCTCCTGCTCAGCCCAGAGCGGGAGGGGTCATTTGATGATTTCCCATCGATAAAAAAAAAAAAAAAAAAAAAAAAGGGTAAAATCACCGATGATTTAAGTAAGTCAGCCACCGATTCCTCGCAGCTCGCGCGCAGACTATAATTACAGAAAAATAACATTTGTTTATAAGTTTTATAACAGAACAACTTTGGCAATAATCAGCACTAAATCTAGACAAAGAAAAAACCAGATACTTTTTTCTCGATTTCAGGTTACACAATGCGTAATACGGTAAAAAAAATAGTGAAGGATCACTATTTGTTCTTACTGTATAACGCATTGTTTCGATTTAATACAATATTTTCAATTAAATCTTATTTTAAATTGTATCTGTACCTAGATACTACAAATTTTAAAGATGAAAATAGCCTCTCTACACTCGACTTGTGAGGCCGGGGCAACCAACACAACCTGACTTAACCCATATAAATAAGGAAACTTGTGTTTTTTGGTTTCCCAGTAATCAAAAACTTTTTCTCCGCGAGATTGCCAGCAACATCAAGGCGCTGCTGGCCTTTCTCGAGGAGTTAGGGTGGATCGAATAGATTTCCCACCCGTACGCAAAATACACGCTTGGACGTGGAGTTTCGGACACTAGCCCGCTATACAATACAATACAATCAAAAATTTTGGTAGTAGAATTAAGTAACTAAAAAAACTATAATTTCTTTAATAAGTTTAATGACTGGTTAAAAAAACCTGACAAAATATAAAATATGGGTATTGGTACCTATTTTACGAAGATAATAACTAATAAATAACCTACTCATATTACTGTTAGGTACCTATCATTATTACAGTCGACAACACGTAGCTGCATATAATTTGACCTCTACAATTTGTCTTTTAAATATTTTCGTAATGAAAGAGTATCCAGGGACATGTGGTCGACTATAATAATGATTAAAAAAAAAACATAAAAGTCCCATCATCAACATCGAACGTAAAGCTGCACAGAACACACTTTTAGGTATCAGCGGGGCGCGGGCGCAGCGGACGCATCCTCTTATTCATCTTGCTTGTTTGACAGTCATTCGCTCATTCGCAGTCGCAGCGCACTTCCGAACCTAATCTGTGTTCCGATTTTCCGAACCTCCAAAAGCACTCAATGGGACTTTTATGGTCGAAATAAATATTTTAATTAAAGATTAATATACATAATTAGAATGATATAGTTTAAGTAGAAAGGTGAGTAGGTACACACGGCTACAAATCAAGCTATACATTTCCAGTTTATGCTGATCTCGCATTGTATAGGATTTCCGTACAATGCGAGGTCAGCTTATACTGGAAATGTAGTAACTTGATGTGTAGCCGTGTGTACTTACGTTTAATGTTTTATTGCACAATGTGCAAGTAGATGTTTTCTTTAAAACTTTTGAAATACTGATAAACTCTGTTGCACTTCTTTTGGCCCATAATAATATTTTTTAAACAAACAACTAATTATAATAACAAAACAACAAAACAAATCTAATTTGGCGTATACAATGTTTTATGACGTACTGGTACTGGACTATAAAATGAAACACGCTTAACGGCGTAAGCGCGAGCAATTTGACGCGTTTTCGTAAATATCTGTCCGATCGTTGTAAAATTCTAGCTGTTGCCGCTCTGATTAGCAGAGCCGAACGAAAAGACGCGCGGCGCGCGTTCAGTTTGGCAACGTCGCGCCAGATAATGTTAGTTTTTAGTGAATTAACGTTATTAGTAACGTTACTTAAATACCGGTAAGTTCTATAAATTAACGTTATGTTTAACGTTAATATTTAACGTAGCATAACGTTAATGTTTGGGTAATTTTACCGGTATTTGTTTGGTAACGGTAACCGTCCCTGATCCTGACACAAAAATAGTGGTCTTCTATTCCTCTTTGAGGAACTCGTTTAGTTATTCGTCAATTTTGGTGGAGTTTTGACGTCCGGACTTACGGGATCCAACCCGAGCATGGAAATGTTTTGTTACCTTTGAAAGAGCGCCCAATAGCGTTCTTTCGTACCTTCTTTCTTTTTTTCCTTTTCTAATATTTTTATCTGGAAGCTGTGGGATGTTGGCGTTGATTGGAACGCGTGGCGCGACCCAAGCACCGAGTAGTCCGACCGGTGACATAATTGGTTAGGTGATATAATTAATATTATCATTGACTGAATTTTGGTATGTTTCTTAATCTTAGACTTTTATTGACCAAAAAGTGCAGTGATGACAGGTTCTAATTGATACAATTTCATTAGTTTTAATAGAATCACTATAGAAGTAACGAATTCTGATGTGGAGAGTGTGCCCTTACGCGTCCTACGGGAAATAAAATAGACCTATAAATTAAAATGGTTGATTTTTATTGAGAGAGAAGATTAAAAGTACCGGTTCCTGCAGGTGAGTTATCCATGGCATTATCTTTAGTGTGGTCCTGGCGCCTGAGATTTCTATTTTCACCCTTTTATTTGGAACACACTTATTCTTAGATCCACAATGTTGGATGGAAACAGTAATTTTTCACACCACACATATTATTTTCATAAATGAAATATTCTAAGTGTTTGCCCCTAACCGTACTCAAGGTGGAATCAAGGAGAAATTTCAAAGTCCCAAAATTTTTTTTTTACCTAATTTTTTTTTTGTTTTCTGCACGGCTCATGGTGCCTATAAGCGTATGGTGCCAATTTGAAAAAAAAAAAATGTTTTCGAAAAATTTTCTAAGTCCCGCGCCATAGCGCCCCTAAGGCTACACTCCAACCAAGAGATGACCAGTCCCAACTTTGATGTCCAATTTTGTAAATATTGATTATTTTCATTTTTTATAATTTTTATACATTTATCTCACTCAAAATTAGTTTGTCCAATTTTGTAAATATTGATTATTTTCATTTTTTATACATTTATCTCACTCAAAATTACGATGTCCAATTTTGTAAATATTGATTATTTTCATTTTTTATAATTTTTATACATTTATCTCACTCAAAATTAGGATGTCCAATTTTGTAAATATTGAATATTTTAATTTTTATACATTTATCTCACTCAAAATTAGGATGTCCAATTATG
The DNA here is from genome assembly GCA_947578425.1 of Eugnorisma glareosa. Lineage (NCBI taxonomy): Eukaryota > Metazoa > Arthropoda > Insecta > Lepidoptera > Noctuidae > Eugnorisma > Eugnorisma glareosa. The sequence goes on from OX387979.1 coordinate 19,036,987, forward strand.
TAAATATTGATTATTTTCATTTTTTATAATTTTTATACATTTATCTCACTCAAAATTAGTATGTCCAATTTTGTAAATATTGATTATTTTCATTTTTTATACATTTATCTCAGTCAAAATTAGGATGTCCAATTTTGTAAATATTGATTATTTTCATTTTTATACATTTATCTCACTCAAAATTAGGATGTCCAATTTTGTAAATATTGAATATTTTAATTTTTATACATTTATCTCACTCAAAATTAGGATGTCCAATTATGTAAATATTGAATATTTTAATTTTTTATAATTTTTATACATTTATCTCACTCAGAAACAAATCAAAAATGGGTCGTGTTACTCCTTTTATACTGATTATTATCAGTTTCCCTTATTGTAGACCAGCAGTAATCCGCTAACATATTTCTTCCCAAAATCCTTGGTATCTTTCCTCAAAAACCTTCAAATCCTGGTGAAACCGTTCGCCATTCTCATCACTCACACTTCCCAGGTTCTCTGGAAAAAAATCCAGGTTAGAATGTAAAAAATGAATTTTTAACGACATATTCACTCCCATTCTTTGGTAATTTCTCAATAAATACGAAACAATTTCTGCCTAATTATCAGATTTATTGCTTCCCAAGAAATTTTTCACTACTGCTTTAAATGAATACCAAGCATCCTTTTCGACACTGGATAAGTAACCATCAAAATTGTCATCCTTTAATATCTTTCTTATTTGGGGATCCACAAAGATTCCTTCTTTGAGTTTTGCATCAGACAAACTAGGAAAAATGGTTTTTAAATACGCATAATAAGCTTGTCCATCTTTGTCAAAGTTTGTCATTCATCCCAGTTTGATGTGAAGCGGCGGTAAAATCACGTTTTTTGGATCAATCAGAGGATTGTTTTTAACATTCATTTTGTTAGGTGTATATTAATTACGTATACTTAGGTTAATCTTTTTTAATGTAGTGGTCTTTCTTAGCTCTACTGTCTCTTAAGCAATAAGCATAAAAAGCAGCAATACTTGGTATAACTACCTTGCAAACCAAGAAGTAGCCCCACAACTTTGAGATTTCCACACACTTTCCAATTGTGTTCTTCATATTTTATTATTTTTATTAATGTTGTCATCGACTCATATGATTCCTTGGAATTTACCGCATGCCCTATGGAAATAGATGGTTTTTCGTTGCCATTATGAAGCAGTACTGCTTTCAAACTTATTTTTGAAGAATCTATAAATAAACGTCATTCTTCAGGGTTGTATGGCTGGTTCATTGAAGCGAAGAGTCCACGAATATCTTCACAATATTCATACCCTTCCTTTGATGCAAAATACTTCGTGAATTGATCGCTCCTACTGCGGTAAAAAGTCACTTTGGTATCAGAGGCCAACAAATTCCATTGCTGAAGTCGTGACGCAATCAATTCAGGTTTCATTTTTGAAAGCTGTAAGTCTCTTATAAGCTCGTTTAATTCACCCTGTGATATCAAATGTGGTTCTCACAGGGGCGTGCCGTCCATAGAGGCAATTAGGCCTAGCCTACCCTACCATTCCTACCAACAACGCAACAAATGTATTTATTATAACTATGTAATAAAATAATGCAAAATATTTAAAAAAATAATTAAAACTCCTGTTAAAATACTTATAGCAACTTGTCGCGCCCGTGTGACGTAACTGATAATAATACTACGACGATCGCTCCCGGCTCTTCTAGGCAACGACGCCGCCGGCCTAATTTCCATTGATAAATTTACGCACAGTGATGCACATTTTCGTGTGTATGAACGGCACACATGTATAGATCATTGATAGATTGGGGGCTCAACTCCTGCGAGTGTAGCTGGCCACTGATTGGCCACAGAGTATTATCCGGCTAAAACGGTATGCAGTGATGCAATTATATTTGGTAGTGTTTTTTATCGACAAAGTAGCAATTATATTTTTCTTAGAAAGTTGTAAGCCATATTTGTTTCATGTGACAAGCAAAATTTATTTCGCGATCTTGAATGTTTTGCTTTTTATAATATCTGACGGTTGTAATTCGCTTTGAAACGTACTGTAGTGTAAATATTATTTGTTGTATTTACGTGAAATGGTGTTCTGTTGTGAAGTTTGCGCTGATAATGTGTGTTTGTTATAAGTTAAAAACAGTAAGTATTCACAATCGTTTAATGATAAGATTCAAGTTGTGTCTAAAGGTGTAGGTACCCGAATTACGAGAATTAACCTAAAATTCACCTCGTACTCGTCATTTCAAATGAATCTTGCTTCTGTTTGCATTGTCAGAAAATCGTGATTTGCACTTTGAATAATGTGGTGAGTTCTTGTATTTATAACTTTGGTTTTTACAGGCTTATTTTCAATGTTTTTTTTTCTAATATTCCAAAAATCTACACTATACCATGGTAATTTTATTTTTTTGTTGACAGCGCACTCTGTTTTATTTTTAAGATTTTTTTAAAGAAGGAAGCTTCTACCTTCGTTTTTGTATTGACTGAATGCCATTGAAATTCCTGATATTTAAGCTAGATGGCGTTGTTTCTCATAAGCTTAAGTACTAAAAATACCAGGGGCGGGTGACTGAATATATCAATAGATGTGACTACTTTGAGGGTCATCCTAAGTAGAGCTACGCTGTGATGTGGCCGAGTTTTTTGTTTTGGGTGTCAGTAATTCAGTACCTATGTGTGGCCTACCTTACCAGACGAACTACTGCACGCCACTGGGTTCTCAATTCGATTCTAATCCGGGAAGAGCTTCGAAATCAATGTCCTGGCTCGAAACCGCCTCATCTACTTCCAACTCCATGAGCTGTGGTTCACTTTCCTTACTGGTACTGCTGGGTAGTGATGGATAAGGAACTCCTTTAGAATGTAGCACAGGTTTTGTGACTGATGCAACATCAGGATATCGTATGTGCTTTCGGTTTTTGTTGTTAAAACGTGTAGTTTCAGTGAGGCAGAAGTAACAGTCAGTAGTATGATTTGTTGGTTCTCTCCATATCATTGGGATGCCGAATCGTAAATGTTTTCTATTTCCTGCAGCCCAGTTCAATAATATACTTCTGCAATTTTCGCACACTACACCAGGAACCCGTTTTTTATCAAGGTTTGTTACTGAGATTTGAAAGTAATGGAAATAGGCTCGTTTTACGGCCTCAGTGATTGGTCTATTTTTTTTTTTGACAAAATAATTTGACCACAAACATAGCAAACGTTATTTGGGTTTAATTTACACTGCCTTGATGCCATTTTAAAACAATAGAAAATGTTTAATTATTACTTAAACGCAATAAAAACAAACTATAAACCCAGACACGGCTAACAAAATATCTTACTTAGGTTAATGTGGGTATATAAAAAACTTGACGTGATAAAAATATGAGACATATTTTTATGTAGTTAGGGGGTAGGTAGAAAACACATCCAATATGAATTATATTTGGGTAAAAGAAAAACTTTTTTTTTGTAAAGTATATTTTATACCTTTTTTCGGAATGAAGAGCGGCCAACCCGTCATACTTTTCATACAAACGCTCGTACGTTATTATGCAGCTGTTACACATCTATCTTTGATTTTTTTGAACTAATAGGTATTATGTGCACTATATCTAGGTTTCTATGGAAGCAATAAATAAAAAAATGTAGAAACAAATTCACTATAAGCCTCGAAAAATGGCTGTTTTGCTGAAATTTTACCTGAACTTTGGCCGTGCATAATGTACTCATAAATTCTTTATCTTGAATTCTTTCTTCTTTTTTTTAACTCTAATAGTAAAGAAATGATGATGATAGAAACCTTGCACATGTAATGGAGATTCTTAATGACAAATATTTATTCCGCACACTTGTAAGACTTATTCAAAAACACGTATTTCCTGGAACAAGTTTAAGAAATTATCGAACACTATTTTTCGATCAATATCATCGCGTTAGGCGGTATGAGGTTTGCGGGAGACGAGATATGCGGGGTCGGGGCGGGGTAAATAAATAAATAATATAATATAAATAAATATCGCTGGACATTACACACAGCGCCATCTAGGTGCCACACTAAGCAACGAGGCTTGTGTCGTGGACACCAGATAGTTGATAATACTACATAGATACTTTTTGTTTGTAAATACATACTTATTATACATATAAACATCCATGACTCGGAAACAAATGTCCATGCTCATCACACAAACATTTGCTCCTACCGGGATTCGAACCCGGGACCCTAAGAACGTAAGGCAGCCTCACTACCGCTGCGCCATTCGGGTCGTCAAGGCTCGGGTCGGTAAGGCGGGGAGTTGAAAGAAAATCGCCGCTGTGGCTCTGGATGAAACAAGAAGCTTTTCGACCATGCTCGCGTTGACGATAGACGGGCTGGGAAGGGCCGTCTTAAGCAAGAAATTACCTATCTATCGATATCGATACTATAGATCAAAGCTCAAAAGGGGTAAGGAGCTGACGGAACGACAGTTTCAAACATAATAATAAAAAAAATATATACTTGCATAGACACAACCTTGTAGCCAGGATTATTCATCAGCAACTTGCTCTAAAATACAGCCGTGTGGAATCGGAAGTACCGTACTATAGGTATGTGCCCGACCCAGTTCTCGAAAATTGCAATATCACATTGTATCAATCCATCATCACTGACAGGACTATTCTAGCCAATAAGCCTGATATAGTGGTGGTGGATCGATCAGAGCGGCGCGCAATGATTATTGACATAACGGTCCCGCATGATGAGAACCTCGTGAAAGCTGAGAAAGATAAGCAAATAAAATATCTTGACTTGGCTCGCGAGGTTGTCGACATGTGGGATGTGGACTCAGCGATCATTGGCCGATAGTCGTATCAGCCCATGGCTTAATTGCTAAGAGCCTCGATGAATACTTGAGGAGGCTCTCGTTAGGCAGCTGGATCAAGGGCTTGATTCAGAAAGCAGTACTCCTGGACACGGCTCGTATTGTTAGGAGGTTCCTCTCTCTGGAGCCCTGACCGCCGGTAGCTTGGACCCTGTTCCCGATACCGGTGGGCAACAATTTTTTTATACTTTTAAATGTTTTTATATTGTTTTTTTTATATTTAAGAAATATTTAAAAATGTAAATAATTTGTATAAAAGTTAAATAAAGGAAATAAATACATGGTTACAAAAAAAAAACTTAAATAAATGTGTAATTTACAAGTATTTTAGTGTGATCCAGACATAAAATAAGATTAAGCTAGGTGAGTGAACAGTGATGAGAGTGGTGAGTCGGCGTAAAAAATTGAAGACCGCACAGAAAAAAAAAATTGAATAGTAAAAGAAGAAGCTAGAACCTTGTGGTGATTACGCAAGGTGCAACACAAGCGCTGCAAATGGCTGAAAGTTTATATGATAGAAACATTAATTTCGACCATACCCAATTTCTGCTGTGCGGCTAACAAATACTGCCGTAGACGTGTTCTGAACGTATGTATAGTACCCAGTACTCGTAATGGTGGGGGAATATTATTCCACACTTTAGATGCAGCGTATCGGAAACTACCTCTGAAAGCTGTTGTCCGGTGAGATTGTGTCGCTAATTGCTGCGCGCAAAGCCTAGGTGCGCACTCTCGTCTACTAGCCATCCAACTTAACTTGTCATACAGATACTTCGGCTTCGTAGTCCTAATAACACCAAATAGAAGACACGCTAGGTGTAACTTTCGCCTCGACTTCATTTTGAGCATTCAGTGTTTGTTCAGGTAAGGGGTGACATGACTTCTAGGGGAACCGAGTAACAGAATCGGGCATGTGCATTTTAGACTCTGTATAAGTCTATCCGTACAAGTAAGCAAACGTGGGCCGTAAACCGTATCAGCGTAGTTTAGTTTAGATAGTACAAGGGTTTCGACCAGCTGTTCGCGAAGCATCTGCCTCATTTTGTATAGCAGTTTCAGGCGGTTAAAACAGTTTTTTACGGAGTTAGCGACGTGTTTCTCAAACCTAAGGCTAGACAATACACAACCCTAGATTCCGCGCCTCATTAACTCGGCCAATAGGCTCACCCATTAAAGTCAAATTAAGGCTTACAGGTATCTTCTTTACTTGCTGCCTCGTACCGAACAACATATACTTGGTTTTCAATGGGTTTAATGCTAAACAGTTCTCATCTGACCAGGTGGCGATTCTTTCCAGGTCGTCATTTGGGTCTTTAATAGCTGAGTCAACATCGTCAGGCTTAAAGGACGTTAGTATGTCTGCACAATATAAAATAAAAATAATCGGGCCTAAGATTGATCCCTGAGGAACTCCTCTTTCTATAGAAGTAAAGGCTGAAGTCAGGGAAGTACCGTCCGGCAACCGTAATTCTACAAGTTGTTTTCTGTCAACAAGATAACTATATGGAACCACTGGATTGCATTATTGTTAAAACCGTAGTATTTTAACTAAGATAATAACAATGGGACATTTATGCAATCAAATGCACGGGAAAAATCAAGTAGCACCACACACATGCCCTTATCTTGGGTGGATAAAATGTTATCGGTGACGTCCAGCAACGCCGTAGAAGTTCCGCGCTGTTTCCTGAATCCAGATTGTAGGCCAGGCAACACTTCGTTTTCTTCTAAAAACTTGGTTAATTGACGGCATACTACCCTCTCCATTACCTTTGAAAGACAAGGCAATATACTGATAGGCCGCAAGTCTTTAACTTCCGTAGGGTTTGGATTCTTGGGTAGAGGTCTAACTGTAGCAATTTTCCATTGATAGGGAAATTTAGCTGTCCATATGGAGCAATTAATCATGTCAGTGATAGTTGCTAAGGTGTATGGCATAGTCAGGGTAAGCATACTCAAGGTTACGTTGTCGTAACCTTCAGCATTAGACTTTAGGTCAGAGATAATGCGAGAGACAACTTTTTGTCTACCGGTGCAAGTGTGAAAATTACTTCACTATATCTGTTTGTCTCGTAAAATGATATAATGAGATAATTTATAATTGCATTCACTGAGAATGCCGCCATCTATGGTCAAGTAGCACAATTTACTCGGCAATCGGTTATAGTTTGATTTCAAATTACAAAACGTAGTATGTTTTTTCTGTCCTAAAGAAAAATAAACCCTATTCTTAGAGCACGAGTGTATATTTCTGAATGTAGAATCTGTGACATGTGACTAAAATTGACACACACGAACACGAGTCCCACCGCGCGATACTATTGATATTGATATTACTAAAGCGTAAACGCGAGGGGAATTTTTGCGGAGCAAACGACGTACATCCAACCTCAATCACATCTAGGCGGGCACTGACGATGACGAACGGCGTCGGCAGCGACTGCTGAGCGAGCGATATGATTATGATGCCAAAATTTTGATTGTTGTTTCTATTTGGAGAAAAGTAATAATGAAATTATAAATTTTTTTCAAAATAAAATGCTCTATCTATTACTATAACTTTCATATAAATTGATGATAGAATCTCCCGTTCACGATCACGTTTCGATCGTTTACGATCGCGTATAGAGTCACGTTGTATACGGATATAGTATATACGTATTCAATTTTTATATAACGATTTTTATTTATTAAGAACTCAGATTTAATTAGATTTTCAGATGTTCAAAAATCTTAAAATTTGCTGCAAGCTCGCCTTAAGCTGAACAAATTTTTTTTGTGTGTGACCAGAATCCAAATTAGTTCTGTTAACTTGTTTTCATATGAAACGTCTTTAAAATCTCTTACGGGTACCAGGTGAGAAAGTAAAGTGTAACGAACAGGGTTATACCTCTAACCTTAAACATTACAAAACTACTAGTCTCAGAGACATCAATCTAGCTCCATTATTTAGCTTATAAAGTCAGGTCGCTGTTACGACCTTGAGTCTGCGTCGGGGCCGGCCGGCTTGGCGCTGAATGGCCTAAACCGGCCCACGACTCTGGCCTAAAATGGCTACTTTATGAGAATCATAATAGGATCATAATATGAATTACGTTAAAAATCTTAAAATAGTCACAGACGCAGTTCATACTATAAATTGTCACTTTGCGACCATTTTACGAATTGTAACGTAAATCATATTATTTTCCTAATATGATTCTGTTAGCAGAATCATATTAGGAAGCGGCCATTTTAGACCCCCAGATGTGATAGCGCTGTGATTCTTGCATGTGTGTATAGACTTTGTCGAGACTGCCGCTAACGGCCGTGTGCTTCGACGCAGGCCTTCGCGATTTTTTTCAATACCATCTCGCAAATGTTTACAAATGAGATGTAACACTCCCTTGTCATTAAAGCACAAGAATCCTTGCACAGAGCTGCATAAATGTTCGGTATGAGTGCAGTTGGGTAATGGTAACGGTACGGGTACGGTTCCCAGGACGCCGTCGGCGTCGCGCGAGCCGCTGCCGCGCCTGCGCTACTCGTCGCCCGTGGGCGCGTCGCCGTCGCGCTCGCTGGAGACGCGCGCGCACACGGACGCGGCGTACTACGAGCACACGTCGCACTCGCACATCCCCACCTACAATGGTAAGCGCCACGCCGACATGTTACTTACACGTCACGAACATCGAAAGCGATTTGCTATACAGTAAAAGCTTCTTACTTGCGGAGATTTGGCTAGTAGACTAAATTAAAAAATATGACTAATATGCTACGTTTGAATATATTTTAACCAAAATATATATTATTAAAAAAAGGAACATTTACATTAATGTATTTTACGGTTTAAAAACCAATTTCAATTGTGTCACGCGGTGGCAAATTAACACCACACAATCGCCAGTGTGACATAATTATATAAATTTTATTGCCGTCGGTTTTGTTAAATCCTGATTCCATACCGAAATCACCGATCAAAAATTGGTAAAAAGGAAATTAAAGCTCTCTTGTATGCAAATGTCAACAACTATGACAAAAATATTTACCCCTAAGACCGCCACAGTAACTTGGAAAGTCCTCTAAAAATATAAGTACACTTAATATTTGAATTTAAAATATAGGCTCTTAAATAAATTTCAAATTCCCAAATCACTTATTTACCTAACAAGTTTGGGAGGAAAACTACTTAATTGGGAACCTTGAATGGCGTTTGCAACGGCCCGCGGCGTAACGTAATGCTTTCTGTATGGTGTTCACGGTCACGTGAATGAATGCCTAATGTTGCCGAATTTATTTTCTGAAAAAATAAACAATTAATAAGTTTTTATAATGAATAATGTGGTTTTTTGTTAACTCCATATCATGATCCGTCATTCGAACCTACACCATCCGAGTTATTCGTAGTGGCCACAAACCTCTTATTCGTTGTGGCCGCAAGCCTATTATTAGTAGTGGCCACAAGCCTCTTATTAGTAGTGGTCACAAGCCTCTTATTCGTAGTGGTCACAAGCCTCTTATTCGTAGTGGCCACAAGCCTCTTATTCGTAGTGGCCACAAGCCTCTTATTAGTAGTGGCTACAAGCCTCTTATTAGTAGTGGCCACAAGCCTCTTATTCGTATTGGCCACCAGCCTCTTATTAATAGTGGTCACAAGCCTCTTATTAGTAGTGGTCACAAGCCTCTTATTAGTAGTGGCCACCAGCCTCTTATTAGTAGTGGTCACAAGCCTCTTATTAGTAGTGGTCACAAGCCTCTTAATAGTAGTGGCCACAAGCCTCTTATTCGTAGTGGCCACAAGCCTCTTATTAGTAGTGGTCACAAGCCTCTTATTAGTAGTGGCCACAAGCCTCTTATTCGTAGTGGCCACAAGCCTCTTATTAGTATTGGCCACAAGCCTCTTATTAGTAGTGGCCACAAGCCTCTTATTAGTAGTGGCCACAAGCCTCTTATTAGTAGTGGCCACAAGCCTCTTATTCGTAGTGGCCACAAGCCTCTTATTAGTAGTGGCCACAAGCCTCTTATTAGTAGTGGCCACAAGCCTCTTATTAGTAGTGGCCACAAACTTCATATTAGTAGTGGCCACAAGCCTCTTATTAGACTTCTATCCGCACATACAAAATTTCCGCCCGCGACATCAAGTAGCTTTTACTGTACTTGTGTAATCATTCAAGAACATTTTCAGAATATTTGAACTCAGGAGGTAATGATGAAATGTAATAAGAATCGGATGACGGCAAATCACTTTCGAATTTCGCCAGGAGTGTACATTATGTATGCTCGTCGTGACAGAACAAGTATTTCAATGTATGCGACAGATTGTGGTGCGCCAATACAATTATGTAACAAATTATGATGAAATGAGAACTTGAATCTGTCACATCAATTGAAATGACCATAACTTAAAAGCTAAGCTATTACTCTAAATAATATATATATTGTGTTTAAACATGTTTATTTAATAAACACAAACGTGCCATATAAGCGTACAGGATGTTCACTTCGCAACGTACGGTAACTAACTCTCTCTAAGACGTATCACGGTAGAAAGTTGATTCAAACTAAATGAATACAGATCACGTTTTTCACATTTGTGTAGGTTCTATGAAAATAGAATATGAAAAAAAAAATGGAATTTGAGTAAACTTTGTTGTTCAATATTGAGTGTATGTATCCAGTTCAGTAGTAACACATGAGTTAGTTGCCGCGACGTACGACGTAGCACGGACGCGCTCCGAGCCCGCCCCGGCCCCAGCTCTCTGCGCTCGTCGCCAGTCGCCGCTCACCATACTATAACTAACTCAGAATAACCCCACAAGATTATCATGCTTCGTATCGTGTCAAATAGTGAACGCCTTTCGTTACAATATTGGACTGGCGGCGTGATCGCATCTCGTCATTAGAATATATAATGGGCCCTTTTCTTAGTACTTATATGACATGTAGTACATCACTGTCGCTACTAACAGCTACTAACGAATCCTCTCGAACACGACGTCTTCGCTACAGCTAACACACACTACCCTGTGCCACGAACTGTGTCCCTGCGCTAACTCGGCGAAGGTGCTCGTACTCGTACTAATCCATACCAAGCTGTTCCTCTCATCAAACACAACAGTTCATAGTTACATTCGCGATAACAGAATTCGACGAAAGCAAGATTTTATAAATTCTGTCCTGTTTTTAACCGACTTCCAAAAGGAGGAGGTTATCAAGACGTCTGTTTTTTTTGTTCTAACAGTAACGGTTCAGTCTGCCGTTCCTATTACAACAGTGTGGTCCATGAACTAATGTGTTTGTGGGAATGTATATGAAGGACAAAGCGATGGTTCGGTGCGCTGGCCGCGTTGTTCTCTCGCTCGCACGATGCTAACATTCAGTCTGTTGCAGTACACACGTACACGTACTACTCAGACGACGGTGAGTCACATCAACTACTTTACACACTGCCTTACTCTCGACGCTCATAGCTACTAATGTATGCTCTATGACCATACGGAAAAGTTTATAATCCAACAGGCACAGTGTCGAGAGTAGCGCACACCTCTCGCAGTTTGAACCTTTGACAAGCCGTTCGCTTGTACGCGCGTATTATACGCAGTAATGCTCTTGGTACACATCAGCGCTTTGTCGTCCATTACATATTATTTCATATGATAACAATGTATTTACACTCTCTGGGACACTAGCTCCAACGTCCGCATTGTACACTACCACGAAGGTAAGATATGGAACAGTCCATCCTCATATAGTGCCGCGCTTTGAATACTACCGAGGCACATGATGAGAGCATCGACAAGATGATGAGATACGTTGTCATCTCATATTATGCATCATCTAATTTATATCCAACTAAATCGATTACATTACAATAGCCCGTTGTTTGAGTCAGCGTCACTATTGGAGTGGATAGACTACAGGTATCGTGCCGCGAGTCGGTGTCGAGCGACGCAGCGGGCGCAGGCGCGAGGCGGTAGGTGGGGCTTGCTGTTCACCGCACACTGCTTGTGCTGCACGCCCGACGCGACGCCGGAACACCACTGCATACGATATGAAACATTCTTCTGCTGCGGTCACTCGCAGTTATCCTTACAGAATCTTATATCCATTCTCCGTGATCGGTACCACTCCCTGAACTGAAAGTTGTAAAGTCATTAATGAAAAGTTTTTTCACTTACTTAGTGAATATAGCGTGGCCCCCATTAAATAAAGCGACGCCTATTGCCATCAAGTTTAGATTCTTTAATATCAAGCTAAACCTCCGAGATCTGAGTTCTCTGTTGGTGTCGTGCTGTCGCCGTAGTTGCAGCGTAGTTAGTGGCGTGATGTTGTTGCAGCTTGTTGCATTACACTAAGCGTTACTGTAGCGCTTTTTGTTCATTTCTTTCTGCTTTAGGTTACGCGCGCAGTTCTCGCGAACGAACAAGAGCTATGTTGCTACCTTACTGTAGCCAACACAGGTATAACAAACCAGGTTAACCACTGTCTTCGGTAGCATCAGGGGGGTTACTATGACGTCTTAAAGCAGGAATAATTCCAGTGTGGGAAAGAGACAGAGCTATACAGGTTTTCTACCGCCATCTCTTTCTCACACTGGAATTGCTCCTGCTTTAACACGTCATGGTAGGCCACCTGATGTTGCCAGGAACAAGGTTTTAATTACTGCGGCGCGCGGCGGCACTGTTACACTCGTGTTGCCAGCGTCATAGAAAAATGTTACTACAGAAATGGTTCGCCTGTTTTGTTTACCATAACTTCGAGATTTTACATTATTGTGATAATAAGAAGAAACCACTCAAAGTCAAAGCTCACGTTTTGTAGCGAGACCTGCATCAGAGTCGCTAAACGTACTAACTTGGTGCATGCTTCACGGGTTGGCTCTTATTGTTGACGACTGGCACTAGTCATCCACGTGGTGAATGATCTTGTTACTGTTAAATATATCGGTATACGTATTTATAAGTATGTGTATTACTGCTATTATGGATATTTAGTGACAAGCTTCATATATTATTTAAGTATGTATAAGTATGGTATAGTTTGTGTAGTCACCACGGTGACACGTTGTCGTCAATGTTTCCGTTATGTTATTATGTAGCGCCTCTGTGATGCACGGTGCATGGCGGTGCACGCGCACAGTTTACTACACGGTACTTACCTAGTCATGACGTCGTATCTGATGACACGGCAGTATCTCAGCTTACATGTGGTCCACGAAATATCACGATATTTTGTTCTAAATATAAACTGTGCGAGTGTATCCTATCGAAGATGATGTGCAGTCAAGTGAGTCGGTATACGAGTACTATGTTGTACTTTTCTTAATGTTAATGCTTATGTTCTAGACAAGTTTGAGTGCACACCGTCTAGATGTCAATGTTGTTACAAGTTGTTACGATGTCTGTGAGTTGAGCCGACCTACACGCACTTGATCCAACTTAATGATTACTGCATTCATTTTTGATTACATTATACGGCACAAGATTAAAAGTAAACAGAAGTCACGTTTTTATTAGTACTCCTGACAATTTAAATCATTCCGTATTTCCCAAGAGCTGTTTCACAGTTCTGGACGGGCACTGCCTGCCAGATGAATGAATAAGTTAGCAAGTCAGTGGTCGCATGTGTGTCGGGCTGACTCGTCGCACGCGGTACGTGTATATGTGTGTGTGTGTAGCCGCGCCGCGCGCCGCCGCCGGCCTGCGCTCCAGCACGCTGCCCGCCGCGCTGTCCCGCCGGGAGCACGTGAGTGGCACTTCACCACACTACACACCACACTACACACTACACGTAGGAGTAGGGCGCTAGGGCGCTAGGGCGCTAGGGGCTAGGGGCTAGGGCGGCCGGTACAGTGGAGTGTTGCAGTGGTGTCGTCGCTGCGCGCCGCGCCGCGCCCCGGCTACGGGCTGGCGCCGCGCTCGCACACCTTCTCCTCCTCCACCGCCGTGAGTACCTGCACACGATACACAGCGAACACCACGACAATACACGAGATTATACACGACACAGAGCTAAGTCAGTTCTATGCATAAGCCACGCACGACGCACACTCATTAATTATCATCATATAGAATTATGGTTTTTGCCATACTCAGAAACAGTACGTCGCGACCACAAATAAACGTTTAAATGTGATGTTACTCTCTTGTATTGTCTTGGTGACTGCGCTCGATCGACGGCCACAAGTCGATAATGATTGCCCCAAAATATCATAGCCGTACTCGCTCTAGCGATGAACCCGGAACGGTGGATGTCGTCCGACGTCGATCATCCGCAATCGCTAGTTAAACATAAACGGTGAATTTTCCAAGTGGGCGTGGATGCTATCTACGGACAGGGATATCGCATTTAAAGCCCAAAAAAAGTGCCTTAGATCCATTTTTAAATTAAAAATGACTGATAGCTGCAAGCCATTTTTCATAAGCCACAACATTTTGACTTTACCATCAATTTATATTATTGAAATCGCGATATTTGTTAAATTAAATGCTAAGCTATTTCCCCGCATGGCGGATCGGTTTCCTAGAAATAGACGTGATAACAGTCAACTCTGTCAACATAGTTCTCGGACTACACTTATGCGCAGGAGTGTTTTTTGTATGGCTCCCATTATTTTCAATAAGCTCCCCAATGGCTGGAAAGAGTTAAGCGTTAGCGCATTTAAAAAGAAATTGAAATCTTTTTTAGCTAGTAAAGCATATTATGATGTAAATGAATTTTTAAGTGAATCATTTCTTTAATTGTAATGGTCTTTTATTAATTTAATCTGAAATGAAAGGTAATGTAATAATGATTATAATAATGATGTATTGAATGATTATTATTTTTGGACCTACGTTTACATTGTTATATTTTGTTTTATTTTTGGATAATTGAATATTTGCCATTTAATTTTTTTTTTTGTATCTCCTATTTATTTCTATGAATCCATTATTAATCAATCAATATTTATTTTATTTACTTGCCAGCATGGTCAATGTTATTTAATGTTGTTTTTTTATAATTATTCCTCTAATTGTATTGATATTTGCACACCATGACATATGGTAAACATGTTAGCACAAATGTACTTAAACAACACCTTGCATGCATTTTATTTTTTTCTTTATAATTGTATGTACACTCATGTTTGAGCAAATAAAGTTATCTGAAATCTGAAATCTGAAAATGGCCAAATCTGAAACTATAAAGCGAAAAATACTCAAAGGAGTCTCAAGCCCGATTTTGATGAAAACTAAAACTACGTCATTAGATTTTTGAAAAATTAAGTTTGGTAACCAGGAATCGGACCCCTTTGTTTTGGTAAAATTTTTATTATTTCCTTTATTCAATTATATACATATAAATTACATTTTTAAATATTTCTAAACAACTTAATATTAAAAAAAACATTTAAAAATATAAAAAAATAGTGGTCCGCCGGTATCGGGAGCAGGGTCCAAGCTACCGGTGGTTAAGGCTCCAGAGACAGGAACCTCCTCACAATGCGAGCCGTATCGAGGAGTAGGTACTGCCTTCTGAATCAGGCCCTTGATCCAACCGCCTAAGGAGAGCCATATTTATTACACTATTCGATAGTGTCTCTAATAAGGATCAAACTCTGGAAAGTAATGACATACCGTAAACTTAAGAAAAATGTGATATGTTATTTATTTTCATATTTTAAATAAATGTTCTTGCTTGGTGATACCCTCAGCGCAGTCTGTCCTCACAACATTGTTCTAATTTCAATTTTATTGACTCACCGCGGGAAGGTTAAATACCACAGTATAAGAAAAAAAAAGTGATTCGTTCGACGTTTCATTGAGTACCTACTAGTAACTGTTTGCATACTGGTATGTATTTTATCAAAAATGAACTCTTTCCTTTAGATTTGTTTAGTTTGCGTGTCCTTATTTCCCAGAATTTAATCCTTATTAGCGACGACACTATTGAATGGTGTAATAATACAGCGTGTGTTTTTTTTCCGAATTCAATGGGTTCGATTCCTGGCTAAAAATATTATTTTTTTCAAAAATCTAATGACGCAGTTTTAGTTTTCGTCAAAATCGGGCTCGAGACTCCTTTGAGTATTTTTCGCTATTCCTCATAGTTTCGGATTTGGCCAGCCACACCCACTTGGAAAATGCACACGGTAAACCTTATAAATCTGCTATAAAACACTTTTTTGACAATACCTAGTTTAAAGTCTCACTCAAGGAATGTAAATCCTTGTTTTTCGTATTAAATGCTTTCCTATCTTTTTTACTCTGAAAGTGAAAGTATAGATCAATTTTAGTCAACTTTACGCAAATGTTAGTTAATTCTGAACAAATTACTGCTCTCATTTTAATATTGTGTTTTGCCGACTTGGAGAGGGTTGGTAGTTCTGTTAAAATGTAATGTAATTCTGTTGGTGATTATAATACATTCGTAATTATTTTGTCCTTATCGTGGTTGGTTATTTATTTGTGTTGGTATAATGCAACTTGAGCTTACGAATATTGTTTGCATTTCCTACATGAAAGTACACATGACAAACTTGTTTCCTCGCTGTGCCGCTATGCCGCCATGTATATGTCGGCGCGCGGCGTCGGGTGAGCAACCCTCGAGCTCTTCTCCTTGCCGGAAACAAACTACCGGCATCAATTGGATGTGGGTATCGATCTCTAATAAGGAGTAGAGAAAACAATAAAGAGAGATTTTGAAAACTAATAAATTCATTTTACTTTTTTAAATTCATTAGACTAGTCATTAGTAAACATGATTAGATGTCCCTTCTCGCCACAAGTGTGAAGTTTAGCCGAATGAAACCCTGTGTAACAGTCCACGCAGCTTGCATCTATAGCCGTAGTTGCTTCGTATCATGCGCAGGCCTGCGCAGTGCGCACTGTAGCACGAGACTTGCCAAGCTACCCACACGTAACATGAGTGTGGTGTGTTGCGCAACTGTTTGTTCCATTAACATTGACTGACCGGTGCGTATGTATGTATGTATTGTAGGGCGACTTCACATTCAGCGGAATGGGAGACAAGACGCATAGCACCGACTTCAGCAGCGGCAAGTCAGATAGTAAGTATCCCCCTACCGTACTGTTGTGGGGCGTGTTGGTGGCGGGGCGGGGGGGCTGGTGCGTCTGTCGCAATCAAACAGATATAGGTACTGTGGCACTTTCAGTATCACGAACTAATTGCCACGACGATGTTAACACCCACCCTTCATCACATATTAACAATATCAGTTTTGTTGACTATTACTAATATACTAGATATATATAAGTGAGCTGTATACTTGTTATATGTTTATGTACTATGACCAGCTGACTTAGATGTAACGGTGTTGTGTCTGTTCGTCGGCACCGATCCGCGCACCTCAATAATATAACGGTTCGAAGGACAGGGTCAAGGACACGGTCTTGTGTCCAGCAGTGGACAGCTCTTTCACACAACTCTTCTAAAAAACAGAGTTTGCTAGAGTCTATACAATTTTACCCAATGAGACAGATTAGAGACGACTATATCGAACAGAACAGTCCCTGATCTCGCCGGTGCGCGGTGTGAGATGGAATGACTTGCCGACATCAGCACTTAGCCGCAGTCTGTTGCTCACGACTGCGGTGTGATGTCGGCGCGTGTACATGTACTGACGCGTGGTTGTGTGTTTGGCGCCAGTGCGGACCGAGCTGTGCAGTAAGTAGCGCCGCCCGCTTGCGCTCCTCACCCGCTCACCGCCACACACACGCACGGCCTAGCCTAGCCGCATACTACACACCTTATTATTATCATTTATTTATTTATTATTCATATTTATTTGGTCAACATTATTCATCTATATAATTATGTGTATTCTATATGTTTCAAGCTACATGAAAAAAAAACGATACTTTCCTTGTTTAGAATCTCATAATGATACCATGCAAAGATAATCAAATCGATTCAATCATTCAAAAAATGTAAAAAATGATTGAATAAAGAAATAGTTCCTCTATTTTATCGTTAATTTTCATGTCTTGTTCACACGTGTCGAATATACCGAGTTGTAGTACTTCACGCGTCGACTTCCCTCAGGATATCACACGTGTTCCTCACCACATCAGGTTACGATCACGCACAAGCACACTGAGCGCCACACTCAGTGGTCGCTCCGCCACGCCGCCACCTCTCGCACACTGTACACAGTACACAGTCACCAGCGCCCGCCATCAGCTCCTCGCAATCACACTGTATTCCTCTTTCTCATACTACATCGTTGATCGTGTTCAATACATTTAGTGGCCGCATGAGCGCTTCGCTTCTAATAACGTACGTCGTGTACTAACGACACATATTCATTGCCTACGCGTTCGAGTCGTGCGCTCGTCTGAACACAACACATTCATGACATCCTTATCATTTCAGTTTCTGCCGGCTCCATAACTGATGTGGATCGAAGTGCTGTGGTGAGTTCTCAACCTCCTTTATTTTCTTCCAAACTAAAGTTGAATGAACTGACTTTATCCGGCGGCGATCATCCAAAAAGACTGAAATATTTTAATCTTATCCTCGGATAAGATTCCTAAACGCAGTGTATGATTTGTTATGAGAGTCGCTGAAACATTTGTTAATTCAGTAATAGTTTGTAGTTTGCAGAGACGTAGGAGTAACAAGTGAGTTTATGCGCAGACTACGGACGGTGGCGTAGTGATCCGCGGCGTGGGCGTGGGCGCGGGCGTGGGAGTGGGCGTGGGCGTGGGCGGGCGGCACTCGGGCGCGGGCGGCGGCGGCGTGCGGCGCTCGCTGCCCAACATGGCCACGTCGCACCTGCTGCACGAGCCCGCCAAGCTCTACCCCTACCACCTGCTGCTCATCACCAACTACCGCCTGCCGCCCGACGTCGACCGACTCAACCTCGAGGTAACGTGCGGCGCCTCCGTCCGAAGCCGACTCAAACAAAGGCTATTTATTGGGACTCGCACGGGACGATCAATACAACAAAACAAATACGATATCATGTCTGATATGTCGGAAGGGCTAGGCCGAGGTGGTACCTACTTCATAGTAACCCCTCCTGTCGCCAGTAATGCTGAGTGTTCCAATGTAGGTAATAAGAGGCCCGCCCCCTATGGGCTACCGCACTTATCAAACTGCCACAAAATAACACAAACAAAATAAATTAGTCCTGTACGAGGCCAAAAGGCATCTACCTCAACATGGTGCTGCGACATTTAGAAACGGCCAACTGCGAGTCGGACTCGCGCACAAAGGGTTCCGTACCATTAGCTAGAAAAAAAACCACCTTTGTTGTGTGGGAGCCCCCTTAAAAATATTACTAGTAATATAACATTATATATATAATATATTATTATTAATAAAATATTTATTTTATTCTGTTTTTAGTATTTGTTGTTATAGCGGCAACAGAAATACATCATCTGTGAAAATTTCAACTGTTTAGTTATCACGGTTCATGAGATACAGCCTGGTGACAGACAGAGAGACAGACGGACAGTGGAGTCTTAGTAATAAGGTTCAGTTTTCACCCCTTGGGTACGGAACCCTAATGAATGTCGCAGCGCTGGTATAATAATGGCCGGACGCGGCAGACGCGGCAAGACACGCATACAAGCCCTAACGTTTGTGAACAGTTGGCTCGCCCTATAGGCGTGCTCCAGCTTGTAACTGTTGGCCCCCCACTGCCTGAAGAAGCTATGGCCCTTGTGAATCAATAAAGTTTAATAGTGACGTGTATGTGTACAGCGGCACCTGTCGGACGCGGAGTTCGAGGCCATCCTGCAGATCGGGCGCCAGGACTTCTACCGCCTGCCGCAGTGGCGCCGCAACGAGCTCAAGCGTCGCGCGCGCCTCTTCTAGGCGCACCCGCGGGCGACAGCTGACACCGCATGCCCTGTTCACATTACAACACATTGCAAGCGAGACGGGGTCGCCGGCCGCGTGTACTACATTGTTGTTATTATCTATACGACGTCGTGTCGGCTCTCCTGCGATCACCACGACATCGATGTCACTGTTAAGTGTACGGATACGATGATATTATAGCATTCACATAATAATATATTACATAGCGTAGCGGGCGCGGGCAGGGGGGGGGGCTCATGGAGCCGCCGGCCCGTCGCGCGCGCTCATCTAACGATGCCTTGTTTATAAATGAGAAATATACAGATACCTATATATTATTATATATATTGTGATTTTGTGTGGGCGCGTGGAATTCATTTTAATTTAGTGAGAACCAAATATATTACGACATGTAAGATAAACATTTTGATTTAGACTTTAAGTTGGGAATAGATGACTATATCGCTATGTATCGGTAGCTATAAGTGTAGCTTTTGTGGGTAGTGGACGATTATTTTACTTCACTGAGGTGTGTGTCGGGAACGGAACGTGAATCTATCACTATAATGTTAGATTATAAAATCAGAACACAAATAAATTGTCATAATATGAGCAGCGCGGACGGCACGCGATGTCACGCACGCAGCGCCTCTGTGTTGCCGAAACTGAATGAGAACAACGCGGACACCGAGCGGCTAGTGCGCGTGCGCGTGACGTTAGCGGTGCGTCGCGGACTGTTGCCGTGTGAGTGTGTGGGTGCGAGTGTGTGCGTGCGAGTGTGTGCGTGCGAGTGTGTGTGTGCGTGCGAGTGTGCGGGGGCGGTGCGGTGCGTGCCGGATGTCATGGCGTCGCCGAGCGCACGCCCCCGCTCTTTATAATTACGTCGTTGTTTTTAATTTTATTCTAGGCAGATATTATTTTTGGTTGCATTATAGATGAAATTATATTCAAAGTATTGTATTTATGTTTTTCATTCAGCATTTCGATAGCTTACGAGACATAGTTCTGTTGGAACTTTACGGCGGCTCGGAAGTTAGCTGCAAGTGACGGTCTGCGCATTATATGTATAGTCAAGACGATGCGTCCTCTGCGCCCCGCTGATGCCTAAAGTTGTGTTCTGCGCAGCTTTACGTTACATGTTCCGAGCCACCAATTATAGTTTGTACCTTTATACCTGCGCAGACCGTCACTTGCAGCTAAGTTCCGAGCCGCTATACAGTTTGGACAGAACTATTACAAGTATATGATAATGTATGCGTAAGAGTAGATAGCTTACATACAATTGATATGCCTAATTTGTTACCATTACGAGACGAGTGCTCTGCTGTGACCACTCCTCATCCTGTCGCAGCTCTGCGTCACAATGTTCACTGGAACATGTGGTGATGCGCTACTGTGATGACCGCGTGATATTTTATATTACAATCAGCTAACACTATTACTGCATAGCTTTATTACGAAAATTTATCATAATAATTATCTTCATTATTATCGTATCTCAATCCTGCTATACGACTGTCTAGCTTTATTTAAGGTGATAATAATTTTTGTTTTCTTAATTTGAGTTATATATAATCGTACCTTGTTTAAAACCAACAGAAATTATTTAAAAAAAAACTAATCAACAACATTTTTTTTAAGTTTGAAAGATTTGAAGATTTTTTAAATTAAATACTAAACGATTTTTAATCGTTTGGTAACAGATGATCTGTTCAATTAGCCGTATGTGATTAGGTAACAAGAGGATCGAGTTACGGTACGTGTAACTGCTTCATTTCGTCGTTACAAGAATGGAAGTAATGCCGACATCGTACACTAAGTACATCAGTGCGGCTGCGACGCGACGACACGCAGACGAGGCAGCTCTATATATTGTCAATTGCAAACGTTTTGCATTAATGTTAGTAATGTGCGTGCGAATATTAACTTAGTCGGTCGTGAACTTAATCATCTTACCATTTTATGTATTTATTACTTCCATTGGTAGGCGGATGTCCATCACTGAGCTATAATATGTAGACATACCAATACCAAACGATGTCTCGGGACATTGTGCCAGGTGGACACATCGATTACCATTTAAAATATTCAATCTTCACGAAACTACTGTTATTGAATAAATGATAAGCAATGTCAGCTTTCAATGTAATCTATGCGAGTGAGAGAACGAGTTAAATTATTTATATCGAATTGTATCTAGATGTATATATAGAGTTTATTTTGTAATAATAATGCTATATGTATGTATACCGTGTGCGCTCCCGAACTGGTTCGTGAGCATACGTTTTGCTTCTTATACAATAGAGTGGGTCGCCGGCCGCCAGTCGCACGTGTGTCGCGCTCGCACGTGTGGCGCGCTCGCACTTGTTGCGTGGTCGTACGTGTGGCGCTGTCGCACGTGTGGTGCGCTCGCACTTGTTGCGTGGTCGCACGTGTGGCGCTGTCGCACGTGTGACACGTGGCAGTTGGCACAGGCGCGCGTGGCGGGTGGCGCGACTAGTTCGGGACGCGCCGTTTTCACGCGAGTCATACTTTGTCGCACGATGACACTACTATCACTTCGAACATTATATTCATGCGGAAATTGAGAGATGTGTGAGAGAAATTTAACCGTGATTTTTATCGTGAAGACTATATGCTTTTAAAGTAATAAACTTGCATTTCCGATTAAATTTGTGGTCATTTTATACTTACCTAACCTTTCCTTATTAAAACATGCTTAAAATCGTTCGATTCCTTCGCTATGAAGCCCTCGTGTTCGTTGCTGGCGAGTTTACACGTAATTACATAATCTGGCGGGAGTGGAGCTGCTGAGCGAGCACTCCAGCCCTCCGGCAGAGGTAGTTTGCTTGAGGAACATCGAGTACACAGTAGTAACAAACACCGTCGCACCTGCGCTTCACATCCACGTAGATTCCACACGCAAGGCTAAAAAATTAAATATTTGCATACCTATCTGGAACTTCCGGTATTCACCTGGCAGCAATGGCGTGGCTTGGGTATCTTGGTAATCTTGGGACTGTGGGTAAAATCAAAGACAAAAGATCATTAAAATCAGATTAAATCATAATTACTTTACATTTCGATCTCATTTAAATTGGAAAGTACGGACAGGACGTAAGAACTGAACACTACCGAAATTAAAATATTAATATAATTATAATTATTAGTGAGTGCAGCAAAGACGACAGGAGAGATTTTTTATTGGCGTCAGTAGGCAAGGCGTTACTGTGGGTTGCATAACTCACTGACTTCGCGTCGTATGCAGAGCAAATAATGTTACCATTCTGATTTGGCGCCAAATGCAGTTGTTTGTTGTCGATTAAGCTAAGCAGCGCCAGGATAGCTCACGAATCATCAATACCACCCTCTACTTCATTTAACCCCATTCATCATTCCATCATCATCATTTCAGCCGAAAGACGCCCACTGCTGGATATAGGCCTCCTCCAAGTGTCGGCAGATTGACCGGTCCCGTGCATCTCGCATCCAGCGGATCCCTGCAACCTTCACCAGGTCATCGGTCCACCTGATAGGAATCCTTCTAACGCAACGTCTTCTGGTTCGCGGTCGCCACTCCAGAACTTAATCGTTCAAC
The DNA here is from genome assembly GCA_947578425.1 of Eugnorisma glareosa. Lineage (NCBI taxonomy): Eukaryota > Metazoa > Arthropoda > Insecta > Lepidoptera > Noctuidae > Eugnorisma > Eugnorisma glareosa. Next base: position 19,060,234 of record OX387979.1, read on the forward strand.
AAGGGAAACTAACCTTTCTGAGGAATGCAAAAATTTCCGAGCTTCGCTCGCTAATGCATCCAGCACTTTTGAGTTACTTTTATCCTCATCTCTGTATGAATGAACAAAAAGAACCTAATTAATACACAGGCCGAAGGCGGGCTGCTTCAATTTTGAATTTTAAAGCTCTCATCTCTCGCTCTTGCATTCTATTAGTACTAAGAGTGGATCCAGGGGGGGTCATGGCCGGGCGTCATGATCACCCCGACCTAGGCTGGGCCCCGCCTAGCTAGGTCGACCGTGATCATGTTGGCTAGTGAAATTCGTTGTTCACTTTCAACTTCTTTATTCATACATGTTAACAAGTTATTCAACTCTATTATCATTTTTCATCTTGAGGTAGCGCCGATTCAACCATGGGCAGCAAAAATGCAGCAAATGTATCCTTTGTCACACCAAGGTTTTCCAGTGCCCTCAACATAGCACTGATTTTATCGAACACTGTAGTCAAGTTGGTACTCTCTATTTTATTTATCATTCCCAAAAGCTCTCGGACATAGACTTGGATCAGAAGTTCTTCTCTTGCATATCTTGACTTGAGTTGACTCAAACATTCTTTATAAGAAGTTGGTGAGAAGCTTTGTACCAATGTCTTTGGTTCTGAACCATCTTTCATAGCTTGCAGCAGGTACTGATACTTGTCATGTAAGTCTATATGATCATCATCATCTATCTTTTGGAATTGACCCCAGAAAAAAAGAAAGTGATAAATTCAATTTTGGGAAGTTTAAAGTTGCGCTTATCTTTCTTATCATCGACGGGATTGGAACTTGATTTATTCTTACTCTTGTATTTGACATCAAGCAGGATCCAGCAAGATTTGTATTCAAATGCGCTCTCTATTTCTTTTTCCAGCATAACCTCATTGCTCTCTCGCAACAATTTTCTAAGTTCGCGGTCCAATTCGGCAAGCTGATGTTGCAGCTCTTGCACTCTTAAATATTGAGTCGTAATATTTGTTGCAGATGCTTTATCATCATGCTCTAAAATCTGTTCAAGAACGTTGGCGTTCTTTGTGAACAATGTTCTGGTCACTTTTCTCTCCCTCTTGCAGGAGATAACTTCGGCACTCTCTGTCACGGTCGCCATAATGTGGAGGCTGAAACACCTCCGGTTCTTTAATCTGGCTGAAGAATCTCTGGATGGGATGGGATTAATAAAACCACTTTAAAAAAAAATACAAATCAGAATTACCAACGTGGCGCAATGGCGTTTTTTTTCTTTATTATTTTCATAGACAAAACGTAGAGGGAGGTTTCCACACCCGGACTGCTGAGAGCCTCAAATGGCGTTAATACTGTAACCATTTGTTAGTTATAGCTTTGAGCCGAAACGCTTTTGGGGTCGAAACGCTCGTGTCATGGGGCCCAAGTGCGCGTCTCGTTTCTAAGGAAATTTCTCGTCGACTGGTTGACACTTCGCGTGACCAGAGGGCTGGCTCTTCTGGGCACGTTTCCGAATGACAGCAATGCGGAGGAGTACTTAGACCATACCTATATAAGATGCTCTGTGACTAAGACGCCAAGCGCCCTGGTGTTTATTACCGAAGTTAGTTAGTTTATTAAAAAAAAAAAAAACTAATGTGTAAAAATAAACTAACCTTATTCTTAATCCTTTTTTTTTTGTAAATATTTGGTTTATTTATTAATTTTTTAGGTACAGACTGGGTGAACGGTCTGTAGCTTTAATTCCATATATAGTTAAAAACTGAAAACTCGTTTTGGACAGACACCGGCCATACATTTAGTAATTTCATCATGAAGTTGCCAAGGAAGTTGCTTATGGAGTGAACCATGAAGTTCTTAAAGAGATGTTGCGTGTGCCCTTCTTGAATTACACAACCTTATAATATAACTAGCTGTTGCCCGCGGCTTCGCTCGCGTTTTGATCTTAAATTATCCCACAGGCACGTTGTAAATATAGCTTACGGTACTTGGAGTTAATGTAGCTTCCTGTTAGTGAAAGAATTTTCTAAATCGGTTCAGCAGATCCAGAGATTACCCATACAACCTCACAAACTTTATAAACTTTACCTCTTTAAAATAATATTAAAAATGACGTAATTACGGTTTTTTCCGTTTTATTAATCTTAGTTTTAGTCTCTGAGCCATACTCTAAAATTACAATTTTAAGTCCATTTAGTCGATTAAAATAAATCTGTGGTAACAAACGTCACTGTCCAATAGATTATAAAAGACCGAATGACATGAAAGTTCTTATTACTCTGTGATACCGCAAAAGTCGCGCGTGCTTGAGAGTCGCATTTATGGAATCAATTTTGATTGTTCTAAATTTTGGATGACTTGTGATAAAAATAGTCAGTGAAAATGATACTTCTAATTCGGTAATTCAAAATCGTAGCCCCCTGTAAATTTTCCTCTAACAGTGTTTTTTTTTTGTGCCGAGTGTCAGTATTCAGGGAGTATTATGAACTTTGAGGACTATGAAACCCTTCCGACCCAAAACTCCGTCACACATATGACTGCCGGAGCAATAGCGGGGGTGATGGAGCATTGCATAATGTACCCGCTTGACTCCGTAAAGGTAAGCATGGGCAGCAGCCGGCGGCGCAGCAGCCCTGCTGCTGTCTGCCATTCGAACTAACCTAATCAGTGTGACAGTTCTCTCGGCTAGCCTGTTACGCCACCAATTTGCGATCTCTCGTTATGTAAAATCATGTTAATCTACTATTTGTCGAATACAATCGTAGCAAATGTTCCAACCAGCCCAATTTTTGACCTTTACACGTTGTATGATAACCCATAAGTTTATTGCAATTTTCATTATATTGTTATTACAATTAAAGATATTACATGGCCATTATACTGGATTTTACTGACGACTTCGACTATACAACATCTAAACACATTTTTATCTAGCCTAAGCCTCATAGTCACAACTCTAATTGAATAATGTCAGTCCAATAGGAGTCCTAATTGTACATAGGTACATAGATGGACATGCTTACTGTATGTGATTTAAATTTACTAACAAAACAGCAACAATAGTTGAGGAAATTACACAAAAATCTGAAGTTGAACACATGTTTTGAGAGACAAGCAAACTTGACCTTGATTCATGATTGCTTGTTATTTACAATGATATTGTCTGAGACTGACTGATGTTGCGTTGTGAGCTAGCTATATTCTGTGGAACACACTGTAAAAGTTAACAGTTGATATGTTGATGGGATAAGTTGTTTTCATCATTTCACATTGTAATAATATCTTAATGTACTAAAAAAGCCAACCTGTGCTTTACAAATAGGAAGTAAGCAAGGTGTGATATCCAGTACCTTATCTATAAATAATAAGTAAATGTAATGTGTTTGGAGCCAGTGAATGATCAGCACAGTACATGCATTCATCATGTCTTGAGCTGATGACACGTACATATTCACACTCACTCATTAACACAAGGTTACTCATATCATATTATTGTGTGATTATGTTGTATTTATTATAATTATATAAAAAAATGTGGTTTTCCTCTAGTAAATGTCTCAATTATATATATATAAAACTAGACTTCACAACCGTTAAGCCTAACTAGGCGTACCTAGGTTACTTACGGTTAAGTGGTTACTCAACTAAGTAACCACTTAGATAACTAAGAAGAGAAAAAACTCCATCTATTCATGAACAAATTAAAGAAGCTATTAATAAGCAAATGTTACTACAGTGTCAACGAATTTTTAGATGTTAAATCCTTGATACTCCTATAAAATAAACAAAAAAGTTTATAGAATAAGTTAGATTATAATAATAATAATAATAAATAATAATAATATACATCAACAAAACAATACAAAACAAAAACGAAACATCTGAATGGATTCAAGACGAAGAAACGAAATGGAGCTCACTTGAACAAATGGAATTCATTGAGTTATCAGAGTCTGACATAACTAGTGTTACAGCGAGACTACACAATTGGAAATCCCCTGGTATTGATAAAATACATAATTACTGGTATAAAAAATTAGAATCATTGCACAAAATTTTAGCTAAAAATCTAACAGAAATCATTTTAGGAAAACAAAACATTCCGGAATTTATTGCTACAGGAATAACTTACATGTTGCCAAAAACCCAATACTCACCAGAGCCTTCCCAATACAGACCGATTACGTGCCTACCCACAATATACAAGATCTTAACGTCAGCAATCACTACAAAAATTAATAAACACATAGAACATTACAACATAATAGCAGAGGAACAAAAGGGATGCAGACGAGGACACATGGGTTGTAAGGAGCAACTAGTCATAGATTCGATCATACACAAACATGCTGCCACGAAAAATAGAAGTTTACACTGCACCTATATAGATTATAAAAAAGCTTTTGATAGCATCCCACACTCCTGGCTTATACAAATATTACACATTTATAAAATAAATACAAAAATCATAGAGTTCTTGCAAAATATTATGTCCCGATGGAAAACTACGCTTCAATTAAATTATCGCGATAACTCTGTCACAACTCGCCAGATTGCTATAAAAAAAGGTATTTATCAGAGAGACTCCCTGAGTCCTTTATGGTTCTGCCTCGCTCTAAACCCACTATCTCACCTACTACAGCGTTGTCAGGCTGGATATTGCCTTAAACAAATAACAGAAGAAACCATTATCTCTCATCTTATTTATATGGACGACATTAAATTATACGCAAAAACAGAAAAAGAGATGAAAAAACTAATAGTAATCACGACAGAATTTAGTAGAGACATAAATATGCAGTTTGGACTAGACAAATGTAAAACAGTACATATAATAAGAGGCAAAATTAAACCTGGTGACTATGCAATTAACACTACTGACACAATTACAGCTATGGAACCCACCGATTTATATAAATATTTAGGATACAAGCAGCTCAAAGGGTTAGATCACACAACAATTAAACAAACATTGAATACAGAATACAAGAGAAGAGTGATCGCAGTTTGTAAAACTCAACTCTCCGGAAAACATTTTATAAAGGCATTGAACACATACGCGATCCCCATACTAACATACTCCTTTGGAGTGATCAAATGGTCAAAAACTGACATCCAGCAAATCGAGAGGACAACACGCACCACACTTACTAAATACAATAACCTACATCCTAAGTCTGCAATAGAAAGGCTAACTATCAAACGGCAAAACGGAGGGAGAGGCCTAATTGATATCCATAATCTTTGGCAGAAACAAATAACTAGGTTAAAAACATTCTTTTACAGTAAATCTCACACAAGTAACTTACATAAAGCTATAGTAATGAACGACACGAGTTACACACCACTTAACCTAAACGAACAGACAGATACACAAAACACCAACAATGAAGACCCACACAAGCAAAAGTTAGAAGATTGGAAGAAGAAAGTGTTGCACGGACGGCATCCCCATGATCTTGAAAAACCTCATATAGACACACTAGCATCAAACAAATGGCTTAAAATAGGTTCTTTATTTCCAGAAACCGAGGGCTTTATTATAGCGATACAAGATCAGATAATAAATACTAAAAATTACAGGAAATTCATCATAAAAGACCCCACGATAACTAACGATAAATGCCGCAAATGTCACAGCCTACCAGAGACCATCCAACACATCACAGGAGCTTGCACAACACTCACACAAGCAGATTATACTCACAGACACAATCAGGTAGCAAATATCATCCATCAAAACCTAGCACTCAAACATAAACTAATTCAAGACTCAAAAACTCCTTACTATAAATATATACCACAACCTGTTCTAGAAAATACTACTCACAAACTCTTTTACGATCGCGGCATATTAACCGACAGGACCATTCACTACAATAGACCAGATATAACCCTTCAAGATAAAGTATATAAAGTCACATTCCTCATAGATATAGCAGTCCCTAACACACATAATTTACAAAAAACAATAGGTGAGAAAATTAGTAAATATGCAGAATTGAAAGAGGAGGTGACCAGAATCTGGAGGCAAGAAAAGGTGTACGTAGTACCCATAGTACTCTCCACCACAGGTGTTATACCCAACCACCTCCACCATAGCCTCAAATTAATAGACCTCAAAGACTCAATTTATATTACACTCCAAAAAGCCGCGATTTTAAATACCTGTAGAATAGTAAGAAAGTTCATGCAGATCGACGAAAATGACATATTTCACCACTCACACACACACACGCTACGTTGACTTGGTTAAGGCCCGTTAACGTAGCTTAAACTAGCCAAAGAGCTAAGAAACAGAAAATGTTTTCCAAAATAATAATAATAATCGGAAGTGCCGTACTATAGGTATGTGCCCGACCCAGTTCTCGAAAATGGCAATATCACATTGTACTGGGATCAATCCATCATCACTGACAGGACTATTTTAGCCAACAAGCCTGATATAGTGGTGGTGGATCGATCAGAGCGGCGCGCAATGATTGTTGACATAACGGTCCCGCATGATGAGAACCTCGTGAATGCCGAGAAAGATAAGCAAATAAAATATCTTGACTTGGCTCGCGAGGTTGTCGACATGTGGGCTGTGGACTCAGCGATCATTGTGCCGATAGTCGTATCAGCCCATGTCTTAATTGCTAAGAGCCTCGATGAATACCTGAGGAGGCTCCCGTTAGGCAGCTGGATCAAGGGCTTGATACAGAAAGCAGTACTCCTGGACACGGCTCGTATTGTTAGGAGGTTTCTCTCTCTGGAGCCCTGACCACCGGTAGCTTGGACCCTGTTCCCGATACCGGCGGGCAACAATTTTTTATATTTTTAAATGTTTTTATATTGTTTTTTTTATAAGAAATATTTAAAAATGTAAATAATTTGTATAAAAGTTAAATAAAGGGAATAATAATAATAATCTGTGGCCCGGGTGTCAAAGTGACGCAACATTTTTTCTGCAATTCATTAATTTTATATATTTTTCGACAAATTTTATTGCATTAAATATGTTTTGAACAGTCAGAATAGAAGACAAAAAATACGAAAATGGAAGTAAATAATTTGGAACTAGTACCTACGAAATTCGAACATAAATAATAATGCAGGAATAAATTGAAGAAACGTCAAATACCCAGGAATGCTGACTAGAAGCCGGGCAAAGCAACAGGCACACCCACCATCTCCGGGCTCGTCGCTCAGCTCCGCCTCGCAGCCGCCGGGACGCGCCACATCCGTGAGCATCGGGTCGCTGCAGTTGCGTCGAGCTCGAGCGACGAGTTTTTCTCCCCGCCGTCGACACCACCACCTCCACCACGACGACAAGGAAGAGGACGGCCACCAGCGGGCTTGGGACCTCGAGGCCAACCGGCCCCGAACAGGGTCCCCGCTGCCGGTGGGAATGTGTCGCGCATGCGATGGACTCTGTCCATTAATGAGAACGTCATGCGCGCATATTATGGGGCTACTGAGGGGGGAAGCAACTTGACTGCATACCGTGGTCGGATGCTCTCTCTGTTTCAGGTGCTAGAGCCAGCTATCAGCGTGTCAGCACAACGACTGTCGGATCAGGTGCGGGTCATCCAGCGTAACCATATGTTGGATGACACCGTACTTGATCGACTACGCCTCGATTCACGGAGTGACCCAGTTCCGCCTGCTTCGCCAATGATCGCGGTACAGCAGCAAAATGTACTCAGTGCTTTGCCGCGATCCGACCGCGGTGGTGAAGAGGATGACGAAGTTATATCCGTGAGTAGCCAATGCAACGTACAATTGAGGAGCGCTTTGGAGGGTGCGTTCCTGGAGTACCGTTCCACACCACCTGACCTTAGACCACGTCTACCTCGTTTGCCAATGCACAAGAAAAATAAGGCGCTGGTGTGTGCTCTAGATTCGCAGCTGTCAACCTGCTTTGACAGCAGCAAAGACCTCGCCGATACCCACTCGATATTGTACTGTGGAGCTGTAGCGGCATTTCGTGTAGCTCACGTTAAATTACCCAACAATGATAGAGCTACACGACCAAAATTAGCTGTTCCAGCTTGGCAGTGCAGGATTGAGAGGCGTATCGGTGGGGCTAGAGCACTCATCGGCAAGTTAATCTGCTTCAGGGAGGGCAATACCCGTCCTAGAGTGATGCGCTTTGTGAGGCGGGCATTCTCGGGAATTGATATTAGTTCTCGAGATTACTTAGCCCGCGTCACAGAGCGTATCGACTTCCTGAAGCAGAAGATCTGTGCATGGGCAAGCCGTATTCGTCGGTACAAACGGCGAGTGGAGCGATACACTCAGAATCGCACATTCCAAAGCGATGAAAGGTGGGTATATCGGGCTTGGGAGCGACCAGACCAAGGTGTGACTGACACGCGTCTGCCGGATGATGACGCCATGTGTTCATTCTGGCGCAGCATCTGGTCGGTGCCTGTCAGTCACACTGAGGGCGATTGGACTCGGGAGGTTGAACAAGAGTGTGATCCAATACCAGAAATGGGGGCAATCATCATCAGCCCCCAAGACGTAGCTCGTGCAGTCCGTCCGTTACCTAACTGGAAGTCTCCAGGGCCGGACGGACTGCACAACTTCTGGATTAAGTGGTTCAAAAGATCGCACACTTGCTTGGCGTCCCAGTTTCAATCAGCCTTAGAGTCAGGGTCGCTGCCCCAGTTCTTGACGACAGGAATTACCCACATGCTCCATAAATCAGGTAGTACTGCGGAGCCCAAAAATTATAGACCAATCACTTGTCTTCCAACGGTCTATAAAGTTCTTACATCCATTTTGAGAGCTAAAATCAATCAACATATTGAGACTAATTCTATCATGTCTGCCTCTCAGAATGGATGTAGGAATAGGTCCCGCGGTACTAAGGAGCTGCTCCTCATTGATATGGCCATTAGCCAACAGGTTCGCCGCTCCCGAAAGGATCTGTCTACATGTTGGATAGATTACAAGAAAGCCTATGATTCTGTGCCTCATACATGGCTCATGAGGGTGCTGGAGTTGTATAAAGTAGATGCAACTCTGCGTACCTTCCTGGTGTCATGTATGGGGCACTGGAGAACGGTTCTTCGCTATCCAGGATGTCGACAGATCCAGGGGAACAGCGAACCGATAAGGATCGAACGCGGTATATTCCAGGGTGATAGTCTGAGTCCATTGTGGTTTTGTCTAGCCTTGAACCCTCTCAGCACACTGCTGGAGGTTTCAAGTTTAGGCTATAGGTTGAGGAGAGGTGGTCAGGTCATATCTCACCTTCTTTACATGGATGATCTGAAACTCTTTGCCCCCAACAATTTGCAACTGATGGATCTACTGAAGGTAACACAAACCTTCAGTAGCGCCATCAGGATGGAATTTGGTGTGGACAAATGTGCAGTCATGCATGTAAAGCGAGGGGAGATTATGGAATCCGTGGGAACTCAACTATCGGATTCCATACACCTTAGATCCCTCTCCTTAACAGAATCCTACAAGTATTTGGGTATGTCGGAAGCATTAGGTATCAATACCGCCGACATGAAGCAATCGTTGAGGGAACGCTTTTTTGGCCGCCTGAATAAGGTGCTAAACAGTCTTTTGTCAGGCGGAAACAGGGTGCGCGCCTTCAACGGTTGGGTCATGCCGGTTTTGATGTATTCTTTCGGCATACTCAAATGGACTCAGACGGAACTTGATGCCCTGGATAGGAGGGTCCGCGCACTGCTGACCGCAAATCGAATGCATCACCCACGGTCGTCGGTGATGAGACTGTATATCCCGCGGAAGTGTGGGGGTCGTGGCTTCTTAAATGCTAAGACCCTGCACAACCGTGAGGTATGCAGTCTCAGGGAATATTTCCTAGAAGCCGACGTGGGGATGCACCGAGATGTGGTCTCAGTGGACAAGGGCCTCACCCCGCTCTCCCTGGCTAATGAGAACTGGCGCAAGCTTTGAGTATTAGACACTAATGACCGCAAGGAGGTATGGCAGGGCAAGGAACTTCACGGACGCTTTTACCGGGCCCTACATGGGCCCGATGTAGACTTAGCGTCCGTATCTTGTCTGCGCTTCGGTGACTTATTTGGGGAAACCGAAGGTTTTGTCTGTGCAATAATGGACGAAGTTATGATGACGAATAACTACCGGAAATACATTGTGAAGGATGGCACGGTTGACATATGTCGGGCATGCCACCGTCCGGGAGAATCGATCCGACATATTATTTCTGGGTGTTCTCGTCTGGCTAACGGAGAGTACTTGCATAGACACAACCTCGTTGCCAGGATTATCCACCAGCAACTTGCTTTGAAGTACAACTTTGTGGAATCAGAAGTGCCATACTATAAGTATGCGCCCGACCCAGTTCTCGATAATGGTAATATCACTTTGTATTGGGATCGACCTATCATCACTGACAGGACTATTGTTGCCAATAAGCCTGACATTGTGGTGATAGATCGATTGGTGCGTCGCGCAATGATTGTTGATATAACGGTTCCGCATGACGAGAACCTCGTGAAAGCAGAGAAAGATAAACAATTCAAATATCTAGATTTGGCTCGCGAGGTTGTCGACATGTGGGACGTGAGTACAGCAGTCATTGTGCCGATAGTCGTGTCGGCCAATGGCTTAATAGCCAATAGCCTCGACGAACATCTGAGGAAGCTCTCGCTAGGCAGTTGGATCAAGGGCTTGATTCAGAAAGCAGTACTTCTGGACACGGCGCGTATTGTTAGGAGGTTCCTCACTCAAGAGCCCTGACCATCGGTATCTCGGACCCTGTTCCCGATGCCGGTGGGCTACTATTTTCTATATTTTTAAATGTTTTTTAGAAAATATTTGTTACCATAAATATTTAAAAATGTATATAATATGTAAAGAAAATAAATGAAGGTAATAATAATAATAATCTGTGGCTCGGATGTCAAATTGACGTGACATAAAATTTTCTAAAACCAATTTAATTTAATATTTTTACCACATTTCTTCAACAAAACGGTTTAAATAACAAAATAATGAGAAGAAAAAAACAAAAACTCGAAAAATGAAAATACCTAAAAGAAAATCAATGCCATAAAACGTCATACTATTAAGATGCTGACCAGAAGCCGAGCCAAACAACAGGCACACCCACCATCTCCGGGCTCGTTGCTCAGCTCCGCCTCGCAGCCGCCGGGACGCGCCACATCCGTGAGCATCGTGTCACCGGTCGCTGCAGTTGCGTCGAGCTCGAGCGACGAGTTTTTCTCCCCGCCGTCGACACCACCACCACCATCGCCTCGACGACGAGGAAGAAGACGGCCACCAGCGAGCTTGGGACCTCGAGGCCAACCGGCCCCGAACAGGGTCCCCGCTGCCGGTAGAAATGTGTCGCGCATGCGATGGACTCATTCCATAAACGAGAATGTCATGCGCGCATATTATGGGGCTACAGAGGGAGGAAACAACCTGACCGCGTACCGTGTTCGGATGCTCTCTCTGTTTCAGGTGCTTGAGCCAGCTGTCAACGTGTCGGCGCAACGACTGTCGGATCAGGTGCGAGTCATCCAGCGTAATCGTATGTTGGATGACACCGTACTTGATCGCTTGCGGACTGAAATGCAGAGTAGCTATGTCATTGGCACGCCGTCGCAGGCTGTGGTTCCACCACAGTCTAGCATAATACCAAATCGCAATAACGACGTAAGTGATGACATGGTTACTAATGTAAGTACCCAGTGCAATGAGGAAATGAGGAGTGCTTTGGAAGGTGCGATTCGGGAATATCGAGTCATGCCTGCCGACCTTAGGCCACGCATACCTCGTTTGCCCATGCATAACAAAAATAGGGCGCTGGTGGCTGTTCTGGATTCGCAGTTGTCAAACTATTTTGATAACTGCGAAGACCTCATCGATGCTCATTCAATCCTGTATTGTGCGGCTGTAGCGGCATGTCGTGTAGCTCACGTCAAATTTTCTGATGACAGAGCTACACGACCTAAGCCAGCCCTACCAGCATGGCAGTACAGGATTGAACGACGTATTGGTGGGGCCAGAGCACTCATCGGCAAACTGATCTGCTTCAGGGAGGGCAATACACGCCCTAGAGTGATGCGTTTTGTGAGACGGGCGTTCTCGGGGACTGATATCAGTCCTCGAGACTACATGTCCCGTGTCACAGAGCGCATCGACTTCCTGAAGCAGAAAGTGTATGCATGGGCAAACCGTATTCGTAGGTATAAACGGCGGGTGGACCGATACACTCAGAATCGCACATTCCAAAGAGATGAAAGGTGGGTTTATAGGGCTTGGGAGCGACCGGACCAAGGTGTAGCTGACACGCCCCTGCCGGATGATGATGCCATGTGTTCATTCTGGCGCAGCATCTGGTCGGTGCCTGTTAGCCATACCGAGGATGAATGGATCCGGGAGGTCGAGCGGGCGTGCGATCCAGTACAAGAAATGGGGGCAATCACCATCTGCCCCCAAGACGTAGTTCGTGCAGTCCGTCCGTTGCCTAACTGGAAATCTCCAGGGCCGGATGGGCTGCACAACTTTTGGATCAAATGGTTCACAAGGTCGCACGCTCGCCTGGCAACCCTGTTCCAGTCAGCCTTAGAGTCAGGGTCGCTGCCCGAGTTCCTGACAACAGGTATAACCCACCTGCTCCATAAATCGGGTAGTACTGCGGAGCCTAAAAATTATAGACCGATTACCTGTCTTCTGACAGTCTATAAAGTTCTTACATCCATTTTGAGAGCTAAAATTAACAAACACATTGATGATAATTCTATCATGTCCGCTTCTCAAAATGGATGTAGGAACGGGTCCCGCGGTACTAAGGAGCTACTCCTCATTGATATGGCCATTAGTCAACAGGTTCGCCGTTCCCGAAGGGATCTGTCGACATGTTGGATAGATTATAAGAAGGCCTATGACTCGGTGCCACATACATGGCTCATGAGGGTGTTAGAGTTGTATAAAGTAGATGCAACTCTGCGCACCTTCCTGATGTCGTGTATGGGGCAATGGAGGACAGTCCTTCGCTATCCAGGATGTCGGCAAATCCACAGGAATAGCGAACCGATAAGGATAGAGCGAGGTATATTTCAGGGCGATAGTTTGAGTCCACTTTGGTTCTGCTTAGCCTTGAATCCTCTTAGCACGCTGCTGGAGGATTCAGGTCTAGGCTATCGGTTGAGGAGAGGTGGTCAAGTTGTATCTCGCCTCCTTTACATGGATGACCTGAAACTCTTTGCCCCCAACGATTTGCAACTGATGGAGCTACTGAAGGTAACTGAAACTTTCAGTAGCGCCATCAGGATGGAATTTGGTGTGGACAAATGTGCGGTCATGCATGTAAAACGAGGGGAGATTGTGGAATCTGTGGGAACCCAGCTCTCGGATTCCATAAATCTTAGATCCCTCTCAGCAACCGAAACCTATAAGTATTTGGGTATGTCGGAAGCGCTGGGCATCAATGTTGCTGACATGAAGCAATCGTTGAAGGAACGCTTCTTTGGCCGCCTGAAAAAAGAATTTAATAGTCTTTTAGCAGGCGGAAATAAGGTGCGTGCCTTCAACGGTTGGGTCATGCCGGTTTTGATGTACTCTTTTGGCATACTGAAATGGACTCAAACAGAACTAGACGCCCTGGATAGGAAGGTCCGTACATTGTTGACGGCATATCGAATGCATCACCCACGCTTTTAAACGCTAAGACTCTCCACAATCGCGAGATATGCAGTCTCAGGGAATATTTCCTAGAAGCCGACGTGGGGATGCATCGAGATGTGGTCGCGGTGGACAAGGGCCTCACCCCGCTCTCCTTGGCTAAAGATAACTGGCGCAAACCTGTAGTGCTTGACACTAACGACCGCAGGGAGGTATGGCAGAGTAAGGAGCTTCACGGACGCTTTTTCCGGGCCCTGCACGGGCCCGATGTAGACCTGTCAGCGTCCGTAGCCTGGCTACGTTCCGGGGACCTCTTCGGAGAAACCGAAGGTTTTGTCTGTGCAATTATGGATGAAGTTATGATGACGAATAACTACCGGAGATTTATTGTGAAGGACGGCACGGTTGACATATGTCGGGCATGCCACCGTCCAGGTGAATCAATCCGTCACATTATCTCTGGGTGTTCTCGTTTGGCTTAACGGAGAGTACTTGCATAGACACAACCTTGTAGCCAGGATTATCCATCAGCAACTTGCTCTAAAATACAGACTTGTGGAATCGGAAGTGCCGTACTATAGGTATGTGCCCGACCCAGTTCTCGAAAATGGCAATATCACATTGTACTGGGATCAATCCATCATCACTGACAGGACTATTTTAGCCAATAAGCCTGATATAGTGGTGGTGGATCGATCAGAGCGGCGCGCAATGATTGTTGACATAACGGTCCCGCATGATGAGAACCTCGTGAAAGCCGAGAAAGATAAGCAAATAAAATATCTTGACTTGGCTCGCGAGGTTGTCGACATGTGGGCTGTGGACTCAGCGATCATTGTGCCGATAGTCGTATCAGCCCATGGCTTAATTGCTAAGAGCCTCGATGAATACCTGAGGAGGCTCTCGTTAGGCAGCTGGATCAAGGGCTTGATACAGAAAGCAGTACTCCTGGACACGGCTCGTATTGTTAGGAGGTTTCTCTCTCTGGAGCCCTGACCACCGGTAGCTTGGACCCTGTTCCCGATACCGGCGGGCAACAATTTTTTATTTTTTTAAATGTTTTTATATTGTTCTTTATAAGCAATATTTATTAGTCCTCGAGACTACATGTCCCGTGTCACAGAGCGCATTGACTTCCTGAAGCAGAAAGTGTATGCATGGGCAAACCGTATTCGTAGGTATAAACGGCGGGTGGACCGATACACTCAGAATCGCACATTCCAGAGGGATGAAAGGTGGGTTTATAGGGCTTGGGAGCGACCGGACCAAGGTGTGGCTGACACGCGCCTGCCGGATGATGATGCCATGTGTTCGTTCTGGCGCAGCATCTGGTCGGTGCCTGTTAGCCATACCGAGGATGAATGGACCCGGGGGGTCGAGCGAGCGTGCGATCCAGTACAAGAAATGGGGGCAATCACCATCTGCCCCCAAGACGTAGTTCGTGCAGTCCGTCCGTTGCCTAACTGGAAATCTCCTGGGCCGGATGGGCTGCACAACTTCTGGATTAAATGGTTCACAAGGTCGCACGCTCGCCTGGCAACCCTGTTCCAGTCAGCCTTAGAGTCAGGGTCGCTGCCAGAGTTCCTGACAACAGGTATAACCCACCTGCTCCATAAATCGGGTAGTACTGCGGAGCCCAAAAATTATAGACCGATTACCTGTCTTCCGACAGTCTATAAAGTTCTTAGATCCATTTTGAGAGCTAAAATTAACAAACACATTGATGATAATTCTATCATGTCCGCTTCTCAAAATGGATGTAGGAACGGGTCCCGCGGTACTAAGGAGCTACTCCTCATTGATATGGCCATTAGTCAACAGGTTCGCCGTTCCCGAAGGGATCTGTCGACATGTTGGATAGATTATAAGAAGGCCTATGACTCGGTGCCACATACATGGCTCATGAGGGTGTTAGAGTTGTATAAAGTAGATGCAACTCTGCGCACCTTCCTGATGTCGTGTATGGGGCAATGGAGGACAGTCCTTCGCTATCCAGGATGTCGGCAAATCCACAGGAATAGCGAACCGATAAGCATAGAGCGAGGTATATTTCAGGGCGATAGTTTGAGTCCACTTTGGTTCTGCTTAGCCTTGAATCCTCTTAGCACGCTGCTGGAGGATTCAGGTCTAGGCTATCGGTTGAGGAGAGGTGGTCAAGTTGTATCTCACCTCCTTTACATGGATGACCTGAAACTCTTTGTCCCCAACGATTTGCAACTGATGGAGCTACTGAAGGTAACTGAAACTTTCAGTAGCGCCATCAGGATGGAATTTGGTGTGGACAAATGTGCGGTCATGCATGTAAAACGAGGGGAGATTGTGGAATCTGTGGGAACCCAGCTCTCGGATTCCATAAATCTTAGATCCCTCTCAGCAACCGAAACCTATAAGTATTTGGGTACGTCGGAAGCGCTGGGCATCAATGTTGCTGACATGAAGCAATCGTTGAAGGAGCGCTTCTTTGGCCGCCTGAAAAAAGTATTTAATAGTCTTTTGTCAGGCGGAAACAAAGTGCGTGCCTTCAACGGTTGGGTCATGCCGGTTTTGATATATTCTTTCGGCATACTCAAATGGACTCAGACGGAACTTGATGCCCTGGATAGGAGGGTCCGCGCACTGCTGACCGCAAATCGAATGCATCACCCACGGTCGTCGGTGATGAGACTGAATATCCCGCGGAAGTGTGGGGGTCGTGGCTTCTTAAATGCTAAGACCCTGCACAACCGTGAGGTATGCAGTCTCAGGGAATATTTCCTAGAAGCCGACGTGGGGATGCACCGAGATGTGGTCTCAGTGGCCAAAGGCCTCACCCCGCTCTCCTTGGCTAATGAGAACTGGCGCAAGCCTAGAGTATTAGACACTAATGACCGCAAGGAGGTATGGCAGGGCAAGGAACTTCACGGACGCTTTTACCGGGCCCTACATGGGCCCGATGTAGACTTCTTAGCGTCCGTATCTTGGCTGCGCTTCGGTGACTTATTTGGGGAAACCGAAGGTTTTGTCTGTGCAATAATGGACGAAGTTATGATGACGAATAACTACCGGAAATACATTGTGAAGGATGGCACGGTTGACATATGTCGGGCATGCCACCGTCCGGGAGAATCGATCCGACATATTATTTCTGGGTGTTCTCGTCTGGCTAACGGAGAGTACTTGCATAGACACAACCTCGTTGCCAGGATTATCCACCAGCAACTTGCTTTGAAGTACAACCTTGTGGAATCAGAAGTGCCATACTATAAGTATGCGCCCGACCCAGTTCTCGATAATGGTAATATCACGTTGTATTGGGATCGACCTATCATCACTGACAGGACTATTGTTGCCAATAAGCCTGACATTGTGGTGATAGATCGATTGGTGCGTCGCGCAATGATTGTTGATATAACGGTTCCGCATGACGAGAACTTCGTGAAAGCAGAGAAAGATAAACAATTCAAATATCTAGATTTGGCTCGCGAGGTTGTCGACATGTGGGACGTGAGTACAGCAGTCATTGTGCCGATAGTCATGTCGGCCAATGGCTTAATAACCAATAGCCTCGACGAACATCTGAGAAAGCTCTCGCTAGGCAGTTGGATCAAGGGCTTGATTCAGAAAGCAGTACTTCTGGACACGGCGCGTATTGTTAGGAGGTTCCTCACTCAAGAGCCCTGACCATCGGTATCTCGGACCCTGTTCCCGATGCCGGTGGGCTACTATTTTCTATATTTTTAAATGTTTTTTATATAATCTTTGATAGTATAAAAAACAATAATAAAGCCATTTATTCAACAGTAGGTAGTAATACAATTTCTTATCCAATTTAAATAAAATCTAAGTTGTCCTCTGCTGCTTGCCAATCGGCAAAGGCCTCCTCCAACCTTTTCCACTCTGCCCTGTCCTTGGCAATCCGGCTCCAGGTCACACCTGCGAATTTGGCCAGGTCGTCCTCCCATCTTTGACGGGGTCTTCCCCTCTTTCGTATGCCATTCCTGGGGTACCATTCCGTGACCCGCTTGCTCCACTTCTCCTTCCCTCTACTCATATGATGTGATATAGAAGGAAGTCCTCATATTCTTGTATGTTTTCTCCAGCTCGTCTTACTTCGCTTAGACCGAGAATGTTCCATTTGATATCATTTAGTGCATTATTTAGTTCTGTTAGACTCTCGTCCGACTTTAGGGTAAGAACGTTAAGTGCTGCAATTTAGATGCTTTCTTTGATGGGGGGAACGTTAAGTGCTGCAATTTGGATGCTTTCTTTGATGGGGGTATCGCATTTTTCTTTGTTGCTAATGTTGTTGTTTTCTAGTGTATGTTTGTTATGTTTTTTGTAGGTTGGTGGGTGGTGGTCGTTATTCCCCACGGGGACCAGCCGGCTTGGGGAATGTGATTTTTTGTTGTTGTTTGTTTTTGTGTTTTTTCCTTTCTTCGGCTTTTGTGGGTAGTTTTTGAATGATTGCTATTGCTTGTTGTTTCCGGTTTGTAAGTTGCGTCTGGAGCGGTTCATATATTCGAAAGCATTTGTTTTATTTATTTTACTTGGAGCCTTTGGTTGTGGGCTATCATCGCTGTTACACAGAGGTGGTGAGTCTGACGGGGCCCGTTTTCTCTTATCGTTCCCTTTGTCTTGGTTTATTGTCCCTTTAATTATTAATTTATCATAACGGATGATTGCTAAGTTTCCATTTTTCTTTTCTTGTTGCTGTTGCTGTTTTAGCTCTTTCCTTATTTCCAAGACTTCTTTGGGAACATCTTCTGTGGCATATGTAGATGCTGGGAAATATAAGTTAGATTATAAGATACTTAAATGATAAGTCCTCATCTCCACATATATCTGTGCCCCACAAGATCCACGATTGTTTATTTGGAAAAAATGTTCACCAACTAAGCCCTACATTGTGGATTGCAATATTGAATTGAGTATTGAGTAACTTGGGTATTTGTAAAGTTGCAAGTTTGAGTGGCAAGTGACAAGCCTATTTAATATTATGTTGACTTTTTGTGTTATTTTAATGTGCCACGTAAAACATTTTGTTTTAATTCATCCGAACATGTACCTCGTACATCTTCAAATTATAGGCAGAACAGTTATATAGTGCGCGCAAGCAGAAATTTCAATGACATATGCAAGGAATATAATTTAGATTTAGAATTCACAATTAGTGTGAATTCAGCCAGAAGGTGCTTAAGCCTCAAATTTTTCAAGTAGTGGTAGGTTATATTATTTGTTTTTATCATTTTCTCTTTTATCACTACATAGTATAAAACAAAGTCGCTTTCTCTGTCCCTATGTCCCTTTGTATGCTTAAATCTTTGAAACTACGCAACGGATTTTGATGCGGTTTTTTTAATAGATAGAGTGATTCAAGAGGAAGGTTTATATGTATAACATAGACCCGTGCGAAGCCGGGGCGGGTCGCTAGTTGATTAATAAATTGTAACGAATTAAAATCATTTGGGCGTAAGAAAATTATTAACTTCATCGTGATTTTGGCTTCATGCGGCAGGATCGTTGCCTGCACTGTTAAAAAAACGGCGTTCTTTATGGGCTCGTACATTGTTGCGAGAAATAAATTCATGGAAATTAGGTACCAAGTTCTGTAGGTTCTATTCCGCAGACAAAATGGCTCTTTTGCATTTATTATATTATTATTTATATTTTTTTTTTTTCGACTTTTGTACGACTTTTATACTATGTAGTGATGAACTATTTATATCATATTTATTTTTATTTATTAACCCTATTTTTAAACGCAATGCTCAAATCTTGAAGCAAGACGAAAAAAAAAAAATTGCTCAACCCGGGAGATCTCAGATATTTTGAGGTTGAATAACTTCTCGGTGAATTGACATACGACTTAGGTGTGATAATAAAAAGTGTTTATTATGTTATGCTCTATCTAAATAATAAGTTTATTTTTGTTGGCTGGCACTTTTGAAAATAGCCCAATCTGGGTGATCTCCTTTCAAGTTTTAATATTACATAGAGTACAAATAAAGGCTAAAAAATAAAAAAAAAGAATAGACACAATAATTATTTGTACTTGATTGTGTGCAACTTTGTTGCACACAATCAAGTACAAATAATTATTGTGCTCACACCATATATTTTTTTAGTCTATACATGAGGGTTTGTACAAGTAATTGACTTTCTGGTGACTAGGGTTTCCTTTTTTGTTTGTGTTTAATAGCTGTAAGTCCTCCTTGTACTGAAATAAATAAACAATCCTTCTCAAAATGTACACTTTTTTTGTTTTTTTTTTTGTTAGTTAGCTGTTGTTTTAGCTAGTTTTGCATGTTGTGTGTACTGTACACTGGCCTACGTCATAATAGAGTACATTGCACAAAATGTCAAAAAAATGTGTTTAGTAAGTACTTCATGTGCTAATAAAGACAAACTTGCAAGCAATTATGCTAGTTACTTGTTTTCCAGCAACTATAATTGCAGAGAACTGTCATGCCAAATATTACTTTTATGTCAATTGTTTATTCCAAGTAAATGAAAATGAATTAAAAATGTGTTTATTTCTCCTTGGTAGTAAGGAATAGTGTTCTAATAATTATTTATACAAAGAAGGGACAAAATACACCAAAATAAAATTCCTTGATGTAATAATTGGTAATGTTGTGTACTTATCCGTTATAGCGCATTTGATAGACTGAGTGATGAATGCATTTATTATTAGTGCACACTTTATAGGTAGGTACCTGATTCAAGTAAATCTCATGTCCATTATCCTTAAAGAGGAAAAGTGGTTGCAGAACAGAATGCAGTCTTATGTCTGCCAATGTTAGTAAATTAAACCATTCAGTAAGTATTCAATAGCCACATTTATTATTACATAAAAATAGAAAACGGAAAGGTAATAAAATTTAATTTATCTGAACTGTAATTTGGAGTCAAAAATTATTATCTATACCTAAACACATGAAGAACAATATGTTCATCAAGTGATTTACTAATTGTGTGTGTTGCACTATATGAGGAAGTAGTCGGCCTTGTTCGCGTTCTGCCAGCACACCTGCGTCTTCCAGGCCGTGTCGCAGTGGTCGGCGCCGCGCTGCGTGCCGCAAGCGCGCAGCGACGGCGCGTTGTGCGCTGCCAGCTCGGGCGGCAGCAGCGCCAGCACGGCCTCGATGTCCACCTCGCCGTCCGACATCATGCCTGCCGTTTCCATGGTGCACTTGATGTAGCACTTGAGCTTGTCGTCCGCCATGAGGTCCGCGCCGCCGTTGACGGCCTCCACCAGCCCCACGTCGGCGCCGGTCTCGTCTACGCAGCTCTCGCGCACCATGCGTGCCAGCTCCGCCATGTCCTCGTCCATGACCACCGCGCGCGCCGCCGCCGTCAGTCCCACCACCACCACCATTGCCCGGATCCACATGCTCGTTCAGAAATATGGACACAAATGATGCAGCCTCGTCCACACCCCTTTATATAACGAGCTGCTCAATGTCAACCTGGTCTGTGATCACATGGCCCGACTGATGCCTAAATTACACGCTCCTCGTTAATATCCTGTGATTAAAAAATATTGTTTGTTCGTAAAGTGTACTGCTGTAGAGGAAACTAGTTTTTCATTGATGTGTAGAATTATCGGAAAAAAATACAGACTCGCTAAAGAGAAAATTACAGGCTACGACGTTTGTTTTTTTATAGGGAATTTTATCAATTGTAGGTTTGTCAGTAAAACAGAATTTTGAGGTGTCACTAGTGTTAAACACATAATAATCGAGGACTGTGTGTATAGCGTGCAGATGAAGTCACATGCTGAACAGAGTGCTTGTCTGTGGGGCGTGGGCCTGCCTGACAACTGACGCATTGTTACTGGGAGTCGAAAGACCTCGGGTCATCGGGTGCTCCTACGATTCCTCGACTAACTGTTGTGTACATTGTTGCAGACTCGGATGCAGTCTCTACGGAGTGCCCACAACAGCTCCATCACCGAGACGTTCCGGCACATGGTGAAGAAAGAGGGGCTGCTCAGGTAACACTCACACTGACACCAATCACTTGCTGTCGCGACACCAAAGTACTCCATGCTAGGGAGTCTAGGGTTACAAACTCATTATACAGGATGGAATTGGAATGTTCTCGTTTTTCCGGATTCCAGACTTACCCCAAACTTCCAAAGAATACTAAATAGCCAAGCTAAAGAAAACCAAGCTTGCGATAAAATAAAAGCAGCTTGGCATCAGAAACTCATCGTCTACAACCGAAACTGCATACTGACCGGGAAGGTCCCCGGTATGACTATAATCCAATTTAATCGAGAGTTTTGGAAAGTTGCAGTAGCCAAGTAGCTCACTGCTCAGTAAGTCAGTACCATGTTCATTTCATTCAACCAATTACTCTGTTTATTCAACTTGATCGTTTGGAGCAGAACAAATAGTGTGAAAGAAAGGGAAACGTATGTAAATTAGGCGATACTCCATTATAGTTAAACTAACAGTGTGGACGTTCAAAGAGTGTACCTATTACGTGTGCATCAATATTGACTCGCCGGGCACCATACACAGCAGCAGAAGGGCCAGTCGGCCCCACATGCCCCACTGCCACTCGTCACATCATGACGAAAAATCAAAACGTAATCTTTGAAGCATGAACTTTGATGAAGCATATAGTAAACAACAGTGTGTTCTTCACTCTTGTCATCTTAAGCAAAAACTTATACCGTGTTAATATCTTAGCTTGACCAAGGCTAATCTAGAGTTGAGAACCTCTGCTCGTAGAGCCCAAAGACTACGAGCAGTGTAGCAAACTGCGTCGTTAGTAGTGGTACAGTTCTGTTCAAACTTTATGGCGGCTCGGAAGTTTGCTGCAAGTGACGGTCAGAACAGGAATAACACTTCAAACTTTATTGCGGCTCGGAACATCTAACGTGAAGTTGCGCAGAACACAATTTTAGGTACAAGCAGGGCGTAAAAGACACATCGTCTTGACAGTATTATACGCAGACCGCCACTCGCCGCTAACTTCCGATTTGCCATAAAGTTTGAACAGAACTATACTTCTGTTATTATTGTTGTCCTTGCGGCGCAGTGGCTGCGACACCGGCTACACGTGCCTGGTATACCGACTCGCTCGTGTGTCGACACAGCGCCGGCTACCTAACAACATTTTAACATTTTCCTTAAGCAGCCGAACAAACAACCTAAACGCCTGTCTGTACGTCATCTCTCAGAATCGTATCGTAATGGTGAAAGCTAATAAAGGCTAGTCAACAAGTTAAAAAAACGTGTTATTCTTGATCAAGCTCCGAAAAATATGAGCGATGTCTCATTCGATTCGGGAAGACGTCTAGATACATGTATCGAAAGAAAGTATTCACCCCGTAAAAATTGCAATTGCTATTAACAAATTAAAAAATAAATAAAGGGGGCATTTAGTTTTTCGTGAATATCTCAAAAACTATTCATATTTAAGGAATTTTGAAAAAAGATCCATAAAGAGGAAGTAATTTTTAACAAAAAAGTTCCGACTCCCGGAACTCTATCTCTATTATTTATCATTTTAATTCAACGCCGAAAATAGGCCTCTTCCCAGCCGTAACGACATGGGCGCACTGCTGCTAAGACACTGTACAATTGTGTAAAATTTATTTGGTTAAATTAATTTTTATTAAATTAACAAAAAATTAAAAGTCCATGAAATGTTTGTAATAGGATCTCCTTATCCTTATAGGATCACTCGCGTGTCTGTCTGTCTGTCCGTCTGTCACAGGCAATTTACTCCGAAACTACTGGACCGATTGAGTTGAAATTTGGTACATTTATGTATTGTATATTGTATTGTATAGCGGGCTGGTGTCCGCAACTTCACGTCTAAGCGCGTATTTTGCGTGCGGGTGGGAAATTTATTCGATCCACCCTAGCTGCCCGAGAAAGGCCAGCAGCGCCTTGATGTTGCTGACGATCTCGCGGAGAGTACCTGGGTTACCGAAGAACTTTGCCCTGTATGTTGCAACCACCGGGCAGTGCAGAAGCACGTGGGCTGCCGTCTCGTCTTCCTCCATGCAGGCTCGGCACAGGGGGCTGTCTGTGACTCCTGTGACAAAGTGGTGTTTATTAAAAGAGCCGTGTCCAGTGATGGCGGCTGTAACTGAGCGCAGCTGTAGTTTGGTCAGCCGAAGCGCTCGTTTGGTGAAGCGGCCATCGATAGTAGGAAGTGCTTCCTTGGCCTGTCTGCACTCGCCATGGTCCAGCCACAGCTTGTGGTGTTGTTCACTGGTTCGTTTCCTTACCAGTACCCGAAAGGGAGTGGCACGATGGGTTCGGGTCCCATTGTTGCCATGCTCGATCCCCTTCTAGCGAGTTCGTCCGCTACATCATTGCCTCGAGAATCGCTGTGTCCTTAGATCCATTGGATGGTTATGTTATTGAGATTACCAACCTGGTACAGGCGTTGATGACACTCGTGTATTAACCCAGAGTTGACAATGTGGTTGTTTAGTGCTAGCAGTACCGCCATGCTGTCTGAGAGTATACGTATAGAGTGGTCCACAACCTCCCTGGCTAAGATGGCTGATGCCTCCAGGAAAATGCCCATGCATTCTGCCTGAAATACCGTGTTGTGGCCCCCAGTGGTGTGGCAATGTGTATCTTGAGATCCTCCGAGAAGACTCCAGCTCCAGTGCCAGTAACTGTTTTAGATCTATCCGTGAAGATCCGCAGTTCTGCGGGGCTCAATCCCTCGCAGCGGTGGTCCTCGTGGAGTTGGATTTTGTATTTTTTATCGAATACGAACTATTTGGGTATCCGATCGTTTGCTGCTTTCGCCAGGGGGAACTCGTTGTATAATCCCTCCAGTACCGCGGTATGCTGAGTTTCCTTCTTACTCCAGATTTGGAGTGTTTTGAGGCGTACTGCCGTCATCGTCGCTTCCTGTATGAACAGATGGAGCGGTGGGAGCATGGCTTCGAGAGCTGCGGTCTGAGTAGTCCTCATGCAACCTGTTATCGCCATGCAGACAAGTCTTTGCATGCGTTGCAGTTTGATGGAGGCAGTAGCTAGTTTGGTCCGGGGCCACCAGACCACTGCCCGTAGGTGATCTTGGGTCGGATTACCGCGCAGTATAACCAAAGGATAATTATAAGGGATAGGCCCCACCTCTTCCCTATCATCCTCCTGCATTGCCAAAAGGTGATGCAAGCCCTGTTTATTTTGTTGTCAAGATGGCTGCTCCAGTTTAACTTACTGTCCAGGATGACTCCTAGGTACTTGACCTCGTGGGCTAACTGGAGTTCTGTATCAAAAAGTTTGGTAGGCGGTAGGGGCCTACTATGCGTTTTTGGGTAAACATAACTAGTTCAGTTTTCGTGGGATTCACTGAGAGGTCGAATTCTCTGCACCACCTCTCAAGGATGCGTAGCGCCTGTTGAGTGAGATTGCAGATTGTCCCCGTCACTTTCCCCGAGATGAGGATGGCGAGGTCGTCGGCGTACCCTATATTATAGAAATGGTTCGCGTTGAGTTGAGTGATAAGGTCATTAATCACCAGGTTACAGAGGAGCGGGGATAGTACTCCTCCTTGGGGACAGCCTCTGGCTATCATGGCTATCTGCTGATCCTCTGCAAGGCGAACCATTCGTTTGCTTAACATGTTAGTAATCCAGTCTATCAGTACTCAATCAGTAGTCAACTCCGTGTCGGGAGAGGGCGGTGCTAGAAAAGAAAGAAAGAAGAAATAATTTTATCGAAGGCCCCTTCGATGTCTATGAAAGTGCCCAGGCAGGTGATCTTCTGATGTATCGCTTCTTCTATCCGGCCAACCACTAAATGGAGAGCGGATTCAGTGGACTTACCCGAGTTGTATGCATGCTGGTTCGCATGAAGTGGGATCATTTTTAAAGCGCCATCCCTCAGCTCTCTCTCGCAGATTCTCTCCATAGTTTTAAGGAGAAAGGAGGTCAGGCTGATCGGTCGGTGGGATTTGGCGTTGGTATAGTCACTCTTCGCACTTGGCCGGTATTTATTAAATAATTTTAAGATAAGTAGTTTTGCAGTTATTTACGAAAATAGTAGAAATTTGGCCATTACAGGGCCGAAAATTTACAAAAAATATTTCTTTAGATCACAGGGAACCCTATAAGAAAGCTATAACAACAAATAATAAAAAAAAAAAATTTAAAAAAAATTGCCGAGCTGATGGTGGTGTAAGCTGCTGCTTGTATTTGAGAATGGTTTGATCTGACTGCCACTAGTAGTCATTAACGTGAATCACTGAATCAGGACTAATAGAGCGCTTATGCGCTATGCATAGACCGCTGAATCAGACATTATACAAAAGCTCTATGATAATGATTGATTGAGGAGCCGCGCGGCTTAAGACTCTTTGATAACGTCACTGCACACAGCAGATACTGCAGCACGCGAGGTGTGAATCTTATCTCCGCTACAATTCCTACGCACATTTGGGTCAATGCTGACTCGTATCGCCAGTACTCGGCCTATCAGCACCACACGTTCTCAGCTATTTTTAGCAAATTATTTGGCAAGTTGACTTTAAATTAGTACAAGATTTGATGAGTCTAAACTGGCGCAACCAACTAAGGAGTTACAAAAAGGTTTAGATCCTTTGGCATTTGATGCGAACTGTGATAAATATGTCAGCGTATCTCGACGTGCTTGTGCTGCAACGTCTGTTCTGTGCGATCGTTATCTACATCTCGAGTCTCGAGCACCTGCACCCGCAGTACAATCACGGCCGAGCCTTCTGCAACGTGGCGCCTGCATTATCGCACGACGCTCGCTATCTGCCCTGTTATCAGTTATCAGCGTACGTGAGGCTGCGCCGTGCACCCATCTGATGACTGCCCTTAGCATTGTACTCGCTATCTGGCGTGTTATGCCATAAATATATTATTGATAGCCGTCTCTATGTGGCCGACTGCTGATAGCACAACATTATCTTTACAAACATTAAATACCGCACAGGATGTGGTAATACGCGTATACATGTAAGAAACTGATTGGAAGGACATCCTTTCATTTTTTTTAATCAGCAGCGGCTTAACTAATTACTAGATATAGACTGGTGATTGACATAAAGACTAAGTCTAAGTTGGCGATGTCGTCGTCACATAGCCAAGTTGAGAGCCTTCGACTTTTAAAGACTGCGTGTATTCAGTTGAAATCATCATCATATCAGTCCGGAATCACCCACTGCTGGGTATAGGCCTCCCCTTTTTTCTGCCACAATTCCCGGTTCTGTGCGTCCCTCATCCAGGTGTTTCCCGTTACTTTGACGATGTCTCGACCAAACGAGCTTTAGGACGGCCCTGGTTTCTTTGGACAAACCTTGGCCACCACTCGGCCAGCCATGCTCCATCGGCCATCTCCGCGTCTAGTCAGATGTCTTGCCCAGGTCCAGTTGAGGCATAAGCAACATTATGTGTAACTACCGACCCGCCCCTACATTTTGAACAGTCGTAACGAGTAGAGGCCTGAAAGTCTGACCACTATTATTATTAACCGTATCAAGGCGTATTGTTTCACCCAGTAAATAGGTCAGATAGACTCAATGTAAAATACTGGCATTCAGCTGCATCCAACTGAAAGCCGACCCCAACTTAGTCGGGAAAATGCAGGCAAATGTTGATGATCTTGCTTGTGATTTGCCAGTAAAGCCCGTCGAAATATTTGCGCGGGTTTAAAATGTTTTTTTGAATAAAGTTTTGAAGGAATTGCAATTATTCTTAGTGCACCATAATATTGGTTATATGATCTATACATGTGTGCCGTTCATACACATAAACATATGCACCAGTGTGCGTAAATTTATCAATGGAAACTAGGCTGGTCGTTATCCTGCCTAATAGTGAGTACGGAGCGCCGCGCCGGTGCCGTCGAAATGTCAGTTACGTCACACGGACGCGTCAAGTTGCTATAAGTATTATAACAGGAGTTTTAATTTTTTTTTAATGTTTTGTATTATTTGATTACATAGTTATAATAAATGCATTTCTTGCGTTGTTGGTAGGAATGGTAGGGCAGGCTAGGCCTAATTGCCTCTATGGACGGCACGCCTCTGCTAAACTTAGCCGCCCTGCAAGTGCTGTTAAGTGAGGACTCCATTGCAGTTTTGAGTCAAGCGTTTAGTTGTCTTCTCATTTAACACCAAATTATTTACAGTGAACCAGTTATGAATGTTAAGCATAGCGTTATTTACGTCGTCAAACTCTTATGCACGTCTGTTAACTTTAAAAATCAGTGATGAGTCATCAGCAAATAACACCATTTGAGGTCGAATTTTCAGTAACTGAGTTAAATCACTTATACATATATGTATACTAGGGCGGCACTGAAAATTTCGGGAATCAAGGAAGTGACACAAGATTACTATTTAAAAATGTATTTATAAAGTTACGTAGTTATAGTCGCGGAGAATACTTCGAAAAGCATTCGAAGTATTCTCCGCGAAATTTGACACATTTTTCCATACGATGGAACCAATCATTGAAGCAACCATTCCATTCGGAAGTTGGGGTCTCCAAAATGACCGTTTTGTAGGCGTCCACAGCTTCTTCAGGTGATGAAAATCTCTTTCCACGCAATTTATTCTTTATTTTAGGGAAAGTATAGCAATCATTAGGGCTTAGGTCGGGGCTGTACGGCGGATGGTCTAATAATTCTGTTTTCTTGCTTTAAAAACTCTTTTGTTCTGTGCGCGGTGTGAGAACTCGCATTGTCGTGATGGAGGATGATGCGGCGGTTGCAGTTCTCTTTACGGAGTTCAGAAACGACCTGTGGCAAACAAATGCTAGCATACCATTCTGCATTAACCGTTCTTTGTCCCTCAAGAGGAATAGTCGTAACATGGCCGGTTTTGGAGACAAACGTGGCCACCATTTTTTTTGCAACACTCCGTGAACGAACAATTTTTGTTGGCTTTAACTCATTTTCGAACCTGGTTTTTTGTTTCGGGTTCGTACGCAGTATATCCAGGATTCGTCACCCGATACGATGTTGTATACAGCATTTGAGGATCCTGCGTGGAATCTTTCGAGAGTTCTGACGCACCAAGTAACGCGAGCCGCTTTTTGCTCTTCACAGAGAGAATGCGTTATCCACCGGGAAAACAACTTTTTTACACCTAATTGTTCATGCAAGATTATTTGTATTTGACTCATGCCAATGTCTAAAGTTGCCTGAATTTCGCGGTATGTCACATGTCAATCTTCCTCAATCAGCTTACGCACAGCATCAACGTTTTCTTGGGTGACTGTGCAGTTTTTGGACGACCTTGACGGGATCATCACTGAGCTTGACACGTCCACGTTGAAATTCAAAAGCAAACCAGCGATAAATTGTGGTTTTGGATGGGGCTTCATCACCAAATGCAGAAATCATCCGGTCAACACACTGTTTTGTGTTAAACCACTTCGAAAGTCATAATAAATCATCGCTCTTGAATTTTCTCGAGTCAATTCCATTTTCTCAACGACTAAACAAGTTTGACAAAACCTTGTGACAAGACCGAGAATCTTTTTTTAAATAAATAAATGGTATTCGATTTTTAAAACCAAGGAGTTTTCAATTAAAAAGATTTTAATATGACTGGAACAGTGGAAATATTCCATTCCCGATACTTTTAGTGCAGCCCTAGAATAACCGACTTAAAAAAAGGAGGAGGTTATATGTTCGTGTGTATGTATTTTTT
This sequence comes from Eugnorisma glareosa, assembly GCA_947578425.1. Taxonomy (NCBI): domain Eukaryota; kingdom Metazoa; phylum Arthropoda; class Insecta; order Lepidoptera; family Noctuidae; genus Eugnorisma; species Eugnorisma glareosa. Next base: position 19,089,489 of record OX387979.1, read on the forward strand.
TAAATTTTTTTTTTATGTATGTTACCTGATTTCTCCCCCATTTGTGGACCGATTCTCAAAATTCTTTTTTTATTTGAAAGATTATACTTCTGAGGTGGTCCCATTTAAATTTAGTGAAGATCTGATGCTGATCTTCGGAGATATACTATGGAACTCTTTAAAAATAGACGGCAAATCTATCGTGATTGCTGCAATCGCTTGGATGTTTATTTTTTTATACAACATCATGACGTAACATCACGCCTGTATGCTCTGAGGGGGTACGCAGATGTGTCCAATACATCCAGATTTTCATTTATTGGGGATAAGCCCATTACCATGTCATGTATTGTTCATCATTTTCCCAACTATTTTGTGGTCAGCTTCCAGTCTTACCGGGTGTAGCTGAATACCAGTATTTTATACACAACACACAATAGCCACGACATAAATGTTGGTAAAAAATAATTCCTAAAGATATTGAGACATTTGCTTATGGTCATCATTATCTCATGACGCTGAGCTGATGAAGGAAGGTCCAACTCTTTAACGGTTAGGAGTTAGGTGATTTCTTGTTCTAGATTAGATTATTGGTTTATTGTATAGATAATGCGACTTGTCGATATCTATAGTTGATTTCTCTAAGACAACAGAGTGAGTGCTAGAAACTTATAATTTATTCATAATTTTAACCGACTTTAAGAAAAGAACTGTTGTTGTCACTTAGACGCGTATTTAATAATGTAAAATATTACATTTTAAAAATAGTTGTCTGCAACTGTCAGTTACTTTTATACTAGTTATTGCTCGTATACATTTCTTCTGGGCTTTAATTACCGCTTCTTTATTAGCACAATTACCCCAAAAAATAACACAATACTTTAGAATCTGGAAATACCTCTTGATTTACGCATAATAAATATTAAAGCTAAATAGGGAGCTACTGCCTCTACAGTTGATTGACAGACTTTAGTAGACATGCCCCAAAAGTCGTCAGTAGTTTTTATTTTAAGTTGCTTAAAAGCCTTCATAACGAGCACTGGGTTTATATGTTTAAATTTAAATTCATCAGGACAGGCTGAAACATTATCTCTTGATAAATCAATGGCAAGGGATGGCGAAGAATCTAGCGTTTCTGTGGTTTTAATTGTAATGTTGGTAAAGAACACCGACATTTGCTCTGAGCCCTCGGGAACAGTTCAGCGTTGTGTATTTTGTTTCATTATTTATTTTTCCAAACTGTCTTAATTAATCTTGTTGTCTGCAGATTTCAACTTGTTGCTAATGAATAAGGCTTTAGCAGTCTTGCAGGTATTTTTGAAAATTTTGGAATAAATAGCAACATACTTATTAAAAGTTTCCGTATTATTATAAGGCTGAAGGCCATAGAGCTCAACAAATTAGCTTACTTATCAGAAAAAGATGATTGTAGTCCATAGTCCGTTGGCATTGTTGCGCGATATTGCAAATCAACCACCTATTCAGACTTATTACAAGACCAAATCATGGAATTACTTTCACTAGTGTTCAGACTCGTTAGAAGACTAAACAATTAGTTATTTGGTATTTTGATGTATGCAAACTTTTAGAACTCATTTTGTGTTGATAAATATGTATCTAGCTCAAACATAGTTATCTAAGTGCTGGTGTACTATAAACCTCTGCCTACTCCTTCGAGGATACAGGGGCGATGCTATTTTATTTCACGTGTTGTTAAAAGTCTGTGTTCCTCAACTTAAACACTAAATGGAACCGTTTCATATGCAAAAATAAATTAAACATTTCGACTATTTAAAAAAAATCTGCTGTTTCGGCGAATTGGCGACAAAAAAATATCGTAAAAAATTAGTTCAATAATCATCTGTAAGGATATTACGGTTTGCCTTTCCGTCTAAGAGATAATTAGATTTTCATACTAGCTTCATACAAAGTTTTCGTAAACATATATAATTTCTGCGTTTTTTGCAGAATGAACTCGGCTGTCATCTATACAATTAAATAAAATAGAAGCGTCTGTTTGGAATATCAAAATAACCATAATGTAGTAACAGTGATATTACATGACGGAAGTTTGTCCTTTTATGAACCTCGGTGATAACTGTGGGCTGAGGCCCATACCAATAAATAAACAGCACTAGCGCGTCCTCCGCTGTAGGCGGCTCGTTGTTGGACACCCAGATGAGGGCAACTAATCGCTTTCTTAGTAGGCGGAACAAGATCTATTGTGTATGTGTTATAAAATCTGTAAAATACCATATTTCAGGCAAATAAATGAATCTCTTTAGCTTTACCATGTTAGCGCTAAAATATTCCAAGTTATGCTAGCCTAGTGCCTCGTAAAGTACGAATGATGTTGCAGAGTAGAGAGTAGTTCATGTTAAACCAGTTGCTAAGAGTTTCGCCGCGACAGTGAAGGCTGTATGAGTTGCTGCGTCAACTTGGATGCAGACTAGTGCTGCATCATTAGTCGATCAGCGGGGCTCCGGCGGTGAGGTCAGTGACGCTAGCGGCGCCCCCCGCAAGCGCGCGATACCGTCTAGGTCACCGGGTCACACACGTAACATAGCTGCGTTATCTCGGGCGTGATTCGCAGCCGCTTTCCTCTAGTATTCGCTGATCTCTCAATCACACATTATCACGTCGCGTGCGTCGATACTCCGATATGCACAGTGAAAGTGCCGCGGACGATAATGATCGATCGTCGCTGGTTCACCGATGTGAGTTGCGCGAATTCTATTCAATTCACCTAACACCTAGAATGAAATTCTGGTCAATCTGTGTCTGCTTTTTACTTGACCCCAAGTGTTACGTCCTTCGCACTGTATACAGAATCTATCAGTGCTTTATTAAGATTTAAACTCGTGTTATTTTCAACCTATACGTGGCTAAACTCACAGGCACACCTATTTTTTTTACGGATTGGACATAAAATGACCCCCCCTCCCACTCTGGGCGGAGCGGCAGGTAGTGTCAGACTTGTACTGACTAAAACCCATCCATGTTCCTTCTTTTGCCCTTTGTGTTCAGGGCCGCGGTATCTCTAAAACAGTCCCGCAACCCTGGCAGGCATCGGTCCTTTCGGACCCCTTCCCGTTTCCTGACATCTCTTTGAGGCGCGCGTGGAACACGAACGCGCCGTCGACACGGTCTGTCGTCATAAGCCGGACGGACGGCGAGATAGCCCATAGGTCACCGTCCACAGGCTCGCGCCTACGGTGGTGGCTCCCGACGCCCGGTGCGTCTCCCGCGGCGGCTGGCTGAGGTTCTCTCCCTCTCACTTTCCGCCACCTCCTTCGTTAGCAAGACTGCTTCACAGAAGGAGGTGACGGCGTATACATGATTGTTGTAACAATCATGTATGCATTGTTGTAACAGACATGTAGGTGCTTCCTTAGCTAGTTGATTGATGTAAGTAGTGCCATGGAAATAAAAACAACGTTAAAAGAGTTAATTCAATTCATTTAATGATCTTTTATCTCTAAAAAGTTTTTTTTATATCGATTTTTGGCAGAGCCTTTCAAACTTTAGTAATGAACACTAGCTGCTGCCCGCGACTTCGTTCGCGTGGAAATTCTGATGTGGCTGTGAGAAAAAAGGATAGCCTTGTCTTTCCCCAGGATATAATGTTGGTGGTATGGAGGGTGTTAAGTTCTTCATCCCCCATAAAAAGGGAGGATCCTCCGACCGGACGCGTGTTGTCTGGTGCGCTACTGCCCGACAGTTGTGGTCGGGTTCTTCAATATAGTGTTAAGTCGCGGATAACTTTACATGCACGATGTAGAATTTTAGATGTATTTCGATGTTTAGGTCATCGGCTGTGTCATAGATGGCGCTGTAGTTATTTTTGTTCTATGTTGCTGTACTGTGCTGTACTCTTTGTAGTGCAGCTACATAATCTACCTCCTTATCAAATTTCATTACGATCCAATCAGCCGTTTTGTCGTGAAAAGGTTACAAACAAGCAGTGTTGCTTGCCTTTGGCTTCACTCACGTGAGCGCGATTTCTTTTGGCATTATCAGGGAACATTACATGGGAACGTGAAGTCGTGGTATATTCCTAATATCCGCTACAAAATAATATTACTAATAAACTGACTGGTTTTAGTTTAAATTAACAGGAAATCAGTTAACTTAGATTACCATCGACACGCTAAAAATAAGTTTATGAACAAAGCAAATAGATGCAATTCAAAATCTATCTTAGATCCCAACGCCGAGTATCTTTATAAAGTTTAAAAATCCTTTCAAACCCCGCACTGAAAAATACTGCAAACGCTTGAAGTTAATGTATTTAGTAATGGAACCAGAAACAGTATACGCTTCGGTTATCTTTATGTTTCATTGCGCACTTATGAAGTCTCTCCACTTTGGTCACACTTCATCTTATTTGTGTTACTCAAAAGTTTTGAAAAGATTTTCTCGTAAATCAGTAATTTTCTAACTATGGTGATATATAATAGACAAAATGTACTTCCATGGTTGCAGCAGCTCAATGTGCATACGCGGCTCCCGACCAGACCATGGCCGACTTGCTGGAGTGTCCATATATTATAGGAGGACTTACTGTCAAAATCGCTACTGACGCCGCGATTAACGTATCCACCTGGGTGTTAATAATTTGATAAAACGTATCAACGATACGAAAGAAGAAGAAGAACAGGGTAATAATATTAGATCTCGTATTTCCAAAGGTAGACCACGATTAAAAAAAAAATTCAAAATTGTTTATTTTCTTCAACAAGATTACAAAAAATATAGTTTGTGATTGGAGTCTTCTTTTAAGCAAACAATGCCTGTATTAGAAGACTCCGCTCTTCCATAACAAAGGAAAGAAAAATATTAATAACATATTTACCATAGCTAATTGTACAAGATTGGCATAAGTATAGTTAGTGTGTGTGAGTGAGTGTGTGTGCGTGAGTGTGTGTGTATGTGTGTGTTTGTGTGCCTGTGTGAGAGTATAGGTTATGTCGTGGGTTTCAAGAGCTCTTCCGTTTCTTTATAAGTAAGTGGTTTGATCCATTTCAGTATATTTTTTTTGAATTCATAATATTGGTTTTTATATACAGCGTGTAACAAAAAGGGTATAACCATATGGAATACTGTGGTACGGACCATCAAACTGAACAACTTTCTCTATGGGACCACCATCGAAATCGTAAAAAAATAATCATAAAGAATAATATAAAATAATTATAAAGACTATCTGTGGGGTATATAATTTTCTTAAAATACATAGTTTTTATCAGGGCACGTTGTGCACGCTCTACTTCTAGGAATTTCGTTTTTGCTGACCCTCCCCAGTTAGGAATACAATACACTAAGACAGACTGAGCCAAAGCGACGTAAAAAGCGGCGATTAAGGATTACCGAAGCGTATACTTTTCTAAGGATTCTGATGAACGGGCAAAAAAATAAATAAATTATGAGTAGACGCAGCTCGATATAACAAATACTGTCGAAGCAAGACCTTCGTCTATACACCAGATTTATGTCCGAAGTTCACATGCAAGTGCAGTCCCGCGAGTGAAATAGTTAGTTTTATGGATACAATTCGTCTTCACTGTGTGATACGAGTATATCCACAATTGTCAATAAAGCCTATCTACTCAATAAATGCCTAATCCGGCTCCATCTGTTTTTCTAGTGAAAAATATTTTTATTATACCTACATGAAAAAACATAATTATAATGAATGGGTTGCCTGTTGCATTAAATCAAGATTATTTAAAATTGCGACAACCGTGAGTGAGGTTTATCCAAAAAAAATGGAAACCTCACAGCATCACAAAAAAAAAAAACAAATCACAAAAAGTGAAAATCATACTGGGGTCCGAACATGCGACCGATAGTTTACAGAGCGATCATGAAACTGCTAGGCTGTTCAAACCATTGACATAAGTTTAAAATAGCTGCTCTCATGCACATAATTGCTGAATAGAGATGGGTCAAGGGCAAAAACAAAGATGGGCACAATGGGCATAAACTTGGCATATTTGGCATAAATGAGTTTACGCCCAAATAAATGCCCGATCGCTGGGCATAAAAACTAATTACTTTGTTTTGTAAAAAATAAAGCAGGAACTTAACTTAAAATGAAACTTAATGTCAGTGTTTTGTAAATTAAAATTTTAATCAAATAAACGGATTATTTGACTAATTATAACATAACATAATTAGTCTTGTTAAAAAAAACACTGTTGAAAATTCGAATAGGTGAAAGCCCTGACTGACTGACTGATATATCAACGCACAGTCTAAACTGCTGGTCTTAAGGACAGACAATTTGAAGGGTGTATTCTTTGTGAAGAGTAAGTATCCAGTAAGAAACGGTTTTTCGATATTCCGACCCCAAGAGGGTGAAATGCGGGGTTGAATTTTCTGTGAAACTTTATATTCTCTGGGTCGATTGACTCGAAAATTGGTGCACACACTCTTCAATTAAAATTATGAAACACGTGTATCACAGTTTTTCTAAAATCATCCCCCAACGGAGTCAAATAGGGCTTCGAAACTCAGGTAGACGGGCGCAAGGCGCGCAGTGTGGCGCAGGGCGTGCGGGTTACGGGAGTACTTAGCTATTAGTAAGTAGGTATGATTCTTTTGAGGTAGACGTGTCTGTAAATATATTACTATGTTAAATCCCGATTTTCGCATTGGCGTATATGTCAGTCAGGAGTTTGAATTTCATACAGGGTGTAACAGGACCCTTCACGAAGCCGTCAACCAAGCATTATGTACATCAAACTGAGTAACTTTACGCAAAAATTATTGCTGTGAAACGTTTTTTTTTTTCGGGGTGAAAAATCACCTTTTGCGATAGGACTCAATGTAACGCACTTAAAATATTGTGCTGATGGATGGATTGAATAGTATGCGGGTTGTGGAGGCGTTTAAAGTAAACATCTTACATTAAAAAAAGGTATTTAAAAAAAAACTTGTGAAAAAGTTGGAACTTTGACCCCCAATATTTCCGTAACTAGAAGGTTCCCAGGTATGGTCTAGAACAAAAAAATGATCGCAATGAAGGGGAGAACAAGTGGCTTTCGGCTTCGTGAAGGGTCTTGTTACACCCTTTATGTAGGTAAGTAGGTATAGATGCGACGGTCTGTGAGGATGGATGGATGTTTGTTACTCTTTCACGCAAAAATGCTGAACGGATTTGAATGAAGTTTAGCACACAGATAGTTTATAACCTCGATTAACACATAGGATACATTTATCTCTTTAGTACGATCCCGTGGGACAATTATCGAACTCCACGCGGACGAAGCCGCGGGTATAAGCTACTACAAAATATCATATTACCTGTCGTAAAAATGAAGTGTAGTTTCAGTTGTACTGTTATTAAAACCTTTATTTTTTGTGTTTTTTTTCCTGTGCGGGCTAATATATACTTTTTCTTTCTTTCTGTCTGATATTACAATAGTCAGTTAGTTACTATAATAGTAAACAATATATAAATGTTCATAAACTATTCAAAGACTTCCGAATAAAATAAAATGAATAGATATATCACAATTGTTAGTATCATCGTGGTCCTAATTATAATGTTGGCTTGATGTTGATGTCTATTACCTACGTAAACAATATGATAATGAGAACGCTCAATACAATGTTGATAGCTTCAGTCATCATCATCGTCATTACTAATTCATCATGATCATCAACAAATTCTAGGTATCGGTTTGTTGAAGTAGATGTTGATGGGCGGGAATCGAAATCATCAGGCGTATTGAATTGAAAGTACTCTTAACGTATTATGTCATTTTCTTAAGGTTTATTGCAATAATATAGCTATAGTCCAATATGATTTTGTGATTTAACCCTTCGTGTGCCGGAACGTAGATCCACGCGAGACACAATAGGTTTTTAATTGTGTCTATATACTCGGCATACGAAAGGTTAACCTATTCTGCACACTCAAATATAGCTATTTGAATGAAAAATGTAATAAAAGTTCTGTTAAAGTTTTTGCCCAGGTAAAGGGCATTTATTCGGCGTTTACGGGCATTTATCCGGCGTTTAATCAATGCGCCCAATTTGCCAGGGCATTAACCCATCTCTATTGCTGAAACGTCAAACAATTGAAGAATACTGACATAATGCAATATTGCTCACTCCCTTAAGTAAGTAGCGTGATAATATATAGCCTAAGGTTTGAAGAAGCCTGTAAGGAATATTTGTGCAAAATTTGAACAGGATCTGTGCAGTAGTTTTTGAGCCAACTCTGAACAACCATTTGAATTTTTACGATTTTATTATATGTATAGATTACTTCCTCGGGGTATAGTGATTCCTGAGGCCTGTTTGGAAGCTCATCCGGGATGTTATGCCATCCCTCTAACAAAACTGTCTTAAACTCTCTTATGGTTGTCAATGCATTAGCGGCGTACCCCAAACCCATCATTTCAGGTTTTCCAAAACATGTTCTTTGGGATTAAGATTAGGACTGCGCGTTGGCCGTGGTAAAGTTTGAATTCCGAGCTCCTCGATATAGTGAGTGACGGGTCTAGCGATATGGCTATGTGCGTTAACAAGGATTAGGATGAAATTATCCCTAATGAATGGCGCGAACGATTCATCCACGTATCTGGAGGTAGTCACTCTGCCTCTCTCTACCAAGGACAACCAGTTCGGTACAAGTCTCACAAGTTATTGCCCATATCATTATCGAGCCCTGTTAACCACTATTTCTACTGGGGCACATCGAGTAGGACCCTCGTTTGCACGTTTGCTTCCTAAGACTTGCTTTAATCTGTAGTAAAAAACCTTGGGTACTAAGTGTTTAATATAAAATACAGACTTGAGACATAACATGTATCACGATAAGCAATACTTTACTTAAACAAACAAAGAAACCCGAAACGTTGATTGTGCCTGTGAGTGTAGCAATAGTCGTATCCTAGCGCTATCGCCTCTTGCCAAAATTTCAGAAATGTAGTGAGAACAGTGAACACCCATCCGGCCAGGCGGTCATTTCCCAGCTCGTCGCAGTATCAGCTCAGATACAGTAACGATCTGATGGCAATTAGTTAATTTATCTTTATGCGAGTTCAGAGATCGCACAGTACGAACTGTCCCGGTTGTTGTGATCGACCCCGAAACAATTATCGTTGCTTAAATAACTCCAATGACGTCAGATGCTTCTTGTAACTTAAATTCAGTTTTTTTAAGGCGAGGTTGCAGTACTTTTTAAGATTTTTGTACGTCTGAAAATCTAATTAAATATGAGTTTTTTAATAAATAAAAATCTAACATACCCACCCCCTCAAGTAAATCGTAAAGATAGAAACGCAATTTAGAATGATTGGGTCGATATATTTTTTTAATCAATCATGACACTAAATTACAATTTGAAACGTACTGCTAAGAGATCACATGTATTTATAAAAATGAAAGTTATATCAATAGATGAGCTTTTTATTTTGAAGTAAATGTTGAATACATTTTATAATTTCGTTATTATTTTTCTCCAAAAAGAAAATTTAGGCATTACATCGCTCGCTGGGCAGACGCTGCCGTTCGTCATCGTCAGTGCCCGCCTAGACGTGAAGTTGGACGTACGTCGTTTGCTCCGCAAAAAAATCCCCTCGCGTTTACGCTTTAGTAATAGCGTAGTACACGATTTAGAGCAGTGTGGCCCAGTGGTGGCGGCCCCGACTTACGAACAGTAAGTCGTGGGTTCGGACCCAGGTAGGCGCATTACTTTGTATAATTTATTTCATCAACACTGCTCTCAAAACGGTGAAGGAAAACATCAAGAGGAAACCGGCATGTCCTAGCATACCTAAACGCCCAACCGCGCGGGGCTACGTTTGTTTCGCTGCCGACATTCGCCGCGTTTTTGCGGGGGGTAAGGTCGTGCATACCTACACACTGCACCTCGCCTTAATACCTACTTATAATAAAACAGTGCTTGCCCGTTTATGGTTGACAAATTACACAAATATCGTCACGCATCACCAACTATACTCACGCCTCTGCCAAGTTAAACTCGGGTGGGCTGTCAACTGGCAACCTTTCGGGTTCTGATCAAGATTTCTCCTCTTTAAGATAAACCTTGAAAGTAATATTGGAAGGGTCCCCTAAATCCCTATGTGTTTGTGTACAATGTGCACGCCGCCGCTGATACTCCACTTTAGTTCACCGCTGTCATCGTGCCCCTCCCTTAAATATGCCTCGGGATCTTATCATCCTCTATATCTTATCATGATCATATCATCTTGGTCTCGAAGAGTCTTGTGGAAGGAAAATTGTAGATTAGTTGTCACACGAACTAATTACAAACGGTTCAATGATACATTTGACATAACAAACATGTCGTCCGCCACGTCTGGGCCGCGCTATGTGCGGGGCGGCGGCGGCGGCGGCGGCGCGTGGCGCATGCTCGTAGGCACCGCGGAGCGCGTACCTCCGCGGCCGATGCAACGCATTCATTACTAAGCACACACTCATTCGTTGCAGTCGCTCTTAATTACATAATAGCAGTCAGTTATCAGTCTCGGTACATGACTCGTGCAAACACTTACAAACACTAAGTTATAAATTACATATACACCAATTACTCGGCAAACGAGGCCAAGACGTGTAAATAGTACCTACCTATGTATACAAAATACCAACGTGTTGAAAACGTTATAAAAATAATAAATAATGTCGCGATATCGTACCGCAAGACAAATTGGTAGCCAGGCGCGGCTGATAACCGGTGATACTATATTAAGTATGTATGTTGTAATAACTACGATATGCTTTCGGCTCTTGTCGATTGAGTCGCTTTACGCGTCAGGCCGCAGGCGACTGGTCGGTGATGCCGCGCCGGTAGCGAGCAACAACAACAACAACCAATATCCAATATCTTGCATCAACAACATCTTCTATAGGTTCAATCAGAGTTCCCATATTTCTTAAAACAAACACATCAAAAGTGTCTAGGGATCAAGCAAATTTTTTGCAATAAAAATTAGATATCCAATCAATAATTACCAAATCTAGTCTTCCAGGTTGGCTTTTTACTTTAATTCCTTTGTTTAAATCAACCACGTACCCAATATTTTGTAAAAATTAAGAAATTTTGCAGCGTTTGCACATTGTGGAATAACAAAACCCAAGTTAACGGCATCAATTACATGGCCAAAATCCGGCGTGGAGCGAGTTGGACTCGCGCACCGAGGCGAGGGTTCCGTACAAACTTGTAGGTATTTTGTTTTAAAACTACATATTTACAGTTTTCAGTTTCCTTAATATGTGCTGTACGACATTGCTTGTTGAGACTCTAGGTCAACGGAAAGTACCCTACTATACGTTTAGAACTTTTGATTCCCTTGTGAAATCGTAAATTAAGCGAAAAACGCGACATACACGGTCATATCTTTTGATCGCGTTGACTTACAACGCGCGTTGTAATGAATTACCCAACCGGCCTCGCAAAGGGATGATTACATCTGAAACAATCCTCTCCACGTACATCTAAGCATTGGGGTTTCCCTTGATCCAAATACCGGCCCATATCATTATTGTTCCCCCACCAAATGTATGAACTTCTTGACAACATCTTAAACCTTGCTGACTTGTCCAGCAGGGCTATTGCGTATCTCTGTTGACAGTTCATAGTGATCATCACTTGGCGAGTTTTGATATACAATGACCGTCCTTGTTGGTACCAACTGACGCTACCCGTGCACAACTGTCATTGCACCTATATCAAATCAACGAAATTTGAATTTGAAAAAAAAAATCTCGCCAACTGACAACCACTATGTACTGTCAACCGAGATACGTAATAGCCCTGCTGAGTGTCCTTCAAACTCGAGTACGTCTTGTTTCCAGCATCATACCGAAGCGAGATTCAACGGAAAAGCACACAACGCCTGTCTTCTTCGTATTGTCTTCTTCGTCTGTGTTCGCGAGCCCATTGTAAACAGGCCCTATGATTGATGGGTGCTATAGGTGGGACTCTCAGCGGCTTTCGGGAACGCAGACTCATTTCACGTAAACGAGTTCGGATGGTTTGATCGCCTATTAACAAGCCTGAAGTGCTATGGAGCCTCGTAACCAACATCATGGCGGTCATGGTGCGATTCCCGATTTTTGATGTACCGGTCCTGTCAGCGAGTGGTGATGCGAGATCGACCTACAGGTCGCTCGGCCACGCTGTCTGCGATGCGATAGCGTGTCCATAGGCGGCTTCTAACACTGTAGTGCTAAGAGCGTCGAGCGGGGCGATAGCCACAGGACGTTGCCTGGAACTAGACTCCAAGTTTCGGACGACTCATCATCTCTTCTCGGGTTAAATGTCGTCGCTCCATATCAATTATTTTTTTTTTCAGTTCCGATGTAGTAAATTGAAATGATAAAACACCATTATTTTTATAGAAATCCTAATTACATTGACATTTGATTTTGTCTTTATAATCGAAATTTAAATTCTTTATTTACATGAAATACACCAAATATAATCAATAGTGATCCAAAAAAGTTAATATAATAAACCTCAATTGCAACAATACTCTAAAACGTACTTGATCTAGACACTTCTGATCTGTGCTGAATGTTTTTCTCGTTCGTGTAATCGTTTGCCACTCGTATCCAGGTTCCACTCAACACTTTCGTTGGCCTAAAACAGTTCATGTGAGTTACTTCACTCCTAGGCACTGTTGTCCTCTCTCTACAGGCATTTGTGTTGTGAACCTTTAAGTTACAGTCTTCTGTCATCTGTGAAATATTTGCTCCTCACTTAGCCCCACTTTGCCTATTAGTGTCTGACAAAAAACAGCTGAGGCGGCCAATATCCTGCTAGCCGTAGCCACATGTCATTTATTGATGTTCAGAGGCGCGTCAGTCACGCCCTGCAACGTTTCACGTGTATGTGTATGTCGGAGCGACTGACGTTTGGGGAATCTGTAAAATTGAACATAGAGCGTTACAGTGAGTAATGCCACCAGGGTATTCATAATTAGTAACATTAAAACCATTAAATGTCATATATTTTGTGTTACGTTGTACACATCTTATACAAATTGATTATCTATCATCGAGGACAATCTTTACAATCTGCAGTTTTTGTGTAGCTTGCCATCGATGTAGTAATATATTAAATTTGATATTTGTAGAGCCGTGTGCATCGCAGATAAGTGCGAGATAAAATTATGTGAATGTGCATGTGCCTGTCGCGCGCTGTTCTGCTGCCACACTGCTACCGTGCACCGTCCCGCTGTCTCGCCTACTAGTCGCAGCTCGAAATAGGCCACGCAACACATGACGGCGAGCGTGTGACCGCGGATAGATCAAGGCTTGTGATAAAATAAAAGGCTTGCATAGCATCTCTTCGTAAAGGTAGAAACAGTGGTGGGCATGTGCAGCAGCCTCTCGTTGCGTGCTTTGACATCGTGCCTGACGTCGCGCCAGGGAAGAGGCGCTATCAGCTGAGTCGTGCTACCCAAGTTGTCGATCACCTAGCTCTGGCCGCCAGCTTGCCATCTTCGCTACGCAAAGATACTGTTTTAGCAAGTCATAGCTTGCTTAACAAGTATATTTCTTCTTTTATCTACTACCACTCAGGTCTGAAGGCACCTAAGAAGTCGATTGCTACCGGCTTCCCTTCGGGAACAAGAAACTCTACGTAGTGTTTATGTGCCTACTGTAGTCAAATAGTATGTTACATAAACATCAGTGGGTATCACATCACAGTACAGCCATTTACTACATCATAGGATTGAAAGCATTTAAAAATGGCAACAAAGCCGGTGCTCGGGTGTCAGAATTCAGAACTAAAATCGTATGGACGCTCACACGTGACTTCGCGGCTGGCAGTACCGTTTTGTTGGGAGCTCGGTAAGCCGAAGGTTATCCAGTTACGAGTACGATAGAAAAAGAAAGTATGTAGCGGAGAACGAGATAGAATGAGTTATGGTCGATATCGTATTTGGTACCAATTTTTTTTTTTTTACTGATTTACGTAAGTTTTTTTGCATTCCTCTGCATTTAATTCTTTACTTTTTTTTCGGTTTTTTGTCATGTGTGTCATTTTCGTGGTTTTTGGGGTCCCTGATAACGAAAATGAGGTCAAAATGAAAATCCTAGATGGCGCCGACGGAAATTTTTGTTTTTTTTTTTGTCATGGATGTCATTTTCATGGTTTTCAAGGTCGCTGTTATCGAAAATTAGGTCAAAATGAAAATTGAAGATGGCGCCGACGAAAATTTTTGGGTTTTTTCTTCATGGGTGTCTTTTTCGTGGTTTTTGGTGTCGCTGATACTGAAAATGAGGTCAAAACGAAAATCCCAGATGGCGCCGTTTTTTTGTTTGTTCGTTATGAGTATCATTTTCATGGTTTTCGGGGTCACTATGAGGTCAAAATAAACAGGAAAAAAAACAATTCTCATTTTTTTTCTTCGGGTTCTGCTGACTCAATTTTGACCCTTCGCCACTGATACCATTGATACCGCAAAATGTAACGACGATAAGTAAAACAAATCGCAACTCCCGGAAACTCTATTACTACAGACTATTAAAAGAACCTTAAAGGAAACTACTAATAGTGAAGGATGAAGTGATTTGTGCAACAACGGCGTAGAAATTGCGCGCAAGTGTCGGAGCGGTTCACGCGATCCTCGCGCACTGACCGACTCCGACACTTCGCTGTTTGCCCAATATTCATGCGACTGATCGGCCGGTCGAGAGGCCGGGAGGCCGTCCGTACAGTACACATGTGAGAACAACGAGACCGAGACCTTTAATTTCTCGTAAACTGGCTCCAAAAGGCAACATTTATTGAAAAGAAAGAAGAAATGACATGTATGTAAACTGTCGCAAGCACGTGCTACGCGGTGGAATGATTCCAGCGAGTAATGGATTCGTGACGTCAATACCAGCAGCTCGCCACTCGAACGTCATGCGTCATCACCTTGACCTTACCTTCCGCAATGGTTCCACGTGCGTCTACTTCATGTCACACTATTGTATTTAATCTATTTCCAACTAGCTGACCTGACAGACGTCGTTCTTCGACAGTCTCACAAACTTATCTTTTCTGGTCAAGTTCTGGCGATGGCGTCGCTTATAAAATGTACATGTCGTGATAACATCGTTAGTTTTAAGTTATGGTCACCAGAACAGGGGGCCTAAAATGGCTGCTTTATCAGAATAATAATATGAATCACGTTAAAAATTTAATATTCTTAAAATGGTCTTTACGGTTATGACCACAAAGTCCATTCTAAGAGTTTTAAATTTTTAACGTGATTTATATTATGATTCTAATAAAGCAGCCATTCTAGGCCCCCAGATCAATTTGTGATATACCATACAGTCACAGACGGTAATTTAAACAAAAACAAACTGTAAAAGTAATTCAGAGCGATCACTTCATTTATTGAGTATCAAATAATGACCGTCCACTACCTCGTCATCTGCCTTGCCTTCCGCTTCCCGAGGGTATGGAACTCGCTATGTCATCCACGGACCAGCCTAGGCAAGATCGAGCCGGGCGGCTTTTATTATTCAGCCACGAGTTCCTCAACTTCACGAACCATCAGGCGGTATGAATTATTATTGTTCATTAATTGAACTGACTTTTTGTTGGCACCTGTAAATAAATTATTGTTATAAGACAGTCATTAATACATAAATAAATAATAAAATAGTAGCTGATACAAAATCCCCATTACTAAACTAACTTTACGGTTAACTGTGAGGGGATTTATCATTTTGATTGAGAAGTGATAACACTATATCTTCACCTTGCTAAAATATGATGGGAGGTTGTAACGCATCATATGAACGGTGTGTTTCATACACACGCTGTAACGTCCAAATTCTTTCAATTTCATTTCGTCCTTGAAGTAGCTGTGGAGTCCACTGTCCAATTAGCCTGGTTTGTAGCATTTCGAGCGTTTGTTCCCAACGAGTCACACTGTAACCTGTCACAGTGTGACTCGTTGGGAATAAAATATTCTCATACAGTAACACTGTGACATATTGGCACTATTTCTTACCCAATCAGTAACACCACTGAGACTCATAATTTTTTCATGATTTTTGATTAATTCAAGATTTGTTTGAATGCAAATAATGAAAGATAATTTGTAAAAATCAACCATATTTATTATAACTATCAATCACTAAATATCAAAATAAAATCACAGCCTACCAAGATAAAATCACATTATAACAAGATAAAATCACAATAAAAGTCTGCTAAACACTTATCACATTAAATAAATATATTTTTTACACGAAGTATATACCTACTTTTTGTACTTACTAAACAGAAATAGGTAACTGTAATTTAAGTGTCATATGATAGGTAGACGGAGAGAGAAGAGAGAAAAAATAAAATAAAACCTGACTACATAGGCGGCATTCAGTTTTTCATCTATTTTCGTCTAAATAGTTTGATGTTCTCACATCTGAACGCCCGCACCACCTCTAGCTTAATAATCTTTACTTGTTAACTTTTTTGGTTTTCATGCAGTGCGGTTTTAGTTTTTTACTGTGTTTTTATTAATACATAATAATATTTTGCTGTTTTCTCTAATTTATTTTGAAAACGTATCGACAACTCATTTGTCCAAATCTGTAGTTTAGGAGCTACGAAAGAATAGATGAACATACATAAACTCTATAACTCATACATAACCCTTCGTAGTCGGGTAAAAATGCCGTTTTATTAGTACATGGTAATATTAGAACATTGTTCCAATGACTTTGTGATTTTATCTTGTTATACTGTGATTTTATACTATAGTTATGCTGTGATTATATTTTCTAAATGCAATATGCGAAAGCAAAAAGAAATTTCGCAAACTAGTGATTACGAATTTTATTAATAACTATCCGAAATATATATATTATTTGATATATATATATATATATATATTTATTGAATATATTTTTTAAAACGTCATTGTATGGTGGTTCCTTTATTTAAGAATAAATATAAGGATCGAATTGATAACCTTCTTTTTTAAGTCAGTTAATGGGCAGGCAGAGCAACTTTAGCATCATCTCAAATAATTTAAATACGACTAGATGTCGAAGGGGGAGGTCCCCGCACACACGATTTGGTTTTGTTTGTGCTGTGAATTTCTGAGTTTTGCACAAGCAGACTTCAGCCTTAAGAGCGGCCAACCCATCATACTTTTCATACAAACGCTAGTACGTGATTATGCAGTTTTTACACATCTATCTTTGATTTTTTGAACTAATTGGTATTTTGTGCACTATATCTAGGTTTCTACGGTAGCAAAAAATAAAAATATTGTAGAAACAAATTCAGTATAAGCCTCCAAAAATTTCTGTTTTGCACAAATTTGAACTGAACTTTGGCCGTTCATAATGTACTCATAAACTGTAAAAGTAAAGAAAACATCTCGATAGAAAGCTTGCACATGTAATGGAGATTCTTAATGACAAATGTTTATTTCACACACTTGTAAGACTAATTCAAAAACGCGTATTTCCTGGAACAAGTTTAAGAAATTTTCGAACACTATTTTTCGTTCAATGTCATCGCGTTAGGCGGTATGATGTTTGCAGGAGACAAGATGTGCGGGGTCGGGGCGGGGTAAGACCGGGGAATTGAAAGAAAATCGTTTTGAGACTGGATGAAACAACAAGCTTTTCGACCATGCTCGCGTTGACGATAGACGGACCGGGAAGGGCCCTCTTAAGCCATTCATTTTATAGGGTAGTATTTAAACGAGCGAAAATAAATTCATACTAAAGGCGTCAAAAATATTGAATGTGGGCTACTGAAATACTAGTGGTGGGCGAATACAAATATTTAAAATAGCGCCTTGAAAATACAAATTTGAATTACTTAAATAAAAAAAGAACCCGATTGAAAAAACTGCAAACTTAAAACGAGCACATTTTAAATTAAACAAAAGTTGGAAGCAGGCGGGGCCCATCTATACTAAATTGAAAGAGGTACTTAAAGTTTGTGAGGTTGTAGGGGTAATCTCTGGGTCTACTGAACCGATTTTGAAAATTCTTTCTCTAATAGGAAACTACTTATCCCCGAGTGCCATAGGCTATATTTACAACGTGCCCGTGGGATATTTTCCGACCACAACGCGGGCGAAGCCGCGGGCAACAGCTGGTCATTAATAAAGCGGAACCGACAGATAAGAGGTATACGAGAAAATAATACAGGCGGCCGAGGCAGTGCTGATGGACTATAGAAAAACAAAATAGATATTCCGTTAACTTAAACTGTACCTACACATTATTTATTATTGGTATTGTAAGTAATAAATACGTCTCTAAATAGTAGACGTGGAGTTTGAGCGACGAAATCGATTCAAGTACGTCTGTGGGAGTAGAGGTCGCCGCCAACCGAATCGCGGCGACCTTCAGCGTCAAGGCCGCGCGCCGCCGGGTCTCCTCACCGTGCTAGCGCCTGCCTCGCCGCGCGCTTGCCCGACTGCCCGCCTGCCAGCCTGCCCGCCTGCTCGCGCCACGCACCGCGAACATCGGCGCCCTTTCTACTGTTACGCGATACACTCCAGGGGCCTTAGTCTGCTATTGCAATAGTGTCAGAATGGTCTATCATTGATTTAATAAGGCCCCGCGCAGACGAATTACCCTTTGTACGCACGTCAAACGAGTTTCGAACGCGCTTCAATACGCCGCCGCCGTGGGCTAGGGGCCTTATTAAATCAATTATAGACCATTCTGACTATATTGCAATAGCAGACTAAGGCCCCTGGGGTGTTGCCGCTCAAAACCTGGAACCGTATTTTTTCATCCTTAACCTTTCGAACGCCAGAGCGTAAACGCTAAGCTACAATTTCACCTACCATTTTGTCACACATTTGTGTCGTTTGGCGTACAGGACACATACTTACTTGTCACGTATATGTGACAATGGCGTTCAGAAGGTTAAAGCCGGTATGCATTGTTCGAAAGTAGACGATAGGCAAGTTAATCCGCGCGGGTACATAATAATGAAGTCACCCCCAATCTCACTAAGGCAAAGACAAAGACATTAATTCGTAGGATACGGTAGGCACAAAGTTGTTAAATAGAAATAGCATGGTTCAGGACATATCCGCCGCTAGACGCGGCATACGAATTAAGCGACTATAACTAGACCCAGAGACCATATTTTGCCCCCTAAGAAACTGGGCCAGCCTAGTTTAGGGAACAGGGTTGAACATGTTGTATTTATCTATCAATGCTTAATTAAGAACTTCAATCTGTATTCAAACAAGGCTTAATTCAACGTGTCGCGCCCAGGAGATTCAATCTGAGCCGTTCTGCAATGCGGCGAGTTAACACAATTTTTTAGAGACAGGGCAGTATCAAAGAAGATCTGAATCGGAAAGACCTAGGGTGAGAAGTTGAGAACTCAAAGAGATGACCGCTTTATAGTGGTCTCAACTCTACGAAATCGACACCTATCCGGTGTTGATCTCCAGCGACACTTACGTAAAGATCGGGGTGTGGCTTTAAGTGACAGTTATGTAAGACGGAGACTTCTTGAGCATAATTTAAGGCTATTCAAGCCAGCATCAGGACCATAATTGTCCACAGCTCATTAACAAGACAGATTTCAATTTGAGCTTAATCATTTAAACTCGACTATAGGCCAATGGGAGTCAGTTCTGTTCAGTGCTGAGAATCAAATGACTATATACGGTTCTGATGGACGCCGTAATGTAATGCGACAATGCGACGGCCAAGTGAACGTTATACCCAGTGTTGCTTGAGAAACTGTCAGTTATGGTGCGGGCTCTATAATGTTTTTGGCTGCGATATCTTTGACTGGACGCACGGAGTTGGTTTTCATACAAAGAGGTGCTTTAACTGCAACACGCTACATCACAGATGTAAGAAGACCATGTGGTACCATATGCCGGGTATATTGGAGAGAACTTTTAATTAATGCATGATAATGCACAACCACATGTAGCGCGCAACACCACCCGATTACCTTGAAGAGGTCGACATTCGGGTTATGTAGTGGCCAGCAAGAAACCCTGATCTCAACCCTATAGAGCACATGTGGGACACCCTAAAACAAAAAGTTAGAGCCCGTAATCCAGTCCCTACAACATTAGGAGACCTGGAAACCGCCCTGAGGGAAGTACGGAACCGAATCCCGCAAGAAGCCATCAAAATCTTGATAAGGCCATTAAAACGTCGAATGCAAGCCATCATTCGAGCAAAAGGAAAGAATAAGCAATATTAAATTGCAACAGTTGTGTACGTAACATTTTAGACAAAAAAACTAGAGCGAATCTAAAATTAATGAAAAAACGTGTAAAATTAAGGATTTTGATTTTTTATGAAGATGATTTGTAAAAAGTCATTTTGACGTTTTAGTTGTGATTAAATTGCTATAAATAAACCACTTAATTGAAAGATTTCAGTACTAAAACATTTAACGTGATTTGCGGTAAAAACGTGGGTGGGCCGATTTTTTTGATGACCAGTGTAGTTAGAAATAGAAATCATTTATTTGCCAATAATGTAGGTATACAGATAATTAAGGTGGTTATTTTGATGAGCGTCCCGATACATTTTGCCTTACGGCATGCAAAATTATTTAACATAATAGGTACAATTAGAAAACAAAAAAAAAAAAAACTTAAATTAAAGAAGCATTCCATTCATTTGGCAACAATACTATCATTATTAAAAATACTCATATTATTCAAAAAAAAAACATTCGGAAGTAAGCACAATGTCAATAATTTAAATAAAAAAAGAATTATAAGGAGAAAATAAATGTGAATAACCAAAACTACAAATGTCAATCAATTAAATGTCAGAAAATTCAATTACAAATGTCAACAAAGTTTAAAATCCCAATAAATTCAATTAATAATGTCAATAAATTCGAGAAATGGCAAAAAAATAAAAAAATAAATCAACATTAGAATTGCAATAAAAAATAAAAATGTCGCTAAATTAAATCACACGGAAGTAGCATACACAGAAAGTTTTGTCACTAAGGAAATCTTTAATTGCGTAGTAACACTTGTCCAGTAGCAGTTTTGTTAACTTTGTTTTAAAAACTTTGACGGGTAATTCTTTTAATTGTGTCGGTAGTTTATTATATATAATAGGACCCATGGTTAAAATATTGTTTTTAAGTAAAGGCGTTTGGTAACCACCTAAGTAAAGTTGATTTTTATATTGTGACCTTATTGGTCCTGAGCGTTGTCTTTTATCCACTACTGACGTAAACAGGTGCTTGTTCGTTCTAACAAATAGGGCAACTTCCAGTATATATAACGATGGCAATGTAAGTATCCTTAGAGATTTAAAAACAGGTTGACAGCTTTCTGTAGTTTTAAGACCTGTCATTGATCGAAGGCAACGTTTTTGGGCCCTAAATATTCTTTCTCTCTCACTGCAGTTTCCCCAAAAAATGACACCAAATCTTAGTGAGGAAGCAACTAAGCCATGATATGCTGTCACTAATGTATTTATGTTAACTTTTTTTGAAAGGTTATAGAGTACATATGCTATTTTACTTAATTTATTGCACACGTTTTCAGCTTGATGTTTCCATGTCAGTTTATTGTCGATGTGTACTCCTAGAAATTTTGTTACTGTAGTTGTATCTACGTTTTGGTCATTATATTTAATTATCATATTTTCTGGCTCTAGCCGCTGGTGATGCATGACTTGTGTTTTATTGAGGTTTATCACAAGATTATTTTTGTTAAGCCAATCTATTATAGTTTTGAGGGTGTCGTTTAAATATCATTTTTGTATGTCATTTTATTTATGCATTCAATTAAAGCTGTGCTGTCATCTGCAAATAATGTCATTGGATGATGAATTTGACGCGGTAGATCATTAATGTAAAGCAGAAATAATAATGGCCCAAGTACACTCCCTTGCGGAACCCCAAACTTAGGTATTCTACTAGAAGATAAATATTTGAATTCACGCTTAGTTTTAGTACATACTCTCGATATTTCAGTGTACTGTCTTCGATCAGTGAGGTAAGACTTTATTAGGTTTAGTACGTTGCCTCTTATACCATAGTCTTCAAGTTTATTTAATAGGGTATCATGATTTACATAATCGAATGCTTTTGTCATATCAGTGAAAATTGCACATACAGGGTTTTTCTTATCTACATTATTCAAGATCACTTTTAAAAGATCAAATATTGCCATGTTAATATTTTTATTTTTTCGAAATCCCTTTTGCTCTTCGCATAAAATATTATTTTTAATTAAAAATCCGTAAATAGATTCATATATAATCTTTTCGAATATTTTAGAAAATACTGAAATTAAGGCTATTGGTCTGTAGTTTGACATATCTTCCTTATTGTTTTTTTTTATGTAGTGGTTTTATGACAACAGTTTTCAATTGATCTGGAAATATACCTGAGCTTATGCATGCATTTATAATATGGCTCAAAGGTTTGGCTATGATGTCAGAAACAAATTTTACTGCCGCGGTAGAGACTTCATCGTATCCAAAACTTTTTTTATTTTTTAAATGTTTTATTACACGTAGAATATCTTGAGGTATTACGGGGGACATGAATAAAAGATTTCCTGATATTAGTCTGGCCATTTGTCTTGCCCATATGTTTCCTAGTTACATTCTGTACCTGATCAACGAAGAAATTGTTAAATGACTCAGCAATTTGCTTAGGGTTTTTAACTAGTTTATTATCTTTATTTATATGCAGAATAGGTTCTTTTAGCCGATTGTTATCATTAATTATCTGCCACGATACCTTTGACTTATTTTGAGCACAATTAATAAGATAATTATTCTGAGCTTTTTGAGTGAGATTTATAATTTTTTTTAGTCTCCGTGAATAATTTTTAAATGTATTTTTACTTTCACTTGAAGGTGCTTTTCTATATTTCCAAAGTAGGTTTCTTTTTTTCTGCTAGAAATCCTTATTCCACGCGAAATCCATTTGACTTTTTTATCAGGTTTTATGTTAATTAATTGTTTTGGAAAGCATAAATCATAAAATGAATGAAAAGAACAGTGGGGACCTTTAGATATAATTATAAACAACACTTGCTACAGTTACAAACAAAAACCACTCACTAATTTTACTTACCCTAAGACCGCATGAAGCTAGTACTGGTATCGTAACGGAGTTTTTGCCTGGATCACTACCATGTACACAAGCAACACCAACACCGACGCACATATATTTACACCTTAAGACGACCCACTGACTACCTTTTCTGTTATAACTTAGTATATACGCTGGGCTCTGATATACTCATTCCTTATTTTGTTGTACCTTATTGTTTCGGAAGTTTTTCTTGTTGTTTTCTTATGTTGTTTCTCTAAAAACACCTTGACATTGACAGCCAGTTGCCAAAATGCATCCAATATGTATCCTCCCTCTGCGCTGCGCTCGCGTCCCTTCGCTTGTCATGGACCATAGACAATAGTCTGTAGCGTTGACAAGCGAAGTCGGAACGTTCGGTGCGGCCGAGCCGATTATTATTAATATTTTAATTTAATCATTTTTGTTTGTATACTTACAGTGTTTATTTTATTTTTTGTGTTAATGTATTGTGTGTCCGTAGTTGTGACCGTGACGTCACAGTGGGCCCTAACAGAATACCAGCGCTGCGGTATTTGTTTTTCATATATCTCAGCATCATGCTGAGATAGGAGCCTTTTTGGCCTCGCACAGGTCTTTTTTTATTATTTAGTTTTAGATTCTTTTTTATTGTTATTTTTTGTTGTTCCTGTGCTTGTCCCAAATAAATATTTTTCTTTCTTTCTTTCTTTAAAATAACCGAAACAGAGCTATAAACTTACCGTATGCCTCATTAGGGTTGTCTGTTTCGAATACTTCAGAAAAAGACAGACATTGCAGATATTTTTTGAATAATGTTAAATTTTCTTTAGATAAGTTACGTTTATAAATGTGCCAAGAATTTAGTACGCATGTTTTGTTCACCTTTATTTTTAAAATCTGAGCAGTGTGGTCGGATAATGCAAAATCGATTACTTCACTCACACATTTTTGTCTGGAGTTATGAGCAAAGTTATCTAGACAAGTGCCACTTTTGGGTCTAGTCGGTTGCTTGAATTCTAATTTAAGATTATAGGTAAGTAATAAGTTTTCATAGTCTAATGTTAAGTTATTTCTTTTTAGGGTGTTAATGTTAAAGTCCCCGCACAAAACATTTTTTTTACTGGACTTAGTACATACATAATTGTTTCATTAAGATGTTTAAATTATCCATAAAAGAACCTATGCATGTCATATTCGGAGGTCTATAAATGCATATAACAATTAATCCCTGTTGAGATAACTATTGCACAATATTCAAATACACCTGTTATAGACGTGTTCGGAATTTCCTTATATTCGTACCTATTTCTGATAAGGATACGCTCCTCCACACTTCTGATGGGTTCTTGAGTAACACGATGCAAGCTTGAAATTAGGAACTTTAATTAATGATTCCTGCCCTGAAGTTACGAAGTGTTCAGTTATGCATAAAACATCGATATCGATGTTTTTTTCAGTGCTCAGCTCCTGGATATGCAGTGTCAACATGTCAGATTTATTCAGAAGTCCAGCGATATTTTGGTGCAGAATATTCATGTGTTTATAATAGAAAAAACTGATCACTCGTTGTTTTAATAGTCTCTTGCTCGTTTGGAATCTCAGTAGTACTAGTTGAGGCAGAGTTGTCATGACTCTCGATCTTTGTGATTGGCAAAACCTCTTGAGAACCGAATAATCTGGAGTCAAACCTTATCCTGGACATAATCTGGTCAAATATGTTTCTCCATCCGTATGTATTTATTTTTCCAGTATTGAAAGAAAACATTTCGTGCGATAGGGTAGCATTAGTATCGAAAAAATATGCGTATTTATTATTTTTTATGTCTGATAAGAGGAGGTTATTGAAAAACTCCACCTTATAATTATGTATTAATGCACTTTTTTTACATAGATCGGTGTGCAGATAACAATATTAGTATGGGTTACACTTTTCAGCGAGCAGTTTAGGTTGTGAAGTATATTGGCATAGTCACCATTTTGCAGATCTTTTTCTCCAATGGAGATCAGGCAGTAGTCATTCATTGAGAAGTCTTTTAATTTGTATTGGATGGTCCTTAAGAAATCTGTTGAGATGACGTTAGGTACTAAATAATTACAATACTCAAACTGATTAGAGAATACTTCTTTAATGAAGGGCAGAGTTCCCCTTGTGCAGTTGCTGCTGATAATAGAAAGTTTATTTTTATTTTTCACGCCTGCAACATTTTTGCAAGCAAAATTACTCACTTGTGCCGCAGTTTCACAATTTTGCAGATTCACTGTTTCACATGAATTAATACGCTCTGTCAGTAATGCGATCTCCTGTTCTGCGATATGTAATTTCTTTTGAATTATTAATATTTCCTGTTCCAGGCGAAGTACGTAGTTACTGGCCTCAACTTTCAATGAGGCTGATGATGGAGAGGACGGTAAAGAACTCAAGTTGTGTTGCTGTAACAGGGCTTGCTTCTTTTTCTTTGTAATTGGACTCGGATTTTGAAAAATGGTAGAAGATTGGCATAGGGATTTTAAAGTGTTGATTTCCGTAGATAATTTGTTTATATGTTTATGTAGATCGGTATTTTCTAACAACACATTTTCTAATTCATTTTCCGTACTTTCTAGTTTGAGTGACAGTTGAGCAGTTGTCTCTTTCATCTCTGAGGTAGTTATTAAATCATTTACAGTTCTGTCGACACTCCTTGATAATCTATTGGGAGTTATATAAGAGTCTTGTCTTGATGAGTCCTTGATAATCTATTATTGGTTAATTAGTTGGGTCACAGAATGTTTTATAGGTTGAAAATTAGTTGTTTATTCCAAGTTATAACTTGTTATTATTTTTATTGTGATTGTTATTGGGACGGATTATGATTTATTGTTTTGGACATAACTTCACAGTTTGTGAGTATAACTCGTTGAGATCACTGACACCGAGTTATTGCTTCAAGGTTTATCGGTACACTTCTTTTTATACACTTTTATGCACTATTATTATTTTAAAACATTTTTAAAACACAGCGTTTAATTTAACGTCAGGCTAGACGCAGCGCCATCTCCTTCTTTTCTCTTCGTTATTAAGTACTCAAGACCGCGCGGAATCAATTCCAAGTACCTAATTCCATACTTTTGCTTGCGAGTGTGTGCTGGACGGGCGTGATCGCTGGATGCTATAGGTTGAAGAATGTCCAAGCGGCGCTGACGTCCTACACCTGTTGGTTCAGTTGACTGCATGAAACTACGGCGATGATGCTGAACGGGAGTAACTAGGATGAGGCTTCGATGAAATAAAATCAACAGCTATAAGTCTTCATAACTTTTCAGGAAACGACTGGCGTAATTCTTCAGGAGTACTTTAGAGTGAAAGAGAGAGAGATATATCTTCCTTGCCGATGACTACGATTAGCCCGAGAGCGCGCGTTACTAAAGTACTGCGAAACTTTACCGTAACGAGGACCGCTAATCGCTTCCTGATTTAATCTTTATTTGTAGAAAATATTGCTTGCGCGTGCGTACATAGTAGTGATTATTTCTAGTGTTCTGACTGTGACCTAGGTCATGTAGGTCATCGTTGTGAACCTTAAAATATTGCCCGTCTCCTGAAATCATGACGTCGATTGCATCTATTCCTACTGAAAAACTATTGCAGTGTAAAGGAAAATATTTAACAAAATTCTACTATTATTTAGCTTTACAGGCCAGTATTTCAGGAGGCGTTACAGCGATTGTTTTGTAACAAGTGGCGTTAAGTAACCAATGTACTTCTTTTATGTAATTTACTATGTACATAGACACACCTATGTATTTCAGGGCTTCAGGCCCGTTTAAATTAGGGGGAAATAAAACAAAATAACGATAATCTTATAATCAAAAGTTATGTACGTAACATCTTGCGACCTCGGTTAAGTGGATTATTTTAAGGGTTTACACTACAAAAATTAGGTCCAGGCCTAGGTCTCAACCTAGGCTACCTGGATATATTAAAAACAAACTATATTTCGGCTATTTGCCCACTCAAACGAAGCTACAAAATGGATTGTACTTACGGTTTTACACAAACTAGATTCTAGGTACTATTTAAAACACTATGTATGCTAACTTTATACACTTCACTAAATTGTTTTCTAAGTTATCACTTATGATTTGTTGGTGACGCTTCGTCGCGAACATCTCTCCCGCCGTGCAGTGCTGTGACGACTCGGTGCGACGTCGGCGCGGCGCTGCATCACCCCGGTGAGCGACGACCGTAGTCGCGGCGCCCGCCGCCGCGATGCTCGCCGTCTCGACGCCTCGCTTCCAGGCTTACTTCGGTAGTGGGACGAGCTTCTTCACCGGACGCTTCAAGGTGCCGCAGGCAGTGCGCACCTCAGCTGTCCGGACTTCTCCGTCCGCCCCGGGGAACACGGCGACTATACGGCCTCGCGGCCATGTGTTGCGAGGCAGCTGGCCGTCGGCGATCAGGACGGCGTCGCCGACCTGTAGGCCAGGCCCCCGGCCGTGCGGCTCCCGCCGGTTTTGCAGCTCCGGCAGGTATTCTCGTACCCAGCGACGCCAAAACATGTGGTTGAATATAACCGCCAAAAAAAAGAAGTTGCTGATAGGAACCGCATACCGGCCTCCTTGGTTAGATTTAAATATATTCCTAGATGCAATCACGGACAGCATCTGTGCACTGGCTCCGTACGACAACATTATTTTACTAGGCGATCTCAATGTAAATATGCTTGACACAAATAATTCAAAAACAAAAAAGCTCACTGAATTTCTAAATTATTGTAACTTGGAACAAATAGTACTTACGCCTACGCACTTTGTAGGAGAAAGCGCTACCCTAATAGATGTGATATGTACGGACGCGCGGCATCGGGACGTTGCTGTGAACCATATAGCGGAGCTCGGTCATCACTCGTTTGTATCATGCGAAATCGTTTTTAAAAAAGAGAAACCTCTACGTAAAAAGGTGACATATCGTGCGCTTAGAAACATATCGGCTGATGATTTCAGGAAAGATCTGGAGGCCATCCCATGGGATTCAATCTGCGGGCTACAGGATGTTAATGATATGGTGCATTCCTTTAATAAACACCTAATTAAGCTTTTCGATGCCCATGCGCCTATAAAAACCAAGATGTTCAAAGCGCAACCAACACCGTGGATAACTGACATTATCAATTTAATGTTTAAGTTAAGAAATGATGCCCGCTATCGATATCGTCAAACCAAACTGGAAGCACACAAACGTTATTACCTAGACCTCAAGCACCAAGCAACAGTTGGTTTACTAAATGAGAAAAGAGCATTCTTTACAAAATATATAAATGACAACTTAAGCGACTCAAAATCTTTATGGCATAATATAAAAAAACACGTACTTCCAGTGAGTAAGAACGATGATGTACTCTTAGAACCATTTGACGACCCAAACGGTATAAATTCGGCTTTTCTGGATGTTCCGGGTGATCCTAATGTTAACACCACTCAAGAAGCCTTTTTCAACTGTAACCGTTTCGGGCCCGCTAATTTCAACATAATGCCAACAGACCCGAAAACAGTTCTAAATATAATAAAAAATATATCCACAAACGCGCAAGGGATTGACGGTATATCGAGAGACATGTTAACTCTCACACTTCCGCAATCATTAACTACAATCACAGAGATTATAAACAGATCCATAACCTCAAATGTATTTCCTGTTTTGTGGCGAAATGCAATTGTTCGGCCTCTTCCAAAAAATAATAACCCGCAAAGCTACAAAGATCTTCGCCCCATAAGCATATTGCCATGTTTATCCAAGGTGTTGGAGAGGGTGGTGTATTTACAGGTCACCGATTTTCTGGAAGCGCATGGTATGCTGCCTGAACTGCAGTCGGGTTTTAGAAAGGGGCGCGGAACCGCAACTGCCTTGGCAGATGTGTTAGGTAACATCTTGGAAGCTCGGGACCGTGGCGAGGGATCTATCCTGGTACTGCTAGACTACTCGCGTGCGTTCGACTCAATAAATATTCCTCTATTACTGTCCAAACTATCGTATTACGGTTTTGATAGGCGGGCGACGGATTGGTTTGAAAGCTACCTGACCGGCAGGTCACAACGGGTTGAATTGCGTAAGAAAGACGGTTCCACGTTATCTTCCTACCCACAAACAATAACAAGGGGAGTTCCTCAGGGATCCCTGCTTGGTCCGCTTCTCTATATACTTTATAGTGCTGACATAACAACATGCATAAAGAACTGCAAGTATCATGTATACGCGGATGACACCCAGCTGTATGTTTCATTTAACGCCCTTAACACTGCAGCCGCCGTACGTACCCTTAATGAGGAGCTTGATAGTATTGCTATGTGGTCTAAGGACAATTCTCTTGTACTGAACCCTCAAAAATCTAAGTTCATGGTTATGGGGAGCAGAAATCAAATTAAAACAATTCTTTCTGCTAAACCTGATGTTAAAATTATGGGCGAAAGTATACAAAAGGTAGAAATCGTTTGTAACCTGGGGCTAATTACTGATCCAGAACTACGTTTTGAAGAGCATATAAATGGCGTAGTGAAAAACTGTTTTTATAGACTAAAGGTTCTGTACAGAGTGAGGGACTTCCTTAGTGTCGCAATGAGGAAGAGATTGATGGATAGCTTAGTACTATCCAAACTAAATTATTGCGACACTGTTTACGGGCCATGTCTTCTTTCACGTACTGAACGTTTAATACAGAGAGTACAAAATGCTTGTGCTCGTTACTGCTTCAGTATACCCCGGAGGCATCACATCACACCGTACCTAAACGAGCACAACATCTTAAAAATGGCTGCACGGCGGAAACTGCACTTAGCAGTTTTGATGTTCGGTATCATAAAAACACACAAACCAGAATATCTTTTCAGAAAAATTAGCTGGAGGCACGAACACTACAGCTACTCTGCTCGTTCCACGGCCAATCCACTCTCGATGCCTCGTCATAAGACCACAGCCTTCAGGGGATGTTTCAAGCATGCCGCCACTCGTTGCTGGAATGATCTGCCACCTCCCATAAGATCCCTAAAAACAAAAGAAAATTTTAAATTACACTTGAAAAAACTCCTTTTAGAAAAACAAAAGTATGAACAGCAAATATATTATAAATAAATACTCACATAAGGTTTATCATCTATCGGCAAGGCATATCTATCCAAGCGACTCGAGACGGCATAACGTTTATTTAACGGCCAAGAAAACACGTTACTTGTTATTAAGCTTCGACTAGATACAAGTAGGCACAAAGCAAGGTAGCCATCGGAAACGCCCTAGTTACTAACCACGCGAGTCGCGTCCCGTGAGCACACAAGTCTGGTGCGACACTGCGTCGCCGCCGCCGCTGGCGGTTGGCGTGGCGCGCGGCGCCTGCACTGACTTTTTTCACGTCATCACGCTAACAGGCACAGAGGAGAAATGCGTACGCGTAGTATGAGGAAGTCGGCATCGGCAGCGCGCGCGCGTGGTGGGAGCGAGACAAAAAAACGCGCCTTCATTCTGTATTTATGCATTTTGTTTAGCCTGCACACATGTATATTTTTTGTAGTGTTTATTATATTTCTAGGTAGCTGTTTTATTATTATAACCCAAGTACTGTTTATTTTATTTTGTTATTCATGTAAAATTTATTTATTTATGCTGTTTTGGCTTCCGTACGTTTTTTCACGGGTGACCACTGAAAACCAGCGCTGTGCTGTGGGCCCCCCATAGCACAGCATCATGCTGAGTGGTAACCTGTTTGTCGCAGTCACGACGTGCAAGCTACGAACGTCTTTTTTTTTTAATGCTTTGTATGTTTATTGTTATTTTTTTTTGTGTTTTTATCATTTTGTATGATGCACGTCATGTCCCTGCGACAAATAAATATATTTTCTTTCTTTCTTTCTTTCTATGTCGGCGAGTATCTGTGAGCGTCGCCAGAGTTTCTTGCTATCTATGTCGTGCTCGGTGAACACGCCGGGTGTTGGTAGTCTGGCCGACCCACCGAGTAAGAAGTGATTCGGTGTGATCGACTCGTCGTCTTCGCTGTCCACGGAGACGTGTGTCAGCGGTCGGCTGTTTACTGTGTACTCTGCCTCACACAACAGTGTGGACAACACCTCTTCTTGTGGGTGCTTTTCAGTGAGTACGGTGTACAGTGCGGACTTCACGCAGCGAACGAGGCGCTCCCAGGCGCCCCCCATGAATGGTGCGGAGGGCGTGATGAAGCGCCACACGATGCCTCGGCGATTGGCTTCCTCTCTGAAGGCGTCTCGGAGCTCCTTGTCAGCGCCATGCATGTTGGTACCGTTGTCAGAGTGTATTTCGGTGGGACAGCCGCGACGGGCGGCGAATCGGCGCAGCGCTAGTATTGCGGAGTCTGCGCTGAGGCTGGCGGCAATCTCGAGGTGTACGGCCCTGGTTGTGAGGCACGTGAACAGCGCCACATATCTCTTCTGATGTTGACGGCCAACGGTGACGGACAGTGGGCCGAAGTAGTCAAGCCCAGTGTAGGTGAACGGCCTCTGATGATGTGCTAGGCGCGTTCTCGGGTGGTCACCGGTCGCAGGCACGGGAGCTCGCGCCTTGCGAATGCGACACTGCAGGCAGCGTGTCACCACCATCTTTACCGTGGGTCGCAGCTTGATGACCCAGTAATGTTGTCGCACCTCGTTGATTGTGAGTTCTGTCCCACTGTGTTGTAGACTGCGATGTGTCCAGTCAATGTATAACTGGGTGATGCGGTGATCGCCGTGCAATATCGGCGGTCGTTTGACGTCTTGAGTTATCTCGCAGGTCGCGGCTATGCGGCTCCTTAAACGTATGACGTCGTCTTCGACTTCTATTTGCAGCGGTCGCAGTCTGCTATCTCTATCTATCGATTTGTTGCTTCGTAGACTCGCTATTTCCTTAGCGAATGTCTGTTGTTGTACGACTTGCACGAGTATGTGTTCAGCCTTCCGCAGAAACTCGGCGCCTATTATTATTGAGTCTGGCGTCTTTGCTATTAGTTTTGTTGCAGGCGTTATCGATTTTTTCTGTTTCCTCCAGTCTGGATCTTTTTCTGTGTTCTTTTTCGTTCTTTTGTAGAACGTTCTCTCCGACGGCTTGCGACATAGAGATACGAAGCGTAGAACGTTCGCCGTCGCACGAAGCAATCGTTCCCATCTGGAGAATCTTGTCGGATCGGGAATGGTTTCTGAGAGCTGTCGACTTTCACTTTCTTCGACGGTGATGAGCGTCCTTTCTTCTCCTGTTTGCTCTGCGATTGGAGGTTTCTCTGATGGCCATAACGACGGTTCTTCATACAGGAATTTCGGGCCACAATACCACTCATGTTTCGAGTCAAAGTGGTGTGGCACGTCACGCGTAGCGGCGTCGGCGATGTTTACTTTTGTAGGTACCCATCGCCAATCTTCGACTTTACTGTTCTCTTCGATGGCGGCTATGCGATGAGCGACGAAAGGCTTGTATACTCGCGCTCCTCTTCTGACCCATGTGAGTACGGTCTTGCTGTCCGACCAGTACGTGGTCGAGGTGGGCTCGAGTCGGTGTTCACGTATCACAGCCGTGGCCACGCGGGTTCCCATCACCGCGGCCTGCAGCTCGAGACGTGGTATCGATTGCAGCTTGAGTGGTGCCACCTTCGCCTTTGCCATGACGAGGCTGACGTGTGTCTCGCCGCTTGGTGTCGTAGCTCGCCAGTAGACTGCCGTTGCGTATGCCATCTCGCTCGCGTCGGTGAACACATGGACTTGTATCTCGGCGGCCTCACTATAACCTGGGTAACATCGCGGTATGTTGATGTTCCCGAGCCGCTCGAGGTGTACTATCCAGCTTCTCCACTGTGTCGCCAGGTCTTGGTCGATTCGCTGATCCCAGTCTGTACCTCGCCTCCATGCTTCTTGCAGTATCTGCTTGGCTCGTATGGTAACTGGCGAAGCGAGGCCGAGCGGGTCGTACAGTGACATGACGATTTTCAGCGCCTCTCTCTTAGTCGGCACCTCCTTTTCTAATACGCCACTCGGTAGGCGAGCAAGGGTAAGGTTGAAACCCAGCTCGTCTGTGCTCGGTCTCCATATCAGGCCGAGTATCTTCTCTATGTTTTCTGTACTGCCGATGTTGACAGCTTCAGTAGGGCTTTGTGACGGTTCTATATTTTCTATGACTTCTGTGCTGTTTGACACCCATTTCCTGAGGTCGAAGCGCGCCTGTTTGTGTATATCTCTGACTGTTGTTGCTATGCGCGTCGCCTCTTCTATTGTCTTGTAACTATCAAGATAATCATCCATGTAGTGGTTTTCTATGATTGCTTCTACGGCTTCTGGATGCTCTGTAGAGTGTCGTTTCGCGTTCCAATTCTTCGCGAATATGGCCGTGCACGGTGAGCTCGCTGCGCCGAATATGATGGACGTCATGCGATACTCTTCAGGGGCCCCTTCTCTTCTATTACCTCGCCAGAGGTATCTGAGTGCGTCTCTGTCTTCACTTCGCACTTTAACCTGCATAAACATCTCCGCTATGTCACCGGAGATGGCTATGTGGTGTCGACGAAATCTCATCATGACGCCAGGCAGCGACTGTAGCAGGTCAGGTCCCGTCAGGAGGTAGTCGTTGAGTGACAGCCCTCTTGACTTGGCGGCGGCGTCATGTACTATGCGAATCTTCTCGGGCTTCATCGGGTTGTACACGTCGAAGTGAGGTAAGTACCAGGTTCTGCCCGGTGTGCTGGACTTGGGTGCCTTTTCGGCGTACCCTTTCTTCATGAGAGAGTCCATCTGTTCTGTATATCTATCTCGAAGCGCAGGGTCGCTGTCGAGCTTCTTTTCTATTGAGACGAGCCTCTTCATCGCTGTCCCGTAGCTATCTGGCATTTCTATATTTTCATTTTTCCACAGTAGAGCTGTTTCTATGTGGCCATCTTCTAACTGTCTCGTGTGACGATTCAAGATATCTTCTGCTTTCTTCTCAGGATCTGAGTTCGGACGTCGTGGGTTGATGATCAATGATTCTAATGCGAAGAATTCTCGCAGCTGTTGGTCGAGGTTGTCGCTCGCCGCCGTGAGTCTGTTGACGTAGTGCACCTTCTGGCCCAATGTTCTGGTGTGCGCGCCGTGAAGAGTCCAACCCATCGCAGTAAGTGACGCGACAGGCTGGTGCTTCGGACCTCTGCGGACTTCGGTGGCGAGTAACAGGTGCCAGTTGTCTTGGCCGATGAGAATCTTCGGTGCGCCAGCGTCATATGTGAGTTGTTGCCTGAGGTCATCTAGGTGCTCGCAGTGTGCGACGTCTTCTTGAGTGACTGTTTGTGACGCGAGGTGCAGCTTGGGTATGGTGCGCGCTTTGAATGGCACCCTATTCTTCAGCTGGCTGGCGAGTGTCACGGTGATTCTCCGCGAACAAGGAGTGTCGATCGTGGTGTTACCGATCGCACCTATCTTCAGCGGGTCGATGCGGCCCTCCGCCCCGACTTGCTTCGCGATGTCTTCGTCGATGAGTGACACAGTTGACCCATCGTCTAGGAGAGCGTAGGTGGAAGCCTCTCCCGCCGGTCCGATCACCCGCACCGGCACTATCTTGAGGAAGGCTTGACTCGACGTTGATCGGGAACTGGCCACCGTTTCTTGTGACTCTGTCTTCTGTGTCGGGACGTCGGGCTTATCGACTTCCTCTGCAGCAGGCTTCTTGTTATAGTGAAGAAGCTGATGGTGCGTGGCTGTGCACCCCTTGATGTCACACTTCTTGCGTTTACATGTGTGACCGGAACGACGACTTCTCAGGCAGCGAAAACATAAGCTGTGTTTCTTCGCTAGTTCCCACTTCTTGTCGCTTGATGCTTCTTTAAACTTCTTGCAGTCAGACGCGTAATGTCCCTCCTTCTCACAGACACGGCACTTGATTACCGGTTTTTCTACAGCTGTGTGAGTTCTCTGCGTGGCACGTCTGGTTGTTGAAGCGTCGGCAGCGCTAATGTTCTCGGGCGGAGCGAAGGCACTGCAGAAGTGAGCTTGTTCGGTGACGAATTCGCTGAAGAGTGTGAGATCTGGCAGCGACTGGTACTTCTCGGTATAGGTTCTGTACCACTGTACACGCAGAGAGTTCGGCAGCTTCTCGGTGAGTGTGCGTATCAACTCGGCGTTCATCAGGTAGTGTTCTTTCTTCAGCGCGCGCAGAGTGACGATACCGCTTCTTACTCGGCTTGCGAACATGCAGATATCTTTGGGTGATTCGCTGCAGCGCGGTAGTCCTCGCAGTCTGTCTGTCTCGGCTTGAGCGATTGAATCTGGTCGGCCGAACTGTAGCTCCAGCTCCTTCATGATGTCATCTGGTCTGGCGTGCCCGATGAGCTCCGAGCTCACCGTCTCAAGTGCCCGTCCATGCAGGCTTCTTCTAAGTCTTGCTGTGTTCTCAACGTCGTTGAAATATCTTCGAGTTGTATCGTAGATGGCTCGAAATGACAGCCATTCTGTGTGTGCTCCACTGAAGTTTGGTAGTGTCATGATGACCTTCGACGCCGAGGGGTGGTTCGATGTCCAATGTTCTGTTTTCTTGTCGGCGAGCGACGCTATTGCGGACGTGAGCTCCATTATAAATGGACGGAGCTTATCTTCCCCCTTGATGTCTTCTATTTGTTTCGATGTAGATGCGATGTGGTTCTTCACTTCATTCACTTTAGAATTCGACAAAGGTACTTGCGTTTGGAGGTCCACTGTATCTTCGATGTCCACAGGGGGGGGCGGCTGCGCTCGGCATCTATTCACTATGTCCCCCTCGGCGGCGTTGTCCTCTTTCGGCGGCTCAGGTTCGGGTGCCTCTTCGAGCCAGGAACGCACGTACTCGTTGTTTGAGTCTCTATCTTCTAAATATTCATTGTCCGAATCTTCTTCGGCCCTCTGAAGTGCTAACTGTGCAAGCTCCAACTTAATCTTCAATAAGTCTTCACGTGCTTTTGAAATTTTTCTATGTGACCGCGTCGTTCTATTCGTAGTCGACGGCGGCTTGCTATGTTCGGTACGGGCGTCACCCCGGGTAGTCATCGGCATGGCTGATCGGCTATATGTTCTATCGGACGGTCTCACTGTTCTATCTGAAGTTCCTTCTTCTGTTCTGGTAACCTTCCTGGTTCTGGCAGCAACTGATTGTTCCACTTGTTCTGTTTCTTCGGACGCCCTAGGCGCAGGCGAGTCTTCACCCCCCCTCGGGGAAGGGGGGCGCGGCCGCTGCTCGGTGGTGCCCTCGGTGGTGGATGGTGAACGTGGGGGTAGATGGTGACGAATGGCTGTAGCACTACCCATCTCCACCATGAATGCTTCAGGCGCCCTGCCTTGCGATCTTGTTATCGGCATGCTTGATAGTTGATTTCAGTTGCTTCGATAAGTCTTCAGGTTTCAGGAATGTTCGCAGTCTTCAATGCAGCCGTCCGGCTCGAAGGGCCAGCAGATGTGCTGGACGGGCGTGATCGCTGGATGCTATAGGTTGAAGAATGTCCAAGCGGCGCTGACGTCCTACACCTGTTGGTTCAGTTGACTGCATGAAACTACGGCGATGATGCTGAACGGGAGTAACTAGGATGAGGCTTCGATGAAATAAAATCAACAGCTATAAGTCTTCATAACTTTTCAGGAAACGACTGGCGTAATTCTTCAGGAGTACTTTAGAGTGAAAGAGAGAGAGATATATCTTCCTTGCCGATGACTACGATTAGCCCGAGAGCGCGCGTTACTAAAGTACTGCGAAACTTTACCGTAACGAGGACCGCTAATCGCTTCCTGATTTAATCTTTATTTGTAGAAAATATTGCTTGCGCGTGCGTACATAGTAGTGATTATTTCTAGTGTTCTGACTGTGACCTAGGTCATGTAGGTCATCGTTGTGAACCTTAAAATATTGCCCGTCTCCTGAAATCATGACGTCGATTGCATCTATTCCTACTGAAAAACTATTGCAGTGTAAAGGAAAATATTTAACAAAATTCTACTATTATTTAGCTTTACAGGCCAGTATTTCAGGAGGCGTTACAGCGATTGTTTTGTAACAAGTGGCGTTAAGTAACCAATGTACTTCTTTTATGTAATCTACTATGTACATAGACACACCTATGTATTTCAGGGCTTCAGGCCCGTTTAAATTAGGGGGAAATAAAACAAAATAACGATAATCTTATAATCAAAAGTTATGTACGTAACATCTTGCGACCTCGGTTAAGTGGATTATTTTAAGGGTTTACACTACAAAAATTAGGTCCAGGCCTAGGTCTCAACCTAGGCTACCTGGATATATTAAAAACAAACTATATTTCGGCTATTTGCCCACTCAAACGAAGCTACAAAATGGATTGTACTTACGGTTTTACACAAACTAGATTCTAGGTACTATTTAAAACACTATGTATGCTAACTTTATACACTTCACTAAATTGTTTTCTAAGTTATCACTTATGATTTGTTGGTGACGCTTCGTCGCGAACAGAGTGTATATCAACTATCCACAGAGAACAAAAACTAAAAAAAATATTCGTAGGTACTCGATAAATGTTTATTATTGCTGATGAAGGTGCTGATGATCATTGACAACAATGAACAAACTGAATAAGTACCTACAGCGCAAACTTTGGTAAAGAATATTGTCACACGGCACATAAAGTGAGGGTCTGGGTTTCTTTTCAGATCATATTCTCAGAATTATTATTCAAAATTAGTATATTAGTAGAAGTGGCGTGCAGTGGTTCTCCACGGAGGGTAGGCCACGCATACTCATAGCGAAAATTAAAAAATCGTGTAACATCGCAGTGTCGCTCTACATATGATCACCCTCAAAGTAGTCACATTTATTGATTTACCCACTAACCCTGGTCAGAGACGTGCACACTTAAATCGGATTTTAAGTAAGCGTAGGAGAAACAACGCCATCTAGCATAAATATCAGGAATTTCTATGCTTTTATGTCAGTGCAAGATGGCGCTTCGTTAGAAAAAATCAAACGAGTGCGCTGTCAACAAAAAACAAGATTGGCCATGTACAGTTGAAAGTTTTCGCTCAGGGCACAATTTTGGCCATGGGAATATATGAAGAAAAAACATTGAACTCGCCACATTATTTAAGGTTCAAATCACGATTTTCTGACGATGCATACAGAAGAAAGATTCGTACGAGATGATTTTTTGGTTTAATTTTTGTAATTCGGGTACCTACACATCTACCTTTAGACACAACTTGAATCTTATCATTAAACGATTGTGAATACTTACTGTTTTTAACTTCTAAGAAACACACATTATCAGCGCAAACTTCACAACAGAACACCATTTATAAGTATATAAACAAATACAACAAATAATATTAACACTACTGTACGTTTCAAAACGAATTACAACCGTCAGATATTATAAAAAGCAAAACATTCAAGATTGCGAAATAAATTTTGTTTGTCACATGAAATAAATATGGCTTCTAAGAAAATTATCTTGTGCTTATTTGTTGATAAAAAAAACATTACCAAATATAATTGCATCACTGCTTACCGTGATCCCTTTATAAAAGCGGTTAACAAAATTTTGCCGGATAATACTTTGTGGGGCAGCCAATCAATGGCCAGCTACACTCGCAGGAGTTACGCCGCTAATCTATCAATGATCTATACATGTGTGCCGTTCATACACATGAAAATATGCACCAGTGAGCGTAAATTTATCAATGGAAACTAGGCTGATCGTGTTCCTGCCTAGTGAGTACGGAGCGCCACGCCGGCCGGCGCCGTCGAACTGTGAGCCGGAACGTAGATCTACGCTAGCCACAATAGGTTTTTAATTGTGTCTATGTACTCGACATACGAAAGGTTGAGTCACTATAAGTATTACAACAGGAGTTTTAACTTTTTTTAATATTTTGTATTATTTTATTACATAGTTGTCATAAAACTAAACGTTTCGCAAAAAAACCAAACCTTTTTTGCAAACTTTGAGCTTGCATATGTTCTGTTCAAAGTTTATGACGGCTCGGAAGTTAGCTGCGAGTTAGACGTTTGCGCACTATACAGTCGAGACAATGCGTCCTCTGCGCAGCTTTACGTTAAATGTTTCGAGACGCAATAAAGTTTGAACCGTTATACCTGCGCTGATCGCCACTCGCAGCAGACTTCCGAGCCGCCATTTTTTTTTTTTCTTTCGGATGGGAAGTCATCAAATAACCGAAATGGGATCGATGGGGACTTTTCACAATTTCATCATAATGATATCTCTAACGTTCATGTACATTTTCAGCTTCTTGGCAATTTCTGCAAGGGTGTAAGTACCCCTATTTTGATGTTTACAGGGTGTAACAGGACTCTTCACGAAGCCGTCAATCAATCATTATGTACATCAAACTAAGTAACTTTACGCAAAAATTATTGCTGGGAAACGGCTTTTGCTTGCTGGCTGGCTTTTTGGAAACGGCTTTGACCCCCAATATCTCCATAACTAAAAGGTTCCTAGGTATGTATGGTATATGGTCCCAAATGACTACTCAAAAATAGTTATTGATATTTAAGGTGTAAACCGGGACCGCGGTCCCGGTCCCAAAAGCCCCCCGACCCAAAAAAAAAAATGATCGCTATGACGGGGAGAACAAGTGGTTTTCGGCTTCGTTAAGGGTCTTGTTACACCTTTTATTTTGACCGGACTATAAGTACGCGACACGTAATAACTGGTCTAAAAGTATATAAAACCAGAATTCTATTATTATACGTCTATCTAT
Source organism: Eugnorisma glareosa (assembly GCA_947578425.1). NCBI lineage: Eukaryota > Metazoa > Arthropoda > Insecta > Lepidoptera > Noctuidae > Eugnorisma > Eugnorisma glareosa. The sequence goes on from OX387979.1 coordinate 19,129,210, forward strand.
GTATTGGTGTGTGACAGATGACAGAGTATAGGTATCCAAAGATTTTAAAAAGTCGTGATGTATTTGATTGAAAAATCGGCCAAGTGCGAGTTGTACTCACACGCAGGCAGGGTTCCGTAGCACCAAACAATAACATAAAAATATTTTGAAGGCTCATTCATGTGTTGTATTGTTTTACATTCAACAGGAAAACTAAAGGACAATGACCAAAAGTGGTACCAAAAAGTCTCATGCGTCAAGTGCAAAATTTTATAGTAATTATTTTCATATTTTTGTACGACATTACGCGTCGTGGATTTGATTTTGAATAGGGAATTTAATTTAAAGTATAAAAGTATGAATATTGTTTTCCTCCCTTTACATGACGTTCACACAACCGGTCAAAGAGATGTAGAATGCAGTAGAAACTATTTTGATGAATCGGCTAACCAGTCATTCCAATCGTTTATTTTTATAATAAATAACTATAACGTTTGCTTCAAAAACATTTTACGAAATATATGTATAACCTTTGCTTTCTTTTTGTTGAATAACAGTAACGATTAAGTAAACCAGTACACCAAATCGATTTGTTATTGCTAATTGACACAAAATCGATTTTCTTACTAAAGATTTTGATTGATTTTGGTTTAATTTCTGACATTTGATCTGACGTTTACGTACGTCTGTGGTTTTAGAGTTTAGATTAACTGATCCATTCTTCTCCATAGAGATCTACGCTTTCGAATGGGCAACTACAGTACTTTCACAAGTTAGTATGCCTTGTGTCTGTGACTGTAACTTCGCCTTTGTTTTTCTGACTTTCAAAAGTGCTTGCTAAGGTCTAATTCAAATAAATGCTTTGAGTTAACTAATTGTATTGTGAGTTGAGAAGTAGGTTTTTTTTTGTATTTGGTGAACTTATATTTCATTGTGCAAATATGTCGAGTCGCGGGGTCAACCAAATGACGCCGTCAGTTACCCGGCAAAGCCAATGTATCAATTGTTCATTTTCTAGTTGCCTGGTTTTGAGGTTATTTCGATTTTATAAAATTACTCCGAAACTCGGGTTTTGTTTACAAAAATAACATTTGTAGAAGTTAATAATGATAAGTGTAGACTATAAAAAACAAAGTTTAATTTTGATGCAGCATAGTACGGGATTCCATACATCCATGAGCATTGTCCTTTTTGTTTGTCATAGTGTGTTAATGAAAAACAAAGTTATTGCTGCATTTTGATGAAAAAGACCCTTATCTCAAAAACTAAACATCAAATCTTATTCTAACCAATTTTGGTTGAATATTTTTATTTACGTTCTACAATCCTACATTTTTTCAGAATTTTCCTCCTCTTACTTTAGAAATCAGAAGGGGGGACACACATTTTACCACTTTGGAGGTGTCTATCTTTCAAACGATTGACTTTGAGAAAAATGGTTTATAAACCTCAATGTCATTTTAAAAGACCTATCTATAGACACCCCGCACGTGTAGGTTTGATGAAAAAAATATTTTTTAGCCCCCCTTAATCTTTTATTTTTCTTATTTTTGTATAAAAATCGTAAAGCGGTTCACAGAATACATCTATTACCTACTAAGTTTCAACTGTGTAACCCTTACCCTCACTCACCTCACACAGTGACAAGGTGCAGAAGGCTAACACTGGACTACTGCAGGGTGAGCTGTGCACCCTTCCACAGTAGGGCTTTTTTTCGTAAATGCTTTAGCGAAAAGTTGTTATTTAGTGTCTATGATATAAATATGATCCTTCTGTTCTTATTATTGCTATTTGCTGTGCGATATCTATTGCCACAAGACAACAGTCACAAGTCCATGCAGGTAGCAGTCGAAAGAGATAGGAAGGACAGCCGTGTGTGCCCAACTAATAGAAGGAACACATTTTACCACTTTGGAAGTGTCTATCTTTCAAACGATTGACTTTGACTAAAAATGATTTGAGGAACCTCATGACATTTTTAAAGACCTATCTATAGACCTATCTATAGACAGTATAGACACCCCGCACGTATAGGTTTGATGAAAAAAATATTTGTTAGTTTCAGTTTCATGTATGGGGACTATCAATGGGGCGCAGTGGCGAAGGTTCCGTACAACTCGATTCCTATCGGCTTCCCTTTGAAAAATGGCACAGTCAGTATTCTATAGACAATAGAATCACATTAAAGATCTGTACCCCATAATCTTTAATTTTTTTACAAAAATTGTAAAGCCGTTCACAGAACATACCTACTAAGTTTCAACTGTGTAGTCCTAATAATTTCGGAATAAAGTGGCTGTGACATACACGGGCAAACAGACAGACATGACGAAATAATTTATAAGGGTTCCGTTTTTTGCCATTCGACTATGGAACCTTAAAAATGTCTCATAATGATAAGTTTCAATGAGTATAGTTACCTCATGGATCGTGTCACGATGATACTGCAAAAATGTAGACAAAAAACTCGTGTTACGTCACTGTTTTACATAAATAAGCATGCGAGTACACCAGGTGGTATTAAAAAGAAACTGACAAGTCCGAATTTGTATTTTAAAACTACGGCACTAATAAAGTTGTCAATAATAATCTACCAACAAATGTAACACTGAGCTTACATTAAACTTTGTAAATACATTTAGCCTCGAGCGTGGTAATGGTTATCTCACATACAAGTCTGCCCAGACCCGGCCGGCCTGCTTGTAAACATGGGCATCCTCAAACAAAAGTTTTAGATCATATCGATGAAAAATGTCACAATACGCCTTGCCTAATAGTTACAACTGGGTTGTGATTAGGTGCGCCTCGTAAGGCACGGGGGGACACTGTTGTCCCACACACAGAACCCACGTAGAAAGCAATGAAAATTTTCATGAATCTACATTATGTATAGTTTCCACACAGGCTGATCAGCTGATGGTAACATACTGGGTAACTAGAATACCTTTGTAATTCAAGCTTGGTACCTGCTGGTATCAGATGTTCCGTGGAGCCGATTATGTAAGGAGGATGAGGAGAACAGGCCATGCTCAGCTAATGAGTCAGTAGTTGTAGCAGGTGAGGTGCTAGTAACGTGTTGTCCTGCTGCAGGCCCATCCGCGGCATGTCGGCGGTGGTGATGGGCGCGGGCCCGGCGCACGCCTGCTTCTTCGCCACCTACGAGTACTGCAAGCACTCGCTGTCACAGCTCACGCGGCACCGGCACGATCACATCACGCACGGTGAGCTCCACGTCTCCTGTCTCTGTTGTAACGTTGTCGTGTGATGTCGCGCTAACGCCCTGTGCCGACTGTTGCAGGGTTGTCGGGCTGCATCGCGTCGCTCATACACGACGCGGTCTCCAATCCAGCTGAGGGTGAGTACGGCCGCCCTTCTCTACTTTATTTTTAAAGTTTAAGTCAGTCAAACACGAAACACCTGACTGTCGGTGTCCTACTTACAGAGTCATGTCACTTGGCGTAGTATGTAACCAATGGTCCGCTTTTCACCCTTCGGCCCAGTTCAGTAACATTGACAGTCCGTCGAAATATTTGCGCAGGTTTACAGTATTTTTTGGAATAAACTTGTAAAGGAATTGCAATTATTATGCACCTTAATATTGGTTATAAGCTTAATAACTACGTTTTTTTTTTTAAAGTTCATAAAACTCGCTCTTGTTGCATAAATCTGGCGTTGAAAAGAGGTCTCCCGCGCCCAACGCGAGTACGAGTTCTGTTTCCGCACTCCTTCTGAGGCAATAGAAGCTAAATCGCCAAGTCAATCGAGCCAATAAATACCTTTATATATTATCCTTGTATTCAAAGTTGACTCGTTACTTTTTGTAAAAAGTCTTATTTTCTTAATCTGATTACGATAATATTGTCAAATTTCTGGGGTTTTGCTCTAAAAAATACGTAGTTTTTGTCAACCGATTTGTGTTATTATTCGATTTTATCGAAAGGCCGCTGTTGAAGGACACGACAAAATAAAAAATAAAATACATTAAAATGACCGTAAACTGAAAATGATTAGTACTTATACCAAAACATCCATAAAGTTACAGTATATATATATATATTATACAAAAACGTTTGCCAAATTTCCTCACCCTGATCGCATCCCCCCCCCGACCCTTGCCAGAGCCAGCCCGCGATGCTGAGCCGGTAGTTTTAAACCAGCCCCTAAATAACTTTGATCAGATCCAGCCTGTCCCTTTGTTGTCCTCCCCAGCAACGCCCTAAGGCGAGGCTTGTACCCCACAATGGGTACCCTTAGCGAGTGGTCGCTTAGTTTGTAAGTATATTTTAAGCCCCTGGCTGGAGGCCTTAGATTCATTTAAGGCATCCACAGGATTTGCCCGGTTAAGCAGTAGAGAGGCTAAACGGCGAGATCAAAAAAAAAAAAAAAAATCCTCAGTGACCGCCTACCGGTCGAGGTAGAAGGACGTCGGAATATCGTCAATTGTTTTTCACTTCTTACTCGCACAATCATGCCCTCATGTTATGTCATGCAGGCTGCTCAACTTAATTATTTTAACCGACTACAAAGAAAAGAAGGGTTATGTTTTTATCTATATAATTTTTTTTTACGCATGTGCGGAAAACCCTAACGCGAAACGATACTTGCGGGAAATAAGATTCCTTACGATGAATCGAAACCAAAATCAAAGATGGCGGCTGCGAATAGTTGCGAATTGTTCGTCATGGGTGTTAACTCCCATGGTAATTGTGGGCGCTCTAAACGAATATGGGGTCAAAATTAAAATCAAAGATAGCGGATACGAAAATTAACGAATTTTCTATCATGGGTGTCATTTTCATAGTATCGAGGGCGTTCTAAACTAATAACGGGTCAAAATCAAAGATGGCGGCTGCAAAAAGTAGCGAATTTTTCGTCATGGGTGGTCCATGGTAATCGAGGGCGTTCTAAACGAATATCGGGTCAAAATCAAAGATGGCGGCTGCGAAAAATAGCGAATATTTCGTCATGGGTGTCACGTCCATGGTAATCGAGGGCGCTCTAAGCGAGTTAAATCAAGTTCAAGTAATATCAAGCGTGTCCATTCGCACAAGTGTCCGTTCGCGCAAAAGTCCATTCGCAACAGGTGTCCTTTCGCGCTAATGTGCTTGCGCGCAAATGTGCTAGATATTAAAAAAGAAATCTTTAGCATTTTTACAATTTTGCAGTGGCAAGGCGACAAGTTCCATTATCGATCATGAATTTCAATAATAACTATCCGATTTTTTTTTTATAACGTCATTGTATGGTAGTTCCTGGAGACAAGAATAAATATAAGGGTCGAATTCATAACCTTCCTTTTTTAAGTCGGTTAATGGGCAGGTGAGCAACTTTAGCATCATCTCAAATAATTTAAGTACGACTAGGTGTCAAACGGGGAGGCCCGGCACACACGATTTGTTTTAGCTGTGAATTTCTAAAACTTGCACAAGCGGACTACAGCCTTAAGCTTGTGAAGTTGTGGATGACTCAGTGTGTTGTTGTCGCACTAAGCTTGCTTCAGTACTTGATACTTGATGTGTCCAATACTTGACAAATGCAACAATGCTCGCACTCTACCACTGTTCCAAGAGGACTTAAGAAAACATGGCGTCATGCAGGATGCGGTGAAGAGCGCGTTCGCACTTAGCGCTGATAACATTCATTATATTCCGCGAACTTAACTAATTGTACAACAATAATAGGATACACTACACTTATCAATTGTCTCTATTTTTATACATCAAGGCCAAGTGATACTCGTAGGTAATAATTGATTGCAATCTTAGATTCCTGAGGTATAGGCCATTGTGATAGGAGTGTCTAGCTGCGGGTTACAGCTCACCTTCAGCTGCAGGGAAGCCAGTCGTGTCCAGCGTGCCAACACTCCGCCGCGCCGTGCCGCCCCAACCCCCTCGCGGAGATAACGCAGGAGCGACGGAGTTCAATGATTCTACTATGAACACGAAGCAGTCGTTATGCAAATAGGCGGCGTTATCAATTTACCACAATAGTCTGGCGACACTATCGCTGCCCTAAAACATGGTTTTATTAGCCACTTGTTACCAACACGTCATTACCACTAAATTAATATTTATTCTATTTTGCTATGAAGATAGAATACAATAATATTTATTTCTGAGTATATGATAAATGCGAAACGCCATAACCAAAATTGGTCCTTTGGCCAATTTGGTGGCCTTTTTATTTTTTGCGGCCACTAATGAAACCATATACATTTAGGAGACAATAGCATAACAAACAGAAGTTTGTATGGCTGTAAAGCTCGGTACTCACTTTATACAGGGTGATTTTTACGTTAACTCATCAGAGCTATAAACGAAACCAAAGAAGAGCAAAGTGGTCAAAGGAATTATGATCTTAATTTTGGAAAAGAATAATCCCATCAAAAACATAACATGTACAAAAATGCAAGTCTCGCAAAGCAATTCTTCTACCGTAAAAGTTGTGAGATGTAACAGCAATAGAATCCCCACAAAACAAAATTTACTTTGGACCGCTAAGCACAGAATAATAAGTAGAAGCGCTAAGCGCTATTTCCAATTAAGAGTTAGGACTATTTAAAATGGTAGATTATTCTTAAACGATTATTTTGCCGTGCGAGGAAAAATTGTAAATAAAACAAATGTCTATGAAATATTCGAGGAAATAAAAAAAGGTTGAGTTGATTTCATTTGTTGTCTAAGTAACGAACAATTATATGAACTGTAAAAGTAACTTTGTAATCGCATATCTGTCTATCTAATCTAAATATATAAAAGCGAAAGGTCACTCACTCTATTCTATTTTTTCTTATGGCAAACAAAGCCGATGTCGACCATTCTGCCAATGTCGAAAGTGAATTGGAAAAGCAAGTGTGTATCCAAAAAAAAAAAGGAAATATTAAAAATCTTGGACGATACATTGAAATTAATGTAGATCTTGTGGGGTTAGTATTGGACTGACAAAAAAAGGTCACTCACTCATCTATCACGAAATATCGAAAACCGCTGGACGTCAAAAGATGTAATTTGGCAGGGAGGTACTTTATAGTTAGTCGACGTCCGCTAAGAACGGATTTTGCGACAGGGCCGGATTAAGAAGGTCTAAGGGCTCATTAGCATAGACATTAGCTAAGAAAGATATTTTGTGACAGCCTGGACTCAGGGCTCTCGCAACTATATATGAAATCCTTGGCTTTTTGTACCTGAAAATTTACCTGAGAATATAGTTAAGACATGTCAAGTAAGAACAGATTTTATGACATGGCCGTTTTAAGGGAATATAATCACTTTCGCAAACCTATGTGTTCAACACACATCAACAAACAGAAAATATAACTAAATTAAATTCAATGTTCTTTTTTTTGTTTTCTGTCACTTTGTATGATGCACGTCATGTCCCTGCGACAAATAAATATTTTTTCTTTCTATTTACGTAGGTAAGTAGTTTTATCAAGTTATTGCTCGAATATTTTTTTTTGTATTTTGCCCTGGATACGTCCGTGACGCTTTTCCGTGGTAAAAATATCTTATAGTACATATGTTGAACCTGGTATTCATATCACCATATTCCAGATAATGTTTTACATATGTTTGTTTATCTCACATTCACCATCGTTTTCTGTAAAACTATACATTGAATTTTCGAAAGCCCCTTTATAAAATCTTTATTATTACCACTCTATCATAATCACAAATCCCACCTTTTTAAATATGGCTAGAAAAGAATGAAATGAGTGACGTCTCAGATTTAATTCGAAATGACTTGCCATTTCAACTTTTACAATGACGATCAACACAGATGCCAAGAACAGATGCCACTTTAATGGTTTAGCCATTAAAGTGACAGGCATTCAATTGTGCACTCCATGCTTCTCACACGGACAATTATGTGTTTGTTGTTCAGTGCCCAAAACTTGCATGTGCTTGCGGATAATAATAAGTCATTTAATGTTGTATACAGAACGGCATTAGAATACATCGCGCATAACAATGCGTTTGATGGTTGACTTTGAAAAAAAATGTTGTATAGCCTCAAAAAACGGGTTTTAAAGCCATAATTATCGTCACTCAACGCCATTTAATTTTGTTTCGGACCTCTGCCGCCAAGAACTACAGCAGCCAAAAGGAGTGGACGCCTTTTGTAGTCATCACCCACATGATCACATTTGGTCAGGCCGTCAGTTCTCATACATAACATAACATTACATCACGTGTTTAATCCCCGAAGGTTGGGTAGACGCAGGCGAGATGTGTGTACACGATTAGGTGCACCTAATCGTGTACACACATTTCGCCAGTTATTGTTGTCCCATGTAATAGGGGCCGAGCCTATTGCCATCAACCGGGCACGATTCCGTGGCTGCTACTGAGAAATTCCTGATGGAATAACCCAATAACACTATTATTTATAGTATTTTTTCAATCGCATACATTGTTTAATGTTAAGAATCGCCAAAATTGCCTCACGTATTTAATGGACGCCGCCTAACACAAGTACCTACATGCTTAAAAGGCGATCTCCAAAGCCCTACCTGGGAATCGATCCCAGGACCGCATGCGTAGTCGTCATGCTTGCGACCACTCGACCAACGAGGCAGTCTCACACATCACACAACATGTTCACGCGAACGAAGTCGCGGGCAAAAGCTAGTTATTTATAAAGGATTACAACGTTACATGCACTTTTAATATCTATGAAACTGGACTGAAATAAAATATGTTTTATTTTTTCCTTGTTTAAAAGGCTAAACACTAATAGTGTTCAAAACTTGAAGCTTGTGGGTCTGCTACAAGTACCTTAGAATTATGATGATCGGTGCGTGAGTCAGTGACAATATGAAGGAACTTTGACTAGCAATAGTTCTACTGGTTCAAATTGAATGTAATTCAGGAATACACCTAGTTATAATATTCCGTCTTAGTTACTGAAAATTCACATTTCTACATTACATTATCCACAACGAAGTTACGGTGGGGGGGGGATCGGAATTGTCCTGAATGACGATGAGAAAAGTATGGTACGGCTGTGCCTTTTTTTGCTAGAGTTACTCAAATTCAGGCTTCTAGCTTTATCCACAACGAAGTTACAGAGGGGGTCGGAATTGTCCTGAATGACTTCGAGAAAAGGATGGTACGGCTGTGCATTTTTTTTTTGCTACACTTGGCGACAGATACAGCAGTATAAATTTTTTGAAAACACTTTGTCCTGAGCCAGGAATTGAACCTGTTATTTTTACAAAAACACGCTATGTATTATGCATATTAAAGAGGATAACTCTTAAACAGTACAGAAACAAATGTTATAAAAATGAACATGCGACCACCGCGCGAGTTTCCACTACCAAATGTTAAAAGAATCGTTTAAAATTGGACACGTTTCACGAAAGGTAGATGCTGGTCGAATACATAACGTTCTCTGTTTTAAAAGTCGGTTAAAAATACAATAGTTATTCGCTGCTGGGTTTCCCCCGGAGGCGGTGCTAGTGCGCGGTGCCATGTCGAAGTCTCTGTACGAGTAGCCGTGAACCTGTCGCCCACCCCGGCCACTGAGAGAACAATCTGTATCGAATCGGTACATAGCACGTCATGCGTTCATATGTCGCCTGAATGTGCTCAACGAGAGCAGATACCTAACATAAAGCTTCTCCGTAACGTGTCGATGGAGAAAATAATAAAATTATTGGCGTCAAATTCAGCTGATAACATGAATATTAATTGTTGCTTGTAAAGTACTGTACTTGACGTACATGTAAACAAGTAATTCAGGTAATCTACATCAAGAGCTCTTGAATATATTGTAAATACAGTACACATGTAATTAAACAGTCTCCTTAACCGGTTCATTTACCAGTATGAATAATTATACAATCAGCAGGTACCTAACTACCTACCCAAGTGGCGACAGCCTTTATGTATGGTGACACTATGCTTAGCGGAATATTACTCGCAGCTGAGCGATTTCAGTCATTTATCCTATTATAGACGATCATTGATTCCCTGGCGCACGTTCCCTCTACGATACTAGAAGCGGACATGAGCACGTATGAGGACACGCTGCACATGTAAATATTGACAGTAAGCTTGACGAGACGAAGGTGTGCGGACTTCCCGCCAGAGCACGCGCGTCAACAAGTGTTGCAGCTACTCGCGGGTAACACCACACCGCTAGCTAAGAACCACCCTGCTGCGTCTCCAGCGCACACCCGTGCTGCACGCACATCGCTGCTAGTGTTCTGATCAAGGGCGATGACTATGACGGAGTTACGAAGCTCATGGACAACCAGGTTTGGCAGACGGCGAAACAGAAATACCAGACATGGTACACGCACATAAAACACTTGTTTGCTGTATGTATAACTGAAGCTTTGTCTTTCCTATAGATCAGGAATCGAATATGAGTTACTTTGGGAAAGTTGTTTAAAATGACGGGTAGACTCACCTTCTTGAAGGATATAGGTAACTAAATCGCCACCCAACGCGCCACCAACGCGATGTGTACATCGCGTTGGTGCGTGTTTACGAACGCGACTTACCTGATCAAGCTGCCATCACAAAGCGCTATAACTAAATCGCCACCCTGTACACAACGCGTTTGTGCGTGTTTACGAACGCGACTTACCTGATCAAGCTGCCATCACAAAGTGCTATAACTAAATCGCCACCCTGTACACAACGCGTTGGTGCGTGTTTACGAACGCGACTTATTTGATCAAGCTGCTATCACAAAGCGCTATAACTAAATCGCCACCCTGTACACAACGCGTTTGTGCGTGTTTACGAACGCGACTTACCTGATCAAGCTGCCATCACAAAGTGCTATAACTAAATCGCCACCCTGTACACAACGCGTTGGTGCGTGTTTACGAACGCGACTTATTTGATCAAGCTGCTATCACAAAGCGCTATAACTAAATCGCCACCCTGTACATAACACGTTGGTGCGTGTTTACGAACGCGACTTACCTGATCAAGCTGCCATCACAAAGCGCTATAACTAAATCGCCACCCTGTACATAACGCGTTGGTGCGTGTTTACGAACGCGACTTATTTGATCAAGCTGCCATCACAAAGCGCTATAACTAAATCGCCACCCTGTACATAACGCGTTGGTGCGTGTTTACGAACGCGACGTACTTGATCAAGCTTCTATCATAAAGTGCTATAACTCGGTACATGTAACGTGTATCTCGAACTTATTTACTCGAGACGTCAGCAAAGTATTTATGAAATGAAAAGTAGCTAATGTAGATAATTCAGTTATTGTGTCCACAGCCACTAGACAGGAGTACGTGGCAACGTGGAGGCTAGGATATATTATCTCATATAGGAAAGACTTTGTCGGGTACCCTGCAGGACACGGTGATTTGTTCACCACGGATCGCATATTACTTGTTGCCGCGTTTGTTCAATCAATCCGGCCGTCCTTCGACTCAATACTTTCTGCATGTCACGTTCATGAGACTTATTTGTGCGAAGCCTGCCATTTGCACAGCTGCCGATATTTCCGTATTTGTTAATTAATTAGTTAGTTATGTCGGTCGCCTAGCAGTCGTATGTGTGTGCAGGTGCTACTGTCTCTGCCACAATGCTAGAACCGTCGTGATGTAACCTTCATTTTAATTAGCATGAGCACCGTGGAAGAAGTCCGTATTTCCTACTCGAACTCGTCGAGCTGGCAGATTGGAAGTAGATCTTGTCTACCATTAAAATAGGTTTTAAATAAATTAATGATAATAAAAGAGCGCATTGTTTTCCTGTTAGCGCGTTTCTCGGAAGTGGCGCGATGTTCGTTGCACTCGCTGTTCCCCGCTCACTCGGGCATTAAGCCGTAATAGCCATGAATGAGTGGCCCACTAACTCAATTGTCGACGGTCACGAGCAACACACTGTATTCGGAGAACATCATTCAGAGTGAGCATATGATCACTAGCTACCTCGTCCGCGACATTGAAGCGCCGGTATAACTTACTTACGGTATGCCTCTGTGCTTTGCTTTTTAACCGACTTCAAAAAGGAGGAGGTTCTTAATTCGTCGGAACCTTTTATTTTTATGTATGTTCCCCGATTACTCGAAGATGGCTGAACCGATTTGGATTATTATTTTTTAGTATGAAAGGGTATATTAATTCAGGATCTGATAATGGGATCTTGGAGAAATAGAGAGGACTCTTCAAATTTGATAGGCACACTTGAAGCGATTTGGGTAGTTTATGGAAGACTACTTTCTCGGAGTGGTCCGATTTCAATTTGGTGAACATCTGATGAAGAACTTCGGAGATAGGCAACGGAACTCCTCAATAAGTGATAGCAAATGGACTGAGATTGCTGAAATCTCATGTTTGTGAAAAATAAAAAAACTTTTTTGCAAAGAATTAAACCGACTTCAAAAACACAAAAAAAGCAAAAAATAACTTTAGCTTCAGAAGTCGGTGACAAAAATACAAAATCAAACTAGCAAAAGTCACCGACTTCTGAAGCTAAAGTAATTTTTTACTTTTTTTGTGTTTTTGAAGTCGGTTTAATTTTGTAATTAAAGTCTTCTGCTGCTCCGAGTGAGTTTTTCGGGGGTTGGGGGTGTAGGGCTTCTGATAGATCTTATATCGCATACGTTGAATCTGCGGAATATCCTCTTATTAGTCATAACATGGCGCGAGGTCAGTCCTATTCTAATTTGAAATGCATTGTCTTACCGTCAGACAGCTATTTATCCTCCAAACTATTCTTCGGAAACAAACCCAACTTACGTTTGATCCTAAATTCTGTTCTATACGCCGCTCGAATAGGGTTTGTAACACTGTAGCTGCAAGTCTTCATTACAAAAAACATAATTTCAAAAATTTACAACAAATTAAAAAAAAAGCTTACTCATCTACCCACTAACCAAGACCAAATGCAAAATGAAACTTGACTCTTGGATAAAATCACAAAATTATGATGAAACAGAAAAATTCGTGGAAGTGTAAACGAGGCTCGCACAGGCGGCCCGCGCTGACGTCATCATCATCAATTTCACAACCGACTCGCGGTGCAACAAGTACGCTCAGCTACAAAATTCAACTACCACTGTCAGTTCTACAGACTAACTAAATTGACTTAAAATCTATTCATACATTTCTTTTCAGTATTCTTTTCCCAAATCAAATCAAATAAATTTATTCGTAAATGTCGGTTTCATTGCAATAGGATGTTATGTTAAGATGTTCAGTTCGCTACATTTTACTCGAGAGCATACAAATAATAATAAAATTCGTCGTGTCGAAATCACAGACACATATTTACAATTAAATAACTCAATTACTTACATACTAACACACAATTATTTACGCACTAACAAACAATTACCAATGTCAATATAATAATACACTAAATATGAGAACAAGAACTTATGACATTGTCACATAAAATATACTTAAATCTATATTGAAAATAAAATTATTAAATTTAATGTCATAATATAATATATATATATATACATGTCAGTGGTGTCCTCCTTAAACTCAGCTGTGGAGTAATAACATTTATGAATTAAAGATTGTTTCAATTTCTTTTTAAACATATTATTATTAAGGTTTTTTATATGTCGTGGAATTTTATTGAAAATCACTGGAGCCATTCGATAAATGCTTTTACGTAGGAGGGCTGTTCTACTGCGATCAACACAAAGCATGTCCGAATCCCATTTCCTTAACCGTGGATCAGCTGGGGTGGGTCTTATTTTGAAAAGCTGTGGATTTCTCTTAACAAACACTGCGACCTCAAAGATGTATAAAGACGGCAATGTTAGAAGCGTCAAGGATTCAAAATATGGTTTACAACTGTCCCTTGAGTGTAAATTACATATAGCGCGGACGCATTTTTTTGTGCGATGAAAACGTAATGATTGTGAGTCGAGTTACCCCAGAAAACGACTCCGTATCTTAGAGTTGATCCTACGTAACTATGGTAGGCAAGAAGCACGGCGTCACGGTTTACTACTTTAGATAGCTTATGAAGAGCAAAAGCAAAACTGTTAAAAACTTAACAGTTTTGCTTTTTCTTCACCATGCGGTTTCCACGTAAGTTGACTGTCTATTACTAACCCTAAAAGCTTTGTCATATCCGTTTTGGTAACTGAATGTCCATTGTGACTAATATTAATCGGTAGTTGTTGTCGTTGTCAATGACTAAAATGCATTATACACGTCTTTTCTAAATATTTTTTAAAATTATTCGACTCTAACCAATCTATAGTTTCCTATAGCGTGTCATTGATATCTTGTTCATAATTGTAGTACTCATCTTTTTTATCATTATTGTACAATCATCAGCAAATAATACTGTTGGGTGATTGATACTTTTTGTAAGATCATTTACGTACACCAGAAATAGTGGGGGACCCAATACACTGCCCTGAGGTACACCGTACTTCACCATTCTAGTTTTGACCGATATTTGATTTCACGCTTGGTTTTAATATTTATATTTGTTATTTCTGTGTATTGCTGCCGGTTGCTTAAATATAATCTTTCATGTGAGAGTTTGAATGACGGCACGATTGGCGCAGTGGCTGAATGCGTGGCTGTTGCGCTGCGTGTCGCGGGTTCGATCCCCGCTCGGAACAAATATTTGTATGACCTACAGTTAGTTGTTCCAAGTCTGGCAGTTTGTGTGTGAGTTTAAATATTTGTAAAAGCACCCACGATTCAGGAAAAATCCTAATGACTGTATGGAAAAGTAAAAAAAATAATTAAAGTTTTATATCTGTTCAGAGTGTCAGATGAATTAGGTAGCACGCTTGGAATGACAACTCCTTTCTAATTGACAATTTAGCAATATCCATTGTATTCTTCTTCGCGTTTAGACGAAATACTCTTCCGGATGTGTGTAGTGAGTGTGCGTGTTGTGGTTGCAGTGGTGAAGCAGCGCATGCAGATGCTGCACTCGCCGTACCGCGGCGTGTGGGAGTGCGCGCGCGGCGTGTACCGTGCGGAGGGCGCGCGCGCCTTCTACCGCTCCTACGGCACGCAGATCGCCATGAACGTGCCCTTCCAGGTAAACTCTCGACTTGCCCAGCAACATGACTGTCTGCATACTAGATGTATATGTACACATTATGTATCTCACTGTTCTGCCTACTTTAGGCACAGTTGCTGTTTTTTTCGAGTAAATTCGACGCAGTCTGTTTTTGTTGAGATCCTTTTGCCTGCGGAATGACAGCCCATATCAGGATGGTTTTTAGAGCCCTTTCACACTAGCGTTTATCCAGCGTAGGCGTTCGATGAACGTATGCGCAGCGCAGACGCCGCGACGCACGCGTCTCTGCTGGAGAGTGATGCGCCGCGGTAGCGTCGCGGTCGTAGTTCTTCACAATAGAAATCTGCTGTTATTGTTACACCGGCTCTCAAACAGCGATAGTGAACTACACCATGAAGTGACCACCAACCAGTTACCATAACATTGTATGGATGAGCTTCGCGTTAGGGCATTGTTCCGCTATTTGACCTGCGTTCAGCCATTGCGTACTTCGCTTGCGATTATCTTTAAGAATCCACATTTCATCCCACGACACAATAGGGAATATGCATGTAACTTTTTTTTCACTTATATCATTCATATGCAGTACTATCAACCCAGGAAAATAATTAAAAGTTAATTTCAACTACTGCTTGTCGCACAAAACAAAAATTAAACTCCTGCAATTTTCTACGACAGTTCAAACATCCATGACTATCGCGGCCATTCATGTCAGGACTTTGATGTCACTTACCTCTATCTGCCTTGTTTAAATCTAAATTTTTGCCCTTAGTAGATTAGTTTTACTAAAATGTAAGTGCTTTATTAAAGCGAAAATTGCAATAACAATATTATAGTCAAATCTGAGTGAAACTTTAAGTACTTTTCAATTAAAAGTGTTTCTTCGACACATGGATTTTGACGTCACTACCCGAATCGATGCGTTTTGTGTTTGCGTTCCGTTTCACCAAAAACACGCTAAATAAAATATTAAATTGTAAAATAAGTGTTGTATTAGAGAATTAAACAAGTGTAACACAATGTTTTTCTGTCCAATACAAGGCATTTTAAAGAAATTAAAAAAGTTTTGTATTTCTTGCATAATTATACCCTATTCTGTCCAAAATCCCTTTATTTCTATACCTATTCATCAAAGCAAGAGGTTCAGTCTCATCATGGTTCATGCCCATCGGATTCATGAGGCACCCATTTCTCGATTTTATTATTTTACCAATTTGGTGCAAATTAGTTGATATTATGGTTAAAGTAATGTCAAACCATGACACTCATTCCTTGCTTGTTTGATAAGGATCAGCTTCCACCATTACTTTTAATTAATCGTTATTTTTAGTGCCTGGTCTTACTCGTGACGACAACAAGAGCGATTAAACCAAAAATGCTCCGTGCGTTCGTTAGTCGTATCCTCTCCAAGCGCAGCATTTATATTGCCGCTGCTGCGCTAGAACCACTAGTCAAAACTCGTATTCTAAAATTAGTCTAATTTTTGTGGTTTCCATGTTTAGCTCAAATACTGAATATAGAAACAATTGAAAAAGAAAGAAGAAATTTTTTAAAAGGACATGTTTCATTTTCGGCCATACAGTACAGTTATCGAAGACTGTTTAACACTTTATTCAGGCGGCCGAAGAAGCGCTCCATGATTGTTTAATGTCGGCAGCATTGATGCCTAATGCTTTCGACATACACAAATACTTGTAGGTCTCGGTTGAAGAGAGGGATCTAAGGAATATGGAAGCCAAGAGTTGACATTCCACGGATTCCATAATCTCCCCTCGCTTTACATGCATGTCCGCACATTTGTCCACACCAAATTCCATTCTGATGGCGCTACTAAAAGTTTCAGTCACTTTTAGTAGCTGCATCAGTTGCAAATTGCAGATTTACAAATCAGATAATATACTAAGGTATTATTAGATAATCACTTATTATTTAAGTAAAAAATTTAAACTTTACTTACAACACTAACTTGTACTTCAATAACAAACAATTGAGCAAACAAATTCAATGGTGGCGATGGCTTTGCATGGTTATTCAAGCAGAAAATTTAAACTTTATTTAACAGTATAACATGTACTGTTCGGGGTTGGGGTGAGATAAACTAAGATTAAAGATTATAAAGATATATATTTCAGTAATACGGATGGGATAACGATTAAAACTAATGAGATGAGATTGAGTCGCGCCCGATATGCTGTCCGAGACGTACTGACTGTTTTACTTAGCTAATACATACATAAAATGTTCAAGGCGTAGAGCGCGGTGTCGCAATTATGCTGACATGTTTATTATTGTTCGGTGATTGACCCGAAAATGCTCCCGAGGGAGAAAAGATGAGGTTAGTAAGGAGGTATAGTTAAATGGGTAATGAAATTAATATTAACAAGGTGAATACAATGTTCAACTAATACTAAAATAGTTATGAAGGGTTAGTTATGTTAAAAGATGGGATGAAAGTAGCATTACAAATTAAACAGAATCGCTACAATGTAAATCAGGAAAAGAAAACACGCGAAAGATCGGTGAAGAACCTCTATCTTCCTTTTTTTGTAAGCACTCACTAGATAGCGCTAGTCGCTTAGGATCACTTTTCACTGATTTACTACTAGATTGCCCGTTTTCCCTAATTTCACTACACTTAATCACAACACTTTCTGTAACGGTGTGTGGAGGTGGCAACGCAGTTGCCGCCGATGCTGTCGTCGACCGCTCTGCTGTAGAAGTGGCACGATTTCCATTACGATGCCTTTGCCACCAAAGTTTAAAACAGTAAGCTGCCACCAGTAGCAAGATTCCCGATATGATGAGATATATTGCAGTATACTGGTGGATGTCGTGGTAGGAGATATTGGTGCTTAAAGGTTCACTCTGCTTCATGATCTCAAGACTTCTCTTAATAGCTTCAAATTGCCCGAGGTTCTCCGAGTTATTGGGATTAAGCTCATATGAGATTTCTGGCATAGTAATATTTATTATGTGATTGATTGGTGATATTTCTGGCGAGATAATCTTTGTCGTCGTGCTAATTTTACTAGACAATCTGTTGTTTGAATACACTATAAAATCTTCTGTTTTACTAAACAGCCTTCCCCAACACGCAACAGACCAGCACCTGATAACCTAACTGCCTTAACTTGATTGTCACACAGAAGGTTGACGTTACATTAATTGCAGCATAAATAATAATATTTGTTTTCTGATGTTAACTCTCTCCAGTCATTCTTGTACGAGGTAGTTTTAGTTTTACAAGTTCTTGTGCCTGGGATCGTCTCACAAAGGCTATGATCATCTTATGTGGTGAATCGGCCGTCTGATATGACACAGAATAGTCACAGGGTTTTGTAATACGCATGACTGCAGGTCCGTGTCTGTGATAGTTAAAAACGAATCCTTTCTCATGTTGATGGCTGCTAATTCAGAGATAGTTTCGACCTTCATCATCATGTTATCTTTCACAATGCGTGGAACCGGGATAAGGTTGAATACCTCGTAAAGATCCCTTTCAATCAGGGGTATTTTTATTTCTATAATTAGGAATTTGCCAGAGTTTTTGGCTCTTACTTTGAGCAAGCCATAAAGATCTTTAAGATTAAAGTTGTCGACAGGAACTACCAAATCTCCAGATATTTGTGCTGATATTATGCTTAGCTCTGATCTGAGCTGCTTCGGAGATATCAAATGAAAATCTAATTTTCCACTATAAATATCAGTAACTGTATCTCAAATTGAGTCCTGGATTCGTCGAAGGGTATACATCAAGTTGTTGGCAGTGAAAGCCGAAGTTATGAAGTCTGTGATGAGAGTTATGTTTTGTAATTGTTGAGAGAGATTTTTATAAGAATCTTGGAGATAGTTAAGCTTTTGATTTAACATTTTGTGGTGTTTGTTAATAGTATTCTCCATCCTTTTCATCAGATTAAATTCAGCTTCTACGACCGACGTTTGGTTTTTCCAGAGGTTGTATAAATGGTTTTCATTATGCTTTAACAGGTCAATATCCTTCTCATATTTTTCTGCAAATCGTTGGTCCAATACTCCGAACAAACTATTTGCAACGTAGCCTACTCCGTCTAGCAAGCCGCGTCGCCGACGTTTCTTATTAGTCATATACGAGTCATTTATCATGATAATATTATCGTAATGTTTCATTTCTTCGAACTCGTGCTCGAGTTGTAACATGACGCCGTCGCAAGGTGTTTGTGTTCTAATCGTAGAGCACAAGGTTTCAAGATACTTGATATACTTTAATAATGCCGCCGTTCCTTCTTGATATGGATTTGTGTCATAATAGACTATTAAATGCCAATCATCTCTAATTAAATGCATATTGGATATTTTGTCGAAGTAGACACTATTGTTTGTCAGCAGGGTGGAGTTGTAGGATGCTTGAGCGGTATTTATTAGTGCCAGCAAAAATAATGTCAAAGATAAAACCATAGCAGAGAATGAGATGGGGCGTTTTTTCTTCAATAATTCAATAAATTGTAATTGTTGTTGTAATTGTTTTTTTTTTCAATAAATTGCCAGTGGCGCTGACCTTTGGAGTACTTGGATCTTGACCATTTTTATTTGTTGGCAGTAGGGACAGTTTGACAATTGGGCGTTTGAAGAGCCCGTTTTAGGTTTTAAGTGTGACGACCCTCACGTGTCCGTCACTTCCAGGATGCAGCGCTACAACGCGACCTAGGCTCCATTTTCCTGGTGGAAGATTGTCGTCCTTTATAATAACGATGTCGTTAAGATTGAGATCTTTTTGATGCTGTCGCCATTTGGACCTCGTAGAAAGCTGCGAGAGGTAGTCAGTCTTCCACTTATCCCATATATCTTGATAGATTGTTTGCGTCAAGTGCCACCGTGTTCGGAGATCATGCTCTGTTTCGAAAATCGTAAGGTTGGGGCCGCTTGCTAAAAAGTGAAGCGGGGTCAAAATGTCCAGATCCTCAGGATCTTCTGTCAGAGGACACAGTGGTCTGGAGTTCAAACAAGCCTCGAGTTGAGATAGTAGGGTAATATATTCCTCGTAGGTTAATTTTTGTTCTCCCACGACACGTTTCAAATGATGTTTTAGGCTCTTCACTGCAGCTTCCCAGAGTCCGCCAGCAGATGGCCATGATGGGGCGTTAAAGTGCCACTCAATATTCATTTCAGAGATTGTCGAGGTTACTTCTTGGTCAGACAAGATGTAGGAGATTTTGTCGAGCTCTTGTTTTAAAATTTTGTTGGCTCCTATGAAGTTCGTTCCCTGATCACTATAGATGTGCCCAGGAACTCCTCTTCTAGCTGACATTCGTCGAAGCGCGGCAATAAATGCTGACGCTGTTTGACCTGAGACGATTTCTAAATGTATGGCTTTAGTTACCATACAAACAAAAACTGCGACATATCCTTTACAGGTTTTAATGCCACCACCTTTGTTTGCCTTAATGAGGATGTGTCCGGTGTAATCTATTCCAGTATGGTAAAAAGGTCGGTTAGGAATCAATCGTGCTGGAGGTAAGTCACCCATGATTTGATGTTGTGGTATGGGATTATTTCTTTTACATTTGACACACATTCTTAATCGTTTCTTAGTGACTCTGTTTCCTCCAAGAATCCAGTATTTGTGTCTTATAAATCCAGTAGTCACTTTTACTCCACCGTGAAATACAAGTCCGTGGGATTCATCTATAATAAGGTCTGCCAATTTCGACTGATTCGGGATTATGATGGGATGCTTCATTTCGGGATCAAGGATCGAATGTTTAAGTCTGCCACCGACACGGAGCATTTGATTAGTGTCTAGTATAGGACTGAGATTAAGAATCTGGCTTTTCTTATTTAGTGGTTCATTATTTTTCAACCGCGATATTTCTTCGTCGAAATATTCGTTTTGGACGTGCTTAATTAACATTTCTCTTGCTGTCTTTATATTTTGCAGAGTTAGAAAACATGTGCGTTTTTTCTTGTGAACAACAATGTCGATGAACTTGTTGCTGTAGGCTAACACTCGAGTTACTTTCCGTAGAGTGCTATATTTTGCTATTAAAATGTTCGGGATTAACAAAATATAGCACTCTACGGAAAGTAACTCGAGTTAAAAAAAAAAAAAAAAAACAATAACATACATTTCAGCAAACAAATTCAATGGGAGCGTTGGCTTTGCATGGTTTTAGAAAGTTAGGATAAATTTTGCTCGTATCTTGTTGTTATAAGTTTCAAAAACGGCTCTAAATTTTCATTTGTTAGTTGGCTTCTTATTTTACTTTTACTCATCCTCAGCTGTTTCATTTCCTCGCAATCGAAGTGAAAAGTAGAGTGTACATCTCGTCCATAAAACCCACCAAACACTTATACACTTTACGTTTTAAGCACTTGATGTACAATCTACTATTTCACTTCTCATGCTCTAAAAGTACGTCAATATAGCCCTACGAAGCGGGACTAAAGTGACCAGTTTAGTATCTAGGGAGTGAAAGTAATTAGTTTTTTAAATTCCATCATGTGACATAGACAAACTCAAACAGCCAGTAAATATACTATTATCTGTGGAGTGTGGACCATCTTCATTGCGAAAATGTTGAGAGGTTTAGTTCCATGGTTTTTCCGCAAAGAAGGTGGCGCCATGTGTTTTAAATTGTTAAGAGCGCGGCGCAGTCCGCTCGCAACTGCAATTCGAAGCGAAGGCAAAAACCCGTTCAAATATTGTTGTCTCTGTTTCACACTCCTAGGCCCGTTGCGTAAGCCGCGCGTGAGCGTGTGTGAATAGTGTTTACCTACGCGTGTGTGAATAGTGTTTGGTGTTTACCTTTTTAGTAGTTATCATGTTCATTATTCGCTTTATTTTTGTTAGTTACTTTGTGCAATCGTTAGTGTATGTGCAGAATAGTAATGCGTTTTTAGGAAATCTGTCTACAATGTTTTTATCTCAAAATCTAGGCTTTGTTGAAAAAAAAATCTGGGTTACTTACTACTCTTTCTATACCACTAATGTAGGTAACGAAGAAGTATACGGTTCGCCTGAAAATCTGAAATAAAAGTACGTACTGGTGGCTCAGTGGTGGCGGCCCCGACTTACGAACAGTAAGGCGCGGGACAAATACAAGAGGCGTCGGGCGCGGACATGGCGCGGGCGGCTTCCTATTCCATTCAAATATCATACAAAATACATGGAAATAAAGTGCAATTTAGGCTACACGGTATATCATTGCGCTGACGAGGATGTGACGATATACCGTGTAGCCTAAATTGCACTTTATTTCCATGCATTTTGTATGATATTTGAATGGAATAGGGTGCCGCACGCGCCATGTCCGAACCCCACGCTTCTTGTATTTGTCCCGCGCCCATAGACTTAGTAGGATAATACTGCCCGCGCCTAAGTTGTGGGTTCGAACCCAGGCAGGCGCATTACTTTGTGTAATTTTTTTCATCAACTCTGCTCTCAAAACGGTGAAGGAAAACATCGTGAGGAAACCGGCATAAGTATCCTAGAACCAAAAAATTCGAAGACATGTGGCATCTACCAATCCGCACTGGGCCCATTCCCTCTCATAGAGAGGAGGCCTGTGCCCCAACAGTAGGAACATTAATAGGCTGATGATGAAGTACCTACCTACCTACCTACTTACGCCCGCCATAAGTTTTACGTCCTTAGGATAAATAACAGCATTCTCGGCTAAGAATGATAAACATAAAAAAACAAGGATTTCCAAAGGTACACATGTATTTTGTTATTCATAAATAGGTAAGTAATAGAGATGGTACCTACATTGATTTAAAAAAATATAAATCGAAACGTGTATCTAATCAAATTGTGTAGGGTGACCATATTTGCTAAATGGTATGTAGGTAGGTGGTAGGTAGTAGGTACTCATCAAGACGAATTAAACGAGCCCAAACTCGAAGCGGTTGCGTCGTTTTATTACGGAGACCCTTTGGCCCCCCTTTCAGCTTCATCATCAAACCCTAATTATCATTTAGGACCAATTTACTCTTCAAGATCAATCAAACGAGCCCAAACCCGACGGGATTATGTCGTTTTATTACGGACTTCCAATGGCCAACTTCCAGCTCCATTATCAGACCCTGGATAGCACCTAGCACCAAAGTTCTCGTCAAGACAAATCATACGAGCCCAAACTCGATGGGGTTATGTCGTTTTATAACGGAGTTCCCATGGACACTTTCTAGCTCCATCATCAGACCCTTGATATAACCTAAAGACAAAGTACTCGTCACGACGAATCAAACAAGTTCAAACTCGATGGGGTTACGTCGTTACATTACAGAGTTCCTATATGCCTGCAAAATTTCAGCTCAATCGGTAATCGGGAAGTGGATCAAATTTTACTTGCAAGATTTGATTAGGTAGGTACTTACAGATTACAGACAAACATCGGGACACGTGAAACTATATCAAAGCTTGTAAAATAAAACATAATATTTATTTAGTCGGTAGGTAGGTACCCATAAGTTATGATTATGAATGAAACCTATTAGTCGGACATTTGAATCCTAAACACATCTAATTCAGTATGTACCTAACCCAGTGCAATGTAATTTCGATTATGAACGAGAAAAAATATGTGTACTCGTAGCCACTCGTAGGTAGGCATTTTCTTGGTCTGAGTTTTAAAAAATGATGAAAACAAAAAGGTAACAAACCTACTGTGAGATACATCCCATCGTTCGGAGTCCATTTTGCTAACCTTTATATAATTATGTTTATGTACCTGTTTTGTAACCTAAATTTAACCAAATCGTAAGCAAATATCGAAGTCCGTAAACAAAACAAAAGTCGTAATAAAGTAGGTAGGTAGGTTACTCGATTCCAAATCACAAGGCAAATCTAAATCCAAATCCGTAGCATAGGTCAATAAGTGTCAGAAATATTACGATACAATTGGCAAACAAATATGCACGCACAATGCAATCAAGTACCTAATCGTCTAAACACTGACGAACGAATTCCGAATTGCCTGGCCCGGTCGGGTGGCGAGGTGCGCACGCACACATTTACATTTACACTCACTATACTCAACACATCCAAAATGTTCTGTCCCGCGCCCCGCGCCCCACCCCAGCTCAATGCTTGATGCGATAGCACGACTTCCGATGAACATTTGTGATTAATTTGAATGTGTGCCGTAATACCAAAAATGATGAATGAAAACTCAATGCTTTTCCATTATTTTTTTTATATTATTTAACTTAACAATATAAGACATGTTTCCATTTGAACAATATTACAAATACTACCGTTTTTAATATAGAACAGATGAGATGAAAACATCGTATATATACTGTAAAAATGTGAGAAATTCAATTTGTTTGCATTTCGCTCTTGGTAAGTATTTTGCAAAAAAAAAAACATAGAAACCTAGGTAATTACCATCTTGTTCCGAATAACAGCATATTAAGGTGGAAATATACTCAAATTGAAAATGATTTTGGTATTACGTTTGTATGGACAAATTCATACTCCCCGGCCCCTTAATGTGTGACTGGTTTAGAAGAAAAAACTTACCGCGATAATTTCAGAATTTTTGTAGTTTAATTAATTTGTTCGGTTTTTAATAAATTTATTAAGAATGTCCAAATGTCCAGTGACAGTGAAAGCAAAGATCAAAAGACTCAATAGATAATCTTTTGCCGCCAAAATCGTGGAAGATTTACCTAAAAACTTACGAAAATTTTATGGACTGGAAGAATAAAACATATAATTCGTCGAAAGCGTCTTTTTGGCATATTTTGATGAATTGTCGAAAAAATATCAACCATCGTTGTTGTGGAGTACCTACGTATTCTCTGTTACAATCGACAATGAATATGAAGCATGAAGTGCTCATGAAGACATTCACAAACTTGACTTCGTTCCTGTGCAGTGTTGTAGAACTTTGGAATGCTGGCAGCGAAGGCAAGAATAACTCGTTGAGGTTACCGGCTTTTTCCAAGGAGACTCCAAGTATAATAATATCGGTTTAATGCTGTAATGACATTTACAATAATGAGTAACGTCAATAATAAAACATTGAGCAAATCGACACACAACGACTGGTGTCTTCGACAGACTGAGGGGCGCGCACTGCGCCGCGCTCGCCGCTGCCGGCTGCGCGTCGCCTCCCGCGCCGTGCCTTATGCGTGTGTGTATACTGATTGTGCACGCACACATGCAAGGCGTCAACAGTGGTCATTAAAGCTAAAAAGTCCAAAGTATTTACGGCTCAGGAGATGGAAACTTTTTTAAATATTGCTCCCATTGACAAATACTTGGCGACCAAGGTATGTTTAGGTAACCTACCTATATAACCATGCTTTTTATTTAGGTACCTATACAGGGTAAGTTTCCAAAGACCAGCCAAATTCTCAGATATGATGCAGTACGACATTCTGAGCCCGCCCGCATAGAAATTTTTCATCGGTTATTTAAAAAAAAACAGCTGTTCCATACATTATGACCATGTAGGTATTGCACTTTTGTAGGAAACAGCTGTTTTTTTTTTAACAACCGAAGAAAAATTTCTATGTGGGGGGGGCTCAGAATGATGTACTGCATTATATCTGAGAATTTGGCTGGTCTTTGGAAACTAACCCTGTATAAAATGTCGATTGTCACATATACTTTGTTTAATTATAGGGTGGCTTGATTTTCGGTATAAGTGGTGCATGCAGAGGAATAGAACTGGTGAATATTACTCGGGCCGATGTCGAAAGTGACACCACGTTACAGGCTATAAATTTGCGTTGTACTCGTACTAAGACGAAACAAGAGAGAAAATTCGTAATAAATGGAGAGTACTTAAAAATAGTCAAAACTCATCAGCAACTAAGGCCTAGTGACGTTCAAATCACGATTTTCTGACAATGCAAACAGAAGAAAGATTCATTTGAAATACCGAGTACGAGATGAATTTTGGGTTAATTTAATCCTCGTAATTCGGGTACCTACACATTTTCCTTAAGACACAACTTGAATCTTAACATCAAACAATCGTGAATACTTATTGTTTTTAACTTCTAACAAACACATTATCAGCGCAAACTTCACAACAGAACACCATTTTTAAGTAAATAAACAAATACAACAAATAATATTTACACTACTGTACGTTTCAAAACGAATTACAACCGTCAGATATTATAATAATCAAAACATTCAAGATCACGAAATAAATTTTGCTTGTCACATGAAACAAATATGGCTTCTAAGAAAAATACAATTGTTATTTTGTCAATGAAAAAAAACACTACCAAATATAATTGCATCACCGCATACCGTTTTAGCCGGTTAATACTTTGCGGGGCAGTCAATCAGTGGCCAGCTACACTCGCAGGAGTTTACGCCCTTACTCTAGCATGTGTGCCGTATACAGCGTGTAACAGAAAGGGGGGTAAAAATAATCAGCTGTCCCATACATTTGGGTCGAGTAGGTATTGAAATTTTGTATAGGACAGCTGATTATTTTTTTACGATATCGATGGTGGTCCCATAGAGAAAGTTGTTCAGTTTGATGGTCCGTACCACAGTATTCCATATGATTATACCCTTTCTGTTACATGCTGTATATACACGAAAATACGCATCAGTGTGCTTAAATTTATCAATGGAAATTGGGCCGGCTGGGGCCTTGCCTAGACGGCCGGGAGCGAGCGTCGTAGTATTATTACCAGTTACGTCACACGGCCGCGACAAGTTGCTTTAAGTATTATAACAGGCGTTTTATTTTTTTATTTTTGATTAATATAGTTATAATAAATGCATTTGTTGCGTTGTTGGTAGGAATGGTAGGGTAGGCTAGGCCTAATTGCCTCTATGGACGGCACGCCCCTGGTTTAGACCCTTGATATAAAATATACAATTTTCGATATTTTTTGACAATGTTGGTCTTCAATTGACAAAAAGAATTGGATCTCTAACCCAAGTAGTTGCTGAGATCATGGCCGCGTAATCCTCCACGTTACGTTCGCGAGGCCAACTTAAAACCCATAACTTCTTTATTTCTACTTTGACAAATTTTTGGTTTGTTTCTTTCGATTTTGACAAATTTCGAAAAGAAAATTGGCAAAATGTTTTTCTGTTTGGGTAACTTAGCGGAGCAATCGTAACGCACACAAAACATTAAGGGGCTCCCAATACGTGGACATAAATCGTTTTTCCTCTAAGCCAATCGGACACTTCCAAATTGGTAAAATGTGTGCCCCCTCCCTCTAATTTCTAAAGTAAAAGGAGGAAAATTCTGAAAAATTTAGGTTTGTAAAACGTAACAAAACTTTCAACGAAAATTGGTTTTTCATCATGTAGTTTGATAACTTTTTCATTAACATACTATGAAAAATAAATTTAGTTTTGCTGTTAAATGTACAACAATGAATGAGCGTTCAAATATTTTTATTATTGTTTGGTGCTACGGAACCCTGTGTGCGTGTGAGTACGATTCGCACTTGGCCGGTTTTTGGATCCCTGAATGTGCAGGTTAACTGTTCCTGGTCGTCCCCCTCGGCGAGCTGTGTATACAATGAGCGAGTCGAGTTACATGACACGGCCGTGTGTTCGCAGGTGCTGCACTTCGTGACGTACGAGGCGTGCCAGAAGAAGCTGAACCCGTCGCGCGGGTACGACCCGCTGGCGCACGCGCTGTCGGGCGCGGCGGGCGGCGCGCTGGCGGCCGCGGCCACCACGCCGCTGGACGTGTGCAAGACCGTGCTCAACACGCAGGAGCGGGCCGCGCGAGCCACCGGCCTGGGCGACGCGGCGGCGCACGTGCTGCGCGCGTCGGGCCCGCGCGGCTTCCTCAAGGGCATGCAGGCGCGCGTGCTGTACCAGATGCCGGCGGCCGCCATCTGCTGGCTGACGTACGAGAGCTTCAAGCACGCGCTGGCGGCGGACGAGGGCGCGGCCCCTCCGCTGGCGTGCGCCGCGCTGCGCCTGGCCGCGGCCGACGTGCCGGGCGCGGCCTCCTAGTGCGGGGAGGGCATGGCTCCTGTGCTGGCGAGCGCCGCGCTGCGCCTGGCGGCGGCCGACGTGCCCGACGCGGCCTGCTAGTGCGGGGAGGGCATGGCTCCTGTGCTGGCGAGCGCCGCGCTGCGCCTGGCGGCGGCCGACGTGCCCGACGCGGCCTGCTAGTGCGGGGAGGGCATGGCTCCTGTGCTGGCGAGCGCCGCGCTGCGCCTGGCGGCGGCCGACGTGCCCGACGCGGCCTGCTAGTGCGGGGAGGGCATGGCTCCTGTGCTGGCGAGCGCCGCGCTGCGCCTGGCGGCGGCCGTCGTGCCCGACGCGGCCTGCTAGTGCGGTATGAGTGCGCTCTGTACATTTCGTTGCACGCTCGCTGGCCGTACGCAGCGAGATGCTGTTCGATTCTAGTGAGATTAGTTTAGTGTGTACATGTCCTGTATATTTTTTTTTTATGTACGTTTGATACGCACACGCCGCCGCCCGCTCGCATTAGTCCCCGGCGCGGGCTGCCGCGCTGACGTGACGTCACTCGTGACGTCACCGCCGCACGGCGCGCGCCTGTACGTCGAGTGCGCTGTGGCGACTTTGTTTTCCATTGTTTTTGTAAATGATTTGTTTGTTATCGCAGTCCACGATTGCAGCTAGTACTTGTTAAGTAAAACACTTTTGGCTTTCGATGAAACTGTTCAGTTAACATCCTGACGGATGAAAAATATGTTGGAGGTGCTAAGTATAATGTATATTGTGATGGAGGGAACGGTTTGCCGCCCGGCTCGAGGGGATGCGTCAAATTATGTTGTTGTTTGTGTAAATTACTATAATTATTAATTGTATTTGTTGTATTTATGAGTTGTATATGTGAGTGATAAACTCGATTTAAATTGCGAGTTATAAAGTATTTGTATAGAGATAACGCGGCGAGCGCGTGTCGCCCGCCGAGCTGTAAAATTGCAAATTAAAAAGAATATTATAAAATACCAGTAAGGAAATAAAAAGTTGGACAATACGCCGCTGTTTCATTACTGCTTACATTATAGTAGGAGCCGACCAGTGGCCCACGTGTGATGATACATGAAAAGTCATTCAATAAGATAAAATGAACTTAGAGGGTTGTATTGATGATTATAAGTCAGTACAGCTGGAGTTAGGGGTCTATCTCGGGTTGGAAGTTGTTGGGTGCCATTGCGGCCCGAAGCAAAGACTACTATATATATATGGCCCGAAGTTTGTAAGTAGATGGTGCTGACTTGCTAAGCACGAGCCTCGGAGGGCGGCGCTCCTGCGCCTGGCTTCGCTCTGGTCGTGCCGGAGAGGAGCGAGTGCACCAGCCTGTGTTTGCTGACACACTTCTTTCTTCGTTTGTCTCCGCTGAGATTGGACGGACTGCACAATTTCTGGCTCAAATGGTTTAGTAGTTCACACACTTGCCTGGCATCTCAATTTCAGTCATCCTTAGAGTCTGGGTCTCTATCGCAGTTTTTAACAACAGGCGTTACCCACCTGCTCCATAAGTCAGGTAGTCCCGCGGAACCCAAGAATTATAGACCGATCACGTGTTTGTCGACGGTCTATAAGCTTCTTACATCCATTTTGAGAGCGAAAATTAATACACACATTGACAAAAACTCCATTATGTCTGCCTCTCAAAATGGATGTAGGAACGGGTCCCGCGGTACTAAGGCGCTACTCCTCATCGACATGGCCATTAGCCAACAGGTTCGTCGATCCCGCAAGGATCTGTCGACATGTTGGATAGATTATAAGAAGGCCTACGACTCGATTCCACATACATGGCTCATGAGGGTGCTGGAGTTGTACAAGATAGATGCAACTCTACGCGCCTTCCTTGAGTCGTGTATGGGGCAATGGAAGACGGTCCTTCGATATCCAGGATGTCGACAGATTCAGGGGAACAATGAGCCCGTATGGATTAAACGGGGAATATTCCAGGGCGACAGTTTGAGTCCACTTTGGTTCTGTCTAGCCCTGAATCCTCTAAGTACATTGCTGGAGGATTCAGGTCTAGGCTATCGGTTGAGGAGAGGTGGTCAGGTCATATCTCACCTTCTTTACATGGATGATCTGAAACTCTTTGCCCCCAACAAATTGCAACTGATGAAGCTAATGAAAGTAACTGAAACTTTTAGTAGCGCCATCAGGATGGAATTTGGTGTGGACAAATGTGCAGTCATGTATGTAAAGCGAGGGGAGATTATGGAATCCGAAGGAATTCAGCTCTCGGATTCCATACACCTGAGATCCCTCTCCTCATCCGAAAGCTATAAATACACACATCAAAAGTGTCTAGGGATCAAGCATTTTTATGTGGATTTCTTGAGATTGAGATGTGGCTTTGTAATAAATTTATGATTTTATAAATTTATATGGATCCTTTTTGGTGCATTTCATAATTTGAATCAGGAACTGTGAATCAAATTCGAGTAAAAGATGAAAATCAGCTGTCAATATTTTCCCTATAAAAACATACAACGCATTGAAGACATTATTAGTGCTACTGTTTCCCTACTACTGATTAAAACCAACGTTATTATGGAGCGGCGACGTCATTTAAGCAGGGAAGAAATGCTCAGAGCCGTGGGAATGATAGAAGCTGGTTCCCGGCAACGTACTGTGGCTTTAGCTCTGAATACAAGTCAGAGTGTTATCAGTCGACTTTGGACACGTTACCGAAGCACTGGTACCGTGGCTGAGCGCCATGGAGGACGGTATCGCTGCACCACACGGAGACAAGACCGATACATTCAAATCTTAACTCGAAGAGCTCCAACAATAACCGCCATGATGTTAGCCGTGAGGCTTCATCACTCTTCAGGGAACTTAATTAGCGACCAAACAGTCAGAAACCGCTTGCATGAAGTGAACCTTCATTCCCGAAGACCGCTACGGGTACCACCTATAGCAATGCACAATCGTAGGATACGATATCAATGGGCTCTTGAACACAGAAATTGGGCAGAAGAACAATGGCGTTTCGTGTGCTTTTCTGATGAGTCTCGTTTTGGTATGAGACCGGATACAAGACGTATACGACACTGGAGAACCCCTGGACGCCAACAGCGATTAAAATCCTGCCAGGAAGTCCATCCTTATAGTGGTGGAACCATCATGGTATGGGCGGGTATTTGGATCGGCGGAAGAACTGAGTTGATTTGGATCAGAGGCAACCTCAACGCTCAAATTTATGCTGAGACGATTGTATCAGACGTCATCGTTCCTCTACAAGTGCAAATCGGTCCCTTATTTCAGTTAATGCATGATAATGCACGACCGCACACCGCAAGAGTTGTAAGACAGACTCTCGCCGCAGCTAACATCAATGTCCTGCCCTGGCCTGCTCAGTCGCCAGACTTGAATCCGATTGAGCATGCATGGGATATGCTACAGAGAAGAGCTCTGCCGAATATGGAGGGTATCCAGTCGCAAGAAGACCTTTTTTTGTTGTTGCAACGAACATGGGCGGCCATTCCACAGCGTGATTTGGATGAACTCATTTTGAGTATGCCAAACCGATGTTCTTGTGTTGTTAGTGTTCGCGGTAGAAACACGGATTATTAATTGTTTAAGTTACCCAATAAAATTTTAAAGAAAACTGTTATTTCAGTCTTTTTTTCGAACTTTTGTGTTAGTGGTTCAAATGTCAAAAATCCCTTTATTAGGAAAATGGCAAATTTCTTTATTAATGCAAAGGTGACTTGGTTTATCGTTACTGTGACAAACGAAAACACTTTATTTGATGAATCCTTAAAGAAAATTTTAATTAATATCAATCAGGAGAAAAGTTATTGCAAAAATATATGTTGATCCCTAGACACTTTTGATGTGTGTATTTGGGTATGTCGGAAGCGTTAGGCATTAACGTAACTGACATGAAGCAATCGTTGAAGGAGCGCTTCTTCGGTCGCCTGAAGAAGGTATTAAATAGCCTTCTTTCGGGCGGGAACAAGGTGCGCGCCTTCAACGGTTGGGTCATGCCGGTTTTAATGTACTCTTTCGGCATACTCAAATGGACTCAGACCGAACTCGATACCCTGGATAGGAGAGTCCGTACACTGCTGACTGCAAACCGGATGCATCACCCACGATCATCGGTGATGAGACTGTATATCCCGCGGAAGTGCGGGGGTCGAGGCTTTTTAAACGCGAAGACGCTCCACAACCGCGAGGTATGCAGTCTCAGAGAATATTTTTTAAAAGCCGAGGTGGGTATGCACCGAGATGTGGTCGCAGTAGACAAGGGCCTCACCCCGCTGTCCATGGCTAAAGAGAACTGGCGCAAACCTGTAGTACTTACTACCGATGACCGCAAGGAAGTATGGCAAGGCAAGGAGCTTCACGGGCGCTTCTACCGAGCTCTTCATGGGCCCGATGTAGATTTTCTAGCATCCGTGTCCTGGCTACGTTTCGGTGACCTCTTTGGGGAAACTGAAGGTTTTGTCTGTGCGATTATGGACGAAGTTATGTTGACGAACAACTACCGGAAATATATTATGAAGGCCGGGACGGTTGACGTGTGTCGGGCATGCCACCGTCCGGGTGAGTCCATCAGACATATTATTTCTGGTTGTTCTCGTCTGGCTAACGGCGAGTACTTGCACAGGCATAACCAAGTAGCCAGGATTATCCACCAGCAACTTGCCTTGAAATATAAACTTGTGGAATCAGAGGTACCGTACTACAAGTATGTGCCCGACCCAGTTCTCGAGAAAGACCATGTCACGCTGTACTGGGATCGGTCTATCATCACTGACAGGACTATTGTCGCCAATAAGCCTGACATAGTGGTGATAGACCGATCAGCGCGCCGCGTAATGATAATCGATGTTACCATTCCGCATGACGAGAACCTCGTGAAAGCTGAGAAGGAGAAACAAATAAAATATCTCGACTTGGCACACGAGGTTGTCGACATGTGGAATGTGAACTCGGCTATCATTGTGCCGATTGTCGTGACGGCCAATGGCCTTATGGCCAAGAGCCTCGACGACCACCTTTCGAGGCTCTCCTTAGGCGGTTGGATCAAGGGCCTGATTCAGAAGGCAGTACTCCTCGATACGGCTCGCATTGTGAGGAGGTTCCTGTCTCTGGAGCCCTAACCACCGGTAGCTTGGACCCTGCTCCCGATACCGGCGGACCACTATTTTTTATATTTTTAAATGTTTTTTTAATATTAATTTGTTTAGAAATATTTAAAAATGTAATTTATATGTATATCTATACTAATATTATAAAGCTGAAGAGTTTGTTTGTTTGTTTGTTTGAACGCGCTAATCTCAGGAACTACTGGTTCGAATTGAAAAATTCTTTT
The DNA here is from genome assembly GCA_947578425.1 of Eugnorisma glareosa. Lineage (NCBI taxonomy): Eukaryota > Metazoa > Arthropoda > Insecta > Lepidoptera > Noctuidae > Eugnorisma > Eugnorisma glareosa. The sequence continues at coordinate 19,162,437 of OX387979.1, forward strand.
AGTGTTGGGTAGCTCATTTATCGAGGAAGGCTATAGGCTATATATCATCACGCTACAATCAAAAGGAGCGGAGTATCAATGAAAAATGTTGCAAAAACGGGGAAACTTTATTATTTTTGAGAGCTTCCGTTGCGTGCGCTGGTTAAACGGTTAAAGTTACACAAAAATAATGTATCAGGGAATTATTCCCCTTAAAAATGTCTAAAAAAAAGTCCGCGACAGCACATGCCTATCTTTTAAGGTTGAGTAACAATAACCATTTTTATGATTTTAAAATTTGGTCAAAAATAATGCCTTATTTGCAAAGGTGTTTTTACCGACATAGTATTAATCCTTATCAAAATAAATGTATTAGTCATCTTAAGCGTTCAATTGTAACCAAAATTGCCCTTTACACCATTCAATTTAGGTGAATAACTTAGGAGATATCACAGTTTTAAAATAACTCCGCATCAAAATAATGACCCGCGTGTGCTGCGAGGCGGGCGTTCATGTTGTTGGGAAAACCAATGTGATTAGATTCAATGCACAAATATTCTGCGTAACTTAGAGAAGGTTTTAATTTTTGTTTCATTGTAATCAGTGCTCTCTATCAAAAGATTTATGAATTTAAAGTGTTCAAGAAGAACTTATCAACATTGTGTAAGATACATACAACGACATCTATTGCACCAAAATGGTACTAATTAATAAAAATGTGCTCACAAGATAACTTTTAAATCGGCTGACCGGCTTTACAAAAAATTTCTGATGGCAAAAAGTACTCTAGATTAGTCTACATGACGCTATACCCCTGTAGAGTGTGTGTTCAATCGCTTTCCATGCTGTATATTCTATCGGTCTAACTACGTGCTCGATAGCGCAACAGCGCCATGCTGTTCATTTCACTCCATTATCTGAATCGCGGTGTTTTTCGTGAAAGTATGACCCTCGCCCGTGTCAAATGTCTGAAGCTTGGTTTTTTCACCGACGAAACAAAAAGAGGAGGTTCTCGATTCGACGCGTCTATATTTTTTTTATTTTAGGAATGATATGCATGATCCTTTTTCTATAAATTGAGAAATCGTGTTTGGGCTCCTTGATGAGAACTTTAGACCTAGCTGGAGTATGACTGTCATGGAAGGTCTGACGATGGAGACGGAAGGTAGTCGCAAGAGGTCCTCAAGAGTCTACAGCATCTATATCGTGTTTGGGCTGATTTCGTGCACCTTGATGAGAACTTTAGACCTGCCTGGAGTATGTCTATCATCAAAGGTCTGACGATGGAGACGAAAGGCAGTTGCAAAAGGTCCGCAACAGTTTACAGCAGTTTTATCGTGTCTCGACTCATTTCAAGAACTTTGCTGAGAACTTTCGTCCTACCTGGTGTATGACTGTCATCCAGTGTCTAAAGATGAAGACGTAAGATTGTCGAGGGTCGCGGGCCTGTGGACGTTGAGTAATGAGCTAGCTTGCCATCCGTCCGTCTTATAACGACAGGCCGTATCAACGGCGCGTTCGTGTTCCACGCCCGCCTCAAAGAGATGTCAGCAAACGGGAAGGGGTTCGAGTTCGATGCCTGTCAGGGTTGCGGGACTGTTTGAAAGAGATACCGCGGCCCTGGAACGCAAAGGGCAAAAGAAGAAAAGTGGATGGGTTTTGTCAGTACAAGTCTGACACTCCCTTCCGCTCCGTCCAGAGTGGGAAAGGTCATTTGATGATTTCCCATCGGTAAAAAAAAAGGAAGGCCTGATTTGGAAAAACAAAAGTAGAATATTTTTGCGATTAATGCAAATATTTCCGAGAAATTAAATTGTTAGCTACTTGAATCTGTACTAATATTATAAAGCTGAAGAGTTTGTTTATTTCGTTGATTGAACGCGCTAATTTCTGGAGCTACTGGTTTGAAATGATAAATTAGTTTAGTTTTGGATAGCCCATTTATCGAGGAGCGGAGCATCAATGAAAAATATTTCAAAAACAGGGATTTATTCCTTTTGAGAGCTTCCGTTGTGTGTGAACGGTTAAAGTTACGCAATTATCATGTATGTCGGAATTGTCCCTCTTAAAAAGCTCTAAAAAAATGTCCACAAAGGCCATAATGTCTAACTTTAAAGGTTGACGCACACTACTCCCTCTCCCTCCCCTCTACTCTCTTTTATGTACTCACGCACGCAGACGAAGTTGCGCGGGTCAGCTAGTATATGAATAAAGGAAATAATAATAATAAATCTTTATTTTCAGATCAGAGATCCATAGGATAAAAATACAAATACAAAACAGCTTGGCACTAACTAAATAAAATAAAACTTAAAACACATATCTGAATGACGGTCTGTGTGCCGCCACCCAGTGGCACATTATTTTGCCATCCACTCGGCCGGCTACAGTAGCCACAAGGCTGTTGGGGCTGCCGCGCACCCGACGCATCAGCGATGCGATTCGCAGACGTAGCAGCGAGCCAAAATCCGGAACGCGTGCGTCCGCGAACATCCCCGACGCGCTACAGAAGCGCGGCAGCCCCAACAACACCCGGAACGCGTTATTATATTGGACTCGTAGAGCACCGTACGAGCCCTGTGTATAACTGACCCACAGGGCGCACGTGTACAGCGACTGGCAATAGGCCCTGAACAGTGTTATTTTAACCTCTCGCGTACACCGTGCGAACCTGCGGGCCAGCATGTTACACCTGACTGCCAGCGCTCTACGTTCCCTCTCTAAATCAGCGTCATCCGACAGCCTATCGGTGACCCAGTGCCCCAGGTATTTAAATCGATCGACTCTTTTCAGCGGAACTCCGCCCAAGGTAACTGATGGAACAACGTCGTAAATGTCACTGTGAACTTAGCATCTCAAGTATTAGCATCTCAACAAATAACTTGAGTTCTGCTTGCATCCAGCATAGTTCCACAGTTCCTGATAGTTTATAACGATTGTTCAATTCATTTGCCCTGAAAAATCCAATTTTGAAAATGAGATGCCAACTTCACATATGACATCGCAGCATCTCATCATATTAAAGGTTTTTCACGGTCGAGGAGTTGTTTTAAACATAGTTCTATACCTCCTGATTGATTGTAACCATAGTTCTGTTGCTTTACCGTCAAAATAGCAATTTTGAAAATGAGATGCCAACTCCACATAATGACATCGCAGCATCTCATCATATTAAAGGTTTTTCAGAATCGAGATGTTGTTTTAAACATAGTTCTATACCTCCTGATTGATTGTAACAATAGTTCTGTTGCTTTATCGTCAAAATAGCAATTTTGAAAATGAGATGCTAACTTCACATAAGACGTCATAGCATCTCACAGTATTTTCAATGTTTTAACACCGAGGAGTTTTATTAAGCATAGTTCTATACACCCTGATTGATTTTAAGCATAGTTCCATCAATTTGCCGCCAACGCCACGACCCCACCGCGATTTCGAACGTGAGATATTAACTTCCTATATGACGTCATAGCATCTCACGGTATTTTCAGTGTTTTAAAACCGCGGAATTGTATTAAGCATAGTTCTATAAACCCTGATTGATTTTAAGTATAGTTCCGTTAATTTTCCGCCAAAATCACGACCCCAACGCGGGTTCGAACGTATAAAAATATGGTTACCATTAACTGACAGTTCTACCCAGCATCTCAGCTGTTTTCGTTACCTACGCTATAAATACATCTACTACTGCAATAGGACAGACCACAATACAAGTTTTAGAGTGAAAAATCAAAAACAATGTCAGGTTAGCTTTGGTTCCCATTAACTGACAGTTCTACCCAGCATCTCAGCTGTTTTCATTACCCATGCTATAAATACGCCTACTACTGCTGTAGGACACACCACACTACAAGTTTTAGCGAAAAACAAAAAACCAAAAAAAATAATATGGTGACCGTTTACTGAGAGTTCTGTCCAGCATCTCAGGCGTTTTCGTTACCTACGCTATAAATACGTCCAATACTGCAGTATTCCGCTTTCAAAACACACCACACTACAAATTGTAACGAGAAAAACCAAAAACAATGTCAGGTTAGCTTTAGTTACCATTAACTGACAGTTCTGCCCAGCATCTCAGCTTTTTTCATTACCCATGCTATAAATACGCCTACTACTGCTGTAGGACACACCACACTACAAGTTTAAGCGAAAAACAAAAAACCAAAAAAAAATGGTGACCGTTTACTGACAGTTCTGTCCAGCATCTCAGGCGTTTTCATTACCTTCGCTATAAATACGTCCAATACTGCAGTATTCCGCTTTCAAATCACACCACACTACAAATTTTAGCGAAAAACAAAAAACAAAAAAAATATGGTGACCGTTTACTGACAGTTCTGTCCAGCATCTCAGGCGTTTTCATTACCTTCGCTATAAATACGTCCAATACTGCAGTATTCCGCTTTCAAATCACACCACACTACAAGTTTTAGCGAAAAACAAAAAACAAAAAAAATATGGTGACCGTTTACTGACAGTTCTGTCCAGCATCTCAGGCGTTTCGGTTACCCATGCTATAAATACGCCTACTACTGCTGTAGGACACACCACACTACAAGTTTAAGCGAAAAACAAAAAACCAAAAAAAAATGGTGACCGTTTACTGACAGTTCTGTCCAGCATCTCAGGCGTTTTCGCTACCTACGCTATGAATACGTCCAATACTGCAGTATTCCGCTTTCAAAACACACCACACTACAAATTGTAACGAGAAAAACCAAAAACAATGTCAGGTTAGCTTTAGTTAAGTACCATTAACTGACAGTTCTGCCCAGCATCTCAGCTTTTTTCATTACCCATGCTATAAATACGCCTACTACTGCTGTAGGACACACCACACTACAAGTTTAAGCGAAAAACAAAAAACCAAAAAAAAATGGTGACCGTTTACTGACAGTTCTGTCCAGCATCTCAAGCGTTTTCATTACCTACTCTATAAATACGTCCAATACTGCAGGTTTGCTACTGCGGGTTTTTGTTTTTCGCTAAAACTTGTAGTGTGGTGTGTTTTGAAAGCGGAATACTACGGTATTGGACGTATTTATAGCCTTGATAATGAAAACGGCTGAGATGTTGGTCAGAACTGTCAGTAAATGGTCACAATATTTTTTTTGGGATTTTCGCCAATACTTGTAGTGTGGTATGTTTTGAAAAAGGAATACTGCAGTCTTGGACGTACTTATAGCATGGGTAATGAAAACCGCTGAGATGCTGGGCAGAACTGTCAGTTAATGGTAACCAAAGCTAACGTGACATGGTTTTTGATTAATCTCGTAATAACTTGTAGTGTGGTGTGTTTTGAAACCGGCATACTGCGGTATTGGACGTCTCTATAGCGTAGGTAACGAAAACGGCTGAGATGCCGGTCAGAACTCTTAGTAAATTGTCACCATTTTTTTTTTGGGTTTTTGTTTTTCGCTAAAACTTAAAGTGTGGTGTGTTTTGAAAGCGGAATACTGCGGTATTGGACGTATCTATAGCGTAGGTAACGAAAACGGCTGAGATGCCGGTCAGAACTGTCAGTAAATGGTCACCATATTTTTTTTTTGGTTTTTGCATTTCTTTAAAACTTAAGGTGTGGTGTGTTTTGAAAGCGGAATACTGCAGTCTTGGACGTACTTATTGCATGGGTAATGAAAACCGCTGAGATGCTGGGAAGAACTGTCAGTTAATGGTAACCAAAGCTAACGTGACATGGTTTTTGATTAATCTCGTAATAACTTGTAGTGTGGTGTGTTTTGAAAGCGGCATACTGCGGTATTGGACGTCTCTATAGCGTAGGTAACGAAAACGGCTGAGATGCCGGTCAGAACTCTTAGTAAATTCTCACCATTTTTTTTATGGGTTTTTTTTTTCGCTAAAACTTAAAGTGTGGTGTGTTTTGAAAGCGGAATACTGCGGTATTGGACGTATCTATAGCGTAGGTAACGAGAACGGCTGAGATGCCGGTCAGAACTGTCAGTAAATGGTCACCATATTTTTTTTTGGGTTTTTGCTTTTCGTTAAAACTTAAAGTGTGGTGTGTTTTGAAAGCGGAATACTGCAGTCTTGGACGTACTTATAGCATGGGTAATGAAAACCGCTGAGATGCTGGGCAGAACTTTCAGTAAATGGTAACCAAAGCTAACGTGACATGGTTTTTGATTAATCTCGTAATAACTTGTAGTGTGGTGTGTTTTGAAAGCGGCATACTGCGGTATTGGACGTCTCTATAGCGTAGGTAACGAAAACGGCTGAGATGCCGGTCAGAACTGTCAGTAAATGGTCACCAAATTTTTTTTTGGGTTTTTGCTTTTCGTTAAAACTTAAAGTGTGGTGTGTTTTGAAAGCGGAATACTGCAGTCTTGAACGTACTTATAGCATGGGTAATGAAAACCGCTGAGTTGCTGGGCAAAACTGTCAGTTAACGGTAACCAAAGTTAACGTGACATGGTTTTTGGTTTTTCTCTTAATAACTTGTATTGTGGTGTGTTTTGAAAGTGGAATACTGCGTTATTGGACGTACTTATAGCCTAGGTAATGAAAACGGCTGAGATGCTGGTCAGAACTGTCAGTAAACGGTCACCATATTTTTTTTGTTTTTTGTTTTTCGCTAAAACTTGTAGTGTGGTGTGATTTGAAAGCGGAATACTGCAGTATTGGACGTATTTATAGCGTAGGTAATGAAAACGCCTGAGATGCTGGACAGAACTCTCAGTAAACGGTCACCATATTATTTTTTGGTTTTTTGTTTTTCGCTAAAACTTGTAGTGTGGTGTGTCCTACAGCAGTAGTAGGCGTATTTATAGCATGGGTAATGAAAACAGCTGAGATGCTGGGTAGAACTGTCAGTTAATGGGAACCAAAGCTAACCTGACATTGTTTTTGATTTTTCACTCTAAAACTTGTATTGTGGTCTGTCCTATTGCAGTAGTAGATGTATTTATAGCGTAGGTAACGAAAACAGCTGAGATGCTGGGTAGAACTGTCAGTTAATGGTAACCATATTTTTATACGTTCGAACCCGCGGTGGGGTCGTGATTTTGGCGGAAAATTAACGGAACTATACTTAAAATCAATCAGGGTTTATAGAACTATGCTTAATACAATTCCGCGGTTTTAAAACACTGAAAATACTGTGAGATGCTATGACGTCATATAGGAAGTTAATATCTCACGTTCGAAATCGCGGTGGGGTCGTGGCGTTGGCGGCAAATTGATGGAACTATGCTTAAAATCAATCAGGGTGTATAGAACTATGCTTAATAAAACTCCTCGGTGTTAAAACATTGAAAATACTGTGAGATGCTATGACGTCTTATGTGAAGTTAGCATCTCATTTTCAAAATTGCTATTTTGACGATAAAGCAACAGAACTATTGTTACAATCAATCAGGAGGTATAGAAATATGTTTAAAACAACATCTCGATTCTGAAAAACCTTTAATATGATGAGATGCTGCGATGTCATTATGTGGAGTTGGCATCTCATTTTCAAAATTGCTATTTTGACGGTAAAGCAACAGAACTATGGTTACAATCAATCAGGAGGTATAGAACTATGTTTAAAACAACTCCTCGACCGTGAAAAACCTTTAATATGATGAGATGCTGCGATGTCATATGTGAAGTTGGCATCTCATTTTCAAAATTGGATTTTTCAGGGCAAATGAATTGAACAATCGTTATAAACTATCAGGAACTGTGGAACTATGCTGGATGCAAGCAGAACTCAAGTTATTTGTTGAGATGCTAATACTTGAGATGCTAAGTTCACAGTGACGTCGTAAATTTTATTTTGTGCCCTAAACACTAAAAGCTCGCTTTTGGTTGAGTTATACCTGAGACCATGAGTCACCGCATAGTCTTCACAGATTCGGAGGAGCTTCCTTAACGCACTGATTGATGGGCTCAGCAGCACCATATCATCCGCGTAACTAATATTATTGATACATTGCCCATCAATAGAGCAACCGACTTGGGTGTTGCTGAGCTCACATATCAGCTGGTTGACATACAGGTTGAAAAGTCTGGGCGAGCTAAGCCCCCCTTGCCTCACGCCGCACTCCAACCTGTACGCACCCGACATGGCATCCGCCCATCTAACGTAGTTGGACTGATTGCTGTACCAGTACCTCAGTACAGCAATCAGTCCCCCAGGAAGGTTAGTCTCATGGGCGAGTTTCCTCCAGAGACAGTCATAGGAAACTAGGTCGAATGCCTTGGAGAGGTCCAAAAAACACGCATAAACTGGTGTTTTCCTTGCTGCATAGTAATGGACAGTATGCTTGAGACAGAGGATTGCTGTTTCAGTCGACAAATGTGGCCTAAACCCAAATTGGGCGTCATGTAGGGTGATATATTTATCCAACTGCCTGTCAATCAGACCGTCCAACACCTTCGCAACAATGGTCGCCAAGGAGATAGGCCTGTAGTTGTTCTTGTCACTCGTATCTCCAGTCTTGTTCTTTATTATAGGAACGACAATTGTTTTCATAAGATCCTCTGGAAGATACGAGTGACTCATACATAAATTAAACAAGAGAGCTAAGACACGTGGTAAGTGCTTACCTGCATTTCGTAGATGTTCTACACTTAAGCCATCATGTCCAGGAGACTTACCCCGCTTCAGCTCCTTTAAGACAGACCCAACCTCCCCAGCGGTGAACATGACAGGCGTACCCTCCCTAGCATCCGACCCACCCGTCGATGTGCTTAAGAATATCAACCTCAGGTTGCATCTGATTGAGTCGCTGCATGAGCTCGACCCCCGTCCCTCCGGCCCCAGTCAGCCCCCGCCTACCGTTGTAATTACCGACTGCAAGAAAGTAAGCGATAAGCTGAAATCTGGCATGTCACCTCTACTGGATGGTATCCCCGACCATTAGGGCATGAATCTCGGAACGCAAGTTCCGATATTACAATTCCGATACTGGGTGATCCAATATCGTAATCGGACAAATTTTTCTATTTGAGTTTTAAATTATACCTATATTTTAGCTTCTTGTGTTGGGCCGAGCGCAGCAGCGCGCTTAACCGTATTCCTGTTGCCAGCTCGCTAAGCATTTATTAATAAAGGTCTAACAACAGCTTCTGTGTACAATATATCCTAAGTCATCATTTCAGCCGAAAGACGTCCACTGCTGGACATAGGCCTCCCCAAGTATCGCCACTTTGACCGGTCCCGTGCGACTCGTATCCATCTGATCCCCGCAACCTTCACCAGGTCATCGGTCCACCTAGTGGGAGGCCTTCCAACGCAACGTCTTCCGGTTCGCGGTCGCCACTCCAGAACTCTTCGGCCCCATCGACCATCCATTCTGCGAGCAATGTGGCAGGGCACATTGCTCGCAGAACTGCCACTTCAGTTTGGCAATTCTTCGGGCTATGTAGGTAACCTTGGTTCTATTGCGGGTGTCTTCATTTCTGATTCGATCGCGCAAGGAAACTCTGAGCATAGCCCTCTCCATTGTTCTTTGGGTGACTTTAAGCGTTCGAATGAGGCCCATTGTGAGCGACCACGTTTCGGTCCCGTATGTAATCACTGGCAACACACACTGGTCATAGACTTTCGTCTCTGGACACTGCGGTAAGTTGGACGAGAAGATACCCGAACGCTTCCCGAACGCTGCCCAGCCGAGTCGGATTCGACGGTTGACCTGTTTCTCGAAGTTAGCTAGGTAGACTGTTTCCCATAGGTAGACATAACGTCTACAACTTCGAGTTAAGAGACTCCGATCTTGATAGGAGTGGGTGTTACATGGGCATTCAACATAACCTTGGTTTTGTCCATGTTCATTTTGAGACCCACTCTTTCGGAGGCCCTAATGAGGTCATCGAGCATTGTACTGAGGTCCTCCGTGGTCTCAGCCATGACCACTACATCGTGGGGAAACCGAAGGTGAGTGATGTACTTGCCATTGACGTTGATGCCTAGCCCTCTCCAGTCCAGAGTCTTGGAGACATCCAGCAGTTTCGGAGATATGACACCTCCCTGTCTCACACCTCGCTGCAGAAGGATAGGTTCCGAGGTCTGGTCCTGAGGTCGGACTGACATGATGTCAGCGTTTTTGTACAAACACTGCAACACCTCGATGTACCGATAGTCGATTTGGAACCATTGGAGAGACTGCAGTCCAGCCCTTGGCGCGATCTGTGAGCAAACGATTCTTCCCTCAGAGTGCTTGAAGTTTCCAGACACTTAAACCTTTTTTCTAAAAATTGCATCATTGCCGAAAATTCTTGTACTTAATTAGGCTCTATTAGTTGATGTTCGTATTTTTCATCAGTTTCCGAGTCCCATATTCTACTAAGTATTCTTGTCAAAATAGGGTCCCAAGTTGAAATGTCGATATTTTTACTTTTTTGTGCTTCTAGGTTTTCGTTGAATGTGTCATGGAGATTTTTTAAGTTCGCGGCATTACTTTTGTTTATTTTCGACATACTTAGAATATTATATAGAATATAAATCATAAAAGAAATTTCATGACTCATAAAATCCATTGGAATTATTATTTGTGGTAACTTAATCGCGGTTTTTTGATTGCTGTATGTCGATTTCTGACCTATTATTCCAAATAATTTTTCCATCACAACGGCGAATTCCGTTTGCGTTCTCTCAAACATATTCCCTTGAAAATAGCTGTGCTCCAACGTACTATCTTCCATTAGTATGAGTACATGTGTTTCTTCAATTTCTTAATCGTAATCGTTAACGATTCTAAGTACCAACTCGTTTTCTGTTTAGTAATTGATCGAGTTGCCGACTGTAACTTTTTCTGCATCTGATTAATTCGGAATAGTTGTATAAATAGTTTGGGTGAGCTGATGCCTTCTTCCTCTTCGGGTTGTAAATCTTCTGGTTCATATAATTGGTTTACTACCTGTAGTCTTTTTTCACACTTCAACAGGTATTCAATAGCCTGCGTATACAGTGTGTCGATAGACCCAAAGTAGTTGGTAGTGATGTATTTGTGATCACACAACACATCTTGGTCTTGTGGTTTTAAATGGTTTTTGGACGTTCTAGTAAATAGTTCTGGGAGTCGAGTCTTCTTCTCCGTGATATATTTTAGAGTTTTTCTTGATGCCGAGTCTTTCTTGATGTTGGTGAATATTTGTCTTAGTTCATTGTAATCTGCTTTCTGGTTTCTGATAAGTTCGTTAATTTCCTGTATCTCCATAGCGCTCTTTTTTTCCAACTTGCCCTACCCTACTCTAATAGTTAAGTCCGTATTAGTGGTATCTGCGCTCTTGCTATAACCGTGCGACTTCTCAATCAGCTGGTGAGACCCGCTTGTAGGAGGCCAGTGACCGATCCGCAACGAGAGGCTTTCTGACAGAATACCCTAGTACAATGTACTTCTGATTACTGAAAACTGATGCTTTTTTGAGTGCACCAGCCCCCAGTTCTCTGAAGTGTCAGTCTGTCAACGTATTTCCCTACAGTGGGCAATGGGACCGCGCGATTAAAATGCTCGAAGGACCAAAATGTACACACCGGGACTTACAGCTTAGTACGGCTGTTGTAGTTTTATCCCTTCGAACAAATGACTGTAAATCCACCGGTAAAATAGCCTTACAACAAGGGGAATGAAGGAAATGGGTACTCACGTAGCCGTGGAGTTGTGCACACTTCTTCACTTCACACCCGATTATAATTGTATTCTTCCACAGTGCACTACGTTAAATAGTCTGGGACGTCCCTTGCTTAATATTCACCAACTATTGTGAGGGTTTCTTGTGTTTTTCAAGGAGCCGGCTCGCATGCCGCCGTTTTGATTTGGTGTTTGAACGGGAAGTGGCTATGTGTGTGTGCGCGCTAGTGAGGTTCGCGCAGGAAACGGAAACAAGGACGAGAAGGAATAGGGATGTGGTAACTTGTGCAAAAGACAAGTTACCGGTTTACTATAATATGGTTTTTAATACTTTAACAACGGCCGTTATTCCAAGTGCGTACGATGTGGCTACGTTTGATATAATTGAGCCTGGTTAATTACCTAAGTCCCAACTGAATCCAAACCTAGCCCTACAATAATCACTAAACACCCTGTGGCGTTTATGAACGCAACCATAAGCACTGGCAATACCAGACAGACTCTATAGTCTGTGATGATACTCTATGGTTTTTTGAGATACAGCGGTTACAACTCTGATTCGCGTAGCATCTTAATTTTACCCAATATTTTGTACTGAAACCCTTCCTCCAGTTTACAGTGTTATACGTGTTTAGCATTAGGAAAGTTTCAATATTACATTATCCAATATTACTTCTACGCTGGATTTTATTTCCTTCGAACCTCATCGCCGTGAGTGCGAAACAAAAGGGAACGAACATTATCTTCCTACGCTCCCAAAGTGGTGACCCCGACGTGATTGTAACTTGCTGTACATGAGATCCAAAGCTCCATACTACGGACATTGCCGCATAGAAAACTAGCTACCCTGCGGAGGCTGCGGACCACGAGACTTCGTGTTTTTCATATCATCAGTGGCAGTTCCCGCATTCCAGCCGTTTTCCGGAGTACGTTCGTCATACAAGCATCACTACAAATGCATGTGAAATCGTGGAGACATTGTGAATTGTGAATTCATCTATACGGACAAGTAATAATCTTGTTCTTGGGAAAACGATATCATAAGAAGTGCATCGAACGCCATCTATCGATAACCGATGGAAAATACAGTTCCAGTGACAGCTGACATTGACATCAACATCAACTGACGTTCCGGTCCACGCAAGTACCACCTAAATATTAGCAGGACATTCTCGTTTTAGCTACCAAAAACAGTGATATATATATATTTTTTTTATTAATATAAAGACAATTATAAATTTAAAGCTAGTTAACACAATAACATCGTCATTTTACTTGCACCTGATTTCTTGTGTTTATTTGTATTTCTTTTTCTTTATTTTGCCCCAAGTTGGGCTGAAAAATGTTTTGGTACGTTACATGCTGCTTTCTTATGATTACTAACTTTTTAAACCGCAATAATACATACTAATATGACAAAGGTTGGGATATTATGCATTGAATGCTCATAAAGTCTGTTTAACTATATCTACACATCTTTTTTTTTGCATGTTTTAATATTGGCATCTGCGTACTTAATTTTTGTTTATTTTATTGGTGTTAGCAAACTTTTATTGTTTGTGTTGTTTCACATCCGCATGCTCATATTGTACTTATATTAACCCTCACCACTTACCCACGGTTAAAATAACTACCCCTAGCTTGGTGTTTTGTGTGGTTCTTGGATTTTTGCATGGTTTATTAAAATTTTGAGTTTCTTCACTATGTCTGATGAACTCCAAGCACGTTTAAATATGCTTGAGGCTGAAAACATTGCCTTGCGTGCACAGCATGAACAAGCTAGTGCTCAATCTAAGCCGGAGATAGCTGCTGCCATGTGTAGGGTAGCGGTAAAGCTGCCACCATTTTGGTCCGACAGAGTCACTGTATGGTTTGCACAAGCCGAAGCCCAATTTCTATTGGCTGGCATAAATACTGATGTCACCAAATACAGTTATGTTCTCAGTCAAATCGATCACAAGGTAGCTGGGGAAATTGAAGATATAGTAATCAACCCACCGGCAGAAGGAAAATATCAGACACTCAAAGAAACATTAATTAAACGATTTTCTATATCCGAAGAGCAGCGGGTAAGACGGTTGCTAGGTGATGAGGAGCTTGGAGACAGAAAACCGTCCCAGTTCCTCCGTCATCTTAGGTCCATTGCTGGGAACACTCTGTCAGATGACAACATCTTGCGCCAGCTTTGGGATCGCCGATTGCCTCAGCATGTACAAGGCATCCTGGCAGCCCAGGCCGATCTCAGTCTAGATAGGATAGCCGACATTGCTGATAAAATTGTTGAAGCTCAGCCAAGCCAGGCAAACGTTTTTGCTGCTACAGGTACACCTACACTAAATAGTCTCTTGGAGCGGATAGACGAGATGGGCAATCAAATTGCCGCTCTGAGATCTGATCGCTCCCGACTTCAAAACCGCCGCGGGCAGTCCTCGCGCAACAGTACTCCTGACCGGACTGAAAAACGCTGCTGGTACCATCGGAAATACGGCACTAGGGCCAGAAAATGCATCTCACCCTGTAATTGGCTGGCGGAAAACCCAAGAAGCAGTCAGTAGCGGCGGCGACTGATTGCGAAAACAATCAACCCCTCAGCCGTCGCCTTTTCGTAACTGATCAAGTCTCTAAGCGACAATTTTTAATTGATACTGGTTCGGATCTTTGCTGTTACCCGCACCGTTGGCTTTCTAATCGAAAGAAACCTACCGATTATGATCTCTGCGCTGCTAATGGTAGCAGCATACAAACATTCGGAACAATAACATTGACACTTAACTTTCGTCTCCGTCGTGATTTCACCTGGACATTCATTGTCGCCGACGTCAATAATGCGATTATTGGCTCGGACTTCTTGGCATATTATCACCTGCTTCCAGATTGTCGCACTATGCGGTTAATAGATGGCGTCACCAACCTTTCTGCCCTTGCCTCCACCGCGACGACAGAACAACCCAGTGTCAAAGCTGTAGCCCCTACGAATTCTGCTGTCGCACAAGTGCTAGCAGAGTTCCCCGAAATCACTCACCCGCCCGGTCTCCCTAGGATTATTAGGCACGATACTGTACATTTCATCAAGACAACGAATGGGCCTCCTGTTTCTTGCCGCCCTCGTCGCCTAGCACCTCAAAAATTAATTTCAACTAAGAAGGAATTTGAGGAAATGGTTATGTCCGGCACAGCACGACCATCCAAAAGCGCGTGGTCGTCTCCTTTGCACATGACATTAAAGAAAGACAACACTTGGCGTCCTTGTGGCGACTACCGCGCTCTTAACGCCCGAACCGTGCCGGATAGGTATCCAGTCAGGCACATTAATGACTTTGCTCACAACCTCACTGGCGCTAAGATTTTCAGCACTATCGACCTTGTGAAGGCATACCATCAGATTCCGGTATCAGAAGATGATATCCCAAAGACTGCCATCATTACCCCGTTTGGCCTCTTCGAGTTCCCTTTCATGACCTTCGGTCTTCGCAACGCTGGCCAGACCTTCCAGCGGTTTATCGACGAGGTCACACGGGGTCTTGATTTCTGTTTCCCATATGTGGACGACATCCTCGTCCATTCCACAGATGTGGCTCTGCATTGCGAGCACCTGCGAATCCTCTTCAGACGCTTACGGGACTATGGGGTTGTGATAAATCCTTCCAAGTGTGTATTTGGTGCACGTGAGGTAACATTCTTAGGCTATCACATTAGTCCCGAGGGCACTCAACCTCCTCAGGATCGTGTTCAAACCATTCTCGAATTTCCACCCCCTAAAACTGTCCAGGGTGTGCGTCGGTTTCTCGGCATGCTAAATTATTACCGTCGATTCCTTCCTAAGGCCGCGTTGTTCCAGGCTCCTTTAATAAAAGCGGTTATTGCTACCAAAGGTAAGGGTGCGAAGCCATTTATATGGTCACCTGAACTCCTCGAACAACTTGAAGCCTGCAAAAAGAGTTTAGCGACCGCTACACTACTGCATCATCCGGTACACGGTGTCCCGCTTGGACTGTTTACCGACGCTTCCAGTGTCCACATCGGGTCCTGCCTTCAACAAGAAATCGAAGGCAAGTGGGTACCCCTCGCTTTCTTTAGCAAAAAGCTGACCGACCAACAAACACAGTGGCCCGCTTATTATCGCGAGTTGTTAGCTGTATATGAAAGCGTGCAGCATTTCCGCCACATTCTCGAGGTTCAGCATGTAACCATTTTTACAGACCACAAGCCACTGCTCTACGCTTTCATACAGCGCCGGGAGAAACTGCCACCTGCTCAGTTGAATCAGTTGTCCTTTATTAGCCAGTTTACCACAGAAATCAAGTACATTAAGGGAGAGGACAATATTGTCGCAGACGCGATGTCGCGCGTTGACGCGATCGCTCTTGACCAGGATTGGCAAATGCTTGCCAAATCACAGGAGGTAGACCAAGAGTTAGCCAATTTATGTCAGCAAGGCTCTAGCCTGCAGTTTATAAAGGTCAACATTCCCGGAACTGACATTCTTATCACCTGTGATAAGTCGACCGGCAAGCCTCGCCCATACTTGACCCCTTCCTTCCGTAAAGCAACATTCGACAAACTTCATAACTTAAGTCACCCTGGCGCACGAGCCACTACCCGTCTCGTGACTGAACGATATGTTTGGCCGTCAATCAACAAGGACTGCAAACAGTGGGCTCGACAATGCATAGCATGTCAGCGCGCTAAGGTATCGCGCCATAATTCGTCCCCACTTGGCAATTTCGCCCTACCGCCAGGTCGTTTCAAACATGTACACATAGACATCATAGGCCCCTTGCCGACTTGCAACGACTATCGGTACTGTTTGACTGCCATTGATAGAGTGACTAAATGGCCCGAAGTATGGCCAATGCGTTCGATCACCGCAGAAGAAGTAGCAGAAACCCTAACACGGGAGTGGATAGCTCGCTTCGGGGTGCCTTCAGTCATTACAACAGACCAAGGAACTCAGTTCGAGTCCGACCTGTTCCGCCGACTGATGACACAATTCGCCACCACGAAAACTAGAACGACAGCTTACCATCCCTGCGCCAACGGCATGATCGAGCGCGTCCATCGCCAGCTTAAAGCTGCCCTCATGTGCCACCAGGACTCTTGGGTGCGCGCGTTGCCGTTTGTTCTTCTCGGTATGCGGTCAGCTTTCAAGGAAGACTTGAAAGCCACAGCTGCTGAAATGGTGTACGGGGAACCTCTTCGTCTGCCCGGTGAATTGCTCGTAGCATCCGATGAGCCACATAATTTCTACGACCCGGCAGATTTCGTCGTACAACTTCGACGTAAAATGTCGACTGTGCGACCCATCCCGGCATCTCGGCATACACAACCATCTATATTTATATTTAAAGATCTTTCTTCAGCGACGCATGTGTTCCTTAGGGATGATTCTGTTAGACGACCGTTACAGCCACCATATACCGGCCCCTACCGAATAGTGGATCGTGCCAGTGATGGGAAAACTATCACACTGGAAATCAACCACAAAACTGTGACCGTTAGTGTAGATCGAGTAAAACCGGCACACGTAGATCACTCAATACCTACCGCAAACGGGTATCCTAAGAAGCCCTCAGAACCTACGGCACACACGACTGTTGACCTCCCTAAGAGACCTATAGAACCTGCAAAATCCAGGGACACCAATCCAACTGCCCCAAAACTGCCGTATACCACTCGTTCCGGTAGACGAGTTAAGTTTAAGGATCTCTCCGATTTCGAATAAATGGTTCATCCTTCTCCGTGGGGGGGTGGTGTGGCGTTTATGAACGCAACCATAAGCACTGGCAATACCAGACTCTATAGTCTGTGATGATACTCTATGGTTTTTTGAGATACAGCGGTTACAACTCTGATTCGCGTAGCATCTTAATTTTACCCAATATTTTGTACTGAAACCCTTCCTCCAGTTTACAGTGTTATACGTGTTTAGCATTAGGAAAGTTTCAATATTACATTATCCAATATTACTTCTACGCTGGATTTTATTTCCTTCGAACCTCATCGCCGTGAGTGCGAAACAAAAGGGAACGAACATTATCTTCCTACGCCCCCAAAACCCTAGTTATCCTAACTCTATAGTAATTACCTACCTAGCTCCCTAGTCAAAGTTATCCTAACGCCCTAGCCTACCATACAAACCATACCAAACGTAAGTTACGTTGGTTATACGAGAGGGAAGTCTTAATAATAAATTATCTAGTATTTTGGCACTTTACGTGCGCGCGCTACAATAAATACCTAAATGCATTATATTTCTATCTAAACAAACTAACTTCAGAAATTGCGTTTGTTTTGTTACCTACACGATGTTTAGAAACGGCAAAGACACAGCTAGGTACATTACCACCTGACTTCTCGACACCGGGAATTGTTCAAGTTATTCCAAGTTTCCCATCACACTTTTCTAGGCTTTGGACTAGCAGTCTGTTAACGATATTTGAGTCTGAATCAGAAGTATGGCAATCAAAATGTATGTATTTTAATGCTTCGCCATTACCGCCTTCCGAGTAGTAACACATCACCATATCACTGTACTCACTCGCTGTGTAATTGTACGGCATAGTGCGCATGGGCATCAAAGAAAATCAAAACATGCGCCTGCGACGCGCTCTCCGGGGTGACTGTTTTTAGTGTTTTACGTCATTATTGCACTGAGGCAAAGGGTGGGGGAGGGTGGGGAGCGCGAGACGCTACTAGTACGAGTACATTTTTGCCCCTTCCCGAGGTCAGACTATCAGCTGATAGATTGTGCCTACTTTTTATGTTGGGCGCGCGCGTTCCTAGATATTTTGTAGTTATGCGGACATACGTTGCATCTTAAAAATAGTTATACTTAAGACTACTGTGGAACACGCAGTCTTTGGATATTATTTTTTAATTTAGCGGCTACTTAAACATGTAAGTATCTACCTACACTGCTTACGTACACCGATAACGTCACGTGGCGGCCGGCCTGTGTGGTCGGGCGCGGGTGCCGCTTACGGAGCGGGATTGCGAGCCGCGCGGGTGCTCTGCTTACCCACCCATTGTAATGAGACATAACGGCGTCACGCGGCTACCAGTTGATAGGTCAAAAGCGCGCGCGTGGGAATTTCATACAGCTGTTGTGTTATTGTGATAAAATTAAATGAGTTTGAAAAAAAAGTTTCTTTGGTGCTTTTTGGTGATACTGTTCTTATTTTAAGTATTTACTTTGCACGAATCACGCGTAGAATCGCCTGTCCTCGTCGCCACTGTAAGATATGGGAACTGCTGGGACTACCGGGAGCACAATTAAACATGGACTTCGCTAATAGACGTATATTCGTAGACTGGCGCGCCCCTTGCAATGTACAAAAGACTTAATACTGACTGCCCACTATTACAAATATTATTATCACAGATTTAAGCCGTAGCGTAGGTTAGATAAACTCGCCTTCCCACCGCTAATCTGGTTCCGCGCCATCCGCTGACATCACGTCACTAGGAGTCGCTTTGTCTAGCTTGGAGATAGTGAGACAGCTAAAATACAGGTATTAGTGGGACAGAGACAGATACATAAACGTCGCTCTATTGTGTTTTTTTGACTGGGACGTGCGTTTGGGTTGTCATCACTTGGTATTAGTAAACACTTAAACAGTTGCAGTTATGACGCCAAGGACCAAGGACACTGTTGCGTTGAGTCACGCGGTTGTACTATTACTTTTTGTTTACTTAATTTTTACTGTTTGTATTTTTAGACTTAAATGAAAAACTGATCTGTGATTTTAAATAATAATGACTTCACAAGGTACAAATAATTAGATAGAACTTCTGTTCTGATATTTATAGGTAGGTAATTTGATCTGTGATTTGATGATATAATTACTTTGAGTCAAAATTAATGGAATAAAAACAACAAGCTTTTTCATTTGATATGGTTACAAAGTGCATTTAATATATTTTTTAATTAGCCCCCAAAACTAGGTCATATAATTGCCAACAAACGTTATAACGCGACTGTACGGACAACAGCATAAGTTTAATATGTCTAATAAAGATGGTCATCGAAATGTATGAAACCGTCGCTTTTTTGTGGTCATTCGAATTTGGTCGGATAACCAACCGATGTTACTTAATGCGAAACATTCCAAGCTGAATATTTTCACTATATATTTTTGACTAAATACACTAATATTCTTGGTTTACACCTACACATCTTGGGTTGAGCCGGTTTCTTGTAATTTGCCGTCAAAGTTATGACACCATCGTTTTGACTTTTAGCAATATTATTGAATAGCGCATGCATGTGTACTTTTGAAACTTTTTATGTTTATTATAAGCGTCAAGACGGACCGAATACAGTTTTCAGCGAGCTTCTGCGTTTTCTCACTTAGGCGCTACGATATTTTTTCGGGTTTTCAAGAAACCGCGATTACTTGAAAATCATAAATATTTTCCTAAATCTTATTCTGTGTGTATTACGCACTTATATAGAGCTACTCGTGTATATTTATTCTACAGTCGCACATACTTTGGTATTGGAGGTACACGATTCTGCAAAACGTTACCCTAGCAGGAAACGCAATATCTCGGAAACCTGAAGACGCACAACATATATTTCTGGTGCACTTCTTTACACAAACATAAGCTCTCTAGCCATGCGCAATATTTCTCTCTCCGATCATTCGTTAAGAATTTTCCTGTTGGAAGAGCCTTACCCTAGCAGGAACCGTTTTTTCCGTTTTCTTCCAAAACGACAAAGCGCACCAATTGTTTATGTGGTGTACACACAGCAGATCATACACTAATTATTCGTCCCATTCATATCACTCTAGGAGACTAGGAGACACTTTCCTGCTAGGGTAACGTCGACGGAACGCTCGCCATAGACTAAAGTATAGGTTTTTTCCAAGGTCATTGTAGAACGAGCGATCGACTCAGTCGTGTTAAGTTGGCTACCAAGTTAGCGTTTTCTACAATCGCTTGCGCCGAGGAGAAAGAGAACCGATAAGAAACGTTTGTAACTTGGCTAGGCTTGCTGTCGTACTTACTACCGATGACCGCATGGAAGTATGGCAAGGCACGGCGCTTGTACCGGGCCCGATGAAGATTTTCTAGCGTCTGGACTTACAACATTGTCATCTCCGATTTTGTTTCGGCTGTTTCTTCTCAGACTGGCCAGGCAGGAACGAAACATCGGCCTCATCTTGTTTTAAAATATATAAAATACTGTGACGTGTAAAAGTGTTTTCTATAACCAACTTACAGAAATGAATATGATTTATACTTAAGTTGTCATATTTATTGATGCAAGTTGTGCATTACGTTGCAGAGCAAATGTGCCACCGCGCGCGCGCTTTCTCTCCACGGGTTCGTAAACGAGTAACACTACAGATAAACCACACGCTACGTAAAACGTACAACTTTATTTACGAAACAACTGTAATATTATAAAGCGTCTGAAATATTCTAACGTTATTATGCTTGATAGAAAAAAATAAAAGATAAACCTCCAAAAATAAATGAATTATTATGTAGTTCTGTACTTCATAAGTTCCCGCTTATTAAAATACATATTAGCGCTTGGCGACGAGCCCGTAGTGCGCGGCCAGGCCCAGCAGCGGCGCGGCCGTGGGCGGGTTGGGCAGGTCGCCGGCCGACGCCGCCACGTCCAGGTGCGCGTACGGCACGGCGGCCTCGTGCAGCCCCGACACCAGCAGCAGGAAGGCGGCCGGCGCCTGGTGGCCGCGCGGCATGGCGGACGACGCCGCGTTGTCGGCCTGGTGCACGTGGTCGCCGGCCGCGCGGCCGCGGTGCGCGGCCAGGTCCTCGCGCCGCACCGTGGACACCTCCACCATGTCGCCGAGCCGCTCGGCGGCCGCGCGGAAGGCGGCGGCGTGGCCGTGCGCGCGCGCCTCGTGGTTGTCCAGCACGGCGGTGTAGCCCAGCCCGTAGGCGCGCACGGCGTGGCCGGTGAGCGTGGCCACGGTGTACAGCATGGGCGCGCGCTCGGCCGCGGCGCGCTCGCACATCTCGGCCAGCAGGTCGCCCATGACCATGCGGCCCTCGGCGTCCGTGTTGCCCACGCGCACGGCCAGGCCGCGCCGGCAGCGCAGCAGCTCGTCGGCCACGTAGGCCTCCTCGCCCACCGAGTTGCGCACCATGCCCAGCGCCGCCACCACCTTCAGCGCCGGCCGCAGCTCGTCGCACGCCTGCGCGACCACACACGTCACACGTCACACATCACGCTACGAGCGCTTTCTACCAGAAATAACCTGCTCTAGATTCCGCATAGGAGGCACTAATATAACTCGATGCTCGTATTCATCTGATTCTCTTCAATGTGGAGCAGACGTTAGACCCGTGATGACTTGTAAGGGTTGTATTAACTACCTACTTTAAGATCTGTATTACTATAACCTATGCACCTTTGTAACCATTTATATGCACTATCCTATGAAATATACCTCAGTATTATTCGAGCATTCGTTGGTTTCATTTACCATCAACACCGCACCTTACATGGCGACCCTGCCAGAGGAAGCTATACGCGCTGCGCGAACGTGAGACGTTGAGTGTGATTTCATATACTATTTGATGTGTAACAAAAAATACTAGTGAAAATGGGACGAGTTCTGTTTTTTTTGGGCCAACGGACTAGACGTCAACAGGACTGTACAAATCATCCACGAAAATGGGCAAGCAGCAGTCTAAAGAGGCTGGCAGCAACCAAGCTACAGCAGACGAACTTCGCTTTCATATGTCCACATCCAACATTATACTGTCCTGTATTCTGCTTACACTACTACTCGGCATATTGGGCTTTGTGTATCGGCTGTACAGAAGGTGCCATAAAAAATGGATCACCAATGAGATAAATAGAACGACTATGAGGAGATCTCTTTTCCGTCGACGCATTCGGATGGGGCCACGGAGCATTCATCAAAAAACTACGAGGAAGATATGGTGTAAAAAAAAAGTGTTCAAAATGTGAATAAAAATAAATAAATAAATAAAAAGTGCGTTCTAGAAGCGCTTCCCTATAAAAATAATCAAGTGCATAAATATAATCACATATTAATCGTGTCTACATTCCAATAAAACCATCTCTTACCAAATATGGACGGTGCGCTGATTGAACTTTGGACCTTGGTATTAATTGCGTGCAGTGTTATGTCATAATACTTACTTATTACTTACTTTAATATAATGTATTGTAAGAACATTAATTCTCCTCTACGTTATTATATAGTGGTAATAAGGTATGGATGCTATTTTAAAATTGTATAATGATTTAAAGAAGGTAAGAGTATACCTACTTAATAAAGTTAGGACCGAAAAGAAGGACAGAACGAATAATAGAAAATAAATTAAATGAGGTTGATGTAATTTATGATCAGTATGAAACTTGGTTAATTGATTTTAAAGAAAAAAATTAATGAAAAATATTATAGTGCCCAAGATATTGAATTCATAGAAAATTGTTGTCGTCAATTTATAGATTTACGTGAGGATATTTGATTGTTGTGTGAAAGTGATATATTCGAGACATCGACAAAAATGGATTCATTTGATTTGAAAAGTGCCTTAACTGTTTTACCTATTATGACAAATGACGAAACTAGTGTAAAACAGCTAATTGATAACATCGAATACTATAACTCTCTGCTGAAGGATAGCGCTTGTAAACAGAATTTAATTAATTTTGTGTTAAAAAGTAGACTTACACAAGAAGCTAAGATAAAGTTGAATGGAAAGTATGATACTGTAAAAGACTTAATTGATGACATGAAAAATGACACATGAGACATTCAGAAAATTCATTATGTGTGAAAGTTAGATGGTTACGGTATACTTAAAAAAAAACAAGAGTATCTTGCTGCTGTTAAATGGTGTGGAAAATGATCGAGGACTTCGAGTTATAAAAACTAAGGGATAATACCCTTTTGTCTTTATCGTCATGAGCTACGTATACCTTCTTGCTTATCAAGAAATGAAGTATCGATCCTATCGATATTTTTGTTATATTATTGGACATAATCTATCTACCTTTACTAAATATTAGTATATATTATAAAGAGGAAAGATTTTTTTGTTTACCGAATAAGCTCCGAAACTACTGGATCGATCCTAACCATTCCTTCACCAATAGAAAGCTAAATTATCAGGAAGTAACATAGGCTAAAAATTATATTTATATCATGCAAATAAGCCGAGCCTATCACAATTTTTGCGGACAAAGTCGCAGGCGAAGTGTTTGTTAAATATAAATAAAAATCAAATCGGAAAGATATCGGCACCGAATCGCCTTTCGGCTCGCCACCAAACAGGCGTCAATCTAACGTAAGCAAGCGGATCAGCAGCTCCGATACGTCAACTCGGCTACGGCTAGGGGACGCCGCGCTTACGGTTCGCCGACGCCGCACACAACTGGAAGTTGCCCTGTGAATGACAGCAATAGTGTGCGTGTGTGTCAACAGTAGTGTGCGTAATGGTGGACGAAGAGTCGTAAGCTCGGGTCAGATAGACGTAAGCGCGGCTACGGATAGACATAAGCGCGGCTTATGTCTTAGCGAGTTGACCACGCACCGCACCGCGGTCGCGGTTCGTGAGCTTGTCCCGAGGCGAGGCGTTTACGTTACGATTCCGATTAGTGTGCGTTGCAGTAGGGAGTTTGATACAAAGAATACTGAACGGCTCGAGTTGATACGGTGCCGATCCCTTTCCGATTTGTTAAGTGTGCTGTGTTCTTCAATTTGAATGAATCAGGTTTTGTGTGAAACCATTGCAGTCAGTGTCCCGTCACTGCGGCAGGTGACGTCACCTTTAAAAAGCCAAACGGATTGCACTTATGAGTTTCCGCGCACCGCGTACCTCTACCGCTAAAAGCGACTATAAACAAAATGTTCAACATGCAGAATCTAGAGGTTATCCGAGGCTTTCTACCCTTCAAGTATAAGCAACTAATAATATAAGACTTTATTCAGACACAGAATTTTTACATTTTAGTTTTAATCTTATTCTAACGACTCTGGCGAGTCGGTGACATCGACAACCCGGTCTGTTTGCCCAACTTTGGCAAAGGCCTTCTCCATTTCTTTCCACTCCGTTCTATTTTGCGTTCTCGTAGTCCACGTTTTTCCTGCTATGATCTTAATTTCATCTTTCCACCTTCGAAACTGTCTATCTCGAATTCTTTTCCTATTTCTTGGGTACCAAAATACAATGCTTTTGTTCCACTTTTCAATGCCTCTTATTATATGGCCAGTCCATTTCCACTTTATTAGTCTTCTTATTCGCATTGTTACGTCTTCAATTTTGGTGCGTCTTCTGATAATTTTGTTCTCTATTCTGTCTGACTTCCTTATATTCAGCATGCTTCTTTCCATTGCTGTCAAACTCAAACTCAAAGCGTTTATTTCAATTAGACCTTCGCAGGCACTTTTGAAAGTCAGAAAAACAAAGGCGAAGCTACAGTCACAGACACAAGGCATAATAACTTGTGAAAGTACTGTAGTGCCCATTCCAAAGAGTAGATCTCTATGGAGAAGAATGGGCAAGAAACTCCATGGACACTCTTTTCAATCAAAATATTGTTACAAGATCTTGGTTACATCATTCATGTTGAGATTATACATATATGTGAGAACGATGTAGAAAGACGTGCACATTAAGAGCGTCCAGAGTAAAAGATTATAACTATCAACAATTTAAAAACAAAGTAGTTAAAATAAACCGTGGCAGCTAAGAAATGACCAGTCCCAACTGACAGCGCCCGTTCACGAACATGACGCATGCATCAGCTCCATTCAGCTCAACCATATTGAAGGGAACTAAACGACCCAACACACCCGCCACTATCAGCGAGACATTTGAGTGAGCCTGACATTCTCTCAGCCACCAGGGCACATTCGATTCAATGAAGGATAACTAAATGTAAATGGTAGCTTTACAGTACATAGTACTCACACATGTGCTATGCAGTTATATAATACTAAGAGATTGAATCTATACAATGCAAAGATATTTTTACAATCTTCTGCAGCTTCCACAATAATTTCACATGAGCTTCTGATTAGTTTGCCCCTATGGTTGTGGAGCAGGACCAGCATTGAGCCAAGCATTTTTATCATCGATGTAATCCCCTAACTTATAATATGCTTGCCTACATAGTGTGCGTTTTATACAAGATTTAAATTTTGTCTCATTCAGTTGTTGAATGTGGGGAGGTATTTTATTATAACATATTAAACAGTACCCCATGAAAGATGAGTCTACTTTAGCTAGCCTGAAACCTGGCTGTACTAGTTGGTCCCTGTTTCTAGTATTATAGTGGTGTCTGTCACCTCTTTTACTAAACAAATGCAGATTTTTCCTAACGTACATGATGTTTTCATAGATGTATTGACAAGGTACTGTCATGATGTTAATTTCTTTAAACAGGTCCCTTAGAGAATCGCGCCTACGTAGATCATATATGGCACTGATGGCTCTTTTCTGCAGAATAAATATAGACTCAATGTCTGCAGCCCGTCCCCATAGTAAAATACCGTATGTCATAATACTTTGAAAATAACTAAAATAGACTAGCCTCGCGGTATTTGCATCAGTAAATTGGCGGATTTTTCTAACAGCATATGCTGCTGAACTCAGCCGTCTTGCAAGAGATGTTATATGCGGACCCCATTGTAGCCTTGAGTCGAGCGTGATCCCCAGGAAAACGGTATTTTCGACGAATTGCAGTTTCTCTTGATTCAATACTATGTCACTATCACTACTTTTAACATTCGGTAGAGCAAATCTTATGCACTTCGTTTTTTTCCCATTTAATACTAAATTATTAGTGGTGAACCAATTATGGACCTGCATTAAGGCGTTATTTACGTCGTCGAGATTTGAGGCATTTCTGTTTATCTTAAATATTAAAGAAGTATCCTCAGCGAATAACACCATTTGTGGTTGGTTTCTGTCTAACAAGTTTCCAGTTTCCTGTATTGCGCTTTACTGAGGGCCCAAGTCTGGCCGCCATATGTTAAGACTGGAAGTATGCAGGCGTTATATAGTTTTGTTTTGACGGACATCTTAGTTTCTGTGTTCTTCATTATTTCTTTAAAACCCCAGTAACATTTCCATGCTTTCCTGAGTCTTGTGTCTATTTCCTTTGACATTATATCAGTAATTGAGACTTGTTGGCCTAAGTAGGTGTACTCTTTTACAAACTCGACTGGCTCGTTGTTTAATGAAAAATGAAAATGAGCGACTTTCTTTATCAAGGTCTATTAACATGCTCTGTAAATGCTCTTATGTCCTGGCGAATAATATGATGTGGTCGGCGAATGTTGCCGTTCGCCGTTTATGTTTAGTCCATACTCGTCTCATTTTAATTTTCGGAAGATTTCTTCTATTACAGCTGTGAATAATTTAGGTGACAACGGGTCGCCCTGACGTACACCTCTATTTATTTTTATTAGTTCCCCCTCTTTTTATAATTTTATTCGAGCTGTACAGTTGGTGTATATGTTCTTTAAAATTCGAATGTACTTGTGTTCAACTCCTTGGTTCTTTAGACTGTACCAAATACTGTTGTGCTTTATTGAGTCGAATGCCTTGTTGTAGTCGGCGAAACAGCAGTAGAATGGCACCTTAATTCTTTATCTTTGTTCTAGTACAGCCAGGTTTCAGGCTAGCTAAAGTAGACTCATCTTTCTTGGGTATTGTTTAAAATGTTACAATAAAATACCTCCCCACATTCTACAACTGCAAATACCTCCCAACAATCTTTTACTCTGGACGCTCTTAGTGTGCACGTCTTTCTACATCGTATCGTTCTCACATATATGGATAATCTCAACATGAATGATTTAACCAAGATCTTGTAAAAATATTTTGATTGAAAAGAGTGTCCATGGAGTTTGTTGGTGTCTGTGAGCTTCGCCTTTGTTTTTCTGACATTCAAAAGTGCCTGTTATGGTCTCGAGTTTTTGTTCTTCTCTAAAATTTGTCTGACAGTGAGTATGTGGTCTAATGTTGAGTAGCCTGCCCTGAAGTCAGCCTGCTCTTTGGGCTGATTTTCGTCCAGAATTCTACTTATTCGCCATATAATTATTTTGCAAAAACTTTGTAAATATTGGACAATAGGCTTATTGGCCTATAGTTGTTAATTTTGCCCTTGTCACCCTTTTCGTGGAGTAGAATGATCGTTGATGTGGTCCATTGTGTTGGAATTCTTTCGGTGTATAATATAACTTTGAAAATGTGTTTTAGTAGTGGTAGAATATCGTTTTTGCAGTCTGCAAGCCATTAATTGTTGATCCCGTCGGGGCCAGGAGCTTTATCCTTCTTTTGTGTTTCTATTGCCTTGTTTATTTCTTCTACTAGATAGGTGGTACATTATCGCTCTTATTTAAGTTAGTATTATCTGTTTGGTTCTTGCTTGCTAATCTAAACTAAACGTACATACGTACACATACATCACACAAATGCGCTCATGTTTAATCTTTAATTTATAACTTTAGTTTTTGAAGTTTTATATTTTCGTTTCTTTTTATTTGTGTTCAATTGCATACACTATACTGTTAAGTAGAAGAGCGGAGTCACCTAACAAAAGCATCTTCTTGCTTAAAAGATGATCTCCAAATAATGTTTGATAAGCCTTATGTAATTGAAATAAACATTTTTATTTTATTTATTTATGCTAGAATAAACGTTTTTGTAGAAAGAACAGTGGCGAACAAATTGCTGATTAAATTATTAAGCGTCTACGTATGTCACTGTGATAGATACCGACGAAATAATTTACAAAGTTTTATCAAATCAAGCTTATGGCCTATGAAAGTCTGGAAAAAAAGTCGTCATAATTGAGAGCTATATTGACTAGATTATTGATGATAATACTGCCGTCATACGGTGAAAGGAGGTAACTAAGATTTTTATCAAAAATGAGTTAAAATTGATTCAGATTCAGCAAGAAATTCTCTATCTTTCTGTCTAGCTAATAAAGCTCCAATTCGCTTGTAGCCACAGATAAATTATCATATAAAATAAGTCAAGTAAAGACTATCGACAGTGCTTTAAAACTTCACTTCAGACAAAATTGTCATTTACTCAAAATATACTTTAAAGTAGTTACGGCCATTCACCGTTTGACGGCAGACTATACATATAATCATGGCTTAGTTTTTTTCTTTCTGGCTTGACTTTTGGCTCAGCTATACTTTTAATGTTGCCATGGAATATAAATCTTAGACAAGTTACATAAAATTCTTGGAAATTACGTATTGCATTAATTTATACTTAGTAAATACATTTCTGCATCAGAATACGAATGTGCGTGTGTGTGTGTGTGTAGGTGTGCGGCCTACTGTGATTAGAGAAGATGAGGAAAAAATATTAAAAAAAATACGTTTCTTTTTTCTATACCTGACCTACCCTTACCATGGTAATTAATCATATAAGTAACTAACTGCTCTTAAGATAGTTGACTAAGATTATTAAATAAATAAGTACCTACTTACGTCTCATATGGCCATGTGGGCCATGTGCCAGACCTGTCGATTGGATTTAATATTCTGAATACGCATTGCGTAGTTTATTTTGTATAAATGCATTTCTATAATTCTTTTTCGATTAGTCTGTTGTTGACAAGAATAAACATAACCTCTAAAACTTCAAACTGGAATATCTTTAACTCCTGACTTCCTATAAAAGTATAACTGAAGAAAAAATTGTTCAGGAATTCAAACTCAATATGTTAACATACTTTTAATAGGCAGACGCCAAAAAAAAATGTCAACGAAAATTTGTTTGAGAGTTCGCCACTGTTCTTTGTTGCTATTGATAGTATATCTGGTCTTTTTGTCTTTGTCTTACAAGATCGGTCTTTCATATTGGCTATCCAGTTTTTCATGTCAGACAAAAGCTTGAGGGCCTTTTTTATACCACCAGTCTTGTTCATGTGTTTTTCAAAAGTTTTGAGTCTAAAGTGTTCTCTGTCTCTTCTCATTTCTTGCCTGATACTCGTAGTTTTTGATTTATATTATGATTGATTTGACGACCCGAATGGCGCAGCGGTATTGAGGCTGTCTTACGTTCTTTGGGTCCCGGGTTCGAGTCCCGGTAGGAGCAAAATGTTTGTGTGATGAGCATGGACATTTGTTTCCGAGTCATGGATGTTTATATGTATAATAAGTATGTATTTACAAACAAAAAAGTATCTATGTAGTATTATCAACTATCTGGTGTCCACGACACAAGCCTCGTAGCTTAGTGTGGCACCTAGATGGCGCTGTGTGTAATGTCCAGCGATATTTATTTTTATTTATTTTTTATTTTATTTATATAATGTATCTTTTTTCTAAGAGTTCGATAGTTTTTTCTGACAAGTGTACTTTATCTTTTGATTTGCCTTTAATGCTAACCAGCATTGCCGATCTTGCTGTCAGTATTTCGTACAATATGTTGTATTTTTGTTGGGTGTTTAAGTCCTCAAGAGATGATTCGGCCATAGATTTGAGATTTTATTTGATATTGTCTATTTTTGCTTTGTTGTTTTAACTTTGAAAGGGCGACTCAATTTTGAACTAAGTAGATGATGTGTTCAGGCGTGCTCTGAGCATTCTATGATTACTATTGAAATTTAAATAGGCAATGGTGCCACAATCAACAAACGATTTGGGTCTATTTGTTAGAAAATAATCTATTTCATTTCTATACCGGCTATCCGGCGATACCCATGTCTATCTTCTAGAAGCTCTCTTTTTGAACACGCTGTTCATATTTTCATACCGTTTTCAAAAGCCATTTCCATCAGTTTTTGTCCATTTCTTGTTCTTTTCCCGCTGCTGTAAGGACCTAGTACAACATCCTCTCCATTACATGGCGCTCTAACTCGTGCCCTTATAATGCACTTCTTGTGAGTGTGTTCTTTTAAGGCGGTGTTTAGGGATGAGTAGAATGAGTCAATTTCTAAATTAGTTGACTGCATAATAAGCATTTGTATAAGCATCGCTAAAGCATTAGGTTCAAGGTTGATTGGGAAAATTAGTCAGTTTTGGATAGGTTGATGTGCTGGCGGCTGTACAACATAAGGCACATGCCCACGCTTACCTTCAGGAAGCCGGCGACGGCGGCGGCGCCGCACTTGTCGCGCGACATGCCGGCCATGACGCCGCCCGCCTTGATGTCGCAGCCGCCCGTGTCGTACGTCACGCCCTGCAACACACACGCGTCACTACTCGGTAGTCACCCTGCCCGTCGCGTGCCTCGCCACTCGCCACTCGGCGCACTCACCTTCCCGACCAGCATGACGGTGCGCTCGTAGCTCTGCGGCGCGTACTCCAGGAAGATCACGCACCCTGCGGCACAACACATCAGTCACATCTCACAAACAGTTAGGGAGCTAACATGCCGCCACTTCAGTGTGTAGCGTGGGTAGCGTACCGCGGTGCCGCTCGACGGAGGCCGCGGCGCGGTCCACGGCGGCCAGCAGCGGGTAGTCGCGCCGCAGCGCCGCGCGGTCGTGCAGCACGCGCACGGCCACGGCCGAGCCCGCGAACAGCTGCTGCAGGTACTCCGCCGTGCGCAGCGGCGTCATGCGCTCCGGGTCCGCGCCGCCGATGTCGCGCGCCACTCCCCTGCGCAGAGACGCACTGTACTACACACGCAAACTTACTCGTACATGTCTGGCTCCCACCTTATTTCTCGTGTATATTAACGAACTCACCGAGTCTTAAGAGCCCCTATCAATTGCGCGGTCTAAAAACAGAAAATACTACTTTTTTCAGTGCAAATTTCTCAATAACGATAACGTATCTGGTATTTTTTTTTATGCAAAGTTATATATCACCTATATATATAGTAAGTGTACGAATTATAATTTTGATAACCACTCAACATAAATTAGGAAAAATAAAAATCAAACATACGTTTTTACGAAAGCACGAAACACCAGGTTTTTCAATAGCTTTTTCGGCTAACTAGTAATGAATTATAATTTGAAAAAAAAATCGTACTTACTGGGCATATAGTAAATTAGTTAATAATTAATTATTATTATTGTAATTATAGTTTTTTATTTTAAAATAAACTTAATTAGTGCTTTAAAAAAAATGTGATTCACACCGAAAAAACCCGATAAAATAATGCGCAAAACAATCGTCTACTCGTAAGAATATGTTGAAAATATCAATAAATATGAAATATTATAAAACTTAAGGTATTTATCTATCCAATTCAATTTTTTAAATAATTTTTTGACTACTTATTTAATTGTAATAAAATATTTAAATAATGCCATAAAAGCGGATGCGCTTGCTCGGTCCATTCAGTCGCGCCCGAGGTCTACTCGACGACGGACCTGTGTCGCTGCGACTGCCGCTCCCGACGTAAAGTACTTGCGAATCGCACGTGATTTTGTATTACGTCTGACTAGTTTTGATACTGTGAGAATGTTTTTTTTTTTTGTTCTACTATGTTTGTTTGCTGTGTGGACTGGATCGGATAAGCCTGTAAAAGTCGAAAGAATTGCAAAAGACGACGACTTCTTGCAAACAAAACGGAACCAAAATTAAAAACATTTTAAAATCGTTGATTCCAGGAAAGCTCGGATATTCGGAGCACTTCGTATTAAATTAACGTCGAAAGGGAGGTTAAAATTTATCAATATTTATACTTCTTGTTTCGGAGACCAGACTCCTGGGACAATCTCCCACTACGTTTGACGTACGCTGACAATACTTTGCTAGTGGTGCACGTCGCCACGCACCCTGAATGCGTAGAGTATGGGTACTGGGCACAACCCACTAAGACCTCGTAGGAGAACGCTGGAACGTTGAGCGAAGGGGTAGGCAAGAATAAAAAACTATTTCTTGATATAGTTTTTCCCCTGTTCCCTAGGCTTCGGCTTTTCCTTGTTTCTTTTCTTGTTGCCTCTTCGGTGGCCGTACTGCGACTGACTACTGAGCGGACAGGGCGGTCTTTTAAACGGGCCGTGCTTACGATCGCGAGAACCGCGTAATTTGGATCGATTTTACGCGTCATTTTTACTAAAGCCGAAACGTTGGAACCCCATATTTTATTTATTTCTTCAAAAAACACTTATGTATTATATATTATTTTACAGGTCTAACTTGCTCTATCATATAAAGCAATAACATTTAACAAATCTTAATTAAATAAAAAAGTCCTAGAACTTATACTGCAAAAATTAAGCTGAACAAATTTTCATTATACAAATTGCCTTATATTTCTTATACTAATAGAGTTATCGACATGAATCCTTTAACACATTTAGTTTTACACATAATCCTTTCATTTGACACTAATTTCGATAAGATATCTCTAATAATAAAAAACCTCATTTTCAACTTACGTAATTTCTATGAGATCGAATTTTCAACCTAATTAATTCGCTTAAAACTTTATTTATTCAGTCATACGATTATTCTAATAGGAAAACTAACTGTGAAAATCCTTTATTAAGCTAATCTTAACATAAATATTGCAAATATTCAGCATAATCAGGAAACTTACATTTCAACAACAAAACGTTTATAGAAATTATACGCGCCTAATGTCGTCTTACCGCTATTTTTATAAGAAAAAATGTAATTATCATAAGTTATTTACTCTTGTTAGAACCTTACGTTGATCTAATTGAAACTAATCAATTTAAATTTACTTGCAATAGAAAGTGCACACACCTAGGTACCGCCACTACTTGCACCCTGCTCCCTGGATATGGCCTTGTCGCCGACACTTCTTATAATAAAGAAATTAATAAGTAGGTATCTCGTTTTTCTTTCACTTGAAATGAAAAAAACACTTCCTTAGTTAAAAATTAAATAAAACAGCAATAAGATGTCACACACACAGACATACGCAAGCGATAAAAATAAACAACACTAAATAGATAAAATATATTTAGTTGTTAATATTTTTTTTTTCACTCAACCTTTTCCTTTAATATTATTTGCTTTTGTATAGTCTTAACTTTTCTATTTTAATTGGTTTTGATAATGTATGAAACATTAAAAAAATTGCAGCTTAAATGCAAATTGATTTGCTTAAAATATATGTATATCTAATACTGTTACGGACCAAGATTGTTTGCTCCCGCTGCACTGCATGAGGCTACGCTCACTACGATCGTTGGCGATATTTCGAACGCTCACACGCGCACATTTCTGCGAAATTACCTAAACTAGTACTGCGAAGAAATTGATAGGGGCTCTTTAACTCGCCCAAGGCAGAATCGTCTCCTTCGCAGACGACACTGCTTTAGTTTTTGCCGCCAATAGGTACTTGGGACACTAGAAGCTGGCTTCAGGCTAACATTCTGACTTTAAATGTGGAAAAAGCAAAGTATATTTCTTTCAGCATTAAAAATGATTCAAGACTCAGTGGCAGCCATAAAATGATCTCTCGGAGTGTAGCCTGATAAAGTGAAAGCCAACTGAGCGTGTTCATCACTGGGACGTGTTCAGACCAGCACGTTCTTAGGTCTAACTACATAATTATATCAATTTCAAAGAACACATCAAGCTGCTTGGTACACGAATTCGCAGTCTTTAATGTCTATTAAAACTTGCGGCACACTGCTGAGCCTTAGCTCCTAAAAGAAATTTAGTGTGCCCTAGGCCCCTAGGTCAGTCATTAATCAATTATTTTTTGTATTTCATCTTGGGAGGTACTTGTAAAACCACTATCAAGTACATTTAAATTGCTCAGTGCGCAATCCTAAGGGTTTGAAACCTATAATGTTTCCTAGTGTCTCTCTAGATCAGTTTATGGGGTTCCGGCAACCATCATCATTCATCCGCAACATTATTCTGAAATAACATATAAAACTACTCTATGACCCAAACGCGCAAAAACGTTCAAATAAAAAAGGATGTTTGGAACGGACCTCTTGTAAAATCAAAAGCGAAAGATTTATCGAGTCCTTATATGAAATTTAGCAATTTTTATAGCAATCAACGAGAGAATTGCGATTTTAAAAGTGAGAATTCAACAACAAACCTACGCAATTATCCAGTTATACGCACCAACGGAAAAGGCCCCCACAAGAAGAAATTGAAGAATTTTACGAAAAATTGGACATTTGAATTATCATTCCAATAATTATTAATTAAATAATATTTATTATCAGCACAATTTTAATTTAATTTGTATTTTTATTCAATTTGTATTTTAATTTAATTTGTAGTTTAATTTAGTTTCTATTTTAATTTATATTTCTATTTTTATTTTTAATCTCAATTCCAACCATTATTAATTGATCATGACATTACTATGTAATTTTTTATCTGATTTGACTTTATTCTAATATTAATAATATCATGATTGTTCAATTATATGTATTCCTCATTTTAATTTCTATTAAATTAGAGCTTGTGTACTCGGTAATGTGTAAGCTGTGTAACCTGAAATTGAGTGTGCGTTATATGACCATGTATTTCTAATAGTTTTCATTTATATAAGATAAATTGTAACGTGACTTGTTGGTAATCCAAAAAAAATATTACTAGTTGCGATGGGAAAATGCAATAAAAATGTGCTATGCATGGGTGACATGAACGCAAAAATCGGAGAAATGCCAGTCGAAGACAGTTATATTCTAGGAAAATACGGCTACGGTTCAAGAAACAAGAGAGGGGATGCGTTCATACACATTTCTGTCAACAACACAACCTATCATTAATGAACAGGAAATTTAAAAAACCACAGAAAATGCGATGGACTTGGAAATCGCCTGACGGAGTAACAAAGAACCAAATAAGTAGATTATTTCACTACGAATATCCCAAACATTGTAGAAGACGTTAGCGTCCTTAACAACTTCCTGTTCCCAAGCGATCACCGAATAGATTATTTCACTACGAATATCCCAAACATTGTAGAAGACGTTAGCGTCCTTAACAACTTCCTGTTCCCAAGCGATCACCGAATCATCAGAGCAACAATCAATATAAAATCACAAAAGCCATCAAGAAAGCGATACCTTATCAAAGTATCACAGAAGACCGACATTTCGAAACTGCAAACGAACCTAGCAGAAAACCTAAACGAAGCTAACCACGACAAACCACTCCAGGAATTCTACGACGGCATTGAAAAAAGCATAATAGATAGTTGTAAAAACACAAGAATAAATAAAAAAGAGAATAAGAGAAACGCTATTAAGACACCCGAAATTAAAGAACAAATATACCAGAGATTACCAGCAATTAAAAAACAAAGAAAGAAAAACCGCCGACGAAAAACTCCAACTAAGCTTGCTCTACAGGAAAATAAACAGAAATATTAAGAC
Source organism: Eugnorisma glareosa (assembly GCA_947578425.1). NCBI lineage: Eukaryota > Metazoa > Arthropoda > Insecta > Lepidoptera > Noctuidae > Eugnorisma > Eugnorisma glareosa. Next base: position 19,198,260 of record OX387979.1, read on the forward strand.
CAACATTGAAAACTATCGGCTACGACAATACAAGAGTACCTAGAGAAAACCGGGGGTGTCAACAAGGCATACAAGAAACTCAACAATACAAAGCAACTAATGACATAGTTAAAATCAACCTCGGGCTCCACAGTTACCAATAGACACGATCTGATGCAGTTAGCTACACAATTTTACAAAAACTTATACCAGGAAACTGAGCACCGGAACCAATAGAGACGACCCCACGAAATACTGATACCCCCCATTATTTACCGTAGCGAAGTAGTTTTCCATAAACAAGTTAAAAACGGGAAAAAGTCCAGGCCCAGATCGTATAAATAATGAACTGATTATGGCAGGAAAAGACATGTTAACGAAACCGCTCACCAAACTTTTTACCAAGTGCTAGAGAAGAAAGTACTGCCAGGGCAATGGACAGTTGCTGAAATAACCTTGCTCTACAAAAAGGGCGACGCCAAACAGATTACAAACTACAGGCCTATTAGTTTGCTGTCCTCACTCTACAAACTCTTTTGTGTCTACACTTTTACGACGGACAACAAGAACCGTGGACGAAAATCAACCGGTTGAGCAAATTGGATTTATGCGAGGATTCTCAACTGTAGAGCACATCCACACTCTAATAAATATAATAGAGAAATATAACGAGTATGGGAAGTGGATTTACATTGGTTTTGTGGACTACGCCAAAGCGTTTGATTCAATTTCACACTTCTCAATATGGAAAGCTCTATCAGAACAAGGGGTAAACGCTTCATACATTGACATTATCAAAGAACTGTATAAGAACAGCACAGCTAGAGTAAAGTTAGAATCATCCTGTCCTGAATTCATAATGGAACGAGGAGTAAAGCAAGGCGACCCGCTCTCGCCTAAGCTATTTGTAGCGGTGCTGGAGAGCATTTTTAGGACTCTAGACTGGAACGACGTCGGCCTAAAAATACATGGCAGGTTTCTATCACACTTGAGATTTGCAGACGATATAGTACTGCTGTCAGAAGACGCTGAAGAACTACAATACATGTTTGAATCGCTAAACGCGCAAAGTAAAAAGGCAGGCTTAGAAATAAATCAAGAAAAAACTAAAGTAATGACAAACAGCTTATTACATAATACTTAGGACATCTAATTTCCTTCAGTAACGTCACAACTAAAGAAACCAACCGACGAGTCGAAAACCCCTGGAAGAAATATTGGAGTATGAAGGAAATCTTCAAAAGCACCTTGCCAATAAAATTGAAAACCAAAGCAATGGAGATATGCCTGCTACCATGCCTCACCTACGCCTGCCAGACCTGGACTATCTCGAAACAAGTTATCCAAAAAGTTAGGACATGTCAAAGAGGTACAGAGAGAAGTTACTTGGGACTGAAGCTCAAAGACAAGATTAATCACACAGAGATAAGACAGCAAACGAAAGCTAGAGACGTCGTCCGGTACACCCTAAAACAAAGGTGGCGCTGGGCGGGGCATATACAAAGGACCCAAGACGGAAGATGGTCGTCCACAATAACCAACTGGTACCCGTTCAATAAGAAACGAAAACGCGGTAGGCCCATAAACGCTGGAGCGACGACATAGCGAAAATCGTAGGTAGAACTTTGACGAGGTTAGCCAGAGACCGATATGAGTGGCATAGCAAGGAGGAGGCTTTTACCGCCTTGGGCGGTCCTTACATTTAATTTTTTATAATTATGCAAATAAATACAATATTAATAACGAATTTAATTAATTAATGTAATGTGTAATTTTATGTTATTGTTATTTGCTCTTTATATTGAATGCATAAGGTTGTTGAATACATAATGAATTAATGTCTGTAATGATTATGCACGAATATGAAATGTGAGGAATCAAATAAAAGCTTTATTATTATTATTATACGAAATTTAAAAGTAAAATAAACAACTTTCTGTGAAAAAAACTGACTTCCAAAATTGACTTTCGGAAGACTTTCAGTTCGTATATTCAATGAGAGGAAGTGAGAGCGCTTATAAAGCTTGCTTCTGAAAAAAAGACATTTGTTTCATGTAAGCCACGCGGGCGAAGCCGCGGGCAGAAGCTAGTAGGTAAATATAACTACAATTGTACACCTTAGTCAAAATATATTATGTGGCTTGGCCGTTTCGTTACTATAAGAAGTATTGTTACAATAGTTCTTAAAGGTTTTCTCAAAGGTAAGTATAACAGAAAAGTAATGAACACTGAATACATTGTTCACCTTACGCCCATACGGTACGGTACGGTACGGTACGGTACGGTACGGTACGGTACGGTAGCAAGCGGCCAAGCCACAATATCTTGACTAAGGTTTTAGAAGCTTGGCTCTACACGAGATCTGATTACTTTTGAATAGTGCGAGCTAGGGAATCCAATCCCGCAATTGCAGGATCCCGTACCTTTTTAGCAGGATCTGAAGTGCGGGATTATTCATGCGGGATCCCGCACGTTTGCGGGATTAAAAAAAGTCTGAGTAGACCTGTTGTGCGTGTCCCATACCCACTTGAGATAATTCACTTGATCTGATATTGAAACGTGAGATGTTATGTTTTGAACGTGGAGGGAATCGAGTAAAGTACTTGGTAGCTGCCTATACTTACGTCAAGTCTACTCCGCCTGCCGCCCCGTGCGGAAGCCGAGCGTGCTTCTGGCGCCGCTGGCTATGATAAGATCAAATCTCAAAGACGAAACGTTACATTCTTTATCATCTCTTCGAAAATATTATCAGACAAAATAAGCTGATTTTTTATGCCTCTAAAACCAATAGATATGTTCAATTGTCAATACAAATCTAAAAGATAAAAGGTTGAAAATTGTATTGTATCGTTTCTTAAATTAAAAGAAGCTGATTATGTTTACCTCTAAAGCAACATGTAATTCAATTGTTGCTTAGTAATAAGTCATAACTCTACTTAATTTTAATAAAAACAAAAAGCTAAAATGAATATGACAAATATACAAATCAAAAGAATATTCAAAAAAATCTCAATCTCAAAATCCCGCAGGCCTGCGGGATTGATGACCTCAATCCCGCAGGCCTGCGCGACCGCGGTTTTGATGTGAGATTGGATTCCCTAGTGCGAGCCAGATGGTCTCTCCTTGGGAACATTTTGCATGAAGATGTTATTGGTGGGATTTCACTTCTTTTTGTAAGTTGCAGACAATAATATTTTTTATTTTGTTCATTGTTTCTTTCTTATCTTGAGGTGGATTTCTTGAACATCAGAGGTGCCTTTTTCATAGCGCCACTGTATTTGCTTCATCATCAATCACAGCGGGTACACATTAGGCGTTTTGGGCGCGCTTAATTCCATCCTCCAATTTAAAGGGTGCAATGGAGGGTGATTTACTAATAAACCCTGATATATGTATTTTATCTATACATCTATACTGGAATATTTTTTAAGCCGTGCGCAAAAAAATTTTGGTGGTTCAGTATCAGTAATAGAACACATTTCCATTATTTGTTCAAAACTTTTTATATTTTTTTATCCGACTTTAAATCAGCAAAATATGGACACTATCTATTCGTAATAATATAAATGGGCGCGCGCCATGCGGCGCACGCGGCGATTTTGTGCAGCGAGGGTGAAATCCCTTCCCGAGCGGCAAGGGCGGGGCCAACACCCGCGGTCCGACAGCAGTGTTGCAAGAGGGTTACATTTCTTACTGTTCGGGTCAATCACCGAACAATAATAAACATGTCAGCGTAATTGCGACACCGCGCACTATGCCTTGAATATTTTATGTATTAGCTAAGTAAAACCGTCAGTACGTCTCGGACAGCATATCGGGCGCGACTCAATCTCATCTCATTAGTTTTAATCGTTATCCCATTCGTATTACTGAAATATAGTTATCTTTATAATCTTTAATCTTAGTTTATCTTAATCTCACCCCAACCCCGAACATTGGTCCTTCGAGCCGGATCGGAGCGGGACCTCCACGCGTGTGTTTACTACCTGAACTGTGTGAGTGTCTCGCTTGGAACTTATTACCAGACCCTGGTAAACAGCCATCCTGCTGATCCTGACTGAACCTGGTTTCTACGAAAGCATCGCGTCATCTCCTCGCGCTGTTACTCCAGGTTTGTTCTTGCAGCCATCGCAAGGACATTTGATCCCCAAAGAAGCCTTCAGTACAAGTAAGGTCTCTTTTTTACCTTTACAATGTCGAATATGGATGACATTTTAGCAACCCAACAACCACTAATCGAAGCCGTAGATAGGCTCTTCACCAATTTCAAGAAGGATGGTGCAGAGCGCAAGACCTCAGACTACTTACATCGTCGATTAGCTACCTTGGAACAATACTTTACAGAGTTCCATAATAATCATATGACGTTGATATCATTTGGTGATCAATCTCATACATATTTCAGTACTAATCAATACGACCAATTGAAGGAAAAATATAACAACATTAAAACTACTATTCAAAGCTATAACCCTCTCGCAAACAGACCGCAAACCCCTGTATTGAAACCTCCTACGTTCCAACCTACTGCGGAATCTCAAACCTCGAACCTCGCATCTCACGCTGCTTCTAAAACCCAGCAGGGGTTTTAGAAGCTTGAAGAGCGTAAAGCCGAAGGTCTCTTCAAAGGCAAGCTACCAACTTTAAGGCTTTCTTGAGAACATCTTCCAATATCGACCTTGATCTCATCACGGAAAAGTGGGAGTTTGAAGATATCCTGAAGACTATACAATCTCGTTGGGCGGCTATTGACTCGCTTCATTGGGAGCTGGACAACGAGTATGGCGGATCAAACCCCGAGTACGAAGAGCAATTTACTCATTATGAGAAATATTATAACAAAATCAATAAGAAAATGTGGTCCGTGGCGCATATTGAAAAATCTACTCCTAAAATGGAGGTAGTCACCTTTGAGGAAACTACAATAAGTGGATTTCTTTCAAAGATCTTTTTACCGAAGCAGTGCACAACAACCCCTCTTTGTCAAATGCACAAAAGATGCAGTTTCTAAAGAGTAAGATCAAAGGTGAGCCTGAAAAATTGATCCAACACCTCCAAATAAGCTCCGACAATTATCCTGTATGCTGGAATATCCTAAACCATCGTTATAATAATAAACGACTGATCTTCACCTCTTATCTTAACAATCTCATGAATATTCCTGCAAACCAGCAACAATCATCAAATCATATAAAACGCATTCACGACACTACTTACGAGAGCGTGAATGCTATCAAGAATCTAGGAGTCGATGTATCTTCCTGGGACCCTTTCCTGGTATGTATATTGTCTCAAAAACTGGACTCAGATACATACGAGGATTATCTGCAAGCCATAAAATCCCCGCGAGAGTTACCCGTCTTAGAAGATTTCCTAAATTTTTTGGAAACTAAGTTTATGATGCTGGAAACTTCACGTAAGAAGATTTGAAATTCCACGCAGAAATCATCCCCATCTCAATCAAATATCAATAACAAACCATCATTTTCAAAGGCTTACAATTATCGAAATTATAACAATCCTAAAACGAATTACTCAACAAACCAAGTTTCGCAATCGTCAAAGTCCAAACACAAAATTAACCATCGCAAGCAATGTCCTATTTGCAACTCCAACGATCATCGAATTCATGCATGTCAAAAATTATTGGAATTGCAACCTAATGAACGTAAAAATGCTGTTGCTAATTTGAAACTTTGCATTAACTGTTTGCGAAGGCAAAAAATGCCTTTCCGAAATAAGATGCAAAGAATGCAATAAAGAACATAATACCATTTTGCATGAATCTTTTACGTCACGTCGACCTGAGTCAAATGCAGCCACGATTATGAAATCGCCATCTCAGCAGCAAGAAAGTAACACAGTAGCATCGCTCCTTAAAGAACCCTCAGAAATATTGCTTGCCACAGCTATAATTAGCGTGCAAGCAGCGGATGGATCTTACCAAAAAATGAGAGTTCTTTTAGATCAAGGATCACAGACATCCATTATTAGGGAAAGCGCAGCTCAGTTGTTAAAACTACCGCGACGGAAATGTAACGGATATATCTCTGGAATAGGAAACAAGGAAAACAACTGTAAGGGCATGATTACTATCAAATGTTCATCGTTGCTTAGCGATTTCACCTTTGAAACGGACGCGTATATTATGAATAGACTCATAAATAACTTGCCCAGTTGTACGTTACCTAAGCCAAACTGGCCTGCTCTTAACCAAATAACTCTAGCAGATCCCGAATTCTATAAAAGTAGGCCTATTGATATCTTATTTGGGGCAGATATCTATTCCACTATCCTTATGGACGGTATCTGTCGGTCAGAAAGTATGTTGCCCATTGCCCAACAAACCCAGTTGGGATGGATCTTAAGTGGCAACTACAAAACGTACCATTGCAATGTGATCCTAAATAATATTGAAGAGATTCAACAATTCTGGGAAATGGAGGACATACATGAATCTCCAGCGAAATCAGAAGAAGATCAAAAATGCATAGAATTTTACCAATCTTCGACCTCTAGACGGGAAGACGGAAGCTACGTCGTTAAAATACCATTCAAAGAAAATTATGAAGAAAACATAGGCGAGTCGAAAACAAAATCGATTGCTCAATTTTTCCAAATAGAGAGGAAATTAAGTAAGCAACCAGCATTGGCACGTGACTATAAAACGTTTATTTCTGAATACCTAGAGCTCGGACATATGACACCCGTTGCGCCACACGTACAGCCGGACTGCTACTTATCGCACCATGGCGTCCAACGATCTCGAGTCATCAACTACTAAATTGCGAGTTGTCTTTAATGCCTCGGCAAAAACCTCGAGTGGAGCCAGCCTCAATGATCTTATGTGCCGAGGACCCAATTTACAACAAGACCTTCAGAGCCTTATCTTAAAATGGAGACAATTTAGATACGCTTTCACAGCAGATATAGAAAAAATGTTTCGCAAAATCTGGCTACATCCCGATGATCAGAAATATCAGAAAATTATCTGGCGGAACCATCAATCTCAACCTTTAAAAGAGTACCAGTTAGCAACAGTTACCTATGGCACAAAAGCCGCACCTTTTTTGGCCATGATGACACTGAAGCAATTGGCCATCGATGAAAGGCCAAACTATCCACAAAGTTGCGCTCCCGACATCTTAGAACACTCGTTTTACATGGATGATCTCATGCATGGTGCACATTCATCTAGAGCAGCTAAACAGCTCAAAGCAGAGATGATCAACCTTCTCAAATCTGGTGGGTTTAATCTCAGAAAATGGCGGTCAAACTTACCGGAAATACTAGATAATTCTGATGCACCTCAAAAGGAAGGCTTTTACTTTAAGCAACCGGAGTCAACCAAAACTTTAGGTCTTCGGTGGGAACCAAAAAATGATCAATTTATCTTCCATCCTATAGAATTTGATTCTCAAGACATCCTTACAAAAAGACAGTTCTTATCTCAAATATCTAAAATTTTTGACCCTTTGGGCTAGCTAGCACCAGTCACGATAAAACTTAAGATCTTGTTCCAAGAATTATGGAAATCGGACCTGGGTTGGGACCACCCTGTCCCACAAGAAATCGCGTTAGAGTGGAAACCCTTTGTTGCCAATCGAGTGAGGATTATCACTGAAATAATCCCGAAAGATAAATGGAGTTACGTAAAATCCAAAGAAAACCCCGCAGATTGCGCAAGCCGCAGTTTACCTGCTGCTCAATTAGCCGATTACTCGCTGTGGTGGCAAGGGCCTGACTGGTTACCACAATATAAGCCTAAAGAATCTCATAAGATGCCGATTTATACGAGTATTACTACCGAAGAACTCAGAAAAAGGAAGGAAGTAAATACGGCCATTGTTAATCCCGAACATTTAATAATTAATCAACTATTAGCAAAATATAGCACTCTACGGAAAGTAACTCGAGTGTTAGCCTACAGCAACAAGTTCATCGACATTGTAGTTTACAAGAAAAAACGCACATGTTTTCTAACTCTGCAAAATATAAAGACAGCAAGAGAAATGTTAATTAAGCACGTCCAAAACGAATATTTCGACGAAGAAATATCGCAGTTGAAAAATAATGAACCACTAAATAAGAAAAGCCAGATTCTTAATCTCAGTCCTATACTAGACACTAATCAAATGCTCCGTGTCGGTGGCAGACTTAAACATTCGAATCTTGATCCCGAAATGAAGCATCTCATCATAATTCCGAATCAGTCGAAATTGGCAGACCTTATTATAGATGAATCTCACGAACTTGTATTTCACGGTGGAGTAAAAATGACTACTGGATTTATAAGACACAAATACTGGATTCTTGGAGGAAACAGAGTCACTAAGAAACGATTAAGAATGTGTGTCAAATGTAAAAGAAATAATCCCATACCACAACATCAAATCATGGGTGACTTACCTCCAGCACGATTGATTCCTAACCGACCTTTTTACCATACTGGAATAGATTACACCGGACACATCCTCATTAAGGCAAACAAAGGTCGTGGCATTAAAACCTGTAAAGGATATGTCGCAGTTTTTGTTTGTATGGTAACTAAAGCCATACATTTAGAAATCGTCTCAGATCTCACAGCGTCAGCATTTATTGCCGCGCTTCGACGAATGTCAGCTAGAAGAGGAGTTCCTGGGCACATCTATAGTGATCAGGGAACGAACTTCATAGGAGCCACAATATTTTAAAACAAGAGCTTGACAAAATCTCCTACATCTTGTCTGACCAAGAAGTAACCTCGACAATCTCTGAAATGAATATTGAGTGGCACTTTAACGCCCCATCATGGCCATCTGCTGGCGGACTCTGGGAAGCTGCAGTGAAGAGCCTAAAACATCATTTGAAACGTGTCGTGGGAGAACAAAAATTAACCTACGAGGAATATATTAAACTACTATCCCAACTTGAGGCTTGTTTGAACTCCAGACCACTGTGCCCTCTGACAGAAGATCCTGAGGATCTGGACTTTTTGACCCCGGCTCACTTTTTAGCAAGCGGCCCCAACCTTACGATTTTCGAAACAGAGCATGATCTCCGAACACGGTGGCACTTGACGCAAAAAATCTATCAAGATATATGGGATAAGTGGAAGACTGACTATCTCTCGCAGCTTTCTACGAGGTCCAAATGGCGACAGCATCAAAAAGATCTCAATCTTAACGACATCGTTATTATAAAGGACGACAATCTTCCACCAGGAAAATGGAGCCTAGGTCGCGTTGTAGCGCTGCATCCTGGAAGTGACGGACACGTAAGGGTCGTCAGCGTCACACTTAAAACCAAAAACGGGCTCTTAAAACGCCCAATTGTCAAACTGCCCCTACTGCCAACAAATAAAAATGGTCAAGATCCAAGTACTCCAAAGACTAACAATAAATTGCCAGTGGCGAAGAAAAAACGCCCCATCTCATTCTCTGCTATGGTTTTATCTTTGACATTATTTTTGCTGGCACTAATAAATACCGCTTAAGCATCCTACAACTCCACCCTGCTGACAAACAATAGTGTCTACTTCGACAAAATATCCAATATGCATTTAATTAGAGATGATTGGCATTTAATAGTCTATTATGACACAAATCCATATCAAGAAGGAACGGCGGCATTATTAAAGTATATCAAGTATCTTGAAACCTTGTGCTCTACGATTAGAACACAAACACCTTGCGACGGCGTCATGTTACAACTCGAGCACGAGTTCGAAGAAATGAAACATTACGATAATATTATCATGATAAATGACTCGTATATGACTAATAAGAAACGTCGGCGACGCGGCTTGCTAGACGGAGTAGGCTACGTTGCAAATAGTTTGTTCGGAGTATTGGACCAACGATTTGCAGAAAAATATGAGAAGGATATTGACCTGTTAAAGCATAATGAAAACCATTTATACAACCTCTGGAAAAACCAAACGTCGGTCGTAGAAGCTGAATTTAATCTGATGAAAAGGATGGAGAATACTATTAACAAACACCACAAAATGTTAAATCAAAAGCTTAACTATCTCCAAGATTCTTATAAAAATCTCTCTCAACAATTACAAAACATAACTCTCATCACAGACTTCATAACTTCGGCTTTCACTGCCAACAACTTGATGTATACCCTTCGACGAATCCAGGACTCAATTTGAGATACAGTTACTGATATTTATAGTGGAAAATTAGATTTTCATTTGATATCTCCGAAGCAGCTCAGATCAGAGCTAAGCATAATATCAGCACAAATATCTGGAGATTTGGTAGTTCCTGTCGACAACTTTAATCTTAAAGATCTTTATGGCTTGCTCAAAGTAAGAGCCAAAAACTCTGGCAAATTCCTAATTATAGAAATAAAAATACCCCTGATTGAAAGGGATCTTTACGAGGTATTCAACCTTATCCCGGTTCCACGCATTGTGAAAGATAACATGATGATGAAGGTCGAAACTATCTCTGAATTAGCAGCCATCAACATGAGAAAGGATTCGTTTTTAACTATCACAGACACGGACCTGCAGTCATGCGTATTACAAAACCCTGTGACTATTCTGTGTCATATCAGACGGCCGATTCACCACATAAGATGATCATAGCCTTTGTGAGACGATCCCAGGCACAAGAACTTGTAAAACTAAAACTATCTCGTGCAAGAATGACTGGAGAGAGTTAAAATCAGAAAACAAATATTATTATTTATGCTGCAATTAATGTAACGTCAACCTTCTGTGTGACAATCAAGTTAAGGCAGTTAGGTTATCAGGTGCTGGTCTGTTGCGTGTTGGGGAAGGCTGTTTAGTAAAACAGAAGATTTTATAGTGTATTCAAACAACAGATTGTCTAGTAAAATTAGCACGACGACAAAGATTATCTCGCCAGAAATATCACCAATCAATCACATAATAAATATCACTATGCCCGAAATCTCATATGAGCTTAATCCCAATAACTCGGAGAACCTCGGGCAATTTGAAGCTATTAAGAGAAGTCTTGAGATCATGAAGCAGAGTGAACCTTTAAGCACCAATATCTCCTACCACGACATCCACCAGTATACTGCAATATATCTCATCATATCGGGAATCTTGCTACTGGTGGCAGCTTACTGTTTTAAACTTTGGTGGCAAAGGCATCGTAATGGAAAGCGTGCCACTTCTACAGCAGAGCGGTCGACGACAGCATCAGCATCTTTTAACATAACTAACCCTTCATAACTATTTTAGTATTAGTTGAACATTGTATTCACCTTGTTAATATTAATTTCATTACCCATTTAACTATACCTCCTTACTAACCTCATCTTTTCTCCCTCGGGAGCATGTTCGGGTCAATCACCGAACAATAATAAACATGTCAGCGTAATTGCGACACCGCGCACTATGCCTTGAATATTTTATGTATTAGCTAAGTAAAACCGTCAGTACGTCTCGGACAGCATATCGGGCGCGACTCAATCTCATCTCATTAGTTTTAATCGTTATCCCATTCGTATTACTGAAATATAGTTATCTTTATAATCTTTAATCTTAGTTTATCTTAATCTCACCCCAACCCCGAACACTTACATTTTTCGTAACTTTTGACCCCCTCGCGTAACATGTAAGTAATTTTTACATTTTAGGCTATTTTCGTAACTTTTCAGAACAACGAGATTTGTAATGCTTCTTTTGCATTGAGGCGTTCTTGCCCTTTATTAACAGAGCCTTCTTACGACCACTTGGTAGAACAGAGGTTATGAGGGTTCTGTATGTATCGAATATTAGTAGTTTGTTCAGTGTAAAACTAACAAATGCACAACCTCGTAGTTTTGGTTCTAACTAGAATAGAATAAGTTAGGTGCTAGACTAGATAGCAACAACAGTGAAGATGGCGCTGCGAACAAAGTAAACTTAGTCTCTTTTATCATATGTTTAAACATCACCATTAGACGTCATAGATTCCTTTATATTCTGCCTTTTTAATGACATCAATTTGCCTACAATCTCCAACCCCAAAAACAAGTAAATTAAAAAACAAAACAATAATGTAACTTTTACAGCAAAAATGTAACATTTCAGGAAACGTAACTTACGACTCAAGGGCCCTGGCAACACTGCCCGACAGTCGCTCATGCGCTGTTGTGACGTTGCGTCCAATCCCCCGCGCATCTCCTGCGCCACACGTGTGTCGTACTCGTACCTACAGTCACGATGTCGGACTTAAGTAACCGCGAGTTTTATGAAATAGTGCGGGTGTATTTATTAAGTGGTGAAAGTTAACGAGCAGCTCGCAGAATGTATGCAACGGAGAGCATACCCCGAATGCGAGCGAAGGTATCCTTAATCCGGCAGCCCCTAATGAAAGGACCATTCTAACAGCCACTCAAAGGCTGCTTGATCACGGTCAGTATGCTTTATTTTTTGCATTTTGATGGTCCTATGCCCACGAAAGTATGAAGGAAAAATTGGAATTACTCTTAAAATAACTTCAGATCACGGCGAAATCTTAAAAAAGTCTAGTTGGAACCAGATAAAATCGGCGATCAGTACATTGTAACCCACGTAAATGATGCCTGTGCATTATAAACTAACGAGCGTGGAGTGCCGCCGCCCGCGAGTTGGTGGCCATAAAATCAATTTCAAAGTAAATATTTTTCGTTAACGATAACTTTATTTTTTTGTACTAAGACTTATCAAAATAAAAAAATAGGTATTTAATAAAACTCATTTAAGTTGAATTTGTCAAAGTTTGCGCACTGAATAAAAATTGATCCTGTTTAAACATACATACATACAATAAAATTGAAGTGTCGGTTTGTAATATCAAAATAACAGCTTTTTACGGAACGCATTTAAAAATATAGGCACTTATAACAAAAACACAGTTTTTTTTTTTTTGTCTGTCTGTCTGTTTGTTCGGGCTAATCTCTGAAACGGCTGGACCGATTTTGAAGGGAGTTTAACTGGCATATAGCTGATGTTATAAGGTCTAACATAGGCTACTTTTATTTTAGAAAAATAATTAGCGTTCCGTGCAAAAAAATTAAAACCCTTGTAATTGGTAACAGAATTCGATTCAAAAAGGGAAATCATATTTTTTATAATAATTTCCCACGACCGAAGGTCGCGGGCATCAGCTGTTTCTTATATCAAGGAGTCCCCATTCCAATGTTCACACCTCTAGCATCAACATTTGGGGAAGTCTCATACAAATATCAATGCCCTAGTTTAAGGACCACTATTGACATCATATCCCGAGAATTGTGGTTTATCTGGTATAATGTAAACCTAAGTTATGAGGGTTCAAAAAACCGACTAAGCGCTTTGAGAAAAGGTAGGTAGTGCCCTAGCGCTTCGCTTGGCTCATCTTGCCAGATTATGTTATTATCGCGGCCGACAAGCTCATGTTCCGTCTTCAATTTATTCATGACTAGCGACCCGCCCCGGCTTCGCACGGGTGCAATGTTATACATACAAACCTTCCTCTTGAATCACTCTATCTATTAAAAAAACGCATCAAAATCCGTTGCGTAGTTTTTTAGTTTTTTTTTTAGTTGCGTAGTTTTAAAGATCTTAGCGTACTTTTAGAGCATGAGAAGTGAAAGTGATTTTTATTGTAATAATAAAAAAAATAAACTTACATTTGCAGTTGAAAAATTTGCTCCTGCAATGATGATTATGTTTAGGAAAATATGTTATCTAAGTACATTTTTTAAGTTGGTCGACTTTTACTCGTAAACTTGTGAAGCCTACTTAGCTGTGATAGTTTTTCTTTTAACTTCGTTATACATACTACCTTCGTGAATTTTTTTACACCCAAACACAACCGTTTAGCTGGTAGAGTGGGGGGGGGGGCACACTTGAGTCTATCACAAATTTGCACTTTAAAGCTTAATATTTCATAAACGAATCCCTTAATCGAAAAATTATTTAAACAAACTCGCAATATTTTTAAAGACCAATTTTTTTTTTCCAACGATATCCCACACTATGGGAGAAAAAAGGAGATACCCTAAAAAAATACTTTTCGAGATTTTATTTTACCACTTTGTCGGCGTAACTAATCTGTATATTCATGCCAAATTACAGTTTTCTAGTACTAAGAGTATTTGAGCTAAGCTGCGGACAGACAGACGGACATGGCGAAACTATAAGGCGAAAATATAAATTGTTGCCTACGGAACCCAAAAAATGTGTGTGTCACCTGGCGATATCGAGCGCGGCGGCGTCGCGTAGCAGCTGGTCGAGCGGCGTGGCGAGTCCCTCGGCGTACACGCCCAGCGCGCGTATCTTGTGCGCCTGCTCGGGGAACGACTCGCGGATCTGCAGCGGCTGTCACACACCCGACACACAGCGTTACATACAGCACGATGCACACATTGCAACACGGACTACCCATCAGCTGGCTAATGCTACGCATTATGACTTGGTCCCATCGCCCGCTGCCCCTGCTCCGTCAACGGGGCAGATGAGAAACATAGTTTCATCGTCCCCGGCTGTGGCGTTTAAGAGGAAATGAGGTAGTTATTTGAAGAAACTATCGCTGTCCTTCTACGAGCGCGATTTCGACATTGGTGCGATAAGGACAACTACAGATCCGACAAGTAAAAAGTCGAGGTTTGGCTCTCGACTATTTCCTCCTGCAATATTCGACCAATTTAAACGATATTTCAGAATGAGGAGGATCCCAAAGAGGGACTTTTTCATGAAATAGCTATTGAATGGGGTCGTAGAGGGCTGTATTGATGATTTGAATGATTATAATTCTGTAACTCCATACGTGTTACTGGCGCGATTCCTATTTTCATCAACATACTACCTGACACTGACCTGCAAATTGCAATAAACTTAAGACAATTTAAATTTCGCGGGCTACTCTTGCGCAACCACCTTTAAGAAAATCTAACCAATGTGTTAACATTTTTGAAGTGGCTATTGTATTTTCGATTCTTAGAACTTTAGCTGCATCCGTAACTAGTAAATTTAACCCTTAAAATCAGTTTTTTTTTTCTCATCCTTCTGGCCTCTCCTAACTCAAAAGCTGGCGACGCCCTTGAAAATTACCGCATGAAACTATGTGAGTGTTGGCGCGGTGTTGGGGCTTCTTAACGACCCGAATGGCGCAGCGGTTGTGAGGCTGCCTTACGTTCTTAGGGTCCCGGGTTCGAATCCCGGTAGGAGCAAATGTTGGTGTGATGAGCATGGACATTTGTATCCGAGTCATGGATGTTTATATGTATAATAAGTATGTATTTACAAACAAAAAAGTATCTATGTAGTAGTATCAAGTATCTGGTGTCCACGACACAAGCCTTGTTGCTTAGTGTGGCACCTAGATGGCGCTGTGTGTAATGTCCAGCGATATTTATTTATTATTTTATTCTTACATCCGTCAGAATCTCCATGATGATCTCACCATATACAAGCGAATAGACAAGAGAACAACTCACGACGTAGAGCACTTCGAGCGCAGCCAGCAGCGCCACTAAGTCGGCGTCGGGCCAGCGCGGGTGCGGCTGCAGCACCAGCACCGGCCGCGTCGCGCCCGCCGCCTCCGCGCGCAGCAGGCCCGCGCGCGCCGCCTCGCGCACGGAGCGCACGTCGTCGTACGGGCCCAGCGCGCCCGTGCCCGCCAGCACCAGCCGCGCGCCCGACACGCGCGCGCAGCGCAGCAAGTGCGCGCCCTTGCTCAGCTCGGCATCCAGCTGGCACGCGTCCGCCACGAAATCCTCAAGCGCCTGCGGCGGCGCCACGCCAGGCGACGTGACCAGCACCAGCGCGTCGTAGTGCGCGCTGTTCACCTCGCTCACGGCCGACACGCGCACGCCGTGCACCACGCGCTCCACGCCCATCTCGGTCGCTTCACTTAATCACGCCTGCTTGATTAGCATCCATTTAAATAAATTTATTGCAATCCATTATATTCCTATTAAGTATTATAATCTGCACCTTCATCAGATTGATTGGTGGGTCTTCGTCAAAATGGGCGTAAGTCCGAAGAGAATGAAATATAATGATATCCAAGCAAAAAAAACCTGATTATAGTGATTTTATTTAAATCTAAAATAATAAATTGCCGGCGGCACTCTAGAATAAACACATCCATTGGGTCAAAATAAAATCACTTTAATCAGTGTTTTTTCTTGTTGAATATCTTTGATTAGACATACTATGCGCTTGTTAAAATTTGTCCATCTAATATAATGGGACCTTTTAAGTATATCTCAAATCATAGCTCATACTAAGTACACCAATTCATACTGTTGCGACAAGTACCTAAGCCTCAGGAGACCGGTGCTAGGGCCAATTAAAAATTTTGGAATTTCCTACACTTTGTCAAAGATTTGACTACACAGTCATTTTTAATTTGTTTTTGAAGAATTTTGAAAACATGCACACAGTAATTAATACAAAGTAGTCAGGTGAAGTCCTAAAATAGACTTAGGAACCACCTTAGCCGTGTAGCGGAGCCCCCTTGCTGTACTAGCTAAGGTATATGTATGCTTGCTTTGAGTATAAGGTCAAATCCTTAGCAGAAAAACTGGCCAAGTGAGAGTTGAACTCGCGTGGAAAGGGTTCCGTATAATAATAATAATAATGTTTTTTTAATATTAATTTGTTTAGAAATATTTAAAAATGTAATGTATATGTATATAATTGAATAAAGGAAATAATAATATTTATTTAATTCAGACTTGGTCCATAAATTTGTTAGTAACAATGTTCTTAACCTAGTGTTAGTAAAAAAATAAAGTGTTAGTGCTAGTGTTAGTAATAATGCCAAAGTCAAATGTTTTTATTCAGTTGTGGTATGTCGTTTTTCAATAGGTAAGTACCTACTCTTACTGAATGCGAATTATGAATCTACTAACGTGATATATTGGGTTTACCACTTTATTTTCAATTGATAGAACTCTTATAGGTTTTCCTGTATAAGTTTTAAGTTTAGTTTTGTACATGCACTGATGTGATGTGAATGTTTTTGTTTTGGGATCTCCTTATGTCAACGTTGTGTCAAAATGTCGCGTCGAAAGTGCTTGTCTATGGTGTCACCAAAGCCAAAGACATGCACTTTCTAGGGTTCTCTATGGTGTGACCATAGGGGATCTCAAGACAGAATCGGCGAAGGTAATATTAGATTTTGTTTTATTTGTTTTTTTTTATGTTCTTTTTCAATTGTTTATGGTTATGTTTATTATTGCGCGTTTCTAGTCGGTGCAAAATAAAGGATTTTTCTTTCTTTCTTTCTGTAATCTACAAGCAATGAACTATATTTTGTATATTTTTTTCAAAATTTTAGGCTTAGCAGTTTCGGAGATCAGGGGGGGGGAGGAATGGACGATTTTCGTCTTCTTTCATGAATAAAATCAAAACTATTTATTTTACAATAATAACAAAAATATATTTGAGATCCTCGTAACGAACCCTTTCATTTGATATTTATGACACAGAAAGGTTTGGTCAACTTTTTTTTAAATTTCCTAGTTTGTCCCCCAAAAATGACCTGTATTAAAAAAAAAACTTTTTCACATCTGTGTTTGGGTCACAGCACAGGATTACACCATCCTACCAAATTTCACTTATTTGGTTCAGTAGATTCGGAGGAAATGGGCTGTGACAGATGGACGGATAGACAGACAGACGCACGAGTGATTTTTTCATTTTTTGTACGAAACCCTAAAAACATGAAAAGTAAACATTTAAGGTGCCTCTACTTCTATTTTCTGTAAACATAGGAACTCTTCGTTTTAGTATGAAATATTTAAGGTAGGTAGGCACCTTATATATTCTGTTCTCCCGCAACTTAAATAAATAAATAAACATTTATTTCAGAATCACTTCCATATTTGTTAGTAACAATTTAAACTTATAAACTAGAGTTAGTAATATTTATTGTAAGCTGTGTGAGGCACGCCGATCCTGAGGAATGTCTACTTGACTGCGTGCACTTGTCCTATCACGGCCCCAAGATCGGAGAGTCCCACCTATCAGCCGACATTCTAAGAATGGTGTTGGGGTTGGGCTGGCGTTGGACTTTTTGTTTTAGTATGAACTTCAGTCCCAATTATTATTATAAGCTGCTATTTGGGATATATTTCAATTCTGTTGATCTTACACCCATGTCATAGAAAATTGCCGATGGTCTTTTAGATAATATTTGTTTTAATATTAATTTTATGAAATAATATTTTTTGCAATAATACTTACACAAAATATTATAAACAAACTAATTTAACCCAAACGTTGACTGTTAGCGAATGCCTTGTGGCATTAAATCCGTCTATGTACCTACCACTCTTGTACATGAAATTTAAATAAATAAAACACACCACCGGCACCGCTTCAAACAGATGATAAGTGTACTGAGAAAATTCTTCGTCAATCAACGATATACAAGGTGTACACGGACCCTTCACAAAGC
The DNA here is from genome assembly GCA_947578425.1 of Eugnorisma glareosa. Classification (NCBI taxonomy): domain Eukaryota; kingdom Metazoa; phylum Arthropoda; class Insecta; order Lepidoptera; family Noctuidae; genus Eugnorisma; species Eugnorisma glareosa. The sequence goes on from OX387979.1 coordinate 19,216,625, forward strand.
TAACCAAGCATTCAGCACATCACATGAAGCACCTCTAAGCAAACAAAATGGGCTGAAATAGTAGGACTCAATGTAGCACACTCATAACATTGTGCTGATGCATGCATTCAATAGTACAGGGGCCAAGTAGGTTAGGGTGTCCCTTATTTTGGGTGAAAATTTTTTTTTCTTTGATATCGAAATGAGTATCTTCTATTTCTTTTTAAACTACTTTCTTAAATACAAAATTTCATCAACCTACGTCAACGTGAAACCGTGCTGACAGTACTCTGAAGATTTTGAAAATTGCTGTTTCCCTTTCCGCTAAATAGCTACTTAAATCAAGTTTTTTTTTTTTTTATATTGTGACACCAAATGATTTGAATATAGTAACCATGGAGATTCTTGCCGGTTCTTCTCCATAGAAAACGACCAACCCGAACCGTGCACCTTTTTGTCGACGTTTTATAAGTGCCCATCTAGGCCTATGTGAAATAAAAATATTTTGTTTTTGATTATTAAAAGAAGATAAAATTACAGATCAGGCAGGATATTTTCTTTTGAGGGTCTCTTTTTTACAGTCTGGATACAGATTTCTATGCTCCTGAACACAGCGTTGCAAAAATTGCTTACACACATTTTAAAACCAGTTCGTAAACGTGATGGCGCTGGCGGCAAGCAAAGAGTAGTAATTCCCTGGCTAGTTTTCGTTCCAAAAGTACACAAGCTCCTTTCAATCGCCCCGTATTAGACGCAGTTGTGTCACAGCACATTATTTGTACTTTGTCATCGAGGCTCCAGTCATGAAGTGCGTTCAACACAGCTTTAGGTCAGTGGATACGAAACGGGGCACTGAAAAAAAGACTTGGAAAAATTTCACCATAATCTATCGCCTAATCAAGCCTTCGGGACCCGGTGGGCTGTGGGAGTAGTAGGGTGGGGGAACACCATGGGACACCTCAAGGGCATTGACCTTGGAGTCGTTGACCTTGAGGTCAAGGTCAAAATTCCGAAAGTCAAGTTTCGTGATTTTCACAAGTTCACTGACCTCGACCTCATGGTCATTGACTTTGAGGCCAAGACAAAATTCCGAAATTCAATTTTCGCGATTCTCAGCAGTAACAGGTCAACATTCATGGAAAGTGACCTTAAGGTCAAAGTACCTTAGGATCAATGTTGTTAAATAAGATAGAATCGAGAAAATAAAAGATTTTCGAAAAAAAAAATCCTCAGTGCCCCGTTACGTACACTCCAACCCAGCTTTAGCTTGATCCTGGCCGGAAGAGCTCTCCAGTTTGGGTACAGCCAGAAGTTGTTCCTTTTCTCCAAATGAAATTAGAATTGGCAGGCGTTCTTCTTTAGAACTTCTCACGTCAAGTCCAGGTAATAATTTCCCATCCCAGTGAACGATCACCATTTCAGGCATCTTATTTTGAAAATCTGATTTTATAGATTCCGCTTTATCTTTTCGACCCTGTATGCAAAAAAGTTGAATAGACGATTTGTTCATCGGGAAATCATCATAGCTAGAACCGAACCGGTGTGGTAGAACCTTTAGTTGTAAGTATATGTAGTATGTATCGCTGTATGTCCTCATTATGTACTCTTTATATTCAGTATTACACGAGGCGTCATCCTAATTACTTGTGTTTGTATTAACTCCCTAACGACCACCTTACATGGCGACCCTGCCAGGATGGGTGGTCCGTTGGACAGCGCCACGCGGATACGGTTACAGAGACTGCAAGCGATAGGATTTGCGTCCAGATAAGGAGTGTGAACTATAAACAATTGTGTCTCGATGCACTGTTTTAAGACTTTTAAGAGCACAATGTTTTATTACGATTTCGATTCGCATCTATTATTTTCGCGCGAGCGTTTTTCTCCGGTATTGACCGAAATTACAATTACGTCAACGACTGAAAATGGGATCACAGCAGTCCTATGAGAAGGAGGAAGTGGTGATTGCCCAGACGGCAACTGGATCTGGGGTGAATTCGGCGGCTATTGAGCAACTACGAGGCCACGCATCCACTACGAACTACATCCTAGCAGGAATTTGCGTATTGTTGGGTGTAGGTGCACTTGTTATAGTGTACAGATTCTACCGTAGATGTCACCATAGCTGGATAGACCAGCAGTTACAAGAATTCGCGTTGAAACGTTCAGCGAGTTACTTTCGGCGTTGGCAGCAGATGCCTCCGGCAGCGTTAGCGGCAGAAGAAAGAGTCTAAAAACAAGTGAGTGCTAAAAAAAAAGTGCTTGTGTAAAAGAAAAAAAAAAAAAGTGTATGTGCTGTGAATTCGCGATTAATTCGGAGTTATTAAAATACGACCTCGGACTGAAAATGGACTATAAACCGTGTAATTTTACATTAACATTAAATATATTGTACTCGTGTAAGTAGGTACTCCTACCGGAGATTTGCTATCTTAATTAAATGTTACTCACTATTACATATGAATAAATATTTTGTAAGTTACTTATATTACATCTCAGCATCAATGCCATCAATAATGGGTAGATAGCTGTAAATGGCTGAGGAACTTTTAGAATTGTTTGAAAAGTTAAAATATATTAAAGACTACTTAACTAAATTTGGTCCAAGTAGAAGGACTAGCAACGTTAAAAACGAGAAGAACACAGAAGTAGAAAATTTAAAAAAACAATTCGATATAATTTTGAAGAAAGTATATTCTTCTTTGGAAACTAAACATTTAGAAAAAATAGAAGTAGAGAGTATCGAGAACATAAGTAGTAAAATAAGCAGTTATTATTTAAGAATTAAACAGCTGTGCTGTGAATTAGACACACAGAAAGATTCTAGTTCTGTGGGAACTGACGTACAAAAAAACCCCAATATGGAGAAATTTCAATTGAAAACCGCAATTTCCCTGTTGCCGGTCATGGATGACACCGAAACGGTTACTAAACAACTTATCTCTAATATTGAAATGTACTCAGATATGTTGGAAGTTGCAGATAGGGAAAAATTAATAAACTTTGTTTTAAAATCGAGATTGTCTGAAAGTGCACAAACTGCGGTTGCACGGTACTTATGAATCAGTTACAGATCTGCTGAAAGACATGCGAGTTCGACTGTTAAGTAAGAAATCAGATACAGCGTTGCAACAGCAGCTTCAGAGAGCTAGACAGGATAAGGAAAGCGTAGAGGATTTCGGTAAGCTTATTGAGAAATTATTTGTTGATTTGACTATTACTCAAGCAGAGGGTGACGAAAAAAAGTACGAGGTTTTGAAGACCGTTAATGAAAGGAATGCAATCAAACGCTTCTCTGATGGTTTGAGAAATAGCCGGATCAGCACAATTATAGCGGCTAGAAACTACAGTTCCTTAAAGGATGCTATTCGAGGTGCGCTGGATGAAGACATTTCATCATCGGGCGAACCAGTAGACACGGTGATGAACTACTATCAAGGAAGAGGTAGGTCTAATAACAGAAATTATTATTACGGTAGTCGTAGTTCGCCGAGAGGAGTTGCCAGAGTATGGATAACAAATGGAGGGCAGCGAATATCTAATTCACCCGAAAGTTTACGCGGTACAAATAGCGGGCCAGCTAATAATAACAATTATCGTGCAAATAGACGTTACACACGAAGTTTTTAGAGTAATACAAATCGCGGCCGAAACAACAGGCAGCAAATAAATTCAGCTGAGCTGAACAATACCGAAAATGACCAGAATAGTGCAGAAAATTCAGATACCCAAAATTATTTTTTTTCGGGCATAATCAATTTGCATATTATTGTACTAATATTAATTCAGTAAATTTTGAAATTAGTGATGTCAGTTACTCATGGCTACTTGACACCGGTGCCTCGTTATCAATTATAAAACACGAAACAATGGTGAGAGATAAAATTCCCTACCATATAGAGAAAAAGCAAATCAAAGGCATTGGCGGAGACGTAATCTCAGAAGGAATTGTAAATTTAAAACTTACTCTAAATGGACAAGAATACCAAGATGCCGTCTGTGCGGAAGGGTAAATGTGTTTAAAAATTTACCCTTCCGCACAGACGGCATCTTGGGTCAGGATTTTATTTGTAAATATAATGGCGTACTAAATTTTGAAACAAACACTTTTACATTAAATAATAAAGGTTGTCCCTTTTCGACACCTATACAAATGGGAAAAACAGGAGAAAATAAATACATAACTTTACAACCCAGATGTGAATCTATTCATTTTATAGACATAGATACAAATCAGGAATGTATCATCGCACCAAGCGAATTATGCAACGGTGTATTTCTCGCCAGTATTTTAGTAAATCCAAAGGACGGAAGAATTCCAATTAAAATATTAAATACCAGAGACGAAGCAGTCAAACTTAGCTATTTCACTCTAAACACATTGAATTTACAAGATTACTCGATATGCAATTTTGAAAGAGAAACAGTTAACGCAGATAGGGTAAAGAAAATGTTTTCGATGTTGAAGCTAAATCATTTAAATACTGAAGAACAAAAATCGGTAGAGAATATTTGCGCAAAATATTCAGACATTTTCTTTTTGCCAGGAGATAAATTAGGCGTTACAAATTTATATCAACAAAAAATTCATTTGAAGGACAATGTTACGCCGTCATATGTTAAGCCATATAGATTACCGAAGTCACAGAAACCAGAAATAAATAGACAAATACAGCAGATGTTGAAAGACGACGTTATAGAAGAAAGTCAGAGTGAATGGTGTAGTCCACTATTGCTAGTACCAAAGAAGAGTGACAGTCCTGATAAGAAATGGCGTGTCGTAATTGATTACCGGAAATTGAACGAAAGGATTAAAGATGATAAATTCCCTTTACCAAACATAACCGAAATTTTAGATTCTCTGTCTGGAGCAGTATATTTTACTCATTTAGATTTAACACAATCATACTATCAGCTATTATTAGAGCCATAAAGCAGAAAATACACTGCTTTCACCACAGATAAACAATACCAACTTAAAAGACTCCCAATGGGTCTAAAAATTAGTCCCAGTGCATTCAGCCGACTAATGACGGTCGCAACGGCTGGTTTGAATTATGAAAAAGCCCTAATCTATTTGGATGATTTAATATGTTTTGGAAGAAATTTAGAAATACATAACAAAAATTTAATTACAATATTTGAACGATTGAGAAAAGTAAATCTGAAAGTAAATCCAAGCAAATGCCAATTTAAAAAAAAAAAATTGTTATACTTAGGGCACGTAGTATCATCAAAAGGTGTACAACCGGATCCAGAAAAGACAAAAGCTATTCAAAATTACCCGAGGCCACAGTCTAGTGACGAAGTAAAACGCTTCGTCGCATTCGCAAATTATTATAGGAGATTTGTGCAAAATTTTGCCGAGATAACAGTCTCACTTAATAACTTATGTCGTAAGGGAACTAAGTTTGAATGGACAAGTGAATGTGAAAATTCATTTTTGCAACTTAAGGAAAAATTGTGTAACCCGCCCATATTACAGTACCCAGATTTTTCAGCGGAAAGCAAATTTATACTGCGAACAGATGCATCTGGTAAGGCCATAGGCGCAGTTTTGTGCAACGCAAATGATTTACCAGTAGCATATGCAAGTCGTACGTTAAATAAGGCAGAAATAAATTACCCAACCATAGAAAAGAAACTTCTTGCCATAGTTTGGGCAGTACGTTACTTTAGGCCATATCTGTTTGGAAAATCCTTTACAATATTCACAGACCATAAACCACTTGTTTATTTATTTTCCATGAGCAATCCTTCTAGCAGGTTGCTTAAATTTAGATTGACATTAGAAGAATATAATTATAAGATTGAGTATGTAAAAGGAAAGAGTAATGTGGCTGCAGACGCATTATCTCGAATAGTGATAACATCAGATGAGCTGAAAGAGTTAAGTATGCAAGCAGTAAATGTGATGACTAGAAGTATGAAAAGAAAGGCAGATGAAAAAAAAAAAGATAATTTTTTGGCCGATAAGTGTTCTACTGATGAACGGACTGATCACCCTGCCGTCGTGGAAATACTTAAAAAGCCCAAAAATTGTGTAGAATTGAAAATAAACAAAAACTTGAGAGGAGACTTAGTGTATTTAAACAAAGAAAACATTATAGGCCTGAATCCTAATTCTCGATCATGCCAAACGCGAGACGTTTTCGTGAGAGAATTAAGGTTAATCTGCGAGAAAAATAATATAGCAGAAGTATACGTAATAAAAAATAATGACACATGTAAATATATTAAATGGCTAACTAGCACTAGAAAGAAAGGGACCGGTCCACGAATTTGTGTAGTAGGAGTTAGAGCAATATAATATGATGATGATGACAAACGGGTCATCTTGAATGATTTTCACTTGTTGCCGACTAGCGGCCATGCGGGAATCAGGCGCATGTCAAACAACATTAAAAAATATTATTTTTGGTCAAACATGGACGAGGACATAAAGAGGTACGTAAAGAAATGTGTGAAATGTCAGACACAGAAAGATTCTTTACTGACCAAACAGCCGATGGAGATAACTACTACTGCGCAGTCAGCATTTGACAAAATATTTTTAGATATAGTTGGGCCCTTAAGTAGAGACTATTATAACTATTCGTATATACTCACCATTCAGTGTGAGTTAAGTAAGTATATAGAGGCTTATCCTTTAAAAAGTAAAGATAGTGTTAGCGTGGCAAAGGCTTTTGTTAATAATTTTGTTTTAAGGTTTGGCATACCGCGGGTGATAGCAACGAATCGGGGAACGGAGTTTATGTCCACCACGATGAAAGAGGTTTGTAAATTACTCAATATTAATCAAATTTCCTCAACCGCATATCATCACCAATCGATTGGCGCTTTAGAGAATTCACATAAATCTTTAAATGCATATTTGAGGATTCAAACCGACAACGATCCAAGACATTGGAGTACATGGGTACAATTTTTTTGTTTTTCGTATAATACAACAGTCCACACCGAAACTAAATACACACCTTTCGAACTTGTGTTTGGCAAAAAATGTAATGTTCCCAGTAATTTAAGTTCAGGAATTGTTGAACCACTGTACAATGATAACGACTATGTCAAACAATTAAAATATAGATTACAGGTAGCCCAACATGATGCAAAATGTAATTTACTTGACAGTAAAATGAAACGTAAAACAGTATATGACATGTATACAAAACCAGTCTACTATAAAATTGGCGATAAATTGTTAATTAAAAGCGAGAAAGAAAATAAATTTGAACCAGTGTATTTAGGCCCATATGTAGTACTGGAAGATTTGGATTGTAATGTTAAGATAGAACGAAATGGAAAAGAAGAAATAATACACAAAAATCGTACTAAGCAATATATTTCAAACTAAAAAAAAAAAAAAAATATTTACTATATATATTTTTTCTTTTCCTATCGGTAAGGGCGTATAGTGTGGTAGAACCTTTAGTTGTAAGTATATGTAGTAAGTATCGCTGTATGTCCTCATTATGTACTCTTTATATTCAGTATTACACGAGGCGTCATCCTAATTACTTGTGTTTGTATTAATTTAACTCCCTAACGACCACCTTACACTAGGATCTAGTGCTTCTACTACAGCCTGAAGTATATAGACAGAATACCTTATGCTTAATTGACATCTATCTAAAGCTGCAATTAACTTAAGCGTGATAAAGTCTTTCCTTCCTCTTTTTTTAGTAGTTTCAGAACTTACCATTTGAGAGGTGGGTGCCAAGGGTTCCTGAAGGCTTTCATCAGAGCTGGGAAGTTGATCGTGATGTCCTTACGTTTGAATAGAATCTTGCGTAGTAACAGATGTCGATAAACCTCTGAAACACATTTGCTCACATTTCTTTTTCTCTTCATTTAATTTCCTTTGTCTTGCCCTTTCTTCTTTTTCGGCTAACTTTTTGTTTACACCCGCTAACACCTTGGACGCCCTGGTTCTCTTTGTTTTTGTAAAAATATTTTATCTTCTTCAATTTTCATCCGTTCCAAAGCATCAGCGTGTGACTGCGTGTGCTATACAAATAAATTATTTTAATTGTTCTTAAAGTCCTCCTCACGGCGCTTTTACTCGTAAATATCTTGTATTTTTTTAAATTGTTTTTGCAACTCCCTCCAAGCATTTACACAGTTTGGTATAGCTCTGGTAGGGATTCTAGCTTTTTCCCAAAATATAATACACTCCCGAATGACGAGATTAGCGCTTTCACACAATTAAATTAATTTAGCGCACAATTTAGCGCACAATCAATGTAACTTCGCGAATGTTAAAAAAAAGTACTGCAAGAATTTGACGATTAGACGGTAACTTTGCGACTGTTATTTGATAATTTACGTTACCAAATAAGAAAACACATTTTTTATTGCTTCTTAATTCCACTGCCATCTTTTAAATGTAAAACAATACGTGTTAATCGCGAGAATCATTGAGAACAAATTACATATGCCGTGAATACGCACCGCTACTGCCGCGCAACATGCATGAACATGATTCGATGCAAGTCGGCACGGGTTATCGTACTGCAAATAAGGTAAAAATTTATTGAATCTCGCGCCATGATCGCAGGTTGACCCACGATCATAGCGCTTGCAACAGCGTCGAAATATCGGGAGCTCAAAATAATAGACAATCACGGAAGATATCCCGTAAGTGACAGTTTATGTGTAAGTGTAAACCGTAAAAGTAAAACAGTGTTTCAAGTTTTTAATGTTACAAGTTTACTTTCCCTCCTCAAGTCGTGCTCCTCATTGCTGAGGGTCGTGATCCTCCCTTGAAATTAGTTTTTCCCTGACGATATTCCGCCATCTCCGTCTATCCTTGGCCAAGTGAAGCGCATCATGAAATTTCGTTTCGAGAGAAGAGCTTATCTGGTCGGACCATCGCAAAGGGCTGCGACCTCTTGGGCGTTTACCATCCACCTTGCCGGTAACCATCAGTTGTTCGAGGTTACTGCCATCTTTCCTCGCTATATGGCCGAAAAATTCCAAAACCCTGCGGAGGCAGGTCGTAGAGAGTCTGGTCTTTATTTTGAGCTCGCGTAGGATGGACTCGTTACAACAAGACAAGTTACGACAAGTTTACTTTAAATACCTACATTAGGTCCCTTATTTTTCAAAGTTTTAAATTTCTAACTCATAGGTCATAGTTTTGTTCATTTGCCTCTAAAACACTCGGAAATAAATTTTTACTTTATTTGGAGTACGATAACCCGTGCCGACTTGCATCGAATCATGTTCATACATGTTGCGCGGCAGTAGCGGTGCGTATTCACGGCATATTATTATGTAATTTGTTCCCAATGATTCTCGCGATTAACATTGTGTTGTTTTACATTTGAAAGACGGCAGTGGAATTAAGAAGCAATAATAAATGTGTTTTCTTATTTGGTAACGTAAATTATCAAATAACAGTCGCAAAGTTACCGTCTAATCGTCAAATTCTTGCAGTACTTTTTTTAACATTCGCGAAGTTACATTGATTGTTAGTGAAAGCGCTAATCTCGTCATTCGGGAGTGTATTATATTTTGGGAAAAAGCTAGTCTCCCTACCAGAGCTATACCAAACTGTGTAAAAAAACTTGTGGATCTTTACCATGCTTGGAGGGAGTTGCAAAAACAATTTAAAAAAAAATTCAAAAGCGCCGTGAGGAGGATTTTACGAACAATTTAGATAATTTATTTGAATAGCACACGCAGTCACACGCTGATGCTTTGGAACGGATGAAAATTGAAGAAGATAAAATATTTTTACAAAAACAAAGAGAACCAGGGCGTCCAGGGTGTTAGCGGGTGTAAACAAAAAGTTAGCCGAAAAAGAAGAAAGGGCAAGACAAAGGAAATTAAATGAAGAGAAAAAGAAATGTGAGCAAATGTGTTTCAGAGGTTTATCGACATCTGTTACTGCGCAAGATTCTATTCAAACGTAAGGACATCACGATCAACTTCCCAGCTCTGATGAAAGCCTTCAGGAACCCTTGGCACCCACCTCTCAAATGGTAAGTTCTGAAACTACTAAAAAAAAGAGGAAGGAAAGACTTTATCACGCTTAAGTTAATTGCAGCTTTAGATAGATGTCAATTAAGCATAAGGGATTCTGTCTATATACTTCAGGCTGTAGTAGAAGCACTAGATCCTAGCTATGATGATTTTCCGATGAACAAATCGTCTATTCAACGTTTTCGCCTAAAGAGTCGAAAAGATAAAGCCGAATCTATAAAATCAGATTTTCAGAATAAGATTCCTGAACTGGTGATCGTTCACTGGGATGGGAAACTATTACCTGGACTTGACGTGGGAAGTTCTAAAGAAGAACGCCTGCTAATTCTAATTTCATTTGGAGAAAAGGAACAACTTCTGGCTGTACCCAAACTGGAGAGCTCTTCCGGCCAGGATCAAGCTAAAGCTGGGTTGGAGTGTACATAACGGGGCAGTGAGGATTTTTTTCCATTGATCCTAAGGTACTTGGACCTTAAGGTCACTTTCCATGAATGTTGACCTGTTACTAGTGAGAATCGCGAAAATTGAATTTCGGAATTTTGTCCTTGGCCTCAAGGTCAATGACAATGCGGTCAAGGTCAGTGATCTTGGGAAAATTGCGGATCTTGCCTTTCGACATTGACCTCAATGTCAATGACCAGGAGGTCAAGGTCAGTGACCTTTGGAAAATCGCTGATCTTGACTTTCGAAATTGTGAACTTGACCTCATGGTCAACGACTCCAAAGTCAATGTCCTTGAGGTGTCCCATGGTGTTCCCCCACCCTATTACTCCCACATCCCACCGGGTCCCGAAGGCTTGATTAGGCGATAGATTATGGTGAAATTTTTCCAAGACTTTTTTTCATAGTGCCCCGTTTCGTATCCACTGACCTAAAGCTGTGTTGAACGCACTTCATGACTGGAGCCTCGATGACAAAGTACAAATAATGTGCTGTGACACAACTGCGTCTAATACGGGGCGATTGAAAGGAGCTTGTGTACTTTTGGAACGAAAACTAGCCAGGGAATTACTACTCTTTGCTTGCCGCCAGCGCCATCACGTTTACGAACTGGTTTTAAAATGTGTGTAAGCAATTTTTGCAACGCTGTGTTCAGGAGCATAGAAATCTGTATCCAGACTGTAAAAAAGAGACCCTCAAAAGAAAATCTCCTGCCGCGGGTCAACCCGCGATCATGGCGCTTGCAACAGCGTCGAAATATCGGGAGCTCAAAATAATAGACAATCACGGAAGATATCCCGTAAGTGACAGTTTGTGTTAAAAACTTGAATTTAAAAAAGAGTTTGAAACTTTGACAGCTACAAATACAAATCTACATAGGTAGAAGATTCCCAGGTATGGTTCAGAACAATTGCCATGACAGGGAGAACAAGTGCCTTCTGGCTTTGTTGTGTAAAGAGATACATCCATTATTTAAGAAATAAAGAAAGAAAATACAACTATTTGTGCTTCACATGATGCATAATTTATTTTTAAATCACAAAACAAAGGGAAAGTAGTGGGAAAATATTTAAATCATAATTAAGCATTTAAAACACAAATGCCTTTATTAAATGGGTAAAAAACATTTGCAGTAAAATTTAGTACACCTGCATGATACTATCAGATATTATGTTGTAATTCAATTTTTTTTTTAATTTATTATGGTTACCTTATGGTACCTTTGGCCGTTTGGGGTTGAAACTCTAGGACTGTGGGGTCCGAGTGCTCACAGCCTTTTCAAGGATATTTCAAAATGCTTAGTTGACACTTCCCGTGACCCAAGGGCTGGCTTTTACCTTGGCCTAAGGTTAAGCGTTTCCACGCAATGTGTTGCCACAATGCATGGCAACGCTAAGCCGTAGCCGCCAGTTGCTTGGGTACATTACTAGTTGACAGCGTTGAGTTTTTTGATGACATTTTTTAAGTTTGTTGTTAAGTTAGTTACTTTAGGATATTTAAATATATATAAGTATTTAATATTTAGCTAATAATAAAATAATGTGAGTGGTTGTGGTAGACTGGTAGGCATAGATAATATCACAGTACATTATCAACTTTATCATTTTCAAATAATTTTACTTTTCATGGTCACAGAGTGTTGCAGAGTGCATTTATATCTTATCTGTTGTGTGCAAGGGCTAAGGAACAACCATAATTATTTCATACAAGGAACTGGAGTAGCAATTTCTCACAGTAGTGTTGACATGAGGCAAACCACAAATAAATGAAGCAGAGAGAGATACTGAACACATAACTAGTGGTTTGCAATAATCAGAACATATTTTGTGTGTATTGATTTAGTAGTATTTACAGTTACTGAGTGTATATTTAAGTTAAGTCAGGTCAGCATGAATAACAAATAAATAATATTGAACACTCAGCCGCTGATGCACTAACCGGGTGTGTGAGTACTTAGAGACCTTGTCACATAAACTTGCATGCACATGAAGTTCACCTTATAGATGAGCAACCTGTCACAAGCTCAGAGTGCAGGGTGCATACAATACTACCTACATCAATCTGGTCTGCTCGTCCTTGACTGTGTCACCGATCACATAAGTTGCTGTTCTATCACAATCGGCACACATCTGAGCAACAAATTGTTAACCAAGCAAGAAGTCAACTCTATCTGTACACCACATACATTTACTATTGGATTGCTAATATATAAATAAGTAAATAACATGCACACTAACAATGAATTAACTACAGACATTTAGATTAATGTTACTGCTTAGAGTGATAGTAATTTTTCTCTATTTGATGAAAATGTGCTGAGGTTTCTAAAAATTTTAGTCTAGGTATAGATGAATGAAACCAGAAAGTTTTTAACACACAGTGGAGTGGTGAGAGTTTATTCAACACATGCAACTGAAGATTCGTGTCGCCGTCAGATGACCACTTACAGATTGGAATGTGTTCGACGTGCAGCGTGCTGTCGCCGGTTGTCGTGTGCTTGCTGTCTAGGCTCGCGATTGCGACTGAATCACTGGACGCGCCCTCCGAGCCAATGCCGCCACGCCGCGTCTCCTTATCTCATCGGTTATATTGCCTCGATTTGAGTGTTTATCCAATCAGCCGACCAGCCTCATACAAAATGAACTTAATGGAATGACAAAGCAAAACAATAACAATTGCCGTGTCGGTTGCTAGTAAACTTTTACATTTTGTGGCACTAGATCAATTTACTGAAGAAATTACGTACTCTTCTATCTACGCAGTGTTGTAGAGAGAGGAATGAATAATAATAAATTCACTTTCACATTATAATTTGTGAGTATAAAAGACCGGAAACTCCGGACAGAACTAACTTATAGTAAAGTCACAGAGCAATGAGTGAGGTGAGTGAAAGCATTGAGTGAGTGTGTGAGGCCGCATTCCGAATTACAAAAAAATCGCTCACAGCGCTCACATCTATATTTTTTGGCCGCATTCCGAATTACAAAATAATCACTCACAGCGCTCACATCTATATTTTGCGTTCCGTTTTAGATATCACGATTATGACAGCTGAGAGCTGTCATCAATTTGGAACGCACGTGAACGCGTTCACAGTGAACATAACCCCAAACCGAAACCTTTGACAAGACCTATTTTTGAAAATGGACGATATGTTGGTTGACTCTGCTGCACATACAACCCTCCAAGTTCAATTAACCCCATTCAATAACTATTTCATGAAAAAGTCACTCAATGGGGTTAAATGAACTTGGATGGTTGTATTGATGATTTGAATGATTATAATTCTGTAACTTCATACGTGTTAGTGGCGCGATTGTTATTTTCATCAACATATAACTTTACACTGATCTGCAAATCGTAAGAAAATTTAAATTTCGCGGGCAACTCTTGCTCTTTCACCTTGGCAAAACAACACAATCTGTGAACAGAACTGTCATTTTTGACAGCGCTCACGGTGATATTTATTTGGGGCATGGTCGGTGTAATCGCAAGATGGCGCATGTCATGACGTCATCTATGACGATTCAAGGGACATCGATATCGCGCTCACGGTAATACGGAACGGGTTTATGGATGCTCAAAGCGATTACAGCGTAATTCGGAATGCAGCCTTTGCGTTCCGTTTTAGAAATCACGATTATGACAGCTAAGAGCTGTCATCAATGAGGGCTATCGTTTTTGAGCTCACCAGATGGCACCACTGTCGATTAAGGTCCTGTCAAAAAATCTATTTTATACTATAAAGTACCAATAACTTCATGAGAAGTTTATTTTATTACGTTTAAAAACATAGTGTAAACTTCAGGTTCATATATTCATAATATTCTCCATAAAATTAGCAAGCATGAAACATTTAAAAATCATTTTATCTCCAAGTACTGAAAATTAAGATTCTAAGTTGCTACTTAAAATCTTCAAGTCTTAATTAATCAGGAATGGCCCAATCTAGACCACAATCGTGAATATTTGTAAAAATACGTGTTAAAAATCACGCAAAGCGTGAACTTTCTATGACATCTGACAGTTCGGTGCCCCCGCGCTACACTAGCGCCTCTAGCGGCGAATTCATACGCGATAGCCCCCATTCGGAACGCTCGTGAACGCGCTCACAGTGAACATAACCCCAAACCAAAACCTTTCACAAGACCTATTTTTGAAAATGGACATTATGTTGTTTGACTCTGGTGCACATACAACCCTCCAAGTTCAATTAACCTCATTCAATAAATAGTTCATGACAAAATCACTCAATGGGGTTAATTGAACTTGGTGGGTTGTATTGATGATTTGAATGATTATAATTCTGTAACTTCATATGTGTTACTGGCGCGATTCTTATTTTCATAAACATACAACCTGACACTGATCTGCAAATCGTAAGAAAATTTAATTTCGCGGGCTACTCTTGCGCTTCCACCATAGCAAAACAACACAACCTGTGAACACAACTGTCATTTTTGACAGTGCTCACGGTGCTATTTATTGGGGGCATGGTCGGTGTAATCGCAAGATGGCGCATGTCGTGACGTCATCTATGACGATTCAAGGGACATCAATATCGCGCTCACGGTAATTCGGAACGGGTTTATGGATGCTCAAATCAATTACAGCGTAATTCGGAATGCGGCCTGAGTTTAATGTACTCTGTGATTGAGCATCATAATTATCATAAACCATAAAGTTACCGACAGTGTTGCCACCTTATAGTTTTTGAAAAGGGGGAGGAGCTAGATTTAGCAAATTTTGCTATCAAAAGATGTTATCTATAGAGCTAAAAACATAACAAATGCATTGGTTTAAAAATTGTTTATTTGAAACGTACTAAGTAAATCTGTGTTCTTGGCCAATTTTAACGAGTATTTCAAATTACTCCTACACTTTTTATTATTTCAGTTGGCACCTTGTGGGAACAGAAAGACTCTTTCAATCGTTTCAAACCCCATCGTTTATGAAATAGGAATGTCTGTCTTTAGTTTCAATTACAGAGCTTCAGTATACCCTGAATTAGAAGCTCAGCTCATACTGTTTTTACACAACCGAGTATGAACTTTTTTCTTTTTAGTGCTAAGCTTTGCTCTGAAAAAATGCTGAAATGGAATCAGACTGTTTTTAGTTTTTCGCTTTTTTTTTGTGCTTAGGTAAGCCTGTTAAACCGATTTCATCAGCTATGAGGCAATGACAAAAATATTTTCGAAAAAGGCTATGTGTAATACATTTTTGGATAGGTATTTTTAAGCTGCACGAGTTACGATGGCGCCAAGTTTCAAATCTTAGTCCGTTCAGAGTTATGCAGTAATAAACAAGTCAGTTTAACAATAGTCAAAAATAATGTTTTCCCTAACTTAATGCACTTTTGGAATGAACACTAGTATTAACTACATAACTACCGCTATAATCAGAGTCGAAGGGATTTGATTGATCAAGGCCGCGGTATCTCTTTCGAACAGTCCCGCAACCCCGGCAGGGATCTGGCCTTGCGAACCCCTCCTGGTTTGCTGACATCTCTTTAAGGCGCTCGTTGAACACGAACACGCCGTCTAGCGGTGAGCTAGCCAGTATTGGGCAAAATGTAATCTAGCTACTGATTACTAACTTCGACTACATAAAGTAGTTAGTAATCATAACTACAAAGTACCTAAAAAAATCGAAAAATGTAGTTAAAAATATTTTGACTACTAACTAATAGTTGTAGTTGCAATCACGATTACTTGATTACTTTTTTTAACTACAGGTGATGTTGCGTCATTACTCTCAAGCTTCGTTCTCGATATTAGCATTAACACACATGTAGTTTCACTTACAGACTCGCCATTTCGCACTGAATTTAGGAGAAAAAATAAATATGAATCCAATGTAAGGTAGATTCAAAACTTTGTTTTTGACTTTGACATTCTCACCTACCCAGCCCATTCACGTATCAGTGCTTCGCTGTTTCGCATCATTTCTTTGTTTTCAAGTGTATTTTTATAATTTAGCTTTAGAATGCCGAAAAGAAAAAGTGATAAGCGCGATAATTAAGTATAGTTATTTAAGTAAAAAACTTAAAAAATTAGAACGTGAAATAAAACGTGGGCGACATACTCGCTATGACAGTGCATCGTCGTCAGATGGTGATTTTTCTACGCCTTATAACCTGCGGGGTGAGTCATTGACCTACTTATTTCGTGTTTATATTTGAATTGGTTACTTTTAACATCGCAACCGCCTGGCTAATCCATAAAAAAGAAAAGAAACCGTTACGTGAAATTAGAACGTTGTGATTTTGAATTCATAACGGTTTATAAGTATAATTATAGTAATCGGATTGTCCTTTGGGGGCCTTCCACTTCCTAAATTAAGTACTTGCTGCTCGGATCTACCTGTAGAGTTTTTCCATAGCATGTACCTACATTATTCCTCTAGGAATTTAAGCTGTTTCTTTAGAAACAAATATATACTAAGCCGCCTATTGGGATTGCGTGTTTCTCACAAGGAGTCTCACTTCCCACCAAATAAAGGTTTATTTAAGCCAAATACTTATTTTGCTTGCAGAGTGCGAACCAATCCCAATCGATGACGATTGTGCCACATATCAGGGCGATACAGAGCCACAACCTGGGTGCTCGTACTGGCAAACAGCCCCCGCGGAATTTAGTGATGAGGAGGAGGTCCCGGCCCCGGTCGTCACACAGTCGCCTACCGCCGACAACGCCACGGCACAAGTACACATATTGCCGCCGAGCTCCGCTACCGCCACACTGCCACCCGCGCAAGTACTTATTGCGCCTGCCGTGGAATCTACCGCCGTACCTCTAGAGAAGACTAGTGAACCGGAGGCCCCTGCTGTTCAACAAGACGTTCCCGAGTTAGATCCAGATCGACTTAATGGAAATATTAGGTGAAGACCCTACCTCAACTAAAGAATATGGCAGGGAAATTCAAAAGGATTTGGCAATTAGACTTAACCACATTGCGACCTCTGGTATCTCTAAAGAGAACCGCAAGGAATTGAAAGACAGATATTTAGTACCGGTGAACGCACCTACCCTCAATCCGGAGATTCGAGTATCTCTAATAGAAACTCAAGCAAAGCGTGACAAGGGTATAGAAGGTAAACAGGTACTAACATCCTGTGCCTTGTCCTCCATCAGCGAGGCCATTACTGCGCTGCTTTCATCAGAGTACAAGAACCCTGAGCTCCTCAAGCTGTTGATGGATACAGCTCGAATCCTCGGCGATATTCAGTATACGGACTCGATCTCACGACGTTCGTTCATTCTTTCAACTGTCAAGAAGGAGCTCAAAGATCAGTTAGACAAAACCAAAATAGATGTAATGCTCTTTGGCAATAGCTTAGCAGAAACATTAAAATCAGCAAAAACGATTATAAAATCTGGAGCTGACCTAAGGTCATCTACAATACAGTCTACGGCTAATAAACCGGCTAAGGCAGTCAAAAGGCCTTTAAACTACCGAGCCGCCCCGGCGCTTCGCCGGCAGTTCCCACCACCGCCGCCGGGGGGCGCGAGATATGCACGGGCGGCACCATCAACTCGGACTCAGAGGCAGCAGACGAGGACGATGCACAACAACGCTTCCAGAACATTGTCACGTCAGCCGCAAGCAGGTCATCGACGTTAGAGCCGGTAAGCCCTGCGGGTCGTCTTTCGTTTTTCTATGAACAGTGGTGTTTATTGACTAGGAACCCTGTTATACTCTCTTGGATTTCTGGCTATAAAATTATGTTTTCTAACCCAGTTATTCAAACAACTGTTCCATCAGAGCCTATTCATTCGCAATCCGAATACAAGGCCCTTAAAGCATCAATACAAGATCTTATTAGTACTGGGACAGTGTCCTTATGTCAACTATGCGCAGGTCAATACATATCCAGTATATTTCTTGTTCCTAAGCCGAACGGTAAACAACGTTTCTTATTAAGTCTAAAACTATTAAATTATTTCAATTTTTTTTTTATTTAGCCTAAGTTACTATGGACATTTGACATTGTTCTTTATACCAACCCAACATTTTAAACTTGAAGATTTAAGAACAGCTTTAAAACTTTTATCAAACAACTGTTTTATGTCTACAATTGATTTAAAAGATGCCTATTTTTTAATAAGCATACACCCCAACTCAAAAAAATATTTACGTTTTGAATTTAGTGGCAATCTGTACCCCTCCTATTAATAAACACAGAATAAAGTTATTCCAAGTTTAAACCATTGAAAATGTATGGTTATTCCTTTGTTATTCCTGGTGTAAATTTATTCCGTGTTTATTAATAAGAGGGTACGAGTTTAAGGTGGATGCGCAAGGGTAGCCCGCGAAATTTAAATTTTCTTACGTTTATTGCAATTTGCAGGTCAGTGTCAGGTTGTATGTTGATGAAAATATGAATCGCGCCAGTAACACGTGTGGAGTTACAGAATTATAATCATTCAAATCATCAATACAACCCTCCGAGTTCATATAATCTCAAAAAGTGACTTTTTCATGAAATAGCTACTGAATGTGATTATATGAACTTGGAGAGCTGTATTGATGATTTGAATGATTATAGTTCTGTAACTCCATACGTGTTACTGGCGCGATTCATATTTTCATCAACATACAACTTGACACTGACCTGCAAATTGCAATAAACTTGAGAAAATTTAAATTTCGCGGTCTACCCTTGCGCATCCACCTTAACGTGTTACCGTTCGGCTTAAGGTGGATGCGCAAGGGTAGCCCGCGAAATTTAAATTTTCTTACGTTTATTGCAATTTGCAGGTCAGTGACAGGTTGTATGTTGATGAAAATATGAATCGCGCCAGTAACACGTATGGAGTTACAGAATTATAATCATTCAAATCATCAATACAACTCTCCAAGTTCATATAATCTCAAAAAGTGACTTTTTCATGAAATAGCTATTGAATGTGATTATATGAACTGAATGACACAAAACAATTATTAAAATCGTTAGGATTCATCATCAACACAGAAAAAAGTTCTGTTATGCCTACTAATTGTTGCAAGTTCTTAGGAAATATTATAGATTCAAAAAGATTTGAAGTAAGATTACCTGATGATAAAAGAAAGAAAATTGAAACAGAATTACTTAGAATTAGGATACTCAAACGATGTAAAATAAGAGATTCTGCTCGCTTTATCGGTCTTTTAACATCCGCATGTCAGGCCGTAGACTACGGCTGGCTTTATACCAAAGACTTTGAGAGGTGTAAATATCTAAACACTACGATAAGTTTATGAACTTACCAATCGAGTTGTCCCCCATCTTTGACTGGTGGCTTAGTGCGATAAAGGAATCAGTATGTAAAATTAAGGTTGACACATATTCCTTATAGATATTTAGTGATGCCTCAACAACGGGTTGGGGCGCCGCACTGTGGAAAATAATGGTCTGTTTCTGATTAAAAATCAATAACTTCTTTATTTCTGAATATTATGTTCTAAAATTTTGCACAAATATAGAATAGTGTATATGGCTTCAAATAGAATGTAATTTATTATGATTAAATTTAAAATAATAAATTAAAAAATAAAACAAATTCAAAATTATAAAAAATCTCCAATGTTTATTTCTTAACAATGAATACTATTATTTTAATGTTTACAAAAACCAAATATCATATAGTACATCAAAATAAAAATCAAATAAAATAAAAAAAAGCATTTTTTTAAAGATTAAAATCGAACACAGATTAATTAATTAATTGTACTGTTTACTAAATGTTATATTATTTATACTTGATGAACTTCGGGATCTAAAATTAATTCGTTCACTTTCAAAAGATCTAAGGTGTCTTCATCAAGTTCCTTCACGTTTTTAGTATACGGTTTTCTAATGCTGGTAATGTAAGGATCTGAAGTATAAAGAAGAGTATGAAATACATCTTCGTTTGTAGCGGATCTTGAGCATTTTCTAGCATGATGAAGACGAAATTTTTTATAATCCTTATTGCGAGATTCTTGTGCATCTTCCGAAAGTTGACCAATAGGAAGTACTGCAAAATGCTTTATGACACTTTCTCCATGAATCAAAATTGTAATACCATTCATAATTGCTCACATAGATCCTAGCAGTCTCCATAGCATAACTGCCAAAATTTTCAGCATTTATCATTACACCCGATGAAAGAGCTTGCAGAATTATGTAAAGTCGTTTAATCAAATTTATATCCACTCCTGTAATTTCAGCAGAGCAGCTTGCATTGTGAAAAAATCTTCTGGCAGTATTACCGTCATTAGAATTACCACTTACTTGTCTTGGTTTGTCGATGATCAATCCTAGCTCTTCACGGAAACGCCTTTGTACCAGGGTTTTCTTCTCTTGCTTTAGTCGTTTCTTTTCTTCACTTGTGGCTGACCATGTTTGGAAAGACAGATTATAGGAAATATGTAAAATCATTTCCATACAACGAATTCAGGCGTGCAAAGTAGACAGTCCGTATTGATAAGAATCTTCATTTTCAGGCCTAGCTGTCACTTTTGTCAATTCGTTCATTTGGCGTGGAGTAGCTCCACATATTGTACATGTGGAACCCGAAGGCGTATCTGTTAATACCTGAGCTACTTTACAATCTATCATTGTAAGGAAGAGATCATGCTTCACTTGCACTCCCTCACCTTCTTTGTTAATTAATGATGGACTCAAGGAATTTATTTGACCCTTTATTTCATCCACAACGGCTTTAGTTTTCTCGGGAGTTTCTTTACAAAATTCTATTAATATAGGCCGGCAAAAACGAACAGATGAAGGTACCGGATTTTGCCAGACAACATCACCTGTTAGCTCGTTAATTAACTTAATAGGCACCAAAGAAGTGATAAATAAATTCGAATCAGAAATAAGTTCAGACTCTTCTGGCAGTTTCTGTTTGTACTGGCTTTGACCGGATGAGCCATCACAGCCCCATTTACTATACAGAAGTAAGTTATTCAATCCATTCCTATAGACTGAATCTATTGTCAATATTCTAGCTGCAGTGTGATCTAATAAATCTTGAAGTCTTACTATTTTTGCACTTGTGTCTGTAATTTCTATGGCTGAAGACGGTGGATAGCAAGTAGTTTTAACTTCTTGCACTTTGTAATATGGCGGAAGCACAAAACATTTTCGTTCGTTCGTTAAATTTCTCAAGTACAAATATTGGGCTTTCGTTAAGTCCAAGTCAATAAATACGCTCAATGCTTCTTCATCCGTTAGCATTTTGGTCTGCCTTGCGTCTTCTATGAGACTCGAAAATAAGGTCTTATTTTCACTGTCAGCAAACCTTAATGTTTCCACAAGTTTAGCTTCTGTTCCTTCTCCTATCGAACGTAACCCTTGAAGATATGCATTATAGACGTGTTCAAATCCATATTCATTAAGTAACATTGTATTTTTTCTTCTTTTACTGGATTCTGACAAGTCTGGATAAGATACGCACGGTCTTCCACGTTTCCCAGAAGAAGTAGATGGTGTGGAGATGGTTGTAACGTCTTCAGAGTCCGGTAAAGTTATTGAATATTCTGATTCCAACCAATTACTGTTCTTCATTAAAAATGTATCTTTGTTCCGTGAAGCTTCGTTCCAGCGTTTATTAAAAGCGGGAATAATATGTCTTTGAAAATCACTGAGGATGAAACATAAGTTGTCTTCAGACACATGATATTTTTCTTGCAAAACTGTTGATAATGCTTCCAACGATTTTCCTCCTTCGATATACGAAAGTATTATTTCACGTTTAGAACACTTGAAAGTAGACATTTTGAAGAGTCAACAAATGTAATTACACTTCTGTTAATTCACCACTATTTTGTTATTTACAATGGAATGAAACCACTGTTTATGTACTATTTGAAATATGAGGGTAGTGTGCATTTTGTTGATTAATATTTTCACACGCAACATGAGTGCAAAAAAGATAAATGCCCTAATATCAATGATAAATTACAAAACTTACCGCAAACTATTGATGTAAACAGCAACATTTCAAACCGCAATAGATAGCGAGCGGTTTTCCGTTTTCTGACTCTTATCACATTTTTATGAATTACTCCGAAACCCGCAAATATCCGCAGCTGTTATTATTTGATTATGTTTATGGATAGTTAGGCTACAAATCAACATTAAATGTAAAGCAGGGGTAAACGTGGGTAACTGTCAAAAGTCTCGTTGAACTTTAAAAAAACTTTTTTTTCACCATATTTTATTTTGCAATTATTTTAAGGTGAACCTTAACATAACATTAAATACATATTAGCTGTTTCATATTCTTCAAAAGACGAGGTTTCCAGAAATATGTAATACATTATACCTTTTCCTGTAACGTATAACAATAAAATCAATTTAATAGTGATGAAGTGAACGGGCCTGACATGGACGTCCGTCAAAACTATAAAGTTTGTGGTGTTGTAAAAAAATCATTTCATTTAATATTTATAATTTATTGATATTATAGTCTAGTGTGGTCCTTAAACTATTGAGTAAAATAAAAAAAGCATGCCAGTAGCGACATTGACAAAAACCATTTTTAATCAGCAGTTGTTCTACGATTTTCCATAGGGCGCCGCCTGTGGTGACGGGACTGCCAGTGGACCTTGGAGTAAAAATGAGCAAACTCTCCAAATGAATTATTTGGAAATACTTGCAGCTTTCCTTGGGCTTAAAGTTATTGCACAAGATTTGAAAAATTGACAAATTTTGTTACGTATTGACAACACAACGGCAATATCGTACATTAATTAATAGAATGGGTGGCATACAATTTCCCCATTTAACCGATATTACGAAACAATTGTGGAAACCCAAGTAACACAGAAAGCATTCTAACAAACGAATAGCAAACTTGTGTAGAACTTAAGGTCCTTATAAACTCATAAATAAGTTCACCGAGCATCTTGACGCTTTATATTGGTATTTCAAAACCATTAGGATGCTTTACACTGTATAACGGTTGGATAATAGCATATCAAAATGCTTTTGTAAACCCTATAGTTTTAGTGCAGCAAACCACAACGCAGCTGAACGGCTTTCAGCAGTTTTTAGTGCATTTGGAATTACAATAGCATTTTAAGTAGTAAATAAATGCCTAATGCCGTTTAACAGCACAAATATGAACCATTATAATGCCACGTAAATCAGCTATACAACTTTCAGCTGTTTTTAGTGCCTTAGGTTCTACAATACCATTTTTAAGTAGGATAATGCCTAATGCTGTTTAAAAGCTTAAACTTTTACCGTTATAATGCACCGTAAAACCGTTATACAGCTTTGAGCTATCTTAAGTGCCCTTTGTTGTGTAATAGCACTTTTGAGTGGTAAGTAAAAGCTTAGTATTGCTGAACAGCATAAACGTGAATCAATGTAATGCTTGCGTTTTTTAAGATCAACTTAGCTGTGTGGTACAGCTAGCAGCTCTTTAATCAAATATACGTGAGTTATTGTAATGCGTAAAACTGTTTATACATTCATTTTACTGTAATCGTAGAACCTTTTGTCGGACATATTGGGGAAAAGCACATATTAAATGATCAATAAAACAACAGCAATTTTTATGGTTGATTTTTATTTTCATTACTTCTTGATTTTGAACTATTGTCGTCCAGGGTTCAAACGTGCCTGTGTCATTCGCGTCTGTGTCTGAATGTTCTTCCATGATTGATAATTCAGCTTCGGCAAGCTCATATGTTCAAATATTGTTTATTTTAAAATAGCACTCCTATAATGTCCATTCTTTTTATCGGGCTTGGATTGCTCATCTTTCATTAATTTGTACTGTGTCTTTTTAGGCGGCCACCACAATTTACCATTTTCTTCGCATAAAGACTACTTCGTATTGTTTTTCCTTTCTCTCTATCATCTGTTCCATTTTGTACGGCATTGTATGGTTGGTATAAAAATCACTGAAAATAAGAAAACAATATTTTTAAAAAGCATCACCCATAAAAAATATATTATTGCGTTTTCTGAAAAGTTTGGCCATTTTAAAGTGTACAGGTATATTTGATGGCTACTGTACCTGACTACGTACTACACTACACCGGGTATGAAATAAATAACGGTCCTGCCTATAAAATAGTTACGGAAAAATATCTTAATGACGCCTTTTTATCAACTTGGCAAACGAATCAAATTGTATAAATTCTGAAATGGGTTTTATTGTTTTGCTCAACGATTCCCAAAATTGCGTTCAAGTAATGGCATTACTTCAGTCTACATCAAAACTACTGGTATACCGGTGAACCCATATAGATCTACTTTATAGACAATGCCACTACAGTGGTTCATCAAAAGCCTTTTCTCTTGCCTCTGGCTTAATAATGGTTCACGTGTGAGTATTTATACAGCTGGCAGCATTAATTAGCCTTGTTAAAGGCTCACCGGGCTGCTATACCCCGACACCATTTTGTAAATCTATACTAATATTATAAAGCTGAAGAGTTTGTTTGTTTGTTTGAACGCGCTAATCTCAGGAACTACTGGTTCGAATTGAAAAATTCTTTTAGTGTTGGATAGCTCATTTATCGAGGAAGGCTATAGGCTATATATCATCACGCTACAATCAATAGGAGCGGAGCATCAATTAAAAATGTTGCAAAAACGGGGAAAAGTTATTATTTTTGAGAGCTTCCTTTGCGTGCGCTGGTTAAACGGTTAAAGTTGCACAAAAATAATGTATGAGAGAATTATTCCTCTTAAAAATGTCTAAAAAAAAGTCCGCGACAACACATGCCTATCTTTTAAGGTTGACTAACAATAACCATTTTTATGATTTTAAAATTTGGTCAAAAATAATGCTTGATTTGCAAAGATATTTTTACCGACATAGTATTAATCCTTATCGAAATAAATATGTTAGTCATCTTTAGAATTCAATTGTGACCAAAATTGCCCTTTACACCATTCAATTTAGATGAATATCTTAGGAGATATCACAGTTTTAAAATAACTCCGCATCAAAATAAAGACGCGCGCGCTGTGAGGCGGGGCGTTTATGTTTTCGGGAAAACCAATGTGATTAGATTCAATGCACAAATATTGTGCGTAACTTAGAGAAGGTTTTAGTTTTGGTTTCATTGTAATCAGTGCTCTCTATCAAAAGATTTATGAATTTAAAGTGTTCAAGAAGAACTTATGATCATTGTGTAAGCTGTAAGATACATGCAACGACATCTATTGCACCAAAATGGTACTAATTAATAAAAATGTGCTCACAAGATAACTTTTAAATCGGCTGATCGGCTTTACAAAAAAGTTCTGGTGGCACAAAAGTACTCTAGATTAAAAAAAAAAAAAATTAAAAACTACATGACGCTATAACCCTGTAGAGTGTGTGTTCAATCGCTTTCCATGCAGTATACTATATCGGTCTAACTTGATGCTCGATAGGTGGCGCTGTTCATTTCACTCCATTTTCTGAATCGCGGGGTTTTTCGTGAAAGAATGACCCTCGCCCGTGTAAAATGTCGGAAGCTTGGTTTTTTAACCGACGAAACAAAAATAGGAGCTTCTCAATTCGACGTTTCTATATTTATTTTATTTTATGTATAACCTGACCACGCATAACTTTTTACAGAGAAGTCCGGTATGCATGATCCTTTTTTTAAATTGAGAAATCGTGTTTAGGCCCATTTCCTGCACCTTGATGAGAACTTTAGATCTAGCTGGAGTATGACGTCATTGAAGTTCTAACGATGGAGACGGAAGGCAGTTGCTAGAGGTCCTCAAGAGTTTGCAGCAAGAATAACGTGTTTGGGCTCATTTCATGCACCTTGATGAGAACTTTAGACCTTGCTGAAGTATGACTGTCATCGAAGGTCTGACGATGGAGACGGAAGGCAGTTGCAAGACGTCCTCAAGAGTTTGCAGCAACAATAACGTTTTTGGGCTCATTTTATGCACCTTGATGAGAACTTTAGGCCTTGCTGGAGTATGACTGTCATCGACGGTCAAACGATAGCGACAAATGGCAGTTGCAAGCGGTCCTAAACAGTTTGCAGCAGGTATAATGTTATTGGGCTCATTTCATGCACTTTGATGAAAACTTTAAACCTAACTCAGTATGACTTTCATCGAATGTCTGACGATGGAGGCGAATGGTAGTTGCAAGAGGTTCTCAAGAGTTTACAGCATCTATAACGTGTTTGGGCTCATTTCATGCACCTTGATGAGAACTTAAGACCTGCCTGGAGTATGGTCGGTTAAGGTTTTCGAGGGTCGCGGGCCTGTGGACGTTGAGTAATGGGCTAGCTCGCCATCCGTCCGTCTAATAACGACAGGCCGTGTCGACGGCGCATTCGTGTTCCACGCGCGCCTCAAAGAGATGTCAGCAAACGGGAAGGGGTCCGAGAAGACCGAGGCAGGCCTGGATTGCGGGACTGTTCGAAAGAGATACCGCGGCCCTAGATCACAAAGGGCAAAAGAAGGAACATGGATGGGTTTTAGTCAGTACAAGTCTGACACTCCCTTCCGCTCCGCCCAGAGTGGGAGGGGTCATTTGATTATTTCCCATCGGTAAAAAAAACGTAGGCCTTATTTGGAAAAGTAGAATATGTTTGCGATTAATGCAAATATGTCCGAGAAATTAAATTGTTAACTACTTGAATCTGTACTAATATTATAAAGCTGAAGGGTTTGTTTGTTTCGTTGATTGAACGCGCTTATTTCAGGAAGTGCTGGTATAAATTAGTTAAGTGTTGGATAGCCCATTTATCGAGGAGCGGAACATCAATGAAAAATGTTTCAAAAACGGGGATTTATTCCTTTTGACAGCTTCCGTTGTACGTGAACGGTTAAAAATACGCAATTATCATGCATGTCGGAATTGTCCCTCTTAAAAAGCTCTAAAAAAATGTCCACACTGGCATATGTCTAACTTTTAAGGTTGAGGCACACTCTCTCTAACCCTCTCTTTCGTTGATGTACGGACGCACGCAGACGAAGTTGCGCGGGTCAGCTAGTATTTTATAACCAAAAAAATTATCATTCGGACCTATTTATGAAAGCAAAAGATCTTTAACATAATGATATAACTTGATTTAATACTGCCCAACCAAAACTATTATTTTAATTAAGCAAAATTCGTTTATACTAGGAATACACAATTGTTTTGATGATTTCACACATATTTTAATATGACATTTTCTATCAAAACCACAAAATATCGAAGGCGCGTGAAAATTTTCAATGAAACTTATATAGACATTTACAGTAAACTACATTGCGAATAATATTTGAAGGCATGAAGTAACAAAAGAGTCAAAAACTTACCCAGTAAATTTGTTTTGATGCAAACAGATATGGTTGCACACTCACTCAGTTTTGACAGTCTTCGTCCATATTATATTCCACGTTAATTGTATTATGACATTTGTGCCGTGGTATTAGAGATGTTTTTGCAATGATGTAGGGTTTATTTAAGTTCTAACTGTGAACACTTAAAAAGCTCCAATCATTCTTTTACTACATTCAAATGCTAGTCTAATGCTTTTGTAATGCAAACAACATCTTCATTATCAATAATATTGCTAGTATAATGCTTCTGTAATGCGATTGGTACGTTCTTTGGCAACAATAATGCTAATATAATGCGCCTGTAATGCAACTAAACAACTATTGTGAACATATTTAGGATCTAAAGCCGTATAATTTGTGCCCAAATAAGCATTACAGTAGCCGTATAAACGTTTGTAATGCTACTGTAGAACTAACTCAAAATGCGAAAACGATACAGAAATGCTGTAAGTCGGCCGTTATACTACTTTGATGTGTTACTTGGGAATGGTGCGAAGCGCGTAAAATTATGGTTCATGCTGATTATATACGTTCTTGTGATAACATAGTTGCGGATACTGAATCAAGAAGATTACACCCCGACATAGAGTGGGAAATTTCTCAAACTGCTTTTAGTAAAATAACGCAACACTTCGGTGTCCCTTGCATTGACTTGTTCGCGAGCAGAACAAATCATAAATGCGATATCTATGTTTCTTGGCATAGGGACCCTGACGCTTATGTAATTAACGCGTTCACCATACCATGGACAAATTTTTACTTTTACGCGTTTCCACCAATTTCTATTATTTCAAAGACTTTACGTAAAATTATTAACGACAGAGCCACTGGTATTGTCGTCGTGCCAAAATGGCCAACACAACCCTGGTACCCACTTTTTAAAAGACTCCTCACATCAAAACCACTCTTTTTAAAGTCGAAGGGTGACTTAATTATTTCTCGTTATAGCGAACGTGCAATTCACCGGCAAATTACACTGGTTGTCGGGAGGTTGTCCGGGCATCTCTTCTCCGAAGTGGAATTCCACAGCCGTCCATAGTCATAATGCTAGCATCTTTGTCAGATAACACAGTCAAGCAATATGATTGGTTTGCGTACTGTCACGGAAACAACATCGATCCCTATAAAGCTGCGACATCGAATATTCTTTGTTTTCTAACGCAATTGTTTAATACCGGAGCTCGAAATGGTACCCTAAATAGCTCGCGACCCGCTTTATCGTTGTTACTTGGACATGATATAGTAAACAATGAATTTATACAGAGATTCTTCAAGGGAATCTTTAGATTGCGGCCCACAGTTCCTAAATACAATTTAACATGGAACACTGATCAAGTTTTAAATTATTTGGCAGAATTAGGTATATCCCAACGAAAATTTAAGTCTTGAAAAACTTAGTAAAAAGTTAGTGACCCTTCTAGCCCTGGTAACAGCCCATAGAATGCAGGTCTTATCTAAAATCCATGTTGACAATATTATCAAATCTGATTCAGGGTTATATTATTAAAATAACTGATTTAATTAAAACTTCACGAGTGGGTTCCTTACAACCAGTGTTTTCCTTACCGTATTTTTCACAAAATATGCCCTGCTGGTACTCTTCAAGTTTATCTTGATAGGACCAATCAGATACGTCAAGTCCAATCATTATTTATTTCATTTAGACAACCATACCGAGCAGTAACATCGCAAACTTTGAGCAAATGGGTAAAAAGCGTGTTACAAACCAGTGGCATTGATATATCTCTGTTTACTGCGCATAGCACCAGGCACGCAGCCACTTCTAAAGCTTATAGCGTAGGAGTTAGCCTGGACGTTATACGTAAAACTGGAGTCGGGTGGAGTTCAAATTCTACTGTTTGTTTTTGCCAAATATTATAATAGAATAATATCAGATGATATGTCTACTCAGGGTGATTTTGTCATGAGTGTGTGTTAAATGGTTAATAATAATAGATACACTTCTTATTTATTATAGTATTGTTATCATTGAAAAGCTATTCAATTATGTGATTGACTTAAATACAGTTATGAATTTAGTGAATATTTAATTATTTCCTTCAGTCAAAATTCTTAAGAATCGATACAATATGTAACTTTGTAATTGATTATATTTCACAAATTAATACTATCTCTCAACATCTACATGTGTGTTAATGCTAATATCGAGAACGAAGCTTGAGAGTAATTGATGATTAAACGAACTTACCTGTACGTGAAGTTCAATCACAATTACTCGAAGAGCTTCGTTCGAAGATATTAGCATCCCTCCCTCCCAGTCATACTGAATCCCTAGTTGTGAAATAAAAATAAAACAGCTCAGCGAACCTCCTAACTAAATGAGCTGGGTAGGTGAGAATGTCATAGTCAAAAACAAAGTTTTGAATCTACCTTACATTGGATTCATATTTATTTTTTCTCCTAAATTCAGTGCGAAATGGCGAGTCTGTAAGTGAAACTACATGTGTGTTAATGCTAATATCTTCGAACGAAGCTCTTCGAGTAATAAAATTGTGATTGAACTTCACGTACAGGTAAGTTCGTTTAATCATCAATTATTGAAGAGTTCCATTGTATATCTCCGAAGATCAACACCAGATCGTCACACAATTTAAACGAGACCAAATACTTTTCCAAACAAAAAAAGTTTCATCGAAATCAGTTTACAATTGGCGTAAAAAAGGCTGAACATAAACACAAAAAAAAACAGTCGACTTGATAACCTCCTTTTTGAAATCGGTTAAAAATGACGCGGCACTCACGAGCACGACAGTCACGACTGGCAGCACCGCGACGGGGCCTTGTGCCTTGTCGATGCGGGAGTTTGTGTGAGGTATTAACAGACGTTCGAATATGGTGCGTCCGAACCGACGGACCGGTACGGTGCGCTCGACACGCCACACTACCGCACCGGATCAAAGACGGTCCAGTGCTTTCCGCGCTACTAGACAGTGATCATGTCGACATGCCTCCAACTTTATCCAAACAAGCTAAAATCGAGTTAGTTGCGACAACCGTCGTAGCTACTACACTTATCGAAAAGAAGAGAAAGAAAAGAAAAGAATGGGCAAAATTCTATTTAAAAGACAGAGTCATACAGTCTTAGGCGACTTATAAAAGACCTTGATGATGAAGATTTATATGCAGCTCTAAGGTGTTCATTTTCTTTCCAACGCTTGATTGCGGGCATCTTTGTTGCAGGTTGTGAGACGAATCCCACAAACACATAAAATCTTTGTAAAGTTCTAATACTTCCACAACTCATTTTTTTTCCGTAATATTCACGGCTTCTTGTTCTAACGCCATTGAAAACGTGTGTCTTACTCGGAGGTAGAATTGCGACTAAAGCGCGGAACGGTGCGGTGGTTCGGTCACACGATCGAACTAGGTGCGGACCGCACCAAATCCTGTGGAAGAATCATCGAACCGAGCGCACCGTCAATAATAATAATAATGTGCGGAGGACCGCTGAACATACCATCGAATGTGGTCCGGAGCACACCAAGGTCACAGTGCGGAGCGCACCATATTCGAACGTCTGTTAATGCTTTAGTAGTACGTAGTTTTTGTAGGTAGGTACTGTCCATATTTATAGTGTCTCTGTCGTGTAGCGACTGACGTCATGTTCGTAGGTAGGCGCTGGAGCTGGGCGGATGGGAGGCTCTCCTGAACCGACACCAATTATGTTGTCAATGCGCGGAGTAGGTAGAAGCGCGACAGCCGGGGCGTATGCCCCCTGGGTCCGTCCTCATCTGTATCTGTCTGTAGGAGTAAACTCTCGACTGCGCTTGAACCGCTCTGTCGATTAACTTGCCATATTATTCTGCATATCAAGTAATGTAAGTACCTACTTAACGTTATATGTAACTCAACTTAGTGTTACAAGCAAACAGCACCAACGAAGGCTGTCCCAAGGTCAAATAGAGGCCTGTCCTTATTGCTCTAAAAGTATAGTACTAAGTGGTCTCAATAGTATTAAATACGTCAGAGCAGTGATCAGGCGAAGTACGAGCTTAATAGCAAGTAGGTGAAAGACTGTAATGTGTTATGTATTAGTAACCACTAATTATTATGAATCTTTGAGTGTCAGGATCGTTACTTGTTATTTACTGTGCCTAAAAGTACCTCTAAACAGGTGTGTAGGGAAAAGGGTTTTCGTGAAGAAAAGCACAGAAAGACAAGACTATTCATTTATTTCAATTAGGCTTGTCAGTTATTAATAAGTAACGTTAATTACATATCAAGCTACGTCCATTCGCAAACCTAGGTCTTCGTGGAGAAGAATGGACAAGAAACTCCACTGTAACATCTTTTAAAGTATTAAGCCAGGACAACTATCCGTTGTCCTGTACCATTCTCAAGTAATAGCTGTTTATCATTGTAGATAAACACTAAGCAATATAAGCCACATTATAACACACATTTTTAGCACATAGTTATCAGTAGGTAATAATTCATAGTATATATCAATTTAAATTTGTACTGAATATTACTGAACTATTTATGTAAATAATGGTACATAATCATTATTATATCCAACACAATAGCAATCCAACATAATAACAATAGTAAAGCAACAAAC
Organism: Eugnorisma glareosa; assembly: GCA_947578425.1. Lineage (NCBI taxonomy): Eukaryota > Metazoa > Arthropoda > Insecta > Lepidoptera > Noctuidae > Eugnorisma > Eugnorisma glareosa. Next base: position 19,248,886 of record OX387979.1, read on the forward strand.
ATTTAAAAATAGTATCACATCATAACAGCAATAGAATAACTTAACTTTTACCTTTAGGCCAGAGCTCCGTTCTGGTAGATGTCTCCAACAAGAATGGCCTCTGTCATTTTTTTTTTTTTGAAGGGTCCACTCGCAGCGCAACAACTCCTCGGAGCACCCCCTTTTATAGTCGTGAACAAACAACTTTGACGTTTCTATCTACCGCCATCCAAAATATCAACGACATAAAAGGTGGATATCCGTTTGGAATATTTTATATGTTTTGCTACATTATTCCTTAATATTTATTTTACACACCTACTGAAATAATGAAAGAATTATCGTATAATGTAATTTAGGTATTACATAGTTGTTATAAGTTTTTGGTTATGCAAAACATTACTATTTTATCGACTTTTAAAAGTAAACGGAATACTTATGATAACCATAACAATACCTATAATTAGGATAATCTAATAAGCTCTCGATCACGATGTGTCGCGCTCGTCAGGTAAGAACAACAGCTGAACTGTGTCGACATGTTCGTGTAGCAAGCGACGATGGAACTGATCGCGCTTCACGAGGCGACGCCGAGCAGCGCACCGGCGGCGTCGCGCGGCAGCACGTCGGCGTCATCCGCGTCCGAGTGCGCGCGGGGCTCCGCCAGCGCCGCCAACAGCAGCGCCTGCGTGGGCGCCACGAACACGCCCGGCAGGCGGCACATGCCGCGCGCCGCGCACGACATCGACCAGCCTGCGGACACCACACACACCCCGCACCTCACTCTAATGTCATTTGTTAGCAAACCTTCGCAAACGAGACGGCTATCGTGAATCATAATATCATGATAAACCAAAAATATGTTGTGCAGATTTTTTTCACTCTGCGAGGTGTTTATGTCGTGAGACGCATAAAAAATGGAAACACCATTTCCCTTTTTGCGCTTTGTGGTGTGGCTACAGCGCAACGCAACACTCACGCGTGTCCAACGAGCGCGGCAGCGCGCACAGCGCCACGACGCGCGCCTCCTCGCGTGACAGCACGCCGGTGCGCGCGTACAGTGCGCACCACGCCGCCGACACCAGTACGCAGCATGCCTCTGTGTGACACACACGAGTGTGAGTGTGAGAAAACCACACTCTCCCCCGCACCCCTTGCACGACACTCACCCAGCGCGAACGCCACCAGCACGTCGCTGAGGTACAGGATGGCCTCCGCGTCACACAGCCGCTCGCAACACTCGGCGTACAGCAGCGCCAGCGCCGCCAGCTGCGGGCCCCATGCAGGCAGGGCACAGGGCGGGCGGGGTGAGGGCACGGGCAGCGGCAGCCACGCCCCCGCCGCGAACGGCACCGCGGCCGTGCACAGCGTCACCAGCACGCCCGCCGCCGCCGGCAGCGCCGCGCGTCCACACTGCACACACACTCTCACTAGCCGACTTCGTCTCGACTGGTCAACAACCACCGTGTGCTCCAGCCATCCCAGCTCACCGACATCGACAGTGGTAGCCGAACATTCGACTTCCCTAAATGGCTCTTCGAAAAGTTGCCGAGATTCCAACCATCTCGAGGCCCTAGCTGCTCAACCTCTCATGGCTTAACTATTTCGATATAATTGTATATGAAGCACAGCATGCATAGTTGTGCACCTGTATTCAAGTCTAAAATTACTCACCTTTCCGTCTTTGTAGAGAATTGTAAAACGAACGATTAAAAAAAAACTTCTTGAGCTGTACGAATTTGAGAAACATTAACTAAACTAACGACGAATACTGATTTATAATAAAATCCAGAACGAGCTTACTAAAAGTGGGTTGTGATTAATCCATTTCAGATATTAACATTCTAGCCGTGCGACTAAATGACTAAGTGAGCGACTAGAAATACAGAGAGGGCAACTATATATAGATACTACACAACAAATATACTACCACTACCACTACCAATACTACCACAACAAACTGGATGACACAACATAATCTTGAAATTAATTATAATAAGACCAAAATAATGACATTTCACCCCCGACAAAAAGTACCTATAAATATAAACTTTAGCTTCAAAGACTCCAAATTAGAAGTAGTCGACAAATTCACCCTATTAGGGCTAGATATAGACACACATATTAATTGGAAGGCTCATATTCAAAAATTAAGATCGAAGTTGTCTAGGTTTTCTTACGCACTCCGTGAGATCAAAAAAACTACAGACCTCAAAACTGCGCTAATCATGTACTACGCGTATGCCTACGCATGGCTCAAATACGGTGTCATACTATGGGGCAATAGTACAGACGCGCCCACATTACTCACCCTACAGAAAAAGTTAGTAAGAATTTTAGTTAATATTGAAGAGACAGATAGTTGTAAACCACACTTTCAAGAACTTAAAATCCTCACACTACCCTGCCTATATATTTTTGAAATTTGTAAATTTGTACGCAGATATCCGGAATTCTACACTAAAAGAGAAGAACTACAAAGTAATATTAAACTAAGACATAAACATAGACTACACATACCTACATCTCGACTCAAAATACATTCCTCAAGTACCTATGCCATGTCAATAAAATTATATAATAAATTACCTGAAGAAATTAGAAGCATCACAAGATATGGTGGCTTTATGAAAAAGTTAAAACTATTTTTATTAGAAAAAATATACTATAATATAAATGAATACTTAACTGATAACATATAAATGTTAACAATAATTTTAAATATTTACTTTTAATATTATTAAGGGTAAAATGGTTATTAATTTTACACTTTGAAGTAAATATTATTATAATTAATTATGTTACCTGCCTACAGAATATGTGCCATAAACTAATATAATAATCTATACTAATATTATAAAGCTGAAGAGTTTGTTTGTTTGTTTGTTTGTTTGTTTGTTTGTTTGAACGCGGTAATCTCAGGAACTACTGGTTCGAATTGAAAAATTCTTTTTGTGTTGGTTAGCCTATTTATCGAGGAAGGCTTTAGGCTATATATCATCACGCTACAACCAATAGGAGCGGAGCATCAATGACAAATGTTGCAAAAACGGGGAAAAATTATTCTCTTTGATAGCTTCCGTTGCGTGCGCTGCGTAAACGGTTAAAGTTGCACAAATATAATGTAGTAGGGAATTATTCCTCTTAAAAAGTTCTCAAAAAAAGTCCGCGACGGCACATGCTTATCTTTTAAGGTTGACTCACAATAACCATTTTTATGATTTTAAAATTTGGTCAAAATTAATGTTTTATTTGCGAAGGTGTTTTTACCGACATAGTATTAATCCTTATCAAAATAAATATGTTAGTCATCTTTAGCATTCAATTGTGACCAAAATTGCCCTTTACACTATTCAATTTAGATGAATATCTTAGGAGATATCACAGTTTTAAAATAACTCCGCATCAAAATAATGACCCGCGCGCGCTGCGAGGCGGGTTTTCATTTTGTTGGGAAAACCAATGTGATTAGATTCAATGCACAAATATTGTGGGGAACTTAGAGAAGGTTTTAGTTTTTGTTTCATGCTGTAATCAGTGCTCTCTATCAAAAGATTTATAAATTTAAAGTGTTCAAGAAGAACTTACCATCATTGTGTAAGATACATGCAACGACATCTATTGCACCAAAATGGTACTAATTAATAAAAATGTGCTCACAAGATAACTTTTAAATCGGGTCTGAGAGCAAAAAGTACTCTAGATTAGTCTACATGACGCTATAACCCTGTAGAGTGTGTGTTCGATCGCTTTACATGCATTATATTTTAACGGTTAAATTTCGTGCTCGATATCTATCGAGCACGAAATTTAACCGTTGCCGGCGCTATTAATTTCACTCCATTTTCTGAGTCGCGGTGTTAAGTTTTCCGTGAAAGAATGACCCTCGCCCGTGTCAAATGTCTGAAGCTTGGTTTATTAACCAACGAAACAAAAAGAGGAGGTTCTCAATTCGACGCGTCTATATTTTTTTATTTTATGTATGACCTGACCACGCATAACTTTTTACAGAGAAGTCCGATATACATGATCTTTTGTTTTTTAAATTGAGAAATCATGTTTGGGCTCATTTCCTGCACCTTGATGAGAACTTTAGATCTAGCTGGAGTATGACGTCATCGAAGGTCTGACGATGGAGACGGAAGGCACTTGCAAGAGGTCCTCAAGAGTTTGCAGCAACAATAACGTGTTTGGGCTCAATTCATGCACCTTGATGAGAACTTTAGGCCTTGCTGAAGTATGACTGTCATCGACGGTCAAACGATAGAGACAAATGGCAGTTGCAAGCGGTCCTAAACAGTTTGCAGCAGGTATAATGTTATTGGGCTCATTTCATTCACTTTGATGAAAACTTTAAACCATACTGAGTTGTCAGTATGACTTTCATCGAATGTCTGACGATGGAGAAGGAAAGCAGTTGCAAGTGGTCCTCAAGAGTTTACAGCATCTATATCGTGTCTGGGCTCATTTCATGCACCTTGATGAGAACTTTAGACCTAGCTGGAGTATGACTGTCATCGAAGGTCTGACGATGGAGACGGAAGGTAGTTGCAAGAGGTCCTCAAGAGTTTACAGCATCTATATCGTGTTTCGGCTGATTTCATGCATCTTGATGAGAACTTTAGACCTGCCTGGAGTATGTCTATCATCAAAGGTCTGACGATGGAGACGGAAGGCAGTTGCAAGAGGTCCGCAACAGTTTACAGCAGTTTTATCGTGTCTCGGCCCATTTCAAGAACTTTGATGAGAACTTTCGTTCTAGCTGGTGTATGATTGTCATCGAGTGTCTAAAGATGAAGACGTAAGGCTGTCGAGGGTCGCGGGCCTGTGGACAGTGAGTAATGGGCTAGCTCGCCATCCGTCCGTCTTATGACGACAGGGTTGCGGGACTGTTTGAAAGAGATACCGCGGCCCTGGAACGCAAAGGGCAACAGAAGAAACGTGGGTGGATTTTAGTCAGTACAAGTCTGACAATCCCTTCCGCTCCGTCCAGAGTGGGAGGGGTCATTTGATGATTATCCATCGGTAATAGTATATAATAGGGATTTACTCCTTTTGAGAGCTTCCGTTGTGCGTGAACGGTTAAAGTTACGCAATTATCATGTATGTCGGAATTGTCCCTCTTAAAAAGCTCTAAAAAAATATCCGCAATGGCCATATGTCTAACTTTTAAGGTTGACGCACACTCTCTCTAACCTCTCTTTCTTTTATGTACGCACGCACGCAGACGAAGTTGCGCGGGTCAGCTAGTTTAATATAAATTGATCTCAATAATTATATATACATATCTACTATAATATAGTGCTCTGTCCAGATTTATAAATAAATATGTACAATAAAATAATACTATTGATCTCAGTTTTATATAATATTGATAATTATAATGATGTTACTTTATGTTACTGCTATTTCTAAAATTGTTATCGTGTAGTTGTACCAAGTATGTTAGTCTGTTATAATTATGTGTTACCCTTCATTTGTAAATAATAAGTAGAAAATAAATGGTTGTTTATTATTAACTACTTAATATTTTATCTTAATATTGTATATTTGCTGTGCCCTAACAGGGTCCATAAATTGTTCTTAGCTCTAAGCCTTTTGTATCACCTTTTATACTTATGGAACGCAAAATAAAATGAATATGAATATGAATACTATTTTTCCAATTGAGGCTTTACATATCGAACTATAATTATTGGTTACTGACATTCTATTTTGTGGTCTTGTTTTTTAATTTGATACAATTTCAAATTTGAATGGGGGCGGGCCGACAAATTTCTTGGCAAATTATAGTGTTTGGAGTATTTTTGTGTTAAAAATACAAAGACAAAAATAAGTCAATATGTTGTGCGACAAAAGTCAGTGACAGAAACGATTCGCTGCAAAACCGACAACACGTTGTCTTGTCTACCCTACCAGGGGCGAAGCGGCCCGCGAGCTGAGGAGTAGGTAGTTTCAACGCTCGCCCTGGTGAGCGTTGAAATCATCTGAAACGATAAGCTCGCGTGGGACCGCCGGAGCCCCGCAGCACCGGAGCCGTGACAGAAACCATGCCTGCTGCATGTTGCCGAGTTTTTTTTTTTTATATCGTTGCCGCTCACTAGGAATTTCTCCTGTATCGTGGGTGCGTTTACAAATATTTAAACTCACATCACAAACACCCAGACCCGGAACAACTACCCGTAGATCATACAAATACCTATTTAGAATTTTATTAATATGCTAAGTAATCATTTGGCAAATGAAAATTGTTTGGGAAGTGATACTTAATGTACTTAATTTTTTTTTGATGAAATTATTGCGACTCTAGTGCTTCTTCAAATAGTTATTTCAAAAGAAAATTTTCAAAAAAATGTGACTCATAGTAGTCAGCAGTATGTGCCCACATTATCTGACCCCCTATAATAGCGAATTTGAACCTTATCGCTTTGGAGTACTCCTTCGAGCATTTGATAAACCATGTTGTTAAGTCATTTTAATCATTATCTTGTTGTTATTAAGGTTGAAAGACTAATGGGTATTAATAAGCAACACGGCAAATAAAAATAACCAAGGCGAGGGTGGATAAATAAAAAAATATCGCGCATCAGTAACACAGGTTAGCTGGTTACCAGCTAATTCGGTGATAAAGGACATTGTCCAGATTCGCCCTGTGCAAAAAAAATATCGGACAAATACGATAATAATTGTGTATTTTATTATATTAGTTGCAAATACTTTTGTAACACGGACTAGCTGCATGCTAAAATGAACATTTTAAAGTATTGTACGCGACTAATAACATTAATCGCCGCCATCTTCGCCAAACGTCATGGTCGTATCGAAAAAGAATAGGGATGCCCACTCGATTCTGATCAATCGATTGAATTTTTAACCAATTATTGCATATTTTCAATCTGAATCGCATTTAGAATTTATTTCGAATAAAGTGCAAATAGAAGCTACAATAAAAACATTCAATCACCATTCCATATTCCGTATATTATATATTATTCACTAAAAGTATAATTTAAAATAACTACTATGTATACAATTATGAATGAGGTCATACTGGATTTTAAATAGGCAGTTAGAATAATACTGAAGTGAACAAAACCTACATATTTCATCATGATGAGTAGATTACTCCTAACAAAACGATTTTTTACGACAATTAATATAAAAATAATTCGCCGCAGTCGGGTAAAAATACTTTTCGTTACTGAAAACATTATTAATGTTTTCTTAAAAAAAAAAACATATTGCAGACTAGATACCGATTGTAACGAGGCTTTTGAGATCGTTACATATTTAGTAATTTTTCGGCATTAGTTTGAAGGCACAGTCGTGGTGTTGCCATTTAATTAAATTTCTTGGATTGATTTTGACGTTTCCGGCAGCTTGTCACTTTCCGACCGATCATTTTGGAAGTCAGCCATATTTTGCGATGCTGTTTAAAATCTAAATTTTATTCGTTTTTCCAATGGCATCCAGACCCAGGAATGGTGGTCTTCTATCCCTCTTTGAGGAATTCATTTAGTCATGCTTCAATTTTGATGGAGATTAGACGTCCAAACTTACGGGATCCAAACCCTATAATGGAAATATTTTGTTATACTTGAAAGAACGCCGCATGGCGTTTTTTTTTTTTTTTCTTTGTACTTTCTTTCTTCATATTGGATTGTCGCTCCTATCCAAATTAATCAACAATTTTGGTGGGTTTTCATCGTGACGGTCGCTGCAACGAGAAGGTGATGATCTGACCGCGTGGCACGCCCCAAGCTTTGGGATCGACCGGTGACCTATTTAGATTTAAAATTTTCCACAATATTTTGGTATGTAGTTTAAACCCTTAGACTTTTATATGACTATAAAGTGCATTGATGATAAGCTATCTTATTTATAAAATTAATTTAGAACTTAAAAACTAGTTGCTCAGACGCTACCTACGGGAAATAAAAATAGACCTATAAACTAAAAAGGTAGATTTTTATTGAATCCCCCCGCTTGAAGATTAAAAGTACGGATTCCTGCAGGTGAGTTATCCATGGCATTTTCTTAAGTGTGCTCCTGGCGCCCGAGTTTTCTATTATTACCCAAATTTTGTTTTTTTTTTGGAACACACAATCCATATTTAATTTTTTTTATATTACACGATGTTATTATGTATTATTACAAGTATAGAAGAGTGTTATTATATGTAAAGTAGGACATTCTCATACTTGTAATGGTATTAATATTATCGTATGACAAAAGTTTATGTAAGTAATACTGTTTGTAACGTATGGCCATAGTAAATCTTAGGAAATATCGATAAATCGTATCGTATTTGCCACCCCTATTTTTGACATCACTAAGTGTGATTTGATGACTTTCGGGACTGTATTGAATATTACGACTTCGCTATTTGAACGGACTCCGATTGCTTTCAAAAACGACTTACCTGGCTGTGATTTTCGGCGCTGTGTACTGTTCAAAAGATAACCTGACACTCATAAACGGACTTACGCACACGCAATTGAAAGTGTATTTTGATTGGTATTTTGTGTAAATTGCGGCTCTGCTGGTAGTGCCATGTTACACACAAACATTTTATCTCATTCCAAAACCTATGCTAAGAATACAGGTACCTATATTAATAAGATAAACAGTTATACCTAACAGTTCTATTGGCCCCGACAACATCCCCTCCTTCATAATTAAAGACTTAAGATATATTTTCATGGATCCTCTTTGCCACATACAATTACAATTATAATTATTATTATTTTTGCAATTTAGCCTTAGAAACTGGTACATATCCCTCTGAGTGGAAACTTTCTAGAGTTACACCTATCCCGAAAACCCAAAACAAAAGTTCCGTTGAAGAATACCGCCCTATCGCAATCCTATCTTCCCCGGCGAAGGTCTTCGCGAACATCCTCCATAATGCTATATATGAGCAAATAAACAAGTATCTTTGCAATTAACAATACGGTTTTAGAAGAAAAGGGTCAGTTGACACAAATCTTCTGACACTAGTAGATTATATCTCGTCTAGTTTAGACCACGGGCGTCAGGTAGACGTACTTTACTTCGACTTCCGAAAGGCGTTTGATAGGGTTAACAATGACGCGCTGCTAAGGAAGCTTAGCAAAATAGGGTTTGCACCATCACTCCTCCGTTTATTTGCAGACTACCTACGTGATCGACAGCAGTTTGTTGGGCTTAGTATGTACGTGTCTGGTACCTATCACACGCGTTCCGGCGTGAGTCAAGGCTCAATTTTGGGGCCTTTATTATTTCTTATCATGGCCAACGATGTTCCTCAAGTTCTGCTTCATGCAAAATGTCTTTTATATGCTGACGACTTGAAACTGTACCTAGAAATAATAAACTCCGAGCGTGACAGTTTTGCACTGCAGCAAGACATAGATAGGGTATACAAATGGAGTGTAGACAACAAGGTGGAGTTTAATTCGTCAAAATGCTTCGCTATGACATTCGGTCGATTGCAGCACCCCATAGATTTTGAATATAATTTAAATAATAATACCATCATGAAATCAACAACCATGAAAGACCTAGGAGTCACATTTGACCGAAAGCTCACCTTCCACGATCATATGTTTATTGTAGCCAAACAGTCCTACCAAAGGTTAGGTTTTGTTTTACGTAATTACCGTGATTTTCGCACCGCTCATGCCGTCAAAATAATATTTAATGCCCTCGTACGTAGTAGGCTAGAAACCAGCTCTTGCGTTTGGAATCCGCACGAAAGTACCTACGCACTTTTGTTAGAAAAGGTTCAAAAAGTGTTCCTTAGGTACCTTTATAAACAAAAACACCGGTACTATCCTTACCTCTATCCGACTAAATTCTTACTGGGTTGCCTTGGATACAACTCGCTAGAGGTAAGGCGAGCTCGAGATCAGCTCACAATTGCCTGTAAGAACGCTCCGTGGCTCTATTGACGCTCCTGATCTTTTTAATTTGCTCGCGCGCTTCTTTGTTCCGGACAATTACTGCCGGGGCAGAAAGCACAGGCTGTTTGCCGTGCCTCCATGTCACACTGTTGCACGTGCTAAGTCGCCAATTCCTCGCACTCTGGCCGCGCTTAATGATCTCTTGGATTCTAATCCAACAGACGATCTGTTTGTGGATGGATGGACGAAGATTTTATTGGCATGTCAGAAGTATTGTGAAAGGAATTTATAAAAGTGTGAACCTTTACTTTGTTATTTTGTTTATTTTAATTGTATGTATAACTCTTTTAGTTCTTTTTTAGTTACTATAACTGGTTTAACAGCCGTTGTAATTAAATAAAAATAAATAAATAAGATTCTATGCATTTAATTAAACGTTGCACTTACATACACTTAGGCTTTAGAACAAAAACTGCATAGGTACCTAATTATTTAGGTAGTTACTAAAAATAGCTAATGTATTATGATAATGTTGTCAGTTTCTTAAAAATCACTCGGAGCTGTGAAAAACTATACTTAATATTCGTTGTTATGGTTCGATTATAACCTCAAAATCTGATATTTGTTTTAAAATATATCTATTCTGCAGCTAGTCCGCTATAAAAATAAGATCATAAAGGAGTTTAGGTACTAATGATCGACAATACAAAACATAATTTTCCGATGCTCTTAGTTCCAGGGCGAACAATGTATGGGCGAAGAGCAATGTCCTTTTAACAGTTGCTTGTGATAATGCGATAATATCAAAATTTCAAATTCTTTAAAATATGGAGTCTAGCATCACAACTAAGATTTAATTTCAGAAGAAATAGAAGTGTTGAATTGGTCTCATGGTCACTATAGCAGATCGGTATTCATTGTTAACTGAGTTTGAAACCAGGATAATTTGAATACAAGTTTTTGTTCACAATGTTTTGGTTTTAATTATTATCTTTTTTTAACTTTTCTTTGACGAAAGAAGTCGGGAAATGTGTTTTTAATTGGGCAGTTTGTATATGAATCAAACAACATCATTGCAAGTAAGTACCTAATGAAAATGTTTAATAGATACTTATTGCATTAAAATTAATTTAAGGAAATAAAGTGAGTAAATGGTCATTTCAAAATTAATATACCTTTTATAATATTTTCAAATATAACCATTTAATAAACAAGTGAAGTTTGCTATTTAACGATGAAATCTCTTTCTTTTTTTTTTATTTTGGTACAGATAAGTCTAAGTCGACGCAAGGCTATCGTTAACTTTAACCTGCTGGCCACAGCCAAGCGCGGCGCGGATTGCGGCACGGCGTGAGGCGCGGCAAGCGGTGAGCGACGAAGACAAATGGTAGACAATGTATGAAGTAAGCCACAGCTACCGGCGGCGACGCGCGGCGGCGCCGGCGCCGGCGCTGCTAGCCGTCGAGGTTTTTATTATTCGAAATTTAAAATGTTACCGACCTTCGTTTTGCGGAGCCTCCTGCAATGATTCTGCTGGGTAATAATCACTATGAGAATACTGGTTCTGTTCGAAATCCGAACTACTAGTACTGTGGTACCTCTGTTGTTTACCATGAACACGAGACATCTTTCTCTCAAATTTTCTCATTTCCGAGCGAAATACTCCTCCTCGTCGTAGCCTTTTCGTTTTCCCATCACTGAAATTTCACTAAAAGGCTAAAACACTCAAACTAATTTACGATAAGAAAAATTACGTGCGCGATGGCAGCCACACAAAACGTGTATGAGATACCCACATTAGGGCGCAAGAAATAGTTTCTTTGTTGCTCTAAAATTGTGTAGGATGGCAGCACATATCCGTGCTACTACAAGTAATAAGTGTAATCTCGAAGGGCGAATCACTGAAGTTTAATGATAGTATGATACCAAATAGGGTCAAATTAAATAAAATAATAATGCAACGAGTAATATTTTATTTAAAAATATGGAACGAAAAGCAATGATTAATTGGTTATCGATAACTTTTCGATAAGATGTTGGAACCCCTATTTTTTTTTGTAGGTATTTGCGCTGAATTTATGGCTTGGCGTGGAAACGGCGCCGATGCGTGTACGCTCTGGCGTTCAAAAGGTTAAGGGATTGTATTCCCGTGTAGCCGCGGACCGGTTTTTGTAAGTTGCTGTTCTGTTGATTTCTCGTCACTCGCAGTCAGTCGCTCACTTAGTAATACTATAACCTAAATTAATTATTTTTGTCACTACAAACTCTAATTTACAGTCACTCGTAAATAGTAGCAGCCCTTTGTATAAAGGGTGTAACAAGACCCTTCACGAAGCCGAAAGGCACTTGTTCTCCCCGTCATTGCGATCATTTTTTTTATTCTAGACCATACCTGAGAACCTTCTAGTTACGGAGATATTGGGGGTCAAAGTTCCGAATTTTTCACTTTTTTTTCTTGTTTTTAATGTAAGGTTTTTACTTTAAACACCTTTACGTGCCCCATACTATTCAATCAATCCATCAGCACAATGTTTTGAGTGCATTACATCAAGTCCTACCGTAAAAGGAGATTTTTCACCCCAAAAAAAGTCGTTTCCCAGCAATAATTGTTGCGTAAAGTTACTTAGTTTGATGTACCTAATGCTTGGTTGACGGCTTCGTGAAGGGTCCTGTTACACCCTGTATACTTGAAGTTGCAATATTGGTTAGAATAAACATACTCTTGTTAATGGATGATATTAGAACACGACCGGGGCCTGTTAGATCGCAGTTCAAAAGCTAATGTTTACAGGGAGGTACAAAACAGCAATAATTAGAAAGTTTACTATCAATGGGGCCAGCTATGTATAACAAAATACCTCATGTCTACAAAGAGTCGGTAAGTATATTTAACAACCGGCCAAGTGCGAGTCGTACTTACACGCACACAGGGTTCCGTAGCACCAAACAATATAATAAAAATATTTTGAAGGCTCATTCATTATGTTGTATTGTTTTTCATAGTATGTATGTCAAAAACAAAGTTACTGCTGCACTTTGATGAAAAAGTCCCATATCTCAAAAACTAAACATCAAATCTTATTCAAATCAATTTTGGTTGAAAGTTTTATTTACGTTCTACAATCCTAAATTTTTTCAGAATTTTCCTCTTTTTACTTTAGAAGTTAGAGGGAGGGATACACACATTTTACCACTTTGGAAGTGTCTATCTTTCGTGCGAGTCGTACTCACACGCACACAAGGTTCCGTAGCACCAAACAAAATAATAAAAATATTTTGAAGGCTCATTCATATGTTGTATTGTTTTACATTCAACAACAAAACTGAATTTGTTTTTCATAAAATGTTAATCAAAAACAAAGTTACTGCTGCAGTTTGATGAAAAAGGCCCATATCTGAAAAACTAAACATCAAATCTTATTCAAATTAATTTTGGTTGAAAGTTTTATTTACGTTCTACAATCGTACATTTTTTCAGAATGTTCCTCTTCTTACTTTAGAAATTAGAGGGACACACACATTTTACCACTTCGGAAGTGTCTATCTTTCAAACAATTGACTTTGAGAAAAATGGTTTTAGAAACCTCAATGTCATTTTTATAGACCTATCTATAGACACCCCGAACGTATAGGATTGATGAACAAAATATTTTTAGTTTCAGTTCCATGTATGGAGTGGAGACACCCCTTAATCTTTATTTTTATTTACGTATAAAAATCGTAAAGCGGTTCACAGAATACTATACTTTCTACCTACTAAGTTTCAATTGTGTAGTCCTAATAGTTTTGGAATAAACTGGCTGTGACATACCCGTACAGACGGTACAGACATGGCGAATCTATAAGGGTTCCGTTTTTTGCCATTCGGCTACGGAACCCTAAAAGACGCTAACATCCTTACTAATAGATAAATTTTACTATTCTTTAAAATATTTTTTGAATGGTTTTATTATATTTTTTGGAATTTATTATATTTTATTTCAAATTTCATTAGCTTTTTAATGTATGCAAAATAATCAATAATATGTAATATACGGAATAAATATTATTGTTTTTGATGTTTAGTTTATACAACGTGTAACGGAAAGGGTATTACTATCCTTAACCACTAAAGATTACAGCTGGTATAGAATCACTATACAAAGTTTCAGCTCAAAATAAAATACTCGAAAAATGGATACCAAATTTTCCGTTTCTTATGTTTCTGAAATTCAAATCATAAAAACGCGTCACCGCACTACGGGGGTCAATAACTTTCCACATTACTTGCCAATGTCACTCTCTCTCTGTCTAATAAATAAATCAAATCTCTTCCGTAATTCTGCGCGCCTAGTACCATACTGTTTAGTAGCCTAGCAGGCGGTGTCTTTGTCGGCGCGAACTGACGAAACCAAACTAGCCGCCGCCGCCGGCCGCGCGCAGCGCCGCCGAGTGTACCTACTTGACCGTGATGTAAAAATGAATAATAATGCGTAATTTAATTATTGATTTACAATTACCGTTTACTCGTTAATATCAAGCCAGAAATTTCACGTAAAAACTGAGATACCTACTTAATAGAAGTTACGTAATAAAAAATCGAAACAAAGTTTAGGTAGGTTAGCTAGTTTCATCCTATTATTGAATAAAGAGTAAACAGTAAAATCTTACAGCTTTGCTTAATTTAGTAAATTAACTTACATTTTTAAAGGTGGGGTTCGATGTGGTGTCCATGGTATTGCATGCACAAGGCCGCTCGCTTGTTCATGGACTCAATCCGCACTTTCATTTGGTCCACTGTATCACACGGCACTGCGTACACTACGTTTTAATGTAACCCCACAAAAAAAAAAGTTTAACGGGGTAAGGTCTGGGGTTGTAAGGGCCGATGTTGTCCACTGCTGAACATAGGCCTCCCCAATCGATTTCCAACGTGTCCGGTCCAATGCCACCTGCATCAAGCGACTCCCTGCAACTCTAGCAAGGTCGTCGGTCCATCTGGCAGGTGGCCGTCACAGGCTGCGCTTTCCAATGCGTGGTCTCCACTCCAGTACGGACGGACGGGCGGACGGTTCTACTACCATGCCCGGTCCATTGCGGAAAGCGCGAAACAAACAACGAAAACAATAACAACAATTAGAACTTATGCGCGTATCACACGGATAGGAATGATGTGCACCACACGCGAGCTAGTCGACGACTGACGAGCAAATAAATTATTAACAATAATGCAAAATAAAGCTCCTATTCCTTGCTATCCTGGTAGTAGGGTAGCTGTCCCAGTGTACCGTAAAACCTAAACCTGGTTACATACATACACAACGATGATTGAATACGTGTGTGTAACAACGAAATCAGGGTTCTGTGAGCAAACGATTTTCAATTCGGCAATAACACTTCTTGTTACTCATGCGATCCTGGTACTTTTTATTAATTTCTTTCTTCAGTTAGATACTGTTTTGAGACATTTTTTACTGACTTTATTTGGATTATGATAAAGACTAAACGTGCTCAAACCAATAAAACTTATGTACCACTCAAACAGCAACTTTCGACAGAGCGTGAATTTAAAATGATGAACGGAACCCACTGTGATTTTATGTGTACTAGGAGATGCATAAGTTGCATAAAAATGATTTTTTGGGTTCAGTTGGACAAATTATGTTACTAAATCCTTTTTTAATGGCAAACAATTTTTTTTTAATCAATTGTTTCAATAGTAAGGTGAATCAAATCTCTTGCATCGTAGTGTAATATGGCGTATAATTTAGTTATTCGAGTTCTTTGCCCAAAGTATTGTGCTGACAATAATAAACAGCGAATAGGTAAGTTTATCTACATATTTCAAACAAGATCACGGTATTCGATCTGTGAATCGATAAAAAAATTAAAGCAAAACATCGTTGATCCATATGGCCACCAAAATAAAACGATAACCTTCGGAAATTTACAGGAATATTGTTATTAAATTAGGTAACTACTGTGTTGTAGGTACGATGGTAAGGTGGGTGGCGGGTGGAATATTATCTAAATAATAATTATCTACCAGTCTTACCAAGGGTTATCGTATTATCCAGTCCTAACTGGGTTGTGGAGGTCAGATAGACAGTCGCTCCATGTAAAATACAGGTATTCAGCTGCATCAGGTTAGGCTGGAAGCCGACCCTAACATAGTTGGGAAAAGGCTAGGCAGATGATGGTGATGAATAATTATCTACAAACTAATCTTCTACAAAAGAAAAACTACGTAAAAACCAACAAGTGATAAGACCGTGACAATGCAAGCAGTGGTATCAAATTTCATTAAATTTAGATACCTAGACAAATTAATTGTAGCTTGTTCACACACATAATCTAAGTTTAGGAAAAGTCAGCAAGTAAAATTATTTTGCAAACAAAAAATAAACATGCGGAACCCTTTATACAGAATTACCAGGAGTAAGAGGTTTATTCTTACTTACAAATAGTTCGCTGACACCGATCAGCTGACTTATTGCTAGTGATGTGTTGATTTCAATTTGAAAAGTTCAGTATCTGGTATCAATGAATTAAAAAATATCATAACTTCCGAACATGTAGAGATGGCATTAAAAAACCCTTGCCATATCGTTTGTATCTTTATGTTTTTTATTTTCTTTTTTTGTTTGTTTGTAGATAGTTAGTTAGAAGATATAACTGTGTTTTGACTTTTGCATGCCGTAAGGTAGAGAGTGTTGGAACTGCTTTTACAATGTTTACATCCTATTTTGTACCCACATTCTTGGCAATTTACTTTTTTCTCTTTATTTATTATTAGGGACTTTTATACGGATGTACACGCCAGTCCCATCGGACCTTATAATGTAAATCGTAATAACACAAACTTAATTAAAGTATAAGCAGCTCCAGTCTTTGACGGCAAAATATGATGGAACATGCAAACATCGTACATAATTCAGTGTCCGAGCGAGCGCTGCTCCGATCAGACGTCCAAGCGAGAACGCGTCGCCCGTCTTCCATTTGTCGTCAGCGGTCGTTCGCGATATAAATTATCTATTATTGTTGTAAAGTACTTATGAACTATGGTTATCTGTGGAAGGTGTGGTGAACAAGTCGCAGAGGCGATTCAGTGTTCGGTTTCCTGCAATCACTTTGACTTTCCGTGTTCTGGAATCACGGAGAAGGGCTATCGCAAGCTCGGGGAGCGTCAAGCAACTTGGAGATGTGCTAATTGCAAGAATCCAGGT
Source organism: Eugnorisma glareosa (assembly GCA_947578425.1). Lineage (NCBI taxonomy): Eukaryota > Metazoa > Arthropoda > Insecta > Lepidoptera > Noctuidae > Eugnorisma > Eugnorisma glareosa. The sequence continues at coordinate 19,265,954 of OX387979.1, forward strand.
CATAGAAGCACCCAATCACTTTCAAGCACAGCTTCACCGGTGGTTCCCGTCCCGGTTACACTGGATACAATAATGCGTGAACTGTCCAGCATCCGTCAAGACCTTATTCCTCTCTCCAGCTTGGCATCTGAAGTGCAACTCTAACGACAGGAGCTAACTAATCTCAAGGAACTTCCTGGGAGGTCCTAGCTTTGGACGAGAGACTAGCTAAAGTAGAAGCACTGCAGATAGACGTAACACACACCAAGTCAGCGATAGTCAAACTTGAAGACGGCCATCAGGACATGGATCAGTGGCTCCGCAGCAATAATGTGGAAATTAAGGGGGTGCCGATGAAGGATAGAGAGAACCTCTTCGATATAGTGAAGAAAATTGGTGACAAAGTTTCCTATCCCATTATGAAGACTCAAATTAATTTTGTACACAGGGTACCGACTAACGTATCTACCAGTAAAAACATCATTGTTTCATTTATGAATAGGTATGTGAAAGAGGATTTCATCGCGGCTGCTCGTTCCTACAAGGATCCCTTACTCCCCGAGCATATTGGAATCACTGGTTCGGGAAGGGTCTTTGTCAATGATCATCTTACTATTAAGAACAAAATGTTGCTTTCGCAAACTAAATCCCTTGCCAAGGATAAAAACTTCCAATTTGTGTGGGTGAAACACATGAAGATTTTTGTAAAACAAGATGCCACCACCAAGACTTTCATCGTTGCAACGGAACGGGACTTACAGAAAATGCACTAGTCTATTTCTTCAACGATTTCTATTATTTTTTAACGCCTTATTTCAACGCTGCTGGTGCAATTCATAAGGTTAAATTCGTCTCATCTTTGCTATGCCTTATACACATTACGCTAAAGCTTATACGATTATTGAAAGTGTCACTAATTAGCAGCGTGCGAAACATTGAATGCGCCTACTCGCTTATCTCAGTCCAAAGTCCACTTGACCGCAGTCGCTTTGTTTACGCTCCGATTTCTTTTGTGCCGAAATGTGTAATACGAGTATATTGCTATTACAGATATGTTCATTGGCTTGCTAGCAAATATGTTTTGATGGGTGTTGAGTTGTTTTCTGTTCATTTTAATTGCCCCTTGTCCAAGCTTTGTGTTTTGAGTTTGGAGATAAATATTAACTGTCATGGTCTAATTATTAGAATACATTTAAAGTTTTTTTCTGATCTATCCGTATTAATGAACACTTGCGCATGTACCAACAGTCTATATAAAATAAAACGTAAATTATTCGTCTAGATGGAGCTTTGAATTTTTTTTGTTTGTTGAGAAACGGAAATTTATTATCTTACGAGTATTCGGATTTGTCATGCGTTATACATATACTCACTTTGGTAATGAGCTACTTGTTTGTAGGTATTCTGTTCTATAATGTATGAACTAAACATCTATCATCAGAATGTTCGGGGACTGCGGACGAAATCGATCAACTTTTACAGGAATTTAGCTAAATGTAACTATGATGTAATCACTTTAACTGAGACCTGGCTCATTGATGGGATACTGGATAGTGAACTTTTTGACGATAGGTACCTAGTGTGGCGGCGCGACCGTGACTACGCGGCCACAGCGCAGACGCGTGGTGGGGGCGTGCTGGTAGCGGTTCGTCGTGAACTTGCTGTAGTTGAGAATGTTGACTGGAGATCCAGTGCGGAAGACATTTGGATTTCTATTCAATTACGAACTTGTGGTAAACGTACCTACCGACTTAACATTTGTACTCTCTATCTGTGTGAACAGAATTCAGGCAATAGCTTCGCTAGTCAGTTATATGCTTATTTGAACAATCTTTCGGACGTAGTAAATAACCATGCCTCAGATAAATTTATTATTCTTGGAGACTTTAATATGAGTTCCATAACTTGGGCGACCTCTAATGATGGACTTAGACCCATCGTGCCGTACAGCAATTTAATCTTATTAATAACAGGCACGGCAAAATTTTAGACCTAGTCCTCGCAAATACTCCCGTCACCGTCTCGGCATGTTTAGAACCCCTAACTATTGAGGATTCATATCACCCTGCGTTGTTAATTCAGTTTGTTACTGTGCAACCTCAGTCACTTAACGCCAGTGCGCGCTTGGCGTATCAATATAACAAAGGCAACTACGAACTTATTCGATCTGACCTACGAGGCATTAACTGGGACGACATAATATTGAAAGGTACTGTTGATGAAGCTGTCGAGAATTTTTATTCAGCGTTATTCGAAATCAGGGATAAACACGTCCCTCAGCGTTTGTGTAAACACTTTAAATATCCATCTTGGTATAACTCGGCACTCATTAAGATACTGAAAGAAAAATTTAAATACTACTTAAAAGGAACTTAAAGTCTACGATAATATTTCTGATCGCATAGCATATCAATTACTTCGTGATAGAGCCAATGATATTGAACAGCTTTGTTATAAGGCCTACATGGCTAAAATCGAGTCCTCAATAGGTACAAGCCCAAAACTATTCTGGTCATATGTCAAAAGTTGCAATGAACAGCAATTTCCCGTCGAGTATGTCATATGGTGATAGTAGAAGTGACTCGGGAGAAGGAATTTGTGAACTTTTTGCTAATTACTTTCGAACAACCTTCCTAGACCCTTCCTCTACAAGTCGCAACTGTGGCTCGACCGGCTGTGCTTCCAACTGTGATTTAAGTACAGTTGAAATTGACATAGTGACTGTTCATAAATATTTAAAATCTCTTGACTTAACCAAATCTGCCGGCCCAGATGCCTTGCCTGCTGTGTTTATGGTTAAGTGCGCTGAGGAACTAGCTTTGCCTGTGTCACTTTTATTTAAAAGGTCAATATCTGAAGGCCTTATGCCAGCTGTTTGGAAATCAGCTTTTATATCACCCATCCATAAAAAGGGTGCTAAAGATAAAATTGAAAATTATAGGCCAATCTCAAAACTTTGTCTACTAGCTAAAGTATTGGAGCGCATAGTCTATAATCAGTTGTACAGCAGTGTGGTTTCTAGCTTGAGTCCTCAACAACACGGGTTACTGAAAGGAAGGTCTACAGTATCCAACCTGGTCCTGTTCACAGATTTTATTACTGAGCATATGGATAATGGATCCCAAGTCGATGCAATCTACACCGACTACAGCAAGGCATTCGATAGAATCGATCATGACATTCTGCTGAGGGAGCTTTTCAACTTGGGCATTAGGGGCGACCTATACAGATGGTTCTCGTCTTATGTGCAAAATAGGACTCAAGCAGTGGTCCTCAGTGGCTTTATATCCTCCTGGTCAACCATCCCCTCTGGTGTGCCACAGGGTTCCCTATTGGGGCCATTATTATTTGTTCTCTTTATTAATGACATCGGCGAGTGTTTCAAACATTCTAAACACTTAATGTTTGCAGATGACATGAAAATCTTTGTATCAGTTAAGAGTCCAAATGACGCTATGCTTTTGCAGGCCGACATATCTAGATTAGTTAACTATTGTAGAATAAATAAATTATATCTTAATATATCTAAATGCTTGGTTATTACCTTTTCCCGGAAGAACCAATCAATAATATTTAATTACTCAATTGGAAATCAGCCATTATCTCGAACTCATGTCACCAGAGATCTTGGTATTTTTCTGGACAGTAAGCTCACCTTTGAGTGTCATGTTGACCATATTGCCAAAAAAGCGTCCAAAGCCCTGGGATTCATTATCCGTAATGCTAGTTCGTTTAAGCGAATGAAAACCTTGAAAATCCTGTATTGTGCTTACGTCCGCAGTCACCTCGAATATGGTAGTCAAATTTGGAATCCAAATTATGCAGTGCGTTCTGACAGATTGGAACGAATACAAAGGAAATTCACGAGATACTTAGGTTACAAATTTAAAATCTCTTACCAGAGTTACAAGGATCGATGCGTTCGATTTCACTTACTTCCACTTGTCACTCGGAGAAAAATAACCGACATACGGTTCCTAGTTAAAATAGCACAATCAAGGATCGAATGTCCTGAACTTCTTTCTAAGCTGTCCCTGAATGTTCCATCTCGACATTCTCGCTTGAGAAATCTTCTCCGTGCTCCTTTCGCTCGCACAGTTTACCGCAGCAATTCTTTTTTTCTCCGCTCAATCAAAATATTTAACCAAGTTGTAATAAACGATCACCCCTCTATTGATTTGTTTGCAAGCAGCCTAGCGACAATTAGTTCTGCCTTGTCTAAAAGCTGTGTTGCTTCTTATGATCTTTAATAGTGGTTACGCATGCTTGCCTGCTTGTGCAGGTATTTAATTTAATTTAGTATTATATTTAGTCATATTCTTTGTTATTACATTATACTTAGTTATTCATATTATGCTTAGATATTGATTATGTTCTTAGTTATTAGTTTGCTTGCTGGCTTGTCGTTGATTGCCTCACTATACATTTTTGTATTGTTAGCTGTAAGCCACCCAAACACAATAAAATAAAATAATTATTTATCTCAAGCTCTTTATGTAGACCCTCTCTTGCAGACTGAAATCTGACACACTCCGTCAATAAATGTATAACATCCCCCAGTGTGCCACACACCTCACAATTAGGTGAATAATTTTTTTTCATTAAAAATCCAAATTTATTGAGCGGCATGTGTCCAGATCTCAGTCTGTGAGCTGTAACTATAATAAAAAAATTCTGCTAAGCCATGGCCAATAAATGATTTCTGATTCTGATTCTGACGGCGGTACAGTAGCACTTAGTTAGTGTGTCTGTGTGTAGTAGCGTGGGGTACTCACGAGTAGCGCGGTGTGCAACGGCGTGGCGAGTAGCGAGGCGGCGTACACGAGCGCGCAGCCACCCGGCGCCGCGGCACCCGCGCCCCCGCCGTCCAGCGCCAGCGGCAGCCACGCGCAGCCGCCGCCCAGCGACCACAACATCACGCTGCAAAGACCCCTCGTGTCACACGTGTGGTGTGACACAGACAACGCGCTCGCACGCTCGCACACTTACCCCTTGATGATCCGGTAGTCCACGCCGTCAGTGAGCGCGCTGATGAGCGCGGCGGTGAGCGCAGGTGACACGAGGTGCGCGTGCGCCACGCACGCCGCGTGAACGCGCGCATGCGCCCGCCCGGCCCCGCACCGAGCGCCGCTAGCCCCGCGCGCCCTCCGCCCCGCGCTGTAGTGCACGTATGACACCAGCGCCCACGAAGTGTACTCCGCGCGTAGCCCCCCTACACACACCCGCGCAGACGTCATACTACTGCAACAACCAACAGGGCAAGCGCGCTGCCTGCGAGCCGGTGAACCCTTCACCAAACAGAACTATGGCTAATGCTTTAGAGAAATAAATTAATCCGTTTTCCTAAAGGTAATAAAAAGTTGTCTGAGCTGTTGTTGTTTTTCCCAAGCAATGGGAAATTAAAGCTCATAATGTGTAGTTTCTGGTTCAGTCAAGTGACAGCCAGACATTGGAGAGGCAGGCAACTGGTGGCAGCCATGCATAGCAGGTGCCATGGCACTGGGCAACAAGTTACTTCACCAAAGAGGAGGATATATTGCATATTTCAGTATTTACACGTCTAGGGGAAAAATATTATTTTACACTTTAGATTATTTCAATAATAAAATAGGTACTTCCTGTAAATTTGTGTACATTTTGAACTTCTACTAGGGTGTTTTAAATGTTTATAATCCAAATAAATAAAAGAATTAGTCAATGTTGATTTATAAATAATAAAATGTTTGAAACTACTGACTATCAAAATGCTAAATACCGTCTGAGCAGCAGGAGCCTGTGAGTAGCAGACACAATTCTCAGTGCTGGCTCAGGGCGGTCACTCGGCCCTGTCATTCCCCGTCCCTCTGCTGTGCTACCAAGCTGTGATCTAGTACTAGATTTGTTTACTGTATGCAGTGTCATGATCAAGATTCTGTCCTGTAATAACATCAGGTTTCAAAATGCAACTACTGGAATTAAAATAGTTACAAAGATATCCATACATATCAGGTAACTAATTTAATCACAATTAACTGCCTTCAAATATAACTTTTTTACAATAAATTTTATAGTAAGTACATGCTTTGCTCAGAGATAAGAACTAACTTGTATGTTTGTGCATTTGTAGGGTACTATTGTTAAAATTAATATAAATATCATTCACTAGCAGCTGATCTCATGACTGAGTCATGGACATAATATATAGTTAGGAATTGGTGTTTTTATTAAACACCAATAACCAAAATGCCTTCTATTATAAGAAGGCCGCTCGCAGCACATAAGAGTCTCACAGCATGAGTGTTTCTGTAATGTGCTTGTTCTGCCAGCAACCTACATCATGTGTTCATATTTAAACCAAGTAGTCCTAAGTCAGTTGGAATGCCTCACTCAACTCAATGCAGGATGCACAATAACTGCTGCCTGCATGCCACACTCCTCACGAACAAGTGACAGAATATCTCTTCACAGAAAGTTGGGCTCAGTAAGCCTGCCGAGAGAGATTTATGCAGCAGTACAAGCAGGCAACATGTTACAAACAAATCTGAAGAAACAATAGAATGTATGTAATTACATGAGGTGCAATGCGGTGTATGATGTCTAGCTAGCGAGCACTGAGCATGCGGTAGTAGTTGCCTCCGGGCGCGCCCAGCCGCGGCGCCAACACCGCCGCCGCCACGGCCGCCAGCACGCCGCCCGGCAGCCAGAGACGCCGAGCGCCGCGCGCCCAACGCGCCCCCGCCGCGCGGCTCCAGCCCCACGCCGGCGGCCCAGCACGTCCAGCGCTCATACTACCGCCGTCCTCCATTATATTATATTCGTAAATTGACGCTTAAGCTATTAAACAAGTATGTAAATTTAAGTAGTCTAGATAAAATCGGAATAATGACCACAGAATTGACAAATCGGTACTGTATTAAATATGTAGCAGATTTTAAATATCGTGCAGAGATCTGCATTGCTGTAATTTCGGACAGAGCCAGAACACAGATGATATTGACATTTGACAAATTGACATCCGTTTTAGAAATCACGATTATGACAGCTAAGAGCTGTCACCAATGAGGGCTATCGTTTTTGAGCTCACCAGATGGCACCACAGTCGATTAAGGTCCTGTCAAAAATTCTATTTTATACTATAAAGTACCAATAACTTCATGAGAAGTTTATTTTATTACGTTTAAAAACATAGTGTAAACTTCAGGTTCATATATTCATAATATTCTCCATAAAATTAGCAAGCATGAAACATTTAAAAATCATTTTATCTCCAAGTACTGAAAATTATGATTCTAAGTTGCTACTTAAAATCTTCAAGTCTTAATTAATCAGGAATGGCCCAATCTAGACCACAATCGTGAATATTTGTAAAAATACGTGTTAAAAATCACGCAAAGCGTGAACTTTCTATGACATCTGACAGTTCGGTGCCCCCGCGCTACACTAGCGCCTCTAGCGGCGAATTCATGCGCGATAGCCCCCATTCGGAACGCTCGTGAATGCGCTCACAGTGAACATAACCCCAAACCAAAACCTTTCACAAGACCTATTTTTGAAAATGGACATATGTTGGTTGACTCTGGTGCACATACAACCCTCCAAGTTCAATTAACCTCATTCAATAAATAGTTCATGACAAAATCACTCAATGGGGTTAATTGAACTTGGTGGGTTGTATTGATGATTTGATTGATTATAATTCTGTAACTTCATATGTGTTACTGGCGCGATTCTTATTTTCATAAACATACAACCTGACCCTGATCTGCAAATCGTAAGAAAATTTAATTTCGCGGGCTACTCTTGGGCTCCACCATAGCAAAACAACACAACCTGTGAACACAACTGTCATTTTTGACAGTGCTCACGGTGCTATTTATTGGGGGCATGGTCGGTGTAATCGCAAGATGGCGCATGTCGTGACGTCATCTATGACGATTCAAGGGACATCAAAATCGCGCTCACGGTAATTCGGAACGGGTTTATGGATGCTCAAATCAATTACAGCGTAATTCGGAATGCGGCCATGATGACAAACGAGACAAACAACGACAAAATAAGTCTTTTTTTTATTTAATCCGATGGAAAAGCTAGTGTATTATTATAGTGTTATCTATTGTCATTATTTTGTTTAGTTATAAATATTAGTTATTAATATTATTTAATAATAATTTAGTTATTAATATTATTGTCTGTCTTTTAAATTATACTCGAAACCAAATGGTTACGAGTATAATTTAAAAGACAGACAGATAACAGAATAAATAGAATAGGAGATGCAATGCTCTCAATATTATTTATTTTATTAGTCGTATTTGTTTCGTATGTTATTTTGTAAGGTTGCCATGTGCCCAAATGAAATAACATTGGTTATGGTGGAAGCGTCAGGGTAGCCCGCGAACTTCAAATTTTCTTATGTTTTTTGCAATTTGCAGGTCAATGTAACACATATGTAGTTATAGAATTATAATCATTAAAATGATCAATACAACCCTCTAAGTAAACACTACATACAATCATGAGATGGTGGAGACACACACTAATCTATGAAAACCGCCTATATAAACCCGCACCACCGAGGAACTAGTGACTCTACCCGCCCTCCACCCGATTGACGCCCAAGTAAGCTGTACCAGGCTACACGCAGCTTACCTCCACAAAAAGACTCCACATACTACATACGCTCTGCTGTGCGGCGTGTTCTAAGTTATTAAAGGCATATCGCGCAGATACACCACGCACGCATCTCTCTACATACACGTAGACTCACAAGTGGGGGCGCGGCGCGCGCTCGCGACCCACGCCAACACTGGGCGGTGTTACACAATACATTACCGCCCACACACACATAACGACTTCCTAGTCCGGACCGTGACCGGCTAGCTCTGGAAGCGGGGCGGACGGGAACCACACGTCCTTCATAGGTGTTTGGAGGTATGAGGGCATACTTCTGCGAACACTCTCTTAATAAAAATCGTGGATACAGGAACAACAGTTTAATCTTCACCAATATTATCTGGTGTTAGATAAAAATATAATGAATAGAGCGACACACTGAGTCGAGTCGTGAGAGCAAGTCCCGTTTTTACAATATGGCGGCAGTGCAAATCCCTATTTGCCGGAAACATTCGGTGTTGCCAAATAAATTCAAAATAGTGTTGTGACCAATACGCCACAGGTGCGTCGGAGTCGGCACCTCTGTCGCTGGTTGTCCCACGCCGGGCCTCCTCCGGGTAACCGGAGGTCTCACCTGGCGGGGACAGACCGCCGAGGTGCCGTGAAGAAATCAGCGCAGTGACGACAGCGCTGTGGCGCGCCTATTGAAAACACCACTGCAACCATTCACCCAGATGCGCGTTGCAAAACGCGCACCAACAGGCCTTGCCGTTAATAGGCAACCCAATGACGGGTCGGTCGCTACGGGCCAAGGTATGGCTTCCGCGGCCAGGGGGCGATGCTCCGTGACCACCTGTCTCTTAGTCAACTTTGTTTGTTAAAGTCTGTCAAGTGTTGTTGTAATGTAGTCGAAGTAAAGAGAATAAACTCCTATTTGTCATCTAACGTTGGTTTTATTCCACCGCCACCACTAAACTAATTTTAATTTTCTAATTTATTTTCAATATTTTAGTTTCATTTTAAAGACTTATGTTACGTGCTAAAATTTGATTTTTAGTTAATTTGATTTAAGTTAATCGCATTATTTAATCGAATGCCTTTTAAAAACATAAATGGCAAAATTCAAAACTGTCAAAGAAAACGGATTCTTTACGTTTTGCATGTTTTCGTGTTGTTTTTATTATGGATAATTTATTTTCGCTGGCATATTGAATCAGCCTTTCGCCTCTTTCATTTCGTTTTCCATATCCATAACTTCCCATTATTAAGCTTTCATATTTCCTTGGCTGTCTGATCTTGGCATTAAAATCTCCTATTACTAGTACTCTTTTATCTTGGATTTCGTGGGCTGCTCTCAAGTCGTTGTAGAACTTGTTAATTTCATCGTCATCTGCTTTCTCAGTGGGAGCGTAAGCTTGTATTACAGATAATAGTTCGTCTTCAAATTTCAATTTCAAGACAGCTACTCGTTCTGATATTCCTATATAGTTGATAATATATTGTCTTTAACCAGAAATCCCACTCCATATAGCCCCTTTGTTTCTCCCGTATAACATAGTACATAGTCTTGATGTACTTCAATTTTGCAACCTAGCTTCCTCACTTCGCTTAGGCCTAGTATGTCGAAATTTAAGAGACCTTAAGAGCTTCTGTTAGTTCTAGTAATCTTTCTGCTGATGACAGTGACCTTACGTTGTAGGTGCCAATTTTTTGCTGTTGATTTCTTTGATTTCTTTTTGATGACGGGTGAGGGTGGTGGTCGTAATCCCCACGGTGACCAGCCGCCTTGGGGAATGTTTTTAGTTGTTCTTCTATATATGTTGTTCTGTTCGTTTTTCGGCTGGCACATAATTCCTGTTGCGTCTCCGAGGTTGTTGAAATGTTGTTGATTATTGAGTTGCTTCTTGTTCTCATTAAATCAAATGCATTCATTCTGCCTACTTTAGCAGGGTTGGGTACATATTGTTTCCGTGTTTGGGCATTCTCTTCCGGTGTTGTGGGCAGATCTCGTTTTCTTTTTTCACTTTTTCCTCCAGTTTTTATTATGAGTTGATCATATTTGATAATAGCGAAGTTGCCTTTTTTTCTTTCTTCTTACATTTGTTTTTGGAGAGATTTCCTTTTATCTACTACCTCTTTTGGATAGTCTTCAGTTATATAGATCTTCGCATATTGTTTTTTGTTATTCATAATTTGTTTTTTTTTTTCCAGTAGTTGAGGAACGATATTTTGACAGGTCTTGGTTTTTTGCTAGTATCACCTTTTTCCCCACTCGATAGGCAGCGTTGATGTCACTTCTATAGACTGATAATTCTTCAGAGTTCTGCTGAAACGTTTTTGTTACGTTATTTAGTAGTTCCATATTGTTTTTTTCCGTCTCTTCAAGCCCAAATATGATGGGCTCCCCTTGCACTTGACACGGTGCAAGTACTCGGAGAATCCACCGTGCCCCGTCATTATCTGCGTAATTAAACTATCGGTCCCTATCTTGCGAACAACACCGTAAGCGGTCCGCACATCCGGTAAGAATATTTTTGTAACGGACGCGGTATTACTGGCACTGTATCTACGGTCCCACTTGAGATGGCTATCAAGACCCGAGTCCACGTGGACCAAAATCTTTCCCATGTTTCATTGGAAAGTGAACAAACACCACATCTGTAATGCGTAAATGTCTAAAATAAGACAAAGTGCCTCTTGTTCGCTGGAATTATCAACCGTGCAGAACGAAATAATTTCTATGAAAGCAAAACAATTTAAACTGTCAGATAACTCGATATTTATTGGGGTTTTGACGCGGGTTAGATACTTGAAACAATACTTAAATTGCCATGTCTCGTGTTTCCAAAGATTTTTTTATGTTACTAAGAAATAACACTGTGACGCTGATTTGCACGACATACATCTGTCGATGTGGATGACTTAAGGAAGCTTCTCGAAGGATTTTGGACAGAGCCACACCCACGCCGGAGGGATCGGCCAATAATGAGTTTGCATTATTTTTTCTCAAGGTTATTTAAAATTTACAGTGCGCTTGAGGGCGGGGCCTGGGCGATTGTTGGAAAGGACGCTTCCATCGGTTCAGGACACGAGATGAGGACAGACCGGAGGCGACTCTCGAGACGTCAAGGCGATTCTCTTTACGATAATCTGTATTAGTTTTAAATAGAAGCAGTGTAGCATATTTTGATTCCTATCTTTTGTTTGTAAAAAGTGTTGTTAGATTTAAATTTGTAACCTCAGTGCGAATTTCACCTAGAGCGACTACTACGTCGAATCATTCACGACAGTGAATCGTTCGTGAGTAAAATTCAACCAGGTCACGTGAGTTACAATAATTAACGGGGACGACACCCACGAACTCCAGTCTAAATTCTATAAGTAAATTGAATAACATCTCTATTAATATGGAACCCGATACTTCCCCAAACTTCAAGAAATTAAACATAGAGTATTTACATCCCATTTTCCGGGGTTGTTACATTGAGGCAGGTTATTTAATCGGGGTTATTATCATAATTGCCCTGATAAAGAAATGCATGGACTGTAGAGACGAGAGGGAGCCGGAGGACTGAGGGTCGCGTGTGTCGATACCCTGACTATTTGATCATTTAAAGTCTTTGTAATTAGTTCCTAATGTAAATATTATTGGACGGCTAACTGTTAAAATCCTTTGTGGTAGCGCAGGGAAGTATGGTGGATGATGTAACTAATAGAAATTTCACATAAGGCATTTATTTAGTATAAAAAGACATAATTCTTACATAGCAAACGTGCTCCCCGAGCGCGGTAAAAAACATGACAGTTAAACGTCAGACTGACAGTCTACGTTTAGAAATTAACCAAACATAACAGTTTCCTCCCTCACTAGGAATAATTCAACATATCATATAATCAATTCGAGTATTTAACTAATAGTAAAAAGAACAACAAGTTAACACAGACTGTTGAAGAAATAACTTTTATCGTTGATAGCAAAACTCTGTAAACATAGCACTAACATTATCATCACAATGTCATAAATTGGATACAACAAACAGCAAGTGATAAGTATCAAACCTAAATTACAAGTTTAGTCTACTAACAGGTTTCATTATTCTCTTGCTTCTACGTGGGACAACAGGTGTGGTAGATTCAGGTGTAATTGAAGGTAGAGATACCGATGGTGTTGAAGGTACATTAACATCATCAGGTTGCAAAGTCTCTCCGGTGTAATCGAGAGGCATAACTAAAGAACTCGGAGGTGGTGTGGTAGATCTTATTGGAGCTGAGTCCAGATGTGGACTTTGCAATGCATCAGTGTCATAGTCATAACATGACCTATCATTTGTAGCTGGCGTATTATCTCCAACACGACGCAATTGGTCGATGTGACGACGCCACAGCATACCATTGTCCAATCTAATTAAATAGTGTAATTCCCCAAGAACCTTTTCAACATAACCTAACTTCCAATTTCCCTCTCCTAAATAATTACGAGCAACCACTCTTTCACCGGGTAGTAATTTCCACACACGAACCACCCTTACCTCTTTCTGAGGAAGTACAGTGCTCTCATCCGGACAGTTCATTTCACTACTTTTGTTAGGACACAACAAGGAAAAACGCGAGTTCGGGCGGTAAGTAAAAACCATTTCCGCAGGGGGTTTACCTGTAGCAGGGTGAGGAGTGATCCGGTATTGAAATAATATCTCATTTATTTTCCTCTGTAAGTTATTTTTGTTAGTTTGTAAGCAACGTAGTTTATTTTTGAAAGTTTGAACATATCGCTCTACCTGTCCGTTAGTTGCAGGGTTGTATGGGGCGGATCGCTTGTGTGTGATACCATTTTTTTTTAGATACTCATCAAATTTAGGATTGACAAACTGAGTTCCATTATCACTTGTGAGAATTTTTGGATATCCGAATGTAGTGAAAACTTTATCTAATACCTCAATAGTAGAGTCAGTATCAATTGAATCTACCACACCTGTTGTCCCACGTAGAAGCAAGAGAATAATGAAACCTGTTAGTAGACTAAACTTGTAATTTAGGTTTGATACTTATCACTTGCTGTTTGTTGTATCCAATTTATGACATTGTGATGATAATGTTAGTGCTATGTTTACAGAGTTTTGCTATCAACGATAAAAGTTATTTCTTCAACAGTCTGTGTTAACTTGTTGTTCTTTTTACTATTAGTTAAATACTCGAATTGATTATATGATGTGTTGAATTATTCCTAGTGAGGGAGGAAACTGTTATGTTTGGTTAATTTCTAAACGTAGACTGTCAGTCTGACGTTTAAGAGGCCGGCGACCGATGCGTTTTTCATACAAACGTAATACCAAAATAACTTGTAAATCAAAAACATTCTTAAGGTACTGTCTCTTTATTCCGATTGAAATACAAAATATCTAGGTTCCCAATGAAATATTTTGAATGGACACTGATTTAAACAAGAGTTATGAGAAAAATAAGTTTTCTATAGAAATTTTAAATTCCTCATATATCGTCTTTATATCATTGTCCTTTCAAAATATTTCATTGGGAACCTAGATATTTTGTATTCCAATCGGAATAAAGAGACAGTACCTTAAGAATGTTTTTGATTTACAAGTTATTTTGGTATTACGTTTGTATGAAAAACGCATCGGTCGCCGGCCTCTTAACTGTCATGTTTTTTACCGCGCTCGGGGAGCACGTTTGCTATGTAAGAATTATGTCTTTTTATACTAAATAAATGCCTTATGTGAAATTTCTATTAGTTACATCATCCACCATACTTTCCTGCGCTACCACAAAGGATTTTAACAGTTAGCCGTCCAATAATATTTACATTAGGAACTAATTACAAAGGTTAGGTTAGGTTAGGTTCCCAAGTTGATGGGCGCGGCGGGCGCGCTCGCAACGCTGCTTCCCAATCTGGGGGGCCCGAGCACCGCCTGTAGGAGATTGTACTTGGGGGTTCTGCGATCCATGGCCCTGTACGGGGCCCCGGTGTGGGCCTCTGACCTGACGGCTGGCAGCATCGCGATGCTGCGAAAACCGCAGAGGGCGATGGCCGTCAGGTCTATCAGGGGGTATCGCACAATCTCCTACGAGGCGGCTTGTGCACTGGCCGGGTCGCCACCCTGGGACCTAGAGGCTAGGGTCCTCGCGTCACTGTACCGGTGGCGCGAGGAGGTGCGGACGCGGGGCCGTGAACCGATGCAGCGAGAGATCGATCTGCGTCGGTCTCAGCTCCGCGAGGTCCTGGTGGCGGAGTGGCGGGATAGGCTTTTGCGCCCTACCGCCGGCCTCGCTACCATTGAGGCGATCCGACCAGTGCTCGAGGAATGGCTCGAGAGGAGGCACGGCTCCCTGTCGTTTCGGGCGACGCAGGTGTTCTCGGGGCATGGTTGCTTCGGGAAGTACCTGTGTCGCATAAACAGGGAGCCGGACGCTCGGTGTCATCACTGCGTCCACTGTTTGGAGGACACGGCGCGGCATACGCTGGCAGAGTGTGCCGCATGGGAGGAGCCACGCCGTGCCCTCATAACAGAAGTCGGAACCGACCTGACGCTGCCGGCCGTTGCTCGTTCGATGGTCGGGAGCGCAGAGTCGTGGGACGCGGTGATCTCCTTCTGTGAAACCGTCATCTCACAGAAGGAGGCTGCGGAAAGGTTGAGGGAAGTCGAAAGCACTCTCCCGACCCGCAGCAGACGTACCGGGCGTCGGCGGAGGGCGGACAACGCCCTCTTCCAGCCCCCCTAAACGGGTTCAGAGGGACGGCGGACTTGGGGACGTCCGCCGCCCCCCCATGTAACTGGACCCGAGGCGGTGGCGCGTAGTGTTCCACGCGCGCCCCTACTGAGGTCGCGGGGGTAGTACACCTCACTCCCCTCGCAGAATTGAGGAGGCCCGCGGACGCGGGCCGGCACTAGCCGGGGATCGTGGAAGGTTAGGTTGGGGGACTCCCCACAGAGCTTACGTCCACGTCGTGTCCCCTGGAAACAGCCCAGTTCTGACCACCGTAACGGAGTGGCAGACTGGGTTGGCTAAAGTGCTCTGTGCTCTCGTAGCGAATTTTATTGTATTGCCTTGTGAACTACGAACCTGCGGAGGCTATGCCTAAACCCTCGCGGGACGCCTGCGGGCGCTTTTTGAAACCGAAAGGCCCTTCTCAGGGCCAACCCAAAGGCCCTTTTCAGGGCCAACCAAAAGGCCCTTCTCAGGGCCAACCAGAAGGCCCTTCTCAGGGCCACAACGACGCTCCGGCGTCAGAGACTAGCCGCGCGCCGTCTGCGGCTTGTTTCTTCGAAAGGGTTAGCGAGTCGTCTGACAACGGCTCGCTAGTTGGTATGTCGGACGCGGACGACGCTCGTTCGCGGAAGCGGGTCCACCGGAGCGGTGGGTCCGAGGGCTCTTCGGCCTCGGGGTCGACGAGGTTGCCGAAGGCTAAAAAGCCGACGGTGGCCGCGGACACCCATGACGTTGGGCTCGCGGACGCCCATCGCCAATTGGACGTGGCTCGGCGGGCGCAGCTCCAGCAAGAGCTGGAGGAGCGGGTTGCCGCTAAGGAGAAGCGGGCGCACGTCGCCCGGGCCAAGTCCGGGTACGGTGCGTCCCGCGTTCTATACGCGGACCATTCTCTGGCCGAGCTGGAGAGAATGGCGGAGGAGGACGAGGAGGAGATCGTGGAGGTCGCCTCTAAGTCCTCCAACCTGAAGGGGACTTTGCAGAAGGCCCTCAAATGCAGGGCCGCGAGCATGCGCGGTGTCGTCGCGGAGCTGGTCCGGCGGACGACCACCGACGAGACGCGGCAACTGCAGGCGAGGGTAGATCGCCTGCAGTCGGAGGTCAGCCAGCTTCATCTGAAGCTGGCTGAAGCCACGGCCCGGCCACAACTGGCCAAGGCGAGTCCTGCGGCAGAAGGCCCTGCCTCGGCCCGGCCACAACAGGAAAAGGCGAGCCCTGCAGCAGAGGGCCCCTCCTCCAACCTTGAGGATATCATCCGCAAGGTAGTAATGGAGGAGAGGGCCTTCACGAGAGCCTGCCTAGCAGGCATCGAGGACCGGCTCCTGCCGGAGAAACGCCTCCGACCGCCGCTTGCGGCGGATAAGAGGCAATGCGAGTCGGGGCCGTCCTCCTCCCAGGCGGAAGACGCCCAACTCCCGTCGACCACCCCGTCCAACGAGTGGACGAAAGTGGGCCGAAAGGGGAAGGGCAAAGGGAAGGGTAAAAAGTCGGCGACGGCCGTCCCTGCCGTCCCCGCCACCACCGCTCCCAGCCAGTCGCAGACGACCGGCAAGGGAAAGGGCAGGAGAGGAGGAAAGGGGCAGTTAGTCCCTCCAAAAACCGCAGCCGTCGTGGTGACGCTCACCGCGGAGGCTGCGGGGCGAGGGGAGACCTACGCCTCCATTTTGGTGCGGGCGCGTACCAATGCCGATCCCACTCAACTGGGGATCGGCACTGTGTCCTGCCGGCGGACCCAAGCCGGGGCTCGCATTTTCGAGTTCCCGGGGGCAGAGGGGAGTGCCCGCGCGGACCTCTTTGCAGCCAAGCTGCAAGAGGTCATCGCGGACTCTGCCAAGGTGGCTCGACCGGTCAAGACGGCGGCCATTGAAGTGACGGAGTTAGATGACTCCGTCACCAAGAAGGAGGTGGTGGCGGCGGTCGCAGCGGTAGGGGGCTGTGGCGCCGCGGCGGTCCAAGGCCGGGACATAAGGCCCGGCCGCGGCGGTATGGGCACCATTCGCCTCGAGTGCCCAATCGCCGCTGCCAAAGCCGTCCTTGCGAAAGGACGGCTTCAAGTCGGGTTCAGCTCGGGCGCAGTCCGGGCCCTCGAGGACCAGCCTCTGCGGTGTTTCCGGTGCTTCGGCATCTGACACACCCGGCCCCTGTGTCCGTCCAAGGTAGGCAGGACGGACACATGCTACCGCTGCGGCAAGGAGGGCCACAAAGCCTCCTCCTGCGAGGCCGCCACGCCGCACTGCGCGGTGTGTGCCGCCAGTGGCCGCCGGGCAGGCCACGTAGTGAAGGGGAGGAAGTGCAATCCTCCCCCTAAGCGTGGCAAAGCGCAGGCGCCGACCGGGCCTGCCGCTGCCGTTAACACTGCCGTTCCTGCGGCGGCTGCGGAGGAGGGTGCGATGTCCGAGTGATGGATAGGGTCGAACATCGCATCCTTCAGACGAACACCAACCACTGCAGGACAGCCCAGGATCTGCTGATGCAGACCATGGCTGAGTGGTTGGTGGACTTGGCGGTGGTCGCCGAGCCTTACTCGGTCCCTGGCCGTTGGCTGGGCGACCGGGACGGCTTGGTGGCGTTTGTGGCGCGGTCTTCCACAGACTCCCCTCCCCTTTCGCTCTTAGAGAGGGGACCGGGATACGTGGGGAGAGATGGCGATGGTGGGGGTGTATTTCTCCCCAAACCGCCCTCTCTCGGACTTTGAGGATTTCCTAGAGATCCTCACTGCTGTCGTAGGGAGGGCGGCGCCACGCCAGGTCGTGGTGCTCGGCGACCTGAACGCCAAGTCGGTGGCCTGGGGCAACCCGACTGCCGGTTGCAACGTCCGGGGACGCGCCGTCGAGTTTTGGGCGGCCTCGTGTGGTGTGTCCCTCCTCAACAGGGGGGCGGTCCACACGTGTGTGCGGCAACAGGGCGGGTCGGTGGTGGACGTCTCGTTTGCCACCCCCGCGCTTGCCGCCCGCGTCGTCAACTGGCGGGTGGAGCTGGTGGAGACCTTGTCGGACCACCGTTATGTGCGGTTCGACATCTCCACACAGCAGAGAGGGGGGACGGCCCGCGCTGGGCAATCTCCCTTCCCGCGGTGGGCACTCACCCGCCTGGACCGGGAGGCAGCCAAGGAGGCCGCCTTTCTCCAGGACTGGCTGTCGCCTCCCCCTGTCGAGGAGGTCCCGGACGTGGACGCCGCAGCGGTCCGGCTCAGGGGGTCCTTGACCGAGGTGTGCAACTCCAGCATGCCTCGGTCTCGCCGTCCGCCTCCCCGTCGTGCCGTCTACTGGTGGACGGAGGAGCTGGCGGGACTCCGGGCCACCTGTGTGGCGGCCAGAAGGGCCTACGCGCGGAGTCGACGGCGCAGTGCCCAAAACCGAGTCCGGGCAGAAGAGGACCGCCTGTACGCCTCTTACCGAGAGGCTACGGCGGCCCTCAAGTCTGCAATGGGCGCTGCGCAAGACTCGGCAAGGGCCGAGATGCTGGAGGATCTCGACAGGGATCCTTATGGGAGACCATACAAGGCGGCGCGGAACCAGCTCCGCCCCTATGGTCCCCCACTGTCGGAGACCCTCGAGCCAGCGTTGCTGGATGGGGTGGTCCGGTCCCTGTTTCCGCGCAGGACCGACTTCACCCCACCAACGATGGTTCCTCCGCAAGGGGCGGCTTCGCCGGAGGAGGAGGTTCCCCCGGTGACGGCGGCGGAGTTCTACGCGGGGGTACTTAGCCTCCGCGCAAAAAAGACGGCCCCCGGGCCAGACGGCGTCCCCGCGCGGGTGGTGGCGATCGCTGCCACCCAAATGGAGGACAGGTTTCGGGACCTCTTCAGCGCGTGCCTTACGGCTGGGAGGTTCCCGAAACTGTGGAAGGAGGGGCAGTTGTGCCTCCTCCGGAAGGAGGGACGCCCCGTGGACTCCCCCTCGGCATACCGGCCCATCGTTCTGCTCGATGAGGTCGGTAAACTGTTCGAGGGGATTATCGCCGGGAGGCTGGAAAGCCACTTGCGGGTGGTAGGGCCGGATCTGTCGGACGCCCAATTTGGTTTCCGTCGTGGGCGTTCGACGATCGACGCGCTGGCCCTACTCAAGGGCCAGGTGAAGGAGGCGGTGGAGGCGGGGGACGGAGTGCTGGCGGTGTCATTCGACATTGCCAACGCCTTCAACTCCGTCCCCCACTCGACGATATTGGAGGCGCTCCGGTATCACGGAGTGCCCCAATATCTGCGGGACCTCCTGGCCAGCTACTTGGAGGACCGAGAGGTCCTCCTCGTAGACAAGACGGCCACGGTGAGGCGGTACGGCGCAGAGTCCGGTGTTCCGCAGGGGTCGGTGCTGGGGCCCCCCTTGTGGAACATCGGATTCGATTGGCTGTTGCGGGGAGCCCTTCTCCCGGGCACTAGTGTCATCTGCTACGCGGATGACACTCTCCTCACTGCCCGGGGGAGGAACTTTAGAGACGCGGCCTGTCTGGCCTCGGCTGGCGGATCCTTGGTTGCAGAGAGAATCCGCCGCCTGGGATTGAAGGTGGCGCTGCACAAGACGGAGGCCGTGTTCTTTCGCGGGCCTCGGCAGCGCTGCCCTCCCGACGCCCACATAGTCGTGGAAGGCGTCAGGATAGGGGTCCAGCCCCAGATGAAGTATCTGGGCCTGGTGCTGGACGACAGGTGGCGCTTCGGCCCGCATTTCAGCGGGCTGTCGACGCGCCTGTTGAAGGCCGCGGACGCCCTCTCGTGGCTCCTCCCGAACCTGGGGGGGCCCAAGGCGAAATGCCGGCGCCTCTATGCCGGCATCTTGCGGAGCATGGCCCTATACGGGGCCCCCATCTGGGCGGACTCCCTCCATAGGAGGGAGAATGCGACCGCCATCCGCAGGCCCCAGCGGGCCATTGCACAGCGGGTGGCGAGGGCCTACCGCTCAGTGGGCTTCTCGGCGGCGTGCGCTCTGGCCGGCACCCCTCCTTGGGAGTTGGAGGCTTGGGTGCTCGCCAGAGTGTACGAATGGACGGCGCGCCGGAAGGCGCTCGGGGAGCGCCCCATGGGCGAAGAGCGGGAGGCCGTGCGGCGAGAGGCGAGGGACGCCATCGTCCTCCATTGGTCGGAGGACCTCGCCAGCGCCGCCTTTGGCCGCCGGACGTTGGACGCGCTCGGTCCGGTCCTGCAAGGCTGGCTCGAGCGGTCCCACGGTTTCCTCTCTTTCCGACTGGTGCAGGTGTTGTCCGGGCATGGCTGTTTCGGATCGCACCTGCACCGGATCGGGAGGGAGGAGACCCCGGCGTGCCACGACTGCGGCGCGCCGGTAGACACGGCGCAGCACACCCTCGAGGTGTGCCCGGCTTGGTCCGAGCTGCGCCGCGGTCTGACCGCGGTGGTCGGACTGGACCTCTCGCTTCACGGCGTGGTCGACGCCATGCTGGGGAGCGAGGAGGCCTGGTCAGCAGTCGCCTCCTTTTGCGAGGACGTAATGTCGCAAAAGGAGGAGGCGGAGCGCGCGCGGGAGGACGATCCTCTCGCTGCGCCGCTCCGCAGACGAAGGGGTCGGAGAAGGCGTCGTCCTCTCCCTCCCCATGGTGACGGGCGGGCGACAGGCGCGGGGGTGCCTTCGCCCGCATTGCACCCGTCACCTTCGTCTGTCATTCCCGACCCCCCACACCCGTGAGGGCGTGAGGGGTCCGCCATGAAGCGACGAAGCGGGAATGCCGCTGGGTCGTTTTAGTGGGTATACCGGGTCCGCCCGGGGAGTCCCACATACCCCTCCCATCCCCCGATGGGAGGGTATGCGTAATGCATTTTTTCCCAGCGACAACAAAAAAAAAAAAAAAAAAAAAAAAAAAAAAAAAAAAAAAAAAGGTTAGGTTAGGTTAGGTTAGGAGGCGCCATGGCGACCTGATGCCGCCCTAGGAGGTGCCAGCGGGCGATAGACCGGGGAGTCTATCGTCGTTGCGTTGCACGGCCCTCACGAGTGGAGGCGATGTCTCAGGTGAGCCCGGACATCGCCAAGGAGTTGGTGCCCGAAGGCGGGCAGCGCTGGATGGGTCGCGAACGTCATGCGTAGCAGTTCTCGTGGCCCATCCGCAAAGCGACAGTAGGCTCACGGCGGTGTTTTTTAGTGGGTGCAAGCCCCACATAACCAAACCGTCTCCCCGGACGGTGCGGTATGCGTTAGGCATTTTTCACCGCTTAATAAAAAAAAAAAAAAAAAAAGGTTAGGTTAGGTTGGGGGACCCCCCACAGAGCTTACGTCCACGTCGTGTCCCCTGGAAACAGCCCAGTTCTGACCACCGTAACGGAGTGGCAGACTGGGTTGGCTAAAGTGCTCTGTGCTCTCGTAGCGAATTTTATTATATTGTCTTGTTGTTTGCGAACTGGCGGAGGCAATGCCTAAACCAACGCGGGACGCCTGCGGGCGGTTTTTAAAAGAAAAAGGCCCTTCTCAGGGCCAACCCAAAGGCCCTTCTCAGGGCCAACCAAAAGGCCCTTCTCAGGGCCACAACGACGCTCCGGCGTCAGAGACTAGCCGCGCGCCGTCTGCGGCTAGTTTCTTTGGAAGGGTGAGCGAGTCGTCTGACAACGACTCGCTTATTGGTATGTCGGACGCGGACGACGCTCGTTCGCGGAAGCGGGTCCACCGGAGCGGTGGGTCCGAGGGCTCTTCGGCCTCGGGGTCGACGAGGTTGCCGAAGGCTAAAAAGCCGACGGTGGCCGCGGACACCCATGACGTTGGGCTCGCGGACGCCCAACGCCAATTGGACCTGGCTCGGCGGGTGCAGCTCCAGCAAGAGCTGGAGGAGCGGGTTGCCGCTAAGGAGAAGCGGGCGCACGTCGCCCGGGCCAAGTCCGGGTACGGTGCGTCCCGCGTTCTATACGCGGACCATTCTCTGGCCGAGCTGGAGAAAATGGCGGAGGAGGACGAGGAGGAGATTATTGAGGTCGCCTCTAAGTCCTCCAACCTGAAAGGGACGTTTCAAAAGGCCCTGAAGTGCAGGGCCGCAAGTATGCGCGGTGTCGTCGCGGAGCTTGTGAAGCGGACGACCACCGACGAGACGCGGCAACTGCAGGCGAGGGTAGATCGCCTGCAGTCGGAGGTCAGCCAGCTTCACCTGAAGCTAGCTGAAGCCACGGCCCGGCCACAACAGGCCATGGCGAGCCCTGCCGCAGAGGGCCCTGCCTCGGCCCGGCCACAACAGGCCAAGGCGAGCCCTGCAGCAGAGGGCCCCTCCTCCAACCTTGAGGATATCATCCGCAAGGTAGTAATGGAGGAGAGGGCCTTCACGAGAGCCTGCCTAGCAGGCATCGAGGACCGGCTCCTGCCGGAAAAACGCCTCCGACCGCCGCTTGCGGCGGATAAGAGGCAAAGCGAGCCGGGGCCGTCCTTCTCCCAGGCGGAAGACGCCCAACTCTCGGCGACCACCCCGTCCAACGAGTGGACGAAAGTGGGCCGTAAGGGGAAGGGCAAAGGGAAGGGTAAAAAGTCGGCGACGGCCGTCCCTGCCGTCCCCGCCACCACCGCTCCCAGCCAGTCGCAGACGACCGGCAAGGGAAAGGGCAGGAGAGGAGGAAAGGGGCAGTTAGTCCCCCCAAAAACCGCAGCCGTCGTGGTGACGCTCACCGCGGAGGCTGCGGGGCGAGGGGAGACCTACGCCTCCATTTTGGTGCGGGCGCGTACCAATGCCGATCCCACTCAACTGGGGATCGGCAGTGTGTCCTGCCGGCGGACCCAAGCTGGGGCTCGCATTTTCGAGTTCCCGGGGGCAGAGGGGAGTGCCCGCGCGGACCTCTTTGCAGCCAAGCTGCAAGAGGTCATCGCGGACTCTGCCAAGGTGGCTCGACCGGTCAAGTCGGCGGCCATTGAAGTGACGGAGCTAGATGATTCCGTCACCAAGGAGGAGGTGGTGGCGGCGGTCGCAGCGGTAGGGGGCTGTGGCGCCGCGGCGGTCCAAGGCCGGGACATAAGGCCCGGCCGCGGCGGTATGGGCACCATTCGCCTCGAGTGCCCAATCGCCGCTGCCAAAGCCGTCCTTGCGAAAGGACGGCTTCAAGTCGGGTTCAGCTCGGGCGCAGTCCGGGCACTCGAGGACCAGCCTCTGCGGTGTTTCCGGTGCTTCGGCATCGGTCACACCCGGCCCCTGTGTCCGTCCAAGGTAGACAGGACGGACACATGCTACCGCTGCGGCAAGGAGGGCCACAAAGCCGCCTCCTGCGAGGCCGCCACGCCGCACTGCGCGGTGTGTGCCGCCAGTGGCCGCCGGGCAGGCCACGTAATGAAGGGGAGGAAGTGCAATCCTCCCCCTAAGCGTGGCAAAGCGCAGGCGCCGACCGGGCCTGCCGCTGCTGTAGACACCGCCGTTCCTGCGGCGGCTGCGGAGGAGGGTGCGATGTCCGACTGATGGATAGGGTCGAACATCGCATCCTTCAGACGAACACCAACCACTGCAGGACAGCCCAGGATCTGCTGATGCAGACCATGGCTGAGTGGTTGGTGGACTTGGCGGTGGTCGCCGAGCCTTACTCGGTCCCTGGCCGTTGGCTGGGCGACCGGGACGGCTCGGTGGCGTTGGTGGCGCGGTCTTCCACAGACTCCCCTCCCCTCTCGCTCTTAGAGAGGGGACCGGGATACGTGGCCGCCGCGTGGGGAGAGATGGCGATGGTGGGGGTGTATTTCTCCCCAAACCGCCCTCTCTCGGACTTTGAGGATTTCCTAGAGATCCTCACTGCTGTCGTAGGGAGGGCGGCGCCACACCAGGTCGTGGTGCTCGGCGACTTGAACGCCAAGTCGGTGGCCTGGGGCAACCCGGCAGCCGGTTGCAATGTCCGGGGACGGGCCGTCGAGTTTTGGGCGGCCTCGTGTGGTGTGTCCCTCCTCAACAGGGGGGCGATCCACACGTGTGTGCGGCAACAGGGCGGGTCGGTGGTGGACGTCTCGTTTGCCACCCCCGCGCTTGCCGCCCGCGTCGTCAACTGGCGGGTGGAGCTGGTGGAGACCTTGTCGGACCACCGTTATGTGCGGTTCGACATCTCCACACAGCAGAGAGGGGGGACGGCCCGCGCTGGGCAATCTCCCTTCCCGCGGTGGGCACTCACCCGCCTGGACCGGGAGGCAGCCAAGGAGGCCGCCTTTCTCCAGGACTGGCTGTCGCTTCCCCCTGTCGAGGAGGTCCCGGACGTGGACGCCGCAGCGGTCCGGCTCAGGGGGTCCTTGACCGAGGTGTGCAACTCCAGCATGCCTCGGTCTCGCCGTCCGCCTCCCCGTCGTGCCGTCTACTGGTGGACGGAGGAGCTGGCGGGACTCCGGGCCACCTGTGTGGCGGCCAGAAGGGCCTACGCGTGGAGTCGACGGCGCAGCGCCCAAAACCGAGTCCGGGCAGAAGAGGACCGCCTGTACGACTCTTACCGAGAGGCTACGGCCGCCCTAAAGTCTGCAATGGGCGCTGCGCAAGACTCGGCAAGGGCCGAGATGCTGGAGGGTCTCGACAGGGATCCTTATGGGAGACCATACAAGGCGGCGCGGAACCAGCTCCGCCCCTATGGTCCCCCACTGTCGGAGACCCTCGAGCCAGCGTTGCTGGATGGGGTGGTCCGGTCCCTGTTTCCGCGCAGGACCGACTTCACCCCACCAACGATGGTTCCTCCTCAAGGGGCGGCTTCGCCGGAGGAGGGGGTTCCCCCGGTGACGGCGGCGGAGTTCTACGCGGGGGTACTTAGCCTCCGCGCAAAAAAGACGGCCCCCGGGCCAGACGGCGTCCCCGCGCGGGTGGTGACGATCGCTGCCACCCAAATGGAGGACAGGTTTCGGGACCTCTTCAGCGCGTGCCTTACGGCTGGGAGGTTCCCGAAACTGTGGAAGGAGGGGCAGTTGTGCCTCCTCCGGAAGGAGGGACGCCCGGTGGACTCCCCCTCGGCATACCGGCCCATCGTTCTGCTCGATGAGGTCGGTAAACTGTTCGAGGGGATTGTCGCCGGGAGGCTGGAAAGCCACTTGCGGGTGGTAGGGCCGGATCTGTCGGACGCCCAATTTGGTTTCCGTCGTGGGCGTTCGACGATCGACGCACTGGCCCTACTCAAGGGCCAGGTGAAGGAGGCGGTGGAGGCGGGGGACGGAGTGCTGGCGGTGTCATTCGACATTGCCAACGCCTTCAACTCCGTCCCCCACTCGACGATATTGGAGGCGCTCCGGTATCACGGAGTGCCCCAATATCTGCGGGACCTCCTGGCCAGCTACTTGGAGGACCGAGAGGTCCTCCTCGTAGACAAGACGGCCACGGTGAGGCGGTACGGCGCAGAGTCCGGTGTTCCGCAGGGGTCGGTGCTGGGGCCCCCCTTGTGGAACATCGGATTTGATTGGCTGTTGCGGGGAGCCCTCCTCCCGGGCACGAGTGTCATCTGCTACGCGGATGACACTCTCCTCACTGCCCGGGGGAGGAACTTCGGGGACGCGGCCTGTCTGGCCTCGGCTGGCGGATCCCTGGTGGCAGAGAGGATCCGCCGCCTGGGATTGAGGGTGGCGCTGCACAAGACGGAGGCCGTGTTCTTTCGCGGTCCCCGGCAGCGCTGCCCTCCCGACGCCCACATAGTCGTGGAGGGCGTGCGGATAGGGGTGCAGCCCCAGATGAAATATCTGGGGCTGGTGCTGGACGACAGGTGGCGCTTCGGCCCGCATTTCAGCGGGCTGTCGACGCGCCTGTTGAAGGCCGCGGACGCCCTCTCGTGGCTCCTCCCGAACCTGGGGGGGCCCAAGGCGAAATGCCGGCGCCTCTATGCCGGCATCTTGCGGAGCATGGCCCTATACGGGGCCCCCATCTGGGCGGACTCCCTCCATAGGAGGGAGAATGCGACCGCCATCCGCAGGCCCCAGCGGGCCATTGCACAGCGGGTGGCGAGGGCCTACCGCTCAGTGGGCTTCTCGGCGGCGTGTGCTCTGGCCGGCACCCCTCCTTGGGAGTTGGAGGCTTGGGTGCTCGCCAGAGTGTACGAATGGACGGCGCGCCGGAAGGCGCTTGGGGAGCGCCCCATGGGCGAAGAGCGTGAGGCCGTGCGGCGAGAGGCGAGGGACGCCATCGTCCTCCATTGGTCGGAGGACCTCGCCAGCGCCGCCTTTGGCCGCCGGACGTTGGACGCGCTCGGTCCGGTCCTGCAGGGTTGGCTCGATCGGTCCCACGGTTTCCTCTCTTTCCGTCTGGTGCAGGTGTTGTCCGGGCATGGCTGTTTCGGATCGCACCTGCACAGGATCGGGAGGGAGGAGACCCCGGCGTGCCACGACTGCGGCGCGCCGGTGGACACGGCGCAGCACACCCTCGAGGTGTGCCCGGCTTGGTCCGAGCTGCGCCGCGGTCTGACCGCGGTGGTCGGACTGGACCTCTCGCTTCCCGGCGTGGTCGACGCCATGCTGGGGAGCGAGGAGGCCTGGTCAGCAGTCGCCTCCTTTTGCGAGGACGTAATGTCGCAAAAGGAGGAGGCGGAGCGCGCGCGGGAGGACGATCCTCTCGCTGCGCCGCTCCGCAGACGAAGGGGTCGGAGAAGGCGTCGTCCTCTCCCTCCCCATGGTGACGGGCGGGCCACAGGCGCGGGGGTGCCTTCGCCCGCATTGCACCCGTCACCTTCGTGTCATTCCCAACCCCCCCACACCCGTGAGGGCGTGAGGGGTCTGCCATGAAGGGCAATCGTCGGCGGAGGACTGGACGCAAAGGCTATGCCGGTTTCCCAGTTCCCCGCCACTCGGACGAAGCGGGAATGCCGCTGGGTCGTTTTAGTGGGTATACTGGGTCCGCCCGGGGAGTCCCACATACCCCTCTCATCCCCCGATGAGAGGGTATGCGTAATGCATTTTTTCCCAGCGACAACAAAAAAAAAAAAAAAAAAAAAAAAAAAAAAGGTTAGGTTAGGTTAGGTTAGGTTGGGGGACCCCCCACAGAGCTTACGTCGCGCGCAGAGCGTACGTTGGTGGAGAAGGCGGACGCAGTGGCAGACTTTGGTGCTGCGTCACAAAGAGCGGGAGCAGTGGCTCCAGCAGAACCACGCGTGGTTCTTGAGAGGATGAATGTGTTGTCGGAGTCCGACAACACAGCGAATAGAATAGTGGACGGAGCGTTGTCAAGTGACACCACAATGTTAGAGGTAGGTGGCCAGCGAGGTCCGGGTCGCCTTGGTGCTGAGTTGTCGGGTCGTGTTTCCGAAACGCTCACACTACCGGGACCTCTCAAGCGGCCTCATGAGAACGAGGAGATGTTGCCACCTCGGAAGGTACCTTCCAAGGCGGCGACCAGCAGAGGGCGGAGACCAGCCCGAGATGGGAGGGGTCGGTTCCTCCGAACCGGCACCCCATGTGGTTCACTCTCTGAGGAGAGTGAGTCGGACTGCCGAAGCGTGTCACCGGCATGCCAAATGGCCGTCAACACGGCTGTAGAGGAAAGTGCAGAGGCGCCCGTCAGTGCTGAGTGTTCACTTATAGGGCAGAGTTCCTCTGCCTCTGCAGAGGAACTCGAAAAAAGAGCTCTAATGGACATCGAGGTGGTTTTGGACACGACTCGGAAGTCCAAAAACTTAAAGGGCACGAGTCAGCGAGCCATCAGAGAGGCAGCGTAGCGGGTCAGACTGGCCATAGAGGGACTCGCCAGCAGGAGCTCCAGTGAGGAGACCCGACGGCTCCACCTGCTGAACGACCGACTGCGAAAGGAGGTCGATGCCCTCCGTCAAGAGATGGTGGCTCTTCGGGAGGAGGTCGTGGGTCTCCGGGTGCGACCCGAAGGTCTGCCGCAGTCGGAGCCCCAAGATTTCAGGTGTTCCTCTGCTCCTGAAAAGTCCCACGAGCAGGGGCCACCTATGAGCGAGATGCAGGTGCATGCCATCGTTTCCCAGATCGGGAAAATGATGGATGCCCGGTTTGCAGGCATCGAGGACCGCCTCCTGCCCGCGAGGACCATTCGTCCGCCGCTGGCAGCCGATCGCAGAAATGCGGCTGCTGCTGCTAGCGGCGCTGGCGGTGCGGGCGATAGGCAGCCTTCCGTAGCTGCTCAGGTGGCTTCTCGAGTGCCTGAGACGCAGAGGGAAGCTCCTCCGAGTGGGTCCGTCCCAACAGCCACCACGCGAGCCCTTGATGCAGAACCATCGGCGTCTGCCAGGGAGGGCTGGCAGACCGTGGTGAGGAGGAAGAGGAATAGGAAGAAGAAGAAGAAGAACGAAGGTTCTTCTCCTTCCTTACCCCAAAAGAGTGCGGCGGCCCCTGCCGCTCAGGGAAACAAGCGGTCCAGGCCCAAGAGGGGCAAGAACGCCAAGCGCGGGCTCCGTGCGCCAAGGTCCGCTGCGGTGGTGCTCACTCTGCAACCGGAAGCAGTGGAGAGGGGCGTCACGTACGCGGCTGTCCTCACCAAGGCTAGGCAAGCCGTGAACCTGGAGGAACTAGGCATAACAGATGTCAGGTTCCGACAGGCTCTAACCGGAGCCCGCATGCTTGAGTTCCCAGGGGCCCAAGGCACTGCGGGGGCAGACCGTGTCGCAGAGAAACTGCGAGCGGTCTTCGCAGAGGAGGTCAGGGTCTCCAGGCCGACGAAGTGCGCTGAACCGCGCATCTCGGGCCTTGACGACTCTGTGACTGGGCAGGACGTGCAGGACGCGATCGCACGTAAGACTGGCTGCTCTCCCGATGCGGTCCGAGTCGGCCCAATCCGACCTGGCCCAGGAGGCGCCAGCTCTGTCTGGACCCAGTGCCCCGTCGCAGTGGCCAAGCACCTGGCCGACGCCGGCCGGCTCCTGGTGGGTTGGAGCTCTGCCAGGGTCGTGGTTTTGGACGCTCGGCCCATGAGGTGCTACATGTGCTGGGGGTTGGGTCATGTATGCCGGAAGTGCGACTCAGGCGTCGACCTGAGCAAGCACTGCTTTCGCTGTGGTGAGCCGGGGCATCTGGCATCCGCGTGCTCTGCCGACCCACATTGTTTACTGTGCGCGGCAGCAGGGCGACCGGCCAACCACGCCGCCGGTAGAAAGGACTGTAAGCCACCAGCCCGATCTACCAGGGGTTCGACCACTTCCGTCGCAGGGCGATCGGAAGAGCCGTCGCAGGGGGTGATAATGGTTACGGACTAATTATGGACCCGGTCCGAAATCATTCTCTCCTTCAGGCGAACTTGAACCACTGCGCCGGTGCGCAGGACTTGGTTCTACAGACTATGGCGGAGCGCTCGATTGGTGTGGCCGTAGTGGCGGAGCCGTATTACATCCCAGTTCGCCCTGACTGGGTAGGTGACATGGACGGCTCTGTCGCTATTATCAGTTCCTCGGCGCCACTTTCCATTAGAGAGAGAAGTCGAGGATTTGTTGCGGCCACCTGGGGGGACATAATTCTTTTCGGAGTTTATTTCTCCCCAAACAGGAGCCTACCGGAGTTTGAGGACTTCCTGGACCGCCTCGGGACCTCGGTTCGACGAATGATGCCATCCCACGCCATCGTAATGGGGGACTTCAACGCGAAATCCATCGCGTGGGGTTCCCCCGGGACAGATGTCAGGGGTGCGGCGGTCGAGGAATGGGCGACAGCTGCGGGCCTCTGTCTTTTAAACAGGGGCTCCGTTAACACGTGCGTTCGGCAGCATGGGGGATCAATAGTGGACCTCTCGTTCGCTACCCCTGCTGTCGCCGTACGAGTTCAGGGTTGGCGGGTCCTAGAGAGTGTGGAGACACTATCGGATCACCTGTACATTTGTATGGATGTCTCCACCTCCTCGAGCCCATCAGTGTCTCCACGATCTGACGCTCGGCAGTTCCCGCGATGGGCGTTGAAGCGGCTTGACGGGGACCTCCTAGAGGAAGCAGCCATTGTACAGGCTTGGCTGTCTTCACCGCCTGCTGCAGAGGGAGTCGATGTCGAGGCTGACTGCTTTCGCCGCGCCATGACGGCTGTGTGCGATGCAGCCATGCCTCGCTCCCGAAGACAACCTCCAAAGCGGGCGGTCTACTGGTGGTCCCAGGAGATAGCAGACCTCCGCGCGGCCTGTATCATTGCCCGGCGGACCTACTCACAGGTGCGCAGGTTACGTCGCCGCGATGAAGAGCTGGAGACCCTTCAGTCGCAATTGCATGAGGCATACCGTAATGCTCGGGGGGCTCTGCAGCTGGCGATCTGTCGAGGGAAGGAGCAGTCAAGAGCTGAGGCACTGGAGGATCTGAACCGGGATCCCTGGGGGCGTCCGTACCGTGCGGCGCGGAAGAAACTTCGCGCCCAAGGCCCCCCACTGACGGAAACCCTCCAGCCTCAGTTCCTCGCCAGGGTCGTGGAGACACTCTTCCCGGATCGGGCGGATCACCCTTCCCCGAGCATGGCCGATGCAGAGGCTGAGCAAGATGCGGAGATGGAGACTCCCCCAATTTCCGACGCGGAGCTAGGGGCAGCTATTCTGCGGGCACGGTCCAAGAACACTGCCCCCGGACCGGACGGGGTGCCTGCAAGGGCGCTGGCCCTGGCTCTGGAAGCGGCCCTGGAAGACAGGCTTAGGTAGCTGTTTGACGCCTGTCTGACGTCGAGACGGTTCCCTAAAGCCTGGAAGGAGGGTCGACTGGTGCTGCTGCAGAAGGCGGGGCGACCCCTGGAGTCTCCATCAGCGTATAGGCCAATTGTCTTGCTGGACGAGGCGGGGAAGATGCTAGAGAAGATTCTCGCTACCCGCATCGTCCGGCACTTAGAGGAAGTTGGCCCGAACTTGTCGGACGCCCAGTTCGGATTCCGGGCAGGGCGTTCTCAGCCGGCTGTTGCCGAACCTGGGTGGACCGAACGTCGTTTGCCGACGGCTTTACACGGGGGTGATCCGCTCGATGGCGCTCTATGGGGCCCCGGTGTGGGCGGAGTCCCTGTCTGCCCAAAATAAGGCTCTTCTGCGAAGACCGCAAAGAGTCATGGCAGTCAGGGTCATACGCGGATACCGCACCGTATCTGCGGAAGCGGCGTGTGCCCTTGCGGGCACGCCCCCGTGGGATCTGGAGGCGCAGGTGCTCGCCGAAGTCTACTGGCGTGGCGTACACCTGCAAGCGGAGAGTGGCAGACGCCCGCCGTCTGAGCTGGTCACGAGGTGGCGTAGGGAGGCCCAAGCCCAAACCCTGCGGATTTGGAGGGTGAGGCTGGAGACGCCCAGTGCAGGTCACTGGACAGTGGGGGCTATCCAGCCGATCCTGGAGGAGTGGCTACGGAGGCGACACGGGACGTTGTCCTTCCGTCTGGTGCAGGTGTTGTCAGGGCATGGCTGCTTTGGCAAATACCTGCACAAAGTGGCTAGACGGGAGGCGACTCCCGTGTGTCACCAGTGCGGCTGCAGCGAGGATACGGCGCTTCACACCCTCGAGCATTGTCCTGCTTGGGTGGTGCAGCGCCGTGCTCTCGCAGCAGCAATCGGAGCAGACCTCTCCTTGCCGGCCGTGGCTAAAGCCATGGTCAACAGCAGGGGGGCATGGGAGGCGGTAGCGTCCTTTTGCGAGGATGTTATCTCGCAGAAGGAGGCGGCGGAGCGCGTCAGGGAGGAAGACTCCCTCGCTGACGCGATTCGCCGCAGGAGGACAGGGCGGCGGAGGAGGCGCCATGGCGACCTGATGCCGCCCTAGGAGGTGCCAGCGGGCGATAGACCGGGGAGTCTATCGTCGTTGCGTTGCACGGCCCTCACGAGTGGAGGCGATGTCTCAGGTGAGCCCGGACATCGCCAAGGAGTTGGTGCCCGAAGGCGGGCAGCGCTGGATGGGTCGCGAACGTCATGCGTAGCAGTTCTCGTGGCCCATCCGCAAAGCGACAGTAGGCTCACGGCGGTGTTTTTTAGTGGGTGCAAGCCCCACATAACCAAACCGTCTCCCCGGACGGTGCGGTATGCGTTAGGCATTTTTCACCGCTTAATAAAAAAAAAAAAAAGGTTGTCGAAAGCACTCTCCCGACCCGCAGCAGACGTACCGGGCGTCGGCGGAGGGCGGACAACGCCCTCTTCCAGCCCCCCTAAACGGGTTCAGAGGGACGGCGGACTTGGGGACGTCCGCCGCCCCCCATATAACTGGACCCGAGGCGGTGGCGCGTAGTGTTCCACGCGCGCCCCTACTGAGGTCACGGGGGGAGTACACCTCACTCCCCTCGCAGAATTGAGGAGGCCCGCGGAGGCGGGCCGGCACTAGCCGGGGATCGTGGAAGGCGCACTAGTTCCCATGATCCCCGGTGCAAGTGTGGGAAGGGAACACCGGGGTGGTTTTTAGTCAGTTTGAGTCTGACAGACCCCTCCGCCCGCCCCAGGGCGGGGGACATCCGTGAGGATTTTCCACCCCGAAACCAAAAAAAAAAAAAAAAAAAAAAGGTTAGGTTAGGTTTTTTTTTTTTTTTTTTTTTAAATGATTAAAACTACCGCAGACATGGTGGTCCGCGCCCTTTTTTGAAAGATTAATTGTTTGCATTTTGTTTTATAACTAAGGATGACATTCGTGCTCCTACATCGGACACGTTACATTATTCTAGAACTTAAATGTAATAACTTAAAATCTACGTGAGTCCATCTCTTTTTTTTTTTTTTTTTTTTTTTCTTATTTTTATTAACATGCTCATGCAATTTTTTTTTTTTTTTTTTTTTTCAGGCTTACCTTTTTTGTTTAAATTAATTTACGACTAATTAAATCTAAAGTTTCTTAACTAAGCTTCTAATCTAAGGTTACGCAATATTATTTTTGAGGACAGAGGTCTGATAACTGCATGGCAAAGTGAGCCGACCAGCTCCAACCAACGGCATCCGTTCACGGACATGACCCGCACATCCGCGCCGCTTAGCTCAACCATTTTTTAGGGAACTTAACGACCGGATGCGCAGCGCCACCATCAGCAAAGCTTTTACGTGAGTATGACAGACTCACTCTGCCATGCAGTTGTACATAAACTATTTTTGTTAATTGAGAGTTGTTAGGGATTGGGTTCTTTTGGCGTTGGGTTTTGGGGTTAGGATGGGTTTTTTTTTTTTTTTTTTTTTTCATTAATTTCGTCGTCTGACCAGGGACTTCGCTAGCCTGAGCAAAGCTTCCACAACGACTGCGTCTCGATGCTGCATGGCCGTCTTCAAGTTGTACTCGACGACCGTTTTAGTTGGCGCATCCATCGCTCTCTTTGCAAAGCGGCCGGTGGCGTCATCGGCGTCGTCGGTGTAATAGACGCAGCTGACTGTATGTCTCGACACCGCCACTACCGCGTGGGAGATGCTGTCGTGGATTTGGAGTCTTCTGGACTTGGTGTTGATGATAATTACGCTGTCGAAGGTCAGACCCTGAGCCTCGTGGATGGTTAGCGTGCGCGACCCTTCGCCGGACCCGTATCCCTGGCTCATGAGAGAGGCTTTCTCCTCTTGCGTATGAACCAGAAATAGGGTGTTTTGGGCGGTGCTCGGTATTTGCGCTCCTGTGTAACCTTTGACGCTCAGTGAGTGGACCCGCGACAGCGACGACTTGGAGGAGTATATACCGGAGTATATCTCGCTCAACGCAAATGCCACATCCATCGGATTGCGGTGTGTGCAAAGCAGCTCCTGGGTGATGCCAGCCACCAGGTTTGGACGGGTATACCTTAACTTGAAAAGATTCTCTCTGTCCAGAAATGGTAGCTGGTTTACGTCTCCGATGAGGACAACCTCGGTTGCTCCTGACAACTTTACTGCCATAACTATGGCCCCAAAATGGTTCATAAGAACCTCGTCTACCGTTAGGCGGTAGCATTTCTCTTCTTTCTTGAACCCGTTGACTAAGATTGAGGCCATAGTGCGCACCTTTGTCTTTACTCGGTCTCCCAAGCGGTGCGCAAGCTTCTCTCTGAGGTCTTTGGCAGCTTCGGTCGTCGTGGTGGCTACAACGTCTTTCTCCCCATCGAAGTGTTTCACCACCCAGGTTGTCTTGCCGCAACCCGGAACTCCGTTTACCCACCTGATATTGGGTACCGTCCAACTTCCCTGCGATGCTGTGTTGTCCAGGATCCCCGAAATGGACTGTGCCATTTCAAGGATCTTATCGTCCAGCATGATCTTGGTACATTTGGCGGTAACCACTATCGGGTCGTCATTTGGTGTTCGGAATTTTATTTTGCCCACGCGTTCCGTTTCCCCCTCGTCTAGGGCTACAAAACCGTTCTTCGCGCTGTAGGCTGCCATGTACGACCCCGTCATTTCCCCTCTGATGACTTGGGATTTGACGTTGTCGTACACCGCTGCCTCTGCCTCCTCGAGTAGTACCTTTAGCAGTCCTTCTGTGTTCCTTTGGAAGGTCTGCAGGATCTTCCTGCAAGTCATGAGATTGACCTCTCTGGTCGCCCTCACGATTGCTACGTACTCGAGGAAAGCGCTCTTCACGTGGTCTGTGGTGCCCGAGTTAACTGCGAGGACAGGCGGGCTGACTTGCCCCTTGTCGGCTCTCGTTGGTGTAGGCTTTCGTTGTGTCGGTTCTGCTGGCGTTTTCCTGAAGAACCTCTCCACAGCTGCTTCCTGTTTTTCAGCTGGTGACGCGCGGCTGGTGCTTGGGAGCAGTGCTTTGAGGAAAGTGCCGAAAGCTTTCAGGCGACTCCTCGACCTAGCTTGCTCCTCAGGGCTGGTGGTGGCACTCTGCTCCTTTGCAGCTTTTTCGGCGGCTGCCTTCTGCTGAGCCCTCTCTGATCCGCTTTGTGTGATCGGGCTAGATGTGGAGCTCGTCGCGATGGCTGTTGGGTCTCTGGGGGCTTTAAGGAAACTTAGAGTTTCCCCTCTGTCCTCATAGACTACTACCTCATGTTGTTCCGAGGCTTTTAAGCAGCCGAAGCGATCTGCGACGTCTCCTCTCTCTCCTCCGATCTCCATCGCGTCAACACTTATTACGCGGGCTGTGACTGGCGCTTGTTCTCCGGCCTCCCTGATCTTTTGAAGCAATGAGCTTGCCTGAGCAAATGAAGTCTCCTCCCGCCACTCGAGTAGTGCAATCGTCTTTCCTTTTAATCGCACTAGACGGCATCGGTGAGTGGCTACTTCCACTTGAGGCAGTGCGGCGTACTTGCTGCCTTTCATGCTCGCTTTGGTGGTGCTTCCGTTGATCAAGGCGGCAAGGCCTGGTGAAATTGGGATACGGGCTGCAGCTCGGCTTGAGCCTATGCAAAAGCTTATGCCCAGCTTTTCTGTATCTCTGTTCATGAACAGAGCGACAGGTCGCAGTCTGACGCCTGGGACTCCGTCGCCTGCACATGCCAGGAATTCCGTGATGGGCATGGCGCTGGGGGCTGGTGGTAGGCTAGCTTCTGCTACTACTGCTGCTGCCGCTGGTGCTTGCTGTTCGTTGGTTCTTGCGTGTGTACCTTGTGTTGTGGTGAGTGGTGTGTGTGTTCTGTTTTGTGTTGTTGTTGTCGTGGTTGTTGTCTGTATTGTTGTTGTCCGTGTTGTTTTTGTGGTCGGGATTGTTCGTCTAGATGGTAGTCGGCTTCGACTTTGTGAGGTCGCGTCCGTTTTGTTAGCCTCTGCTGCGACTTTGGCGACTTTGCTCGCGAATGCCAAGAACGGTTTTCTGGTGGCCGGTCTCTCCATGATGGTGTGGAGTCTGGACTGGCTCAGCTGGGTTGCGATCTTGATTTCCAGCTCCATTCTGTCCTGACTGAATCTGGGGCATTCGAAGAGCAGATGCCAGACTGTTTCATCGCAGCTGGGGTCACAGACGCACGAGGGACTGTCTTTGAGATGAAAGCGGTGGAGATACGCTGAGAATCCTCCGTGTCCTGTTAGGACTTGTACATGGATCGGTGTGAGAACTGCGTCTCTGAGTGTCCTTTTCGCCGCTAAGACGTCTGGGAAGAACACCTTTGTGACCGATCCTGTGCTCGAGGACTCGTAGCGCGCCTGCCACTTCTTTACAGTCCCCTCCCGTATCTTCCTTCTCACGAACGATACGGGGACCTTGCTATAGTCTGCTGTCTCTTTTGTTAGGGCTGCCTCCTTGGCCAGCTCGTCCGCTCTCTCATTCCCGGCGGTTCCCACGTGGGCCCTGAGCCAAAAGAGCCTCACTTCTCGGCCTTCTTCTCTGATCTCGCGGACGCATCTCTTGATCTGTAGTGCCAGGTGGTGAGTGACGGACGGACTCCTCAGCAGGTCAAGTGACGATCTTGAGTCACTTAATATGCTTACGGAGGCCGCACTGGATTCTCTTGCCATCCCGACAGCTCTGAAGAGAGCGTACATTTCCGATTGGAAGACCGTGTTGTGGGGCTCCAGGCCAAAAGTGCTGGACTTGGACTCCTTTCCGTTTTCCCACCAAGTTAGGGCAGCTCCGACTTTCCCCTCTATCTTGCTGCCGTCGGTGTATATTTGGGGACCGATCACTTGATGGGTTTCCAGAGTCTCGGGAGTCAAGTCCTCTAGGCGTGCATACTCTGTTGTTGTGAGTAACGCTGGGTGGGGGTTTTGGGAGGGGTGCACGTTGCACTCCAGCTCGCGGCCCGGTGGTATGAACTCTTGGGAATGTCCTTTTTTGATCTTGAAAAGGGTTGCGGCCTCGATTACCCGGAGATCTAGAGGGAGTTGGCCTGACAGAACAAGTGCCGAAGTCAGAGACACCGTGCGGTATGCTTTGCAGATCTTCTGTGTGAAGCCTCTCTGCAGCGAATCAAACTGATTCCTTGTCATCAGTTTCTCCGCTGCGGGGGCCCACGCGCTCGCTGCATACATCACGATGGGCTCTATCACCGACACGTATATCGTCCTTATTATCTCTATGTTGAGACCCCAAGTCACCTTTGCTGCGCATGCAAGCTGCTTGTAGATGTCTGCGGCCTTTTTACAGGTCGCAGACACGTGCGCGTTAAAGGTGAGTTTGCAGTCTATCGTGAGACCCAGCAGCTTGACCTCTTTGACTAGGTTCAGCCGGGTGCCTGACATGTGGAGTACCGGAACATCGTATTTTAGCTTTCTCGTTAACACCATCGCATTGGTCTTGTGCGCGGCGAAACGTAGCTTGTTTTTGACGCCCCATTCCGATACTATGTCTAGCGTGTCGTTGGCTGTTTGCTGCAGGGGACCGGTCGTAAAGTCCGAGAAGACAAGGACGACGTCGTCTGCGAAGGCTTGGCAGTATACTCCCATACTAGCCATTTTGTGCAGGAGTGAGTCTAGGATAAGGTTCCAAAACGTCGGTCCGGCGATTGAGCCCTGGACGCATCCTTTCGTGGTACCCTTCTCACTAGTCGCTCTGGCGTAGTTGACCCTGATTTTCCGGTCTTCCAGGTATGAGGTGACGAGAGCGTAGATATTTTTGGGACAGTTCTTGACTACCATCTGTCTTTTGAGTGCTGGCCACCACGCGTTATCGAAGGCCCCCTCTATGTCCAATGATATCAGGAGCACGATCTTTTTGGCTTTGATTTCGGCACGTAAGTGTCCCATTAGAGCATAGAGGGCGTCCTCGGTGCCGCGCTGCGGCATGAAACCGAATTGGTTTGTGTTGAGTGTTGGGAGGAAGTGCCACTGGAGTCTGCCCACTAGGAGCTTCTCGACGATTTTTCCTAGGACCGAGAGCAGACCTATTGGCCTATAGGACTTTGGGCTGGTATAGTCGTCCTTTCCTGGCTTGCGGAGTATGCACACGTGGGCGACCTTCCACTGCTTCGGGAAGTGTGACAGCGACAGGCACCTGTTGGCCATCGCTAGGAACACCTCCCTGTCGCAGTTTATTGCCGCTGTGCAGATGTCTGCTGTTAATCCATCGGGGCCGGGAGCTTTTTTCGGGTTTTGGTTTTGGAGAACCATTTCCAGCTCCGCGGTTGTGAAGGGTGGATCGTCGGCAGACAGTCCTTGGGGGTTCTTTTCC
This sequence comes from Eugnorisma glareosa, assembly GCA_947578425.1. Classification (NCBI taxonomy): domain Eukaryota; kingdom Metazoa; phylum Arthropoda; class Insecta; order Lepidoptera; family Noctuidae; genus Eugnorisma; species Eugnorisma glareosa. Next base: position 19,304,013 of record OX387979.1, read on the forward strand.
TCCGCTAGCCTCCTCAGTGCTGTGTGGTATGGCTGTTCGGCATCCGTTGAGTCGTCGGGGTAGAAGGTTTTTGCCAGAAGATTCGCGGATTGCTCTGGACTGAGCGTCTCGCCTGCGGTGTTTCTCAGGAGTGCATCATCCTGTCTTCTGGCTGTCTTCCTTAGTACCCTGTAGATGCCGTCCCACATGCTCTCTCGGTCCTGCTTCGAGCAGAACTCCTTCCAGTTGGTTGAGGCCGCTTCCGTCGCTGCTGTTGTGTATGTGTTCTTGGCCAGTACGTATTCTTGGATGGTGAATTGTCTCCGGCTAGCGGCTGCGTTCCGGATCCTTCTCTTCTTTGTCATCGCATCTGTTTGGAGACGGTTTAGAGAAGGTGTCCACCATGGGGGCTTGGCGTTGTGTTTGGGCAACCCCAGTTTTGGGATCGCTTCCTCGCATGAGCGGTGGATGTTTCGAACGTATAATGTGATAAGTGACTCCAGATCCTCTGGGTTCGGGACGGCTGAGACTCTGACTGGTGTTATGTCACTCTCCGCCAGGCTGGTCTTGAAGTGCGTGCTGAAGTCGGACCACTTTGCCTTCTTGGTGTTATAGATGCGCGTCGAGATTGGCCTTAAGGGTTCCAAGGCCTTTTCTAAACGCATCGAGAAGGTTATTGCATTGTGGTCCGAAGTAATTAGACTCCTTTCAACCCGCCACTCTTCGACCTTCCCTAGCAACGGCAGGCTGCATACCGTCACGTCGACGTGGCTCGTGCACCATCTGTCTCCCCTGTAGGTCTCGAACGTCGGTGTTTGGCCCGTGTTTAGGATCTGGAGGTCCCGCTCGTTGAGGAACGAGTTGTACGCCGCCCCGCGATGGTTTTCGGAGACGCTTCCCCACCACTGGCTCCAGGCGTTTATATCTCCTCCCACGATGATGTTATTTGTGTGTAGTTTTTGAAGTGTTGTGTGTGTTTCTGAAAGGTATGGTTCAATTTCTTGGTCACCTTCAAAATAGACCGATAGCACCCCAAAGTTGAGCTGGCCCGCCTTCAGCAAGACGACGGAGATGTTTTCTGTCACAAGCTGGGGGTCGTGGATGACCTCCAGGTTGTTTCCGAACACAACTATCGCTGCCTTTACTGGTTTTTGACGGTTGAGGCTGCACTGGATGACTCGTGTGCCAGGGTTTTGTTTCATCACACCTGTCCTTCCTACATAGGGCTCTTGAACAAGTGCTACTGAAATTCCTTTTGCCTGAGCCGCCATGTGGAGTTCTTCTGTGGCCAGCTTGGAGCGCTGGAGATTGACTTGGATGAAATTCAATCTTGATATCGGTCTTATTGTGTTTTGAAGGGTGACTGGTTGCCGGTTTATGTTCTCCTGATCGCCCTTAGCAATAGGAAACGCGCGACCTCGCTATACCATCCCATTTTTGGCGTTCCGGGCAGTCTTCGCTGAACGCGGTGTGTGCCAGGTCGCTGTCCGCTCTGTGTGCTACCTTGCAGTTGATGCAGGTGGGCAGTTTGCCGTCGGCCCGAGTGAGGCAGTCCCTACTGCTATGTGCTCCGCTGCAGTAGCTGCATGTTTCTTTGCCGGCCTTGCACAAGGATCTGTTGTGACCATAGGCGAGGCACTTTGAGCACTGTACCAGCGGGGACTGGTCCTCAATTGAGCACCGCTTGATGCCCACATGCACCTTCTGCACCTGTGTGTAACACTTCCAGAGCTCCGGGGAGAGCTCCAGAACAGGGTGGCACTCGTGGGGGTTTCTCGCGCGCTTCCTATAGCGTACCCTTATGGTGTGTCCATCCACAGCGACGTCCTGCAGAAGGTGTTTATTCTGCGCCTGAAGGAGTTCGACTATCTCCCCGTCGCTGTAACTGGACAGCACTCCCTTGATGCACACTAGAGGGTTTTGAGGTTTCGGCTCCTGGACCTTGAGCCCTGCGTTCGACTTGAACTGGTCCCTGATCAGATTCAGGTCTGACTTACTGGCGCACCTCAGGACCACTTTCTGGTTTCGCGCCTTCCGGACCGTGTCAACCCGGGCTCCGCTTGTTTTGAGGTCCAGGGCAGTTCTGATCCTCTCGATCACGTTGTCTCCAGTGTGCTGGGGGTCCGTGGATGAAACGATCAGGGTATGGTTGGGTTGGGTGGGTGGTTTCGGGAGCTTGGGTGTGCTAGCAACTTGGGCAAAGGTCTTGGGGGCTTGTTGCTGTATAAGCGGCTTTTCCGCTTTGCCCAATTCTGCTACCCCCTTCTCTATATTTTGAAGGGTCTTTTTAACCTCCCCGACTGCAAGTTCCGCTTCCAGATTCAACGCCAAGGGCGCCTGGATCGTCGGTTCCTTGTCGCGCAGTTCGCGGAGGTCTGCTGAGACCAGCTCCAGCCTTTCGGTCAGGGGTTGTAGGTGTGGTGTCAGGTTCAGTGGTGGTTGTGGTGGTGGGGGGGAGACTATAGGCCTGCTCGCAATGGCCTGTAGTTGCAGGTGTAGATTTTCCATCTCTTCCTCAAACTTCTTGGTGGTCAATAGGCCCGTCTCTACCTCTGGGCTACTGAGGTCCAGCTGCATGGTCCTGGGCTGGGTGAGGTCTTCCTTGAGCCTTTCCAGAGCCTTACGGAGCACGTCCAGCTGGTTTGAAATGCCGGTCACGTTTGTGTCTAGATGTGAAAGGCCAGCCCCCATAGAATCCCACTTAGGATCCCCCGGGGCTCTTGCACTTTCCTGCCTGGTCCGCTCGTGTTCCTTTTGGTTCTGGAGGCTCGCATTTGTGACCTCGCTTTTCACCTCCTTGATGCCGTTGAAGGCTTCAAGGGTCTCGTGACCAAGCCATTCCCGGATCCCTTTCGCCTCTTTTCTGGTTTCCGAGACGTCCGTCCGCATGAGGGAGAGCTCGACCTTCAACGTCATCAATTCCCGAGTATGAGCTCTCTCGACTCGCACAAGCTCTTGTGCGTGTCGAGAGCGCTCCTTCTCGAGGTTGTATTTGTGACGCGCTCTCGAGTCGGCCAGTGACAGGGCCGTCTCGTAGAGGCCCTGAAGGCACTCATGCGCTGTGGCCTTGCACTCCCTCTTCATATTGCCCGCAGCCTCCAAGGCGTCCTTCCCTTTTTGAAGGAGAACGTTGGCCTCACGCGTGGCCAGGTCCATCTCCACCCCTGTGCCCCTTCTCGGCGTTCTGTAAAGGAGGCTCGGCCGCCCACTTGCGGGAGCTTGGCTCTCTGAGGAGGCCACCGAGCTTTCCTCGTCCGAGATGATCTGACGGGGGGGGGAGATACCGCACTGCTCCCAGTTAATGACGATTTCGGCGACCCTACGATCTTCTGAGTTAGTCTCGGGCTTTGTCTGTACTGGCGGTGTCCTACTGTTTGTCACGTCCGGTTCCGACGCAGCCTTTGGTACCTGTGGCGTCTGCGACGGACGCGCCATCTGTTCCGAGACAACTGACTTGGCCGTATTTTTTAGTACTTTTTCCCTAAGGGATTTAGGGGCTTTTGCGGCATCCGTGGTCATTTTACGGGAGGTGGTGGACTGCTTGGAAGACATGGTTTCTTAAGGAAGAATTAAGGAAGGTTACAGTTAAAACACAGTTGAACTCTACAATTAAATCAAACTGTTAAAATTACGGTTGAAATTTTCAGTTAAAATCTAATGATACTTCTAGTTAGTTAAGCCTGTTTTTTTTTTTTTTTTTTTTTTTTTAATTGTACTTATATGGACTCACGGATACTTCCGCTGGTGTTCTGCGTCTGCTATCCGATGAGGAGCCCGATGCTGCCAGAACTCGATGTTGTGAGCCCTGTATGTGCTTGGATGGTGGTTCACAGTAGAATTCTACGATGTCGCTGGGTTGTTTCTCGAGTGTGGTGCCGAATTTTAGGATTCTGTTGGGGCCAGATAAAAGAACTCTTCGAGCCCTTTAAAACAAGCCCAAACTCGGCTTCCGAGCTCCAACGAGTGCGAAGTTAGGGTGCGGGGGGGTGAGGTAGCCCTGAGGGGGGGTTGGGGGGGGAAGGTTTCGTGGGGAGTCGAGGGGGGGTGAGGGGTTGGGGGGGGTGTTGGTGGGGGGTAACAGGGGGGGTGAGGTTGAGTGATCCCTTGATGGCTCAAGGAAGGTATTGGAATCCCAAGCAGGATGAACCCAAGCTCGGGGGGGCTAGGACAAAGGGTTCAGGAGTTCCCTCGGGGCTTACCTGGTTGCAATCCGCGGAGTCGTCACGCTGATGTCTGATCTGCAGAGAGATTCCTCGGCCGGCTTCGGAGTCTTCAGTGCTGGCTGCGATGACTGGCTGTACGTCACACCTCGTGGCGGAAAAATACTTGGAGAAAGTGAGGTTGTTTTTACACAAAAAAAAAACCACGTGTTTTCGTGATTTCCGAACCTTAATAACTTCCAAGTCCCAGCTCCGATTTTGATGATCCTGGTGTCGATGGATAGGCCTTTGTCGCGTCTCTCAAGAGTAGTGTTTGCAGAACGACTTCGCCCCTATCTTCCGCGTTATTTGCCTCTGAAGTTCTGAGGGTCCTGCTCCGCAACCCGTGAAGATAAACACTTGCCCACACGTTTCCTGGTGAAACAACACTGCACAATTCCACTGGTAAACTTTGGCACACTTAACTCAACGCGTGCAATTTTAGAGAATTTTTAACGCGGAGCTGATGTTCTCGTGGCGATGTTTAATCGGGTACTGGGTTAGGTTAGGTTAGGTTAGGATAGGTTAGGTTAGGTTAGGTTAGCGGGTCCACCGGAGCGGTGGGTCCGGGGGCTCCTCGGCCTCTGGGTCGACGAGGTTGCCGAAGGCTAAAAAGCCGACGGTGGCCGCGGACACCCATGTCGTTGGGCTCGCGGACGCCCAACGCCAATTGGACGTGGCTCGGCGGGCACAGCTCCAGCAAGAGCTGGAGGAGCGGGTTGCCGCTAAGGAGAAGCGGGCGCACGTCGCCCGGGCCAAGTCCGGGTACGGTGCGTCCCGCGTTATATACGCGGACAATACTGTAGCGGAGCTACAGAAAATGGCGGAGGAGGACGAGGAGGAGATTGTTGAGGTCGCCTCTAAGTCCTCCAACCTGAAAGGGACATTTCAAAAGGCCCTGAAATGCAGGGCCGCGAGTATGCGCGGTGTCGTCGCGGAGCTTGTGAAGCGGACGACCACCGACGAGACGCGGCAACTGCAGGCGAGGGTAGATCGCCTGCAGTCGGAGGTCAGCCAGCTTCATCTGAAGCTGGCTGAAGCCACGGCCCGGCCACAACAGGCCAAGGCGAGCCCTGCCGCAGAGGGCCCTGCCTCGGCCCGGCCACAACAGGCCAAGGCGAGCCCTGCAGCAGAGGGCCCCTCCTCCAACCTTGAGGATATCATCCGCAAGGTAGTAATGGAGGAGAGGGCCTTCACGAGAGCCTGCCTAGCAGGCATCGAGGACCGGCTCCTGCCGGGAAAACGCCTCCGACCGCCGCTTGCGGCGGATAAGAGGCAAAGCGAGCCGGGGCCGTCCTCCTCCCAGGCGGAAGACGCCCAACTCCCGTCGACCACCCCGTCCAACGAGTGGACGAAAGTGGGCCAAAAGGGGAAGGGCAAAGGGAAGGGGAAAAAGTCGGCGACGGCCGTCCCTGCCGTCCCCGCCACCACCGCTCCCAGTCAGTCGCAGACGACCGGCAAGGGAAAGGGCAGGAGAGGAGGAAAGGGGCAGTTAGTCCCCCCAAAAACCGCAGCCGTCGTGGTGACGCTCACCGCGGAGGCTGCGGGGCGAGGGGAGACCTACGCCTCCATTTTGGTGCGGGCGCGTACCAATGCCGATCCCACTCAACTGGGGATCGGCAGTGTGTCCTGCCGGCGGACCCAAGCCGGGGCTCGAATATTCGAGTTCCCGGGGGCAGAGGGGAGTGCCCGCGCGGACCTCTTCGCAGCCAAGCTGCAAGAGGTCATCGCGGACTCTGCCAAGGTGGCTCGACCGGTCAAGTCGGCGGCCATTGAAGTGACGGAGTTAGATGACTCCGTCACCAAGGAGGAGGTGGTGGCGGCGGTCGCAGCGGTAGGGGGCTGTGGCGCCGCGGCGGTCCAAGGCCGGGACATAAGGCCCGGCCGCGGCGGTATGGGCACCATTCGCCTCGAGTGCCCAATCGCCGCTGCCAAAGCCGTCCTTGCGAAAGGACGGCTTCAAGTCGGGTTCAGCTCGGGCGCAGTCCGGGCACTCGAGGACCAGCCTCTGCGGTGTTTCCGGTGCTTCGGCATCGGACACACCCGGCCCCTGTGTCCGTCCAAGGTAGACAGGACGGACACATGCTACCGCTGCGGCAAGGAGGGCCACAAAGCCGCCTCCTGCGAGGCCGCCACGCCGCACTGCGCGGTGTGTGCCGCCAGTGGCCGCCGGGCAGGCCACGTAATGAAGGGGAGGAAGTGCAATCCTCCCCCTAAGCGTGGCAAAGCGCAGGCGCCGACCGGGCCTGCCGCTGCTGTAGACACCGCCGTTCCTGCGGCGGCTGCGGGGGAGGGTGCGATGTCCGACTGATGGATAGGGTCGAACATCGCATCCTTCAGACGAACACCAACCACTGCAGGACAGCCCAGGATCTGCTGATGCAGACCATGGCTGAGTGGTTGGTGGACTTGGCGGTGGTCGCCGAGCCTTACTCGGTCCCTGGCCGTTGGCTGGGTGACCGGGACGGCTTGGTGGCGTTGGTGGCGCGGTCTTCCACAGACTCCCCTCCCCTCTCGCTCTTAGAGAGGGGACCGGGATACGTGGCCGCCGCGTGGGGAGAGATGGCGATGGTGGGGGTGTATTTCTCCCCAAACCGCCCTCTCTCGGACTTTGAGGATTTCCTAGAGATCCTCACTGCTGTCGTAGGGAGGGCGGCGCCACGCCAGGTCGTGGTGCTCGGCGACCTGAACGCCAAGTCGGCGGCCTGGGGCAACCCGGCAGGCGGTTGCAACGTCCGGGGACGCGCCGTCGAGTTTTGGGCGGCCTCGTGTGGTGTGTCCCTCCTCAACAGGGGGGCGGTCCACACGTGTGTGCGGCAACAGGGCGGGTCGGTGGTGGACGTCTCGTTTGCCACCCCCGCGCTTGCCGCCCGCGTCGTCAACTGGCGGGTGGAGCTGGTGGAGACCTTGTCGGACCACCGTTATGTGCGGTTCGACATCTCCACACAGCAGAGAGGGGGGACGGCCCGCGCTGGGCAATCTCCCTTCCCGCGGTGGGCACTCACCCGCCTGGACCGGGAGGCAGCCAAGGAGGCCGCCTTTATCCAGGACTGGCTGTCGCCTCCCCCTGTCGAGGAGGTCCCGGACGTGGACGCCGCAGCGGTCCGGCTCAGGGGGTCCTTGACCGAGGTGTGCAACTCCAGCATGCCTCGGTCTCGCCGTCCGCCTCCCCGTCGTGCCGTCTACTGGTGGACGGAGGAGCTGGCGGGACTCCGGGCCACCTGCGTGGCGGCCAGAAGGGCCTACGCGCGGAGTCGACGGCGCAGCGCCCAAAACCGAGTCCGGGCAGAAGAGGACCGCCTGTACGCCTCTTACCGAGAGGCTACGGCGGCCCTCAAGTCTGCAATGGGCGCTGCGCAAGACTCGGCAAGGGCCGAGATGCTGGAGGATCTCGACAGGGATCCTTATGGGAGACCATACAAGGCGGCGCGGAACCAGCTCCGCCCCTATGGTCCCCCACTGTCGGAGACCCTCGAGCCAGCGTTGCTGGATGGGGTGGTCCGGTCCCTGTTTCCGCGCAGGACCGACTTCACCCCACCAACGATGGTTCCTCCTCAAGGGGCGGCTTCGCCGGAGGAGGAGGTTCCCCCGGTGACGGCGGCGGAGTTCTACGCGGGGGTACTTAGCCTCCGCGCAAAAAAGACGGCCCCCGGGCCAGACGGCGTCCCCGCGCGGGTGGTGGCGATCGCTGCCACCCAAATGGAGGACAGGTTTCGGGACCTCTTCAGCGCGTGCCTTACGGCTGGGAGGTTCCCGAAACTGTGGAAGGAGGGGCAGTTGTGCCTCCTCCGGAAGGAGGGACGCCCGGTGGACTCCCCCTCGGCATACCGGCCCATCGTTCTGCTCGATGAGGTCGGTAAACTGTTCGAGGGGATTGTCGCCGGGAGGCTGGAAAGCCACTTGCGGGTGGTAGGGCCGGATCTGTCGGACGCCCAATTTGGTTTCCGTCGTGGGCGTTCGACGATCGACGCACTGGCCCTACTCAAGGGCCAGGTGAAGGAGGCGGTGGAGGCGGGGGACGGAGTGCTGGCGGTGTCATTCGACATTGCCAACGCCTTCAACTCCGTCCCCCACTCGACGATATTGGAGGCGCTCCGGTATCACGGAGTGCCCCAATATCTGCGGGACCTCCTGGCCAGCTACTTGGAGGACCGAGAGGTCCTCCTCGTGGACAAGACGGCCACGGTGAGGCGGTACGGCGCAGAGTCCGGTGTTCCGCAGGGGTCGGTGCTGGGGCCCCCCTTGTGGAACATCGGATTCGATTGGCTGTTGCGGGGAGCCCTCCTCCCGGGCACCAGTGTCATTTGCTACGCGGATGACACTCTCCTCACTGCCCGGGGGAGGAGCTTCGGGGATGCGGCCTGTCTGGCCTCGGCTGGTGGATCCTTGGTGGCAGAGAGGATCCGCCGCCTGGGATTGAGGGTGGCGCTGCACAAGACGGAGGCCGTGTTCTTTCGCGGTCCCCGGCAGCGCTGCCCTCCCGACGCCCACATAGTCGTAGAAGGCGTCAGGATAGGGGTCCAGCCCCAGATGAAGTATCTGGGCCTGGTGCTGGACGACAGGTGGCGCTTCGGCCCGCATTTCAGCGGGCTGTCGACGCGCCTGTTAAAGGCCGCGGACGCCCTCTCGTGGCTCCTCCCGAACCTGGGGGGGCCCAAGGCGAAATGCCGGCGCCTCTATGCCGGCATCTTGCGGAGCATGGCCCTATACGGGGCCCCCATCTGGGCGGACTCCCTCCATAGGAGGGAGAATGCGACCGCCATCCGCAGGCCCCAGCGGGCCATTGCACAGCGGGTGGCGAGGGCCTACCGCTCAGTGGGCTTCTCGGCGGCGTGCGCTCTGGCCGGCACCCCTCCTTGGGAGTTGGAGGCTTGGGTGCTAGCCAGAGTGTACGAATGGACGGCGCGCCGGAAGGCGCTCGGGGAGCGCCCCATGGGCGAAGAGCGGGAGGCCGTGCGGCGAGAGGCGAGGGACGCCATCGTCCTCCATTGGTCGGAGGACCTCGCCAGCGCCGCCTTTGGCCGCCGGACGTTGGACGCGCTCGGTCCGGTCCTGCAAGGCTGGCTCGAGCGGTCCCACGGTTTCCTCTCTTTCCGTCTGGTGCAGGTGTTGTCCGGGCATGGCTGTTTCGGATCGCACCTGCACCGGATCGGGAGGGAGGAAACCCCGGCGTGCCACGACTGCGGCGCGCCGGTAGACACGGCGCAGCACACCCTCGAGGTGTGCCCGGCTTGGTCCGAGCTGCGCCGCGGTCTGACCGCGGTGGTCGGACTGGACCTCTCGCTTCCCGGCGTGGTCGACGCCATGCTGGGGAGCGAGGAGGCCTGGTCAGCAGTCGCCTCCTTTTGCGAGGACGTAATGTCGCAAAAGGAGGAGGCGGAGCGCGCGCGGGAGGACGATCCTCTCGCTGCGCCGCTCCGCAGACGAAGGGGTCGGAGAAGGCATCGTCCTCTCCCTCCCCACGGTGACGGGCGGGCGACAGGCGCGGGGGTGCCTTCGCCCGCATTGCACCCGTCACCTTCGTCTGTCATTCCCGACCCCCCACACCCGTGAGGGCGTGAGGGGTCCGCCATGAAGGGCAATCGTCGGCGGAGGACTGGACGCAAAGGCTATGCCGGTTTCCCAGTTCCCCGCCACTCGGACGAAGCGGGAATGCCGCTGGGTCGTTTTAGTGGGTATACCGGGTCCGCCCGGGGAGTCCCACATACCCCTCTCATCCCCCGATGGGAGGGTATGCGTAATGCATTTTTTCCCAGCGACAACAAAAAAAAAAAAAAAAAAAAAAAAAAAAAAGGTTAGGTTAGGTTAGGTTAGGTTAGGTTAGGTTAGGTTAGGTTGGGGGACCCCCCACAGAGCTTACGTCCACGTCGTGTCCCCTGGAAACAGCCCAGTTCTGACCACCGTAACGGAGTGGCAGACTGGGTTGGCTAAAGTGCTCTGTGCTTTCGTAGCGAATTTTATTATAGTGTCTTGTTGTTTGCGAACTGGCGGAGGCAATGCCTAAACCCACGCGGGACGCCTGCGGGCGGTTTTTAAAAGAAAAAGGCCCTTCTCAGGGCCAACCCAAAGGCCCTTCTCAGGGCCAACCCAAAGGCCCTTCTCAGGGCCAACCAAAAGGCCCTTCTCAGGGCCAACCCAAAGGCCCTTCTCAGGGCCAACCAAAAGGCCCTTCTCAGGGCCAACCAAAAGGCCCTTCTCAGGGCCACAACGACGCTCCGGCGTCAGAGACTAGCCGCGCGCCGTCTGCGGCTAGTTTCTTTGGAAGGGTGAGTGAGTCGTCTGACAACGACTCGCTTATTGGATTGTCGGACGCGGACGACGCTCGGTCGCGGAAGCGGGTCCACCGGAGCGGTGGGTCCGAGGGCTCTTCGGCCTCGGGGTCGACGAGGTTGTCGAAAGCTAAAAAGCCGACGGCGGTCGCGGATACCCATGACGTTGGACTCGCAGACGCCCAACGCCAGTTGGATTTGGCTCGGCGGGCGCAACTCCAGCAAGAGCTGGAGGAGCGGGTTGCTGCCAGAGAGAGACGGGCGCACGTCGCCCGGGCCAAGTCCGGGTACGGTGCGTCCCGCGTTCTATACGCGGACCATTCTCTGGCCGAGTTGGAGAGAATGGCGGAGGAGGACGAGGAGGAGATCGTGGAGGTCGCCTCTAAGTCCTCCAACCTGAAGGGGACCTTGCAGAAGGCCCTCAAATGCAGGGCCGCGAGCATGCGCGGTGTCGTCGCGGAGCTGGTCCAGCGTACGGCCACCGACGAGACGCGGCAACTGCAGGCGAAGATAGACCGCCTGCAGTCGGAGGTCAGCCAACTTCATCAGAAGCTGGCTGAAGCCATGGCCCAGCCACAACAAGGCAAGACGAGCCCTGCGGCAGAGGGCCCCGCCTCCAACCTTGAGGATATCATCCGCAAGGTTGTAATGGAGGAGAGGGCCTTCACAAGAGCCTGCCTTGCAGGAATTGAGGACCGGCTCTTGCCTGAGAAACGCGTTCGACCGCCGCTTGCTGCTGATATGAGGCAGTGTGAGCCGGGGCCGTCCTCCTCCCAGGCGGAAGACGCCCTTCTCCCTTCAACCACCCCGTCCAACGAGTGGACGGAAGTGGTCCGTAAGGGTAAGGGCAAAGCCAAAAAGTCGGTGACAGCCGTCCCTGTCGTCCCCGCCACCAACGCTCCTAGCCGGTCGCAGACAACCGGCAAGGAAAAGGGGAAAGGGAAAGGGAGGGGAAAGAAGCAGCTAGTCCCCCCAAAAACCGCGGCCGTCGTAGTGACGCTCACCACGGAGGCTGTGGCGCGCGGGGAGACTTACATGTCTATTTTGATGCGGGCGCGTGCCAATGCTGATCCCACACAAATGGGGATCGGCAGTGTGACTTGCAGGCGGACCCAAGCCGGGGCTCGAATTTTCGAGTTCCCGGGGGCAGAGTCGAGTGCCCATGCAGACCTCTTTGCGGCCAAGCTGCAGGAGGTCATAGCGGATTCGGCCAAGGTGGCCCGACCAGTCAAGTCGGCGGCCATAGAGGTATCTGACCTCGACGACTCCGTCACTAAGGACGAGGTGGTGGCAGCGGTCGCAGCGGTAGGGGGCTGTGGCGCCGCGGCGGTCCAAGGCCGGGACATAAGGCCCGGCCGCGGCGGTATGGGCACCATTCGCCTCGAGTGCCCAATCGCCGCTGCCAAAGCCGTCCTTGCGAAAGGACGGCTTCAAGTCGGGTTCAGCTCGGGCGCAGTCCGGGCACTCGAGGACCAGCCTCTGCGGTGTTTCCGGTGCTTCGGCATCGGACACACCCGGCCCCTGTGTCCGTCCAAGGTAGACAGGACGGACACATGCTACCGCTGCGGCAAGGAGGGCCACAAAGCCGCCTCCTGCGAGGCCGCCACGCCGCACTGCGCGGTGTGTGCCGCCAGTGGCCGCCGGGCAGGCCACGTAATGAAGGGGAGGAAGTGCAATCCTCCCCCTAAGCGGGGCAGAGCGCAGGCGCCGACCGGGCCCGCTGATGACGTCGTTCCTGCGGCGGCTGCGGAGGGGGGTGCGATGTCCGACTGATGGATAGGGTGGAACATCGCATCCTTCAGGCGAACACCAACCACTGCAGGGCAGCCCAGGATCTGCTGATGCAGACCATGGCTGAGTGGTTGGTGGACTTGGCGGCGGTCACCGAGCCTTACTCGGTCCCTGGCCGTTGGCTGGGCGACCGGGACGGCTCAGTGGCGTTGGTGTCGCGGCTTTCCACAGACTCCCCTCCCCTCTCGCTCTTAGAGAGGGGACCGGGATACGTGGCAGCCGCGTGGGGAGACATGGCCCTTATGGGGGACTACTTCTCCGAGCGCGTGCGGGAGGACGATCCTCCCGCTGCACCGCTCCGCAGATGAAGGGGTCAGAGAGGGCGTCGTCCTCTCCCTCCCCATGGTGACGGGCGGGCGACAGGCGCGGGGGTGCCTTCGCCCGCATTGTACCCGTCACCTTCGTCTGTCATTCCCGACCCCCACACCCGTGAGGGCGTGAGGGGTCTGCCATGAAGGGCAATCGTCGGCGGAGGACTGGACGTAAAGGCTATGCCAGTTTCCCAGTTCCCCGCCACTCGGACGAAGCGGGAATGCCGCTGGGTCGTTTTAGTGGGTATACCGGGTCCGCCCGGGGAGTCCCACATACCCCTCTCATCCCCCGATGAGAGGGTATGCGTAATGCATTTTTTCCCAGCGACAACAAAAAAAAAAAAAAAAAAAAAAAAAAAAAAAAAAAAAAAAAAAAAAAAAAAAAAAAAAAAAAAAAAAAGGTTAGGTTAGGTTAGGTTAGGTTGGGGGGGGGGACCCCCCACAGAGCTTACGTCCACGTCGTGTCCCCTGGAAACAGCCCAGTTCTGACCACCGTAACGGAGTGGCAGACTGGGTTGGCTAAAGTGCTCTGTGCTTTCGTAGCGAATTTTATTATAGTGACTTGTTGTTTGCGAACTGGCGGAGGCAATGCCTAAACCCACGCGGGACGCCTGCGGGCGGTTTTTAAAAGAAAAAGGTCCTTCTCAGGGCCAACCCAAAGGCCCTTCTCAGGGCCAACCAAAAGGCCCTTCTCAGGGCCAACCAAAAGGCCCTTCTCAGGGCCACAACGACGCTCCGGCGTCAGAGACTAGCCGCGCGCCGTCTGCGGCTAGTTTCTTCGAAAGGGTGAGTGAGTCGTCTGACAACGACTCGCTTATTGGATTGTCGGACGCGGACGACGCTCGATCGCGGAAGCGGGTCCACCGGAGCGGTGGGTCCGAGGGCTCTTCGGCCTCGGGGTCGACGAGGTTGTCGAAGGCTAAAAAGCCGACGGCGGTCGCGGATACCCATGACGTTGGACTCGCGGATGCCCAACGCCAGCTGGATTTGGCTCGGCGCGCGAAACTCCAGCAAGAGCTGGAGGAGCGGGTTGCTGCCAGAGAGAGACGGGCGCACGTCGCCCGGGCCAAGTCCGGGTACGGTGCGTCCCGCGTTCTATACGCGGACCATTCTCTGGCCGAGCTGGAGAGAATGGCGGAGGAGGACGAGGAGGAGATTGTGGAGGTCGCCTCTAAGTCCTCCAACCTGAAGGGGACCTTGCAGAAGGCCCTCAAATGCAGGGCCGCGAGCATGCGCGGTGTCGTCGCGGAGCTGGTCCAGCGTACGGCCACCGACGAGACGCGGCAACTGCAGGCGAAGATAGATCGCCTGCAGTCGGAGGTCAGCCAGCTTCATCAGAAGCTGGCGGAAGCCATGGCCCGGCCACAACAGGCCAAGGCGAGCCCTGCGGCAGAGGGCCCTTCCTCGGCCCGGCCACAACAGGCCAAGGCGAGCCCTGCAGCAGAGGGCCCCTCCTCCAACCTTGAGGATATCATCCGCAAGGTTGTTATGGAGGAGAGGGCCTTCACAAGAGCCTGCCTTGCAGGAATTGAGGACCGGCTCTTGCCGGAGAAACGCGTTCGACCGCCGCTTGCTGCGGATATGAGGCAGTGCGAGCCGGGGCCGTCCTCCTCCCAGGCGGAAGACGCCCTTCTCCCTTCAACCACCCCGTCCAACGAGTGGACGGAAGTGGTCCGTAAGGGGAAGGGCAAAGCCAAAAAGTCGGTGACAGTCGTCCCTGTCATCCCCGCCACCACCGCTCCTAGCCGGTCGCAGACAACCGGCAAGGAAAAGGGGAATGGGAAAGGGAAAGGGAGGGGAAAGAAGCAGCTAGTCCCCCCAAAAACCGCGGCCGTCGTGGTGACGCTCACCGCGGAGGCTGCGGGGCGCGGGGAGACTTACATGTCTATTTTGGTGCGGGCGCGTGCCAATGCTGATCCCACCCAACTGGGGATCGGCAGTGTGACTTGCAGGCGGACCCAAGCCGGGGCTCGAATTTTCGAGTTCCCGGGGGCAGAGGGGAGTGCCCATGCGGACCTCTTTGCGGCCAAGCTGCAGGAGGTCATAGCAGATTCGGCCAAGGTGGCCCGACCAGTCAAGTCGGCGGCCATTGAAGTGATGGAGTTAGATGACTCCGTCACCAAGGAGGAGGTGGTGGCGGCGGTCGCAGCGGTAGGGGGCTGTGGCGCCGCGGCGGTCCAAGGCCGGGACATAAGGCCCGGCCGCGGTGGTATGGGCACCATTCGCCTCGAGTGCCCAATCGCCGCTGCCAAAGCCGTCCTTGCGAAAGGACGGCTTCAAGTCGGGTTCAGCTCGGGCGCAGTCCGGGCACTCGAGGACCAGCCTCTGCGGTGTTTCCGGTGCTTCGGCATCGGACACACCCGGCCCCTGTGTCCGTCCAAGGTAGACAGGACGGACACATGCTACCGCTGCGGCAAGGAGGGCCACAAAGCCGCCTCCTGCGAGGCCGCCACGCCGCACTGCGCGGTGTGTGCCGCCAGTGGCCGCCGTGCAGGTCACGTAATGAAGGGGAGGAAGTGCAATCCTCCCCCTAAGCGGGGCAGAGCGCAGGCGCCGACCGGGCCCGCTGATTACGCTAGCACCGTCGTTCCTGCGGCGGCTGCGGAGGGGGGTGCGATGTCCGACTGATGGATAGGGTGGAACATCGCATCCTTCAGGCGAACACCAACCACTGCAGGGCAGCCCAGGATCTGCTGATGCAGACCATGGCTGAGTGGTTGGTGGACTTGGCGGCGGTCACCGAGCCTTACTCGGTCCCTGGCCGTTGGCTGGGCGACCGGGACGGCTCAGTGACGTTGATGTTGCGGCTTTCCACAGACTCCCCTCCCCTCTCGCTCTTAGAGAGGGGACCGGGATACGTGGCAGCCGCGTGGGGAGACATGGCCCTTGTGGGGGACTACTTCTCCGAGCGCGCACGGGAGGACGACCGTCTCGTTGCACCGCTCTGCAGACAAAGAAGAGGTCGGAGAGGTCGCCGTCCTCTCCCTCCTCATGGTGGCGATGGGCAGGCGACAGGCGCGGGGGTGCCTTCGCCCGCATTGCACCCGTCACCTTCGTCTGTCATTCCCGACCCCCCACACCCGTGAGGGCGTGAGGGGTCTGCCATGAAGGGCAATCGTCGGCGGAGGACTGGACGTAAAGGCTATGCCGGTTTCCCAGTTCCCCGCCACTCGGACGAAGCGGGAATGCCGCTGGGTCGTTTTAGTGGGTATACCGGGTCAGCCCGGGAGTCCCACATACCCCTCCCATCCCCCGATGAGAGGGTATGCGTAATGCATTTTTTCCCAGCGTCAAAAAAAAAAAAAAAAAAAAAAAAAAAAAAAAAAAAAAAAAAAAAAAGGTTAGGTTGGGGGACCCCCCACAGAGCTTACGTCCACGTCGTGTCCCCTGGAAACAGCCCAGTTCTGACCACCGTAACGGAGTGGCAGACTGGGTTGGCTAAAGTGCTCTGTGCTCTCGTAGCGAATTTTATCATATATATTGTCTTGTTGTTTGCGAACTGGCGGAGGCAATGCCTAAACCCACGCGGGACGCCTGCGGGCGCTTTTTAAAAGAAAAAGGCCCTTCTCAGGGCCAACCCAAAGGCCCTTCTCAGGGCCAACCAAAAGGCCCTTCTCAGGGCCAACCCAAAGGCCCTTCTCAGGGCCAACCCAAAGGCCCTTCTCAGGGCCAACCCAAAGGCCCTTCTCAGGGCCAACCAAAAGGCCCTTCTCAGGGCCAACCAAAAGGCCCTTTTCAGGGCCACCCCGACGCTCCAGCGTCAGAGTCTAGCCGCGCGCCGTCTGCGGCTAGCTACTTTGGAGGGGCAGAGTCGTCCGACAGTGACTCGCTAGCTGGTGTGTCGGATGCGAGCGGCTCTCGATCGCGGAAGCGGGTCCACCGGAGCGGTGGGTCCGGGGGCTCCTCGGCCTCTGGGTCGACGAGGTTGCCGAAGGCTAAAAAGCCGACGGTGGCCGCGGACACCCATGTCGTTGGGCTCGCGGACGCCCAACGCCAATTGGACCTGGCTCGGCGGGCACAGCTCCAGCAAGAGCTGGAGGAGCGGGTTGCCGCTAAGGAGAAGCGGGCGCACGTCGCCCGGGCCAAGTCCGGGTACGGTGCGTCCCGCGTTATATACGCGGACAATACTGTAGCGGAGCTACAGAAAATGGCGGAGGAGGACGAGGAGGAGATTGTTGAGGTCGCCTCTAAGTCCTCCAACCTGAAAGGGACATTTCAAAAGGCCCTGAAATGCAGGGCCGCGAGTATGCGCGGTGTCGTCGCGGAGCTTGTGAAGCGGACGACCACCGACGAGACGCGGCAACTGCAGGCGAGGGTAGATCGCCTGCAGTCGGAGGTCAGCCAGCTTCATCTGAAGCTGGCTGAAGCCACGGCCCGGCCACAACAGGCCAAGGCGAGCCCTGCGGCAGAGGGCCCTGCCTCGGCCCGGCCACAACAGGCCAAGGCGAGCCCTGCAGCAGAGGGCCCCTCCTCCAACCTTGAGGATATCATCCGCAAGGTAGTAATGGAGGAGAGGGCCTTCACGAGAGCCTGCCTAGCAGGCATCGAGGACCGGCTCCTGCCGGAAAAACGCCTCCGACCGCCGCTTGCGGCGGATAAGAGGCAAAGCGAGCCGGGGCCGTCCTCCTCCCAGGCGGAAGACGCCCAACTCCCGTCGACCACCCCGTCCAACGAGTGGACGAAAGTGGGCCAAAAGGGGAAGGGCAAAGGGAAGGGGAAAAAGTCGGCGACGGCCGTCCCTGCCGTCCCCGCCACCACCGCTCCCAGCCAGTCGCAGACGACCGGCAAGGGAAAGGGCAGGAGAGGAGGAAAGGGGCAGTTAGTCCCCCCAAAAACCGCAGCCGTCGTGGTGACGCTCACCGCGGAGGCTGCGGGGCGAGGGGAGACCTACGCCTCCATTTTGGTGCGGGCGCGTACCAATGCCGATCCCACTCAACTGGGGATCGGCAGTGTGTCCTGCCGGCGGACCCAAGCCGGGGCTCGAATATTCGAGTTCCCGGGGGCAGAGGGGAGTGCCCGCGCGGACCTCTTTGCAGCCAAGCTGCAAGAGGTCATCGCGGACTCTGCCAAGGTGGCTCGACCGGTCAAGTCGGCGGCCATTGAAGTGACGGAGTTAGATGACTCCGTCACCAAGGAGGAGGTGGTGGCGGCGGTCGCAGCGGTAGGGGGCTGTGGCGCCGCGGCGGTCCAAGGCCGGGACATAAGGCCCGGCCGCGGCGGTATGGGAACCATTCGCCTCGAGTGCCCAATCGCCGCTGCCAAAGCCGTCCTTGCGAAAGGACGGCTTCAAGTCGGGTTCAGCTCGGGCGCAGTCCGGGCACTCGAGGACCAGCCTCTGCGGTGTTTCCGGTGCTTCGGCATCGGACACACCCGGCCCCTGTGTCCGTCCAAGGTAGACAGGACGGACACATGCTACCGCTGCGGCAAGGAGGGCCACAAAGCCGCCTCCTGCGAGGCCGCCACGCCGCACTGCGCGGTGTGTGCCGCCAGTGGCCGCCGGGCAGGCCACGTAATGAAGGGGAGGAAGTGCAATCCTCCCCCTAAGCGTGGCAAAGCGCAGGCCCCGACCGGGCCTGCCGCTGCTGTAGACACCGCCGTTCCTGCGGCGGCTGCGGAGGAGGGTGCGATGTCCGACTGATGGATAGGGTCGAACATCGCATCCTTCAGACGAACACCAACCACTGCAGGACAGCCCAGGATCTGCTGATGCAGACCATGGCTGAGTGGTTGGTGGACTTGGCGGTGGTCGCCGAGCCTTACTCGGTCCCTGGCCGTTGGCTGGGCGACCGGGACGGCTTGGTGGCGTTGGTGGCGCGGTCTTCCACAGACTCCCCTCCCCTCTCGCTCTTAGAGAGGGGACCGGGATACGTGGCCGCCGCGTGGGGAGAGATGGCGATGGTGGGGGTGTATTTCTCCCCAAACCGCCCTCTGTCGGACTTTGAGGATTTCCTAGAGATCCTCACTGCTGTCGTAGGGAGGGCGGCGCCACGCCAGGTCGTGGTGCTCGGCGACCTGAACGCCAAGTCGGCGGCCTGGGGCAACCCGGCAGCCGGTTGCAATATCCGGGGACGGGCCGTCGAGTTTTGGGCGGCCTCGTGTGGTGTGTCCCTCCTCAACAGGGGGGCGGTCCACACGTGTGTGCGGCAACAGGGCGGGTCGGTGGTGGACGTCTCGTTTGCCACCCCCGCGCTTGCCGCCCGCGTCGTCAACTGGCGGGTGGAGCTGGTGGAGACCTTGTCGGACCACCGTTATGTGCGGTTCGACATCTCCACACAGCAGAGAGGGGGGACGGCCCGCGCTGGGCAATCTCCCTTCCCGCGGTGGGCACTCACCCGCCTGGACCGGGAGGCAGCCAAGGAGGCCGCCTTTCTCCAGGACTGGCTGTCGCCTCCCCCTGTCGAGGAGGTCCCGGACGTGGACGCCGCGGCGGTCCGGCTCAGGGGGTCCTTGACCGAGGTGTGCAACTCCAGCATGCCTCGGTCTCGCCGTCCGCCTCCCCGTCGTGCCGTCTACTGGTGGACGGAGGAGCTGGCGGGACTCCGGGCCACCTGTGTGGCGGCCAGAAGGGCCTACGCGCGGAGTCGACGGCGCAGTGCCCAAAACCGAGTCCGGGCAGAAGAGGACCGCCTGTACGCCTCTTACCGAGAGGCTACGGCGGCCCTCAAGTCTGCAATGGGCGCTGCGCAAGACTCGGCAAGGGCCGAGATGCTGGAGGATCTCGACAGGGATCCTTATGGGAGACCATACAAGGCGGCGCGGAACCAGCTCCGCCCCTATGGTCCCCCACTGTCGGAGACCCTCGAGCCAGCGTTGCTGGATGGGGTGGTCCGGTCCCTGTTTCCGCGCAGGACCGACTTCACCCCACCAACGATGGTTCCTCCGCAAGGGGCGGCTTCGCCGGAGGAGGAGGTTCCCCCGGTGACGGCGGCGGAGTTCTACGCGGGGGTACTTAGCCTCCGCGCAAAAAAGACGGCCCCCGGGCCAGACGGCGTCCCCGCGCGGGTGGTGGCGATCGCTGCCACCCAAATGGAGGACAGGTTTCGGGACCTCTTCAGCGCGTGCCTTACGGCTGGGAGGTTCCCGAAACTGTGGAAGGAGGGGCAGTTGTGCCTCCTCCGGAAGGAGGGACGCCCGGTGGACTCCCCCTCGGCATACCGGCCCATCGTTCTGCTCGATGAGGTCGGTAAACTGTTCGAGGGGATTATCGCCGGGAGGCTGGAAAGCCACTTGCGGGTGGTAGGGCCGGATCTGTCGGACGCCCAATTTGGTTTCCGTCGTGGGCGTTCGACGATCGACGCGCTGGCCCTCCTCAAGGGCCAGGTGAAGGAGGCGGTGGAGGCGGGGGACGGAGTGCTGGCGGTGTCATTCGACATTGCCAACGCCTTCAACTCCGTCCCCCACTCGACGATATTGGAGGCGCTCCGGTATCACGGAGTGCCCCAATATCTGCGGGACCTCCTGGCCAGCTACTTGGAGGACCGAGAGGTCCTCCTCGTAGACAAGACGGCCACGGTGAGGCGGTACGGCGCAGAGTCCGGTGTTCCGCAGGGGTCGGTGCTGGGGCCCCCCTTGTGGAACATCGGATTCGATTGGCTGTTGCGGGGAGCCCTCCTCCCGGGCACCAGTGTCATTTGCTACGCGGATGACACTCTCCTCACTGCCCGGGGGAGGAGCTTCGGGGATGCGGCCTGTCTGGCCTCGGCTGGTGGATCCTTGGTGGCAGAGAGGATCCGCCGCCTGGGATTGAGGGTGGCGCTGCACAAGACGGAGGCCGTGTTTTTTCGCGGTCCCCGGCAGCGCTGCCCTCCCGACGCCCACATAGTCGTAGAAGGTGTCAGGATAGGGGTCCAGCCCCAGATGAAGTATCTGGGCCTGGTGCTGGACGACAGGTGGCGCTTCGGCCCGCATTTCAGCGGGCTGTCGACGCGCCTGTTAAAGGCCGCGGACGCCCTCTCGTGGCTCCTCCCGAACCTGGGGGGGCCCAAGGCGAAATGCCGGCGCCTCTATGCCGGCATCTTGCGGAGCATGGCCCTATACGGGGCCCCCATCTGGGCGGACTCCCTCCATAGGAGGGAGAATGCGACCGCCATCCGCAGGCCCCAGCGGGCCATTGCACAGCGGGTGGCGAGGGCCTACCGCTCAGTGGGCTTCTCGGCGGCGTGCGCTCTGGCCGGCACCCCTCCTTGGGAGTTGGAGGCTTGGGTGCTCGCCAGAGTGTACGAATGGACGGCGCGCCGGAAGGCGCTTGGGGAGCGCCCCATGGGCGAAGAGCGGGAGGCCGTGCGGCGAGAGGCGAGGGACGCCATCGTCCTCCATTGGTCGGAGGACCTCGCCAGCGCCGCCTTTGGCCGCCGGACGTTGGACGCGCTCGGTCCGGTCCTGCAAGGCTGGCTCGAGCGGTCCCACGGTTTCCTCTCTTTCCGTCTGGTGCAGGTGTTGTCTGGGCATGGCTGTTTCGGATCGCACCTGCACCGGATCGGGAGGGAGGAGACCCCGGCGTGCCACGACTGCGGCGCACCGGTAGACACGGCGCAGCACACCCTCGAGGTGTGCCCGGCTTGGTCCGAGCTGCGCCGCGGTCTGACCGCGGTGGTCGGACTGGACCTCTCGCTTCCCGGCGTGGTCGACGCCATGCTGGGGAGCGAGGAGGCCTGGTCAGCAGTCGCCTCCTTTTGCGAGGACGTAATGTCGCAAAAGGAGGAGGCGGAGCGCACGCGGGAGGACGATCCTCTCGCTGCGCCGCTCCGCAGACGAAGGGGTCGGAGAAGGCGTCGTCCTCTCCCTCCCCATGGTGACGGGCGGGCGACAGGCGCGGGGGTGCCTTCGTCCGCATTGCACCCGTCACCTTCGTCTTCGTCTGTCATTCCCGACCCCCCACACCCGTGAGGGCGTGAGGGGTCTGCCATGAAGGGCAATCGTCGGCGGAGGACTGGACGCAAAGGCTATGCCGGTTTCCCAGTTCCCCGCCACTCGGACGAAGCGGGAATGCCGCTGGGTCGTTTTAGTGGGTATACCGGGTCCGCCCGGGGAGTCCCACATACCCCTCCCATCCCCCGATGGGAGGGTATGCGTAATGCATTTTTTCCCAGCGACAACAAAAAAAAAAAAAAAAAAAAAAAAGGTTAGGTTAGGTTAGGTTAGGTTAGG
Organism: Eugnorisma glareosa; assembly: GCA_947578425.1. Taxonomy (NCBI): domain Eukaryota; kingdom Metazoa; phylum Arthropoda; class Insecta; order Lepidoptera; family Noctuidae; genus Eugnorisma; species Eugnorisma glareosa. The sequence continues at coordinate 19,325,709 of OX387979.1, forward strand.
TTAGGTTAGGTTAGGTTAGGTTAGGTTAGGTTCAGCCCAGGATCTGCTGATGCAGACCATGGCTGAGTGGTTGGTGGACTTGGCGGTGGTCGCCGAGCCTTACTCGGTCCCTGGCCGTTGGCTGGGCGACCGGGACGGCTCGGTGGCGTTGGTGGCGCGGTCTTCCACAGACTCCCCTCCCCTCTCGCTCTTAGAGAGGGGACCGGGATACGTGGCCGCCGCGTGGGGAGAGATGGCGATGGTGGGGGTGTATTTCTCCCCAAACCGCCCTCTCTCGGACTTTGAGGATTTCCTAGAGATCCTCACTGCTGTCGTAGGGAGGGCGGCGCCACGCCAGGTCGTGGTGCTCGGCGACTTGAACGCCAAGTCGGCGGCCTGGGGCAACCCGGCAGCCGGTTGCAATGTCCGGGGACGGGCCGTCGAGTTTTGGGCGGCCTCGTGTGGTGTGTCCCTCCTCAACAGGGGGGCGGTCCACACGTGTGTGCGGCAACAGGGCGGGTCGGTGGTGGACGTCTCGTTTGCCACCCCCGCGCTTGCCGCCCGCGTCGTCAACTGGCGGGTGGAGCTGGTGGAGACCTTGTCGGACCACCGTTATGTGCGGTTCGACATCTCCACACAGCAGAGAGGGGGGACGGCCCGCGCTGGGCAATCTCCCTTCCCGCGGTGGGCACTCACCCGCCTGGACCGGGAGGCAGCCAAGGAGGCCGCCTTTCTCCAGGACTGGCTGTCGCCTCCCCCTGTCGAGGAGGTCCCGGACGTGGACGCCGCAGCGGTCCGGCTCAGGAGGTCCTTGACCGAGGTGTGCAACTCCAGCATGCCTCGGTCTCGCCGTCCGCCTCCCCGTCGTGCCGTCTACTGGTGGACGGAGGAGCTGGCGGGACTCCGGGCCACCTGCGTGGCGGCCAGAAGGGCCTACGCGCGGAGTCGACGGCGCAGCGCCCAAAACCGAGTCCGGGCAGAAGAGGACCGCCTGTACGCCTCTTACCGAGAGGCTACGGCGGCCCTCAAGTCTGCAATGGGCGCTGCGCAAGACTCGGCAAGGGCCGAGATGCTGGAGGATCTCGACAGGGATCCTTATGGGAGACCATACAAGGCGGCGCGGAACCAGCTCCGCCCCTATGGTCCCCCACAGTCGGAGACCCTCGAGCCAGCGTTGCTGGATGGGGTGGTCCGGTCCCTGTTTCCGCGCAGGACCGACTTCACCCCACCAACGATGGTTTCTCCGCAAGGGGCGGCTTCGCCGGAGGAGGAGGTTCCCCCGGTGACGGCGGCGGAGTTCTACGCGGGGGTACTCAGCCTCCGCGCAAAAAAGACGGCCCCCGGGCCAGACGGCGTCCCCGCGCGGGTGGTGGCGATCGCTGCCACCCAAATGGAGGACAGGTTTCGGGACCTCTTCAGCGCGTGCCTTACGGCTGGGAGGTTCCCGAAACTGTGGAAGGAGGGGCAGTTGTGCCTCCTCCGGAAGGAGGGACGCCCGGTGGACTCCCCCTCGGCATACCGGCCCATCGTTCTGCTCGATGAGGTCGGTAAACTGTTCGAGGGGATTATCGCCGGGAGGCTGGAAAGCCACTTGCGGGTGGTAGGGCCGGATCTGTCGGACGCCCAATTTGGTTTCCGTCGTGGGCGTTCGACGATCGACGCGCTGGCCCTACTCAAGGGCCAGGTGAAGGAGGCGGTGGAGGCGGGGGACGGAGTGCTGGCGGTGTCATTCGACATTGCCAACGCCTTCAACTCCGTCCCCCACTCGACGATATTGGAGGCGCTCCGGTATCACGGAGTGCCCCAATATCTGCGGGACCTCCTGGCCAGCTACTTGGAGGACCGAGAGGTCCTCCTCGTAGACAAGGCGGCCACGGTGAGGCGGTACGGCGCAGAGTCCGGTGTTCCGCAGGGGTCGGTGCTGGGGCCCCCCTTGTGGAACATCGGATTCGATTGGCTGTTGCGGGGAGCCCTCCTCCCGGGCACTAGTGTCATCTGCTACGCGGATGACACTCTCCTCACTGCCCGGGGGAGGAGCTTCGGGGATGCGGCCTGTCTGGCCTCGGCTGGCGGAGCCTTGGTGGCAGAGAGGATCCGCCGCCTGGGATTGAGGGTGGCGCTGCACAAGACGGAGGCCGTGTACTTTCGCGGTCCCCGACAGCGCTGCCCTCCTGACGCCCACATCGTCGTGGAGGGCATCCGGATAGGGGTCCAGCCCCAGATGAAATATCTGGGGCTGGTGCTGGACGACAGGTGGCGCTTCGGCCCACATTTTAGCGGGCTGTCGATGCGCCTGTTGAAGGCCGCGGACGCCCTCTCGTGGCTCCTTCCAAACCTGGGGGGGCCCAAGGCGAAATGCCGGCGCCTCTATGCCGGCATCTTGCGGAGCATGGCCCTATACGGGGCCCCCATCTGGGCGGACTCCCTCCATAGGAGGGAGAATGCGACCGCCATCCGCAGGCCCCAGCGGGCCATTGCACAGCGGGTGGCGAGGGCCTACCGCTCAGTGGGATTCTCGGCGGCGTGCGCTCTGGCCGGCACCCCTCCTTGGGAGTTGGAGGCTTGGGTGCTCGCCAGAGTGTACGAATGGACGGCGCGCCGGAAGGCGCTCGGGGAGCGCCCCATGGGCGAAGAGCGGGAGGCCGTGCGGCGAGAGGCGAGGGACGCCATCGTCCTCCATTGGTCGGAGGATCTCGCCAACGCCGCCTTTGGCCGCCGGACGTTGGACGCGCTCGGTCCGGTCCTGCAAGGCTGGCTCGAGCGGTCCCACGGTTTCCTCTCTTTCCGTCTGGTGCAGGTGTTGTCTGGGCATGGCTGTTTCGGATCGCACCTGCACCGGATCGGGAGGGAGGAGACCCCGGCGTGCCACGACTGCGGCGCGCCGGTGGACACGGCGCAGCACACCCTCGAGGTGTGCCCGGCTTGGTCCGAGCTGCGCCGTGGTCTTACCGCGGTGGTCGGACTGGACCTCTCGCTTCCCGGCGTGGTCGACGCCATGCTGGGGAGTGAGGAGGCCTGGTCAGCAGTCGCCTCCTTTTGCGAGGACGTAATGTCGCAAAAGGAGGAGGCGGAGCGCGCGCGGGAGGACGATCCTCTCGCTGCGCCGCTCCGCAGACGAAGGGGTCGGAGAAGGCGTCGTCCTCTCCCTCCCCATGGTGACGGGCGGGCGACAGGCGCGGGGGTGCCTTCGCCCGCATTGCACCCGTCACCTTCGTCTGTCATTCCCGACCCCCCACACCCGTGAGGGCGTGAGGGGTCTGCCATGAAGGGCAATCGTCGGCGGAGGACTGGACGCAAAGGCTATGCCGGTTTCCCAGTTCCCCGCCACTCGGACGAAGCGGGAATGCCCCTGGGTCGTTTTAGTGGGTATACCGGGTCCGCCCGGGGAGTCCCACATACCCCTCTCATCCCCCGATGGGAGGGTATGCGTAATGCATTTTTTCCCAGCGACAACAAAAAAAAAAAAAGGTTAGGTTAGGTTAGGTTAGGTTAGGTTTTTTTTTTTTTTTTTTTTTTTATTATTTGTCTAGTTCCTCCAACGAGCGTCGGAGACCTTATTTATCTATTTATCTTTCATTCTAGTTCTCGCAGTTATTCCTCTCGCACTTTTATTCCGCATACTGGTTCTTTCTCACAGCCATCCACATTTATTCAATGGGGGGGATTCCCATTTTTACTACTCTATTCTACTCTATGCTACATATTCATTCTTATTTGCATTACTGCTAGGGTAAATAAATCAGTGCAACGATCTTAACATTATTCTTTTCTTAACCTATGTACAACTTATTGTCCCAACTTTTGACATGTATCTTACATACTATTTTTATTTTTACTTATTCTGATATACAATCTATTTTTACTCTTAATTTCTATGTTTTCATAAAATATATATAACAATATATTTGAAACATAGTTTAAACATCTTAAACAGTTTTGTTTCTTTCCATTGCCTTACTACAGATTTTGATACAATAGTTTAAAAATTCTTGTCTCTCTTTTCCCGATATAATTTCCGCAATGCTACCTCTCTCGAGTTTTGTGTCTATTTTATTTTCTAATTCGTACCTTTCCATCGCGTACACCGGGCAGTCCAGGAGTAGGTGTGGGACTGTTTCATTTACTCCAGGGTCACAGATGCACGATGGGTTCCCCTTACACTTGAAGCGATGCAAGTATTCGGAGAACCCACCGTGCCCCGTCATGATTTGTGTTAGTGTCGGGTTTATTTTTATCTTTTTGACCGTTCTGTACGCCGCCACTGCGTCCGGGAAAAACATTTTTGTAATCGAGGCCGTCTGACCCGCCGTATACCTTTGGTTCCATTCATCAAGCGTCACCATACGAATGCGACGCTTGATAAAAGAAACCGGGCACAGGTCGTAGTCAGGTTTCTTCTTGCTATTCAAGGCGGCCTCCTTTGCCAGCTGATCCGCTCTTTCGTTGCCCTCAAACCCTGCATGGGCCTTAATCCAAAACAAGTTAACCACCTTGTTTTGGTGGGATATTGATGTTAAATTATCCCTGGCTTCCACTGCCAGGGGATGAAGGCAGCTGTGGTTTTTCACTGTCTGGAGGGCCGCCATGGAGTCGCTGTACACTCCGAAGCTGGATGCCGAGTGCTTCTGGATTTCCCTGGTTGCCCGGCATATCGCCAGGAGTTCCGCCTGGTAGACCGTGCAGTAATCCGGTAACGCCAATCTGATAGCACGTGCCTCGGTGTCGTCCTTCCATATGGAAAGTGCGGCCCCAACGCGCCCGTCTATTTTACTTCCATCTGTGAAGATTTTGACTTCCAAGTTTGCGCTGGCGTGGACTTGCTCACGGCTCGCCAGGCTTACGAACTCCAGGTCGATACGCCTAGCTGGATGCGGGGATTCCATAGCGGATGCCACCCGTTCCACCTCCCGACCCACTAGCACTGTCTGGGGTACGCCTCTCCTGGTCTCATAGAGTGAGGCCGCCTCGCGGACCCGGAGATCCAGAGGGAGCACACCAGCCAGAAGCAGTGCCGAGTTCAGGGAGACAGTGCGGTAGGCTTTGCATATCTTTTGCGCAATCCCACGTTGCACGACAGCCAGCTGTTTTATGATTCCCAACTTACTTGCTGCTGGGGCCCAAACACTAGCGGCGTACAGGACGATCGGCTCTACAGTTGCTGTGTATATAATTTTGATAACCTCTGGATTTAGTCCCCAGCTCACCCTTGCCGGTTAGGTTAGGTTAGGTTAGGTTAGGTTAGGTTAGGTTAGGTTTTTTTTTTTTTTTTTTTTTTTTTTTTTTTTTTTTTGTTTTGGCAGGAGTGGGAAATCCCCACGGACACCTCGACTATCTCACGGCTGTGAGACAGTCGAGGTAGTGTCGGACTCGAACCGACTAAAACCCACTCCTGCCCCGCCAGTGTCCCTCTGACGTGATCAGAGACCTTTTCTGCTAATATTTGTACTTTTTAACGACGGATTACTTAAGAGGCCGAAGAGACCACGCTCTATGCGATTAATTTTAACTGAATATTTTAATACTTTAAAATTCTCCAATAATGTTATATTTATGTTTTCTATCTTTATTTACTATTTATTATGTTGCTATTTTACTCATACTCAATATTAATTTCTATTTATTCTAGATTCTAGTTACTATATTTATATATATGGTTTTGCTACACTTATGTTTTACTGCTTATTCTTTTATTTTATTTTTACGAATTTACTTAAATTGTATGTCTTTGTCCCCACTATTTATGCCCTCATGGTAGTTGGTTTTATTTTGTATTCTAAACATATGGGTTTATTTCTGTGATATAGACTTTGTATACTTATTATGCAATTCTATATCACAGTTTTAACCAAAATTATTCCCAAATGTATAATTAAAAACAAATACAATTTTAATTTGAAATCGGGTTCCAACCAATTTGACACAACTTGACGATTCCACTAGAGTTGACTTACGGTCCAGTATAATTCCAGCCACTTTCTCATGAAAGTGACTCCAATTGCTGTTCTCCACTAAGTCAACCCTAGTGGTTCGCTCAATGCGTCTGCAATCTGGTTGTGTCAAATTGGTAATCTCAGTGTACGCGGAAGTGAGCGCATCGACAACTTTAGCAATACGCTATGGTTGCTCGCGCGAATGCGTCCCACTTCCGACGTACCGGGCATTCTTTGCTGAACGCATTGTGCGAGTGCTCCCCGAGCTTGGCTCTGGTGCAGTTCACGCACGCCGCTGCTTCGCCAAGATGTTTGACTGGACAGTCCACCCTAAGGTGTGGACCGCCGCAGTGGCTGCATAAGTCGGCCGGCTCCGTGCATAGACGCTTGCCGTGGCCGTATGCTAAGCAGCGGGTGCACTGCACCAGAGGCGTCTGGTCTTCGACACGCACTCTCTGGAGGTCAATGCGGAGCTTGCCTCCTTCGAGTGCCCTCTTCCAGATTGCAGGGGAAACACTCAACACAATGCTGTTCACGTGAGGGTTACGCGATTTCTTTCGAAACTTTATAGCAACTTTCTGTTCCTCGTCGCCAAGGCCGTCAAATAGCTCCCGGTTCTGATTCCTAAGGGCTCGCAACACGTCCTCGTCACTGTGGAGCAGCAACACGTCCCTAAGAATCAGAAGCGGGTCTCGGTTTTTGACTTCCTCGACGACGAGGTTCTCTCCGGCTGCCTCCAATCGTGCCTTCAGTTTGCGCCTCTCCTCCTTCGTTTCGCACCCCATGATGACCTTTTGGTCCTTGGCCTTTCTGACCCTCTCTACGCGCACCCAGCCCTCCTTCGCGTCCACTGCCTTCCTGACTCTTTCGAGGACATCGGCCCCGGTATCCATCTCCTGTGTTGAGGAGACAACCACGGAGTGCAGCGTCGTTCGCTCCAGGGCCTGTGCCCCGGTGTGGCTCTTGCTGACGGCCGCCACACTCGCGTAGGTTGTCTCCCCCACCCCTTCCCTGCTAGCCAGACTGTCTCGGAGTCTTTCAAGTTTGTCGGAGTTGTCCCTCAACTCCGACATGTGCTCCTTCAGGGTGTTGAGGAGCTCAGTCTGGCCAGCAAGAACATCGACGGGAATGGACCGGGGTCCGAGGTCAGCAGTGGGCGCGGGTTCCGGTACGGCGATGGGTGCGGCAGCGGCCTTGTCGCGCTCGGACTCTTTCACCAGCTCATAAAGCCTGTTTATGGCTTCGAGCACCGCAGTCTTAATCTCGGCCTTTAGGTTGCGAGAGTTGCCTAAATTAAGCTTAGCCTTATTCAGGCAAGCTCTCGCCTCCTCGGTGCGACTGCGGTGCCTCGCCTCAGGCTTCTTGAGCGGCGCAAGAGGGTCAACAGGAGCTCGGCGCGTCCCCTGAGTGGCAGGGGCCCCCTGAGAGGCGGAAGGAGTGTCGTCTCCGAAGGAGATTCTCCTCCTCGCGGTAGCAGGCGAAAGTCCCACATTCTCAGGTGACCGCGTCGAGCCCCCGGAGGCCAACGTCTTTAGTGTAGCGGATGGGGTGCGGAACATGTTGCAGAAAATAAAAGGATCGAACCCCTGTAAAGTGGGAGCTCGCCTTAGACACTGGACTATTCTGTGTCCCTGTAAAGGGGGGTACGCAGAAAATAATAAAATAACAACTAATCAATTAAAACTAAAATGTAAAAATATTGAATAATAATTTTTAAAATCCTATGTGAGCCTTGCAGACTCAGTCAAATGTAAAAATGTAAAAATATCCTACTAAAAACCTTACAAAACCCTAACTAAAACAAGGCCAAACAAAATAAGAAAAACAAACTTTGCCGGAATTCCCACGTCTACCTTCCTATAGACCAGAGGGCGGGTGGGTGGGCAAATTTTATTTGAGCTAGCCGGGCGTGAGGGGTGTCCAGAGACGCGTCTCCGCGCGGGCTAGCGATCTACGAAATAAAACGGGGTAGGTGCCGAACAAAAATTTGGACTTTTGGTCAAAAAACCAGTTTTTGAAACAAAAAATTTTGGTTTTCAACCCCCAACCTGAAGACCGGCTCACGGAACGCGGACCAGAAAGCAGGGATGAAGGGTGAGTACTATTGAATCTATAATCTAACGTTGCTTTTGAAATAGAATTTGGAAAAACACTAAATTTTGATGACTTTGTATGAAAATTCAAAAAATTTCCAAGGGTTGTAGGGGAAGTTTTTTATACGCGCGTGCAGGTGAGTGCGATATGGTCAAAACGTAGGCGGAGGCCTAGTAAGGTCTAAAAATGCTGAAAACAGCTTCAAAATCGCACGTCAGGAAACGAAGATATCAACGGTTAGGTTAGGTTAGGTTAGGTTAGGTTAGGTTAGGTTAGGTTAGGTTAGGTTAGGTTAGGTTAGGTTAGGTTAGGTTAGGTTAGGTTAGGTTTATCACCTATACCACTTGCCGATGGCAACAAGAGCCGAGGAGGCTCCTCGAGATCGAGGTCTTTTGAAGACCTGATCTCCTTTAATTTTAAGACAGACGCAGTGTCGGACTCTGGCACTGCGTCACTGAGGACGGGAGCACAGGCTCCAGCAGAACCACGTGTGGTTCTGGAGAGGGTGAGTGTGTTGTCGGAGGTCGACGACACACCGCAAGCAGTTGTGGCGGCTCCCTCCAAGTTTTGGGGGAAACGGTCGCGTGCCTGTGAGTCGGACGTGGGTTCGGCGGGTATGTCCTCTAGCGAGGAGAACCTGCCAGCCCCCAAGGTGCCAACAGCCAGGAGGGGCAGAGGACGCGGGCCACCTTCCGGTGCGAACACTCCGGTATCGTCACGCGACTCCCGGGGCCGCTTCCTGAAGCTCCCCGATGCACCGATGGCCAGTGGAGTTAGCGACTCCGACGGTGCTGTGCAGGTGGAGCAGGGTAATGCCGAGACCTCCATTGCATTGGTGAGCTCCAAGGCGGAGCTCAATGCCGCGAGGAGAGAAGGCCGGAAGGCCATCGCGACCGATGAGGTCGCTGAGTTGGCTCGTCGGGCAAGGGAGAGGCGGTCCCAGACCGCCGTAGCTCCTGAGGGCTTGACGGCGGAGGCCCTCAGCCGCCAGGTTTTGGATGGCGTGGACGTCGTTTTGAAGGTAGCCACAAAATCGGGCAACCTAAAGGGAACCTTCACGCGGGCCCTGAAAGAGGCGGCAGATGGAATAAAGGAGGCAGTGGATGTCCTCCTTGATCGAACGACCTCGGAGGAGACCGTTAAGCTCCGGGAAGAGAACTACCGACTCCAAACGAGGATGGAGGAGCTACAGCGGGAGGTCAGTGCCCTAAGGGCGGACTTCAGCCGGCAGCAGGGTGCGATGACTACGGACAGTCGTGCTCTGCCACAGGACGGGTCTTTGGGGGAAGACCAGTTCAACCGTCTGTTGAGCATCATGACTGCCCGCCTGGACAGCATAGAGCCCAGGCTAAACCCCCCTATTAGCCTTCGTCCGCCGCTGGCGGCAGATAAGCGGAGAAAGGAGGCGGAGCCCGCTCCAGCAACGGCTGGGCCAACGTGGGCACAGGTAGCTAAAGCGCCACCTTCGCCAAAAAAGCCCAAACAGATGGCCAAAAAGCCCTCGCAAGTGGCCAAGAAACCCTCGCAGGCGGCCAAGGGGCCCTCGCAGGTGGCCAAGAGGCCCTCGAAAGTGGCCGTAAGGCCCACAGAAGGGGCCAAAAACCCTGACGACCCGGCTCCCAACGAGGGTGCTTGGAAGACGGCCGAAGGCCGCAAAAAGAGGCGAAAGAGGCGCCGAAAGGCCAAGAACGTTCCGGGCTCCAAGGGGCAGGTCCCAAGGATCCGTGTGCCTCGCTCCGAGGCTGTAGTGGTCACGCTGCAGCCCGAAGCCAAGGAGAGGGGGGTAACGTACCAGAAGGTACTGGCGGAGGCAAGGGGCAAGCTGGTCTTCGCTGATTTTGGCACCCCAGACGGCTTCCGTTTCAGGACAGCAGCCACAGGGGCCAAAATGTTTGAGTTGGCGGGGACCAGCAGTGCCGAGAGGGCGGACTCCCTAGCTGCAAAGCTGAGGGACGTCCTCAACCCCGAGGAGGCCCGGGTGTCCAGGCCCATAAAGACGGCTGAGGTTCGGGTCGATGGGCTGGACGACTCAGTGACCCCAGAGGAGGTGGTGGCGGCCATAGCCCGGAGCGGCGGATGCCCGCCAGAAAATGTACGGGCGGGCGGCATCCGCGTCAATGCTGGCGGGCTTGGCACCATCTGGGTGCGGTGTCCGGCGGCTGCGGCAAAGCAGGTCGCCGACGCGGGACGTCTGCTGGTGGGCTGGGTGTCAGCGAGAGTTAAACTCCTGGCACCCAGGGCCATGCAGTGCTACCGGTGCCTGGAAAAAGGTCACGTCCGGGCACTGTGCACCGGCGAAACAGACCGCAGCGATTTGTGTTATCGCTGCGGTCAGCCTGGGCATAAGGCAGCCCAGTGCTCCGCGGAACCAAACTGCAGCTTGTGTACCGCTGCAGGCAAGTCCGCGGGACACAGCATAGGTGGCAACGCTTGCGGCGCGCCCAGAAAGCGCAACAGGCGGTGGACAAGACCTGCGGGGGCCGCACCCCCCAGCAGCTCTTTGGCCGACTCCCGGCCTGTGGTAGGAAACGCCAGGGAAATGGAGTGTCAGTGATGGCACACGTCCGTTTCCTCCAGGCGAATATCAACCACTGCACCAGGGCTCAGGATCTCTTAGTCCTGAGCATGGCGCAGTGGTCGATAAATGTGGCGGTGGTCGCTGAGCCGTACTTTGTCCCCCCCCGAGAAAACTGGGCGGGGGATCTGGACGGCCTCGTGGCCATCATCGGCGCGACTCTTGTCGACATATCCCGGGGTCACGGTTGGGTTGCCGCCCTTGTGAACGGGATCGTCACTATCGGGGCATACTTTTCGCCCAACAAGAGTCTCGCCGACTTCGAGAGTTTTCTTATCGAGTTGGGAGCCGTCGTCGGCCAGTCTCATCCTCGGCCCATTTTGCTTCTCGGTGATCTGAACGCCAAGTCCGCGGCGTGGGGATCCCCAGTCACAGACCCGAGAGGCGACGTGCTAGAGGAATGGGCCATTACGACGGGCCTGGCTATCTTAAATCGGGGTTCGGCCTACACGTGTGTGCGGCAGCGGGGTGGGTCCATAGTGGACGTCTCATTCGCTAGTCCCGCTGTCGTGCACCGCGTTCGCGATTGGCACGTGGAAGTGGAGGTGGAGACGCTATCGGATCACCGATACATACGCTTTGACGTCTCCACCCAGACCGCTGGAGGTCGTAGCCAACCGGCCCCCCGAAATAACGGCCCGCGTTGGGCGCTGAAACGCCTTGACAGGGAAGCTCTCGAGGAAGCCACTATCGTCCAAGCCTGGATCCGGGAGTCGGCTACCGTCGGTCCCGTCGACGTCGAACAAGAGGCGCAGTGGTTTAGCGGCGCGATGACGCAAATCTGCGACTCATCTATGCCACGCGTCTCCTCTCTGTCCGCAAGGCGCCGCGTGTACTGGTGGTGCGTTGAGGTCGAGCGGCTGCGCGTCGAGTGCGTAGACGCAAGACGCCCGTACACGCGATGTCGGAGAAGACGTCGGCGGGATCCCGACGAAGAAGCCGCGCTGTATGAGGTGTACCGCGCGGCAAAGGAGGCTCTGTGGCTGGCCATCGGCGAATCAAAGACGCGCTCCAGGGAGGAACTGCTGGCGACCCTAGATGGGGATCCGTGGGGGCGCCCTTACCGCACGGTCCGAGGGAAACTTCGGCCGTGGGCCCCCCCGCTAACGGAAGGTCTCGAGCCGCAGTTCTTGGAGCGAGTGGTCTCGGCTCTCTTCCCTGAGAGAGCCGAGCACGAGCCACCGTCGATGGCTCAGCCCACAGCTGCAGCGTCGGAAGAAGAAGAGGAGAGCGAAACCGTCCCAGAGGTGACACAGGCGGAGATGGGCGCGGCCGTGATACGGCTTCGGGCAAAAAACACTGCTCCGGGGCCCGACGGAGTGCCTGGCCGCGCTCTAGTCCTCGCCCTGAAAGAGCTGGAGCCCCCACTAAGGGAACTCTTCTCGGCGTGTCTTGAGCGGGGTCAGTTCCCTACCAGGTGGAAGGCTGGTCGGCTGGTCCTGCTCAGGAAGGCGGGGCGCCCGGCGGATTCGCCGTCCGCTTATCGGCCCATAGTGCTGCTGGACGAGGCGGGCAAGATGCTCGAGCGAGTAATCGCAGATCGCCTCGTCAGCCACTTGTGTACAGAGGGGCCGAACCTGGACGACAGCCAGTTTGGCTTCCGGCGTGGGCGCTCTACCATCGACGCCATCATGAGGGTGAGAGTCCTGGCGGAGGAAGCGGTGTCCCAGGGTGGGGTGGTGCTGGCGGTGTCCCTGGACATCTCCAACGCGTTCAACACCCTGCCCTGGAGTTGCATTAGGGAGGCCCTGCGATACCATCGGGTGCCTCCCTACCTCCGCAACATTGTGGGGGCTTATCTGTCGGGAAGGTGTGTCACCTACATGGGACGCGACGGCACGGGCCGTCGCGAGATGTCGTGCGGTGTTCCACAGGGCTCGGTTCTGGGCCCACCCCTGTGGAACATCGGATACGACTGGGTTTTGCGGTGCGAGCTCCCACCGGGAGTGAACCTGACGTGTTATGCGGACGACACGCTGGTCACGGCTCGGGGCAGCTCGTACAGGGAGGCAGCGTTGCTGGCTACGGCCGCGGTCTCGCAGGTGGTGAGCCGCATCCGACGCCTGGGCCTGGAAGTGGCCCTCAACAAGTCGGAGGCCATTGCTTTTCACGGCCCCCGACGGGCGCCGCCGTTGGGATCGCACATTGTGGTCGGGGGGGTTCGGATCGCTGTCGAGTCAACCATGAAGTACCTGGGATTGGTGCTCGACAGCCGTTGGGACTTCGGCCCCCACTTTCAGCGGCTGGTGCCCAAGTTGATGGGCGCGGCGGGCGCGCTGTCAACGCTGCTTCCCAATCTGGGGGGCCCGAGCACCGCCTGTCGGCGGTTGTACGTGGGGATCGTGCGATCGATGGCCCTATACGGGGCCCCGATATGGGCGACAGACCTGACGGCCCGCACTATCGCGGTTCTGCGCAGACCGCAGAGAGCGATGGCCGTCAGGGTCATACGGGGCTATCGCACGATCTCCTACGAGGCGGCTTGTGTACTGGCCGGATCCCCGCCGTGGGACCTGGAGGCGAAGACCCTCGCGACGCTGCACCAGTGGCGCGAGGAGGCCAGGGATCGGGGCGAGAGGCTGGTGCAGCGACAGATTACGCTGTACCGGTCTCGTCTCCGACAGGTCATGGTGGCGGAATGGCGGGGGAGGCTAGAGCTCCCTACCGCCGGCCTCGACACAATCGAGGCGATCCGGCCAGTACTCGACGACTGGCTCGGGAGGAAGCACGGCTCCCTGACGTTTCGGGCGACGCAGGTGCTCTCGGGGCACGGCTGCTTCGGGAAGTACCTGTGTCGCATAAGCAGGGAGCCGGACGCCCGGTGCCATCACTGCGTCCACTGTCTGGGGGACACGGCGCGGCATACGCTGGCCGAGTGTGTCGCGTGGGATGAGCCGCGCCGTGCCCTCGTTACAGAGGTAGGAGGAGACCTGTCGCTGCCGACCGTTGTTCGCTCGATGGTTGGTAGCGCAGAGGCCTGGGACGCGGTGATGACCTTCTGCGAAGCCGTCATGTCGCAGAAGGAAGCTGCGGAAAGGGAGAGGGAGATAACAACCTCCCGCCCATCCCGTAGCAGACGCACCGGGCGTCGGCAGAGGGCAGACAACGCCCTCTTCCGGCCCCCCTAAACAGGTCCAGGGGCGACGGATTCGGGGACATCCGTCGCCCCCCATCACACTGGACCCGAGACGGCGGCGCGTAGTGTTCCACGCGCGCCTCTCCTAGACGTATCGGGGGGAGTTTTACACCTCACTCCCCCCCGAGACGAGGCCTGCAGCTCAAGCGGGCCGGCACTAGTCCGGGGCAGCGGAAGTCGCATCAGATCCCGTTGCCCCCCGACGTAAGTGTGCGAGGGAACACCGGTGTGGTTTTAGTCAGTACGAGTCTGACAGACCCCTCCGCTCTCCCCAGGGCGGAGGACATCCATTGAGGATTTCCACATCGAGAAAAAAAAAAAAAAAAAAAAAAAAAAAGGTTAGGTTAGGTTAGGTTAGGTTAGGTTAGGTTAGGTTGGGGGACCCCCCACAGAGCTTACGTCCACGTCGTGTCCCCTGGAAACAGCCCAGTTCTGACCACCGTAACGGAGTGGCAGACTGGGTTGGCTAAAGTGCTCTGTGCTCTCGTAGCGAATTTTATTATATTGTCTTGTTGATTGCGAACTGGCGGAGGCAATGCCTAAACCCACGCGGGACGCCTGCGGGCGGTTTTTAAAAGAAAAAGGCCCTTCTCAGGGCCAACCCAAAGGCCCTTCTCAGGGCCAACCCAAAGGCCCTTCTCAGGGCCAACCAAAAGGCCCTTCTCAGGGCCAACCAAAAGGCCCTTCTCAGGGCCACAACGACGCTCCGGCGTCAGAGACTAGCCGCGCGCCGTCTGCGGCTAGTTTCTTCGAAAGGGTGAGTGAGTCGTCTGACAACGACTCGCTTATTGGATTGTCGGACGCGGACGACGCTCGATCGCGGAAGCGGGTCCACCGGAGCGGTGGGTCACAGGGCTCTTCGGCCTCGGGGTCGACGAGGTTGTCGAAGGCTAAAAAGCCGACGGCGGTCGCGGATACCCATGACGTTGGACTCGCGGACGCCCAACGCCAGCTGGATTTGGCTCGGCGCGCGCAACTCCAGCAAGAGCTGGAGGAGCGGGTTGCTGCCAGAGAGAGACGGGCGCACGTCGCCCGGGCCAAGTCCGGGTACGGTGCGTCCCGCGTTCTATACGCGGACCATTCTCTGGCCGAGCTGGAGAGAATGGCGGAGGAGGACGAGGAGGAGATCGTGGAGGTCGCCTCTAAGTCCTCCAACCTGAAGGGGACCTTGCAGAAGGCCCTCAAATGCAGGGCCGCGAGCATGCGCGGTGTCGTCGCAGAGCTGGTCCAGCGTACGGCCACCGACGAGACGCGGCAACTGCAGGCGAAGATAGATCGCCTGCAGTCGGAGGTCAGCCAGCTTCATCAGAAGCTGGCTGAAGCCACGGCCCGGCCACATCAGGCCACGGCGAGCCCTGCGGCAGAGGGCCCTTCCTCGGCCCAGCCACAACAGGCCAAGGCGAGCCCTGCAGCAGAGGGCCCCTCCTCCAACCTTGAGGATATCATCCGCAAGGTTGTTATGGAGGAGAGGGCCTTCACAAGAGCCTGCCTTGCAGGAATTGAGGACCGGCTCTTGCCGGAGAAACGCGTTCGACCGCCGCTTGCTGCGGATATGAGGCAGTGCGAGCCGGGGCCGTCCTCCTCCCAGGCGGAAGACGCCCTTCTCCCTTCAACCACCCCGTCCAACGAGTGGACGGAAGTGGTCCGTAAGGGGAAGGGCAAAGCCAAAAAGTCGGTGACGGCCGTCCCTGTCGTCCCCGCCACCACCGCTCCTAGCCGGTCGCAGACAACCGGCAAGGAAAAGGGGAATGGGAAAGGGAAAGGGAGGGGAAAGAAGCAGCTAGTCCCCCCAAAAACCGCGGCCGTCGTGGTGACGCTCACCGCGGAGGCTGCGGGGCGCGGGGAGACTTACATGTCTATTTTGGTGCGGGCGCGTGCCAATGCTGATCCCACCCAATTGGGGATCGGCAGTGTGACTTGCAGGCGGACCCAAGCCGGGGCTCGAATTTTCGAGTTCCCGGGGGCAGAGGGGAGTGCCCATGCGGACCTCTTTGCGGCCAAGCTGCAGGAGGTCATAGCAGATTCGGCCAAGGTGGCCCGACCAGTCAAGTCGGCGGCCATTGAAGTGATGGAGTTAGATGACTCCGTCACCAAGGAGGAGGTGGTGGCGGCGGTCGCAGCGGTAGGGGGCTGTGGCGCCGCGGCGGTCCAAGGCCGGGACATAAGGCCCGGCCGCGGCGGTATGGGCACCATTCGCCTCGAG
Organism: Eugnorisma glareosa; assembly: GCA_947578425.1. Classification (NCBI taxonomy): domain Eukaryota; kingdom Metazoa; phylum Arthropoda; class Insecta; order Lepidoptera; family Noctuidae; genus Eugnorisma; species Eugnorisma glareosa. The sequence continues at coordinate 19,341,626 of OX387979.1, forward strand.
TGCCCAATCGCCGCTGCCAAAGCCGTCCTTGCGAAAGGACGGCTTCAAGTCGGGTTCAGCTCGGGCACAGTCCGGGCACTCGAGGACCAGCCTCTGCGGTGTTTCCGGTGCTTCGGCATCGGACACACCCGGCCCCTGTGTCCGTCCAAGGTAGACAGGACGGACACATGCTACCGCTGCGGCAAGGAGGGCCACAAAGCCGCCTCCTGCGAGGCCGCCGTGCCGCACTGCGCGGTGTGTGCCGCCAGTGGCCGCCGGGCAGGCCACGTAATGAAGGGGAGGAAGTGCAATCCTCCCCCTAAGCGGGGCAGAGCGCAAGCGCCGACCGGGCCCGCTGATGACGCTAGCACCGTCGTTCCTGCGGTGGCTGCGGAGGGGGGTGCGATGTCCGACTGATGGATAGGGTCGAGCATCGCATCCTTCGGGCGAACACCAACCACTGCAGGGCAGCCCAGGATCTGCTGATGCAGACCATGGCTGAGTGGTTGGTGGACTTGGCGGCGGTCACCGAGCCTTACTCGGTCCCTGGCCGTTGGCTGGGCGGCCGGAACGGCTCGGTGGCGTTGGTGTCGCGGCTTTCCACAGACTCCCCTCCCCTCTCGCTCTTAGAGAGGGGACCGGGATACGTGGCAGCCGCGTGGGGAGACATGGCCCTTGTGGGGGACTACTTCTCCGAGCGCGTGCGGGAGGACGATCCTCTCGCTGCACCGCTCCGCAGACGAAGGGGTCGGAGAAGGCGTTGTCCTCTCCCTCCCCATGGTGACGGGCGGGCGACAGGCGCGGGGGTGCCTTCGCCCGCATTGTACCCGTCACCTTCGTCTGTCATTCCCGACCCCCACACCCGTGAGGGCGTGAGGGGTCTGCCATGAAGGGCAATCGTCGGCGGAGGACTGGACGTTAAGGCTATGCCGGTTTCCCAGTTCCCCGCCACTCGGACGAAGCGGGAATGCCGCTGGGTCGTTTTAGTGGGTATACCGGGTCAGCCCGGGAGTCCCACATACCCCTCCCATCCCCCGATGGGAGGGTATGCGTAATGCATTTTTTCCCAGCGTCAAAAAAAAAAAAAAAAAAAAAAAAAAAAAAAGGTTAGGTTAGGTTAGGTTAGGTTAGGTTAGGTTTTTTTTTTTTTTTTTTTTTTTTTGTTTTGGCAGGAGTGGGAAATCCCCACGGACACCTCGACTATCTCACGGCTGTGAGACAGTCGAGGTAGTGTCGGACTCGAACCGACTAAAACCCACTCCTGCTCTGCTCGTGTCCCCCTGACGTTGTCAGAGACCTTTTTAAGCTTGTTTTGTTTTTACTGCCGTTTGATTGATTGTTAACCGTTAATTTTGAAAAAAGTTTACTATAATCTACATGAATATTCTGTGTTTAATTTATAAATCCAACGTTCATTTATTATTTAATTTAAGAGCTACGTTTTCCTATACTTATACCTAAATATCTTTTCTATAAAGAAATATACATATTTGGAAAAGCATAGTTTTATTTTTATTTATTTCGTTCGATTACTTTTGTCGTGACTAATAAGCAGTACTCCAATAAGATATTTCTTGTTCTATTTTCAGACATAAGATTTTGTATGCTGTTTTTGTTTAAGCTTGTCTCCAGTTTACGTTCGACATTGTAACGCTCTGCCTCAAACACTGGGCATTCCGTTAGGATGTGTGCGATCGACTCTACTTTATTTGGTTCGCAGATGCACGCTGGGTTCTCCTTACATTTAAAACGATGCAGGTATTCGGAGAACCCACCGTGCCCCGTCATGAATTGTGTAACTATTCCAGCTGGTTTTATTTTTTTCACAATCTTGTAGGCGTCGATCGCATCTGGGAGGAACATCTTGGTGACACTTGCTGTGTCACCTTGCTTGTACCTGTGGTTCCATTCGTCAAGCGACTCCATACGGATCTGCCGCCTGACGAATGAAACGGGGCACAGGTCATAGTCCGGCTTCTTCTTCGACCTCAAGGCAGCTTCCTTCGCGAGTTGGTCGGCTCGTTCGTTGCCCTCCAAACCCGCGTGGGCTTTGATCCAGAACAAGGAGACACTCTTGTTCTGGAGCTTACAGCGTCGAATGGTGTCCCTCGTTTCCACAGCCAAGGGATGGGGACAGCTAACATTTACGACCGACTGAAGGGCCGCCTTGGAGTCGCTGAAGATGCCGAATGTCGAGTCATTGCGCCTGAGCACCTCGCCTGCCGCTCTTTGTAGGGCTAGAAGCTCCGCCTGGTAGACGGTGCAGTAGGACGGCAAAGCAAGTTTGAGGGCCCTAGTTTCGGTGGCACCATTCCACAAAGATAGCGCCGCTCCGACTTTGCCCTCAATCTTGCTGCCGTCTGTGAATATACGCACAGCGAAATCACTGTGGTTCCTGTATTGTTCCTCGTCTACCAGGCTTCCGAACTCTAGGTTCAGATGGTCCGCGGGGTGCGGAGCCTCTGCTGCTGGAGCCATTCGCTCAACCTCCCTGCCTCCTAGCACGGACTGGGGCACCCCCTTCCTGGCCTCGTACAGCGCAGCGACTTCCCGTATACGAAGGTCAAGTGGGAGTATCCCAGCCAGCACCAGTGCCGAGTTTAGGGAGACCGTGCGGTAGGCTTTGCATAGCTTCTGAGCAAAACCCCTCTGGACCACGCTGAGCTGTTTTATTACCCCTAGTTTTTTGGCGGCAGGCGCCCATGCACTTGCAGCGTAGAGGATGATAGGTTCGACTGCTGCCGTGTAGATGACGCGGATGATCTCCGGATGAAGGCCCCAGCTCACTTTGGCCGCTCGTGCCAGCTGTTTGTAAATATTCACAGCTTTTCTGCATACGTTGGCGACGTGGGTGTTGAAAGTGAGCTGGTGGTCGACGGTGAGCCCCAGTATTTTTATTTCTTTAGACATGCCAATGTCTACCCCGCCCATGCTCAGGAGCGGGACATCGTACTTTAGCTTTTTGGTGATTACCATTGCACAGGTCTTGTGTGGTGCAAATTTGAGCTTGTTACGAATGCCCCACTCCCGAACATACTCGAGGGCGGCATTGGCCTGTCTTTGAACTTCCAATGCTGTGTCACCGTCGAAGATCATAACCACGTCATCGGCGAAAGCCTGGCAGCAGTCTCCCCGCTCCTCCAGACCTTTCAGCAAAGGGTCGAGTATCAAGTTCCAGAGAATCGGACCGCCAACAGACCCTTGCACACACCCCTTGTTCGTGCGCCTCAGGCACTCCGCGCCCGCGTACCTAACTCGGACACTCCTACCAGTCAAGTAGCTATCCAGCATGCGTCTGATATTCACCGGGCACTTTTCCTCAGCCAGTCTGGTTCTGATGGCCGGCCACCATGCGCTATCGAAGGCTCCCTCTATATCCAGTGACACAACAGTGATCAGCTTCTTTTCACTCAGCTTTCCTTTGATATGTTGTATCATGGTGTAGAGGGAGTCCTCAGTGCTTTTTTGTGGCATGAAGCCAAACTGGCGAGTACTGAGCCTCGGGATCAGGTACCACTTGAGCCTCGCTACTAGCATCTTCTCCAGAATTTTGCCTAAGACTGGTAGGAGGCCAATCGGCCTGTATGACTTTGGGGTGGTGTAGGATTCCTTGCCGGGCTTACGGAGGACTACCACCGTGGCCACTTTCCAGGCCCCAGGGAAGTGTCCGTGCTCCAGGCACTTGTTTGCCAGTGCTAGGAACGTCCCTGGGTCCCGAGAAATAGCCTGGGCACAGATGTCGGCTGTGAGACCATCTGCCCCGGGTGCCTTCTTGGGGTTGAAGCTTTCCACCGCGGTTTTCAGCTCCAGAGGTGTAAACGGTGGGTCATGGTGTTCATCATGCGTCCACTCGTTTGCACGACTGGCCGCTTCACGTGTCCGACGGTGGTCAGCATTTTCACCCTCCTCTAGGTCCTCGGGGTAGAAGGTCTCGGCCAGCAGCAGGGCCGACTCTTGTGCGCTCAGTGGCACTCCGTCCCTCACCATCGGCAAGTCCTCCTGTCTCTTGGCGGTCCGTCCTATGACCCTATAGATGCCCTCCCACATCCCTTCCCGGTTCTGCTTCCCGCAGAAACCCTTCCAGCCCTCCGTCTGCGCCTTTTGGGCCAGGGACTCATATCTAATTTTGGCTTGCAGGTACTCATCGACGACTTTCTGTCTCCGGACTGGTGCAGCGCACCGAATGCGCCGTCTCCGGGTATTGACCTCCGACATTAACTCAGCGAGCTCCTTGGACCACCACGGAATGGTAAGTTGTTCTTTGTTACTATATTTATCCAAAGTTTCGTCACAGGTTTTGGTGATGGTTTCTATATATTTACTAACACTATTTTCTAATTCTATTTTACTGCTGATTTGACTAATTTCTAATGAATTTAATTTAGCAAGAGCTTTTAATTGGGCCAATTTCTCATGAAATTGGCTCCAATTAGCTTTTTTTGTGTTAAAGAGTCTAGTAGTCCTGTTGACGTTTATTCCTTTTGCTTTCGTTAGATTAATTTTAAAAACTATACCATTGTGGTCCGAGCTCGTGAGGCCTTCCTCGACTCGCCAGTCCTCCACCAAGTCCAGCAGGTCCGTTGAGCAGGCTGTTACATCAACGAAGCTGCTGTACAAGGTGTTTCCTCTGACGGTGTCGAAGGTCGGAGTGTTGCCGACGTTGAGTATCTGCAAGCGCATTTCCTCCAGGGTTCCCGACATGTCCTCACCCTTGCTGTCGGTTACCAGGCTGCCCCACCAGGTACTCTTGGCGTTGGCGTCGCCGCCTATTATCATCCTCATGGGGCCTATTTCCTTGCGAATCTGCAGGAGTTGCTCCAGGTATGGCTGTATGGGCTGGTCTGGTTCAAAGTAGAAGGAGACTACTGCGATTTCCCAGGCGCTGGTACGGATCCTCACCACCACGATGTTGTTAGTGGTGAGTTTCGGACACTGTGTCACGTCAAGGTCGTGATCGAAGACGACTACTGCCGCCTTCACAGTTCCACCTCCTTGTTCAGCGCACTGGTGGACTCTCGCTCCCCGGTAGTCTCGCATCCTTTTAACCCCACCCACATACGGCTCCTGGAGCAGTGCGAACGCAACCCTCCGCTCACTAGCCACAATCATAAGCTCTTGGGTTGCTAGGTTCTTCCTCTGCAGATTCGCTTGGATTGCCTGGTAGTCCTTCCGGGCACTCGGTTGTGTTCGGGAATCCCTGGATGAGTCCCTGTTTCCTGTTGCCGCTGGCTTGCCCTTAGCAGTACGCCACCGACAGCCGCGCCAGTGCGTCCCACTTCACACGCACCGGACACTCGCTGTCGAAGGCGTTGTGCTCGGTCTTCCCATGCTTCGCGGTCACACAGTTCCTGCATTTCGGCGGTTCCGCAGCTAGCCGTGAGGGGCAATCGACTCTCATGTGGGGGTCTCCACAGTGTGTGCAGAGGTCGGCGGGTTCCGTGCACAGTTTGCGGCCATGGCCGAAGCGCAAGCAGCGAGTGCACTGGATAAGTGGCGATTGATCCAGCGCACGCACCCGCTGCAAGTCGATGTGCACTCGACCCGCATTAGTCAGCCTCTGCCACACAGAAGGGGACACCTGCATGATGATGTGAGACATGAGGGCGTTCCGCGTCCTGCGACGGTACTTCACTCCCATCCTCACATCATCCACAGGTGGTTAGGTTAGGTTAGGTTAGGTTAGGTTAGGTTAGGTTAGGTTAGGTTAGGTTAGGTTAGGTTAGGTTGGGGGACCCCCCACAGAGCTTACGTCCACGTCGTGTCCCCTGGAAACAGCCCAGTTCTGACCACCGTAACGGAGTGGCAGACTGGGTTGGCTAAAGTGCTCTGTGCTCTCGTAGCGAATTTTAATTGCGAATCTTGCCTTGTTAACTACGAACCTGCGGAGGCTATGCCTAAACCCTCGCGGGACGCCTGCGGGCGCTTTTTAAAACCAAAAGGCCCTTCTCAGGGCCAAACCAAAGGCCCTTCTCAGGGCCAACCCAAAGGCCCTTCTCAGGGCCAACCAAAAGGCCCTTCTCAGGGCCACAACGACGCTCCGGCGTCAGAGACTAGCCGCGCGCCTTCTGCGGCTAGTTTCTTCGAAAGGGTTAGCGAGTCGTCTGACAACGACTCGCTAGTTGGTATGTCGGACGCGGACGACGCTCGTTCGCGGAAGCGGGTCCACCGGAGCTGTGGGTCCGAGGGCTCTTCGGCCTCGGGGTCGACGAAGTTGCCGAAAGCTAAAAAGCCGACGGTGGCCGCGGAAACCCATGTCGTTGGGCTCGCGGACGCCCAACGCCAATTGGACCTGGCTCGGCGGGTGCAGCTCCAGCAAGAGCTGGAGGAGCGGGTTGCCGCTAAGGAGAAGCGGGCGCACGTCGCCCGGGCCAAGTCCGGGTACGGTGCGTCCCGCGTTCTATACGCGGACCATTCTCTGGCCGAGCTGGAGAGAATGGCGGAGGAGGACGAGGAGGAGATCGTGGAGGTCGCCTCTAAGTCCTCCAACCTGAAGGGGACCTTGCAGAAGGCCCTCAAATGCAGGGCCGCGAGCATGCGCGGTGTCGTCGCGGAGCTGGTCCGGCGGACGACCACCGACGAGACGCGGCAACTGCAGGCGAAGGTAGATCGCCTGCAGTCGGAGGTCAGCCAGCTTCATCTGAAGCTGGCTGAAGCCACGGCCCGGCCACAACAGGCCAAGGCGAGCCCTGCGGCAGAAGGCCCTGCCTCGGCCCGGCCACAACAGGAAAAGGCGAGCCCTGCAGCAGAGGGCCCCTCCTCCAACCTTGAGGATATCATCCGCAAGGTAGTAATGGAGGAGAGGGCCTTCACGAGAGCCTGCCTAGCAGGCATCGAGGACCGGCTCCTGCCGGAGAAACGCCTCCGACCGCTGCTTGCGGCGGATAAGAGGCAAAGCGAGCCGGGGCCGTCCTCCTCCCAGGCGGAAGACGCCCAACTCCCAGCGACCACCCCGTCCAACGAGTGGACGAAAGTGGGCCGTAAGAGGAAAGGGAAAAAGTCGGCGACGGCCGTCCCTGCCGTCCCCGCCACCACCGCTCCCAGCCAGTCGCAGTCGACCGGCAAGGGAAAGGGCAGGAGAGGAGGAAAGGGGCAGTTAGTCCCCCCAAAAACCGCAGCCGTCGTGGTGACGCTCACCGCGGAGGCTGCGGGGCGAGGGGAGACCTACGCCTCCATTTTGGTGCGGGCGCGTACCAATGCCGATCCCACTCAACTGGGGATCGGCAGTGTATCCTGCCGGCGGACCCAAGCCGGGGCTCGAATATTCGAGTTCCCGGGGGCAGAGGGGAGTGCCCGCGCGGACCTCTTTGCAGCCAAGCTGCAAGAAGTCATCGCGGACTCTGCCAAGGTGGCTCGACCGGTCAAGACGGTGGCCATTGAAGTGACGGAGTTAGATGACTCCGTCACCAAGGAGGAGGTGGTGGCGGCGGTCGCAGTGGTAGGAGGCTGCGGCGCCGCGGCGGTCCAAGGCCGGGACATAAGGCCCGGCCGCGGCGGTATGGGCACCATTCGCCTCGAGTGCCCAATCGCCGCTGCCAAAGCCGTCCTTGCGAAAGGACGGCTTCAAGTCGGGTTCAGCTCGGGCGCAGTCCGGGCACTCGAGGACCAGCCGCTGCGGTGTTTCCGGTGCTTCGGCATCGGTCACACCCGGCCCCTGTGTCCGTCCAAGGTAGACAGGACGGACACATGCTACCGCTGCGGCAAGGAGGGCCACAAAGCCGCCTCCTGCGAGGCCGCCACGCCGCACTGCGCGGTGTGTGCCGCCAGTGGCCGCCGGGCAGGCCACGTAATGAAGGGGAGGAAGTGCAATCCTCCCCCTAAGCGTGGCAAAGCGCAGGCGCCGACCGGGCCTGCCGCTGCTGTAGACACCGCCGTTCCTGCGGCGGCTGCGGAGGAGGGTGCGATGTCCGACTGATGGATAGGGTCGAACATCGCATCCTTCAGACGAACACCAACCACTGCAGGACAGCCCAGGATCTGCTGATGCAGACCATGGCTGAGTGGTTGGTGGACTTGGCGGTGGTCGCCGAGCCTTACTCGGTCCCTGGCCGTTGGCTGGGCGACCGGGACGGCTCGGTGGCGTTGGTGGCGCGGTCTTCCACAGACTCCCCTCCCCTCTCGCTCTTAGAGAGGGGACCGGGATACGTGGCCGCCGCGTGGGGAGAGATGGCGATGGTGGGGGTGTATTTCTCCCCAAACCGCCCTCTCTCGGACTTTGAGGATTTCCTAGAGATCCTCACTGCTGTCGTAGGGAGGGCGGCGCCACGCCAGGTCGTGGTGCTCGGCGACTTGAACGCCAAGTCGGCGGCCTGGGGCAACCCGGCAGCCGGTTGCAATGTCCGGGGACGGGCCGTCGAGTTTTGGGCGGCCTCGTGTGGTGTGTCCCTCCTCAACAGGGGGGCGGTCCACACGTGTGTGCGGCAACAGGGCGGGTCGGTGGTGGACGTCTCGTTTGCCACCCCCGCGCTTGCCGCCCGCGTCGTCAACTGGCGGGTGGAGCTGGTGGAGACCTTGTCGGACCACCGTTATGTGCGGTTCGACATCTCCACACAGCAGAGAGGGGGGACGGCCCGCGCTGGGCAATCTCCCTTCCCGCGGTGGGCACTCACCCACCTGGACCGGGAGGCAGCCAAGGAGGCCGCCTTTCTCCAGGACTGGCTGTCGCCTCCCCCTGTCGAGGAGGTCCCGGACGTGGACGCCGCAGCGGTCCGGCTCAGGGGGTCCTTGACCGAGGTGTGCAACTCCAGCATGCCTCGGTCTCGCCGTCCGCCTCCCCGTCGTGCCGTCTACTGGTGGACGGAGGAGCTGGCGGGACTCCGGGCCACCTGCGTGGCGGCCAGAAGGGCCTACGCGCGGAGTCGACGGCGCAGCGCCCAAAACCGAGTCCGGGCAGAAGAGGACCGCCTGTACGCCTCTTACCGAGAGGCTACGGCGGCCCTCAAGTCTGCAATGGGCGCTGCGCAAGACTCGGCAAGGGCCGAGATGCTGGAGGATCTCGACAGGGATCCTTATGGGAGACCATACAAGGCGGCGCGGAACCAGCTCCGCCCCTATGGTCCCCCACTGTCGGAGACCCTCGAGCCAGCGTTGCTGGATGGGGTGGTCCGGTCTCTGTTTCCGCGCAGGACCGACTTCACCCCACCAACGATGGTTCCTCCGCAAGGGGCGGATACGCCGGAGGAGGAGGTCCCCCCGGTGACGGCGGCGGAGTTCTACGCGGGGGTACTCAGCCTCCGCGCAAAAAAGACGGCCCCCGGGCCAGACGGCGTCCCCGCGCGGGTGGTGTCGATCGCCGCCACCCAAATGGAGGACAGGTTTCGGGACCTCTTCAGCGCGTGCTTTACGGCTGGGAGGTTCCCGAAACTGTGGAAGGAGGGGCAGTTGTGCCTCCTCCGGAAGGAGGGACGCCCGGTGGACTCCCCCTCGGCATACCGGCCCATCGTTCTGCTCGATGAGGTCGGTAAACTGTTCGAGGGGATTGTCGCCGGGAGGCTGGAAAGCCACTTGCGGGTGGTAGGGCCGGATCTGTCGGACGCCCAATTTGGTTTCCGTCGTGGGCGTTCGACGATCGACGCGCTGGCCCTACTCAAGGGTCAGGTGAAGGAGGCAGTGGAGGCGGGGGACGGAGTGCTGGCGGTATCATTCGACATTGCCAACGCCTTCAACTCCGTCCCCCACTCGACGATATTGGAGGCGCTCCGGTATCACGGAGTGCCCCAATATCTGCGGGACCTCCTGGCCAGCTACTTGGAGGACCGAGAGGTCCTCCTCGTAGACAAGACGGCCACGGTGAGGCGGTACGGCGCAGAGTCCGGTGTTCCGCAGGGGTCGGTGCTGGGGCCCCCCTTGTGGAACATCGGATTCGATTGGCTGTTGCGGGGAGCCCTCCTCCCGGGCACCAGTGTCATTTGCTACGCGGATGACACTCTCCTCACTGCCCGGGGGAGGAGCTTCGGGGATGCGGCCTGTCTGGCCTCGGCTGGTGGATCCTTGGTGGCAGAGAGGATCCGCCGCCTGGGATTGAGGGTGGCGCTGCACAAGACGGAGGCCGTGTTCTTTCGCGGTCCCCGGCAGCGCTGCCCTCCCGACGCCCACATAGTCGTAGAAGGCGTCAGGATAGGGGTCCAGCCCCAGATGAAGTATCTGGGCCTGGTGCTGGACGACAGGTGGCGCTTCGGCCCGCATTTCAGCGGGCTGTCGACGCGCCTGTTAAAGGCCGCGGACGCCCTCTCGTGGCTCCTCCCGAACCTGGGGGGGCCCAAGGCGAAATGCCGGCGCCTCTATGCCGGCATCTTGCGGAGCATGGCCCTATACGGGGCCCCCATCTGGGCGGACTCCCTCCATAGGAGGGAGAATGCGACCGCCATCCGCAGGCCCCAGCGGGCCATTGCACAGCGGGTGGCGAGGGCCTACCGCTCAGTGGGCTTCTCGGCGGCGTGCGCTCTGGCCGGCACCCCTCCTTGGGAGTTGGAGGCTTGGGTGCTCGCCAGAGTGTACGAATGGACGGCGCGCCGGAAGGCGCTTGGGGAGCGCCCCATGGGCGAAGAGCGGGAGGCCGTGCGGCGAGAGGCGAGGGACGCCATCGTCCTCCATTGGTCGGAGGACCTCGCCAGCGCCGCCTTTGGCCGCCGGACGTTGGACGCGCTCGGTCCGGTCCTGCAAGGCTGGCTCGAGCGGTCCCACGGTTTCCTCTCTTTCCGTCTGGTGCAGGTGTTGTCCGGGCATGGCTGTTTCGGATCGCACCTGCACCGGATCGGGAGGGAGGAGACCCCGGCGTGCCACGACTGCGGCGCGCCGGTAGACACGGCGCAGCACACCCTCGAGGTGTGCCCGGCTTGGTCCGAGCTGCGCCGCGGTCTGACCGCGGTGGTCGGACTGGACCTCTCGCTTCCCGGCGTGGTCGACGCCATGCTGGGGAGCGAGGAGGCCTGGTCAGCAGTCGCCTCCTTTTGCGAGGACGTAATGTCGCAAAAGGAGGAGGCGGAGCGCGCGCGGGAGGACGATCCTCTCGCTGCGCCGCTCCGCAGACGAAGGGGTCGGAGAAGGCGTCGTCCTCTCCCTCCCCATGGTGACGGGCGGGCGACAGGCGCGGGGGTGCCTTCGCCCGCATTGCACCCGTCACCTTCGTCTGTCATTCCCGACCCCCCACACCCGTGAGGGCGTGAGGGGTCCGCCATGAAGGGCAATCGTCGGCGGAGGACTGGACGCAAAGGCTATGCCGGTTTCCCAGTTCCCCGCCACTCGGACGAAGCGGGAATGCCGCTGGGTCGTTTTAGTGGGTATACCGGGTCCGCCCGGGGAGTCCCACATACCCCTCTCATCCCCCGATGAGAGGGTATGCGTAATGCATTTTTTCCCAGCGACAACAAAAAAAAAAAAAAAAAAAAAAAAAAAAAAAAAGGTTAGGTTAGGTTAGGTTAGGTTAGGTTAGGTTAGGTTAGGTTTTTTTTTTTTTTTTTTTTTTTTTTTGTTTTGGCAGGAGTGGGAAATCCCCACGGACACCTCGACTATCTCACGGCTGTGAGACAGTCGAGGTAGTGTCGGACTCGAACCGACTAAAACCCACTCCTGCCCCGCCAGTGTCCCTCTGACATGATCAGAGACCTTTTGTGCGAGTTTTTCTCTTGCTTTGCGACTGGTTTGATAAGAGGCCGAAAAGACCATGCTCTATACTCTATTTTAAATCTAAAATTTTAATCCCATTCATATATTTACACTTTAATTTATATATAATTATACTTTCAATTTTACGCTGTTTTTTACCCACCTATCATTCCACCAATTAATTGTGTTTTCTATTTAAATAATGCCAATGTTACCACTTTCTATAATATCTTCACTATATATTTAATATATAACTAGATATTACACACTTTGAACCAAAAGCCTAAACAATATA